>CM022301.1:504180475-505467524 GCA_011799875.1 Thinopyrum elongatum | reverse complement strand
TGGATCCAAGTCCTCTCATGGATCAAATTCCTCACATGGATCCAAGTCCTCATATGATCATCATCATGCTAACGTTTCTGTTTCGCAGGGAAAATCTAAGAGTTCTGATTATGTGCATTATTCTTCAAATCATTATGTTCATAAGTCCTCAAAGAATTTCTCTGCTTACTCATATGCCTATACCAATCCCTCTTCTGTGAAACGAAGTGCTTTGGCTTCAATGCCACCTTTCTCTTATGGAGCTCGCAAAATGATGAACTCTTTGCCACCCCTCCAGATGTGGGTGGTGAAGAAAAAGAACTAACCTCTTATGCAGGGTCAGGTCTCCAGACGAACTAAATCGTCTGAAGAATTTTCTAGAGACCTGAAATGCTTGAAAGGACGCAAGCTAATCATGAAGAAATGAATCATTCATTTCTCACGTCCTTATACTGCTATATATACATATGTTGCATTAACTGATGAATTTCTGTCTGATGAAATTGATGTCATATTCTTCACTCTGAAGATATGTGTTCGTAAGATGCACTAATTCATCTGCAGGATGATTTACCCAAAGCTACTGAGTGGGTCCTCGACAGTGGATGTACTAATCACATGACTGGTGACAAGAGCTTACTGATGAACACTCATTTATCTCCATCATATTTGAAGCATATCACCTACACAGACAAAGGCAAAAGCAAGGTATTGGGTCTAGGTAGGGTTGCTATCTCAAAGGATCGACACATGGACAAAGTCATGCTTGTCGAGTCCCTCGGATTCAACCTCATGTCTGTCTCAATGCTTTGTGATCTTGATATGGTTGTTGTCTTTGGCAAATATCGCTGCTTAGTGCTCATGGGATCTGACAATTCCAAAGTCTTCGAAGGCTTTAGGAGAGGAGACTTGTACATTGTTGATTTCTCTGCAGGACCACAGCCTGCCACTTGCAAAAGCTTCAGAAGGCTGGCTATGGCATCGACGACTGGGTCATGCTGGCATGAGGAACTTACACACGCTCGTGAAGAAGAAGCACGTCATTGGCATTGAGGGTGTCAAATTCCTCAAAGATCATCTTGGTGGGGCTTGTGAGGCTGGAAAGATGACCAGAGCCAAGCACCCCTCGAAGACTATCATGACTACCTCTCGTCCTTTTGAATTGCTTCATATGGATCTCTTTGGTCCTACTCATTATGCCACACTAACAAATGCAGCATCTCTATATGGCTTTGTCATTGTTGATGATTATTCTCGTTACACATGGGTGCATGTCATTACTTACAAAACTGAAGTGCAGGAAGTCTTCAGACGATTTTCTTCGAGGGCTTCGACGAATTTCGGTGTGAAGATCAAGCATATACGTAGTGACAATGGGACTGAGTTCAAGAATACTGGTCTTGATGACTATCTTGATGAACTCGGTATTACTCATGAGTTATCTGCCCCATACACTCCTCAGCAGAATGGCGTCGTGGAGCGCAAGAACAGGACTCTTGTTGAGATGGCTCACACTATGCTTGATGAATACAAGACACCTCGTCGCTTCTGGCCTGAAGCAATTGATACTGCATGCCACATTATCAATAGGGTATATCTTCACAAATTCTTCAAGAAGACCTCATATGAACTCCTCACTGACAAGAAACCCAATGTGAGTTATTTCAAAGTCTTCGGTGCTAAATGTTGGATTAGAGATCCCCATCACATTTCTAAATTTGCACCGAAAGCACATGAAGGTTTTATGCTTGGTTACGGAAAGGACTCGCACACCTACAGGGTCTTCAACACCTATCACAACAAGGTTGTTGAAACTGTAGATGTCCGGTTCGATGAAACTAATGGCTCGCAAAGAGAGCACCTACCTCCTGTGCTAGATGAAATGTCTCCTGAGGAATCCATCAAGCTAAAGGCTACTGAGGATGTTATTCCTACAGAAGAATCTGCTGAAGAAGTCATTCCAGATCGTGAAGAAAATCATGCTGGTGCATCTGATGAAAATGGCTCTGAAGAAAATGCTGAGCCAAATCAAAGTCGTCAACCTGCTCATCCTCGCGTTGCAAATGAAGTACAGATTGAGAGAATCATCAATGACATCAACACACCAGCTGAATGGATTCAAGCGATGCAAGAGGAATTTCATCAATTCGAGCTAAACAATGTGTGGGAGCTTGTCAAGCGACCAGACCCACGCAAGCACAATATCATTGGCACCAAATGGATCTACCGCAACAAACAAGATGAAAATGGCCTAGTAGTGAGGAACAAGGCTCGTCTTGTAGCTCAAGGCTACACACAGGTTGAAGGAATTGATTTCGATGAAACTTTTGCACCTGTTGCTAGACTTGAGGCTATTCGCATATTGCTTGCCTATGCTAACCATCATAATATCATCTTATATCAAATGGATGTGAAAAGTGCATTCCTCAATGGTAAGCTTGAGGAAGAAGTATATGTTGCTCAACCCCCAGGTTTTGAAGATCCCAAGCATCCTGATCAAGTCTTCAGACTCAATAAGGCCCTCTATGGCCTCAAGCAGGCCCCTCGGGCGTGGTATGATACTCTGAAGGAATTCCTCATGAAGAAAGGCTTCAAACCTGGTTCACTCGACCCAACTCTTTTCACCAAAACATATGATGATGAATTATTCGTGTGCCAATTATATGTTGATGATATTATCTTTGGCTGTACTAACCAACGTTATACTGACGAATTTGCTTATATGATGAGTGAGGAATATCAAATGTCCATGATGGGAGAATTGAAATTCTTCTTAGGTCTTCAAATTCGTCAACAACGCAATGGCATCTTCATTTCTCAAGAGAAATACCTCAAGGATGTTCTGAGGAAATTCGGTATGCAAGATTGCAAAGGCGTCAAAATCCCTATGCCCACAAATGGCCATCTATGCACCGATGAAAATGGTATAGACTTCGATCAAAAGGTATACCACTCCATGATTGGCTCTTTACTGTATCTATGTTCATCTAGGCCAGATATTATGCTTAGTGTTTGCATGTGTGCCCGTTTTCAAGCTACACCGAAGGAATCACACCATAAGGCTGTGAAACATATTCTTCGATATCTAGCTCACACTCCAACACTTGGATTATGGTATCCCAAGGGCTCGGCTTTTGATCTCATTGGATATTCAGACTCTGACTATGCTGGTGATCGTGTGGATCGCAAGTCAACATCAGGCACATGCCATTTCCTTGGACGATCTTTAGTATGTTGGTCCTCAAAGAAGCAGAACTGCGTATCACTCTCTACTGCTGAAGCTGAGTACATTGCTGCTGGTTCTTGCTGTGCTCAATTGCTATAGATGAAGCAAACCCTCAAGGACTACGGCATCAATGTGAAGAATGTGCCACTCTTCTATGACAATGAGAGTGCCATCAAGATTGCTCATAACCCAGTTCAGCACTCGAAGACAAAGCACATCCAGATTCGTCATCATTTTCTTCGAGATCATGTGTTGAAGGGCGACATCTTTATTGATCAAGTGAAGTCTGAAGAACAGCTAGCGGATATCTTCACCAAGCCCTTGGATGAGAAGAGATTTAGCAAATTGCGGTGTGAGCTAAATATCTTAGAATCTTCGAATGTCCTTTGAAAAGGACACACATCCTAACACTTATGCAAATTGATGACTTAGATGTGCAACACAAGAAGAAACGTTTTTCTTCAATCAATGAAGACTAACCTTCTAAGTGTGAAGAAATTAACAAAGAATTTGATTCTCAGAGCCCTACGACAATTGTATGCGGCGTCTGAAATCATCATTCTTATACGGTGGGTCACGCCACCACAAAAAGTTGAAAATCTTCAAAAATTGAGTTTTTCTTCATTTTGCAAATTCTTCAAATTTTCAAATTCTTCAACTTTGCAAAGTCTTCACTCTTTCTGACTGTGTTCTTCATTGACTATATATATATTTGAGTTTTCATGTCCTCTACAGCATTCACTTATTGCTAATTCTTCAAAATTGATTTTCTTCTAAGTGAATGTGATCGGACCCTTTCCCCCTCTATGCTAAACTCAACCCAGTCAGTTCACAAATTCTTCATGTGCGTTCTATTTGAAACCCGTTCAAAGTCTTCACTGTGTCCTTGACAGCTGAAGAATTTGCGAATGAAACATTAAAATATTCTTATCTGAATTTTCGGCTTTTGCCGCTCAAACCGTTCCATATCCCTCGATAAGATTTATCTATTCACCCACGATCTAACACGATCTCCACTTCACAGTACATGGGTGACACATGTCGTTAGGATGAGAAGGGTCAGGGGCATGTTCGTCCATTTTCTTCGGACGAGCGGGTTTTCACCTCGGCTATAAATACCCCTCACCCTCCTCAGATCTCATTCACCCCGCTCAATCTTACTCCCCTCGCTCGAGCTATCAGACCTAGCGCTGCCGCTACACTCCATCGTCGCCGGTGAGGAAGAGCTTCACTGCCTCGACCTCGTCGCCGTCGTACTCACGCCGGCCGCGGAAATCTTCACTCCACCGCCGCCGTAGCTGTTTTCCATCGCCAAGTTAGGGCGTGGAAGATCTGAACGGACGAGCTTCTCCACTGCTACCGTCAGTTCGTCGTGTTCTTCGTCAAGGGTAAATAAAATCTATTTTTACTACGCTTGTTGATTCTGATGATTTCCACAAAATCTTCAAAAGGTGTTTATTCTTCAACTTTCATGTTATTAAACACCAACTTGCTTCTGTTCTTGATCTGTTTCTCTAAGCAATGTTTTTCTTCAAGATTCCTCAATTGTGTGGATTTTCAATCTATACAACTCTGGAACCTAAGTCAAAGAACGCTTAGTGAAATTCCTCAAGACACCCCTGGTCAAATTCCTCAAACTCGATACTTTTGAAAAACTTCTGAGAACGCATATGACCTCTCCAAATTCTTCGCACCTATATTCTGTTCACAGGTACACATGTCCGCTGCTGAATCTCTAGGTTTTCATCAACTTAACTCATTTGCAGCGTTCCTCGAAGAAAAGTTGCACACTTCCTCAGAAACATCCATTGTTCAAAATCCTCAAGTGAAGAAAATGGCTGATGGTAAAAGATCTCAGAAGGGAGGAAAGAGGCCAGAAACAAATACTGCTTTTGAGATCCCTGAAGACATCTATGATGAATATTGTAATCTTGATGAAGCAACTCATGGCAAGGAGAACAAAAATCAGCGCAAAGTGCGCATTTAGAAGATTGAGAGAAGATGGGCAAGAGAATGGAGGGAGTATCGATATGTGACTCCAAAGTACATGAAGAAATTTTTTGTTAACCCTCCATGCCCAAGACCTCCATTGGCTCCAGGCCAAGAAGCTGATCCCACAAGCATCAGAAGAGGTGAGGAATTTCCTCAGGAGTGGGCTAAGCGTCAAGCCAAGCTGGCCAAAGTGGCTAAAGAGGCAGTGAAGAAATTCAACAAAGAGTCTGCTGCTGCCACTGTTGAGGCCTCTGCTAGCAAGCCTAAGAAGGCTATGACAAAGAAACCAGCTGTCAAGACAAGTTCCTCAGCTGCAATGCCCTCACGGCCAAGCTCTTCAAAGCCCTCACGGCCTGATCCTCAAGCAACTTCTTCAAATGCAGCTCCAACTCCCTCAGTTGCAAAGTCCTCAGCACCTGTGCATCTTGCCATGTGCCAAAGGACTACTGGAATCTCAATTGCTTCTGGAGCCTCTGCAGGTTCCTCAGCTCCACCTCAGTCTTCAACAGCTTCGACCTTGCTGAAGAAAAAGGCCACTGCTAGACGAGGCACAAGGCCAAGTCCTCACAAGAAGCAGGTCGCCTTTCAGGTTCCGTCAAGCAAAGATGAAGCTGATGATGAAGAATTAGCTGAGATCATCAGAGATCGACAACAAAGGGCCTCTAGTGCCAAAGGCAGTGCTGTGCCCCTCATGCTGGATCCAAGGAAGATCCTTGATTTCATTGATCTATGGCACAAGGATCCAAATACACCTTTGCCTGAATTCACTCCTGGTCAAAGTCACATGTTGACGGCCTTCATTAATGAAGAGAAATGGAAATTTGAAGAGGCCAGGCAGGTGAAGAAGGCTCAGTACAAGAAGGAGCGTTTTCTGAAGAACAATGTTGTGAAAATGTCTCCTGAAGAACTTGTGACTATGCAGGCTGAGATCAAAGCACTCAGTGATGAATTTCACGCATACCGTGCAGATTGGCTAGGTGCCAAAGTCAGATTCGTCAGAATGGCAAAGGGATTCACTCCAAATGTTGCAGCTTCATCGCAACCCAAATTTCCTCAGACTGACACATCTGCTCAGCCTACTGAAGATCATGCAAGTACTGCTGATGAAAATCAGACTGTTGAAGAAAATGAAAGCACCAGGGCTGATGAAGAAATTCCAGTCTCTGAAGAAAATGCCAGGGCAACCACCAATGTTGCGCCTGAGGAGCAAACCAGGCCAGTTGATACATCTGCTACTGCGCCTGAGGAATCTGAACAAGCCAGGGCAACTGCATCAGTTGTGCCTGAAGAAATTCAACCAATTTCATCTGCTCCTCCTGCAAAGTCATCACAGATGAAAGATGTCCTTCCTTCTGCATCAGAAGCGAAGAAGACCAAAGCCGCAGAGAAGGCTGCCGTGAAGAAAAGGAAAGCATCTGCCTCCTCAGAGTCTTCAGCTCCCAAGAAAGTGAAGACTTTGATGAGCTCAACTGAAAACCCAATTGATGCTGTTCCAATATCAAGCATGCCATCAAAGGAGATTATTTCCTTTGGTGAGGAATATGCAATTCCAAGTGAATCTAATGAAGAAGATCCTTCTGCTGCTTCGACAGAGCAGTTGGATGAAGACATTGAAGTGGACAATATCACTTCAACTCCGCTGGTATCATCGCCCATGCCTCAGTTCACAGCTGAAGAGGCAGACGTTGAGGAAATTGATGATAAAGATGAGGATGTGGATATTGGGTCTACAACTCCTATTCTGAATGATGACTTTTGGGAAAGTCATCACCCCAATTCACCTCTGACAACACCACTACATCAAGTTCCTCAGTCCCCTGTGCCAACTGAAGAAATTCATACGGGCTCTGATGGACCTCAATCTTCACCTCAATCTATTCCTGAAGAAGTTCCAGCCGCTAGTGCTGAAAAAATGGAGACCAAGGCTGCTGCTGATACAGCTACTGAAATTCCTCAGCCTGTGGCTCCAGTGGCTATACCTCAAGAGGCTGTGAAGACTTCAACTATAAACCTTCAGCCCAAGCCACAGAACCCTCACTCCAAGGAACAGAAGTTCAATGCTGAAGATTTCTTCAGTGAGCACATATTCTTCACTGACTACAATCCCTATGACTCTGCTAAACTTCGTCGCAAGTGCTTCTGGACTGCTAGCCAGATGAACTTCTATTCCTCACTGTTGTTTGATAAGGATAAGATCTTTGACCATGAGCAAATTCCTCATGTGGATATGGAATCGCTGCCCTGCTTCACCCCAGTCCTCAGTGTTCTTCATGACGCTGGGTTACTCAACTTCTGCACCGACATCTGCGATTGGAATGAAGAACTCATTCTTCAATTCTACGCCACACTGCACATCACTGGAAATGTTGAAGATGTGAATTCATGGGTGCTAGACTGGATGACTGAAAATACTCATTACAAAGCACCGGTCTCTGAATTGCTTCATGCCGTCCCAGTCAGTCCTCCCACTGAAGGTGCTAGGCTTCTCTATGTTGAACCTGAACTATCCGATCATCTGATGCAAGTGCTGATGAAGCCTTTGAAGTCAGGCCAAGCTCCAAGGACCAAATTCCTCGTCAAGGAATTGCTCTATGTGCCAAGGACAATTTATCGCATTTTGACCAAAACCCTCAGTCCAATCAAGGGCCACAACTCTGATGAAGAAGAGGTTGTTGGAATTATGAAGAATCTGCTGTTCAATATCATTCATGGTATTCCTATCAACTACCACGATTTCTTCATGAGGACTTTGGCCAATGCTGCTCTGTCACCTTTTGAGTTGAAGCCTTATGCTCCCTGGATCATGAAGTTCATCAGATCAAGGTCTTCAATTCATTATAAGGCTGACTTTCAAAATCATCTCAGCTTTTTGCCCCCTATTGAAGTCCTCAAACGGACTATTTCCTCAGCTGATGGGAAGGGCAAGGCTGCTGGTATAGATGAAGGCACTCGTCCATTGGATGGACAATTTTGCAAAGCTACTTCATATAACACCAATGATGACTCTGCAACACAAGATTCTACCGCCAAAGCTTCAGAACATAATCCTCAAGCCACAGCTCCGCGTGTGATGACTGATCGTGAACTTCTCCTTAGTCTTCATCAGAAAGTTGATCGAAATCACAAGTGGGTCAAGCGTCAGTTTGGTGCAATTCTTCAGAACATGACAGTCACTCAAAACACTGTGAAGAAGAATCACTACTTCTTGCATGAAGTCTTTGACCGCACTTGGGCTATTCTGTCTAATCTTTATAGTGCTGAAGATCTCAAGGAGATGGGATTCCAACAGGACTTTGACTGGTCTCAGCCACCTTCGAAGAAGTTCAAGAAGGTCAAAGTTCCTCAGCTTGTTGCCAGTTCATATTCTTCATCGCGCAAGACGGATGAAGCTGAAGACTTGAACGACACCGCGGTAGGCCCTATTCCAATGGACGACCCCAACAACGCTGGCGCTCCTCCATCGACATCATGATGATATTCTTCAGGGGCGTTAGTCCTCATGTTTCGTCCCTTTTGGTCACTCGATGACAAAGGGAGAGAAATTTGAGTTAGTCTTCAAGCGGGTCTCTATATATGGGCAATTTTTGCTAAGTTATAACTCTCGTTCTTCTGAAGTATTTGTTGGATCGAGTTGTAAACTTAAAGTCCTATGGTGGTCTGATACTTTTGCTCTATTTTTCTGCATGCTATTTCCTCAATATGTTAATGCACGCATGATGAATTACATCAGTCACCATATTTCATCATGCATTTCAAATTCTTCATATCATATGTTAAATGCGTGTATGAATTACAAGATATAGGGGGAGATCTCCATGATATTACTCTACAATGTGCATTTTCTATTCAAAGCAAATTCCTCAAATATGCACATCTTCAGGGGGAGTTCTTCTATATCTTGCAAACAAATTCCTCATTATCAGTATTTACACTTCATATATTTATCCCTATTGAAAACTTAACCTATATTGTCATCAATCACCAAAAAGGGGGAGATTGTAAGTGCATCTAGTGCCCCTTAGTGATTTTGGTGTATTGAAGACTTATAGGTTAAGGGACTAATGCGTTTGTGAGTGTACACAAGTTCTATAAGTCTATGAGGAGTTTGATATTTACGATGAAAGCCGACCCCTAAAAATGAATGTCTTCAGTTGAAGACTTTGGTTTTCTTGAAGACTTTGAAAGTGAGGAAATTGGTGTGACCTTGAAGACTTGATATTCATGCGAGGATTATGAAGCGTGAAGACTTTTGTTTTTGTAGTTTCATTTTCTTCTTCTTGAGTCATAGGAAACACCGTACTGTTAAAGGGGGTCGAGGTAAAACTAAGGAAAAGTTTCCAAGTGATGCTCATCTCAAAATCCTACACCTACCCAATCCTTTTGAGTGAAGCCATTGGAAATCTCATACAGTTCAGTCAATTTCTTCAGTGACAGAGACGAAGTTCTTCCGTTCTCTGAGGAATTTGTTCTGACTGAGGAGTTAGGAATTCGCCAGTGCGAATTGCCTACAAGTGAGGAACATGATAGCCCTGAGGAATTTGATACTCAAATTTCCAACTGTTGCTATGCTACGCGCCAGCTGTCCCAAAATATCTACCCACCTAACGGTCATATCATTGAAGGGCATTTATGTCTTATCATGTCGGGCTGCTCCCTAGGCTATAAATAGCCGCCCCCTACAACCACTAGTTGGTTGGCTGCTCCGAGAGATAGATTGACACTTGTCATTTAGAGCATCCCATCCTCCGAGGACTTTGAGCGAAAATCATCAAGTGAGGAAAAACCCAAAAACCCAAACACCTACAAACCCAAAGTGATTGAGCATCACTGAAGAGATTGTTCCTGTGTGGAACCGACACTTGTTACCTTTGAGGACTGTGCATCCTCTAGACGGTTAGGCATCATGGTCTAGAGCATCCAAGAGGAAATTGTGGATCGCCGAGTGACCGAGTCTGTGAAGGTTTGGAAGTCACCTGTGAATACTTACCACGAGTGTTTGGGCGAGGTCTGTGTGACCTTAGCTCAAGGAGAATACGGTTAGGACTGTGTGTCCGGGACTGTGTGTCCTCAGGTTTAAATACCTAGCCGCTCCAACCAGACGTACAACTGTCACAACAGTTGGAACTGGTCTACCAAATCAATGTCTTCACCGAGCTACTGGTTCTATTTCCTCAACCCTTTCAGTTCCTCATTCATGTGTTGTTTTTCTTGATCGTTACTGTTTGAAGACTTTGACTGAAGACTTTCTCAATTTCCTCAATCCTATTTCTTCAGTCACTTAGTCTTCAGCCTGCTTATCATGTGTTTCACGCTACCTGTACTCTGTGCCTATTTCATTTCATCATGATGACTGTACTTATGCCATGTTATGTTTGCATCTGAGTACTTATTCCGCTGCTAAGTAGTTCGTGGCTTAGGAATTTCCTCACCTTGAAATTCCTCAGTGACGAATTTGTAAAAATCGCCTATTCACCCCCCTCTAGTCGATATAACGCACTTTCAAGGATGCAGATCCCAACGACGCCTCCAAGGAGGATAATGACGCCCAAGGGCGCCGTCGTCGCCAGCCGGCGAGCACCGGCCAAGCTTTCGCCCGGAGCAACCACTCCCACGCAGTCGGCCAAGGCCGACAAGTACCTCCATTGGGCCGCGCACCCCAACGCAGCGAGCACGCCAACACTGCGCAGGGCCACCATCTTCCTCACCGCCGCCAAACACAGGCTCGCTGAGCCCCCACGGCGTCGGGCTTGCACAAGCCAGATAGGCCCTACACCCCACGCATCCACCACAGCCAGAGCCTCCCTGCTCGCGCCATCCGGGCACCACCTACCACCAGCAGCACCCCTCCTGGGCCACCAGCCCGCAGATCGGGGGCATACCGGCCAGATCCAGATCCCCCCGGGCTGGGGACCGACGTCCACGGCCAAAACCACGCCGACGCCCAACGACTGCTCTACACCAACGGAGCACCTACTGCTCACCGGATCCGCCGCCGTACGCTGCATCCCCGACCACCAGCGCGCAGGATCTGCAAGAGCCCTCGACACCAGCCGCCATGAGCACTCCACGCGCTGGCTTCCTGCACCATCCTCCTGGGCTGGAGAGAGAATGCCCCGCCGCCACCCTCCTCGAAAGCGCAGCGAGATTTCTTGCCAGCCTCCTCAGGTGACGTCGAGGGGAACAGATGGAGGGAGGGGAGCCGGCGGCGGCTGGCTTACGCTGCCGCCCAAGCCGCCCCGAGAGGAGCGACGTGGGGGCGTTCAGAAGTGTTTGGTGGTCTGCAATGTTGATGTTGCTGAACTATTAGCAATCAGAAATGGTATGTTCCTTCTGGCAAGTATGGGATGCAATTCGGCAGAGGTGGAATCAGATAGCTCCTTTGCAGTTGAATCAATTAATTTGATGGATGAATATTTGGGACCCGATGCCGCCGTTGTTGCTGAATGTAAGCAGCTATCTCTCGATTTCTCAAAGTTATCTTTCAAGCATTGTTTCAGAGAAGCGAATCAGGTGGCTGGCGAGTTAGCAAGACACTCCTTTACTACTAGATCTCCTGGTTCTTGAGATGCTGTTATCCCTGATTTTATTTCTCATTTACTTGTAAACGATATGGCTATTATATGAGAAATAAAGTCTATTTGCTGTCAAAAAAGGAACATATCCACCCGCCCCCCAACAGGCCCCCCAGGGCACTTTTTTATCGCCGGCGCAAATAAAGTGCCTAATCGTGCCCCCAGGAGCCCAAATTTTGTCGGTTTGGGCCGAAATTGGCGCCGGCGGACCCAGGCCGAACCCAGCGCGCTGGGGAGATCGGGGGCGCCGAGGGAAAGAAAAATGGCGCGAAAACAAACCGCGCCAGATACCCCCCATGGGCCCACCGAGTCAGCGACTATGCTTCGTCATCCTTATCGCCTCGCCTTGGCTCCCACGCGTTTCAATGCTGTCGTCGGTCAGCCTTCCATTGATAAAAGACGGCGCAGTGATGGTGAGCCACCGCCGCGCGTCCCCGCCCTTTCCCGCCGCGTGTCCCGCCCTTTCCCGCCACGTGTCTACACCGCTCCCGCCCTCTCGCCGCTATAAAAGCCGACCTTCGCCGCCGCTCGCCGCACACTAGCCAGCCATCTCTTCACCTACACCACTCCAGCGTCGGACTACATTTCTTCTCACCTTTCTCGCCCAAAAAAACCGGCCTTCACTGTCGCACGCCGCACACTCGCCATGGCGGAGAGGCTTCCCGGTGATGGGGCGGCAGCCAACGGGTTCGGCCGCCGCTGGCTACATGAGTGGGAAGCTCGTCTGCTGCAGGAGGCAAACTACCCGACACCGTCCGACATGCGTGTACCGGGCGCATGTCGGCTAAGCGCCGGCGGCGTCCCCGTGCCTCCGCAAGTGCTTCAAGATGCCCAAGCACACAATCAACTTCGAAGATATTGATCTCCAAGAGGACTTGTCTTATCATGAGCATCCCGTTGCCATTCTTGAAGAAACCGAGCGCAAAACTCGCAACAAGTCGATCAAGTTCCTGAAAGTTAAGTGGTCTCACCATTCCGACCAAGAAGCTACTTGGGAGCGCGAGGATCACCTCCGTTCCGAATATCCGGAGTTCTTTTAGTCCTAGATCTCGGGACGAGATCCTCTTGTAGTGGTGGAGAGTTGTAACGTCCCGGATGTAACATTCCATAATTGTACGTCCAACTCTTGCCATTTCCGGCAATGCTATATGTTATATCATCCGTGGTTGGGTTTTTCCTTGTTTTGCATTTTGTTCATGTCATGCATTTCATCTCATGTCATCATGTGCATCTCATTTGCATTCGTGTTCGTCTCTTGCATCCGGTCATTTTCTCCGTTGTCCGTTTCGGAATCCGACACTCTCACACGCAACCGCCGCACCTCCCAGATCTTGTTTTATGAGCGGGAGAAAAACATTCTCGGAATGGGCCGAGAGTTGACGAGTGATCTTGTTATATCACCGGTAGACCGCCTGTCAAATTTCGTTCCATTCGAAGCTCGTTTGATGCCCCAACGGGTAACAGCGTTTACCGCCGGACCCCTCTCTCTTTGCAGCCCAGCACCCCTCCTCAACAGCCCACCAGCCCATCTAAACCCTCTCCATGCTCTTCACCGTTGGATCACGATCGTGTGGGCGAAAACCGCACCTCAATAGCCATCTCCTAGCACCCTCTATCTATAAATTAGCCTCCCCCTCCTAATTTCCGGATCAAACCCTAGATCAAAGCTCCCTCGCCACCGGACGCGTCCTCCACCGCCACCCGACCACTCAGGCCGCGCCACGTAGCCCCTAGCCACCGCCCGCCGCCGTAGCCCGCGGGGCCCAGATCCGACCCGTCGGGCTCAGATCCCGCCTCCGCCGCCCGAGCCTCCCTCTGGAGCCCCGCGCGTGAGCCAGGGCCTCGCCCCGCGAAGCCGCCGCCGCGCATCGCGCCGCCGTCTGCCGCCTCCCGCACGCGCGCCGCTGTCCATCTCGCCGACCCGCGCCGCCTCGCCGTCGCCGGATCCGGCCGGGAGGGCCCGAATCCGCTCCTCGCCGACCTCGCCGGAGTTGCGAGCTCGCCGGAGTTCGACGCCGCCCAGATCTGGTCAGGTGGACCAGATCCACCCATCCCGCCAACCAAACACCATGCCTGTCCCGGATCCCCTCGTCCCGCTCCGCTCCGTCCAACTTCTTGCGAGGTCGATTTCTGCTGTCCATGTTTCTGTTAACATTATGTGTGCATGTTTAACTGCCTGTAACTTGGTGCATGTTGCTCCGATTGGAGTGTATGATATGTCAAATTGTTCATCTCTGAATGCTCTACATGATGGTGTAGTTTGCATGCATATTACTATTCATTTTGATGCCTTTATCATCGTTACAAAAGTGCTATATGCCGTTAACTGCTGAACTTTGCTATAACTTGCTTATTTGTCTTTTTCATAGCATTTTGTGTGATTTTCTTTTGAGCACCATGTCTCCATGTTTCAGGAGCATAATCATGTAATATTTGCAATGGTATAACTCTCATATCATTATATGCCTTGTGGTGACTAGCACAAGCCTGCAAAGTGGGCTACTTCTTGTTACTGTTCTGCTATGCCTGAATCTGTTATATTATGATGCCATGTTTACTTGATGCTACTAGTGAATCTATGCATAATCTGGAGATGCTCAGTAAGCATGTTTTGTAGTTCATGTTATGCTCTATCCATCCATGCCTTTTTTTGCAATTAATTCAAAGTGTAGCTTGTTGTAACCATGCTCTAAATTTGCTAAATAATGTTTGTCAGCATGTTAACAGTAAGCTCAATTTTGCCATGTGTATAGCTAGTGATCTACGCATCCAATGACCATTTTCTTGCCATGATTAGCTGCACAAATACGTCTTATTACTGTTGGTTGCATTCATATGCCATAATATGCTTTGTGGTGTGTTAACCGATCTTGCAAACATGCCTACTTGTCGCTGTCTCCGCCATGTTTAGTTTATACCAAGTCTGAGAATCTGTTATCTTTTGCAATCTTGCCATGATGTTTTTAGCATGTTCTAATGGTTTCTAGCAGTAGCTCAGTAATCATGTCTTGTAGTGCTCTGTATGTACTTCACAGCCATGTATTTTGTTTTCATGTTGGAGTGCTGCAGCATATATTGATGTTGTATCTTAAGTGCTATGTTGCTGTTAATCTCAGTTTTGCATCGTTATTGTTTTGCTCACCGTTTGAGTTGTGTGCATCCGTTCCTCGTGATCTTTATATCGATTTCGACCGAAATCTTCCATCTATCCAGTGGCATGCTTGGATTACCAAGATGGTGCCATGTTCATCATTTCCCCTTCCGGAGCACCCATATGCATTGCACATCATATCTTGCATCATGTTGCTTGCGCATTGCACCGTGATTGATTGTTGTTCCGTTGTTTGTGTTCTTGCTTTGGGTAGAGCCGGGAGACGAGTTAGTGCCTGAGGACCCTGTCGAGTACGTTTACGAGGAGCAAGTTCCCGATACCACTGAGGACATTTCAGGCAAGATGATCATTACCCTCGATATCACTTCTATCTTTGCTTGCTAGTTGTTCGTTCTACCGCTATGTCGCGCTACCTACCACTTGTTACATAGCCTCCCAAATTGCCATGTCAATCCTCAAACCCACCTTCCTAGTAAACCGTTGTTTGGCTATGTTACCGCTTTTGCTCAGCACCTCTTATAGCGTTGCTAGTTGCAGGTGCAGTGCAGGTTGTTCCATGTGGGGACATGGATATATCTTGGGATATCACAATATCTCTTATTTAATTAATGCATCTATATACTTGGCAAAGGGTGGAAGGCTTGGCCTTTTGCTTGGTGTTTTGTTCCACTCTTGCCGCCTTAGTTTCCGTTATACCGGTGTTATGTTCCTTGAATTTGGCGTTCCTAACACGGTCGGGGTGTTATGGGCCCCCCTTATTTCTTCGTCTAAAGTAAAGCTTTCCCGAGAAGATCCAACATTGGTTTTACCATTTGCCTAATAACAACTAAAACTTGCATAGGGAGTAATTAACCCGAGGATACTTAATCAACCCCCGGGCCAGTGCTCGACATGAGTGTTGGTCCACCTACCTAGCAGTCGGTTGTGCCGCCTCGGGGCAACTCGATGGTATTCGGCTATTGTCCACTTCGCATAGACGGATGAGTCCGTAGATAGAGAGCACGCGGCTCTGGACACGGATCTGACTCACCGGGAGATCTCCTTGGGATAGTTTTCCTTTCTTTGAAGAGCTTGTGCACCGGGATTCTGAGGTTACTCGGATTGTACCGAGCTGGAGGATTGTCTCCGCGGATCGTGAGCTTGTCATGGGCTAAGTTGGGACACCCCTGCAGGGTTTTAATCTTTCGAAAGCCGTGCCCGCGGTTATGTGACAGATGGGAGTTTTTAATATCCGGTTGTAGTAAACTTGACACTAAACTCTTTAAAATACACCAACCGCGTGTGTAACCATGATGGTCTCTTTTCGACGAGGGTCGGGAAGAGAACACGGTGGGGTTATGCTTGAACGTAAGTAGTTCAGGATCACTTCTTGATCGTTACTAGTTTATGACCGTTGGCGTAGCTTCTCATCTTATTCTGGTATTCGTAAGATAGCCACCATACTTATGCTTAGTGCTTGCTGCAACTCCACCACTTATCCATGCCTTACCCATTTAAGTTTTGTTAGTCTTGATACCGTGGGTGATATGATTGCTGAGTCCCCGTGGCTCACAGAATACTACAAACACAGTTGCAAGTACCGTTGAGTCTGATGCAGGAGATGCCACTGAGCTCCAGTGGGAGTTTGACGAGGATCGTGGTCGTTTCTATGTTACTTATCCGAACGATCAGTAGAGGACCTAGTCGGAGTATCCGGGGATAGTAGCAGGGTGGTGTTTTCTTTTTATCTAGTCCGTAGTCGGACTCTACTATATGTAAGGATGATTGTATGATGATTGTCATATTTATGCTGCTCTGGGGCATGTGTTGCCTGGATCTCATATTCTATCTATTCACTTGGTTGTATGTATTTGTATGCCACCTTGCTACGCGTCCGAAATGCGATTGTGCCCCAATCATGAGTTCATCACGTGATTGGGATAGAATTGCATCTTGGGCGTTACAAGTTGGTATTCAGAGCCATACCGACTATAGGAGCCCCTGCTTGATCGAACCGCTGACGAGTCTAGAACAAAACTGTTTTGAGTCTTAGTTATATCGGAGAGTAGGAATTCTTTTTACTCCTTATTTCCTTCGTCGCTCTGGTAAGGACTTGTGACGTAGGTGTTTTCCTCACTCTTCTATCCTTTTTCAATCAAAAAAATTTCTAGGATCATGTGGGTATTGTGGAATCATTCCGATATCATTGTGACGGGGATTTTGTCTTGGTGCCTCCTGACATTTAGGGGTTGTGGCAGTGTCCTGGGGAGTTGAGCTCCAAGATGTTTTCGTCACAGTGTTTATCGTTTCAGTTCTAGAATACCAGAGGACGCCGACATCGAAAATGCTTCTATACTCTTTGTGGTGAGAGTAGTTTGACGACACCCAGTACTGGGGAGATCGATCAGATGTATTGCCACAGCTAGTATATCGGATGTTTTCGAAGGTCTGAGGTACACAATTTCTGAAGTTTTCTTGGTTATGTGTTGATGGATGGATACAGTTGGAGCATAGGGCTTGTTAGTTGTTTGAGATATTTGTGCCTCCCTGTATCCCCAACACCAGATTGCATAACCAGAAAGTTTCGGGAGTTAATAGGTGGGAATTCAAGTAGTTACCCAGGAATTCTTTCCGACAAATGTATGAGTTGAGATTGGGGTCCAACGTCTGGTGGTTCGTTTTTCACGGTCGATTTACAGTGGTCGCGAGGCGTCTTAAAGAATCCTTGGCTATGCCGATTCGGGGACGTCTTGTTTGTCATTCCTGGATGTCCGCTGTACGTCGTGCCCGTGGGGCCTCATCGCGAACACGTTGGGCGAAACCTCTGTCATATGTTTGTATCCACCTGATACCTTGCTTTGTTAATCCAATCGTTCCAAGTGGCTTCTCATTCTAATGGTCGTATCATATTAACTTTGGTATGCATTCGTTCAATCTCTGTTCGGATGTTAATTGTGAAGATTTCGTTGCACATATCTATCCTTTGATTTAGCTTATCTATCATTGCTATGGTGGTTCTAACGGATGTCATCTTCTTCAGGATGGCTCCCCCAACGCATCTGCATCCGGAACGTGGTGAAGGAGAGCAGTCGGAACCTCCACCTCCGCCACCTCCTCCGCCTCCGGAGGCATGGCAAGCTTTGATGGCGGCCACCAACGCCAATACTCAGATGCTGATTCAGCTCATGCAAGAGTGCAACCAAGGCCAAGGCAACCAAGGGAATCAAGGTTAAGGGCATTTCAACAATCAGCCTCAGTTTGCTACACTCAGTCAGTTCCTCGCTAATCAGCCAAAGACGTTCAGCACTTGTGTTGAGGCCATGGACGCCGACGATTGGCTCGTGGACATCAACAAGCATTTTGAGTGCAGCAATGTCAGACCTGAGGACTACGTCAAGTTCGCTTCCTTCCAGCTCAAGGACCAAGCAGCAGATTGGTGGCAGCAGTACAAAGACTCCAGAGGGGGTCGAGTGATCAGCTAGACCGACTTCTGCCATGACTTCCGTGCTCACCATATTCCAACAAGTGTTGTCGAGAGCATGCGTGAGCAATTCCACAATCTCAAGCAAGGAAGCATGTCCGTGTATCAATATAACGTCAAGTTTCAGATTCTTGCTCGCTATGCAAAGCAAGACGTTCCAGATGAGAAAAACATGATCTACTACTTCAGGGGTGGCCTCAGAGAGGACCTTCAGCTAGCCCTCGTTCCTGTTGAGCCTACTCAGTTCGATCAGTTCTATAACATGGCTCTAAAACAAGAAGCAGCTCAGCTCAAGTGTGAAGCTTCCAAGAAGAGACTCAGGGATGCAGTCCACTCTTCGTCTTCCTCTCAAGTGGTCTCAAAGCAGCAGAAGTTTTGGCTTCCTCCCCCTCCCCCGTTTCGTCCGCCCTATCAGCAAAAGCAGTCAGGTGGCCGTGGATCTTCCCACCCACCCAACCCAAGCTATCAGAACAAGTCTTAGTCTCAGGCTCCAAGGACAGGCGGTCCTCCTCCTCCACCTTTTCATCCGCTCTCAGAGGTCACTTGCTTCAAATGCGGCCTGAAAGGTCACTATTCCAACAAGTGCTCCAACAGAAGCGCCTTCCGTCTCCTCCTCCTGTCAGATCAGCAAGCAATGCAGTTGTCAAGCACAATCCCAAGTACGCTAAGGTGAACATGATGAATTCAACTCAAGCAGAGGATTCTTCAGATGTGATCATGGGTAATCTTCTAGTGAACTCTTTTCCTGCTAAAGTATTGTTCGATTCAGGTGCATCGCATTGTTTCATTTCTTTGCCATTCACTAAGAAGCATGATTTGTGTCCCGTAAATATACCGAAGCCTCTATCAATAGTCTCTCCGGGAAAGATTATGACCTCTCGATTGATGGTTCCGGATGTCACTAACAAGATGGGCAATTATGCATTTCTGGCTTCCCCAATTGTTCTCGGGAATTCCGATATTAACCTCATTCTTGGTATGAATTGGCTTTCCAAGCACAAGGCTTCTCTCGATTGTGTTGAAAAGGAGGTTAAATTGACTCATCCGTCTGAGGAAGTGATTATCTTTGCGGCTTGTGATGACACCATTCGGTTGTTCTCTCTCAATGAGAAAGGTGAGATCAACGCTATTTCTCAAATTCCAGTTGTTTGTGAGTATCAAGATGTCTTTCCAGAAGAGCTTCCGGGTATGCCTCCTCACCGGCCAGTTGAGTTCGTCATTGAGCTTGAGCCCGGTACAGAACCCGTTTGCAAGCGTCCCTACAAGCTTGGGCCAGAAGAGCTGAAAGAATTGAAGAAACAGCTCGATGAACAAGAACGTCTGGGTTTGATCAGACCAAGTTCTTCTCCTTGGGGATGTGGTGTTCTCTTTGTCCAGAAGAAAGATGGCACGGACCGACTTTGTGTCGATTACCGCCCATTGAACAAGAAGAAAATCAAGAATAAATATCCACTTCCCAATATCAATGAGTTATTCGAGAAACTCAAAGGTGCAAAGGTGTTTTCCAAGCTTGACTTCCTTATGGGTTACCACCAGATTCACATTCGTGAAGAGGATATCCCAAAGACAGCTTTCAGAACGAGCTTTGGCTCTTATGAGTATACTGTCATGTCTTTCGGGCTTGCTAATGCCCCTTCAACCTTCTCGAGAATGATGAACTTCATCTTCAACCCCTACACCAACGAATTCGTCCTGGTGTATCTCAATGATATCCTGGTGTTCTCCAAGAATAAAAAGGATCATGCCAAGCATTTGCGATTGGTGCTCGACAAGCTCAGAGAGTATCAATTCTACGCAAAGTTCTCTAAATGCGAATTTTGGCTTGATGAAGTTCTTTAACTTGGTCACATCATCTCTGCGAAGGGCATCTCTGTCAATCCGGAAGAGGTTGCTGCAGTTGTCAACTGGGAGCCTCCTCAGAACATCAAGTAGCTCCGCAGTTTCCTTGGGCTTGCAAGCTATTGCAGAAGGTTTGTGTAGAACTTCTCCAAAATTGCTAAGCCTCTGTCCAACCTCCTCCAGAAGAATGTCAAATACTCCTGGACTCCTGAGTGTGACGTTGCCTTCAATACTCTCAAAGAGAAACTCGTCACAACTCCAGTCCTTACTCCTCCTGATGAATCCAAGCCCTACCAAGTATTCTGTGATGCTTCGTTGCAAGGTCTCGGTGTCGTTCTTATGCAAGAAAGAAAAGTTTTGGCCTATACTTCTCGGCAGTTGAAGCCAAACGAGAGGAACTACCCCATGATCTTGAGTTGGCAGCAGTTGTCCATGCCTTAATCACATGGAGACATCTCTTGTTGGGCAGGCAAGTGGACATTTTCACCGATCACAAGAGCCGCAAATATATCTTCACTCAGCCCAACCTCAACCTCCGGAAAACTCGTTGGGTCAAGATGATCCAAGAGTACAATTCAAGCATTGAGTACACTCCAGGCAAGGCAAATGTGATTGCAGATGCTTTGAGCAGAAAGGCATATTGCAACAGTCATATTCTCAAGCATTCCAGCCTGATCTTTGTGAAGCTTTCCGCAAGCTCAACCTCCAAGTTGTTCCTCAAGGTTTTCTTGCCAACCTTCAAGTCACTCCAACTTTGGAAGATCAAATTCGTGAGGCGCAACTCCTTGATTCTATGGTGAAGAAAGTGAAATTGGTGTTGCCAAGGGCTTAACCAAATACAAGTGCTATCGCATTGATGACAAAGACACCTTGTTCTTCAAGGACCGGCTAGTGGTTCCTAAGGGTGATCTAAGGAAGGTCATAATGAACAAAGCGCACAATTCTCTTCTTTCAATCCATCTAGGCAGTTCTAAGATGTATCATGACCTCAAGCAAACGTTCTGGTGGACATGAATGAAGCGAGAGATTGCTCAGTTTGTGAATGAGTGTGATGTCTGCCGCAGAGTGAAAGCAGAACACCAGCATCCAGCAGGACTCCTTCAACCTCTACCTATTCCCGAATGGAAGTTCGACCATATCGAGATGGACTTTGTCACTGGCTTTCCTAAGTCCAAGCGAGGGAATGATGCTATCTTCGTTGTCATTGACAAGCTTACAAAAGTGGCTCATTTTCTTCCGGTCAAAGAATCTATCACAGCAGCTCAGTTGGCAGAGCTATACACCTCAAGAATTGTCTCGTTGCACGGGATTCCTCAATTGATCTCCTCAGACCGTGGAAGCATCTTCACTTCCAAGTTCTGGGACTCCTTCCAGAAGGCCATGGGCACAAACATTCATTTCAGCATGACCTTTCATCCTCAAACGAGTGGCCAAGTCGAGAGAGTCAGTCAAATCCTTGAAGACATGCTCAAAGCTTGTGTCATCTCTTTCGGTATGAAGTGGGAAGAATGCCTCCCGTATGCCGAGTTCTCCTACAACAACAGCTACCAAGCAAGTTCGGGCAAGGCCCCTTTCGAAATTCTATATGGCAGAAAGTGCCGTACTCCTCTCAACTGGTCCGAAACTGGTGAACGCCAACTTCTTGGCAATGACTTGATCACAGAAGCTGAAGAAATGTGCAGAGTCATCCGTGAAAATCTCAAAGCCGCGCAATCACGCCAGAAGAGTTACTATGATGGCAAGCACCGTGACTTGGCTTTCGAGATGGGAGACCATGTCTATCTCCGCGTCTCTCCTATGAAAGGCACTCAACGCTTCGGTATCAAAGGGAAGCTAGCCCCAAGATATGTGGGTCCTTTCAAAATTGTTGGCAAAAGAGTCGACCTTGCCTATCAACTTGAGCTCCCTTCCAACTTCTCAAATGTGCACGATGTGTTTCACATGTCACAACCTCGCAAGTGCTTCAAGACGCTCGAGCGCACAATCAACTTCGAAGAGATTGATCTCCAAGAGGACTTGTCTTATCATGAGCATCACATTGCCATTCTTGAAGAAATCAAGCGCAAAACTCGCAACAAGTCGATCAAGTTCCTGAAAGTTAAGTGGTCTTACCATTCCGACCGAGAAGCTACTTGGGAGCGCGAGGATCACCTCCGTTCCGAATATCCGGAGTTCTTTCAGTCCTAGATCTTGGGACGAGATCCTCTTGTAGTGGTGGAGAGTTGTAACGTCCCGGATGTAACATTCCATAATTGTACCTCCAACTCTTGCCATTTCCGGCAATGCTATATGTTATATCATCCATGGTTGGGTATTTCCTTGTTTTGCATTTTTTTTCATGTCATGCATTTCATCGCATGTCATCATGTGCATCTCATTTGCATTCGTGTTCGTCTCTTGCATCCGGTCATTTTCTCCGTTGTCCGTTTCGGAATCCGACACTCTCACACTCAACCGCCGCACCTCCCAGATATCGTTTTATGTGCGGGAGAAAAACATTCTCGGAATGGGCCGAGAGTTGACGAGTGGTCTTGTTATATCACCAGTAGACCGCCTGTCAAATTTCGTTCCATTCGGAGGTCGTTTGATGCCCCAATGGGTAACCGCGTTTACCGCCGGACCCCTCTCTCTTTGCAGCCCAGCACCCCTCCTCAACAGCCCACCAGCCCATCTAAACCCCCTCCATGCTCTTCGCCGTTGGATCACGATCGTGTGGGCGAAAACCGCACCTCAATAGCCCTCTCCTAGCTCCCTCTACCTATAAATTAGCCTCCCCTTCCTAATTTCCGGATCAAACCCTAGATCAAAGCTCCCTCGCCGCCGGACATGTCCGCCCGGCGCCGGACGCGTCCTCCACCGCCACCCGCACCACTCGGGCCGCGCCACGTAGCCCCCAGTCGCCGGCCGCCACCGCAGCCCGCGGGGCCCAGATCCGGCCCGCCGGGCCCGGATCCCGCCTCCGCCTTCCGAGCCTCCCCCTGGCGCCCCGCACCCGAGCCAGGGCCTCGCCCCGCGACGCCGCCGCCGCGCCTCGCGTCGCCGTCCGCCGCCTCCCGCACGCGTGCCGCCGTCCATCTCGCCGACCCACGCCGTCGTCCATCTCGCCGACCCGCGCCGCCTCCCTCCGCCTCGCCGTCGCCGGATCCGGCCGGGAGGGCCCGGATCCGCTCCTCGCCGACCTCGCCGGAGTTGCGAGCTCGCCGGAGTTCGACGCCGCCCGGATCTGGTCAGGTGAACCAGATCCACCCATCCCGCCAACCAAACACCACGCCCGTCCCGGATCACCTCGTCCCGCTCCGCTCCGTCCAACTTCTTGCGAGGTCGATTTCTGCTGTCCCATGTTTTTGTTAACATTATATGTGCATGTTTAACTGCCTGTAACTTGGTGCATGTTGCTCCGATTGGAGTGTACGATATGTCAAATTGTTTATCTCTGAATGCTCTACATGATGGTGTAGTTTGCATGCATGTTACTATTCATTTTGATGCCTTTATCATCGTTACAAAAGTGCTATGTGCTGTTAACTGCTGAACTTTGCTATAACTTGCTTATTTGTCTTTTTCATAGCATTTTGTGTGATTTTCTTTTGAGCACCATGTCTACATGTTTTAGGAGCATAATCATGTAATATTTGCAATGGTATAACTCTCATATCATTATATGCCTTGTGTTGACTAGCACAAGCCTGCAAAGTGGGCTACTTGCTATTACTGTTCTGCTATACCTGAATTTGTTATATTATGATGCCATGTTTACTTGATGCTACTAGTGAATCTATGCATAATCTGGAGATGCTCAGTAAGCATGTTTTGTAGTTCATGTTATTCTCTATCTATCCATGCCCTTTTTTGCAATTAAGTCCTAACGTAGCTTGTTGTAACCATGCTCTAAAGTTGCTAAATAATGTTTCTGTCAGCATGTTAACAGTAAGCTCAATTTTGCCATGTGTATAGCTAGTGATCTACGCATCCAATGACCATGTTCTTGCCATTATTAGCTCCACAAATATGTCTTCTTACTGTTGGTTACATTCATATGCCATAATATGCTTTGTGGTGAGTTAACCGATCTTGCAAACATGCCTACTTGTCGCTGTCTCCGCCATGTTTAGTTTCACCGTCTGAGAATCTGTTATCTTTTGCAATCTTGCCATGATGTTTTTAGCATGTTCTAGTGGTTTCTAGCAGCAGCTCAGTAATCATGTCTTGTAGTGCTCTACATGTACTTCACAGCCATGTATTTTGTTTTCATGTTGGAGTGCTGTAGCATATATTGTGTTGCATCTTAAGTGCTATGTTGCTGTTAATCTCAGTTTTGCATCGTTATTGTTTTGCTCACCGTTTGAGTTGTGTGCATCCGTTCCTCGTGATCTTTATATCGATTTCGACCGAAATCTTCCATCTATCCAGTTTCATGCTTGGATTACCAAGATGGTGCCATGTTCATCATTTCCCCTTCCGAAGCACCCATATGCATTGCACATCATATCTTGCATTCCATGACATGTCTTGCATCATGTTGCTTGCGCATTGCACCGTGATTGATGTTGTTCCGTTGTTTGTGTTCTTGCTTTGGGTAGAGCCGGGACACGAGTTCGTGCCTAAGGACCCTGTCGAGTACGTTTACGAGGAGCAAGTTCCCGATACCACTGAGGACATTTCAGGCAAGATGATCATTACCCTCGATATCACTTCTATCTTTGCTTGCTAGTTGTTCGTTCTACCGCTATGTCGCGCTACCTACAACTTGTTACATAGCCTCCCAAATTGCCATGTCAAGCCTCTAACCCACCTTCCTAGCAAACCGTTGTTTGGCTATGTTACCGCTTTTGCTCAGCCCCTCTTATAGTGTTGCTAGTTGTAGGCACAGGCGGAGGACCCAGTAGGGCGAGGTTGGGCGTCCGCCCTACCTTGATTTCGTACTAAATATTCCATACATGTATGCAAACCATCATTTCCTGACTCGCTTGCTCTCGTTAGATGGAAAGAAATCGCTGAGAAAAGAAAAGGGCCGCGTAGCCACGCTAATTGAGCCTATGGCAACACCCAGCGACGCACGCAGCCCTGCTATTTGGGCCTAATCCCCAACCCCCAGCGACAGGTGCCTTAGCAGGCAGCAAAGTTCCACCACGCATGAAGCTTTTCTTAAAAAAAACCACGCATGAAGGCATTCCCCAGCCCCCAGCGACACTCCACAACATGAACCCTAGCTAGCGCCGGCGGCGGCCAAGCGGGCGGCTGTGTGGCGAGCGAGCCGGCAACTAATGTGCCGCGAGCAAGCGGACACAGTGGAGGACGGCGGTGGGCAGAGCAAGAGTCCGCCACACCTTAAATTGTTTTCGTCCTCCGCCACTGGTTGCAGGTGCAGTGCAGGTTGTTCCATGTGGGGACATGGATATCTTGAGATATCACAATATCTCTTATTTAATTAATGCATCTATATACTTGGCAAAGGGTGGAAGGATTGGCCTTTTGCTTGGTGTTTTGTTCCACTCTTGCCGTCTTAGTTTCCGTTATACCGGTGTCACGTTCCTTGAATTTTGCGTTCCTAACACGGTCGGGGTGTTATGGGCCCCCCTTGTTTCTTCGTCTAAAGTAAAGCTTTCCCGAGGAGATCCAACATTGGTTTTACCATTTGCCTAATAACAACTAAAACTTGCATAGGGAGTAATTAACCCGAGGATACTTAATCAACCCCTGGGCCAGTGCTCGACATGAGTGTTGGTCCACCTACCTAGCAGTCGGCGGTGCCGCCTCGGGGCAACTCGATGGTATTCGGCTATCGTCCACTTCGCATAGACGGATGAGTCCGTAGATAGAGAGCGCGCGGCTCTGGACACGGATCTGACTCACCGGGAGATCTCCTTGGGATAGTTTTCCTTTCTTTGAAGAGCTTCTGCACCGGGATTCCGAGGTTACTCGGATTGTCCCGAGATGGAGGATTGTCTCCGTGGATCGTGAGCTTGTCATGGGCTAAGTTGGGACACCCCTGCAGGGTTTTAATCTTTCGAAAGCCGTGCCCGCGGTTATGTGGCAGATGGGAGTTTTTAATATCCGGTTGTAGTAAACTTGACACTAAACTCTTTAAAATACACCAACCGCGTGTGTAACCGTGATGGTCTCTTTTCGACGAGGGTCGGGAAGAGAACATGGTGGGGTTATGCTTGAACGTAAGTAGTTCAGGATCACTTCTTGATCGTTACTAGTTTATGACCGTTGGCGTAGCTTCTCATCTTATTCTGGTATTCGTAAGATAGCCACCATACTTATGCTTAGTGCTTGCTGCAACTCCACCACTTATCCATGCCTTACCCATTTAAGCTTTGTTAGTCTTGATACCGTGGGTGATATGATTGCTGAGTCCCCGTGGCTCACAGAATACTACAAACACAGTTGCAGGTACCGTTGAGTCTGATGCAGGAGATGCCACTGAGCTCCAGTGGGAGTTTGACGAGGATCGTGGTCGTTTCTATGTTACTTATCCGGACGATCAGTAGAGGACCTAGTCGGAGTATCCGGGGATAGTAGCAGGGTGGTGTTTTCTTTTTATCTAGTCCGTAGTCGGACTCTACTATATGTAAGGATGATTGTATGATGATTGTCATATTTATGCTGCTCTGGGGCATGTGTTGCCTGGATCTCGTATTCTATCTATTCACTTGATTGTACGTATTTGTATGCCACCTTGCTACGCCTCCGAAATGCGATTGTGCCCCAATCATGAGTTCATCACGTGATTGGGATAGAATTGCATCTTGGGCGTTACAATATCGCCTTTGCTATGTCTCATTGTGTACTTCCTTACCGCATGCCTGCGCGCCGCCTAGTATGTCTAGCTTCTAAATTTGCACCATTATGCTGTCCGCTTGTACCCGACTTAGTGTATGGATCTGTACGTCTTAATTGACTACTGTTAAGTATCTATTACACTGCTTAATTATTGTCGAGTTACATCATGCTTGTCGCTATACACTCGCAATTGCTTTTACTAAACTGCCCCTGTTGAAACTTAGCAGGATGGTTAGACCAGGTGGTCGTGGTCGTGGTCGGGACCCTGAACAACCACCACCGCCAGATTATATGACAGCTATGATGCAACAATTCGAGCTCAACCGTCAGTTCATGACTGGGATTATGGCTCAGTTCCCGCATCAGAACAACCAGGACCAGAACCCTGCTTCAATAACTCTGTCGGAGTTTGTGCGTCTTAACCCCACTCAGTTCCGCAACTCTGATAAGCCACTGGATGCTGATGACTGGATTCGCGACATTACTCATGAGATGGAGTCTGCAAATGTCTCCCCTGCCAACTTTGTCACCTTCGCGTCCTTTTTCTTAAAGGGTCCCGCTGCTCAATGGTGGGACACTCACAAGCATACACTGCCTGCTGGAACAGCCGTTACTTGGCCTGAGTTCCAGGCTGCTTTTCGTGCCCGATATATTCCTCAGGGAATCATGGACCAGATGAGAACCCAGTTCCGCAACCTCACTCAGGGCAACAAGACTATCAAAGCCTATCAACGGGAATTCCTTGACCTGTCCCGCTATGCTGAAGAAGACATTGCCACGGATGCTCGTAGACAAGAGAAGTTCCGTAGTGGACTCCACCCAGACATCGAGCTTACACTTGCTGCTCAAGACTTCACCGACTTTTCTACCCTTGTGAACAAGGCTATTCTGGTTGAGACTGCTCAGATCAAGCACAAGGAGTCATAGACGCGCTATCGTGATGCTGGCTCATCTTCGGGCTCGTCTTCACAGAAGCGCCGTATCTGGATTCCCCACAGCATGTATCGTCCAACTGCAACTGCACCAAGGCCTTACCATGCTGCACCACGTCTGCCTCCTCTACCACCGAGGCAGCCTCTTCGAGCTGCACCACCCCGAGCTCCTGCTCCCAATCCCAATGATGGGCTGTGTTACAAGTGTGGCAAACCAGGTCACCTTGCCAGGAACTGCTATCAGAATCAGAAGCAACTGGCTCCGCCTCCTAATGCCCGCAACAATAATGCCAGGCCTTCTTATGGTCGTGGACAGAATTACCATGTCAATATGGCTGAAGCTCAGGATCAACCAGAAACTGTGATGGGTACACTACTTGTTAATTCAGTACCTGCATCTGTTTTATTTGATTCAGCAGCATCGCATTCATTCATGTCGGAAGATTTTGCATTCATGCATGGCATTAAGTATGAAAAGATGCACCATCCGTTAGCGGTAAATACTCCTGCGGGCCAGTGCCAAGCCACCATGTTCAGTCCCGAAGTCACTATTGAAATTCACAGATTGAAGTTTCAGGCATTTTCCATTATCCTAAAATCTTCCAAAATTGATCTTATTCTGGGAATGGATTGGTTGAAGGCTCATTACGCCTCAATCAATTGTGCCACCAAGGTTGTACACCTTCTGCACCCCTCGGATGAGATAGTAAATTACCATGCTCATATCACTCAAAATGCCGAGGCCCTAATATACGCTCTAAATGCGTTAAATGTTTCTCAGCTTGAGGGGATCGAAAACATTCTAGTCGTTCATGACTTCCAGGATGTTTTTCCAGAAGAACTTCCAGGAATACCTCCTGTTAGAGCTGTCGAGTTTGTCATCGACTTGAAACCAGGAACAACTCCTATTGCGAAGCGTCCTTATAAGATGCCTCCGCACCACCTTCTCGAGCTTAAGGAAGAAATCGACAAGTCACTTAAGAAGGGTTTCATCCACCCCAGTTCCTCTGCTTGGGGAGCACCTTCACTCTTCATTAAGAAGGATGGAACTAACCGATTGGTTCAGGATTATTGGCCCATTAACCAAGCCACAATCCAGAACAAATACCCACTGCCCCGGATCAATGATCTTTATGATCAGCTTGCTGGGTCCTCTGTGTTCTCGAAACTTGACTTGAGGTTGGGTTATCATCAGATCAGTGTCCGCGAAGAGGATATTCCCAAGACTGCATTTGTTACTCGCTATGGCTCTTATGAGTACACTGTCATGTCTTTTGGCTTGACAAATGCTCCAGCCACATTCTCCCGTCTGATGAATTACATCTTCATGTATTACCTCAACAAGTTCGTCGTGGTATATCTAGATGATATCCTGGTATATTCGAAGAATAAGGAAGAACATGCTGAACACCTTCGACTTGTACTGGAAAGGCTCCGAGAACACCAGCTCTATGCCAAGTATTCCAAATGTGAATTCTGGCTTTCTGAAGTAACCTACCTTGCACATGTGATTTCCAAGGATGGAATTGCTGTTAACCCGGAGCGGGTTCAGGCTATTCTTGACTGGACTCCTTCGAAGAACGTCAAGCAAGTGAGAAGTTTTCTCGGCCTTGCAAGCTATTGCCGTCGATTTGTCGAGAACTTTTCCAAGATTGCTAAGCCTCTGACTAACCTGCTTCACAAAGGCGTTAAGTTTGAGTGGACAGACAAATGCCAGGAAAGTTTCCAGACTCTCAAGGACAAGCTGACTTCTGCTCCAGTGCTTGCTCCTCCGGATTCTCGCAAGGACTTTGTGATTTATTGCGACGCCTCTCGTCAAGGATTAGGCTATGTCCTAATGCAAGAACGAAGAGTAATTGCGTATGCTTCGCGTCAAATGCGTCCACATGAAAAAAAAATCCAGTGCATGATCTTGAACTTGCTGCTGTGATTTATGCATTGAAGCAGTGGCGACACTACCTTCTTGGTAATCGATGTGAGATATATATTGATCACCAAAGTCTGAAGTACTTGTTTACTCAGCCGGATCTCAATCTCCGCCAACAGCGATGGTTGGAAATAATTACAAACTATGACTATGGTATTTCGAGCTCAGCTTATCACCCCCAATCCCAAGGCCAAGTCGAGCGAGTCAATCAGGTTCTCGAAGACATGCTTCGGGCTTGTGTTATATCGTTCGGTAAGAAGTGAGAAGAATCTCTTCCTTATGCAGAATTCTCATATAACAACAGCTATCAAGCCAGCTTGAAAATGGCCCCCTTCGAAGTACTTTATGGACGTAAGTGTCGAACCCCTCTGAATTGGTCAGAAACTGGGGAACGACCACTTCTGGGTCCAGACATTATCCAACACGCCGAAGAACAAGTCCGTATCATTCGAGAAAATCTGAAGGCGGCTCAGGACCGCCAGAAGAGCAACTATGATCGCAAACGATGGGGTTTGACTTATCAACCTGGTGATCAAGCTTATCTGCGTGTCACTCCTATGAAGGGCACTCACCGCTTCGGAATCAAGGGCAAGTTAGCTCCACACTACATTGGTCCTTTCCGCATTGTTGCAAGACGTGGTCAGGTGACATATAAACTGGAGTTGCCACCACAATTCTCTCATATCCACGACGTCTTCCATGTGTCGCAACTTCGTCGTTGCTTCAAGGAGTCTCCACACCGAGCAGTGGATCACGAGATGCTCGAATTACAAGATGACCTATCTTATAAGGAGCATCCGATCCGCATCCTCGATGAATCTGAGCGTCGAACCCGTCAGAAGACGACCAAGTTCCTCAAAGTGCAGTGGTCTAATCATACTAATGATGAAGCCACTTGGGAACGTGAGGATCATCTTCGCGAAGAATACCCCGCTTTCTTTCAGTCTTCTTCTTAATTCTCGGGACGAGAATTCTTGTTAGAGGAGGAGAATTGTAACATCCCATGTAATTAACCACAGTGATCACCCTTAGTTAATGCCATGTCAGCAAGTTTAACAGTGCCTAGTCATCATTTGCATCATATTGCATTTCAAACTCCTAATTCAAACTTCAAATTAATTTAAAGTGAAAATAAAAGTTGTTCCAAATTGGAAACTAAAATGTTCATTAAATAGAAAATAATTCAGAGGCAATTATAAAATTATAATCAACATTTATGGGATTAGTTAAGTGACTCTAACAGTCTGAAACAGTAACCAAACAGCTCCATTTAATGCTTATTCAGTTAAATAAAATTCTAATGAAATCATTTATTTGCCAAACCAATTTCTAGCAGTGTTAAATAAGGCACTGTAATTATTGGGCTAAGTCATATGTTTTACAAAACTATAAATGGGCCCACACATTTTGCAAAACAGAAAAACAAAAAAAAAACAGAAAAGAAAAGAAGGAAAAGTAAAAGGCCCGCGCGGCTGGGCCTGAGTGGCTACAGCGCCGGCCCAGCCCACCCCGCACCTCCTCCCACGTCCCGCACTGCTCACCCCCGCTTGCTGTCGAACACATAGGGTGCGCGCGCGCCGCACCCTGGTCCCCCTCTCTCTCGCTCGACAGCGCGCCTGCACTCGCCGTGGTGGATAAGGGCAAAGCCCGGCGACCCCCTGGCGTCCCCCTCGCCACTCTCTCATCCTCTCTCCCCTTTCTCCATCGCAGCCGAACGCCACCGCCACCATGGCTCCGGCCTAGCCACGGCCACCGTGCCCACCTCGCCACCTCACTGTGTCTCCAAAGGCCGCCGCCGTCCGCTGCTTCGACTGGTGCACCTCGTTGGAGCTCGGAGCCACCGCAACGCCCACGACGCCGCCGTCTTCCTCCTCTACTCCGACGAGCTTCACCGCCGAATCTGCCGCACCGAGCCCTCCCCGAGCCCACTTGAGCACACCTGCAGGAGCACCATGAGCATGCGCTTCTTTCCTCTCTCTTTCCCGAGCATTTCCGCCGCCGTAGCTCCTCCTCCACGTCATGCCCGAACGTGGCTCCGCCCGAGCTCGTCGCCGGCGTGGCTCCGGCGACCAAGTGGTCACGAGCCCGTGCGCACCGTGTTCCCCGAAACACGTAGAACCTCCCACGCCCTTTAGTTCGCGCATTTGCACCCTGCTGCCGCCGTTCGCCGCTCACCCGAAATGCACCGCCGCCAAACCTCGTCGCCGACGGCGTTTCCGGCCATCTCCGGCGCTGCCACCACCACCATTCGAACCGCCGTCGAGTCCCCGTTCGAACGAGACCAGCCACAACCCCGGATATGCCCTGTGGGCGAAACCCGAAGCTCACCCGCGCCTCGCCGTCGCATTGGAGCTCGCCAAAGCAACTCCGGCGAGGCCAGCCTATGTGGCACCCTGGGGCCACCCTACTGGGTCACTGACCAGTGGGCCCGGGGCCCCCTGTTGACCAGTTGACCAAGTCAACTATGCTGACTGGGCTGGCCTAGTCACTGACATGCGGGCCCCGCGCTAATTGAACTGATTTTATAAATAAATAAAAGGTTAATTAATCTGTTAATTAACTAATTAGCTAATCAGTCACTGACTAATGGGCCCCCCCCTAATTAATATGTAACTAGTTAGTTAATCCCTAATTAACTAATGTGACATTGACCAGTGGGGCCCACTGGTCAGGTTTGACCTGGTCAGCTGGGCATGACCTGCTGACATCACACCTACATCATGATGACATCATCATTTACTATTCTGGATAATCCGAATTTAAATAAATAATTAAATTCCAGAAATTCTTTAAAACTTTAAAAAATCATATCTTTTAAACCGTAATTCGGATGAAAAAAATTATATATGTAAAATGATCAGAAAAATATGAAGATTCTGAATATGTAATCAAAATGCCTGTCCAATGCCCCTAACTACCTGAACATGGAACTTTTAGACTGATTTCGATAAATGAATAGTGCTCAATTTTAATAAAATAATTCCAAATAAATTCCTAAATTAACTAAATCATCTAGTTAGGCAGTAGAACACCTCTGCATATCATTTAGGCTTGTCCTGCATATTGTTTGCATGTTTGCCGTGAATTTATTATTTCTTTCCCCCTCCTTCTCTCTCGATAGACGCCAAGACCGACGCCGACGCAGCAGAGTACGACTACGCTCCAGACGAGCAGCCTTCTGACGACCAGCCCCTCTCAACAGAGCTTCCAGACAAGCACCCCCCCTTGAGCATGCCTATATCGCCTATTCTCTTCTTTCTTGTGCTTGCATTAGAATTGCTGCTGCTACTGCTTTACCTATTCTGATGCATAGCTTGATTTTTGTAACCTGCTTTATATAATTACCTGCTTATCCTAAACTGCTTAGTATAGGCTGGTTAGAGACCCACCAGAGACCCCGCTTTGACCCAGTTGCCTCCGCTGGATTATTAGATGACCCGATCAACGTGATCGACAACCAGGCCCCGGCACCGCACATCACCCCCTTAGTTGTACGACACTGCAGCGTTACCATCGAGTGCCGAGGGTGATACCTCGTTTAGCACTTCTGATGTTAACTCTGTAGAGTAGCTATTCGGTCGTGGTCATCGAGGGTGATTCCTCCTTCACCACTCCCGATAACGACGCTGTCGTGCAACACCTCAAGTGTGAACCTCGAGGGTGATTCCTCCTAAGTTCACCTTGACGGATACATCGAGTAGGAATCCAACGAGGGTGATACCTCGGATTCCCTGATGTTATGGACACACGGATACTTGGACTTTACAACTGTTACTTGAAAAGGCGGGTCGACCCTGAGGGGTACCCGCGAGTGATGTGAAGACGGGTTGACCTGGAGGGTACCCGAGAGACAAATACGAGGCACGGCCGGGCATTCTTAGCCCTTGCAGCAAGTCCTCGAGACGGGGCGACGGGGTCACATCGATCGTGAGTCTCTGCTCGTTACCGCAAACCCCAACACACTAATGATTTGGATATTTGATCCGAGTGGGCCTTTAGCCCGATAGCACTAACCATCACATGGGAACAGTTATGGGCACTTTGCGTCGTATGCATCAGCCGAAGCTTAATAGACGTCAGCGACTGAGCGGCGCGCGCTGGGTTGGACTGCGTTAAGCACCCTCCTTTGTAATGGAGGCTGCCAGGTCTGCTCACCGGCCGCGTTCGCAACGTGCAGGAGTTCCCGGGGCGATGACCCAAGACCCCTGGGCGCATAGGTTTAGTCTGGCGTGCTGACCTCTCTGTTAAGCCTAGGTCGGGTTGCGGCGTATCGTTTGGCCGAGGCCGGGCATGACCCAGAAAAGTGTGTCTAGCCGGAGTTAATCGAGCGTGCTGGATAAGTTGGTGCACCCCTGCAGGGAAGAACTAATATATGCATAGTCGGATCCTCGGTAACGGACGCTCAGAGTTGTATCCCGATCGATACAACTGGAACTGGATACTAGGGCTCTGGGATTGCTTTCTCGCAGGGAGTCGAGAAAGGATCTCTGGGCGAGGTTGATACTGATTACTGCTACTACTTTATATTGTGCTAATCTACACTCTTCTAATGATGCAAGACCGCTGAAGATGCTAGTCTTCGATAGGACTAGGCCTTCTCTCTATTCTGGCATTTCTGCAGCCCAGTCCACATATACAACCTTTCTTTGATAATGTTGCATATGTAGTGTAGATCCTTGCTTGCTGAGTACTTCGGATGAGTACTCACGGTTGCTTTGCTTCCTCTTTTTTCCCATATCCGTTTGATGCAACCAGATGACAGAGCCCCGGAGCCAGCTGCCCCCGCCAACGACTACTACTACCACCCCGAAGGTGGTTACTACTACGAGCTTGCCGACGACCAAGAGTAGGATCGGAGGGTCCCAGGCAGGAGGCCTGCGCCTTTTCGATCGTAGTGTTTCTTTTGCCCCGCCTTCTTAAGGCTTATCTGTGTTTTCTTTTTATATCTGTACTCAGATATCTGATGCTTCCGCTGGCGCTTGTATTCGAGCCCTCGAGGCCCCTGGCTTGTAATATAAAGTTTGTATGACTTTATTTATGTTTTAGAGTTGTGTTGTGATATCTTCAAGTGAGTCCTTAGGCTTGATCGTGTGCATTTGCGTGTATGATTAGTGCACGATTAAGCCGGGGGCGTCATACCGACATGGTTGAGTAGTGGCATTCTGTCGTTGCCGATGGAGAGCCAGGGCCCCCACCGACATTATTGAAAAGCGGAACTCCCGGGAGAATCTTTCTGGTCGCCCTCCATTTTGCGCAGAGCTCCGCTATTTTCAATCATGTTGGTTCTTGGTGCATCAGGGCTTTGGGGTCGTCCTCCATTTTGCGCAGAGCTCCGCTATTTTCAATAATGTTGGTTCTTGGTGCATCGGGGCTTTGGGGTCGCCGATGGCCCACCTTTAAGTGGGTATTTGCATGTTTAGTTTGTTTGGATGCAGGCTGCCGTGATGGTTGTATGGTGTTTTTTGTGTTACGTCTACGGGTGTGTTGTTTGCGTGTGGTCAATTATTTGTATGGGCTATAAAGGAGCTCACGTAACCACCACTGGCCATCAAGACTAAAATGTGTAACAACACTACCAACAAAAAAACACGGCCATGCCCAACATAATTTAAGCCTACCCCAACACATGTAAAACAAACTGAAACAAACGGCTATAATAACCTGCTATAGGAAATATACAATAATCATAAATTTAAACTCGTACATGAATATGAAAAAATATTCATGAATTTGAAAACAGTTCATGAATTTTAGAAATATTCACAAATTGATAAAATGTTTGTGAATTTAAAAATTGTTCTCAGTTGTAATAAACTCTTCACAAATCTAAAAATATGTTCATGAATTTTAGAAAAGTTGTTCACAAATTTGGAAAACTTTTATGAATTTGAAGAAATGTTCACTGTTTTAAAGTATGTTCCCAAATTTCATAAATATATTCGTAAAGTGGAAAAATAATCATGGGTTAAAATTTTAAATATTAAAAGAAAGGAAAACAAGTATAAAACAAAGCAGGATTATAAAAAGGGAAAAAGGAAAAAAAATACAGGTACAGGAAGAAAAGAAAAACCAGAACTAAACCTTCCCGAAACAGAAAAGACCGTCCTACTTGGCCGGCCCAATAGCACCCACGGGGTTCACGTCATCACGTGTGCTCGACCCCTTCGACGATGTGCGTGGATTATGAACTAGCATTGTAACTATCGGGAGAAAGAAATGGAATTAATTCCACAACTGTAGAGCGACGCGATAAAGCGCGCATTACCCTCTCATTGAGTAATTTAGCTCCCTATATTTGGAGCCTCCTGGCGCGCTGAGGGATGTGGGGTCGTTGGGCCCCGCCTATCAGGGTGTTAAATTTGTGAATAATTTAAAGTTCACTAACATTTTTAAATTTATGAATAGTTTTTAATTTACTAACCTTATTTCAAATTCGTGAACACTTTATGAAATATATGAACATGCAAAAAATCATTGTTTTTTATTTGGAAAATTTTAAAAATCAGATTTTTTTAAATATCTATCTAGTACATCTTTTGGTTTAACAAACTTTTTCAGATAAAAAAATATCATCGGCTTTGTATGAGCTAGCAGTGGAGCGAGTAGAAAAAGAAACACGTTTGGTAACCTGCATTATGGCCAGCCATGCCCGTTGAATGCAGTTTTGGGCCGTTTGGTTTCTCTAGTTGAACTGAAGTCTTGGCCCGTATGAACCGTCAAGCATATATCTGGGCCTTTTATGAAGAAACGCTTGAATCGCCGTTTTTCCACAACTACCCATACCACTGAAGGAACAGTGAAGATTGAGTGTCAAAAAAGAAAAGGAAAAACCTTTTATATAGAGCTAAAAAGGAAGCAGATTTTATTCGCAAAAAAGGCAGATTCTAAAAAAGGTTAAAATATGGAATTCTTTCTTCCTGCGCCGCTGCACGGCCAGGATCCGATCAGGAACGGAGAACAACGGTGGACGATTGGACATGGGATGTTCACATGTCAGAGGCCTCGGCTCGGCTGGCCGCCACTCTCTCCGGGCCCCACAGGCCAACCTTTCCCACCGCCTACGCCGGCCGACCGTGTCGGATCCGCGGAATCTGAGCCAGCCATCGCCGCCAACCATCACTCGCCACCGACAGCTGGGCCCAGCCTTTCCACTTGGGCCAAGATTCAGCCATCCTCATCCTCATCCCCATCCCCATGCTGCCACATCACATACCGTCACGGACAGGTGGGCCCGGGGTTCTGGTCCCACACCGTCAGCGCGTGGCGGCTACGCGAGCCCACGGCTCACGAGGGAGGGGAGGGACGTCACGCTCCTCTCGCCCCCCTATACCATCCCCCCCTTTCTCCCCCCCGCACACGCCCCCCTCGCGCTCGCCCGCACCGACGAAGCTTCCCTCCGGCTGCCCGGGGAACCCAGCGAGAAGGGAGGGGAGAGGCGGCGGCGGCCGCCGGCAGGGCAGGACAGCGCGCGCGCGTGCGTGCCTGGAGCGAGGGATCGGCCAGGATGTCGACGCCGGCGAGGAAGCGCCTGATGCGCGACTTCAAGCGGCTGCAGCAGGACCCGCCCGCCGGCATCAGCGGCGCGCCGCACGACAACAACATAACCCTCTGGAACGCCGTCATATTTGGGTAACGGCACAAATCCTGCCCCCTTTCCCCCTCTCCTCCCTAGGTTTTGGTGCTTGGGGATCTCACGGAGTCGCGATTTCCTTTGTGATGTATGTTGATATATGTTGGCTTATGCTGTTTTGTGTGATTCTGCAGGCCGGATGACACGCCGTGGGATGGAGGTGAGCCGCCGGTTCGATTTAGGTTTCAGTTTGTTTCATTCATTCATCCGTGTGTGTGTAGCTGCTCGATTACTAGTGTTTGCCTGGTGTGTGATACACTGATTGGTTAACTGGCGCTGCGGCTGGACCTATTTATGATCTCTCTGTAATCGCGCGCGAAAAGTTGTCGTCTTTCTAGTTTGATTTCTCATGTACAAGGTGTGGATGTAGAGCTACTGGGAAGTAGAACAACCTTTTGCCCCCAAAGTAGCAACCTGCCTGACTAAGACTGTCGTTTACCGGTCGGTTTCCGTCACTGGTATGGCAGGAAACCGTAAGCTGTAGCATCTGTGATGTCCGTTGTTTGACGGAAACGGAAAGGGCTGCCTGTTGTGATATAGTGATTGGCTAATTGGTACCATAGTACGGCCTATTTGTAATCTGTAATTGTGTGAGAAATTGTCGTCTTCCTCGTTTGATTTCTCATATACAAGGTGTAGATGTAAAGCTAATGGGAAGTGCTATAACTTTCTGTCCCCAAATACCTACCTGCCTAAGTAAGCCTGTCGTTTACCGGTCGGATTATGTCACTCGTACGGCACGAAACCGAAAGCTGTAGCATTTGTGATGCCCATTGTTTAACGGAAACGTAACGGGCTGCCTGTTGCGATATAGTGATTGGTTAATTGGTACCGCAGTTGGACCTATTTGTAACCTGTCATTGTGCGACAAATTGTCGTCTTTCTCGTTTGATTTCTCATATACAAGGTGTAGATGTAGAGCTAATGGGAAGTACATTAACTTTTGGCCCCCAGAATAGCAACCTGCCTAACTAAACCTGTTGTTTACCGGTCGGTTTATGTCGCTGGTATGACGACAGGAAACCGAAAGCTGTATCATCTGTGATGTGCGTTGTTTAACGGAAATGTAAAGTGCTGCCTGTTGTGATATAGCGATTGGTTAATTGGTACTGAAGTTGGACCCATTTATAATCTGTAATCGTGTGAGAAATTGTCGTCTTCCTCTTTTGATATCACCAAATTAGCTACCTGCCTAACTAAGCCTGTCGTTTACCAGTCAGTTTACGTCACTGCTACGGCAGGCAACCGGAAGCTGTACCATCTGTGATGCCTGTTGTTTAACGTAAACAAAAAGGGCTTCCATCTCGTGTTTGATTGCTGCTTTAATGCTAAAGGTTACCAAGAAACATGCTTTTACAGATGTTAAATTTGGTCTAGTAATGTGCACAGTGCAGCTATTTTCAAGCAAGGTTAATTCCTAACCTTGCCTCTGTGTAGTGCCTATCTGGCCTAAGCGCACGCCTAGCAGCGCTTAAGGCTAGGCATTTCGTTGTCGCCTAGCACACCTAAGTGCACGCTTAGAAGCGCTTTTTTCTTACCATTGCTTTAAAGTGTACGTTATAGTTTTTCATACTACCTGGCACACCTGAAATCAGTAATAAGCATATGGCCCATAAAAGAACACGCTCTTGGCTCTTGAAATAATAGTGACGGAGTGTGTGCGCGGGTTAGTCTTCTTGACTATCATTACTTAGGCCCTGTTTGGTTCGGCTGTGGATTTCTGAAAGCAGCTGTGAAAAATCTGCTGTGGAAAAACAGCTGTGGAAAATCTGATGTGAAAAAGATGTAGGTCATTTGGCAAACCAGCTGATACAGCTTTTTCAGATTTTGGCCCACAGCGGAATCAGATTTTGGAAAGCACGTCCTGGGCTGCTTCCGCTTTTGGTTCAGATTTTGGCAGCGGATTTCTGGAATCGGATTCTGCTGGGTTCGCCCTTTGGTTCAGATTCTGCTGCGCGGCAGCGGAATCCGTCGATAAAAACTGAACCAAACAGGGAGTGATATCTGCTGGAGTTTTTATTTGTGGTGTATGCCAGCTAGTAATTATTATGTACTCCCGTTGTATCAAAATATAAGACGTTATTTGACACTATCACAGTGTCAATAAAGGTCTTATATTTTGATACAGAGGGAGTAGTATGTACTACCTTAGTCTTAGCCTTAAGTCATGAGTTCGTCATGTACGTGTGTAGCCATCATATGAGCGGTGATTGGGGAGCCCTCGTTTGAGATGGGGTCTCTATTCCTGCCTGTGCATGTTGGAGTATGATTTATTTAATTATTGGTATTAGTTCTCGTAGCACAACTGGCATAATTTATCGGGGCACATAGTATTTTTGCTGGGCGAGGTCACTTCATCTCTAGAGCCCAGAGGACAATCAATTTTGTCTTCTGCAAGGTACTGAGATGGGGTTGCAGTAATTAAATATCAGCTTTATTTTGTGGGGTTTTGTTTGTTTGGAACAAAATATTCTAGAAGCCTAGAATACATGATCATCTGATTCAGGAATGTCTACTTTCTACCCAATTCCGGTTGCCTGCAAGACTTAAACACACCCTGAAATTGTGATAACTGATAATATATATTTTTTGGATCCAGTTCGATGTTCATTGGATCCTATCCCTTTGGTTTGGTTTGTTAAGATCGTAAACTGCTTAGTTTAGTTTGACAAGCTTATGCTCATGATCCAAGGAAACTACATACATGGTACCAGTGAAATATGGTCCGCACTATGTCTTTCCATTGCTGTAGTCTGGAGAACAAACTAGTGGTTTTAAGTAGTCATAAATTTGCTAACATTTATTAAGTTACACATTATAGGTACGTTCAAGCTGACCCTGCAATTCACAGAAGATTACCCCAACAAGCCACCAACTGTTCGTTTTGTCTCAAGGATGTTTCACCCAAACAGTATGTCCTCTTCATGACTTCCATTCAATCACTTGGTTACTTCTTCAAATGACTAAACTGTTCTCAGAGATTGAAAGCCTTAAAGGTCTGTTGGAAATTGGTTTAATGTATTCTATTATCTGTCCAGTTTATGCAGATGGAAGCATCTGCTTGGACATCCTACAGAACCAGTGGAGCCCTATATATGATGTTGCAGCAATATTGACCTCTATCCAGGTATTCTTTAGGCCATCTCTTACTGTGATTAGATTAATTTGCTAGCTTTATTGGTTGCTGTCCACTTCATTACACAATGCAACCATTGGTACCTACCAGCTACTCCTAAGTTTGCACAATCCGTATTGTTTTCATCAGAAGTAAAACCTGTTTCATTTTTACAATAGTATAGAGGAAACAAGAACGGTGCTCGCCTATAGATTGACATGAGTTGCACAGTACTGTCACTGAGGCCAGATCCAGATCTTATTGACAACTTTTATTGTGTAACAACCACCTGTCCTAGGTAACATGCGACCAATAAATAGTTACCAGTGCCACAACTTGCTAAAGTTTGATCATAAATAGCAAGTTACCAAATACAGCCTTTTCTTCCGTTCTGTTGTGGATGTAAAGATTATTTTCCTGGCTTACTTTGAAAGTAGTGGCCTGGGGCGCCATGGGCTATCTGTCCCTGAATCCACACACTTTACTTAGTTTACTTATTTCTGTCGTGGTTTGCTCTGCAGTCCCTGCTGTGCGACCCAAACCCGAATTCTCCTGCGAACTCTGAAGCAGCCAGAATGTACAGCGAGAACAAGCGCGAGTACAACCGCAAGGTTCGTGAGGTCGTGGAGCAGAGCTGGACAGCGGACTAGCGTCGCCAGATCCTGCAATAAGCAACGCCCGGAACGTCTCCATTTCTGGCTTTGCTGGTCTGTACCACCGAATTAAAACATTGAAAAACCCCATGGCCCTTGTGTCCCTGTGCTTGATCTCCTGTTGTTTTTTCAGTGCGTGTAACCTGTTTGGTGAATGAACTAAGGCATGTTGGTCATTGTAAAGACTTTATATATAGCTAAGAAGTTGTTGCTGTTTGCGAGTCTTTTAACCCTGGGTGTTTTCTACAGATGGTATTTGTGCTAGTTTTTATACTGATTGACATAATTCTCGAGCCATTGGTAGAAACAAGAACGATGCTTGCCCAACATTATTATTACTAGCATAGAGAAAAACATAGGAATATTTGCTCCTGAGATGAAGGCTTTAGGTAGAGAAACAACAGAGGAATTGAAAGGAAAAAAAAGAGCTCTACACTGATAGAAGAGAAACAACCGTAGTAGTTGGAGCCTCCTTATCTGCACATCCTGGAGGATAACTCATCACTGGCAGCTGCATCCTCCTGGGAGCTGGATGATTTGGACGGGAGAAACAGCTGGTTTATTATCATCTATCTGCTTAATCTGGACGACCTGGCGGTCCGGGACGACGACACCGGGGACCCGTCGCCGCTCCGGATCTCCCCCTCCCAGTCGTCCTGCACCTGGGTGGCGAACTGGAGGTTCCAGAGCACGTCCTCGACCGACGGCCGGTGCACCGCCTCCTTGGCCAGGCACCTCAGGCAGACCTCCATGACGGTCCTCAGCGATTCCTCTGAACAGCTCTTGCTCACCGCCGGGTCCACAAAGCTCCTCCTCCTGGCCCTGTCCTCCTCGGCCATTGCCCACAGCAGCTGCAGCACAAGCAAGATTCAGGTATCTGTGTTGCGTTGTGCACTACCATCTACAACTAGGTGACCGATCATACATACCAGTTCCTTCATGATCTCCACCTCGTATATGGATGTGATCGGCTTTCCAGACACAAGCTCAAGCAGGATCACCCCGAAATCAAATATATCGATCTTGTCGCCGAGCATCGTGCTGCAAAGTAACATTGCAGAGCAAGGAAAGATGAAGAAAATATTAGTTGTGCCGGTTGAAACTCCTATAGATGATAAGCGTCAGAACCTTGAACCTTGTAGATACCTATCAGTTTGGTGCTTGCTTCCGGCCCCTCCCTGCTTTGGATTGACAAACAACATACATTGTTAGTTAGCAAATAGCCATAAAAACCCTACAAATAGTAGCTGGATGTTTCATATCATAGGTTAGCTTGTTGCTGATCTACCTCAGGTTTTGCAGCCTCCCCTAGGATTGGAATATTGTAGCTACCGATCTTGGCGACGTGGTTCTGGTCTAGAAGAATGTTGCTGATCCTCAGATTATTCCCGAACAGACCAGGTATGATCCCTCCATGCAAGAACTGGATGCCCTTCGCGACGCCGATGGCGGCCGATATCCTCTGCCCCCAGGTAAGCTTCCGTCCTTCAGTTCCTTCTGGTAATAAACAGTTCAAACACGCAACATAACATTCAGCCATTGGACTGCCAGAGCAAGTGAAAAATGAAGGAGATAAGAACCGACAACATACGTGAAATCCTGCTCCTCAAGTTCCCGTTTTGAACATACTCGAACACAAGGTAGAGTTGGGTTACGGTGGAATCATCGAGATCGTATTCAAAACAGTGCCCTAGAGCGCTGACCAAGTGCCGATGCCTGAGCCTAGATATTGTTTCGATGTGGCGGTTGAAGCTTTGGGAGCTCTGGTTCCTCTTAACCTTGAGGCTCCTGATTGTCACCGAGGCACCATTGCTTAGCTTCCCCAGATACATCTGACATAATGAACTCATGGTCAGGGGCATAACTAGAACAAGTCATGTAAATTGAAGGCATCACATGCCCCAACTGTGAACAGTCTGGACAATAATGAGTGGAGAGATCAGCAATGATGTACCTCGCCATAAGAATCTTGCCCGAGCAGGCAAGAGTTTGCGAAGTTGTTCGTCGCCGCCTCGAGCTCGACCAAAGAAAATGATCTATATGGTGGGATCCCCAAAGCTCCTAGCTTCACTGTCTGTGATATGTAACCTTTTTTTTTGGATGACCCAAATGCGAAAAGGAAAGCAAATGTTAGTGATTTTTCATCAAGTTTGATTTTGAGAAATGAAATTCAGAGTCTGTTAGAGTAATTTCATAAGATGAAATTCAGAGTCAATCATACGTGCATCGGCGAACAGCTTGGAAGGGTAGGCACTCGAAGTAGAAGTATGGTCCTCCATCAATGTCGCCGAGGGCCTCGTCTTCGCCCCTTCCATGGTCATCCTCCTGACGGCGAAGAAGGCCATGGCGCCAACGAGCGAGACAGCCACGAGGACCGCCATTACGATGCCGGCGATGAAGCCGGCGTGCCGGCTAACTTTCTTCTTTTCATTGTGACGAGGAACTATCCCCACGGCCAATGCCTGGTTCTGACAGAACGGCGACGGGTGCTGCGAACCGTCGCCCCTGTCCAGACAGTTCTCCGACGAGAGCACCACCGTCGCCGGCTTCCCGCCCAGCCTCAAGCAGGCCGGCACGCTCCCCATCAGGAGGTTCGACGACAGGTCGACGAGCCGGAGGTTGTCGCCGCAGGGCACCTTGTCGGACAGCGCCCCGGTGAACCTGTTCCCGGCGATGCTCAGGTACTGGAGCGACGGCAGGGACAGCAGCGCCGGCGGGAACGGCCCGACGAAGCGGTTCCGCGACACGTCCAGATGCTCCAGCAGGTAGAAGGAGCTGAGCTCGGCGGCGGGCAGGCCGCCGGTGAACTTGTTCCGGCTCAGCACCACCGACACCACCTTCCTCCCGAGCCTCGGGAACGCCGGCCCGAGCGAGTTGCCGCCGACGTCGAGCACCTGGAGGTTCGGCAGGCCGCGCATGTCGGGCAGGTTCCCGGAGAGGTTGTTGGAGGCGAGCACGAGCGACCGCAGCGACGGCGCCCTCCCGAGCGACTCCGGCACGGCGCCGGTCAGCGAGTTGTTCCGCAAGCTGAGCACGGCCAGCGCCGGCAGCGCGGTGCCGACCCAGCCCGGCACCTCGCCGCCGATCATGTTGTCGTCGAGGATGAGCGTCTGCAGGCCCTGGAGCCGCGAGAGGCCCCTCGGGATGGGCCCGTAGAGGTAGTTGCGGCTCATGTTGACGATCTCCAGCCCGGCGAGCCGCTCCAGCTTCCCCGGCAAGGGGCCCCAGAGGCCGAGGCCGGAGAGCGTGAGCACCTTGAGGTCGGGGAGCCTGGACAGCATGGTGACCAGTGCACCAAGGGAGAAGTTGAGCGGGAGCGGCGCCGCGCCCTGGGCATCCCCGGCGATGTGGAGCTGCGTGACGGTGTCCCCGTAGCAGACGACGGAGGCGGAGGGGGCGACGGTGCCGCCGCCGCCGCAGAAGTCGGTGGTGCGGCGCCAGTGCCGGAGCACCGGCGGCCGGCCCAGCAGGTGCTGCACCTTGAGCAGAGTCCACGTCTGGGAGGCCTGCAGCAGCGGCGCGCCCCCCGGGAGCAGCACGGCCAAGAAGACGAGCGCCAGCAAGCAGCTCGGACCAGCCGCCGCCATTGTTGGCCAAGAAGACGACGATTCCTTCAGCGTCACTGCTGGATCGATCAGCAAGAACCAGCGGAGCAAAAAGATGATCAAATTAAGAATGTGTACTGCACAAGCCAATCTCCTTTGGCGATTCCTTTCCGGCTTTGGTGATCGAGGACTGTACGTACCGGCAGCTGCGGAATGGAGCTTTTGATTGTGGGTTGCGGGTACAGGAAATTTCAGAGGTCTCGCCTGGATGTAAAGCGGCAAAGCCGCCTGAGGGACAGGTACTGGTGAGTGGTGACCAGACAACAACAACAACAATGTGCTTGTGTGCAGAAGCGGAATGGCGTCCAAAATAATCTCTCACAAGTCACGAAGATGTTGGCACTAGACTAGACTATTGCCCCCTCCCATGCATCCCCGCCCGGCATCAGCAGAGAACCCTGCTGCAGAAAGATTTGCAACAGCATTACAATATATACTTGCTCAACAACTGGCGAAAAGAAACATAAACAAGAATCGGCGTGCTGAGCTACCACTTTGGGGCCAAAGCTAGCTTCTTGACAAGAAACTAAACAAAAATGAAATGAATTTTACCTCGCAGCCACTGGAGCAGCAGCGGCAGCAGACATGGAAGAGGCCAAGAGAACCTGTGATGGGCAGGACGATGAGCTCTGTTTCTTATTGCGTTTTGGCTGTCATACATGCATGGAATGGATACACTCACGGTACACTGTGGTGCCTAGTGGAGTGAGTGTCCTCTGAGCTATGGTACTGGCGCAACTTGTAGCTGCTGCGGTGGAGATTAGTACCGTTCACGGGGCTGCGGCGGAGGCGCGAGGGAACCGGGAACCCGGAGCAACGGACAGGTGGTGCCTGAGCTGGAAGGCTGGAGCTGGCAACGGGCGACAGCAAGCATCAGTCCGGTGCTCTCCTTTTCCCTCTGTCTATTTATATACCGTACTAGCTAGTGTAATGCTTCCTTGCTTTCTTGGGATTAGATTTTGGTCTCTACCGGTTTCCAAGTATGAGTAGGATATGGCGTTGCTTTATGTCCCGAGCTTCTTTTACACAACTTTGCTGATTAAGAGGGACGTGACAGGCTTTCAGCTTTGAGAATAGTGGTGCCGATTTGCCATGCTTCACACCAAACTAACACTTTGGCTAATGATACGGCTCTGAGGGGCAGAAGTAGCCGTTAGGACATATATGATGCTATTATTGCACGGTAAACCGTATGATGCTAGCTAGCATTACCCTTCAAATGAACCTTTTTCAAAGTGATGAGTACCTGTACCTCCATTCCATACGACCACCCCTTTTCGCACCTACTGCTGGCTACTGTGATCAAGTATCATCAACATGGCTCGCCTCTTTTTCTTGCTTTTTCTTGGATTCGTTGGTTCTTTTCTTTCCTTTCGGTAGACTACTTTTACTTGTAGTACAAGAGGCCACTTGATTTTTCCCGATTTCCTCTCTGCTTTGGTTAAAGATGAGGGGGCAGGAAATCAAAGAATGCCCTCAATTCCTGGCATAGAAGAGGTGAACACGGAATGCAAGGGAGGCACCGCACGGGGTTATTTTTTGCACTGAAACCATGATGAGTTCTTCCAACTGTAAAGTGCTCTGATGTCCGTGAGATTTATGCGTCGAGCAAACCTTGTGAAATAATAAATGCCCATCCTCCAGCCAACCTGTTCCTTTTTTCATGTGCCAGTGAATTGTCCTACTCAGACCACGGACAGAAAAAATTCTTCTCAGTTAACTTTCCATCTCCTCTCCATTCACTTGGCATAAATCAATCATTTTCCCAGTTCCTCACATGTGCATATGCAATTGGATTATTGTGATTTTTTTCAAGAGTGCGTCTAGGCGTACCATAGCTTTATAGAAGGCAGAATGTCAATTACAAGAAGCTAGTCTCACTGCGAACAACGAGCATAGCACGACACCACATCCGGGTAAGACCAAAGACAACCAACATCGCAAAGCAAGCTACAAACAAAAGCGCCTATGCTAAGCTGAAAGACAGCACCGCGTCCCGACTGACACCGGTCGCCTCCGAAGACCACCTCCCGCAGAGCTTCTCTTGTCAACGCACCACCCACTCTGATGCCGAAGAGGAAGAGGCAAGTGGATGACAGGACTCGATCCGATCCGAGGGAGACACCGTCTTGGACACACCGATGATGGGCGTACATAGCGCCACCGAGGATCAGCAAAGGACCGCGACGAACACCGAAGGAGAATAACAAGGAAGCAGCCATGTCTCCAAACACCATGCTCCCAACGGAGGAACAACGTCGAGGACGCAGCCATCGTGCCGATCCATCTCCGGATCGAGGCTTTCGCCCGGAGACAGTCACCAACTCCAATAGAGCAAGAGAAATGACGAACACGCCTCGGCGACGCCTCCAAGGAGGGGAATGACATCCACAGGTGCAATCGCCGCCGGCCTGGCAAAAGCCAAGCAAGACTTTCGTCCGCAAGTCGCCAATCTCCACACCTCCAAGGACTTTGTGAAACCGTCAAAGTATCCACACACCGCCGCCACCGCATCACCTTGACGACATAGCCGCGAAGCCAAGGGCCGGCGACCGGCCGCACGCATGGCAAGGGGAGAACTCGGCCACATCACCAACTCCAACTCCCAGCCTGACGGAGAAATGCAGTCCTCCCACTCCTCCAGCAAAGTCCAGAACTGCCAGCGACGGCCGTCGCCCACTCCAAGGGACGGCCTTGCGACGGTTAGACCCGCCTCACCACAAAGAACTCCCAAGCCGGCACCACCAGGAGGCATCGCCGCTCGCCACACTGCGCAGGGGTAATCGGCCGCTCGCTGCTCGCCAGTACTCCAATCTGGCCGAGCCATCTCAGCGCCGTCACCCGCCTGACCGTGGGCTGACGCCGCCTCCAGTCAGCGCCGCCTCCACCATGAGCGTGCCACTGCACCGCTGCAGGTCCCCACCAGACCTGCCGCTCCACCGCCGCACCACCACGCCCCTTGCCATGCTCCAGCCGCCTCCCTCACTCCCGGCCAGCCTGGATCTGGCCCAGCCCGAACACTGCCGTGACGAGATGTGCCGCGCTGCAAGCAGCCAGCACACACCGCCGCGACGCGGCGCGGTAGGGTTGAGCTCCCGGGTCGGGGGGTCCTTGGTTTGACGCACGATACAAATGGCAACTGAGCATTATTGTGAAAATAAAGAATGCACATGCGCCTCGAAGGAAAAGGAAAACACATAATAAAGGATGCACTATGCTTTACACCGGAAACACGTAAATGGCGTGTACGGTGTAAATCCAGAACCTCTCGTAATAATATTAATGGACTGTTTGGAAAGTAGGATATGAAAAACATAGAAACAAAAAACTGTAGGACGATATAATATCTTGTGTTGATTGTTTTTGAGATAGCTAACCGCTCACACCAAGCGGTGATATAATATCTTCTGGATTTGTACAGAAATCTGAAACACATAAATGGTACAACATCGTTCACCACATCCAGGAATTCTTCACGCTTTGGATGCTTATTAACTTCCACGTCGACAACCTCGCGGAGGATGACATAATTTGGAAGCACACGACAGTGGTATCTACTCAACACCAAATAGAAAAGCCATTGCATCCATCACGATGCTCGTTATTTGGACAATTTGGAACAAAAGGAATGCAGTGCTCTACCTGCACAAGAGTGCACCACTGTCAATCTTGCTAAACATCATCAAGACCGACGCGAGCCTTTGTGTCGCTGCAGGTGCCAACTAGCTAGGGGTCATAATATTGGGAGAGTGATCATTCGATGTAAAGGGGTGATGCTTGTAACACAACTCTATTCTCTTCTTAATTGGTGGATGAGGCCAATCTTTTGCCTCCATGTTAAAATAAATAAATAAATGGTACAACATAGCTATTTGGATCCCACAAATATATTTTTTGGCAAGTTTTGTTTGATACAGAGAGAGAGAAAGAGAGATACAAAGACATGCTGCATTAGACTTTTCAAAGAAAAATAAATACCTAATTCTCGAATTCTCTTAAATACCGACAAACTTGCTGATAAATTACATCCACTTATTTTAATAGTACGATGGTTAAGAATTATTTCTGTTTGAATCTAACGATAACAATATCTATTATGTATTTTTTTTGTTATAACCTAATATTGTGCAATTCTCTCTAGTTATAAGGTAGTATTAACGTTGATATGTAGTTCCATGCCATATAATTGTATAAGTATAACATTTTTATTGTTTGTATAAATTCAGATAGACAACTTGATAACTGAATTTGCAACCATCTTATTTTAATTGTTATCTCTCGTTGAGTTTGTATTAATGTTCACTCGAGCTCTTACATAAATGAGTTCTTAAACTGCAAAAAATATATAAATTAAAACATCGAGATACAGAGATACATCGTCACCTTCATCGACATACTGACATACCAATTTTTGTTGCTAATAGCGGACCCGATTCACTCGTGAGAGAGGTAAACAAATTTAGGAAATATAACTTGAAAATGTATATAATGAATGAATCCCATGAAGGAAATATGCTCTAGAGGCAATAATAAAGTTGTTATTTTATATTTCCTTATTCATGATAAAGATTTATTATTCATGCTAGAATTGTATTGATCGGAAACTTAAATACATGTGTAAATACATAAACAAATACCGTGTCCCTAGTAAGCCTCTACTAGACTAGCTCGTTGATCAAAGATGGTTAAGGTTTCCTAACCATAGACATGTGTTGTCATTTGATAACGGGATCACATCATTAGGAGAATGATGTGATGGACAAGACCCATCCGTTAGCTTAGCATAATGATCGTTCAGTTTATTGCTATCGCTTTCTTCATGTCAAATCTATATTCCTTTGACTATGAGATTATGCAACTCCCAAATACCGGAAGAATACCTTGTGTGCTATCAAACGTCACAACGTAACTGGGTGATCATAAAGATGCTCTTCAGGTATCTCCGAAGGTGTTTGTTGAGTTGGCGTAGATCGAGATTAGGATTTGTCACTCCGAGTATCGGAGAGGTATCTCTGGGCCCTCTCGGTAATACACATTATAAGCTTGCAAGCAAACGACTAAGGAGTTAGTCACGAGGTGATGTATTACGGAACGAGTAAAGAGACTTGCCGGTAACGAGATTGAACTAGGTATAGAGATACCGACAATCGAATCTCGGGCAAGTAACATACCGATGGACAAAGGGAATTACGTATGTTGTCATAACGGTTCGACCGATAAAGATCTTCGTAGAATATGTAGGAGCCAATATGGGCATCCAGGTTCCGCTATTGGTTATTGACCGGAGAGGTGTCTCGGTCATGTCTACATAGTTCTCGAACCCGTAGGGTCCGCACGCTTAACGTTCGTTGATGATATAGTGTTATATGAGTTATGTGATTTGGTGACCGAATGTTTTTCGGAGTCCCGGATGAGATCACGGACATGACGAGGAGTCTTGAAATGGTCGAGAGGTAAAGATTGATATATAGGACAATGGTATTCGGACACCGGAAGTGCTTCGGAGGGTACCGGGTACTTATCGAGTCACCGGAAGGAGTTTCGGGCATCCCCGACAAAGATATGGGCCTTATGGGCCAAGTGAGGGAACACACTAGCCCACAAGGGGCTGGTGCGCCCATTATAGAGCCAGCCTAAGGGGAGGGAAAGGAAAGGGGAGGAGGAAAGGAAAGTGTGGAGTTGGACTCCCACTTCCTTCCCTCTCTCCCCCCCCCCCCCACCCTCTTTCCTTTCCCCTTGTCCAAACATGGCAGGGGGGCGCGGCCAGGGCAGGAGCCCTAGGGCCGGCTGGCCACCTATGTGGTGCGCCAGGCTGCCTTCCCTCCCCCTGCCACCTATATATATGTGGGAGGGGGCGCCTAGCACACCCGAGATCAATTGTTAGCCGTGTGCGGGGCCCCCTCCACCGTTTACACCCTGTGACGACCCCGACTTAATCGTGCACTAATCATACACGCAAATGCGCACGATCAAGCCTAAGGACTCACTTGAAGATATCACAACACAACTCTAAAACATAAATAAAGTCATACAAGCTTAATATTACAAGCCAGGTCCTCGAGGGCTCGAATACAAGCTCGATGGCATACAAGCGTCAGCGGAAGCATTAGATATCTGAGTACAGATATATTACAGAGAGAGATAAGCCTTCACAGAGGCGGGGTAGAAATAAAAACTACGATCGAAAGGCGTAGGCCTCCTGCCCTGGACCCTCCGATCCTACTCCTGGTCGTCGAACGGCTCCTCGTAGTAGTAGTACTCGCCAGGCGGATAGTAGTACTGGTCGTCGGCTGGGGCTTCTGGCTTAGGGGCTCCGTCGTCTGGTGGCATCAAATGGAAAATGGGGGAAAAAGAAAATAAAGCAAACGTGAGTACTCATCCGAAGTACTCAGCAAGCAAGGATCTACACTACATATGCATCATTGTCAAAGGAATGGCTGTATATGTAGACTGGGCTGCAGAAATGCCAGAGTAGAGGGGGAAAGCCTAGTCCTATCGAAGACTAGCATCTTCAACAATCTTCGACAGTCTTGCAGCATCAGGAGAGAGCAGATGAACATAATGTAAAGTAGTAGTAGTAATATCATCAACCTCGACCTGAGATCCTTTCTCGACTCCCTGCGAGAAAGCAATCCCAGAGCCGTACTATCCAGTTCTCACCACATGTTCTAGTTGTACCGATCGGGATACAACTCCGAGTGTCCGTTACCGTAGGACAGGCTATCGATAGAAGTTTCTTCCCTGCAGGGGTGCACCAACTTACCCACCACGCTCACTTAACTCTGGCCGGACACACTTTTCTGGGTCATGCCCGGCCTCGGCTAAGCAACACGCCGCAACCCGACCTAGGCTTATAAGAGAGGTCAGCACGCCGGACTAAACCTATGCCCCCAGGAGTCTTGGGCCATCGCCCCGGGAACTCCTGCACGTTACGGGGCCACCGAGAGCAGACCTAGCAACCCCTTATACAAGCGCGGTTGCATTACCAGTCCAACTCGGCGTGCGCCGCTCCTTACTGACGTCAAACAAGCTTCGGCTGATGTGTACGACGCAGAACGCCCATACTATGCCCACGTGATGGTTAGTGCTATCGGGCCAGAGGCCCCTCGGATCAAATATCCAAACCGTAGTGGATTAGGAGCGCGCGGAAACGAGCAGAGACTCACGATCGATGTGACCCCGTCGCCCCGTCTCGAGGACTTGTGGCAAGGGCTAAGAATGCCCGGCCACGCCTCGTAGTTATCTCGCGGGCACCATCCAGGTCAACCCGACTCCACATCACTTCGCAATAAGCTCGCGCGGGTACCCCTCAGGGCCGACCCGTCTTTAGTATCATAGTTTAGTGCAAGTCATAATATCCAAGGTAACGGTGTGTCTGACACCGAAGGGAACCCTGAGGAATCACCCTCGATGGAATTCCCGCTCGATGTTATCATCAAGGTGAACGAAGGAGGAATCACCCTCGAGGTCCACACTTGAGAGGTTGCGCGACGATGTCGTTATCGGGGGTGGTGTAGGAGGAATCACCCTCGCTTACCACGACCGAGTAACTAACCTACAAGGTTAACATCAGAAGTGCTAATGAGGTATCACCCTCGGCACTCGACGGTAACCCAGCAGTGTCGGCAACTAAGGGGTAGTGATGTGCGGTGCCAGGGTCTGGTCCTCAATCCCGATGATCGGGTCTTCTGATATCCAGCAGGGCAGTCGGGATCAAGTGGAGGTCTCTGTCGTGTCTCTACCCAACCTATAATAATCAGTCTAGGATAACCAGTAAGGTAACAAAGCAGGGTACAATAATCAGGCTATGCAGCAGATATAGGAAAACAGTAGCAGTAGCAGTTCTAATGCAAGCATAAGAGAGAAAAGAGTAGGCGATATAGGCATGCTCAAAATGGGGGTGCTTGCCTGTTTGCTCGGGGGCAAGGGCAAGGTCTTCAGTAGTATCATCGGGGACGTAGTCGTACTCCTGTGCGGCGTCTGCCTCGGGAGCTACGTCAACGTCGGGGGCTACCGAGAGAGAAGAGGGGGAAGAAACAGGTAAACATAATGCAAACAAATGCAACACGGTGCGTGTGATGCTATGATGCAGTGCAGGGTTGCCTGAATATGCATCTAAGTCATTTTAGTTAATTTTTGAATTATTCTAGGATTTAATATCCGACGTGTGTGCACTATTCATCTGCCGGATTCGGGTCCGGAGTTACGAGTTCTTCTACGTAGGAGGTTCCGATGGAGAAACAGACGGCACGATCAGACTCGTCTCGTCGTTCTGAGCAACTTTCATGTTTTAACTTTTTCGATCCGAGCTACGGTTTAAAAGTTATTAATTTTTAAAGATTATTTGAATTTCTGGAATTATTTTATTTAACAGAAAATGAATTATGACGTCAGCATGATGCGCTGCTGATGTCAGCAAGTCAACAGGACGGTTGACCAGTCAAACCTGACATGTGGGTCCAGTGGGACCCACATGTCAGCCTCTATTTCTTTAATCAGTGATTCAGTTTAATTACCAGGATTAATTAGGGGGTGGACCCCACATGTCAGTGAGACATTAGGTTAATTAGTTTATTTTTATTTCTAATTTGTTTTAACTAATTAATCAGGGAGGTGGGGCCCACGTGTCAGCGACTGGGCCGGTCCAGTCAGCAGGGCTGACCGGTCAGCTGGCCGGTCGGGCCCCTGGGGCCCACGGGTCAGTGACCCAGGGGTGGGCCCCGCCTGTGCCACGTCAGCGGGGCCGGCGGCTGGTCGCCGGCGACCAAATCGCACGGCGGCGCGTCGCCGGAGTTGGCCGGAATCGAGCTATAGGGCTCGGTTCGAGCCGGGCTTGGGTGCGTTCGAAAGCCAGGGGACTCGCCCGTCGCGTGGGAGTGGTCTCGTCGCCGGAATCTACCGGAGCCGTCGACAGTGAGCTCGCGGGCGGCGCCGGAGTTCGGGGTCTGGACGGGATCGCGGCTGCGCGGCTCGAGGGGGTACGTGCGAGTGCGCGTTCGACTCCCGGGGTTGCCAGGAGCACAGCGCGGTGCTTAGCCAAGCACGGAAGCGGCCATGGCCACGAGCACGAGCTCGTCGGCGGCGGCCAAAGCACGACCACGGTGGCGGCTAGCTACGGCGGTTCCTATGGCGCAGCGAGAGAGAGGAGGGGAGAAGCTCACCGTGCAGGCTCACACGTAGGCCCGGCGAGTGGTTTAGTAGCTGCTGCGCCGGGAATCGACGGAGAGGCGCCGGCGACCGAAGCAAAGGGGGCGGAGAAAAACGACGCCTGTGGAGCTCCCCTGCTCCACCAGAGAGCTTCAGGCGACGCGGTCGACCACGGCGGAGGCGAGGGACATCTCGACGAGGCGATGCGAGGCCGGTAGCCGCGAGCACGGCGTCGAGCGGCGGCGGCCGCGTCCGGCTGCTCCCGGATCTGAGGGGAAGACGGGCGGAGCGAGCGAGGGAGAGAGATAGGGAATGCCAGGGGAGTCGAGTGGCTCCGGCCTTATCTCCTCCTCCTCCCTGTAGCGTCGGTGGCGCCGCGGTGTCGCCGGCTGACTGGCGCGCGCGCGCGCGGCCACGGCGGGGACGACACGGGGAGGAGGGAGACGAGGTGGGCCTGCTGGGCCGCGACTCGGGGCACTGTGCACTAAGGCCCAGTGCACAGTGTCCCGCTTTTGATTTTCTGTTTTAGCTTCTCCATTTTCTTTTATCCTTTTCTGTTTCAAAATGTTTAGGGCACTTGTGCACTTTTGAAAAATGTGGGAGTTGGCCCAAATATTGCAATGCAATATTATCTCTCACCAAAAAGTGGTTTGGACAAATTTGGATTCCATGTGAGTTTGATATTAATTTAATAGATGTAAATAGTCTGTTTTGAGTGCTGTTTCAGGTTGTTTCACTCACTTAGCTAACTCCAAAAATAATGATTATGATTTTGCCATGACCACTGGATTATTTGCTAATTAAATAACATTTCTCCAGCAGAGTTTGATCAACTTCAATTTGCACTTTGGAATTTAATTTGATTTTCAGATTTTGAATTTGAATTTGATTATTAACCCAAATGATTTGGCACTGCAAATGATGATGACATGGCATTATTAACAGCTGATCACTGTGGCCATTACAAGGGGGTGTTACAAATTCTCCTCCTCTAAAAGAAATTCTCGTCCCGAGAATTTAGGAGGTAGAAGGAAAGAGTCCGGGATATTCTTCCCGAAGATGATCCTCGCGTTCCCAAGTGGCTTCATCTTCAGTATGATTCGACCATTGCACTTTTAGGAACTTGGTCGTCTTCTGACGAGTACGACGCTCAGCTTCGTCGAGGATGCGGATCGGATGCTCCTTATATGAAAGATTATCTTGCAGTTGTAGCATCTCATGATCCACTGCACGATGCGGAGATTCCTTGAAGCACTTACGGAGTTGCGACACGTGGAAGACATCATGAATATGGGAGAATTGCGGTGGCAACTCCAATTTATATGCCACCTGTCCCCGTCTAGCCACGATGCGGAAAGGACCAATATAGCGAGGAGCTAGCTTGCCCTTGATTCCGAAACGACGGGTGCCCTTCATTGGAGTGACACGAAGATAGGCTTGATCACCAGGTTGATAGATCACACCCCATCGCTTGCGATCATAATTACTCTTCTGACAGTCTTGAGCTGCTTTGAGATTCTCCCGGACAATTCGGACTTGTTCTTCGGCATGCTGAATAATGTCCGGTCCAACAAGAGGTCGTTCCCCAGTTTCTGACCAATTCAGAGGGGTTCGACATTTTCGTCCATAAAGAACCTCAAATGGGGCCATTTTTAAGCTGGCTTGATAACTGTTGTTATAAGAGAACTCGGCATACGGGAGAGATTCCTCCCATTTCTTACCGAAGGATATAACACAGGCTCGTAGCATGTCTTCAAGCACTTGATTAACGCGCTCAACTTGGCCTTGGGATTGGGGATGATAAGCTGAACTCCAGGTAATATGAGTTCCCATTGCTTTCTGGAAACTTTCCCAGAAATGGCCAGTGAAAATACTGCCACGGTCTGAACTGATTTCCTTGGGAATACCATGGAGTGAAACAATTCTGGAGATATATAGCTCTGCTAACTGACTAGCAGTAATAGTCTCCTTAACTGGCAGAAAGTGTGCAACCTTGGAAAGTTGGTCAACGACGACAAGAATAGCATCGTGACCCTTCTGAGACTTGGGAAGACCAGTGATGAAGTCCATTTGCACTTTATCCCACTTCCATAGAGGAATAGGGAGCGGTTGCAGAATTCCAGCAGGTTTTTGATGTTCTGCCTTCACGCGACGACAAACGTCACACTCGGCAACATAACGAGCAATATCTTGTTTCATTCTAGACCACCAGTACCTTTGACGAAGATCTCGATACATTTTGGTACTACCCGGATGGATAGACAGCGGTGTATCATGGGCCTCCTTCATGACTTTGTCAGTCATCAGCTCGAAGCGAGGTACTACGATGCGGTTTCTGAAATATAATGTACCATCTTCAGCAACTGAGAAATCCCGATACTTAGCAAGGTGAAGCTCCTTCTTCATCAAGTCAATTTCAGCATCTTTGGCTTGCGCTTCTTTAACAACCTTCAGAAGGTCTGGCTGTACCACAAGGTTATTAAGAGAACCCTGGGGAAGAATTCGCAGATTCAGCTGAGTCAGTTCTGCGAGAAGACGAGGTTGAGCTTGCCTAACCATGAGGTTGTTGCAATATGACTTGCGACTCAGGGCATCGGCCATTACATTAGCTTTGCCCGGGGTATAAGAAATACTGCAGTCATAATCCGCAATAGCTTCTAACCATCGTTGTTGTCGGAGATTAAAATCCGGTTGAGTGAATAAGTATTTCAGACTTTGGTGATCGGTATAAATTTCACACCGATTACCCAGAAGGTAGTGTCGCCATAACTTCAATGCATACATCACTGCTGCAAGTTCAAGATCATGCACTGGATAATTCTCTTCATGTGGACGCAATTGACGTGAAGCATATGCAATTACTCTCCGCTCTTGCATTAGGACGCAGCCTAATCCCTGACGAGAGGCGTCGCAATATATGACAAAGTCCTTGCGAGAATCAGGAGGAGCAAGCACTGGAGCAGAAGTGAGCTTGTCCTTGAGGGTTTGGAAACTTTCCTGACACTTGTCTGTCCACTCAAACTTAACGCCTTTGTGGAGCAGATTAGTCAGGGGCTTGGCGATCTTGGAGAAGTTCTCGACGAATCGGCGACAATAGCTGGCTAGACCGAGAAAGCTTCGGACCTGCTTGGCATTCTTCGGAGGAGTCCAGCCAAGGATAGCCTGAACACGCTCCGGGTTAACGGCAATACCGTCCTTGGAAATCACATGTCCAAGGTAGGTCACTTCAGGAAGCCAGAATTCGCATTTAGAGAACTTGGCATATAATTGGTGCTCTCGAAGTCTCTCCAGAACTAGTCGAAGGTGCTCAGCATGTTCTTCTTTGTTCTTCGAATAAACCAGAATATCATCCAGATATACCACGACGAATTTGTCGAGGTAGTCCATGAATATGTAATTCATTAGGCGGGAGAAGGTAGCGGGAGCATTCGTCAGACCAAATGACATGACGGTGTACTCGTATGAGCCATAACGAGTAACGAATGCAGTCTTCGGAATATCCTCTTCGCGGACACGGATCTGGTGATAACCCAACCTCAAGTCGAGTTTAGAAAACACCGAAGATCCAGCGAGTTGGTCATATAAATCGTTGATCCGGGGAAGTGGATATTTATTCTGAATGGTTGCCTGGTTGATAGGACGATAATCTTGAACCAGACGGTTAGTTCCATCCTTCTTCTTAACAAAGAGAGAAGGTGCTCCCCAAGCAGAGGAACTAGGGCGGATGAAACCCTTCCTTAAAGATTTATCAATTTCCTCCTTAAGCTCGATGAGGTGGTGCGGAGGCATCTTGTAAGGACGCTTCGCAATAGGAGTGGTGCCAGGCTTCAAGTCGATGACGAACTCGACAGCTCTAGCAGGGGGTATTCCTGGAAGTTCTTCTGGAAAAACATCCGGGAAGTCACAGACAACTGGGATAATCTCAATCCCATCAAGCGGAGAAGCATTCAACGCATTCAAGGCATAAATTTGAGCCTCAGCGTTCTGAGTGATATGAGCATGGTAATTCACCATCTCATTCGAGGGGTGCAAGAGGTGAACAACTTTGGTGGCACAATTGATTGAGGCATAGTGGGCCTTCAACCAATCCATTCCCAGAATAAGGTCAATCTTGGACGATTTCAGAATAATGGGAGACACACTGAACTCCAACTCTTCGATTTCAACGGGAACATTATAGCTAACTGTAAAGGTTCGGCAACCACCCGCGGGGGTGTGTACCAATAAGGGTGTGTTCATGTATTCGCATTTAATGTCATGCATGCGTGCAAAATGTTCTGACATGAAGGAATGCGATGCTCCTGAATCAAATAAAACAGATGCTGGTACTGAATTAACGAGAAGTGTACCCATCACAGTATCTGGTTGATCTGGAGCTTCAGACATGTTGACGTGGTAGTACTGCCCACGACCGTAAGAAGGTCTGGCATTATTGTTGCGCTGCTGAGGAATACCACGGCCAATTCCACGTCCAGCAGAAGGAAGAGCTAGTTGATTCTGATTTTGAGAACAGTCTCTAGCACGGTGACCTGGCTTGCCACACTTGAAGCATAGTCCGCTGTCAGGACGAGGTGTTGGAGCTCGAGGTGCTGGAGCTGGCAGGGGCTGTCTCGGTGGTGGAGGTGGCAGACGTGGAGCAGCATAAGAGGGTCTGTTTGCAGGTGCTGCTGAACGAAACATGCCTTGAGGGAACCAGATGCGTCGCTTCTGGGAAGACGAGCCCGAAGATGAGCCCGACTCACGAGTGCGTTTGGACGCTTCTTTATGCTTCTTCAGTCCAGTTTCAACCATGATAGCTTTATTCACCAAGGTGGCGAAATCAGGATAATCCTGGACAAGCAGTGCCAACTGTATGTCATGATGCAGTCCTTCACGGAACTTCTCCTGTCTTCGCTCATCAGTAGGAATGTCTTCTTCAGCATAGCGAGATAAGTCAAGAAACTCGCGCTGATATACTTCCACGGTCTTGTTGCCCTGAACAAGGCTACGGAACTCGGCCTTCTTCCGAGCTATGACAGCTTGAGGAATGTAGCGGGCACGGAATGCAATCTTGAATTCTGCCCAAGTGACGACAGTACCAGGTGGTAGGGTCTGTCGGTAAGTAGCCCACCATTGGGAAGCGGGACCCTTCAGAAGGTATGTCGCGAATGTGACATAGTTAACTTGGGCGACACCAGCAGACTCCATCTCATGGGAGATGTCACGCAGCCAGTCATCTGCATCCAATGGGTTGACTGTGTTGCGGAAGAAAGATGGGCTGAGCCGCATAAATTCTGGCAAAGTGATGGAGAAGGGCTGCTGATTAGCATCAGGACGAGGAAACTGCTGCATAATTCCCGTCATAAACTGGCGGTTGAGTTCAAACTGTTGCATCATCGCTGCCATATAATCAGGTGGTGGCGGCGGTGGTGGATTGTTGTCAGCCATCCTGCTAATTCAACAGGGGTATTTCAGCAATAGCTTATGCAAGGGTTTAGCAATAAACATGATGTAACTCGACATTTATTGAAGTAGTGCACAGATGCTGAAAGTAGTCATTAAGACATACAGATCCATACGTAGTCGGTTACATTCGGGCAGCATAACGGCGCAAATGAAAAGCTAGACATTCTAGGCGGCGCGCAGGCACGCGGTAAGAAAGTACACAACGGGACATAGCAAAGGCTACATCAACGTCGGAGAAAACCACTGAAACGGGGTAACTGCAAGTGCGGACGATGGACGTTCGTCGCAGAAGGATCCTGCGCTCCATGGGCACTCTGATGCAGAACCCGGTCTCGAGAAGAAAGAAGAGGTCCACGTGCAGGCGTGTGACCTCCCACAGCAGGCCAGACGATCCCTGATGGCATCTCAGTCCTGCTCGGGTAAAGAATGTACTCCGGATGCATCCCTGCACGAACAGCTGGTAGCAACTGTGTCATAGCCTCGTAGTAGCGTGCTCGAGTGGCAAACAACTCAACAGCAAGTGCACGAACAGTGCGATCCAAAGCCTGAGCATAGTGGATCAGAACTCGCTGATCATAGCGACGAGGCTCGTACGGGGCACAGATAGCTGTGTAAAATCCAGTAGCATCTCCAACAGGTGCATACGGAATGTACCGAAACACAGTATCATCCAAGTTAGCACTGTGCTCTCCTCGGAGACGTACGACAGCAGAGTAGGCGGCATCATGGACTGCCATCTCAATCGTCACGCCGATACCGTGAAAATGGTGAAGCTCAGTGTCAGAGTTATCCTGCTGATCGTAGATGCGAACATCAGCATAGTACTGCTCCTGGTTGAACTCACGATAAACCTCATAGACCATGTACTCGGGGCACCAGCGGTATCCCAGCCTGATCAAGAGGGCGATCAGAACAGCTGGAAACCCAGGGACGTCTCGAGCACAGGTGCGAAGCACGAGCTGCGTCGTAGGACGAGGGGGAAACAGTCGATCCATCTGAAATAAGAAGTTCAGGATTGTCGTAAGACATTGAGAAATATAACCGATCTCAAAAGGAAAGGTTAAACAAAACAATGGAAAGGAAATGATTATCAGACTAATCAGATCAATGACAGGGAAATCGCACTGAATCCAGTTCTCCGGGTGGATAGAATTAACGAGATCCTAAATGTCGGTGTTAGTAAATTTTAGTAAACCCGAATAGATGAGAGATTAGAATCCCAGAGTAAAGACGAGGAATAAAAGATCCTAATACCACCCAGTTGGCGACGTGGGCCCGTAAGCCACACAGCCAAGTTAGTAAAACAGTTTTTGACCACTAGACTCAACTTCGGCCAAAGAGTTGGGAAGGGGGATTCCTAGAGGCAGTCGGCTCTGATACCAACCTGTGACGACCCCGACTTAATCGTGCACTAATCATACACGCAAATGCGCACGATCAAGCCTAAGGACTCACTTGAAGATATCACAACACAACTCTAAAACATAAATAAAGTCATACAAGCTTAATATTACAAGCCAGGTCCTCGAGGGCTCGAATACAAGCTCGATGGCATACAAGCGTCAGCGGAAGCATTAGATATCTGAGTACAGATATATTACAGAGAGAGATAAGCCTTCACAGAGGCGGGGTAGAAATAAAAACTACGATCGAAAGGCGTAGGCCTCCTGCCCTGGACCCTCCGATCCTACTCCTGGTCGTCGAACGGCTCCTCGTAGTAGTAGTACTCGCCAGGCGGATAGTAGTACTGGTCGTCGGCTGGGGCTTCTGGCTTAGGGGCTCCGTCGTCTGGTGGCATCAAATGGAAAATGGGGGAAAAAGAAAATAAAGCAAACGTGAGTACTCATCCGAAGTACTCAGCAAGCAAGGATCTACACTACATATGCATCATTGTCAAAGGAATGGCTGTATATGTGGACTGGGCTGCAGAAATGCCAGAGTAGAGGGGGAAAGCCTAGTCCTATCGAAGACTAGCATCTTCAACAATCTTCGACAGTCTTGCAGCATCAGGAGAGAGCAGATGAACATAATGTAAAGTAGTAGTAGTAATATCATCAACCTCGACCTGAGATCCTTTCTCGACTCCCTGCGAGAAAGCAATCCCAGAGCCGTACTATCCAGTTCTCTTCACATGTTCTAGTTGTACCGATCGGGATACAACTCCGAGTGTCCGTTACCGTAGGACAGGCTATCGATAGAAGTTTCTTCCCTGCAGGGGTGCACCAACTTACCCACCACGCTCACTTAACTCTGGCCGGACACACTTTTCTGGGTCATGCCCGGCCTCGGCTAAGCAACACGCCGCAACCCGACCTAGGCTTATAAGAGAGGTCAGCACGCCGGACTAAACCTATGCCCCCAGGGGGCTTGGGCCATCGCCCCGGGAACTCCTGCACGTTACGGGGCCACCGAGAGCAGACCTAGCAACCCCTTATACAAGCGCGGTTGCGTTACCAGTCCAACTCGGCGTGCGCCGCTCCTTACTGACGTCAAACAAGCTTCGGCTGATGTGTACGACGCAGAACGCCCATACTATGCCCACGTGATGGTTAGTGCTATCGGGCCAGAGGCCCCTCGGATCAAATATCCAAACCGTAGTGGATTAGGAGCGCGCGGAAACGAGCAGAGACTCACGATCGATGTGACCCCGTCGCCCCGTCTCGAGGACTTGTGGCAAGGGCTAAGAATGCCCGGCCACGTCTCGTAGTTATCTCGCGGGCACCATCCAGGTCAACCCGACTCCACATCACTTCGCGTTAAGCTCGCGCGGGTACCCCTCAGGGCCGACCCGTCTTTAGTATCATAGTTTAGTGCAAGTCATAATATCCAAGGTAACTGTGTGTCTGACACCGAAGGGAACCCTGAGGAATCACCCTCGATGGAATTCCCGCTCGATGTTATCATCAAGGTGAACGAAGGAGGAATCACCCTCGAGGTCCACCTTGAGGAGTTGCGCGACGACGTCGTGATCGGGGGTGGTGTAGAAGGAATCACCCTCGCTTACCATGACCGAGTAACTAACCTACAAGGTTAACATCAGAAGTGCTGACGAGGTATCACCCTCGGCACTCGATGATAACCCAGCAGTGTCGGCAACTAAGGGGAAGTGATGTGCGGTGCCATGGTCTAGTCTCCAATCCCGATGATCGGGTCTTCTGATGTCCAGCAGGGCAGTCGGGATCAAGTGGGGGTCTCGGTCGTGTCTCTACCCACCTTATACTAAGCAGTCTAGGATAATCGGTAAGGTAACAAAGCAGGGTACAATAATCAGGCTATGCAGCAGATATAGGAAAACAGTAGCAGTAGCAGTTCTAATGCAAGCATAAGAGAGAAGAGAGTAGGCGATATAGGCATGCTCAAAATGGGGGTGCTTGCCTGTTTGCTCTGGGGCAAGGGCAAGGTCTTCAGGGGTGTCGTCGGGGACGTAGTCGTACTCCTGTGCGGCGTCTGCCTCGGGAGCTACGTCAACGTCGGGGTCTACCGAGAGAGAAGAGGGGGAAGAAACAGGTAAACATAATGCAAACAGATGCAATACGGTGCGTGTGATGCTATGATGCAGTGCAGGGTTGCCTAATTATGCATCTAAGTCATTTTAGTTATTTTTAGAATTATTCTGGGATTTAATATCCGACGTGTGTGCACTATTCATCTTCCGGATTCGGGTCCGGAGTTACGAGTTCTTCTACGTAGGAGGTTCCGATGGAGAAACAGACGGCACGATCAGACTCGTCTCGTCGTTCTGAGCAACTTTCATGTTTTAACTTTTTCGATCCGAGCTACGGTTTAAAAGTTATTAATTTTTAAAGATTATTTGAATTTCTGGAATTATTTTATTTAACAGAAAATGAATTATGACGTCAGCATGAGGTAATGCTGACATCAGCAAGTCAACAGGACGGTTGACCAGTCAAATATGACATGTGGGTCCAGTGGGACCCACATGTCAGCCTCTGTTTAGGCTAATCAGTGGATTAATTTAATTACCAGGGTTAATTAGGGGGTGGACCCCACATGTCAGTGAGACATTAGTTTAATTAACTTATTTAACATTTTCTTTTTCTTTTAAATCTTTTAACTAACGCGGGGCCCACATGTCAGCCTCACTGGGTTGCCCAGTCAGCAGTTGACTGGGTCAACCCAGTCAACTGGGGTCCCACGGGCCCGCAGGCAGCGACCCAGAGGTGGGTCCTACGTGTGCCACGTCAGCGGGGCCGGCGGCTCACCGGCGGCGACGCCAGAACGCGGCGGTGGCCTCGGGCCTCGTCGGATTTTGCCTACGGGCCACCAAAAAGGACAGGGCCGGTCGCATTCGAACGGCCACTCGACGGCGCGTCGAGTGGTGACGGTGGCGTGGCCGGAGACGGCGTGTAGCGACGGCGGCGAGCATCGCGGCGGACGCCGGAGTTCGGGTGCGGTGGAGATCGGCGATGCAGACGCGCTAGCGAAGAACTAAACGGCCAGAAATCCTCTACGTGCGTGTGCGAGCTCGACGGGCGTGAGCCCGTGACCAAACGCTCACCGGACGGCTGCCGGCGACAAGCTCATGCGGAGGCGCGTTCGGGCGCCGGTGAAACTAGAGCCAGAGAGCTCAAACGACGGTGGGAAGAGAAGGAGAAGAAGGCGGCGCTCACCTAGCAGGCTCACGGTGGCCCTGTGAAAGCTTAGTAGTGCAGGAGGTCGCCGGAGTCGACGAAGATCGCCGGAGGCAGAGTTGAAGGGGAACGGCTCAATTCACCGCCTTCGCTGCTCCTCGGCTCAAACTGAGGACGCTAGGCGACGAAGAGGAGCGGGGCGGAGCTCGCTGACTTGTCCGCTTGACGAAGGGTGGCCGGTGGCCGCGGCAACGGCGAGGCACGGCGGCGCCCGCGTCGGGCGCCGATGGGGAGAGGAGGAGAAAACGAGGGGAGAAGGGAGGAGTGGTCGAGGAGGACCAGGGGGATGGCTCGGGCATCGCCCTTATCCTCTCGCGGCGCCCGCGGCGTCGCGCTGTCGAGCGGCGACCGGCGCGAGCGCGCGCAGCCAGGGACGGGGCGACACGGCGTCGGAGAGAGAGGGAGGAGGGAGAAACAGGCCGCGGTGGGCTGGGCTCCTGGCACTGTGCACTTAGGCCTGTGCACAGTGCCTCGTTTTTATTTTTTTCTGTTTTTGTTTCTTTTATTCTTTTCTGTTTCAAAATGTTTAGGGCACTTGTGCCCTTTTGAAAAATGTGGGAGTTGGCCCAAATATTGCAATGCAATATTATCTCTCACCAAAAAGTGGTTTGGACAAATTTGGATTCCATTTGAGTTTGATATTAATTTAATAGATGTAAATAGTCTGTTTTGAGTGCTGTTTCAGATTGTTTCACTCACTTAGCTAACTCCAAAAATAATGATTATGATTTTGCCATGACCACTGGATTATTTGCTAATTAAATAACATTTCTCCAGCAGAGTTTGATCAACTTCAATTTGCACTTTGGAATTTAATTTGATTTTCAGATTTTGAATTTGAATTGGATTATTAACCCAAATGATTTGGCACTGCAAATGATGATGACATGGCATTATTAACAGCTGATCACTGTGGCCATTACAAGGGGGTGTTACACACCCCCGGTCATATTTTCGTAGTGCTTAGACGAAGCCCTGCGGAGATCACTTCACTATCACCGTCACCACGCCGTCGTGCTGACGAAACTCATCTACTACCTCGCCATCTTGCTGGATCAAGAAGGCGGAGGACGTCACCGAGGTGAACGTGTGCTGAACGCGGAGGTGCCGTACGTTCGGTACTAGATCGGTTGGATCACGAAGAAAGTTTGACTACATCAACCGCGTTGTGAAACGCTTCCGCTTACGGTCTACGAGGGTACGTAGACACACTCTCCCCTCTCGTTACTATGCATCTCCTTGATAGATCTTGCGTGTGCGTAGAATTTTTTTTGTTTTCCATGCAACGTTTCCCAACATCCCACATTGTTGATCTGAGCCGGATAAAAGTATACAATTTTTATTTATTTGTACTGAACACTTTTACTTTTTATATAACTCGTTCTCTAACCGTATGACCTATATTGGTATATTTCATTATTATGTTTAGAGAAACTAACCATAGGAATCTTGTTAGATATCCTGTTAATTGTGTGTATAATTATGATGTCTATGCTTGCTAATACACTTGCATTAAATTTAAACTATATTGTAGAAAAGTAGTGTTAGTTATTTCGTGTCTGTAACAACATCATTTGTTAAGCCGATTGCCCCTAAATAAAAGTTAAATGAAAAAAGGTGTCATGTGTCTAGAAATTAATTTGTGCCACTTAGATGAACTATCGGTGTATGTATATGCTGGCCTCTATTAGTGTTCTCAAATATCTTGATAGAGAACTCCATAGTCTAACAAATATCTTGATAGAGGTTATACATTATATCTATCTTAGGTAAATGTAAATTGATTGCATTCTATAATAGATAAGTTGTCTCAAAGGATTTTGCCGTGTTCATTGGCATTGCTTGTATAACTGTCCTTCAGTGCCGAATATGTCATTCATGTTTTCGGATTTAATGGTGTACCTGGTACCTTGAGTTTTGACTTGAAAATCATTATGTTAGAAGTTACATATGCACAACTCTTTCAAACAAATGATATGTTAGTTGTATTGACTTAATGTGTGACATATTGAGTCAATAAGAACTCCCTTTACACATATTAAAAACATACGCACACAGTATTGTTCAACCATATCACACAGTGTTAACCCCCCCCCCCCTCCCCTAAGTACGAATGGGACTCTACAAAGAAAAGAGCCTTGCCGAGCGCCTTTGCTGCCATGCACGTCAGAGAATAAAAGCCAAACATGATATGAGGCCCTACTACAATGGCAACACAGCATTGTCACAGACTCCCAATAGCTTCGTATTTCCCTTTCATCTCAAAGAAGTTGATATTCTTCAACATCAACACGATACGAGGCCCTATTACAATGGCAACACAACACAGTCACGGACACCCAATAGCTTCATATTTCCCTTTCATCTCAAAGAAGCTGATATTCTTCAACATCAACATGATATGAGGCCCTATTACAATGGCAACACAACACTTTGTTTTATCTATCAACATCAACATCATTAGAAGTTAATACCGACTGACCGGGTCTGAGACACACCAGCTGAACTATTTGATGCATATAATCTCCACCATGTCTATAAACTAGACATTAAGGTGAACATATCTGAATTTTCCCTCAACTGCCCTTCTTCAGATCTTTTGCCATATATTTTAGCACCACTTGTAGGTGCTAATGACTTGGAACTGTATAAAACATTTAAACAAATAATGTAAATATATTACATGGGTGCTAAGATTATGGAAAACTCTTGAGATTTACCAGTTGATTACTCGTGGGCGTCAGCCACCTCTAACGATTGCCACGCGTCCTGGTGGCCCCACGCACCGCTTCTCCCACCTCGGCCTTATCCCCGCGTATGAAGGCATCGCCCAACCACACAATTCTCCAACTCTTGTGCTGAACTGGCCCCGCGTGCATCTTCTAGATTTCGCTCATTCCTCCCGTGTCTCTACTTCACCGACGAATAGGCATGAAAACAGAGAGGAAACGGATGAAACTGAGTGCTACCACATTTGTTTTCATTCTTTTGTAGAAGTAGAAACGAATACAGAAACCTAGAATGAATACAGAAATAGATACTGCCAGAAACAGACACGGAGCAAATACAGGGCAGGCACGAAAATAGAGTGGGTGTCGATCGAAACTTTCAAACCCCTTGAGTCATAGAGAAATAAACACAAAAAACAAAATATTATGAAATGTTACCATAGCTGCAAAATAATATGATTATGTTAACAACTTAGCGTAGCATTATAGTAGTACTGGACAATTGTGTATAGGGTCTAGTTGAGTAGGTATGTGGTAGTAGAAGTTGGGGCTCAAATGTCATTGTGTTGTTTGATGGTTGGGCTACAAAGCAGCCATAGGCCTATATTAAAAACGAAAATTTCCTATTCACGGAAGCAGAAAGTTTCGTTTCCACCGGAAAACACCGTTCCGTTTTTGTTTCCGCATAAGTAATTCCATTTCCATTCCCGTTTTGCAAATTTTTGTCTCCATTTTCATATTTTTCTCTTCATTTCCATTTTTTCTCCTGAAAAATGAAAAGTTTCTACTTCATTTTCATCCCTTCCGAACAAGGCGGCAATGGGCGTTGCAACGGAGACACGTCTGGTGGTGCGCCCGGCTGCTGCAATGGCCAGGTGGGAGATGATGTGTAACACCCCAAAATTTTGGTCTTGATTTTTATTAAATTCTTTATTTGATTGGAAGGAGGTTATTTCAATTTTTCTAAAAGACTCTCCTTCTCAAATCTTTTATGACAAATATTTTATGGGTTCTTCCCAATCTTGATTTTGGTCTTGAAGGTTTTCAACATGGGTTGGTTCAACACAAATACTCTGGGATTGTTTTACAAATTCTTTTATTAAAAAGAGTTCCTATAATTTTTGGATTTCTACTTCCCTATTCAAAAAATACTCTCTTACCATGACTTGCATTTCAAAAATTTCTTCTCAAACCCTCCTCCCTACTTTGGGTCAAGCCAAGCATCCAATTCCAGCAAGTTTCAACCTCTTTTAGATTTTATTTCTATTGATTTTATCCTCAAACCTTTTTCTGTAAATTATTTTGGACCCCTCAAGTTTACAAAGGAAGTATCAGATTTCTTTGAGCTTTGGTCCCAAATAAATTCCTCTGGCTAGTCCTTAGTACCCTCAACCTAGATCCATCAAGATCTGCTGGTCCACAGTTCAAAATTTTCAAAATTTGCTTGCTGCAAGTTTGGACCAGATTTGCCATTTTTGGTGAAATTCATTCTTTTCCTTTTCCAAAAATTCTGAGAAAATTTAGGGAGTCTCTGGATGCATCAAGAGACCACCCCTCCAAGTTTCAGCTCAAGAAAATTTTTCCACGTGTGTCAAACATTTCGTCGAACAGCTGGCGTGCACTGTTCCTGTCAAATTCAGAAAGTTCACAGGGTTCAGTGTCGTTTTCGTCAGAGCTCGTCGTCGATCTCGCCAGTGCCTGCGTTGGCGCCTTGCTCCCTGCTCCCCCTTCTTATCCAGTGCGCCGCACGGTTGCTTGGCCGGTTGCGAGCGTCGGTGGCGACTTGTCGCGTCAACGCCGGCGCCTTCCGCAGTGGCAGTACCACCCGTGGCGGCTGGCAGAAGCCAGCGTTGCAGAACGCCGTCCTCCGCACCGCCCGAACCACTGGTGGCCTACGCGTGTTCACCTCCTGCTCTGAGCACGCTGCAGAACCGTCGCCGTGGCCTGAGAAGCGCAGAGCGCGCTCTCTGCCGCCGACGAGCCTGTGAGCTCCGTCCCGCCGAGACCACGGGAGCAGGCCAAATCCAACCAGGTTTAACCTTTGAATGGTGCCAGTGGACCAATCCGAAGACACCCAGTCGCCTAATCCTTCCGTCCAACCCCTGCCTCGCCGCAATCGCTCGCCGGAGTTATCCCGTTTTCGGCAACCGCCTCGGGCCGGCTATAAATAGAGGCCCCGAGCCACCCATCGACCCAGCACCTCTCCACCTCTCCTCAGAACCACGCCCCACTCATCAGAGGGCTTCGGGAGGGTCTTCTTCCCCAGCTCCGGCCGCCCCGATCCGCTTCGGGCTCCGGCAAAATCCTCTCTGGTGAGTGCGCCCCCGCTTCCCAAACTTTGCCAGCAACCTCCTAGTTCACCACCTCTTCTAACCCGAGCTTCAATTCGGTGTTGGCAGCTCTCCTCCGACGAATCCATGCTCGCCCGAACCGCCGTCCGCCGGAGTGGAAGCCGCCGTCGACGTGGTGCTCCCCGACGCCTACTTCGACCACCCACCGACGCGGAACTGACCCATACCGAAGGAGGTGACAGTGCCGCCAACCTTGCCGAGCTAGACTCCGACTACTCCGAACCAGGCAAGCATGTTTGAACCTTTGATATGATGAGTGTTTCTCATGTTTGCTTGAGTGGTTTTCTCATGGCATGTTTATATAAGCATTTGTTGAATGTTATATTCCATGCAAAGCAAGCTGCAAGTGAGCTTCGAAACTTGACGAGTTCATAAGATGGTGAGACAACCTGATCATGTGGTGGCATGATAGGTTGCAAGCTGGTATTGTTGAAGCATGCCAGTTCTATATCACCTGTTTAACTCCAGTGTTGACGTGGATCGAGTCTTGTTCCCGTTCGTCCCCTTTTTGTGCAACCACATGTTTTCTGCAAAGAATGCGGTTTAGTAAGTTGCAAACCACTTTCCAGGCACACACCAAATAGAGGGGCCGGAATGAGGGTTCCATGGCCCTGGATTAAAGCCCGTCATCCGGTCAGGGGGCATGGGTGTTTCCGGTTGGGACCGAGAGGGGGGCACCCCTTAGAGCGCGCGATATAAATTTGATCCCATGCTATTCGAGGTGTTGGCCTCCCCGTCTTAGAGTTTTTCTTGAACGTTGTCTAGGGTGATTCCTGACAGCGGGATGTGAAATGGGTGTGTACTGGTTAGATGTGTTTTCTTCTAAAATACCGTAAACGGAACTAGTCCTTTGTGACTACTGAAATCCGTTGGCTGTGGGTTAAGAGTACAAACTCTGCAGAGTCAAAACCATTCGAGTAACCAAGTCCTCGGTCAAGGACGTTGGTTGACCTATCAGTGTCAGTCCCAGTAACAATCTCTGAAGAACAAATTTGTTAACTGACAGTGGTAAACCGAGCTGAATGTTATTCCTGTGGATGGACTAACCTGTTTATGATTATGTACCGAGTATTCCGTGGGATGGTGTTACCTCCACGGACTACTCGAATTCGAATGATGAATTATAAGCCCTTTATGAGATGTCGCTCAGACGTCCGACTGTGGCATTCCTATTATTTACTTTTGATATAAGCCCTTTATGAGATGTCGCTCAGACGTCCGACTGTGACATTCTTATTATTTACTTTTGATATAAGCCCTTTATGAGATGTCGCTCAGACGTCCGACTGTGGCATTCTTGTTATTTACTTTTGGATATAAGCCCTTTATGTGATGTCGCTCAGACGTCCGACTGTGGCATCCTTGTTATTTACTTTCATTATAAGCCCTTTTCGAGATGTCGCTTAGACGTCCGACTGTGGTATGTACTGTCATTTACTTTTCAGTATAAGCCCTTTATGTGGTGTCGCCCTGACGCCCGACTGCGGCATGTTAATTTTTTTTTTACCTTTTGAGGCGTCGCTTCAGACACCCGATCGGTCTTCAGCTATTTTATTGGGATTTCGGGAGGACTACCGCCTGACTTCCTTTTTATTTACCTTGCAGTGCAAATTTATTACCTGAGTGTGCATTGCTAATCTGCTCATGTGCATCATGTTTGCATTTGTTATATCTTATGTCCAAACTGTCTTGCGAGTACATTCAAAGTACTCACCTGGCTTGTTGATTTGGTCAGATGTTGACGAAGGCGATCTTATGGATGAAGAGTACGATAGCGAGTCCGACGCCTAGAGGAGTCCCAGTCAGTCCCTTGCGATCCTGGAGTTGGTCACCTGTATTATATACGCTTCCGCTACCTTAATAAAATCATCGAGCCTCACTCCGACGCTTGATGAGTTGTAAGATTTTGGAGTCATGTCACCCACTTCTCTGTGACATATCCACCACCACTTTTATTGCGAGTCAGTAGTTATGCCACCATACCCTTCGTGTCATATCCGCCTTTGTGGGTAATATTGGCGTGCTTGTAATACAATTGTTGAGCAGCCTCAGCTCAACCATGTATAATATTTAGTACTTCTGGATTTCTGTATCAAGGATTTGTCTACCAGTAAGATTTTTTTTATACTGGTCTGACGAAAGGGGCGATTTTTCAATAAATGTTTTATTGGAAAACCGGTCCTGACAACCTTGGTACTAGAGCCAGGCTGACTGTAGGAAGCCACTAGGTGCGATCGCTAATCGGTTATTAGCGTAATAGGTGCTATTTTAGCAATTTGCAAATTGTAGCAATTTTCTGTTAGTCATCATAAATTTATGATTTGACTATCTAGAATTTTTGTCTACTTTTGTAGATGGCTGGCAGCGACTGTGAGTCACAGGTGTTCGCCAATGTACCTGAGGGATTTATCAAGCTTCTCGTCTCCATCGCCAAGGTCGCGATCGGGCCATCGGCTCGTCCGGAGTTCACACTCTACCAGCACAAGCTCAGCGACAGCGTGTCTATGCACCAGGCCGTGGTGCAATTCAAGGGAGGACGTTCTGAGTCATGCCGCTTCCGATTTGTTGGGAGGGCCATGCCTACGGAGAGGCATGCCATGCAGATGGCTGCCCGTGAGGCAATAGCTCGTCTCCGGGATGCTCTTCCTTCAATGAAGGCTCGTCGCTACCGCTACCTCCCTTGCCACGTGCCATACACTTGTCACTATGCATTCACTTGCACTAGGGGAGAGAGAGATGAGGCTATTGAGATGCTTGTTGAGTATCTCAAGGCTCTTGAGGCAGCTTTTGATAACCTCGTGGATGACTTTGTGGCTGCTCGTATGGACTTAGTTCAGGGCTGTACCGCCAACAGGAGGGAACTCCTCCATACAGCACCACCACTGTCATACATCTCGTCCTCAGCATCCTATGCACCTGCCATTTTAGCCACCACCCGCCGCCTGCCTACCACTGAGGAGTTTGACCAAGTCATTGCTCCTACCCCAGTTAGCGTTGCACCACCTACCACACCCGCACCAGCCGCTCAGCCCAGTGCTTCGCGCCTAGAGCCTATTATTGAGGAGGAGGTGGAGTCTCCAGCATCACTAGAACTTACCCTCGGCAGGCCGAGGGAAGTATTTACCATCTCCGACTGAGTACGCCGAGCAGCCGTGTGTTGTACCAGCTTGTATGATATGTTTATATGTTTATAGGCTTGGTGAGAAGTAGTTTGTGTGCGCATCATGTAGGAACTCGGAGAAGTGCACTAGCCTAAATAACATGTCAGGAATGTGTACGTACATCCTGAGTGATGTACTGTATAATTACGGCTTGCTTGTAAGATATGTACTGAGCGGTCCTTTTCCTTGCGCAATCGAGTATTTTTTTGAAAAATCTTGGAGTTTTTAAATTTCTACATTTGCAAAGTTATTTATTTTGCTACTCAGATTTTTCTCATGAGTTCTGCAAAAATACCCCAGAGTGGAAATGCCTCGTCCCTGGACTCGTTCCATGCCAAGTCCGCCAGAAGAAAATTACGGTACCCAGACAAGTAACAATTTCACACAGAGGCAGTCAAGTCAGCAAGACAGTGAAGAAGCGTTTTCTCAAGTATGCCGCCTTTATGAGCAAAGCCAGCAGCAGCATCACGAAATGATGAACCATATTATCAATATGGGAAATCACCGCAAACCATACCAGCAGCATTCCAAATTGTCTGAACTACAAAAGACACGTCCCCCAACTTTTTCTCACACTGATAAACCGCTTGAGGCCGATGATTGGCTTCGAGACATTGAGAGGAAATTAATTGTTGCACAATGTTCGGACCGTGAGAAGGTACTTTATGCACCTCACTACCTCACTGGAGCAGCTGCATCATGGTGGGAAAATTTCCTACATATGCACCCCAATGAAAACAACATCACCTGGGAGGAATTTAAGGAAAATTTTCGTGGGGCGCACATTCCCAGAAGTGTTATGAAAATCAAGAAAAGGGAGTTTGACGACCTCAAGCAGAGAAGCATGATAGTGACTGAGTACAATAGTCAGTTTACTCAATTATCTCGTTATGCCAACGAAGAACATATAACTGAAAATAAAAAGATGGAAAAAATTCCTGGACGGTCTGGCACCAGCACTTAAATGCCAGCTGGTCGTACACACCTTCCCAGATTTCAAAACGCTTGTGGACAAGGCTATTACATTGGAAAATGAGCGCCGCAGCTTGGAGGATTTTTGCAAGCGCAAAAGGGACAAGACTACTCATTCTCGCAACAACCGGAACAAGAATGATTTTCAGAAAAATGGGGCAAACAAATCCGCAACCAATGTTCTACGTCCAAACAAGAATTTTCATGCAAGGGACAAGGATTTTACGTATCACCCAGGCGTTACTTGCTTCGCTTGTGGAGAGGAAGGACATTATGCCAAGCAGTGCCCAAAGCCAAGAAACTCGGCCCTCAAGCCGAACAACAGTGGAAATAATTCAGCCCCCAAGCGTAACAACTTCAACCCCAATAACAATCACAAGAAGGGTCACGTGAACCATGTGACCAAGGAGGAAGCACAGAATGCTCCGGACATCGTACTCGGTACGTTCCCTGTCAACACAATACCTGCCACGGTTTTGTTTGATTCTGGAGCTTCTCACTCGTTCGTTTCCAAGAAATTTGCTTTGCAACATAATTTTCTGATTCTTCCCTTGGAAAATTCTATGACCATCAAGTCCCCCGGGATTAAGCAAATCACTCAGAGTTACTGCCATGGTATGGTTAATGAGATTGAGGGATTAAAGTTTCGGGCAAACCTCATTGTGTTGGAAAATAAGGGATTGAATGTTATCCTAGGAATGGAGTGGTTAACCACCAACAAGGGATTTATCGACTGTTTCAATCGGACTGTGAGCCTCACCCATCATCACGGGAAGACAATAAAAATTGCAGCTCAAGAAATACCAATATCACTGCAACCAAGATTGAACAAGGTGGATATTTCAGAATTAAGTAAAGTTCCAGTGGTGTGTGAGTTTCCTGATGTATTTCCCGAAGAGCTACCAGGCATGCCACCTGACCGAGAATTAGAGTTCATCATTGAACTAGCACCTGGAACCACTCCCATTTACAAGAAACCTTATAGAATGGCACCCTCCGAGTTGGTATAATTGAAGAAGCAAATAAAAGAATTACTGGACAAAGGATTTATCCGGGCCAGCTCCTCACCTTGGGGTTCACCAGTATTATTTGCCAAGAAAAAGGATGGGACACTGAGATTATGTATAGACTATCGAGCACTCAACATGGTCACCATCAAAAACAAATATCCGATGCCACGGATAAATGATTTATTCGACCAGCTCGCACAAGCCAAGGTTTTCTCAAAAATTGATTTAAGGTCGGGATATCATCAATTAAAAGTACGAACAGAAGATATTCCTAAGACAGCATTCACCTCCAGATACGGGTTATATGAATTTACAGTAATGCCGTTTGGACTGACAAACGCCCCCGCATATTTTGTCCACCTCATGAACAAAGTATTTATGAAATTTATGGACAAATTTGTTGTGGTGTTCATTGATGATATTTTAGTATATTCTAAGACACCAGAAGAACACGCGGAACATCTCAGAATTGTTCTGTGAGAGTTAAGGAAACATAAACTGTACGCCAAATTCAGCAAATGTGAATTTTGGTTAAAACAGGTTGGTTTTCTAGGCCACGTATTAACCCAAGAAGGTGTCGCCGTGGACCCAGAAAAAGTCAAGGCCGTACTTGACTGGAAACCACCAGCCAACATTACAGATGTACGAAGTTTTCTGGGAATGGCTGGATATTATAGAAGATTTATTGAGGGATTCTCCACCATAGCAAAACCTATGACACAGTTACTCAAGAAGGATAAGAAATTTGCGTGGACTGAAGCTTGCGAGAAAAGTTTTCAAGAACTCAAAAAGAGATTAACAACAGCACCAGTATTGGTCGTACCAGACATACACAAAAATTTTGAAGTATATTGCGACGCGTCCCGGAAGGGCCTCGGATGCGTATTAATGCAAGAAGGCAAAGTAGTCGCATATGCTTCCAGGCAACTACGAAGGCATGAAGAAAATTATCCTACTCATGACTTGGAATTAGCAGCAGTTATTCATGCTCTCAAAGAATGGAGACACTTTTTGCTTGGGAATCGTTGTGAAATATATACGGACCATAAGAGCCTCAAATATATTTTCACACAACCAGAACTCAATTTACGACAACGACGCTGGTTGGAATTAGTGAAAGATTATGATGTTGGCATACACTACCATCCAGGAAAGGCGAATGTAGTGGCAGATGCTCTCAGCCGAAACCCAAGCTCGGGCAACGACGGTCTACAAAACTTGAGACCTGAGTTTCAAAGGGAGTTTGCCAAACTCAACATGGTGTTGGTCACTGAAGGCACTATGTCAAATTTGGAAATACAGCCCACCCTAATGGAACAGATTAAGAAAACTCAGCATGGACACCCCAGCATCGAAGGCATAAAAAGAAAAGTGAGTCTGGGCAAGGCCTCAGAATTCGTCATAGACGATGAGAGAATATTATGGTACGGAGACAGGCTTTGCGTACCAAATGTAGAGGACCTCAAACAGCAAATTTTGGCTGAAGGCCACACCGCTCCATATTCAATCCACCCTAGAGGAACCAAAATGTACAAGGACATTCAGGAAAAATTTTGGTGGCACGGTATGAAGAGGGATATAGCCACATTCATTGCATGTTGTGATTCATGTCAGCGCATTAAGGCCGAGCACCAAAAACCAGCAGGACTATTACAGCGAAATAGGATACCCGAATGGAAATGGGATGAAATTGGAATGGATTTTATTGTCGGACTACCTCGGTCACGACACGGAAATGATGCCATATGGGTCATCACAGATAGATTAACCAAGGTGGCACATTTTATTCCAGTAAAGACAACCCACACCACTCAGAAACTTGCCAGGCTTTATCTCTCCCGTATTGTTTGTCTGCATGGAGTTCCAAAGACTATAATATCCGACAGAGGCACTCAATTCGTCTCCAGATTTTGGGATCATTTACAACAAGCTCTGGAAACTCAACTAGTATTCAGCACAGCATACCACCCCCAGACTGGAGGACAGACTAAACGTGTGAACCAAATTCTAGAAGACATGCTCAGAGCATGTGTTCTCACCTATGGAACCAGTTGGGAGGAAAGCTTGCCGTATGCCGAGTTCGCGTACAACAACAGTTACCAAGCCAGTCTACAAATGGCACCTTTTGAAGCCTTATATGGGCGAAGATGCCGTACCCCATTAAATTGGTCAGAGACAGGAGACAGTCGTATCTTCGGCCCAGACATGCTCAAGGAAGCTGAGGAGAAAGTTAAACTAATCAAGGATCGACTCAAGACAGCTCAGAGCCGACAAAAGAGTTATTACGATCAGAAACATCGTGAAGTCAGTTTTGAACCCGGTGAATATGTGTATCTAAGAGTATCCCCTATGAGGGGCCTGCAACGATTCAAAGTTAAAGGAAAGCTAGCACCACGATTTATTGGGCCCTTCTGTGTGATTGCACGAAGAGGCGCAGTGGCCTACCAGCTAGACCTACCTGAAGAACTGTCAGACGTCCATGACGTGTTCCACATTTCACAGCTGAGGAAGTGTGTAAGCAACCCAGAGAAGCATGTATCTCATGAGAACATTGACGTGCAACTAGACCTCACCTACAGGGAACGTCCAATAAAAATATTGGAGGAGTCTGAAAGAAGGACCCGTCAGAAGACAATTAAGTTTTTCAAGGTTCAGTGGAGCAATCACACCAAGGATGAAGCAACATGGGAAAGAGAGGATTTTCTTCGGGCAGAGCACCCACACCTATTTGAGGATCAGCTAAAATCTCGGGGACGAGATTTTTCCTAAGGGGGTAGGTGTTGTAACACCCCAAAATTTTGGTCTTGATTTTTATTAAATTCTTTATTTGATTGGAAGGAGGTTATTTCAATTTTTCTAAAAGACTCTCCTTCTCAAATCTTTTATGACAAATATTTTATGGGTTCTTCCCAATCTTGATTTTGGTCTTGAAGGTTTTCAACATGGGTTGGTTCAACACAAATACTCTGGGATTGTTTTACAAATTCTTTTATTAAAAAGAGTTCCTATAATTTTTGGATTTCTACTTCCCTATTCAAAAATACTCTCTTACCATGACTTGCATTTCAAAAATTTCTTCTCAAACCCTCCTCCCTACTTTGGGTCAAGCCAAGCATCCAATTCCAGCAAGTTTCAACCTCTTTTAGATTTTATTTCTATTGATTTTATCCTCAAACCTTTTTCTGTAAATTATTTTGGACCCCTCAAGTTTACAAAGGAAGTATCAGATTTCTTTGAGCTTTGGTCCCAAATAAATTCCTCTGGCTAGTCCTTAGTACCCTCAACCTAGATCCATCAAGATCTGCTGGTCCACAGTTCAAATTTTTCAAAATTTGCTTGCTGCAAGTTTGGAACAGATTTGCCATTTTTGGTGAAATTCATTCTTTTCCTTTTCCAATAATTCTGAGAAAATTTAGGGAGTCTCTGGATGCATCAAGAGACCACCCCTCCAAGTTTCAGCTCAAGAAAAATTTTCCACGTGCGTCAAACATTTTGTCGAACAGCTGGCGTGCACTGTTCCTGTCAAATTCAGAAAGTTCGGAGGGTTCAGTGTCGTTTTTGTCAGAGCTCGTCGTCGATCTCGCCAGTGCCCGCGTTGGCGCCTTGCTCCCTGTTCCCCCTTCTTATCCAGTGCGCCGCACGGTTGCTTGGCCGGTTGCGAGCGTCGGTGGCGACTTGTCGCGTCAACGCTGGCGCCTTCCGCAGTGGCAGTACCTCCCGTGGCGGCTGGCAGAAGCCAGCGCTGCAGAACGCCGTCCTCCGCACCGCCCGAACCACTGATGGCCTACGCGTGTTCACCTCCTGCTCTGAGCACGTTGCAGAACCGTCGCCGTGGCCTGAGAAGCGCAGAGCACGCTCTCTGCCGCCGACGAGCCCGTGAGCTCCGTCCCGCCGAGACCACGGGAGCAGGCCAAATCCAACCAGGTTTAACCTTTGAATGGTGCCAGTGGACCAATCCGAAGACACCCAGTCGCCTAATCCTTCCGTCCAACCCCTACCTCGCCGTAATCGCTCGCCGGAGTTATCCCGTTTTCGGCAACCGCCTCGGCCGGCTATAAATAGAGGCCTCGAGCCACCCATCGACCCAGCACCTCTCCACCTCTCCTCAGAACCACGCCCCACTCATCAGAGGGCTTCGGGAGGGTCTTCTTCCCCAGCTCCGGCCGCGCCGATCCGCTTCGGGCTCCGGCAAAATCCTCTCTGGTGAGTGCGCCCCCGCTTCCCAAACTTTGCCAGCAACCTCCTAGTTCACCACCTCTTCTAACCCGAGCTTCAATTCGGTGTTGGCAGCTCTCCTCCGACGAATCCGTGCTCGCCCGAACCGCCGTCCGCCGGAGTGGAAGCCGCCATCGATGTGGTGCTCCCCGACGCCTACTTCCACCACCCACCGACTCGGAACTGACCCATACCGAAGGAGCTGACGGTGCCGCCAACCTTGCCGAGCTAGACTCCGACTACTCCGAACCAGGCAAGCATGTTTGAACCTTTGATTTGATGAGTGTTTTTCATGTTTGCTTGAGTGGTTTTCTCATGGCATGTTTATATAAGCATTTGTTGAATGTTATATTCCATGCAAAGCAAGCTGCAAGTGAGCTTCGAAACTTGACGAGTTCATAAGATGGTGAGACAACCTGATCATGTGGTGGCATGATAGGTTGCAAGCTGGTATTGTTGAAGCATGCCAGTTCTATATCACCTGTTTAACTCCAGTGTTGACGTGGATCGAGTCTTGTTCCCGTTCGTCCCCTTTTTGTGCAACCACATGTTTTCTGCAAAGAATGCGGTTTAGTAAGTTGCAAACCTCTTTCCAGGTACACACCAAATAGAGGGGCCGGAATGAGGGTTCCATGGCCCTGGATTAAAGCCCGTCATCCGGTCAGGGGGCATGGGTGTTTCCGGTTGGGACCGAGAGGGGGCACCCCTTAGAGCGCGCGATATAAATTTGATCCCATGCTATTCGAGGTGTTGGCCTCCCCGTCTTAAAGTTTTTCTTGAACGTTGTCTAGGGTGATTCCTGACAGCGGGATGTGAAATGGGTGTGTACTGGTTAGATGTGTTTTCTTCTAAAATACCGTAAACGGAACTAGTCCTTTGTGACTACTGAAATCCGTTGGCTGTGGGTTAAGAGTACAAACTCTGCAGAGTCAAAACCATTCGAGTAACCAAGTCCTCGGTCAAGGACGTTGGTTGACCTATCAGTGTCAGTCTCAGTGTCAGTCCCAGTAACAGTCTCTGAAGAACAAATTTGTTAACTGACAGTGGTAAACCCGGCTGAATGTTATTCCTGTGGATGGACTAACCTGTTTATGATTATGTACCGAGTATTCCGTGGGATGGTGTTACCTCCACGGACTACTCGAATTCGAATGATGAATTATAAGCCCTTTATGAGATGTCGCTCAGACGTCCGACTGTGGCATTCTTATTATTTACTTTTGATATAAGCCCTTTATGAGATGTTGCTCAGACGTCCGACTGTGGCATTCTTATTATTTACTTTTGATATAAGCCCTTTATGAGATGTCGCTCAGACGTCCGACTGTGGCATTCTTGTTATTTACTTTTGGATATAAGCCCTTTATGTGATGTCGCTCAGACGTCCGACTGTGGCATCCTTGTTATTTACTTTCATTATAAGCCCTTTTCGAGATGTCGCTTAGACGTCTGACTGTGGTATGTACTGTCATTTACTTTTCAGTATAAGCCCTTTATGTGGTGTCGCCCTGACGCCCGACTGCGGCATGTTAATTTTATTTTATTTTTTTACCTTTCGAGGCGTCGCTTCAGACACCCGATCGGTCTTCAGCTATTTTATTGGGATTTCGGGAGGACTACCGCCTGACTTCCTTTTTATTTACCTTGCAGTGCAAATTTATTACCTGAGTGTGCATTGCTAATCTGCTCATGTGCATCATGTTTGCATTTGTTATATCTTATGTCCAAACTGTCTTGCGAGTACATTCAAAGTACTCACCTGGCTTGTTGATTTGGCCAGATGTTGACGAAGGTGATCTTATGGATGAAAAGTACGATAGCGAGTCCGACGCCTAGAGGAGTCCCAGTCAGTCCCTTGCGATCCTGGAGTTGGTCACCTGTATTATATACGCTTCTGCTACCTTAATAAAATCATCGAGCCTCACTCCGACGCTTGATGAGTTGTAAGATTTTGGAGTCATGTCACCCACTTCTCTGTGACATATCCACCACCACTTTTATTGCGAGTCAGTAGTTATGCCACCATACCCTTCGTGTCATATCCGCCTTTATGGGTAATATTGGCGTGCTTGTAATACAATTGTTGAGCAGCCTCAGCTCAACCATGTATAATATTTAGTACTTCTGGATTTCTGTATCAAGGATTTGTCTACCAGTAAGATTTTTTCTATACTGGTCTGACGAAAGGGACGATTTTTCAATAAATGTTTTATTGGAAAACCGGTCCTGACATGATGCCCGTTGCAAGGACGGCCACCACAAGAGACCACTGGCGCTGCAATGGGGTTGCACGGCGGTGCTGCAGTGGATGGAGGGTCGCCGGCCCTGTGAGCGACGACCGCGATGGGAGGCCGTGCTTCACCAACATCCAGAAACACTGCTGGAGCAAAAGGGAACGGCGTCGGGGTGCTTCAGGCCACGCCTACCATAAGAGTTGCTACCCCAAGCTCCTCTGCACTGCTCGTTGGAGCTGGCGGTGCCGCGATGCAGCATGCCCTGGTGCTGCTGCCGGATGGGGCGCGACGCCATAGAACGGGTGTTGTGATGCAATAGTTGGCGGCGGGCTGCTGCTGCAAGGTACTTCCTTCGTCCTAAAATAAGTGTCTTAACTTTGTACTAGACTTAATACAAAGTACTAAATTTAAGACATTTATTTTGGGACGGAGGGAGTACATGTGAAGGAGCAGCCTGGGGACGGCGAGCTGATGTGAGCGAACAGGATGGCGATGCTGTCGACGCACTACTTTCCCCTCCTCCCTCTACAGTAGAGAGAAGCGGAAAAGGGAGTCCCGGCGCATTCCCCCTTTCCCCGCCGGCGAGGGCGTGGATCCCGGCCTCCTCCGCTCGCTTCGGCGACAGGAGGAGGTGGGGATCCCGTTTCTCCGCGTCAGGCGTGTAGATAGGGTAGGTGTAGTGCCAGCCGGCGGCGTTGTGGAGGCGGTGATGCTGTCGGCATGGGGTTTGGTGTCGGCGCGCTTCCCCTCTTGCGGTGGCGTTCTCCGGGGCTCCGCCGCGGCGCGTGCGACTTCTGGTGGCCGCGGATTTGCGGATCCCATGGTCTGTATAGTCTTCGGGTGCGGCCTTCGTGCCGGAGGCGGAGGCCACGCTGTGGAGCTTTTGTCTCTTGGTTCCCTCTCCGCGACGGCGAGGATGGCTCCGGCCTCGCTGTGGAACCTGGGAGGCTTGCGCTGCAGGTGGAGCTGTCCTGGATCGTCACCTCCTCTGCCGGCTGGTTGTGGTGGTGATGGCCATGCTTCGGTGCTTTTTCGTTTCTTCGCCTCTCCGTCGTGCGAGCATAGTGGTGCTGAGATCGGCGACTTCCCGTCCGCGATGACCCAATCCGCTGAATCCAAGGTTTCGACAGCTCCAGGAGGGAGCCGTGGCGGTGGTGCGGCGGCGCGTCTCCGGTCCGCGTCGGTGTTGGCTGAGAAACGGGATCCCAGGGACCTGGATGTAATTTTGATTTTCTTTGGGGTGTCTTGTACCGTTTGGCGTGGCCAATAGATCTGGGGTTGTTTTCAAAAAAAAAAAGGATGGCGATGCTGTCGAAGTACCCACAGTTACACGGGATCGATAGGACGACTACCAACCCGACTTGATTTTCCCTGAAAATTAGTCTGATGACACGTAGCAGCCGCTTAAGATTATTTGCGACAGTGCTAAGGTTTTTGACCCTAGCACCTATTTTCACGTCTTTATCACCGTTGCTAATCGATTCCTCTCACCTTCAACATCCTAAACGTTTACACGGGCCTATGGAGACGGATGATATACGTGTCAATCAACCGTTGCCAGCAGAAGGAAAGCTCACGAAGAAGATCGTGAGGAAGAAACAACTCCAGCCTTCAGCACCAAAGTTTGTGAAGCGATGAATAATCCGATTAACCACATCCAAACAAAAGCAATCAAAGATTGGGCCAGTGTACTAGTACGTGCACATGGTACGGGGACGCGTGTCAGAGACGATGACTATCTTGTCGACCGTCGGAGACGTAGCGCCAACGCGATCGACCCAAGCCATGCATGCATTCACTCCACTGACCCCCGGCCGGGCGTCTGCGTCTCGCTCTGGTTCATCTGAGCGTGGTAGCTGGCGGCTTCGCTCCGCCATCATGTGTCCAAGGAACCCGGAGTAAATGGATACCCCAGACAGACCTCGCCGCCGGGGCAACGCGCGTACGAGCGCAACCGCCGCTGTACCGGGAGAATTTAGTGCCGTGCACGCGGGCGCACAGCATGCGACTATGCGTGCGCGCGTACACTAGACGGTACGCACGCCGGCTGGCCGGCCGTACGGCTGCAGATCGGATCGGCCGCAGCCATTCAATGCCGGCGGATCGAGTCTACTCCGGTGGAACCTACCGGGAGTAAAATGGAAGCCAACGGACGCTAAATTTCGTGTTTCGACCATTTTGAAGAAGTTGTTTGAGATCTGATCCTAGTTTAATTTTTTTTCGAGATCTGACCATTTTCCTACCGCCAGGGGGTATGGCGGTAAGAAACTTGACCACGTCAGCGCAACGCATCTCTACCGTCATAGGGGATGGCGGTAGCATGTGTAATCCTACCGCCAAGGTGTCCGGCGGTAGGTGCGCACACACACTGTGTCTGAAACTTAAAATTTTTTTGCGGTAGGACGTGCAACCTTACCGCCAAGGACCTCGACGGTAGGCTGTTATACCCTACCGCCATGCCCCTTGACGGTAGGAAAATGATCAGATCCCAAATTTTTTGCAAACTAGTGTCAGATCTCGAATAACTTCTTCAAAATGGTCAAAACACGAAATTTTACAGCCAACGGAAGTGAAATGGACGTTGTCTCCGGCAGTGTGAAGTCTGTGCCAGTCTGCCAGACTGAGCTCGATCAATTGAAAGTATCTGGGGTATTTTTCGGACGTACCGAGGTACTGAGGTAGCAAGGCTTGTCCGAGAGGCGTGTAGGACCATGCTAGCACTTGTAATGTCGCTGTATAGTGTACCTCGCTTTGGCTGGACCATGTGAAGCTACACATACGACGACGACGACGACCGATGATTGCGCAGTGGAAAGGAGCACCGCCACAGATTCTAATCTCATCTTCATGATGATGAAATCACGACCACCGGATCAGAACCGAGGGTGAGGGGGTGCGCCCTTTCCACTCGGAACCAAGAACCTTATCAGCTACAGCTAGTAATGCTGTACTGTGGCTATAACTGTTACCAACCCTAGGAAATTGTCCTAGGCTCACATGAGCTTATGAATGCTGTTCTGGACCACAGGAAGATGCATTTGGCATTTGCTTAGGCTTTCAGCAATGGCTCACCTGTTAGGCAACAGCCACAGGCCTACAGCATACAGGGTCTCACAGAATGGCCACTTCAGCTACATACACCCTTGTCTCAAAAAAAAAAAGAAGCTACGTACACCCTAAAAAAAACAAAAAAAACTACACACATCCTCAACTTTTTTTTTTGAGAAAAGGTACTTGTATTCATAAACACATACACAGAACAGAACAACACATACAAGCACCCCAAACGCAAACGAAGACGGAAACAGACCACAGGCCCTGCAGCCCGAACACAGCAAACCTCACAGAAACAACAGGAACAAGCTCCAGGCTCGCTGCATCCATCCAACCGGCCGCTCGCCGTCTGCTCGAGCTGCCATGAAAGAAACCCTCTTTCTGCATCGCCAACAATGGCTTTGGAGGTCGCATATAGGTCCCGCCCCACCGGACGGGAACCAGGGTCGGGTTCCGGCACATCGACTGGGGACAATCCCCACAGAGAAGAAGGCTCCAAACCTCCGCCGTGGCTCCAGCTCGCCGAAGCCGCGAAGGTCGACAAACCACCACCATCCTGAACCCCAAAACAGGGCCTAGAAGCCCAAATCCGACGGTGCGACGGACGGCGCCACCAGCGCAGATGCCGACCGCGAGAAGCACCATGAACAGAGCCGGGCACCTGCACATCCCCACCAGCACCACGGCGGCGCCAAAGCCACTACCGCACGGAAGAAGAAGCCGATGGAGCAAAACGTTGGCTGAGAAACGACCATCGAAGACGAGCAGCAGCAGCGAGGCCGGCCCAGATCCAGCCCTCCGATGAACCTGACCACCAGCAACTGCACCACTCCACACGCCGCAGGCCGCCACCCGAACCCCCATCGCCAGCACGGTCACCACCACCGAACCGGAGCAAATCTCGCCGGCGAAACCCTCCAAGACGAACTCCGGCCACCCGGAATCGCCATCCAAAAGGGCCCCTGGCTTCTCAGCGCCGCCACATCCGGCGACACACGAGCGGGAAGAAGCCGGACCGAACCTTATTCCTCTCGCCGCCACCCTTACCGCCTCGATGACGACGCCGGAGACACGCCCTCCTAGTCCTAGCCTTATACACAGCGACGCGCGAAGAACCAGGGTCCCCCACCCTCCCAGCAGCCTCACCGGCCATCGGAAGCGGAGGGGACCGTCGGTTTCGCCGGCGAAAACGCTGGATCGCCCCCAACTGCTTCAAGAATGATGGTAGGCTTCTTAACTGCTCGGATCTCGTGAGTTTGTCAACACGATGGTTATTACAAAAATAGAACAAAAGACAATCGATAACATTAAAATTATCAAAGCAAAATCCATGGTGCTTGCAAGAATTTCTAGTCAAAAGCTCAAACCAACAAGTTCCTAATTTTTTTTCCCATTGCTTATGGAAAATCTGCAATTTGCTCCTTTCAAATTTGAAGTGCAACAAGTGAGGTGCAGTAAACTTAACCCAGTAACAGTATGGGGCCAGTAAAAGCAAGAAATTACATCATAAGAATTAGGGCATCTCCAAAGTGGATCCTCAAACCACCAGCAACCCTCCGGACGTGTTTAGCCATCCAATGCGGTCCTATATCGGTCCGTCAAGCGGTTCGGACGCACTTTTTTCGGCAGACCCAAGACAAACTAGGGAGGGGGGGGGGGCTTTGCGGGAGTCCGGACAACAAACACATAGGACTCCGACACTCCCGACCCACCCAAAACCCCACCAAAACCCTCCTGGACCCCGCGCCTCCATCCTCCCATTTTCTCTCCTTCCCTTTTTCTCTCTTACCTTTGTCGCTGCTCCACCACCCCGTCCGCCCCGCCACACCGCTGACGGAACTCAACGAGTCCGTCACCTCCAACGGTACACCCGAGCTCCAAGCCGCTTCTCCTCCGGCGCCGTCCCACACCTCTCCTCCGACCACCGTGCAGGTACCGTCAACTCCTATGATACTCACCATGTCTGGCAACTTTGCGGTGAAATTCCCGTACTAATTTTTTCCCTTCTTCTTTGAAGCAATGGATTCAGATATGGAGTACATATATGAGCACTATGTTCAGTCGTCCGACGGCTCGTCCGACGAGGAAGAATACACAGATGAGACGGCGATGGTGCATGCGGTCCTTGCAGACGCGGAGCGTGCGAAGAAGAGCACGTTCTCAATTTTAAGTGATCGATCAAGGGTCATTGAGCGCTCAACCGCAACAGTACGCGCGGCCATTTGACGCTGATGGATGACTTACTTTGCCCCCGGTGCCCTCTTTGCTGACAACTTTCGCCGGCGCTTTCGGATGCGCAGAAATGTCTTCGATCATCTCTACCATGTCGTTCGGTCCTTTGATGACTACTTCATCTTGAAGAAGGACGTCGTGGGAAGGGTTGGTTTCTCTGGTTACCAAAAGTGCATGGCCGCACTACAGATGCTTGCATATGGCATGACCGCAGAATCAAGGGACGAGTACCTACGGATGTCTGAGAGCACATGCAAAGATGCCATGGTCATGTTTGCAATTGTCGTGGTCAAGGTGTTTGGACCTCAGTATCTGAGAAAACCAACTATGGTAGATACTGAGGGGCTCTTCGCAATTTGGAAGCAAGAGAGTGGCCAGGTTTGCTCGGATCTCTTGACTGCATGCATTGGAAATGGAAGAAGTGCCCAAAAGCTTTATAAGGGCAATATCAGGGTCATGTTAAGAAGCCTACCATCATTCTTGAAGCAATTGCATCACATGATCTTTGGATTTGACACACTTTTCATTGGCATGCCCGGGTCTCACAATGACATCAATGTGTTACAGCGATCACCATTGTTTGCTAGGCTGATTGAAGGAAAAGGTCCTCCTTGCCACTAATATCATGAGTGCAACACGAGCTACAATCTGGTTGAATGTATCTATCCTCCATGGGCTACCTTTGTGAACACCATCTCTAACCCAGTTGGCCAGAAAAAGTCTCACTTTGCCCAACGACAAGAAGCAGCTAGAAAGGATGTTGAGAGGGCTTTTGGAGTTCTGCAGGCATGTTTTGCAGTTGTTCATGGACCTGCTAAATAATGAGATCCGGAGACCTTGTGGGAGGTGATGACCTGTTGCATCCCCTTCTGGTTGTTGGGGAACGTTGCATGGAAAACAAAAAAAATTCTACGCACACGCAAGATCTATCCATGGAGATGCATAGCTACGAGAGGAGAGAGTGTGTCTATGTACCCTCGTAGACCGTCAAGCGAAAGCGTTTATCAACTCGGTTGATGTAGTCGAACACCTTCGCGATCCAACCGATCAAGTACCGAACGTACGGCACCTCCGCGTTCAACACACGTTCAGCTCGATGACGTCCTCGCCTTCTTGATCCAGCAAGACGGGCGAAGTAGTAGATGAGTTCCGGCAGCATGATGGCGTGGTGACGATGGTGGTGAAATTGTTCCCGCAAGGCTTCGCCATGCACTGCGAAAAAACTAGACGGAGGATGAAACTGTGGAGAGGGGCGCCGCACACGGCTAATAGATTGTCGTTGGGTTGTGTGGCGCCCCCACCCTCTCATATATATAGGTGGGGGAGGAGGGGCAGCCAGGGTGTGCCCCAAGGGTGGCCACCGGCCCCCTTGGGCGCCTACCCTATGGCGCGCCCCTTCCTTTTCTGGTGCCTGGGAGAAGGCAGGAGGGGGTGGCGCCCCCCCTTCCCTTTTTCCCTTTTTTCTGAGAGCACCTTCCCTTTTTCTCATGCGGGAGAAAAGGCAAGAGGGGCTAGCCCCTCCCTTTCCTTCCCTAGGGCCAGCGGCCTAGAGATGGAGGCGCACCACCCCATGTGGGCTAGTGTTCACTCCCTCGTTGGCCCATTTAGCCCATTAAACTCCCGGGGCCTCCCGGAACCCCTTCCGGTGATCCGATGACTACCCGATACATTCCGAAACCTTTCCGGTGACCAAATAGCATCGTCCTATATATCAATCTTTACCTCCGGACCATTCCGGAGCTCCTCGTCATGTCTGTGATCTCATCCGGGACTCCGAACAACATTCGGTCACCAACTCACATAACTCATATAATATTATATCGTCAACGAACGTTAAGCGTGCGGACCCTACGGGTTCGAGAATGATGTAGACATGACCGAGATGCCTCTCCGGTCAATAACCAATAGTAGGACCTGGATGCCCATATTGGTTCCTACATATTTTATGAAGATCTTTATCGGTCGAACCATTATGACAACATACGTAGTTCCCTTTGTCTGTTGGTATGTTACTTGCCCGAGATTCGATCGTCAGTATCTTCATACCTAGTTCAATCTCGTTACCGGCAAGTCTCTTTACTCATTCTGTAATACATCATCTCGTAACTAACTCCTTAGTCACTTTGCTTGCAAGCTTCTTGTGATGTGTTTTACCTAGAGGGCCCAGAGATACCTCTCCGATACATGGAGTGACAAATCCCAATCTCGATTCACGCCAACTCAACAAACACCTTCAAATATACCTGTAGAGCATCTTTATGATCACCCAGTAACGTTGTGATGTTTGATAGCACACAAGGTATTCCTCCGGTATCCGGGAGTTGCATGATCTCATGGTCGAAGAAACATGTATTTGACACTAAGAAAGCAGTAGCAATAAACTGAACGATCATATGCTATGCTAACGGTTGGGTCTTGTCCATCACATCATTCTCCTAATGATGTGATCCCGTTATCAAGTGACAACACATGTCTATGGTTAGGAAACCTTAACCATCTTTGATTAACGAGCTAGTCTAGTAGAGACTCACTAGGGACACTGTATTTGTTTATGTATCCACACATGTATTTAAGTTTCCAGTTAATACAATTCTAGCATGAATAATAAACCTTTATCATGGATAAGGAAATATAATAATAACAACTTTATTATTGCCTCTAGGGCATATTTCCATCAGTCCACCACTTGCACTAGAGTCAATAATCTAGTTCACATCGCCATGTGATTAATACCCATAGTTCACATCGCCATGTGACTAACACCCAAAGAGTTTACTAGAGTCAATAATCTAGTTCACATCGCCATGTGATTAATACCCAAAGAGTACTAAGGTGTGATCATGTTTTGCTTGTGAAAGAGGTTTAGTCAACGGGTCTGCCATATTCAGATCCGTATGTATTTTGTAAATTTCTATGTCTACAATGCTCTGCATGGAGCTACTCTAGCTAATTGCTCCCACTTTCAATACGTATCCAGATTGAGACTCAGAGTCATCCGAATCGGTGTCCAAGCTTGCATCGACGTAACCCTTTACGACGAACTCTTTATCACCTCCATAACCGAGAAACATTTCCTTAGTCCTCTTAGGTAACTAAGGATAATTTTGACCGTTGTCCAGTGATCCACTCCTGGATCACTATTGTACCCCCTTGCCAAACTCATGGCAAGGCACACAACAGTTCTGGTACACAGCATGGCATACTTTATAGAACCTATGGCTGAGGCATAGGGAATGACTTTCATTCTGTCTCTATCTTCTATCGTGGTCGGATTTTGAGTCTTACTCAACTTCACACCTTGCAACACAGGCAAGAACCCTTTCTTTGACTGATCCATTTTGAACCTTTTTAAAACTTTGCCAAGGTATGTGCTTTGTGAAAGTCCTATTAAGCGTCTCGATCTATCCCTATAGATCTTGATGCCCAATATGTAAGTAGCTTCACCGAGGTCTTTCATTAAAAAAATCTTATTCAAGTATCCTTTTATGCTATCCAGAAATTCTATATCATTTCCAATCAACAATATGTCATCCACATATAATATCAGAAATGCTACAAAGCTCCCACTCACTTTCTTGTAAATACAGGCTTCACCATAAGTCTGTATAAAACCATATGCTTTGATCACATCATCAAAGTGTATATTCCAACTCCGAGATTGTCGGGAGGATGACCCCCGGGCAGGCAACGGAACCCGGATCCATTTTAAAAACATCGGGGCCAGCATCTCCCCTCAATCCGGCTCGCACTTGGCCGGGCTCCTCGACCCGGCCAAGTCCCTCAACCAGGCCGAACTCTTCGACCCAACCAAGATGGCAACCCGGCCCTGCCGGCTGGCACAAGCCGGCCGAACCCGGCGCACAAAGACTTCTCCAGCAAGCTAGCTCCCCTATGGCGTGTTACTCAACCCGGTCACAGGTCAGCTCCCGTCCCATCCGAGGCAGGCGATGGGACGAGTCTCCAGTAAAAGGGATGAGCAAGGCGATAGTACCCCACCAACCCCTCTGATTGGCAGAGGCGTGGCAACAGTGCCCCACCTACCCTGCTGACCGAGGCCGGCGTGGCTACAGCCCGCCCATCGTCACCGCTGATGCCAACAGACGGCGACCTGGCGGTGCGCCACTGTAGCGGACTCGACCCGGCCACTCCGTGATGATCGACAAGATGGCAAACAGTGCCTCCTGGCACACGGGGCCCGCGCCCGAAAAACCCGGCGAGCCCTGACACCTGGCGGGTCCCAGCACCGGCTTCCCGGACGATGACAACCCGGCCCCACGGCCTTATAACTTTACCATTGTAACCCTGGGGGGTTGACCTATAAAACCCCCCAGGAGGCCTCATGTACGCGGGCAAGCAACTCACGTAGGACACACGCGCACACCAGGGAAGGGAGCAGCCTAAGCCTTGGCTAGTCTTCCTCCTTCCTCCAAACGGCTCAAGGAGCAACTCTGTACCGATACATATAAACCACGCTCGGCAGGACTAGGGGTATTATCTCTCCGGAGAGCCCCGAACCTGGGTATGTCTTGCGTCCCTCGCTTGCTCATGCCGACCTCGCCTCTGGAGCCCACCGGTGCCCTCGAGCCTCCTCCTCTCTTTAGCCATCCTTTGGCATCTGCCGTGCGCCCACCACGACAGTTGGCGCCCACCGGGGGGCAAGCTGCTGCTGAAACTGTGGTTCGGGTGAGACCATCTTCGTCATCATCACCGCAGCGTCGTCGCCGTCTCTCCGGTCGCGCTCGAGGGCTCGACATCAACACGCCCCCGGGAGGGCCGCGCGGGACGGCGCGCCCTCGTCGACGGCCTCGATGCCGTCCGCATCACTCTCTTCTCCGCGGACTCTCCGCATCACGCCCTGCTGTTCAAGCGGCTGCAGCACCACCCGACCTCGTCATCGGGATCACAGGGCATTCGTCCTCACACTCTCAGGCTCACCGGCGTGAGTTCCGCTCTTCTCGCTACCACAACCAATAGCCAGACCATGGTCATACACCACTCCCACTCATAAGCTTCCCAGACGCAAGCCGTATATTCCCTGTATAATACCTATACAATAGTCAGGTATGCCCCAGACGATGCCTAGACAATGGCGTCGCCTGTTGCTAACACCTACAGTGCATTGTGGCTCGTCCGTCTTCGGCCGCCGCGCTTCGCCTCGCCGCCTCTGCAGCTCCGATCTTCTGCCTCCCTCGCATCTTCGCCTCCTCTCGCCCGCAGCTGCAACCGGCTCCGGCCGCCTCCGCGCTCGGCCACGCTCGGCCCGCTCACCTGCGTCCTGGCCGCCTCCGCGCTCGGCAACGCCCGGCCGTGTCCCGCCGGCCGGCTCGCTGATTCAGTCGGCTCCGCTTCGCGCCCGGCCTTCTTCGACCCCGCGCCCTCCGTCTGGTCGCACATCGTGCGTGACCCGGCCGCTCCTCCGCAGTCGCGCGTCCCCGATGCACCTGACGCAGCGCTCGCGTCCGCGCCGCCCGTAGCTGCACACTCCCAGCGCCGTCCCGGCTCGCCGCCTCGCGCCCCGGCCCACCGCCCTACTCCTGCCGGCTCCGCGCGCGCACCGCAGTCGGCTCGCTGCCCCGCGCCGGCGCCAGCTCCCGGCCCCGGCCATCTCCGCCTCCTCCGCGCCCGCGCGCGCCCTGCCGCCTCCAGCTCGTTGCTCTGCCCAGGCCGGCTCCCGCGCGCCGGCTCCTCGCCGTCTGGCCCTGCCCGCGCCTCGCCGGCATTTCCTCCGGTGGCCGGCTCTGCCAGCTCGCCGCCCGCCCGCGCGCCGGCCCCGTCCTCTGCTCCGCCCCGTGACCGGCTTCGCCCGCACCCGGCCGCCGGGTCGTCGACGCCCCCGCCTCCGGCTCCGCCTCGCCGCCCTCCTGCGCGCCGGCCCCGCCGGCTTCGCCCGCATCCCGGCCGCCCGCACGCTGGCTGGCCGGCTCGCCGCCCCCGCGCCGGCTTCGCCCGCATCCTGGCCGGCTCACCGCCCCGCTCGCCGCCTCGCCCAGCCAGCCTCCCGCACGCCTGCTAGCCGGCTCGCCGCGCCCGCGCCGGCTGTGTCCCGCGAGCTCCCCTGCCGGCTGGGCAAAAGAAACAAACAAAAAGAAAGTGCGGGCTGGCTACTCCCATCAACACGGCCACAAGTGCAGAGGCCGGGTTCCCAGGCCGGTCGTAAAAAAAAAGAGATGCCGGCTAGGAAGAAAGAAAAAAGAAAGAAAGGTGTGCGTCCAGCTGCCCAGGCCGGCTGGAGAGAAAAAGACAAGAAGAAAAGGAGACAGCGCCCACCTGCGCGCGTCGCCGCTCGGACGGCTTGCGTGCCGGCTCGTGTCGCCACCTGGCCGGCTGTCCGGCTAGCCTACCAGCCTATTTCGACATCGGGTTGGCTAGAGAGCCCGCCCGGCTGCGGTCTGTCTCGACGCCCGGCCGGTCAGGCCCGACTGGCTGGGGCGCCGCTCGAGCCGCCTGCCGGAGGCAACCTTCGCCTCGTCTGCGTCAAAGCAATGTGAGCTCCTCATCCGCGTATTTTTTGCACCGTGCACACAAAACCGGATAACCCCGAGTGATCCTCGGGGGCAATCTCCGCATTTTTTACAGTTGCACTACTGTTCGCCCCGGCACAAGCTAGTCTCGGCCCGGAGGCTGGCCGCTCGGCCCGATACGTTTGTTCCCGCAGACGGCTTAGTAGCGCGTACGGTACCGAAGGCCCACCTCTCAGCCACAGACCGCCACGCGGCTGTCCGGCAAGCGAGAGCAAAAGCTGGAGGTCACCCCACGAGAAAAACATCTGGAGAAGACGGCTTGGGCAACCCGGTCGTTTCCTTTATGAGTATCTACTCGGTCGAATCTGCTCCTGTAGTCCGAGTACTGTACGCTCCACTCCGCGGTCACTTTTCGTAACAACTACAGACCGGCTCCCGACTGTCTAGCTAACAAGAGGCAAAGCCAAAGAGCGGAAGGGACATGAAAAAGATTGAAGGGGGCTCGGACGAAACCGAGTCTGCACCCTCCGCATAAAACTTGCAATGCCAAAAGCAAACATTTGATATATCTGCGCGGACTAAACTTGTCTTTTGCACGATCATCTCTGTGGGGAACACCCTCCTCGCCCGAAGGCTCGGAGGCTACACGCGGGTTGCAGGCCCGACTCCGGCTGCAACCGGCATTTCCGATGCCACCGTCCGCTTCATCAACAGCAAGACCCTCCGCCCAACTTTTCCAAGTTGCCCGGAGGCTCGGAGGCTACACCCAGTGGGTGCGCTCGTGCGCCCCCACTCAGCCGGCGGACTCCGCGTCCACGCCTGGCATCCTCAACGCCGCCGTTGGCTTCATCGACAACCGCAAGGACCCTCCACCCAACTTTTCCAAGTTGCTCGGAGGCTACACCCAGTTGGTGCGATTGCGCGCCCCCACTGGAAGCAAGTCGCGCTGGCTGCGGTCCGCAGCTGGCTGTCATCGACATCTTCTGCTTCATCGACGCCCGCTAAAACCCTCCGTGCAACCTTTCCATGTTGCCTGGAGGCTCGGAAGCTACTGTCGGGGGGATGACCCCCGGGTAGGCCCAAGACGGCAAACGACGCTTCAAAACATTGGGGAGGCCAGCGCCCCTTGGTCCGGCTGCTCCGTCCGGCTCGCCATCCCGGCTGCTCCGTCCGGCTCGCCAACCCGGCTGCTCCAGTCGGCTCCCTGTCCGGCTGCTCCAGCCGGCCTGCTACGCGGAGTCAACCGCAGCATCGACCCGACACGGATAAGACAACCATACCGCGGCCATACCGTGGTCACTATTGCTGATAAAGCATACACTGTTCACTCGTCATGCGCGACGTCATGTATAGTGCTACTTATCCCTGGGCGCTAGTGTATAAAGTGACCCAGGGGAGCACTCCCTTGAAGGAGAAGTCATTCCCTTGGCCAAGAAGGCACAGACTTGGCCAATGGGACAAGCAACCACACACTAGCTAGTACAGAGCCTTGGCTCTCATGCACACACTACAAAAGTCACTTGGCCGCACACATTCGGCTACGAGCCATTCGACCAGAGGCACTCACGCCACACACACTCATTCACACACGAGGCATATGGATAGGAGCACTTGGCTCATACTGTCTTCCCCAAATATAGCTCCAGAAGCAACTTTATACAATCATATACTCCACATATATTTCAGACATGCAGGAGTAGGGGTGTTACCTCCCAGCGAGGGCCCCGAACCTGGGTAAACCATCGCGTGCTGCTTACCCAATCCCGTCCCTTGATCTCCACTGCAGCCTTGCCCTCACCTCAAGCCACCCCGTGGCATCTGTCATCTCGCGAACCCACCCGCGAGATAACCACGACAGTTGGCGCCCACCGTGGGGCCGCTCGAGGTCCCGGCCGGAGACATGTTCCAGATGGGGCTCCTCTCCGACTCCGACGAGCCCGTCACGCTGGCGGATGACGTCATCGGCACGCTCGCCGCCTCCTTTGCCGCGCTGCGCATCTCCAATGCGCCCGCGGTCGACAAGTACCCCAGCGGGGTGCTTGACATCTCCGACTCCCCCATCTCCCTTGGCGACGACGCTTCCGCCGGGGGAATGGACCTCTGCGTTCGAGTAGAGGTGTTCGCCATCGACACCGGCTCCTCGTCCAGCGTTGCGAGGAAGGCCGCCGAAGCCAAGGCCGCAGCGGATCGCGCCAACCCGCCCAACCCGCTGCGCGCCACGATCCAGGGCCTCCGCATCCCCATCGCCACCGATGTCGACGCCTCCAACGCCGCCGAGACCTGGGCCCGGCTCGAGGAAGATCGCCAGCGCCTGCTGGACCTGTCCGAGACGCTTGCTGCCACGCAGCATCGCCTGGACTCCGCTTAGCGAGAGCACGACGCCGCCTATGGCTTCACGCCTGCCGTCGCCGAGCCAAGCCGGGTCGCCGATGTGCGGTCCCGGGGAGGCGCCATCGGCCGCGCTCTCGGCGCGCTCCCGCCCGTCTACAAAACCCCCGTGAAGAATATGCGCGCCGCGCAGGCGGCCGCAGTCGGCTTGGACTAGCTGGAGGGCGAGGAGCTGAAGGACCACCTTCAGCGGGTGAACGAGCTTCTCGACACCGCCAACGCGCAGCAGGACCGCCTCAACCGCCTCAACAAGCCGGCGGGATCCGCCTTGCGCCACACCGATGACGCCGAGCAGTAGAACACGGCATCTTCGCCACCCGGCGAAGCTCATTCCGGCCGTCCTCGGGAGTCTCCGAACAACGCCAAACCGGTCGACCGGGTTCACCCCGTTCTTCCTCGTCTACGGAGCAGAAGCCGTCATCCCAACCGACATCGAGTTTGACTCACCACGAGTCGTGATGTACACCGAAGCTGAAGCCAAGGAAGCGCGTGAAGACGGCGTCGACCTACTCGAAGAAGCACGCCTCTTGGCACTCAGCCGTTCAACCATTTATCAGCAAGGCCTGAGGCACTACCACAGCAAGAAGATCAAGCCCCTCGCATTCCGTGAGGGAGACCTCGTCCTCCGGCTCGTCCAGCAGCAAGCCGGCCAGCACAAGTTGTCCTCCCCATGGGAAGGCCCCTTCATCATCAGCAAAGCCCTGTGTGACCGCAACACGTACTACCTCATCGATGCCCGCAAGTCGAACAAGCGCAAGAGAGACACCGCTGGCGAAGAAACAACCCGGCCGTGGAATGCAGAACTCCTCCGCCCGTTTTACAGTTAGCCGTGTGCACGTATGTATCACTACTTTTTTTAGTTTTTAACTGCATGAAAAACTGTGGGGTCCCCGAACGACGCTCGGGGGCTGCCCCTTTTTTCGCCAAGTTATTGTGTTCACACATTTGTGCAATTTTTCTTAAAAACCCCCACCGCCGGGTTGACTCGCTCAACTCGGGGGCTGGCCGGCTTGGCCACCACCCGCCGTCCTCCTTAGCACATCTCGGCGTGTTCGGGTTGTCGCGGCCCTCCACTTCGCCCTACGCCACAGAACCGGCTTCGGCTGTTGGCCGGCAAGAACTATGGGCCAAAGCACCAACACGTCGCGGAAACACTAAGTTGGGTCCGCCGGATTGGCCAACCCTGCCCCGCCACTTTAACTTGCCGCACGACCGGCTGCTCGCCAGCCGGCTTCGCCGGTTGCCGCCAGCCGGCCCAGTGGGTGTTTCGCTCGCGCTCAACGTTTGAAGAGCCTAAGTACCACGCGCCCCTTCCTAGGACCGAACTCCTTGTCACAGACCGGAACCCGACTGTCCGACTCGTGGGGGTGGGGAGGCCCAAAGAGGGGGGCGAGCAAGAAAACGGCTCGAAAAACAGAAAGCAAGAAACGCAAACACTCACGAAATATTTACATCATGAATTAAAACAGGCCCAAGGCCAGAGTTCATTACTTTACACCAAAACACCCCAGTGGGTGGGTGGACCTGCTACTTAACCGAAAAAGTTGCAAAGATAAAACAGGGCGGCTTCAGCCTCAGACAGCTCCAGCGCCGGGTTGTGCAGCTGCCGGCTCCCCCTCGGTTGCCTCCGGGTTCACCGAGGTGCCGCTGTCTTCCACCTCGGCGTCCTCATCCGCATAGGGACCCGACTCCTCGGAGCTACCCTCCGGATCGTCCAGCAGCAGGCCGAAATCGTCAGGAGGGACGACTCTGCCGTTTTCTGTCCGCTCCAGCTGGAACTCATCGTGCATCGAGAACCCGGCGATGTAGCTGGCCCGGGCGGCAATCCGGTCGGCGTCCGCCTGCAGCTGGCGCTCTGCGCCGGCTCGCTAGGCCATCAGCCGGTCCAGCTCCAGGTCCGGATACCAAGACATCATGAACCTGAGCGCCATCTCGGCACCGGCACAAGCAGCAGAGACACGCCACGCGTGAAGCCGCGCCGGTCCAGCCTCCAACCACCGCGCCAGCCGCGAAAAGCTGTTTGGCGCAACGGCGCCAGGCCAGAGGGCCGCCGTCATCCCCGCCCCATCTGGTCGCCCAAGGCTTGCAGACGAGCTTTGGCGGCGGTCATGATCTCCGAGAAGGTCCAGGCGACGTGCGGGTCAGTCCCGGCCCCCACGATCCCCTGCGGCAACCGCTGGAAACGAACGGCCTCCTCCGCCACCCTGTGCGTCTCCGGGAAGTGCCCTGCCAAAAAGAAGAACAAGAGCAGTCAACAACCAAAAAGGAAAGAGGGCCGGCTTCTCAACCCGGCAGAATAAAAAAGAAGCACTTACTGGCGAAGGTCTCGTCCAGGTGCTGCGCTTCGAGCAACATATCGTGCCGCTCCCTGGCGCCGGCACGGTCGCGGGCCTGAAGCGCCTTCTCCAGCTCGGCGACCTTGGCAACGGCCTCCTTCAGCTCGGCATCCTTGGTGGCGGCCGCCTCCTCGTCCTCCTTGCGACGGCGGAGCTCTGCCTGGTGGGCCTCCGCCACCGTGGTCCCCAGCGCCTTCAAGCGCTCCACCTCGGCTTGGAGTTGGCTCTTGTCGTCGGCCAGCTTGTCGCGCTCCTGGACGGCTTCAGTAAGGGCTTGCTGGGCCTCCGCCGCCTTGGCCACCTTCGCCTTGAGGTGCTCCACTTCGGCTTGAAGTCAGCTCTTTTCACCAGCCAGCTGCTCCTGCCGCTGGCCGGCTTCGGCAAGCGCCCGCTGAGCCTCCGCCGCCTCCGCCTTCAGCTCCGCCACCTCGACCCAAAGCCGGCCGGCATCGGCGACGACCCGGTCGTACTGGTAGCCGGCTCGGATCAGCTAGACTCGCCAGGACTACACCTCTGCCACGGCGACTGCGCAACAAAGATTCAGAAACAGAAGAAAGACTACCTTTAAGATTCGACCGAACTACTACGTAGTTGGCCCGAATCTCGGGGCCTACACCCAGTGGGTGTGCTAGCACGCCCCCACTAAAAGAGCACGCAACAAGTTTACCTTCAGCGACACGGAGCGCCTCCTCATTGGAGGCGAGCTACGCCTTGAGCTGCCGGTTCTTCTCCAGGAGCCGGTTAAAGACGCCGACCCGGTAGGCATCCAGTTGCTGCGAAGGACGAAAATTAGTACAAGACAGCAGTTTAAGATTTGACCCAACTACTACGTAGTTGGCCCGAATCTCGGGGGCTACACCCAGTGGGTGCGCTAGCGCGCCACCACTAACTAGCTACAAGAAGAAAAGCAGAAGAAAAAGGGAAGAACTTACCATCACGGCGCGTTCCATCTCCCGTGCCCGCTCCGTCTCGGCCTAGGAAAAGGCCTGGACCCGCTCCACACGCCCGCGAAGGCGCTGGCTCACGGCGGCCATCGCCGCCTCCTCCTGCGTCAGGGGCCCGATGAAGGCCTTGCTGGGCCCAGCCCGAGCCGGCTGTGACCCGACGACCTGACGACTCCCTGGCCTGAACACCAGGGAGTACTCGCCGCTCACCGCCTCCTCTGCGGCTGGCGTCCCCTCCGGCACGATGGCCGGAGTCATCTTCGGCGCCGCGTTCTGCGGCGCCCCACCCGTCGGCGCCTGGCGCGCCTCGTCCGGCATCACCAGCGGCGCCTCCTCCAAGACGACATCGCCGCCTCCTCCCTCGACCTCCACCCGCTCGACCACGTCGGTCCGCGGCGGGGTGTCGTCATCAATCTCCACGACCTCTCGGTCGAGGTCCACCACCTGCGCACGACCATCCTGACCGCGCTCCTCCTCCGACAGCGGTATAAAAACCGTCGCCGCTGGCTCCATGCCCGCCGGCATCTCGGGCCATGCCGGCTCCCTGCCGGCCCGCCCCCACACTGCTGTGGCCCTGGCCCAAGCCTGAGCCGACGCCGCCTCCATGTCCTTCATGGCCCGGTTCTGGTCCCGCCAAGCCAGCGCCTCGGAGTCGGCCGGATCCAGGCCAAGGTCCGGATCGGCCACCTCCTCGTCCCGGTCGATGACGCTGGACCGGGTTCTCCGGAACACGGCGCCGCCACCGGACGCAGCCTCTGTCGCCGCCAACGCCAGCGACAACGGCGACCTGGAGCACAACAGAATAAGCAAACAAGGACAGAAAGAAGCCATTCAGCGGCTCGCCAGAAGTCAAAAGGAGAAAACTCACCCGACCACCAGCGGGACGATTGGTCTAGCCGGCACCGCCGGCAGGGTGCGGCGCTTCCTCTTTGCGGGCGGATTGGTGCCGGCCGCCTGGTCCACCATGCGCTTCGCGGCCGGCTTCCGGGGCACCACGTCCCCCTTTCCGTGTGGCCGGCTAGCCGCCGCCGCCCCAAGAGATGACCCGGCCCCAGCCGCATCGCCGCCTCCTTCGCTCGGCGCTGCAGCGTCATCAACTTACATCAACACCCCCACCTTTCGGCCGGCATCTCAAGAAATCAAGCACGGAAGCTTACCCGTGCGGCGCGTCTCGCCGGCTTCGGCGTCGGCCTCCTCCGGGTCCTCGTCCTGGGCCGCCACCTCCACCGAGCCGGCCCACTCTACCTGCGTTGGCGCCCGGTCATACGGATGCCGAATGGCATTCAGTAGCACCTCCATTGTCGCGTCAGGACGAACAAGAAGATGGGCAGCGACAAAGTACAAAGACCAGGGACTCACCGTCGGTGCTGGGTTCGCATGGCTGTAGGGAGGCTTCCCGAACTGCCAGTCCTCCTTCAGCCCAGCCTTCGAAATGTCATTAACCCGGCGGGCGATCTGATCCTCCGCTAGGTGCAGGGGCGACATCCTGTTGGGATCCTGAAGCCCGGTCATCAGGCCGATGATGTGGGTGCGGCGCTGCAGCGGCAGCACCGGGCGCATGATGAAGGCGGTGATGAGATCCGTGCCGGTGAGCCCCTCCCGCCCCTTCATCACCTCCACCCGGGCATGTAAGTTCAGCACCGCCTGCGATGGGTGCTTGGGGAAGTAGTTCCAGTTCTGCTTCCCCTGCGGCGTCGCGTCGACGAAGGGCGGCAGATTGATATGGTCCGCGCCAAGGTTGCGGACGTAGAAGAAGGAGTTCTGCCATTTCTTGGCAGAATCCTCCAGCGGCATCTTGGGGCACCCCCCGCGCGTCCGCGTTGAGATGATGGCGGCCCCGCAGGAGGACATCTCCCCGGCCTTCGGGCCCTGCTGCTTCAAGGAGAAGAAGCGCACCCAGAGGTCGATCGTGGGCTCGACCCCCAGGTACCCCTCGCACAGGGTGACAAACCCTGAGAGCTGCAAGATGGCGTTCGCGCCCAGATGGTGCGGCTGGAGCCCGAAGAAATCCAGGAAGGCGCGGAAGAAGTTGCTCGCGGGAAGGCCAAACCCGCACTTGAAATGCGTGTAGAAGACCACGCGCTCGGTCCCCTCCGGCCGTGGCTCCTGCTCGCCCTCCGGCAGACGCACGACTACCTCTGTCTTCCTCGGCAGGTGCTTGGTGTCGCGCAGATACTGGACGTCCTCGTCGGTAATGGAGGACCCCATCCACTAGCCCGACGGCAGCGCCATCGACGGTGCGGGGCGGAGTAGGAAAGGAGAGAAAAGATTGACGATGAAGTCTTGCTCAAAGCGGCGAAGCGTCGCCACGCGCGGCGGTCGCAAGAGCGAAGGGAGGAGGAAGAAGATGGGGAGCGCGAGTGATACTAATCTCCGCCGCCCCCCCTCCCAATTTATAAGCCACGGGCCGAACGTGGGGAAGTGGGATCGTTTGCACTCGCCCCTCCCACTTCCCCGCAATAAGTGCGCACGTACTACATGCAATAACTGCCTCGAGAATGGCAACTGACCCGCGGACGCCGCAAGAAATCCGCGTGTGTGGGCCGAGGGCGCACAGTGGCGGGCCCCCGTCCATCGCCCTATCCCTTCGCGCGTGTGGCCTGTCAGGCCCCTTCAGCTCCCGAGTGCCGCGTGGCGCCCGCGCCGAGCCCTAGAGATTGCTTCAAGATTCGACGGACTCCTCGGTTTCCCGCCCGCGCTGGGATGCCGCGATCCGGCTTCCGGAAGCCGGCACATAGTGGGTGTTGCCGGACCCGGCGGTCGCAAACTTCGCCATCCGCTGCCCTCTCAGGGGGGGAAACTGCGAAGTCCCTCCTACTCGAAGTCGGTGGACCTTCACAGCTTTGGGGACTACTGTTGGGGGGATGAACCCCGGGCAGGCAACGGAACCCGGATCCATCTTAAAAACATCAAGGCCAGCATCGCCCCTCAATCTGGCTCGCGCTTGGCCGGGTTCCTCGACCCGGCCAAATCCCTCAACCCGGCCGAACTCTTCGACCCAACCAAGACGGCAACCCGGCCCTGCCGGCTGGCACAAGCCGGCCGAACCCGGTGCACCAAGACTTCTTCAGCAAGCTAGCTCCCCTGTGGCGTGTTACTCAACCCAGCCACGGGTCAGCTCCCATCCCATCTGAGACAAGCGATGGGACGAGTCTCCAGTAAAAGGGAAGAGCAAGGCGATAGTACCCCACCAACCCCTCTGTTCGGCAGAGGTGTGGCAACAGTGCCCCACCTACCCTGCTGACCGAGGCAGGCATGGCTACAGCCCGCCCATCGTCACCGCTGACGCCAGCAGATGGCGACCTGGCGGTGCACCACTGTAGCGGACTCGACCCGGCCACTCCATGATGATCGACAAGACGGCAAACAGTGCCTCCTGGCACACGGGGCCCGCGCCCGGAAAACCCGGCGAGCCCTGACACCCGGCGGGTCCCAGCACCGGCTTCCCAGACGATGACAACCCGGCCCCACAGCCTTGTAACTTTACCATTGTAACCCTAGGGGGTTGACCTATAAAACCCCCCAGGAGGCCTCATGTACGTGGGCAAGCAACTCTCGTAGGACACACGCGCACACCAGGGAAGGTTGTAGCCTAAGCCTTGGCTAGTCTTCCTCCTTCCTCCAAACAGCTCAAGGAGCAACTCTGTACTGATACATGTAAACTAGGCTCGGCAGGACTAGGGGTATTATCTCTCCGGAGAGCCCCGAACCTGGGTATGTCTTGCGTCCCTCGCTTGCTCATGCCGACCTCGCCTCTGGAGCCCACCGGTGCCCTCGAGCCTCCTCCTCTCTTTAGCCATCCTTTGGCATCTGTCGTGCGCCCACCACGACAGAGATGCTTGCACCAGTCTAGAGATGGATCGCTAGAGCTTGCACACTTTGTTAGCACCTTTCACTACAAAAAAATACACTTCCGTGATGATACGTGTTTGTCACAGTAGGTCACGTTTTCTATCATGCATGTACATCCATGACGATTTTATGACAGAATCAAGATAGTCATACCTGTGCTGTCGTAGAAGTGTTCCATGACAATACCAAAATTATCATCACGGAAGTGTCCACTTCCATGACGATAAATGGCGCGTCATGGAAGTGCTTTCGTCAAGGGTAACCGACACATGGCATCCACCGTAACATGTCACCGTTAAGCTATCGGGTTCCTATTTGGATCCGATAACCCGTTAACAGCCCGGACCAATGGGGATTTTCCACGTGTAAAATTCTCATTTGCCGGCGGATCCACGTGTCGGCCCAGCGTTGGGACAGTTGTCATCCAGCGAATGGACGGGACGCGCCTATGATACGTCGACATGTGGCTTGGCCCAACAGTGGCCCATTCAGGTCAAAAGGCCGGCCCGTTTGACCTGGTCAAAAGGTAACGGTCGGCCCACTTAAAGACTGCTAGCGGCCTGTTCGCATATAGCCCATTTACAGCCCGCTAACTCACGACCCATTATGGCCTATCCGAATTAGGCCCAGTAGCGTCATCTGGGCTGCCCAATATGATTCCAGCCCATTGTAACTTCCGGCCCATGTATGGCCCATGATGTCTTTCGGCTCATATGAGGCCCTCTGTAACTCTTGGCCCATTAATGGACCGTGGTGAAACTGGCCCGTAATGAATAGTGTATCACTTTATACCCATTAACGGCCCATTATTCCATTGGGCCGTTTCCAGCCCGTGTTATCTTTCGGCCTTCTCAGGGCCCATTTATTCTTGGGCTGATTTGCAGCATTCGATTACTTATGGTCCGTTACTGGCCTGTTCCGGTTGTGGGCCAAATTCAGCCCGTGGTTAAAGTCAGCCCGTTTGTGGCCCGTTAATCCGTTGGGCCGTTTTCATAGCGTCATCAAATACAGCCGATTAACGATGACCCGTTATGGTCGGCCCATCAACGAACGATTCCAACTCTAGCCCGTTTACGACCCATAATGTGGTACGTTATTGGCCCATGTTTGGCCAATCGATCATACGGCCCGTAGAAGGCCTATTCTACGGCCCATAGAAGGCCCATTGTTTCTACGGCCCGTAGAAGGCCCATTGTTTCTACGGCCCGTAGAAGACCCATGGTCACTACAGTAAATATGTAGCCCATGGTTATTGTGGCCTAGTTTTAAAAAATAGGTTATTGCGGCCACTAGCAAACCGCGGAAAAAGAACTGCACTGACTACAAGCAAACAAATAAACAAGACAACAAGGAAATAAATAAGCAAGCAACTTATGCTAGGCTATCACGGCTATTACACATATACATCCACTGGGCATCAAAGTTCACCACCAGTGCAAATATGGGGAACAAAGCAGCATATTACATACACTGGTTGTCAAAGTTGGCGACCAGTGCAAATAAACACCGCAGCAAAACAAGTCCAGTACTGAAACCACTTCACAAGAGCTCAAGAAACAATATCCTGGGTATCCACCATGCTGGCAAGACGCTTAGCAAGCTTATTAGCTTTCTCTTGTTTGGCGCTTAAATCCTCCAGCGCTTGCTATTGCACCAGAAAGTATGCATCTGAATTCTGCAGGGACTTTCCTCAGTCCTTCGGCTTCCTATCGCAGCACATCTGATCGATGTCTTTCAACTTGAAGTTGAGACTCTAGAAGCCGAACTGATTCAGGCAGCGAGTTTGAAGAGCTGGTGCAGCAGTAGTGGCCAGTAACTCGAACACTACATCAAGACAGGACTTTGGGGTTGTCTCAGTGTCTTCATTATAGTTTTTATCAGCTTTCTTGGAGACCAACAGGGATGTCTCGCTATCTTGAACCTTATCTGCATTACTTCCTTTACCATTGCATAACGGGGTACTCTTCTCCAATATTTTGTCCGCATTCTAAAAGAGAAACAAGCAGACAGATCACAGGTTTACCATGTTGTATATGAAACTCATTTTGGTAAACCAGTTCAGTAGTAAGGTGGACAGGATAACAGCATGAAACAAACATATATCTATATAGTATGGTCACTATATGGCCTATATCATTCTAGTTTATGTTGCCAAATCAAGATAGAGACAGTTCAAATCATATATATTTAAGACAAAGCAGCATAAACAGAATATAAGTGTGAGAAACTACACAGCAATAACAACACTTGTAATGTGCATGGCATGAGAACATAACTGTTTATTCAATTGAAACTGAAATCAACATAGAGCAAGTTACAATAGCAAACACGTTAAAGAAACATGTTTAAAACATACCTGTTGCGCCATTGGAGTTTCAATTGCATCCTTCAAATTTGAAATTAGTTGGTATGAGTAAATACAGTGATGCAAGAGCAAAAGCGTATGAACCATAGCTACGGAACCTGACCTGAGAACAATTCTTCTTCTGCTTTAAGCATTGACTTGGGGTTCGGAGTGGTGGTCCTCGTGCTTTGGGCACTGCAGTTGCCTTACTAACTGCTCGTGTTTGGGTGCTCTATGGTGGAGACGGTGCTGTGTCAACTGGAACTGGGTTACTATCTGCTGGGGTTGGGGTTAGAAGGGGTGTAGCTGGTTCTCTGTCCAACTGGGTAGGGATACAATCTGCATGAGTCTGGGTTATGTGTGGTGGGGCTGGTTCTTGGGCAAGTACAACCGTGGTTCTATCTGCATCGACGGGTAGCACGATCTTTTCTGAAGACCGTGTTTTTACTCCCATAGATACTGCCATCACCCCCTCCAATTCAAATGGCTGATAAACAAGAAAAGTAATTGAATGTACAGACATTGTAAGATAGACAGGTGCAATGGATAGTAGGGAAGGATAGCATGGCATAATTTCACATATATGATGGCTAATTAAACAGGATAGCATGACATAATTTCACATATATGATGGCTAACTAAACAGGATAGAATGACATACTTCAAAATATGATGACTATGTAAACAGGATGACATGATATAACTATCCGATGTGTCTATTAAAGTGGTTGGCATGCCATAATTCAATAACATGCCGTCGATGGAAACATGATGGCATGATATAATTCATGAATAGAATGACTGAAAGAACATGCGGTGCCCCCATGTGAGGTTTTGGTAATTGATGACAATCTCTATGGACTAATGGTTGCCTTGAGTTATATTTGAAGGATTTGTCCATAGGAATTTCTTGAAGTCCATTTGTTGGTTTCAAGGAGTTTATATGTTGACCAATGTGCTATTCAAGGAATTATCCAAAGAGTGGTCATGTAGAAGACACGATACAAGGTTGATCAAGACTAAGTCAAGAGCGAATCAAGTTGATCAACACACAAAGCGTAGAAGATGTACCGAGAAGGATCAAGTGATCCCATGGTATGGTAAGCATTGTCCATTACACTTTGTGTACTAACCCATGGTCTACGTGAGAGTTCTATGTGGGGTTAGGTATGTGTCCATGGGCTTGCGTCAAGAGGAAGATATCATACAACCCATGGAGAGGATGACATCAAGTGGTGATCGTCATCAAGATTGCGGTTTGCAAGTTCAAGTGGAGCATCACTAAGAGATCAAGTGCTTGAAGCTTGCCGTCCATTGTGGTGACAATGGACTTGTGAAGATGTGCCGAAGAGTGGCTCACCCATAGTGGAGTATGGGGGAGCAATCAACTAGTCTTCATTGACCCAACGCAATCAAGAAAGGTGGTCCATCTTGAGGAGCACAAGATCGTCATCATCTAGCTCAAGTGGATCATGCACAAGGCAAAGGTTTGCCCTTGATAGGTTTTCTATTTTACCGGTCTCATGGTGGTAGTTGGGAGACCGGGTTATAGGATCGATTGTCGTACTATCAAGGGGGGCTCTCAATGAGTAGCTTGATCGTATCGTTCGTAGAGAGCTCAAACCATTGCATCCTTGCATCATCTTTATTGGTTCTTGTTTGGTTCTTCTCCTTGTGAGATTTGGCGCTTATGGTCATTTTCATGACAAGCTCGAGTTCATCGAAAACAGAGTTCACATGCATTTTCTATGATGTTTTCAATGTTGGGATTTTTTCCGGTTCTCTTTGTGAGTCTTAGAGCTTATGGTCATCTTGATGACAAGCTCGAGTTCATCAAAAACGGAATTCACATGCATCTTCTATGATGTTTTCGATGTTAGAGGTTATGTCGGTTCTTCTCTTTTGGAGGTTTCACTCCTCTATATCTTAGGCATACCTCCCCTGTCTCTTCTTACTATAATCAGTCGTTGTTGGATGCTACTCATCGTCATCTATCCAACAAGCTTGAGTTTGCTCAATTCGGAGCTCATATGCAGAAGTTGTGGCAGTTTAGGCTTTATTGCATCCTCTGTTTTCTCTGTTGTGTTCCTGAAAGCCTCAAGCGGTAGTACTGCTCTCTAGAGCGGTAGTACCGCTTGTAAGCGGCAGTACCATGGCCCTGTGCCGCGCGTAGTACCGCTGCTTCTGGGGATGCGTTTTTTCGTGTCTGGTTTCGCGGTAGTAGAGCGGTAGTACCTCTTATAAGCGGTAAGCGGTACTACCTCTCCACCCGAGCGGTAGTACCTTTTATAAGCGGTTAGCGGTACTACCTCTCCACCCGAGTGGTAGTACCTCTTATAAGCGGTAAGCGGTACTACCTCTCCCCAGAGCGGTACTACCTCTCTGGCAGAACTACGTGTTTTTCTCTCTCGTTGGGCTGTTTTGATAGTGCTAAGCGGTAGTACCCCTCCTCCAAGAGGTAGTACCGCTTGTGCACGACCTAAGCACATAACGGTTGGATTCGGGAGGTCCTATAAAAGGGGCTCTTCTTCCCCATTGAACCTTATCTCTTGAGCTCGTGTTATTCCCCCATTGTTGACCTTCTTCGAGCTTGCTATCTCTCAATCCCTCCACGGATTCTCGCTAGTTTTTGGGGGAAAAGAGAGAGGAGATCTAGATCTACGTTTCCACCAATCACTTTCTCCACTTTGTGAGGGGAACCCCTTGGATCTAGATCTTGGAGTTCTTCGTGTTCTCTTCTTCGTTCTTCCTCTCATTTTCCTCCCTAGCATTAGTTGCTTTGGTGGGATTTGGGAGAGAAGGATTTGGGCACTCCATGTGCCCTTGCCATTGCATTTGGTGCATTGGTTTGAGTTCTCTACGGTGATACGTGGAAGTGAAGTTGAGTACTTATTACTCTTGGGTGCTTGGTACCCTTGAGATTGTTCCTCTTGGGTGCTTGGGCGCCCTAGACGGTTGGTGGTGTTCGGAGCTCAATCATTGTGGTGTAAAGCTCCAGGCAAGCGTCGGGGTCTCCAATTAGGTTGTGGAGATCGCCCCGAGCAATTTAGCGGGTACCGATGACCGCCCCCAAGGGTTTCCAAAGTGTACGGGTTCAGTGACCGCCCCCAAGGGTTGCCATTTGTACGGGTTCGGTGACCGCCCTCAAGGGTCCCTTAGTGGAATCACGGCATCTTGCATTGTGCGAGGGCGTGAGGAGATTACGGTGGCCCTAGTGGCTTCTTGGGGAGCATTGTGCCTCCACACCGCTCCAAACAGAGATTAGCATCCACAAGGGTGTGAACTTCGGGATACATCATCGTCTCCGCGTGCCTCGGTTATCTCTTACCCGAGCCCTTTACTTATGCACTTTACTTTGTGTTAGCCATATTGTTTCTTGTCATATATCTTACTATCACTTAGTTGTTTATCTTGCTTAGCATAAGTTGTTGGTGCACATAGGTGAGCCTAGTTGTTTTAGGTTTTGTGCTTGGCAAATTAACCGCTAGGTTTATTCCGCATTTGTTCAAGCCTAAACTGTAATTATTTTAAAGCGCCTATTCACCCCCCCTCTAGGCGACATCCACGATCTTTCAATTGGTATTAGAGCCTTGTCTCTCATTATTAGGCTTAACCTCCTAGAGAGTAAAGATGCCGACTAATGGATTAGGATTCTCTGACACTCTTAGTTTCGATGGCACAAATTTTGATGTTTGGGCTATTCGCATGTTTAATCTCTTTAGGGTCATGGACCCAAATTTAGAGCGAATTGTAGATATGGGGTTTTCTCCTCCGAAGGATCCCCAAAGATTATCTTTAGAGGATGAGAAAAACTCTTATCTTAGTGCTCAAGCTTCTAATGTGCTTTTCGATGCTTTGAGCAATGTAGTTATATTTCAACTCATGTCGTTTCGGGATGCTCATGAGTTGTGGACAAAGCTTCAAGATAAATATGGTGTGTCCAAGTTTTGTGGGGATGATTGCTCTCCCTCCACCTCCGGCCGTGTTGTCTTCTCAACTTCTTCTACTTCACCTACATGTGGTTTGCCACAAGGTAATGCTATGGTGAGTAGTGTTGGTCATTGCAATGATGATAGTTTGCTTATTGTTGATGATCCCTCATCACTATCTTATTGTAATGATCCATCTTTGGACTTTAGCACTTTGAGCACTCCAAATGTCTCACATGTTTGTGTTGATAGTGCTTGCATATCATGTAGAAATTGCTTGACTAAATCTCATGATGATATGCTTGCTATGTCTTGTTGCCATGATAAAAATGCATCTATTTCCTCGAATTGTTGTGCTAACAATGTAGAGGAAACACAACACCCCATGGAACAAGATGTGGTCTTTAATGGTGCTTCAAGGGATCCTACATCATCATCTATTGCATTTTGCCTTATGGCTAAGGCTTCAAAGGTATCTCCCACTTTGAATCCCAATATATCTTGTGATGAAATTGATGATGATAAGAATGATGATGATGTTGATAATGATGAAGAGAATAATAATGTTGCCTCCTTAAAAATTAAGGAGGAAATGATTTTTAAAGCTCTATATGAAAATAAAATTGCTCGTTCCAACTTCATGGAAATCATGTCCATTGCCATTGAGGGCAAGAAATACATTGAGGAGTTGGAATCTCATCTTTAGGAGCATGAAGTCACCATTGATAAAATGGAAGGTCATGAGCGTGATTACGCTAATGAGATCGCGGACCTCTCTCAAGCTCTTGAACTTGAACAAACCACCAAGGAATCTCTTGAGGAGACCTTTGCTCTAGTTAACTAGAATAAAGGAATCTCATGATAGATCCCTTGAGGTGGCCAATGATTTCAAAACTAAAAATGCTAAGCTTGAAGTTGCTCATGCTAAACTCCTTGAGGATTTTGAGCACCTCAAAAATGGCTCAAGGGTCATCAAGGGTGAGCTTGTCAAACTCACCGAGTCTCATGCTCAACTTGAAGCTTCTTATTTAAAAGAGCTTGCCAAGTTGTCCTCTCCTCTTGTTGTTAATGATGATGCTTGTGCTACTAACTCTATTTCTTGTGAAGCATCCATTGTGAAGGAGAATGTTGAGCTACGGGCTCAACTTGAGTTGTTATCTAGCAATTATGGGAAAATGGAAGAAAGTCATGAAAAGCTCTCAAGCTCTCATGATGATCTTCTAGTATCCCATAATGTGCTAAAGATAGCTCATGAGGCTATGATTGCTAAGGTAACATCTAGCGAGCCTCATGTGGATACTAGCTCTACTTCAAGTCAAAATGCTATATTGCCATGTGCTAGTCCTTGTAATTCATGTACTCACAATGTTGGTACATCTTGTGATGAATTGCTTTCCTTGCCTTGTTTCTCTAAAAATGATGCTTACACTTCCTCTAGTACTTGTGTTGATTCTAACCATGTAGAGGAAATCAAAGAGCTCAAGGCCCAAGTCACTTCATTGAAGAAATACTTGGAAATGTGTCATGAAGGGAAGTCCACACTCAACAATATATTGAGTGTGCAAAAATCCCCCAATGACAAAGGTGGACTTGGATTCAACTCCAATAAGAAGAATAAGTCCAAGATGAACAAGAAGAAGGGCCAAAAACAAGTCAAGAATTCGGCCAAGATTATTTGCTTCAAGTGCAAAATTGAAGGGCATCATGTGAGATCTTGCCCATTGAAGAAGAAGGCCATTAGTGACAAGCAACAAGGGAAGTAGCCATAAGTTCATTCTCATGCTCAACCTCAAGTTGAAGAAAGGCCTCTTCCCAAGAAGACTCAAGCTAATGCTTCTCATGTTGAGAAATCAAGTGAGAAGAAAGTGAAAAGTAGACGTTGCTACTTATGTCGTGAGAAAGGTCACGTCGCTTCTTCGTGCACGAATGGTACCTTATCCAACCCTATTCTAATTGATGATATCTATTCTCTTGGGAAGGATAAAGTTGGCAATGTGTTTGCCAAATTTGTTGGTACTCAAAGTGGTGTCAAGAAAAGAACCATTTGGGTAGCCAAGCCTATTGTGACTAACCTCTTAGGACCCAACTTGGTTGGGGACCAACTAGCTCAAACTTGATCAATAGGTGTTGTTGGAGGGCATTGGAGACTTGGCTACATTATGAAGAATTAAGGGGAGTTCATCATTCTTATTGTCTCAAGCCAAGTCAATTGGGTTATCAAGTTTCTATCTTATATCCAATGTGCCTCCTTGTGGTAACTTGTACTTAAATTGTCTACATTGAAAGTTACTTGCCCCTTTGCATGTTTTGGTTTTGTACCTTGCATGTGTTTGTATATGTTGTGCTTCTAACTTTCTTATCTTGAGCAATCAAGTATGTGTGTGTTGGTTTGCACATCATGTTCATGTGTGTCATGTGTTGAGCTTTTATGCTTCTTGTTTGTATCCTAGTTGGCGCGTGTGAGAGATTAATGGAACATCCCATTTTGGGGGAGTGATTTGTTTTGTGCACCTCACAATCCTATAAATGTATGTACATGAGAAATACCATCTAGTATTGATATTACAAGATTATCTAGTCGCTATGTGGTATGTCTTCTCATGAGAAATTCAAATTCTTCATAGTCCATTAATTATCTCTTGTTGGATTCTCTTATTGCCTCTTGTTAAGTTTTCTTTGGTATCACATTATGGGGGAGTAATATGCTATGTGCATATTACAAGCCTAAAAATGTGTACTTTTGAGGTATTGTCACTTAGAATTGATATTGTAAATTATCTTGTTCCTAGGTGATATGTTAGCTCTACAAGTTGCAATTTGCTTGTGTTTGGTGTGAAGATGATGTTGGATATCTTTGCTATCTACCACCGGGAATTATTTCCAAATACTTCTTGTCTTTGACAATTGGTACTCACTTATGTGGTAGAAATTATTGATCATCTTTACGTTGGCTTTTGTCTTTAATTGCCTTTTCTCTTGCCAAGGATTGTGTCAACTCCCGTTGTCTTCCATACCACTTGTGGATCTTGTTAATTTCTTGTTCTTGTCTAGTGTTTTCTAGATATAGTGAAAGTGGTGATCCCACCTTGTGCATATGCAAATTCTCGAATGCACTACTCTTGTGGGAGCTATACTATTTTCTATAAAACACTCATCTTGTGATCCTTATCAAGTGTGTGTTGGTGGAAGGCAAGCCATTTCTATTTTTTTACTTTGTAGAGAGCTTGGTTTGTTTGGAACCATCCTCTCTTTTGGGAGTTTGACATCTTTCCTTTTTGCGTGTATAATGGATATCTCATTCCTTGATGTATCTTTTAATGATATCTTCCAAGTGATGATTTCTCCTTTTGGTATCCTATTTTCACTTGGTATTTATTTTTCATTTCGTTTCGGTCCTTGAAAGTTTCGAGCATGCATATTTACTTCATGTATTTTATTTGGCATGCTTTCTTTCTTTGACCCAATATATAGGGGAAAATCCACCAAGTCTCAAATTGGATGAGATGTGCATGAAATTCTATTTCATATGTATGTGCACATATTTATGTGGAGTTTGTCCTATGTATTGGTGTTTCTAACTCTTTGGTCCCAATGAGTTTGGGTACCATTTTGTTTGTGTTGTTGTTCTAGGAACAATTGGAGATGCATTGGATGCTCGGCTCACTCACAAGGAAGGTGTTGTCACCATGTGCTTATTGGAGTCAAGCTAGGATGATCAATGAACTAGTATCTACCTTCGATTGGTATCTCTACATCCTTCCAATGCTATCTCGGTAACAAGTATCTATTCATGCATACATTTCTTGCACTCAACCTTGTGTAGGTTGCATCATGGCATGAATTTCTTGATTCGTTCTTATGATACTTGTTTCCTTTCTCAAAGCATCCCAACGATGATCTCGTGTTGCTAGTTGTGATGTCTTTGATGGATGTGTTGTAGGAGTTCGTTTGTATACAATAAGACCATATCTAGCCATGTCCTATTCTTTCAAGCAAATATCTTATTGGTATATTTATGACTTCCTTTTGGATATCTTGTTCCTTCATGTTGTAACTATTTCATGTGTACATCCTTCTTTGTGGATTGATATCATCTTGATTTTCATCCACCTAGAACCTCATACACTTGAGATAAATTACATCTCTAGATGATATCCCTTTCTTTCACGTCCACCGTTTCTTTCTCATGTTATTTCTTTGGTGGCTCCGTGAAGGTGTGTGCCTTGAGTGCGGGTCTTATCTCGTTGCATCTTGATGCACTCTTTTGTGGTGAAGATCATTTTCCTCATGCTTGTCTTGACGAGGCCTTTTCCATCTTAATTGGTATCCCTCGTCTTGATGAGGCTTTCATTTTCTATCTTCACCATGGGTTCTCACAAGCATTGGTTCTTAATTTGCATATTAGTAAGCTTGTGTATTCATTTGCTTGTTGTGTGTGTGTGGGAAGGACATGTCTTGCACCTTGTATCTCATTTATTCAAGACTATGTTGATGCTTATTGCTCATCCTTATATTAGTCTTCTCAAGTGCTTTGCCATGACTCACGCACATAATTTTGGTTGAGCCTAATCTTAAGTTGCCCCTTTTACATGTTGCTCAACCATGTGTTTGTTGCAAGTGCTTGGCCTTGTTTCCTATTTGCTCACTTGCACTTGTTGTGAGTTTCTATTGATTTTGGGGGAGTGATGATCCTATTTTGTGCCTGTTGTATTCAAATACAAATATTCTTATTTGTGCACAAATCATGTGGAGCTTCTCTAGTTTCTTTAGAACACTCCTATGCTCATATCATAATATCTTTTATTCATGTGGCTCATAGGATCATTGATCTAGTTGGTTCAATTGGTATCTTTTGATCGCTTGCTTCAATTGGTATCTTTTGATTGCTTGATTGCTCGTGTCTCTCTTTGTTATGTCTTTGTGACATATCATTCTTTAGCAATCTTTGTGCCTCAATATAGTTTGTCTTCCTCCAAGGACTTACCTTTGGATATGTGTATTGCATTCCACTCTCTTGTTGAGAAATACATAATTTATGGAGGAACACAATTTATATTGGCCTTCTTTGCTTTTCGCCCATTTTGGCAATCGATGCCAATGGGGGAGAAGTTTCAGAGAGTTTTGTGGAGAAGTTTAGAGAGTTATTTCTTCTTTGCTTTGGTTTTGTTCCTAAGCATTTGCATCTCATATGCATGCATTATTGCTTGTTGCATTGCATGGTGATGCATAATTCCTTATATAAACTCTCTTGAAAGTGATTGTCATCAATTACCAAAATGGGGGAGATTGAAAGAACATGCGGTGCTCCCATGTGAGGTTTTGGTAATCTATGACAATCTCTATGGACTAATGGTTGCCTTGAGTTATATTTGAAGGATTTGTCCATAGGAATTTCTTGAAGTCCATTTGTTGGTTTCAAGGAGTTTATATGTTGACCAATGTGCTATTCAAGGAATTATCCAAAGAGTGGTCATGTAGAAGACACGATACAAGGTTGATCAAGACTAAGTCAAGAGCGAATCAAGTTGATCAACACACAAAGCGTAGAATATGTACCGAGAAGGATCAAGTGATCCCATGGTATGGTAAGCATTGTCCATTACACTTTGTGTACTAACCCATGGTCTACGTGAGAGTTCTATGTGGGGTTAGGTATGTGTCCATGGGCTTGCGTCAAGAGGAAGATATCATACAACCCATGGAGAGGATGACATCAAGTGGTGATCGTCATCAAGATTGCGGTGTGGAAGTTCAAGTGGAGCATCACTAAGAGATCAAGTGCTTGAAGCTTGCTGTCCATTGTGGTGACAATGGACTTGTGAAGATGTGCTGAAAAGTGGCTCACCCATAGTGGAGTATGGGGGAGCAATCAACTAGTCTTCATCGACCAAACGCAATCAAGAAAGGTGGTCCATCTTGAGGAGGACAAGATCGTAATCATCTAGCTTAAGTGGATCATGCGCAAGGCAAAGGTTTGCCCTTGATAGGTTTTCTATTTTACCGGTCTCATGGTGATAGTTGGGAGACCGGGTTATAGGATCGATTGCCGTACTATCAAGGGGGGCTCTCGATGAGTAGCTTGATCGTATCATTCATGGAGAGCACAAACCATTGCATCCTTGCATCATCTTTATTGGTTCTTGTTTGGTTCTTCTCCTTGTGAGATTTGGAGCTTATGGTCATTTTCATGACAAGCTCGAGTTAATCGAAAACAGAGTTCACATGCATCTTCTATGATGTTTTCGATGCTGGGTTTTTGCCGGTTCTCTTTGTGAGTCCTAGAGCTTATGGTCATCTTGATGATGACAAGCTCGAGTTCATCGAAAACGGAGTCCACATGATTCTTCTATGATGTTTTCGATGTTGGAGGTTATGCCGGTTCTTTTCTTTTGGAGGTTTCACTCCTCTATATCTTAGGCATACCTCTCCTGCCTCTTCTTACTATAATCAGTCGCTGTTGGATGCTACTCGTCGTCATCTATCCAACAAGCTTGAATTTGCTCAATTCGGAGCTCATATGCAGAAGTTGTGGCAGTTTAGGCTTTATTGCATCCTCTGTTTTCTCTGTTGTGTTCCTGAAAGCCTCAAGCGGTAGTACTGCTCTCTAGAGCGGTAGTACCGCTTGTAAGCGGCAGTACCACGGCCCTGTGCCGCGCGTAGTACCGCTGCTTCTGGTGATGCGTTTTTTTGTGTCGGGTTCGCGGTAGTAGAGCAGTAGTACCTCTTATAAGCGGTAAGCGGTACTACCTCTCCACCCGAGCGGTAGTACCTCTTATAAGCGGTTAGCGGTACTACCTCTCCACCCGAGCGGTAGTACCTCTTATAAGCGGTAAGCGGTACTACCTCTCCCCAGAGCGGTGCTACCTCTCTGGCAGAACTACAGCCCGTGTTTTTCTCTCTCGTTGGGCTGTTTTGACAGTGCTAAGCGGTTGTATCACTCCTCCAAGCGGTAGTACCGCTTGTGCACGACCTAAGCACATAACGGTTGGATTCGGGAGGTCCTATAAAAGGGGGTCTTCTTCCCCATTGAACCTTATCTCTTGAGCTCGTGTTCTTCCCCCATTGTTGACCTTCTTCGAGCTTGCTATCTCTCAATCCCTCCACGGATTCTCGCTAGTTTTTAGGGGGAAAGAGAGAGGAGATCTAGATCTACGTTTCCACCAATCACTTTCTCCTCTATGTGAGGGGAACCCCTTGGATCTAGATCTTGGAGTTCTTCGTGTTCTCTTCTTCGTTCTTCCTCTCATTTTCCTCCCTAGCATTAGTTGCTTTGGTGGGATTTGGGAGAGAAGGATTTGGGCACTCCGTGTGCCCTTGCCATTGCATTTGGTGCATCGGTTTGAGTTCTCCACGGTGATACGTGGAAGTGAAGTTGAGTAGCTTATTACTCTTGGGTGCTTGGTACCCTTGAGCTTGTTCCTCTTGGGTGCTTGGGCACCCTAGATGGTTGATGGTGTTCGGAGCTCAATCATTGTGGTGTAAAGCTCCGGGCAAGCGTCGGGTGTCGTGGGAGTAAGTCTGACAGTAAGAATTGGGGGGTACGTAGGAGGAGGCAGGATCCTAGCTACGGTGAGGTTGTGCACGCAAGATGTACGAGTTCAGGCCCTTCTCGGAGGAAGTAACAGCCCTACGTCTCAGTGCCCGGAGGCTTGGTCGACTGGATTATACGTGAAAGTTACAGGGGGTCCAAACCCCCGTGCCAGTGGAGGGGTGGCTTATATAGAGTGCGCCAGGACCCCAGCCGTCCCACGTTACACAGGGTTCAATGTTCATTAAGACAGGGCGTTACTGGTAACGCTAGCTATAAAGAGCTATAAATGATCTTTAAGACTACAGAGTGAACGCCTGACCGTTGCCATCCTGTGTGACTTTAGGTCTTCCGTGCTCCGAGTGATTTTTTGTACGGTCGAGTGACTTCATCTTGGTCGAGTGGAATTGGGGTATCCGAGTGACATAACTGGTCGAGTGGATTACACTCCAAGGTGAATTCAGTCGGTTTCTTCTGTTGCATTTTGAATGTCTCTGACTCTAGGGCAGTGTCCTTGGGTAGGGTGTCTAGGTCGGGCCTATGACCCTACCCTAGGTACATGTCGTCGTCATTAGCCCCCGAATGGATTGAGGACCGAGTGAAGAAAGAGTTGAAGCTGACTCCGACTCGATTCCATACTTCGGATGTATTTCATCAGGGTCTGCGAATCACGTTGAAGCTTCAACCTGGTTTCAGTCGCCTTGGTCCATTCAGAGGCCGTCGTCGAGTGAACTATACTAGCAATCTTCGAGTGTCGACATGGAACGAAATCTTCGGTGCGATTGCTTGCTCTGCAGTCCCCGGACCTCACGGGATTTGAAATTTTGGGGAAGCGCACAGGACGGAGCGTGCTGCAGTAATTGGAGTGATCAGATAGGGATGCCTCGATTTTCGTGCCCCCTTTTTCGCCACGTATCGGGTGCACGACTGTTCCGGGATTTGACAGGATTTCTCGGGCCCACGAGTCAGTCACTCGGAAATAGGCCCATATAAGGCCGTCGAGGCCGATGAGTTTGCACAGTGCGCCTCATTCTCTCCCTTCTTCCTCTGTTTCCCCATTGCATCCTCCTCCACGCCGCCGTTCCGCCCGTGCGCCGTCCGCCGCGATGGGAAAGGAGAAGACGGCGGCCCTGGAGCGCGCTAAGAGGGCGACGGCGGCGACAAAGGGCAAGAAGACGAGTCGGGGATCATCGTCGAGGTCCGGCCTGCCGCCTGGTTGGATCCAGGGAGACTGGATTCGATCTACGATCCAGCAGGAGGATTTGGAAGACATGGTCGAAGCGGGCTTGATTGCCCATAGATCTTGGAGGTTGCCGGGGAACGAGACCGAGCCTCAGCCGCAGGAGGGTGAGTGCGTCCTCCTCGCAACTCATGTTGACCGCGGTTTCACTCTGCCTCCGCATCCTTTTTTCCGGGGTTTCCTGAACTTTTTTGGTGCCCAACTTCATCATTTCTCTCCCAACACCATCACATATCTCGCTGCGTATGTCTCTCTGTGTGAAAACTTCTTGGGCTGTCGACCGCATTGGGGCTTATTCAAACACATCTTTACTTGCCGTTCCCAAACTATGAAGAAGGCAAATCCGACTGACGCAAGAACGCACGTGATCCAAATGTGCGGGGGTTTAGGGATTCAGACGAGGGGTAGGTGTACTTTTCCTTCTATGACTCTTCCCGAGTCAGTTAGGGGGTGGCAGTCGACCTGGTTCTATTGCCGAGATATTCCGACCCCTGGTCAGTCGACTGGCCTTCCGACCTTCACCATGGAGCGAGTCCGCCAACCCTCTTCATTGACCGTGACTCCAGCAGAGAAAGTAGAGGTGTCCATGCTAGTCGACCGGGTAGTTCAATTGGTCCTTGATGGTGTGAACGGCAAGGATTTGTTGGAGGTGTTTCTCAGTCGACGCATCCAGCCTCTCCAAGCCCGCGATCATCCAATGTGGATGTACTCGGGCGCTAACGACACCACTCGGGTCCACCCAGAGGAGGTCACCGAGGAGACGGTGGCACAGTGGCTGCAGAGCATCACGGGAAACAAAGACAACCCCAGGGGGTCTAGAAGAGTTGCGCCATTCGACGCCGACAATGAGCCGGACAAGGTCTGGCCTTTGTTACCGAGTGAACTTTTATTCCGATTTGTAACTGTCCTTGGATCTGATTGATGCTTGTTTGACTCCTTGCCTTGCAGATTTTTACTGAGATGTACTCGATGCCAAATGGAGAGCAAGTCCTGGAGGGAACGGAGAGCGGGGGCGAGAGTGGTGACTGGCAATCCCCCGACGACAATGAAGACGGCAGTGACGACTCGGACGATAGTGAGGAAGCCGACTCACCACCTCGCTTGGAAGGCCGATCCAAACAGTCCCAAGATCCTGCAAGTGGTCGTGGCAAAGCAGCTCCCCCAAGCACACAAACACAAAAATGCACTCGGACTTTGACTCCGGAGCCGTCTGAAAAGGCCGCCAAGCAGCCCAAGGTCATCCCTTCAAAGCCTCGGAAGGCTTTGCCCAAGATCAAGGTGGATGTTCCCGTCACTTCTACGTAAGTGTTTTGCTTTCTCTCTTCGGTTTGCTTGGGAACTTCTATGTTATTGTCGACTCGTTCTCTTGCTTGACCGAGTGAATTCTGAAACTTTCAGCGCTGCTACTTCTGGGACCTCCATGGACATTTACAAGGATCAAGATGACGAGGAGACCGAAGACGCGGTCACTTCCAAAGCGGGTGCAACTCCACAATCTTGCCCTCACTTTGCTCATTGAACTGTCGGTCGACCGAACTCTTACGGTCGAGTCTTTTGCAGCGCCGCAAAATGTCATTGAACTTCCAGACGACGATGATCATGAAGCTGTGCCTCAGAAGACTACAGGAAGAAAAGGCAGGACTTCGAGCAGGAGGGTGCCTGCCAGCAAGGCACCTCAGTCGACATCAGCGCCAGAACCAGTGATCCCGCAGTCCGGAGATCCGATTCGGGCTTCTGTTTCTTTTGTCGATCCTGTGTCGACTGATCGTCCTTCGGCGTCGACCGCCCAAGCCCCTGCTCCGTCTGTGCAACTCCATGCTTCAGATCCCCTGGCTGCCTCGACTGTTCCACCGACTCTGCTCTTTGCCACCCATCATGTCCCGGAGGACCCAATGAGTGCTGCTAAGGAAGCTATACGCCAAGCAGGCCTGATGATGGAACAAATGAAGGTGGTGCACGAAGCTAGCAAGGCTGCCTACGATGCTAGCTCTGCTCTTCAGACCAATGTCCAGGTGAGTTGATTTCCGACTGAGTTTTTCAGCTTGATCTTTGCTCTGTTAGGATATGGTACTTGAAAACTACTGCTTTATTATTCGTAAGATTTCCGTGGATGAGTGTTTTGACCTTTAAAGTGCATCTATCATGAGTCTGCACCTTGCATCCATTCACCCACTGGGTGCTTTAACTTTTGCTGAATAATTCTTCCGCTTGAGTCGACTAGGTCGCGTCGAGTGTATCCTTGAATCAGTGGGGGCACGCAGAGTGCACCCAGTGGGTGTAGTCCTCGAGACCGCCGTTGAATGTTTGATTCGGCGGGGGTCTTTTTCAAATGACTCTTTATAGTTCTTCCACTCGGTCCAAACAGGCTGTGCCGAGTGCGATCCGGACCAGTGGGGGCACGCCAAGTGCACCCACTGGGTGTAGTCCCCGAGACCACGGTCGACCGCGGGTCGTCGGCGGTGGTCTGAGAACAAATGTTGCCATTTTTTTTGACTGGACGGACCATGTCGAGTGGAAAGTCGAACCAGTGGGGGCACGCCAAGTGCACCCACTGGGTGTAGTCCCCGAGACTACTGTTGAATGTTTGATTCGGCAGTGGTCTTAGAACTCTTTTTGCCATGATGACTTGAACTTGTATCTTATCGCTCGGAAGCAATCAATCTTTGTGCCTGTCGACTGACGTGTCTTATTCGTTGATTGCAGAAATCTTGTGAGTTTGGGGCCCAGTTTGCTGAATTGCAGAAGAAACAAACCCAGCTCAATCTCGACCTGGAGCTGGCCAAGGAGAACTTGCAAAAGGCTAAGGATGAAGCGGCTGCCATGGGAGGTAATAACTTGCCGACTGTTTGCCTTGCCACCTTTTCTTTTCGCCTTTTGAACCGAGTGACTCCACTCGAACAGATGTGCGTAGTGAAAACAGACAACTCCAAGCTCATCTGAAGAATGTTATTTCTTTAGACAAAATAAAGCAGGCTCTGGAGCAGAAGGACCTCAACCTTGCAGCGGCACAGAAGACGGCGCGGGAGAAAACTGAACTTGCCGACAAGAAGCTGGCTTCAGTCGGCAAGTTAGAAGAAGAAAACACCAAACTGAAGACTGCCATTGACGAAGTCAACAAAGAATTCGTGCAGCTGAAGAAGGACAAGGTGGCCTTGACCGACAAAGTTGAAGATCTCACTCGGAGGAGGGACGAATTGGAGACCTATCTGGGAGGACTTGCCAAGAAGATGTTCCTTATGCTTGAAGGTACTTTCCCTTTTCCGACTGATTTGCAACTGTCGACTCATCATGCAACTGGCGACTCATCATTTCTCTGTGTGTGCAGAGTTCTGTCAAAACTTCGAGGAAGAGACTGGGCGGATTGAGACGAATCTGGATCCCATTAACTCCCATGTCAAGGACGAAACTGTGATGAACGTGCTGCGACTGGAAACTCGCCTCGCCGGCGTTATGGACTATCTTGCACGACTGAAGGTGGCGGCGTCGCGGATTGACACGGAGCTCTGGCCAGGTGTGACATTCCAGAATGACCTCGAGTCTCTGATGACTCGACTTAATGAGATCCCCGGTCGAGTACAGGCGTGGAAGAAGTCATCTGCTCGGTGCGGTGCTGATGTGGCTCTGTCTCTGGCCCGCGTTCATTGCAAGGAAGTTAAAGAAGAGAAGCTGGCAGCTCTCAAGGTCGCCAATACCAAGAAGCTTCAATTCCAGTCCTTCATGGAGACTTTCATCGACGCTGCTACTCGTATTGCTGATGGAATCGACCTGGACGAGTTTGTCGAGCCAGCTAGCCCTCCTCCTGCGGAGTGAACAAACTTTATGCCTTGATCTTATTTGCCTCGGAATGCCGAGTGATTTTGTAACCATTAAACTCTTTCGGGCCTGAGGCCTGAGCACTTCCGTTCGCGATTTTAAACCTTGTTGGATTTATCCGAACTTGGTTTTTCTTTGAATATGGTTGCTTTGTCTTTACCACTTTCAAGTCTCTTAACTCCGAGTGAAACTTGACTCGGAATAGACGTTGTACTTGTGGTGCAGCTCCGACGAGAGGGCCGTGCGTTGTATTTATGGCGCAGCTCGGAGCGTGTGGAGTGAGGAGGTTGCTCTTCACTCGGAATTTGTTTTGTAACTTAGGCGAGTACGGGGTCGCAGCTAAGTCCCCGGGTGGGAGGATTGCTCTCCACTCGGAGTGTTTTTTGAACTTAGGCGAATCGGGTTCGCAGCTAAGACCCCCGAGTGAGAGGGTTGCTCTTCACTCGGAGTGTTTTTTGAACTTAGGCGAATCAGGTTCGCAGCTAAGCCCCCGAGTGAGACGGTGGCTCTTCACTCGGAGTGTTTTTTAAAACTTAGGCGAATTGGGTTCGCAGGTAAGCCCCCGAGTGAGAGGGTTGCTCTTCACTCGGAGTGTTTTTTAAAACTTTGGCGAATCGGGTTCGCAGCTAAGCCCCCGAGTGAGAGGGTTGCTCTTCACTCGGAGTGTTTTTTGAACTTAGGCGAATCAGGTTCGTAGCTAAGCCCCCGAGTGAGAGGGTTGCTCTTCACTTTGAGTGTTTTTTTTAACTTAGGCGAATCGGGTTCGTAGCTAAGCCCCCGAGTGAGAGGGTTGCTCTTCACTCGGAGTGTTTTTTGAACTTAGGCGAATCGGGTTCGCAGCTAAGCCCCCGAGTGAGAGGGTTGCTCTTCACTCGGAGTGTTTTTTAAAACTTAGGCGAATCGGGTTCGCAGCTAAGCCCCCGAGTGAGAGGGTTGCTCTTCACTCGGAGTGTTTTTTAAAACTTAGGCGAATCGGGTTCGCAGCTAAGCCCCCGAGTGAGAGGGTTGGTCTTCACTCGGAGTGTTTTTTGAACTTAGGCGAATCAGGTTCGTAGCTAAGCCCCCGAGTGAGAGGGTTGCTCTTCACTCGGTGTGTTTTTTAAAACTTAGGCGAATCGGGTTCGCAGCTAAGCTCCCGAGTGAGAGGGTTGCTCTTCACTCGGAGTGTTTTTTTTTAAACTTAGGCGAATCGGGTTCGCAGCTAAGCCCCCGAGTGAGAGGGTTGCTCTTCACCCGGAGTGTTTTTTTAAAACTTAGGCGAATCGGGTTCGCAGCTAAGCCCCCGAGTGAGAGGGTTGCTCTTCACTTAGAGTGTTTTTTAAAACTTAGGCGAATCGGGTTCGCAGCTAAGCCCCCGAGTGAGAGGGTTGCTCTTTTTTCTCGGAGTGTTTTTTTTAAACTTTGGCGAATCGGGTTCGCAGCTAAGCCCCCGAGTGAGAGGGTTGCTCTTCACTCGGAGTGTTTTTTAAAACTTAGGCGAATCGGGTTCGCGGCTAAGCCACCCACTGGGGGATTTGAACACATATCCTTAAGGGAGCACAATCACTAAGATACTGCAAAAATCTTGTCTTTGATAAGCAGACTGAAGGATTCTTATTACAACTCGTCGATCCGAGTGCTTAGGTATAAAAATGGCGGAGCAGGTCTGCATTCCACGAGCGTGGCTCATCTTCTTTCTTGGATACGTTGTAGAGGTGATACGCCCCGTTGTGGAGTACCTTGGTGATGATGAAGGGGCCTTCCCAGGCTGGAGCAAGCTTGTGAGGTCGCTTCTGGTGTACTCGGAGCACAAGGTCTCCTTCTTGAAACGCTCGACTTCTGACATTTCTGGCGTGGAATCTACGCAGATCTTGTTGATAGATGGTCGACCGGATCAGAGCCATCTCTCGTTCTTCCTCTAGGAGGTCGACTGCGTCCTGGCATGCTTGTTCCGCTTCAGCTTCTGAGAAGAGTTCCACTCGAGGGGCGTTGTGCAGTAAGTCACTCGGAAGCACAGCTTCAGCACCATACACCATGAAGAAGGGGGTTCGGTCAGTCGACCGGTTGGGAGTTGTTCTCAGTCCCCATAGGACGGATGGCAATTCATTCACCCAAGCCCCAGCGGCATGCTTGAGATCGCGCATCAGTCGGGGTTTCAGTCCTTGTAAGATTATGCCATTTACCCTTTCTGCCTGTCCATTCGACTGCGGGTGTGCAACAGATGCGTAATCGACCCGAGTGCCTTGGGAAGCACAAAACGCTCTGAACTCGTCAGAATCAAAATTGGAGCCGTTATCTGTGATAATACTATGAGGGACTCCATATCTGAATATCAGCTCCCTGATAAAACTGATGGCGGTGCTTGAATCAAGATTTTTGATAGGCTTGGCCTCAATCCATTTTGTGAATTTGTCGACTGCCACAAGCAAATGAGTGAAACCACTTCTGCCGGTCTTGAAAGGTCCAACCATATCCAACCCCCAGACTGCAAACGGCCAGACGAGTGGAATGGTCTTCAAGGCAGATGCAGGTTTGTGAGACATGTTTGAGTAAAACTGGCAGCCTTCGCACTTGTCGACTATATCTTTTGCCATCTCATTTGCCCTCGGCCAGTAAAATCCTGCTCGGTATGCTTTGGCCACAATGGTCCGAGAGGACGCGTGGTGGCCACAGGTTCCCGAGTGGATCTCATTTAGGATCATTCGACCTTCTTCCGGAGAGATGCAACGCTGAGCAACTCCTGTGACACTTTCCCTAAAAAGTCACCCTCCAATAACTGTGAAGGCTTTGGATCGACGAACGATCTGGCGGGCTTCATCCTCATCTTCTGGGAGCTCTTGTCTAAGCAGGTACGCAATATATGGCACTATCCAATTGGGGATAATCACCAAAACCTCCATGACCAGGTCGACCACTGCTGGGACTTCAATCTCAGTCGGATCGGTTGAGCTTATCGGTTGTGGGGGCTCCTCTGTAAAAGGATCTTCTTGAACTGACGGGGAGTGGAGATGCTCCAAGAACACATTACTGGGAATTGGTTTCCGAGTGGAACCTATCTTCGCCAGATCATCAGCAGCTTGATTCTTGATTCGGGGTATGTGGTGGAGCTCTAACCCTTCAAACTTCTTCTCCAACTTTCTTACTACATTGCAATAACTAGTCATAGCTGGGCTTCTGATATCCCACTCCTTCATCACTGGATTGACCACTAAATCCGAGTCGCCGTAAACCATCAGGCGTCGGACGCCGAGTGAAATGGCCATACGTAACCCATACAAAAGTGCCTCATACTCAGCTTCATTGTTTGAAGAATCAAACTGAATCTGGAGGACATAGCTAAGCTTGTCACCTCTTGGGGACACTAAAACCACTCCAGCACCGGAACCATTCAACATTTTGGACCCATCAAAGAACATAGTCCAATGTTCCGAGTGAACCTGAGTCGGTTGCTCCTGCTCAATCCACTCGGCGAGGAAATCTGCTATTGCCTAAGACTTGATTGCTTTCTTTGCCTCAAACTTGATATCCAAAGGAAGGAGTTCAATCGCCCACTTGGCCACTCGACCAGTTGTGTCTCGATTGTTCAAAATTTCAGATAATGGGGCATCGTTGACGACTAAAACCGAGTGGTCTGCAAAATAATGTGCAACTTTCTTCGTGGTGAAGTAAATCCCATAGACAAGCTTCTTATAATGCGGGTATCTTTGCTTGGATGGAGTTAAAACTTCAGAAATATAGTATACTGGGCGTTGAACTTTGTAGGCTTTGCCTTCTTCTTCCCGCTCGACCATGAGTATTGTGCTGACAACCTGTCCAATGGCTGCAATATATAGCAACAGAGGCTCTTTGCTAACTGGAGCAGCAAGCACCGGCTGGGTGGAAAGCAGGGCTTTGAGCTCTTCAAACGCTGCTTCAGCTTCAAGATTCCACTCAAACTTGTCAGACTTCTTCATCAGTCGGTAAAGCAGTAATGCCTTTTCACCGAGACGTGAGATGAATCGACTTAATGCAGCCAAACAACCAGTAAGCTTCTGAACATCATGCATGCGCACGGGGCGGTTCATTCGGAGGATTGTGCCAACCTTTTCTGGGTTTGCGTCGATCCCTCGTTCGGAAACAAGGAAACCGAGTAACTTTCCACCTGGAACTCCGAATGTGCATTTGACGGATTGAGCTTGATATCATATCTTCTTAAGTTGGCAAAGGTTTCAGCGAGGTCAGTCAGTAGGTCAGAACCTTTGCGTGACTTGACCACGATGTCATCCATGTAAGCTTCCACATTCCGACTGATTTGAGTGAGCAGGCACTTCTGAATCATATGCATGAACATGGCACCAGCATTCTTGAGGCCAAAGGGCATGGTAATATAGCAAAAACACCCGAATGGGGTGATGAAAGTTGTCTTTATTTCGTCGGGTCCATACAGTCGGATCTGATGGTACCCGGAATATGCATCCAAGAAGGACAATCGCTCACACCCCGCAGTCGAGTCGACTATCTGGTCGATGCGGGGCAGAGGGAAGTGATCTTTCGGGCAGGTCCGATTGATATGTTTGAAATCGATACACATACGAAGTGATTTGTCTTTCTTGGGGACCATGACAACATTGGCGAGCCACTCGGAGTGGTATATCTCGCGGATGAACTCAGCTGCCAGAAGACGAGCCACCTCCTCGCCAATTGCCTTCCTCTTCTCCACGGTGGACCGACGGAGATGCTCTTTGACGGGTTTTACTTTTGGGTCGACTCGCAAACGGTGCTCAGCCAGTCCCCTGGGTACACCCAGCATGTCAGATGGTTTCCATGCGAAGATGTCCCAGTTCTCACAGAGGAACTGGATGAGCGCTTCTTCCTATTTGCTGTCGAGTGTTGTTGAGATGAGAGTCGGAGCAGCATCGGAATCGGTCGGATGGATATGGACAGGCTTTGTTGCACCGGCCGACTGAAATGCGGACTCTGAAGCGAGCTTCTTTGCTCGCAACAAATCACTTGGATCTGCGTTCTTTTTGTATTCTTCCATTTCTACTGCTGCCATTTGCTCATCAGCAATCTTTGAGCCCTTCTGGAGGCACTCTTCTGCCCTTTGCCGATTCCCTGTGACTGTGATCACACCTCTGGGGCCAGGCATCTTCAGCTTGAGGTATACGTAACACGGTCGAGCCATGAAACGAGCATATGCAGGCCGACCCAGAATCGCATGATAAGCACTGTGGAAATCCACCACCTCGAACGTTAACTTTTCCTTACGGTAATTCTTTGAATCACCGAAAACCACATCAAGAGAGATCTGACCGAGTGAATCGGCTTTCTTTCCTGGGATGACTCCGTGGAATCTCATGTTGCTCTCGCTGAGCTTGGACATCGGAATGCCCATCCCTCGGAGGGTCTCAGCGTACAGAATGTTCAAACCACTGCCACCATCCATCAGAACCTTGGTCAGTCGGGTGCCCCCAATGACTGGGTCGACCACCAGCGCTTGCCGCCCAGGGGTAGCAACGTGCGCTGGGTGATCGGACTGGTCGAATGTAATGGGAGTCTGCGACCACTTTAAATATGTCGTAGTTGCCGGAGGAACCATATTCACTTCGCGATTGATAACCTTTAGTCGACTTTTGCTCTCAATGTCAGCAAAAATCACTAAAGTGGCATTGACCTTGGGGTAACCATCATCCTCTTCTTTGTCTTCATCCTTATAAGATTCCTTTTCCTTCTCACTGGGTTGACCCTCTCGGAAGCTCTGAATCAGGAGTCGACACTGTCCAGTGGTATGCTTGGGGTAAATCAGGTTTCCCTCTTCATCTTTCTTGGTGTGTATGTGACACGGTAAATCAAGCACATCATTTCCCGCTTGATCTTTCACTTTCTTGGGGACCCAAGGCCCCTTAGGCTTTCCTTTGAACTTCCCTTGGTTCAAAACTGCGGCTTCACCAGGTCCTGCGGGTTCAGCTTTGCGCTCCTGCTTCCGACTAGAATTTCCTCCTCCGGTGTCCTGGGCGACTGGTTTATTCTTGCCACTGCGGAGTCTGTCTTCTTCCTCGCCGTTAGCGTACCGAGTGGCTATTTCCATCATCCGAGCCAGGGACATGTCTCCTATCCGACCGAATTTCAGGTTAAGTTCTCGGTACCGAACGCCCTCCTTGAAGGCGCAAACTGCCTGATGCTCTGACACATTCTCCACGGTATGATGAAGAGTGGTTCATCTCTGAATATAATCTCTCAAAGTTTCACTCGGTTTTTGGACACAATGCTGTAGTTCAGTCAACCCTGCAGGTCGTTTGCAAGTGCCCTCAAATGTCCTGACGAACACTCGGGCCAAATCTTCCCAACAGAAAATACTACCAGTGGCCAACTGATTCAACCAGGCTCTGGCCGAGCCCTCCAGCATCAGGGGGAGGTGCTTCATGGCTACATCATCATTGCCGCCACCAATCTACACAGCCACTCGGTAATCCTCTAGCCAAGTGTCTGGCTTCGACTCACCGGTGAACTTGCTAACTCATGTCGCCAACCTGAAGTTGGGTGGAATCTCAGCAGCTCTGATGGCTCTGCTGAAACATTCAGGCCCAGACACGTGAACTCTGCTTCCACTCGGATGATACCTATCTTGTCCTTCCCTGTGTGCTCGGCCTCTGTCGACCAAACCTTGCACGAGAAGTGATCTTGCATCAAACCCAGGCTCTTTTGGGTCGACCGGAGCTCTCCGCTCACCACCATACAAGCGCCTGTCATCATGCCGCCGAGGCGCGTACGACCCGCCTCTCGGAGGGGGCGTAGGCACTCGACGGTCGTTATCACGGCCGTACCGATGATCGTACTGTCCGTGGCCTCGATCCAGGTACTGGTCCTGGCGGTGCCCACGATCTTCGCGCCACTGAGGTGATCTTGGGCTGTGAGCCAACTGAACAGTGTCTACAACCATAGATCTGCTACGGATCCTGTTGCGCGATTGAGAAGCGGCAGAGTTTTGCTCACCTGCTGCCCGGAGCAGCGCTCGAATCTGCATCAAACCTCTTCCAGCCTCTGATTGGGACGGCTGAATTGACTCTGCTATACAGGCTGCAGCTGTAAGATTCTGTATCGGAGTGCGGTATACCTGGGGCTCAGGAGGAAACAACTGTCGTTGCCGTCGACTGGATTCGGGGATCTGCCGACGGGCTCGCTCGTCGAGTGAATGTTGGAGATTTTCCAGTCGGGCGCGCTCAGCCAAGGTGGCTAGACGCGCAGCTTCCAAGGCCCGAGCCTCGGAGGTCTCCCCCATGATGGGGGTGTGGAGGGCCTCCATATTGCGATGATGCAGGGAGTCCCTCTGCTCCGAAGTGAGGGCTTCAGGACGATATTCTTCGTGACCATGCGACGAGCCGCCGCCGCCATCGCCACCGCCACCGCGACGGAAACCAGGCGGGCTGCACGGCATATCGACCATCAGGACCTCCGCCGCAGGGTCACTGCTTCCGCACTCGGACAGAGTCTCAGCGGAACCAGTCGACAGGTCAAATAGTCCATTGGGAGATTCGTCGGGCTCAATTGCCGTGATTTGTGGGGTGGCCGACTGGCGGGCCACCGCATGCTTCACCCACCGCTGAAGCCGCGATCGACCGGATCGCTTGCGGTGGCGAACAGCGGGGGGTGAGGATGCCGCGGGAGCCGACCGATACTGGGTCGACGGCTGCCGCAGAAGGACGCCGCGAACACATGCGCGAAAGTGCGTCGCCCCGCGGACGGGGAGTGTCTCGACGTCGAGGGGGGCCTCCTGGAGCCAGGCGGAGTCGTCGGCGATGAGAACGAGCGCGCCGAGACGGATCTCGCTGCACTCAGCCAAACCACCGCCAGAAACCATGTTGATGGAGATCGGAAAAACTGCAACCTCACCGGAAGTCGCTAAGATGCCGCCCCACGGTGGGCGCCAACTGTCGTGGGAGTAAGTCTGACAGTAAGAATAGGGGGGGTACGTAGGAGGAGGCAGGATCCTAGCTACGGTGAGGTTGTGCACGCAAGATGTACGAGTTCAGGCCCTTCTCGGAGGAAGTAACAGCCCTACGTCTCGGTGCCCGGAGGCTTGGTCGACTGGATTATGCGTGAAAGTTACAGGGGGTCCAAACCCCTGTGCCAGTGGAGGGGGGTGGCTTATATAGAGTGCGCCAGGACCCCAGCCGTCCCACGTTACACAGGGTTCAATGTTCATTAAGACAGGGCGTCACTGGTAACGCTAGCTATAAAGAGCTATAAATGATCTTTAAGACTACAGAGTGAACGCCTGACCGTTGCCATCCTGTGTGACTTTAGGTCTTTCGTGCTCCGAGTGGTTTTTTGTACGGTCGAGTGACTTCATCTTGGTCGAGTGGAATTGGGGTATCCGAGTGACATAACTGGTCGAGTGGATTACACTCCAAGGTGAATTCAGTCGGTTTCTTCTGTTGCATTTTGAATGTCTCTGACTCTAGGGCAGTGTCCTTGGGCAGGGTGTCTAGGTCGGGCCTATGACCCTACCCTAGGTACATGTCGTCATCATCGGGGTCTCCAATTAGGTTGTGGAGATCGCCCCGAGCAATTTGACGGGTACCGGTGACCGCCCCCAAGGGTTGCCAAAGTGTACGGATTCGGTGACCGCCCCCAAGGGTTGCCATTTGTACGGGTTCGGTGACCGCCCTCAAGGGTCCCTTAGTGGAATCATGGCATCTTGCATTGTGCGAGGGCGTGAGGAGATTACGGTGGCCCTAGTGGCTTCTTGGGGAGCATTGTGCCTCCACACCGCTCCGAACGGAGATTAGCATCCGCAAGGGTGTGAACTTCGGGATACATCGTCGTCTCCGCGTGCCTCGGTTATCTCTTACCCGAGCCCTTTACTTATGCACTTTACTTTGTGATAGCCATATTGTTTCTTGTTATATATCTTGCTATCACTTAGTTGTTTATCTTGCTTAGCATAAGTTGTTGGTGCACATAGGTGAGCCTAGTTGTTTTAGGTTTTGTGCTTGGCAAATTAACCACTAGGTTTATTCCGCATTTGTTCAAGCCTAAACCATAATTATTTTAAAGCGCCTATTCACCCCCCCCCCTCTAGGCGACATCCATGATCTTTCAGTGACATAATTCAAAATATGATGACTATGTAAACAGGATGAGATGATATAACTATATTATGTCTTTAGAAAATGGGTTGGCATGCCATAATTCAGATACATGCTGTATATGTAAACATCATGGCATGATATAACTCAAATATATGATTTATATACTAAGCAAGTGAGCAGAGGGCAATCGCATATATGATATGTCAACTAAGGAGATGGCATTCAATATTGTGTATATGATGTAAAAACTAAGCATTGCAAGACAACAAATGCATGATATGAGTAATATAACCCTGCCAAGTTTGAGCATACACCTCAGGGGGGAAATAGGACTGGTCATCTGCCTCTGAATCCTCCTCTGAGGAGCTATCTGTAACCAGCAAGATATCTGCTTCAACAGGTAGCATTGTCTGCTCTGAAGACCTTGTTTTCACTCCAGATTTCTCCATCACCAATTCAAATGGCTGATGCATAGGAAGAGCAGTTGAATATACAAACATTGTTGACAAATGGAATGTCGGTGCAACAAACCCCAGGTATGTTGCCCAGACTGTACACAGGCTCAAGAACGAGATTGCAGCATCTAGGACAAGGCCAAGCAGAAGAGATCAGCTCTTTGAGGAATCAAAGGGCGCATCAAGAAGACCAAGATCAACACAAGGAGTAAAATACCGCGACGGGAAAAACTCCCCTGCCAGGCAAGCGAGCCTGGCAGGGACAAGGTTGCCCCGAAGACAAGTCTCAAGATTGCCCCGGCAGGCTTGCCAGGGACGCTAAGGGCGGATTACCCCGCCAAGGCTCTACCGCTCCACCTCACAGCAATGCAAGTCACCAATCGATGCGGTGTCGAGCCCCCAAGATGCTAAGTGGCTGTTATTTGGCACGTGGCAGCCATCTCCAGAGGAAATCACCTCCAAATGACACTCGTCTAGCAACGTGTCACGCAGGCAGGCAAGAAGGTGGCAAAACAGCACGGCAAGGCTTGCCGGGCTAGGCTATGATGTGACACTAAGCGGCGCATTTAATGCACTCTGTCCAGTCTGTAGAGTTAGGTATGATGGCACTGTTTGCTATCAAATCAGTACAAAATGACTGATTTGCCATTGTGGTGAGTGGTGACCCCTTGATCTATAAAAGGAGGGCCATGGCAACCTTAGAAAGGATTCGGACCCCTGTACACTCATACGCGCCTAGCTGCTCTCGCCCCGAGGCAACCTTGCCGGGCTCGAGCGCTGCGTCTCCACCACGGTCCTCTCATCAATCCACTAAAGCAGGAGTAGGGTTTTACGCCTCGCGGCGACCCGAACCTGGGTAAAAATTGCCCGTGTGATCGTTGCCGCGCTACCCCGCGCCCTCCGCTCTTTGTGCAATGCATCCTTCCCCCCTGCCGAACCACAAGGGGCTGATGGCCCCATAGGTGGCCATGTTTCCCCACGACATCTTTGGCGCGCCAGGTAGGGGGAAGCGCTTGCAGGAACCCGAGAGCGTACGCAGCGCGTCATCTTCATCATCATCTTCTTCATCGACGGCTTCATCATCCATGGCGCCCAAGAAGAAAACTGGTGCCGCAGCTCACCTGTCCGCCTCGAAGGCCCCTCCACACGCGGCTGCCGACACCGTGGGGGCTGCGGGGGTGCACGGGGGCATGGACGCTGCGGGGGACGTGACCGGCGTAGGCGGCGTCGTCGCCACTTCCCCCGTAGCCAAAACGGGAGCAGGAGGCACCAGAGAAGGACAACGCCAACAACATCCTAATGTCCACGCTCCGCAAGGTGCGGGAGGAGAGATCATTCCATCTGTGCCTCTCCACCCCGCCAAAGGACGCGGCCACAGTGGTGATGCTCGCCTTGGGGCGAACCGCAATCCTCCGGCCGCCCCCACTTCGGATGTGGCCGCAGGGCATGCGTCACCCCCAGGACGGACTGGCCAAGCGGATGCGCCTAACGGAGCCGCCGATCCCAAAGCACATCCACCTCGCCCTGGTGACTGGCTCACGGCGACAGGAGCGCGGAGCTGCTACTACTGGCACCATCAGAAGCCAGGCGATGCTACGGTCTACAGCGTCCTCCATGCCGAGCACTGCTTCGGAGGCCATGGCGCAGGCCCAGCTTTTGTTGAGATTTCTGCCGGCAGCTGATCAGATGGATGAGTGGAGAGCCACCATTCAGAGCTTGATTGGTTTCGCCGAGGCGGGAGGGTCGTAGCGAGCAGGCCTGTCACAGCCTCCACAGGCGGCAGCAACGACCTGAGCTGCTGGCCGTACCGAAGTGGTCGCCCCCACGGTGCAATCCCCTCCACGGCAGCCAGCGCAGAGGCCGTAGCCAGAGCAACGCAACCAAGAACCCGACGATGTATCGATGGCCTTGTCCGATCCTCGAACACGATGAGAACAGCGGCGAGTCCTGGAAGACAGGCGGGGGGAAGATGAGCGTGTCACCATCGAACGACACCGCGAAACCCAACGCCGGTCCGATAGGCGCAATGGCTCCAACATCGACGAGCCTACACCCGGTGAGGGTGGGTGCCTACCTTTCGGGGTTGGGTGCCCCGCCTTCACTCGTGAGCTGCGGCAAGTCCGTTGGCCATCTGCCCGCACGTTCAAGCCAGAAATACCAGAGAAGTACGATGGAAGACTGAACCCGGCAGAGTTCTTGAGTGTCTACACCATCGCTGTTCAATCTGCCGGGGGAAGAGATGAGAAGGTATTCGCCAACTACTTCCCTTTGGCACTCAAGCCAAATGTGAGGTCTTCGTTGATGCACTTGCCAGAGAATTCTATTTCAACCTGGGCTGACCTGTGCCATGAGTTTGTTGGCGCCTTCACGGGCGGCCACCAAGAACCAGGACGGCCCAGCGATCTACAGCTACTCCCGCAAAAGGAAGGAGAGAGCCTGCGGAAGTACAGATACGTCTCCGACGTATCTATAATTTATGAAGTATTCATGCCATGTTTATAACAATTTTATATGGTTTTGGTATGATTTGATTAGAACTAACCCGGACTGACGCTGTTTTCAGCAGAACTACCGTGGTGTCGTTTTTTGTGCAGAAATAAAAGTTCTCGGAATGGGCTGAAAATTTACGGAGAATATTTTTGGAAAATATAAAAAATATTGGAGCGAAAAGATACCAGAGAGGAGTCCCGGGGTAACCACAAGGGTGGACCCCCCAAGGGCGCGCCCCCCTACCTTGTCGTCGCCTCGTGGGCCCCCTTGACTTGTCCCCGACGCCAAAAGCTCCTATAAATTGAGAAAACTCCAGAACGAAACCTAGATCAGAAGTTTCGCCGTCGTAAGCCTCTGTATCCATGAAAAACAAATCTAGGCCCTCTCTGGCACTCTGCCGAAGGGGGGCCATCATCACCGGAGGCCATGGAGGAGGATCCCGGAGGGGGCCATCATCGCCATGGAGGCCAAGGACCAGAGGGAGAACCTCTCCCCATCTAGGGGGGAGGCCATGGAGGAGGAAGCACAAGGGGGAGAACCTCTCCCTCTCTCTCTCGGTGGCGCCGGAGTGCCATCGGGGGAACCATCGCCACGGTGATCGTCTTCATCAACATCACCATCTTCATCACCATCCTCATCTCTTTTACGCGGTCCACTCTCCTGCACCCCGCTGTAATCCCCTGCTTGAACATGGTGCTTTATGCCACATATTATGATCCAATGATGTGTTGCCATCCTATGATGTTTTGAGTAGATTTCTTTTGTCTTTTGGGTTGATTGATGGTATAGATTGGTTTGAGTTGTATGTTTTATTTTGGTGCTGTCATATGGTGCCTTCCGTGCCGCGCACACATGAAGGATTCCAGCTGTAGGGTGTTGCAATACGTTCATGATTCGCTTATAGTGGGTTGCTAGAGTGACAGAAGCTTAAACCTGAGTAAGGGGGTTGTTGTGTATGGGATAAAGGGGACTTGATGCTTTAATGCTATGGTTGGGTTTTACCTTAATGATCTTTAGTAGTTACGGATGCTTGCTAGAGTTCCAATCATAAGTGCATATGATCCAAGAAGAGAAAGTATGTTAGCTTATGCCTCTCCCTCATATAAAATTGCAATGACGACTACCGATCTTGTTAACAATTGCCTAGGATGATCCCGCACGCCGACCCATCATTATTCCACAATCGCCATTTACAATATATAGTAATATATTCTAACTTCATGTTAACACCACCTACTTTTATATTTTAGTTCTCCGATATCATGCAAAGTTATCCTCTTCATACCCACAACGTAGTTTATTTCTCGTTTCTAGATGGAAGCAAACGTTCGGTGTACGTAGAGTCGTATCAGTGGCAGATAGGACTTGAGAGAATATTGATCTTACCTTTAGCTCCTTGTGGGTTCGACACTCCATACTTATCACTTCCACCTTTGGGTATTGCTACGATGATTCCTTGCACTTGGGGATTATCAAGCTCTTTTCTGGCGCCGTTGCCGGGGAGCAATAGCGTGGGGTTGATATTTTCGTGTATGCTTGTTTGCTTTCTTCACTAAGTAGATTTTGTTTTCCCTTTTTGTTTTCTTTAGTTGTGGGTGAAACAAACAAAAAAATTAAAAAAATGCAAATTACAAAAAAATTACTTGCCTCTTATGCTTAAAAAGTTTTTCAAAAAGAGAAGTGATTGGAAGGTTGTGCATTGGAGAAGTGAGGGTCGACCTTGAACACTTGTGTTCATGCTCATGGAAACAATGTAGAATTTTTCATGGAAGTTTCTCAAAAATAATTATCCCCTTGTATATATCCATTGTATTATAAAAATAATGTGCCTAGATTTGCCTTTAGGATGATTAGATTGCTTGTTTGGTATGTGAGGTGGAAAAACAGAAACTTTTTCTGTAGTGCGTGAATTTACATTTTTTACTGGAACATGAAAAAATCCTGAAATTTTTATAAAGTACTTATATGCAAATTGTTTATTTTTTCCTAGTTTTTCATAAATTTTGGAGGTACATAAGTATACGAAATATTTAGATTGCTACAGACTTTCCTGTTTTTGACAGATTCTATTTTCTATGTGTTGTTCGCTTATTTTGATGAATCTATGGGTAGTATCGGGGGGTATGAACCATGGTGAAGTTGGAATACAGTAGATATAATGCTAATATGAAATTGGAATGATTTTAAAATAGTACCTAAAGGTAGTGATTTGCTTTATTATAATAACGGATCTCACAAGGTTTTTTGTTAAGTTTTGTGTGGATGAAGTGTTCGAAGATCGAGGAGTTATCGATATGAGAAGAATAAGGAGAGGCAAGAGTTCAAGCTTGGGGATGCCCAAGGCATCCCAAGTAAATATTCCAAGGATACTCAAGCATCTAAGCTTGGGGATGCCCCGGTTGGCATCCCATCTTTCTTCCTCAACAATTATCGGTATACCTCGGTTTTTGTTTTGTTCACATGACATGTGTCTTTTGAGTTTATTTTTCCTTTCTTTTCCTTTATGAACCATGCTAGTATGATATAGTCCTTCATTGATTTATATAATGCTTCATGTGCTTCACTTAAATCTTTTCAGTATGGCTTTATAGAATGCTCTTTGTGCTTCACTTAAATCTTTTGAGCATGGTTTTATAGAATGCTTCGTGTGCTTCACTTATATATTTTGAGATTGGATGTTGGTAAATCTATATTAATTGTATAATGCTCCATGAACTTCACTTATATCTTTTGGAGTATGAATAAGACTATCATCGGAATTGGGCTTGGAAGAGTATCATTATAATATCATGCCTAGCCAAAAAGCCATTAAAGAAAAGCGCTTGTTGGGAGACAACCCAATATTTATCCTTACTATATTTGTGTGTTCACATGATTAAGCTACTGTATTAATCATGTTTTATAGCTTTTTTTTCAATAAAGTGCCAAGTAAAGCCTTTGGGATAGTGTGGATGATAGTTGATTCGATTCTGTGCAAAAACAGAAACTTTTGCGTCCAGAAGCAGAATTGTTAGACTTCACTGGATGTGTAAAAACTCTGAATGTTTTACAGAGGATTGATATATAAATTGTCTACGTTTTCTTAATTTTTCAGAATTTTTAGAGTTAGATAAGTATGAGAACAATTCAGATATTACCGGACTGTTCTGTTTTTGCCAGATTCTGTTGTCAATGCATAGTTTGCTTGTTTTAGTGTTTCCATAGCTTATATTAAGTGATATAAATTGTGGAAATGATAGAGTACAGTAGGAATTATGTGGAAACAATTATGAATCTTGTCTTGACAGTACCCAAGTGAATGATTTGTTTTATTATACTAATGGAGCTCATGAGTTTTCTGTCGAGTTTTGTGTGATTGAAGTTTTCAAGTTTTGGGTGAGGTGTCGATATGATGAGAATAAGGAGTGGAAAGACCCTAAGCTTGGGGATGCCCAAGGCACCCCAAGGTAATATTCAAGGAAGACTCAAGCGCCTAAGCTTGGGGATGCCCCAGAAGGCATCCCCTCTTTCGTCTTCAACACTATCGGTATACCTTACTCGGAGCTATATTTTTATTCGTCACATGATATGTGCTTTGCTTGGAGCGTATTTTCATTTTACTTGCTGTTTGAATAAAATCATTGGATCTGAAATATTGAATGAGAGAGAGAGTCCTCCCATGGCTAGTTAATTATTTGACTACTCATTGTTCTTCACTTATATCTTTTTGGAGTAGTTTGTCATTTACTCACGTGCTTCACTTATATCCTATGAGTAAATGGTTGAATGAACTGAATATCATAGATCTGAAATTGTATATGCTTCATATGCTTATACCATGGGGAGTAATGACTTCACATATAAAAAGTATAGGTTGTAAAATTTATTGAAAGTTAGCAAACACAACATTGGTCACTTGAACAATTCATGAAAGAATATTGAAGGAAGAGAGATTTCACATATAAATATACTATCTTGGACATCTTCTATGATTGTGAGCCCCATTAATTATTTTCAAACTTGAGCAAATTAGTTGAACTTGGACAAGGAAGACAACGTAATGAGTTATGTTTGGGTATATTTGCATAGAAGTTATATTGTTATGGATCCTCCAACATGTGATGCTTGCTTAGGATCTTTTGCTAGCGAAAATTTTGTACTAAGTAGAGATACTACTTGTGCATCCAAAACCCTTAAACCCAGTTTCATGCCATGAGTGTCCACCATATCTACCTATGGATTGAATAAGATCCTTCAAGTAAGTTGTCATCAGTGCAAAAAGCAATAAAAATTGCTCCTAAATATGTATGATCTTTTATTTTAAAGGAAAATAAGCGTTGTACGAACTTGTGGTGGTAAAGAAATAAAAGCGACGGACTGCATAATAAAGGTTGCTATCAAAAAGGGCAATACAGCGTGACGTTCCTTTGCATTAAGGGTTTGCACATCCAAAATTAAAAAGCGCATGACAACCTCTGCTTCCCTCTGCGAAGGGCCTATCTTTTACTTGCATGTATTTACTTTTATGCAAGAGTCAATAGTATCCCTTCCTATTTCAACCTCAATTATTCTTTAGTTGGCCAGCATCATGTGGTGGGGAAAGATCCAAGCATATATGGCCATTCAAATATATTTGATCATGAATTATTATTGTTGACAATTATCTATATGATAAATAAGTTGGGAGGCGAAACATTAAGCCTCTATCTTTCTCTGTGTTTGGCGGATGCTACTTGTTCTAAAAATATGCTTTGAGTGTTAGCAATCATGGAAGACTATACGATAGTTAAGTATGTGGAATTTGCTAAATCAAAGCTCTTACATAGACCTTCCTGAAAATAAGATGAATTGCAATTGTTTGATGACTAAGAACATGGTTTGTTAGTTTTCAAGAAGCTTTATGGTCTATACTTTAACTTGTGAATAGCCTGGTACTTGATCATGAGAAGTTTTATGAGATGAGCTACTGTTTATGATATATAATGATGCTAGAAAAAGTGTTTGAAACTATCATTGATCAAACTTATACACTATGCTAGTATTCACACTTCATAAATTATTTCTTTTATCATTTACCTACTCGAGGACGAGCAGGAATTAAGCTTGGGGATGCTGATACGTCTCCGACGTATCTATAATTTATGAAGTATTCATGCCATGTTTATAACAATTTTATATGGTTTTGGTATGATTTGATTAGAACTAACCCGGACTGACGCTGTTTTCAGCAGAACTACCGTGGTGTCATTTTTTGTGCAGAAATAAAAGTTCTCGGAATGGGCTGAAAATTTACGGAGAATATTTGTCGGGGGTTGGATGCGACATATGCCAAGGGATGGCTTATCATGGTGGGAGCTAGTAGAACGTCGCCGGTGCCTGGAAGCGGGATGAGGCGTAGACACGAACGCCGGCGTACTTTACCCAGGTTCGGGGCTCTCCTAGGAGATAACACCCCTAGTCCTGCTCTGCGGGGTCTCCGCATGATCACTAAGGCACTAGTGAGTACAAGGTGCTCCTTGAGCTGTATGCCAGAGGTAGAAGAGAGCAGGGCCGACTCTCTCCTCACTCTGAATGAGTCTAGGTTTCACAGGTCCCAACCCTTTGCATGGGTGCCCTGGGGGGTTTATATAGGCCTACCCCCCAGGGGTACAATAGTCATCTGGCTGGGTGTAGGGTCCGACGGTCAGCGTCTCTGGCCGCCGGCTTCTCTGTCAGCTGCTGGGGCCCGCCGCCTGGTGGGCCCCGCCGACTGGTCTGACTCGGAGCCGACAGGTCGCTCGCGCCACTTGCGGGTCTCATCGGCTGCTTGTTGCTGTAGCCGTAATGCAGATGACGCATGCTTGGTCGGGGGGCGTGTCTACAGTCCCGCCGTCGGGTGGGAGATCACTGTAGCCACACAGTGTCTTTTGTGGTTTAATGGCGCGCGGACTTCGAGGGAGGAGGGGCCGCTTGCTAGAGGCCGGCCTCCCACCGGTCCGACTGGTCAGGCTCTGCCGCCCTCCAGTCTCTCGCTGCCTGGTAGGGCCTGCCGCCTGCAGGCCCTACCGACAAGCCGTCGTGGGAACAGGGCTTCGCCTGATAGGAATGACGTCAAGGGTGGGGTGGCCACAGTGCCACGTCGTGGGGATATCTCTGCCTGTACGAAGCACTGTGGCCGCGCTGTGCCCTGGATATGGGGGAATGGGCTATACTGTAGCCACATCCTGTCTTGTCTTCTTAATGGGGGCGTAGACTTTGAGAGCATCGTGGGCCCCCTGTTCTAGGAGCCGGCCTCTCTGGAGGCCGCCTGCTATGAGTCGGCCCGTCTGGGGGCCGTCTTCCGGTGCTTGGCCGTCCTCTGGCATCCAGCCTCATGAGCCAGCCGGCCACCAGAAGGCGGCGCTTCATCCTTGATGCTTGAGGGGCGCAGCCGGCCCAATGTCTTGAAATGCTCGGGGACTCGGGTTAGGCTACCCATGGCCCATTACTCCGACAGTAGTCCCCGAAGCTGGTGAGGCGTCGTGGCCGATAAGTCGAGGGGCCTCAGCAGCTTCCTTCTCCGAATACTCTTGCTGAATGCCTCGTCCGCCTCCTGGTGTGCCGCCTGCTGGGAGTCGGTCGCGACCAGGCGGCCTCGCCTGATAACTTCGAAACGCTGAGGCGAGAACTAGGTGGCGGGCCTGTCGAGCCTCTAGGTACGCCGCCCGTAGCAAGCACGCCACGCGGCGCCAGCTAGCCGGGCCAGCCCGCCAGCCACGCGCGTGATGGGATGTGGCAGCAGGCCGGGCCCACCACTACTGGGCCTCGGCGCGCGGGCGGATCCGCTGCGGCCGAGGTAGACGGTCGCGATTCCGTGCGGGGTCGCCGCGCGCAGTAACCCGCGTGATAACCGCGGGGTCGTGGGTCGTGGGTGCAGCTAATCCCACGGTCCCACACCCCGCCCCCTCGGCTTCGTAGCCTAGGGGCTATAAGTAGGAGGAGGAGGAGGAGCGGCGGAGCGCTCGCGCCCTCCTCTCCCTTCGCCATTTTCGTCCTTCTCCTTTCCTTGCTGCCGCCGCACCTCCGCGCTCCGCCGAGGCGCCGCCGCAGCTCGCCGCCGTCGGTCCCCTTCGCCCCCAAGCCTCTTGCTCCGCCGCGGCCCTCACCTCCGCCGCAGCGCCATTTCTCCGTCTAGCTTGGTCCCCATGCCGTGCGAGAAGGGAGGGGACTGGGATGGCTCGGTCGTGATCGAGGACCACCTTGCCTTCCTTCATGCCACACGGCGGCTGCCCGGCGTGGGCTTCGTCAAGGTGCGCGTGCCGCTGGAGAGGGAGATTTCACCGGCGCCGCATGGAGGCGAGCGGGTCATCTTCCGCTCGCACTTCCTCCGCGGCTTTGACCTGCCGGCGAGTGGATTCCTCCGTTCGTTCCTCGACTTCTACCATCTTCAGCCGCATCATCTGACGCCCAACACCATGACGTTGCTGTCCGCCTTCGTCACATTGTGTGAGGGCTATCTTGGCATCCTTCCCACCATTGAGTTGTGGGGAGCATTCTTCTACACCAAACTGGGCACCTCCGCCAGGGAGAAGGCGGCCCAGTGCGGTGCCTTCGTCGCGGTGCGCCGTCCATCGGGGAAGAATGCCTTCCCCGCCATCAAGCTGTCACAGTCGGTCAAACTGTGGCAGAAATCATATTTTTATGTGGAGAACGTCGACCCGGCAATCGACTTCATCAACTTGCCGCCCTATGAAGCCAGCCCTCCGGCCGAGCCTCGGGCCAACTGGGGCTACAAGCCGAGACCCTTGTCGGCCAACGCCACCACCGCCATCAATCGGCTCCGGGTGCTGACGGGTGTAGAAGGCCTCAAGGCGTCCGACCTACTGGTCGCCTTTGTCGAGCGCCAGGTTCTCCCGCTCCAAGGCCGGCCTGATCTGATCTGTCGGATGAGCGGGTACCGTGACCCGAGCCGGATGTGCACGAGGGACATGCCGGCTGCCGAAGTTGCCCGTATGGTGAACGAGATCTCCGACCTCAAGCTGTCGGAAGGGTCCTGGCAGTTCAGCAAGCGGCCATACTCCCGCGCCGACCCGTCGCCTGCTCCGGCGGCGGCCGCCGTGGTGGGGCCGGGTGAAGGCTATCAGCCGGACCGGGAAGTGAGCGACGTGGACGACCCTGACTTGGGGGCGGCCACCCTTGAAGATGACGCCGCGGGCGGCGGCGACATAGCAGGCTGCTCCGAAGAAGGAGGCGGCCTTGAGACTTGGCCTGACGATGATGACGAGGAGGATGAGCCGCGCCATGCGCGAGGCGCTGACAGGGCGGACGTGGGCCCTTCTGCTGGGCCGGCTGCTCGAGGCGGTATGCGCAAGCGCAAACAAGGCGTCGTCTTGTTCGGTAGCGCGCCGAAGAAGGCCAAGAACCCGACCGCGGCGACTAAGCGGAAGGAGGCCGCCGCAAAGGCGACCAAGTTCCTGAAGCTTCCGAAGGTGCCTCCTATGGTGTCGGCGTAAGTGTCTTTTCCTTGTGCCTTCTATTCTTGTTGGTTCCGTCTGAGCTTCTTTGCTTTATTTTCCTTGACTTAGGGCTCCGCTCTCCCTTGAGAAGTCGGCCGCCGCCTCCGTCATCGGCTCGGTGGAGACCTCTACCACCACCCGGCGAATCGACCTAGCAGCCGACCTCCGGGAGGCGCGGGAACGAAACGCGCGGGAGGCACGCGAGGAGCAGGAAGCCGCCCGCATGGAGAAGGCAGAGGCGGACAGGGCGGAAGCCGTCGCGTTGAAGAGGTTGGCGGAGGCTGAAGCCGATGCCGCGGAGAAGAGGCTGGGTGAAGGAGCTGCGCGCTGTCAGGCGCCGCTACTCGTCACTCCCTTGAGCTTCGCGCTGCCACTACCAGAGTTTACGGTGCCGACTGGGGGAGCCGGCGTCGAACAGCCGGTCATGGGGAGAGAAGGCGGCGATGTCGTCATGCCGGAGGTAGTCATGCCTCCGTCGCCGCCGTCTGGAGGAGCGCGGGACAAACAGCCGGCTGCCCCGCCGGTGCCGCCAGCCGGAAACGAGGTAGTGACGGGCCCAATTCCTGAGGCCCGCACACCATCGCGCCGCCGAGGCGTGAAGGCGGCTTCGGCGCCGCGACCGCTAGAAGCCGGCGTTGCGAGCTTGTCCGTCCCAGATGCCGAAGCCACCAGCCCCGCGCCCGCCGAGTGGGTGCGTGGAGGCGGGACCGGTGCCTTAAACCAGGCAATCCTAGACGCCCAGGCCAAACTCCGAGCTGAGGCCACCGCTCTTCGACGGTGCAACAGTGCGTTCTTGGATTCGCGAGCGGCCATTCGGGTACGTCCTTTATTTCTTCGTCTTTGATTCTTGTATTCTCTCTGTGGGGGCACGCCAGCGCACCCACTGGGTGTAGCCCCCGAGTTTCGGGCCGGCTGCTGAGCAGGCGGCTCGGAACTTTAATTGGCAAGCTCCGAGTGCTAACTTTATCTGCTATCTTCATTATAGGACTATCATAACCTTCGCGCGATCACCTTCAACTCCAACATCCGAGAGCTGGACCGGCGGACCGCCGACTTGTCGGAAAGCCAGAGTAAGTCTTCGTTTTCTTTCTCTGCGGGGGCGCGCCAGTGCACCCGCGGGCTGTAGCCCCCGAGATTCAGGCCGACTGCTGAGCAGTCGGGCCGGATCTCCTTGGCAGCCGTACCTCTTTTTTGTTGATGGTTGATATTTTTTTTCTTCCTCTGCTCTTGCAGAGGCCAACGCTACTTTGCAGCAGCAGTTGGGTGAGGCCAACACCGCGTTGCACGCCAAGGAGGCAGAGTGCAACAAGCTGGCCCAAGAGCGTGATCGACTGGCCGAGCAACTGACGGAGCAGGCGGAGCTTCTCCAGAAGGCCCAGAAGGAGGCGGAGGTAAAAGAGTCCAGTCTCCTCGCCGAGTTCGAGACCAAACGCTCCGTCTGGGCTGACAGGGAGGCGCTGCTGAAATCCGGTTTCGGCAGGATTGAAGATATAGTTGATGGTAAGCTTTCTTCTTTTTCTTTCTTTGAGCTGCCGATTGCCGATCGAGCCGGCATCTAGCTTCTGACTTCTGATTTCTTTGCTTTCTTCCTGAGCAGACTTCTTTCCTGGCCACTCTGACGCCGCCAACCAGGCTATTGAGGCTTATCGTAGAGAACGGAGAGCGGAAGGCGTGCAGATCGCTGCCAATGCCCCCCGGACTCTTAGCGAACAGCTCCTCAGCATCCAGGCCCGCCTCCGGCCGGCTCATCGGATGCTGCGCCGTCTTCAGCGTGTCGGGGCCCAAGCGGTCTCCGCCCTTTGGCTGGACATGCCGGCTCCGCGCACTCCCAGTCGGACTGCCGACTGGCTGGAGGTGGCGGCCGGCCGACTTGAGGCTTGGAAGGGTTCCTCAGCCCGGGCTGGCGTGCGCCGGGCCTTGGAATTCGTTAAGGCGTGGTACCCTGGGCTAAGTCTAGCCCAGTTGACCATGTTTCGGCAGGAGGCCCAAGAGGAGCTGGCAGCGGTGGAGCGCGATCTTGTCAGACGGGCAGCGGCGATCGCCGAGTACACCAACACCAACATCTTTGTTCCCGAGCTGGCTGAGGACGGTGCCGAGGCGCCACCGGAGTGGTTCAGGCTGAACCCAGAGGACGACGAAGATTCGGCCGAGATGATCGACTCTAGCGACGAGGGGGAAGGCGAGGAGGATAGGGAGAGCGAAGAAGATATGCCGGAGGTCGGGGCGGACGACCAGTCTCAGCTTGATCGTGCCTCAAACAACGAGCCACGCTCGAGTGCGCCGACTGCTGCTGGAGGCGACCAAGCGGAGACTGACCAGCCGTCCGCTCCACCATACGGCAATACCGACTCAGCCGACCAGTCGGACCCCTCTGCTGCTCCCTAGGCCGCCGACTTGTCTTTTATTTTTCCTGTTTTATCAGTCTCGACAAACATTGTTAAATTCGCACAATTCCACCCACGGGGTGTATTTCAAACTCTGTTGAATGCTGGCCAAGGGCCTATTGACATGCAGATACTCTTCTACATAAGTTGCGTTCTTGCCGAGCTCTGACTTTCCTTGCTTTCTGCTCCTTGGCTTTTTTCCTTTGCCGCCCTCCCTTGGCTGCTGTCTTGCCAGCCAAACAGCCGCTCTGCGGACTGTGGCTGGGTCAAGTACTTAGCTACCTTCGGGAGAGCAAGTACTTAGCCGACTAGAGCGTTAGTAAGATAAGTAGAAGCCGGCCGCCCGGCTGCTCCGCAGCCGGTCAATGAGGCGGAAGCCGGCCTGAACTATGTGCATGCTTTGGGTCCTTAGCCATTTTTCATGCGGACACCTTTTCTGCCTTTAACCCCTGCCCACCGGACAGTCGCTTTGCGAACTGTGGCTTTGGTAGGAGAAAGTTGAGGCGCCAACGCATTACTTGTCCGGCTGCAGGAAGCGCCACATAGTACAAGGTGGCGAGCCCCCTGGCCGACTGGTCGAACCCGATGCCAGGCGGAATAATGAAATAACACATTCATAGGCGTAATACTCATCACGCAGATAAAAGAGGGTAGCCCCCGATTTCTTCTCGGGGAACCCGGAGTCTTCGTACTTAATACAAAGGGTAGCGTGATACATACTGTATCAACTGTAAAATCTTCGAAGGAGGTTTGCATTCCACGGACGCTCTGTCTCCTTGCCGGAGTCGTCTCTCTTGCGTGCTCTGGGCTTCTGAGCATCGATCAGGTAGTAGGAGTCATTGCCCAAAACTTTGCTGATGATGAAGGGGCCTTCCCAAGGTGCCGAGAGCTTGTGCTGGCCGGCTGTTCGCTGGATCAGCCGGAGCACAAGGTCTCCCTCTTGGAAAGATCTTGGCTTGACCATCCGATTGTAGTATCGGCGTAGATTCTGCTGGTAGATGGCGGACCGGCTGAGTGCCAACAGCCGCCCCTCTTCCAGCAGATCGACGCCGTCTTCTCGTGCTTCTTTTGCCTCCTCCTCAGTGTACATGGTGACTCGAGGGGAGTCGAATTCTATGTCCGTCGGGATGACGGCTTCGGCACCGTAGACGAGGAAGAAGGGCGTGAAGCCGGTTGACTTGTTTGGAGTTGTATGCAGGCTCCAGAGGACGGCCGGCAGCTCATCGAGCCAACAGCCGGCTGAACGCTCCAGAGGTTCGACCAGTCGGGGCTTGATGCCGGACAAAATGAGGCCGTTTGCTCGCTCCACCTGGCCGTTTGACTGTGGATGGGCAACGGACGCTAAGTCCAGTCGGATGCCCTGCGTCGCGCAAAAACGAGCCAAGGCACCCTTGGCGAAGTTTGTGTCGTTGTCGGTGATGATGCTGTGTGGTATGCCATACCGGGTGGTGATGTTTGCGATGAAAGTCACAGCGGTCGGACCATTCAACTTCTTGATTGGTTTGGCCTCTATCCACTTGGTGAACTTATCCACGGCGACAAGTAGATGAGTCATGCTGCCGCGCACTGTCTTGAATGGTCCCACCATGTCCAGCCCCCAGACGGCAAAGGGCCAGGCAATGGGGATGGTCTTGAGTGCAGAAGCCGGCGAATGTGGCTTGGAGCGGAACTTCTGACACCCCTTACATTTCTGGACCAAATCTTTGGCGTCTTCTAGAGCAGTTGGCCAGAAGAAACCATGGCGGAAAGCTTTGGCAACAAGTGATCTTGAAGCCGCGTGGTGACCACACTCGCCTTGGTGGATATCTTTGAGGATTGCTTGGCCTTTCTCCGGCTCCACGCAGCGCTGGTACACGCCAGTGACACTATGCCTCACAAGTTCTCTGTTAACAATGGTGTATGCTCCTGCCCGACGTTGCACTTGTCGGGCCGAGATTTCATCAGTCGGCAGCTCCTTGTTCACCAAAAAGTTGAGGACGGCCCATGAAGGTGCTGCTATTTCTTCGACTGCCAGAACTGCTATTTGCACGAGGGTGGTTGGGAGGGGAGGCGGCGGGGTGGAGCCAACGGTGTCTTGCTGTGTTGTTGAAGTCCCCGGGCCGCCTGCTGCGGCCCCCGGGCCGGGTTGTGGAGTCCCCGGGCCGGGTGCGACTGCTGCAGTCTCCGGGCCGCTTGGTGAAGTCCCCGAGACGGCTGCTGCAGCCCCCGGGCCGGGTTGTGGAGTCCCCGGGCCGGGTGCGACTGCTGCAGTCCCCGGACCGCTTGGTGAAGTCCCCGAGACGGCTGCTGCAGCCCCCGGGCCGGGTTGTGGAGTCCCCGGGCTGGGTGCGACTGCTGCAGTCCTCGGGCTGCTTGGTGAAGTCCCCGAGACGGCTGCCTCGGGGGGAGTCGGCACGAAGATGGAGTCTGATTCTGGTGACGGCCTGATAGACGGCTTGAGGAGGCGCTACAGGGCGACGCCGGCTGGTACTGCTTGCTGGGTGGAGCCGATCCGTGCCAAGGCATCGGCTTGCTCATTGTCGTTTCTTGGCACATGGAGGAACTCGCACCCTTCAAAGTATCCACTGAGTTGCTGGGCGAGGAAGTGGTAGCTTGCCATGTTTGCATCCTTGGCGTCCCAGTCGCCTGACGACTGCTGGACCACCAAGTCGGAGCCACCGTAGCACAGGATCCGGCGAATGCCGAGTTCCTTGGCAAGCCAGAGCCCGTGTAAGAGTGCTTCATACTCGGCCACGTTGTTGGAGGCGGCAAAGTGGATTTGCAGCACGTATTTGAGCTTGTCGCCTTTGGGAGAGGTGAGGACGATGCCGGCTCCCAGACCGGTGCGCATCTTCGAGCCATCGAAGTGCATCCGCCAATGAGTGGAGTCTGGAGCTGGCGGCAGGTACTGGGTCTCGGCCCAGTCGACGAGGAAGTCGGCCAGCGCCTGGGATTTTATGGCGGTGCGAGGTTGGTAGAAGATGGTGTAGGGGGCCAGCTCGATGGCCCACTTGGCCACTCGGCCCGATGCATCTCTGCTGCCTATGATCTCCGCAAGCGGGGCGGTGCAAACAACCGTGATTGGATGCTCTTGGAAGTATGGCTTCAGCTTCTTGGCGGCGAAATGCACGCCATAACACAACTTTTGATAGTGGGGGTAGTTCTGCTTGGAGGCTGACAACACCTCGCTCAAGTAGTACACCGGTCTCTGGACCGGCTGTGCCTTGCCGTCTTCTTTGCGTTCCACAACTATGACTGTGCTGACCACCTGGCTGGTGGCGGCGATGTAGAGAAGCATCGGCTCCTTGGCAGTCGGAGCCGCTAGGACAGGCGGAGTGGTCAACACCTTTTTGAGTAGGAGAAAAGCTTCATCCGCCTTGTCATTCCACTCAAAAAAAGTGGTTTTCTTCATGAGCTCGTACAGAGGAAGAGCCTTCTCGCCCAGCCGACTGATGAAACGGCTGATGGATGCCAAGCAGCCGGTGAATTTTTGCACATCCAGCAGTCGGGTGGGCACCTCCATCCTCTCGATGGCCTTGATCTTCACAGGATTGCACTCTATGCCGCACTCTGAGACCAGGAAACCAAGAAGCTGGCCGGCTGGTACTCCAAAGACACATTTCTCCGGGTTGAGCTTGATTTGAAAACGACGCAAGTTTTCAAAGGTTTCCTTAAGGTCCTCTAGCAGGGTGCCACGCTTCTCCGTCTTCACCACGATATCGTCCACATAGACATGGGCGTTCTTGCCGAGTTGCTTGAGGAGACACTTCTGCATGCAACGCTGAAACGTGGTGCCGGCATTCCTCAAGCCGAACGTCATGGTCAGGTAGCAGAAGGCTCCGAATGGTGTGATGAAGGCGGTCTTCAGCCTGTCGGCTGGGTTCAGTTTGATCTGGTGGTACCCTAAGTATGCATCCAAAAAACTCAACAGCTCGCATCCGGCTGTGGAGTCTATCACTTGGTCAATTCTTGGCAAAGCAAATGGATCTTTGGGGCAAGCTTTGTTGAGGCTGGTATAATCAATACACATGCGCCACTTCTTATTCTTTTTCAGCACAAGGACTGGGTTGGCTAACCACTCTGGGAAGAATACTTCCATAATGAAGCCTGCTGCTAGAAGCCGGGCTATTTCTTCTCCAATGACTCCTCTCTTTTCTTCCGACAGGCGGCGCAAGGGCTGCCTGACTGGCTTGACACCAGGTCGGACATGTAACTTGTGCTCAGCGAAATCCGTCGGAACACCCGGCATGTCTTTAGGAGACCATGCAAAGATGTCCCGATTCTCACGGAGGAAATCGGCGAGCTCGCTTTCCTATTTGCTGTCAAGGTTTGCACCAATGACAGCGTACCTCTCTGGGTGCTCCGGGTCCAGGGGTATCTTCTTTGTTTCTTTCGCCGGCTTGAACGAGCCCTCAGCTTCTGGCTCCTTAGGTTCTGGCGACATTTCCGGCTGCTTGCCTGCCATTGCCACAACCCGGTCAAGGAGCCTCCTCTCGGCAGCAATCACGAGGGACTCGGCCAGCCGACTGCTAGCAGCAGCACAGGCGGCAGACTTCTGGTAGTCACCAGCCACGGTGATGATGCCCTTGGTGCTCGACATCTTCATCTTGAGATAGGCGTAGTGGGGGACCGCCATGAACTTGGCCAGGGCGGGCCGGCCAAGCAACGCGTGGTAGGGGCTTTCAAGATCAACCACCTCGAACCAGATTGGCTCTCGGCGGAAGTGATCCTTCTCTCCGAAAAGGACATCTATCTTGATCTTGCCGATCGGCGAGCAGGACAGGCCAGGCACAATGCCATGGAAGACAGTCCGGCTGGGTTGGAGCTGTTTCTCTTTGATGTCCAACTTCTCCATGGTGTCACGGTAGAGGATGTTGATGCTGCTGCCGCCATCTATCAGAACTCGGGAGAAACGAGCAGCCCGCCTCTCCGTAGCGAAGGTGGCATCCAGCACCAGGGCATAAGAACCCGGAGCAGGCATCACCTCCGGGTGGTCAGATCGGCTCCAACTGATCGGCCTCTCCGACCAGTGCATGAATTCCGGAGCTTTAGAAGCAACAACGTTCACTTCCCGGCGCTGTTGATGCTGGCTGCGCCTGTCGTCAGTCACGCTGGTGAAGACGACGTAAGCTCTGTGCTCTTCAGGGAAATCATCTTGGATCGCTCTGACTGGCCGAACCGCTGGCTGCTGGGGCGGCGGAGGCGGCGGGCCAGCAGGTGGAGGAGGCAGGAGTCCGTCGCCCTTGGCGATCCTGGTGAGCCAGTGGCACTTCCGAGTGGCGTGGTTGGACGGCTTCGCGCCGCTGTGAAACTTGCAGGGTGCATCGAGAGTCTGCTCGTATGAGAAGGCGGGCAACCAGTTGGGCTTACCGCCCTTCTGACGCTTGGGAGGAGGCTGTCCTTCCGGCTGCTGGTCTTCGACTGTCACCACCTGCCGGCTTGTAGAAGCTGGTTGTGGCGCCTTGCGCTTGTTGTCGTTTTGCTACTGCCGCCGACTGGCGTAACCAGCCGGGGTCCAAGGAGCTTGAGGAGCCACTTTGCCAGATGTATCAACTTGAATCTCCGCCTTCATGGAGGAGTCGGCCGTGGCGTACTTGTCCGCTATGATCAGCAACTCGTCGAGGGTGGCCGGCTCGTCGCAGAGGAGTTTGTGCTTGAGCAGAGTGCCTTCTCTGCACCCGGCTGTGAAATACTCAATGGCCTACACCTTGTACACGCCTTCGCAGGAGTTGCGCAGCTCGGCCCAGCGCGTGAGGTAGTCGCGAGTCGACTCGTCGGGGCCTTGGACGCACAAGGAGAGCTGGCGAGGCTTGGGTGGCTGCTTGTACGTGCTGGTGAAGTTGCGGTTGAAGGCTTCGGTGAAATCAACCCAGCTGTTGATGCTGCGGGGCTTCAGGCTATTTAGCCATGTCCGGGTGGTGCCTTGGAGCATGAGCGGAACATACTTCACGGCAACGCGCTTGTTGCCGTTTGCGATGCTGACGGCCGTGGAGTAGTCGACCAGCCAGTCTTCCGGCTTCACGGAGCCGGTGTACTTGGGCGTATCTCTTGGTAGAGTGAACCCCTTGGGGAAGGGCTCGCCACGGATGCGGGGGCCAAAGCAAGGCGGACCCAATGCATCTTCTTCTTCTAGCGCTAGGGACCGGTTGAGGCGGTCGATCCAGTGGCGGGCATCGTTCTCCCCGACTCCTTCTCGGCGGCCAAGGCGGTCGCCGAGTGTCGGGTGGTCAACAGGCGGCGGGGAAACGTGTCTCTCCCGGCGCGGGGGAGGCGGACGACCGTCCCGCCGTTCCACTGCTCGTGGGCGGCCGTCTTGGTCGCGCTCGATGGAGATGCGGGTGCGGCTGCGGCTTGCAACCGGCTCTGGGTCTCTTCCGTCGCGGGCACCGTCTGTCGGCGTTCGGGAGGTCGCGCCGTGCTCTCGGCGAGGGGGGAGGTTCCCGGCCTGTAAGCCGGGTTCCATCATGCGGCAGCCGGCTTCCTGCTGCGCGGCGGCCGCGTCGATGAGCTGTTGGATGCGCTCCGTCATGCAGCAACGCTCGTCGCCCTCCAGGCGGTCCAGTTCTTCTGCCGCCGCTTGGGCGGCGCGCAAGTTCTCCATCGGCGTGGCGTAGACTGGGCGGTCGGCCCCCAACATGCTGGCGATGGCTGCGCCACGCTGTCGGACCGTGCCCGCGTGGCTGGGCTCGCCAGCAGCCGGCGTGCCGCAGACGGCGCGGTCGATCTCGCGGTGGTAAGCCTCGGTGAGGCGTCTCATGGCCGCCAACTTGTTGGCACTGTCGAGAAGCGCGATACGGCATGCTTCCAGCGTTTCACCGTTCGCACCGGGTGCTATGGGAGCGGACAGGTCCTGCATTGCCGCCTGCAGCGGATCCTGGCCACCTCCGCCAGAGTGCTCGCCATGCTCGATGACAAGCACCTCCATGACGGTGCCTCCGCCACTGTTCGCGCGAGAGAGCGGTTCGTCGTAGACCACCACGCTGGTGGGGAATGTGTCGAGCGACGCCGTGTCGGAATCGACAAGCATCGGGTCGGTGGAGCCAACCGACTCCAAGTCTGCAGCAGGCTCGCTGCCAACGTGGAGCTGGTCGAGGAGGCCGACGAGGCGGCTCTCGGGGTCATCTGTGCCCGCGTCAGATACGGGCTTGTCGGGAAGGCGAATCTCGCCAACAAGATCGGCGAGGCAACTTGCCGCTCAGACGACCTCCACGCCGTGCAGCGCGTCGACGCAGGCGCCGTCTGGCGTGCCGGGCTGGCTGCGCTTGCCAGGAAGGAACAAGGTTCCCGTCCAGAACAGGTCTCCGAACGGCGGTGCACCTAGCCCCACGGTGGGCGCCAAATGTCAGGGGTTGGATGCGACATATGCCAAGGGATGGCTTATCATGGTGGGAGCTAGTAGAACGTCGCGGGTGCCTGGAAGTGGGATGAGGCGTAGACACGAACGCCGGCGTACTTCACCCAGGTTCGGGGATCTCCTAGGAGATAACACCCCTAGTCCTGCTCTGCGGGGTCTCCGCATGATCACTAAGGCACTAGTGAGTACAAGGTGCTCCTTGAGCTGTATGCCAGAGGTAGAAGAGAGCAGGGCCGACTCTCTCCTCACTCTGAATGAGTCTAGGTTTCACAGGTCCCAACCCTTTGCATGGGTGCCCTGGGGGGTTTATATAGGCCTACCCCCCAGGGGTACAATAGTCATCTGGCCGGGTGTAGGGTCCGGCGGTCAGCGTCTCTGGCCGCCGGCTTCTCTGTCAGCTGCTGGGGCCCGCCGCCTGGTGGGCCCCGCCGACTGGTCTGACTCGGAGCTGACAGGTCGCTCCGCCACTTGCGGGTCTCATCGGCTGCTTGTTGCTGTAGCCGTAATGCAGATGACGCATGCTTGGTCGGGGGGGGCGTGGCTACAGTCCCGCCGTCGGGTGGGAGATCACTGTAGCCACACCGTGTCTTTTCTGGTTTAATGGCGCGCGGACTTCGAGGGAGAAGGGGCCGCTTGCTAGAGGCCGGCCTCCCACCGGTCCGACTGGTCAGGCTCTGCCGCCCTCCAGTCTCTCGCTGCCTGGTAGGGCCTGCCGCCTGCAGGCCATACCGACAGGCCATCGTGGGAACAGGGCTTCACCTGATAGGAATGACGTCAAGGGTGGGGTGGCCACAGTGCCACGTCGTGGGGAGATCTCTGCCTATACGGAGCACTGTGGCCACGCCGTGCCCTGGATATGGGGGAATGGGCTATACTGTAGGCACATCCTGTCTTGTCTTCTTAATGGGGGCGTAGACTTTGAGAGCGTCGTGGGCCGCCTGTTCTAGGAGTCAGCCTCTCTGGAGGCTGCCTGCTATGAGTCGGCCCGTCTGGGGGCCGTCTTCTGGTGCTTGGCCGTCCTCTGGCATCCAGCCTCATGAGCCAGCCGGCCACCAGAAGGCGGCGCTTCATCCTTGATGCTTGAGGGGTGCAGCCAGCCCAATGTCTTGAAATGCTCGGGGACTCGGGTTTGGCTACCCGTGGCCCATTACTCCGACAATATTTTTGGAAAATATAAAAACTACTGGAGCGAAAAGATACCCGAGAGGAGTCCCGGGGTAACCACAAGGGTGGACCCCCTAGGGCGCGCCCCACTACCTTGTCGTCGCCTCGTGGGCCCCCTTGACTTGTCCCCGACACCAAAAGCTCCTATAAATTGAGAAAACTCCAGAATGAAACCTAGATCGGGAGTTCCGCCACCGTAAGCCTCTATAGCCACGAAAAACCAATCTAGGCCCTCTCTGGCACCCTGCCGGAGGGGGCCATCATCACCGGAGGCCATGGAGGAGGATCCCGGAGGGGGCCATCATCGCCATGGAGGCCAAGGACTAGAGGGAGAACCTCTCCCCATCTAGGGGGGAGGCCATGGAGGAGGAAGCACAAGGGGGAGAACCTCTCCCTCTCTCTCTCGGTGGCGCCGGAGTGCCATCGGGGGAACCATCGCCGCGGTGATCGTCTTCATCAACATCACCATCTTCATCACCATCCTCATGTCTTTTACGCGGTCCACTCTCCCGCACCCCGCTGTAATCCCCTACTTGAACATGGTGCTTTATGCCACATATTATTATCCAATGATGTGTTGCCATCCTATGATGTTTTGAATAGATTTCTTTTGTCTTTTGGGTTGATTGATGATATAGATTGGTTTGAGTTGTATGTTTTATTTTGGTGCTGTCCTATGGTGCCTTCCGTGCCGCGCACACGTGAAGGATTCCCGCTCTAGGGTGTTGCAATACGTTCATGATTCGCTTATAGTGGGTTGCTAGAGTGACAGAAGCTTAAACCCGAGTAAGGGGGTTGTTGCGTATGGGATAAAGGGGACTTGATGCTTTAATGCTATGGTTGGGTTTTACCTTAATGATCTTTAGTAGTTGCGGATGCTTGCTAGAGTTCCAATCATAAGTGCATATGATCCAAGAAGAGAAAGTATGTTAGCTTATGCCTCTCCCTCATATAAAATTGTAATGACGACTACCGATCTTGTTAACAATTGCCTAGGATGATTCCGCATGCCGACCCATCATTATTCCACACTCGCCATTTACAATATATAGTAATATATTCTAACTTCATGTTAACATCACCTACTTTTATATTTTAGTTCTCCGATATCATGCAAAGTTATCCTCTTCATACCCACAACGTAGTTTATTTCTCGTTTCTAGATGGAAGCAAACGTTCGGTGTACGTAGAGTCGTATCAGTGGCAGATAGGACTTGAGAGAATATTGATCTTACCTTTAGCTCCTTGTGGGTTCGACACTCCATACTTATCACTTCCACGTTTGGGAATTGCTACGATGATTCCTTGCACTTGGGGATTATCAAGTACAAGCAGAGGTTCAGCCAGGTGCACAGGAACATCACAGACATCCACCCGGCAGCTGTGATAGCCGCGTTCCAGTCCAACGTGCGCAACCGCCGGATACGTTCTAAAATGAATGTTCGTTTGCCCAAGACTGTGAACGAGCTATACACTTTGGTGGATAAGTGTGCCCGAGTGGAAGAGGGGAGACGACTCCCAGGTGAAGAAGATGGCGTCGACGTCGACTCAGAAGACGACGGCGACGCCACCAGCCGGAAGAAGAAGAGCAAGAAGCGCAACAAGAAACGCAATGATAAAGTGGTGATGACCGTTGAAGGATCGAGCGCAGCTAGTACCGGCAAGAAGGCTAGGATCAAGGTCCCCGGCAAGGAAGCTGCCGTGTGCACTAATTGCCAAGAAGCCGCGGCTGCTGAGAAAGCAGGGAAGAGAGATGGGCCGTATTGCAAGATCCATCAGACCAAGGGGCACGATCTCCAGGAGTGTCATCAGGTTGAGCAGCTCGTCAAGAAGCAGAGGGCTGAGTACGAGAAGCGTGATAAGGAGAAGAACCAAGATGGCGATGGCGGGAAGGGCCGAGGTGGCAGAGCAAGTCGCCCCGGCAAGGCTCCTCAGTATCAAGGGAAACCCGCCAAGGGCCGTGAGAAGAAGGATTGCCAAGACAGAAGTGATGAAGGAGATGAAGAGGAAACCAGCGAGCAGGAATTCTAGAAAGCCACTGACGCCCTATGCATTGATGGGGGTGCATCTCTGCACTCCTCTCACCGCCAACTTAAAAAGTGGGCACATGAGGTCAATGCTGTGGAGCCAGCGGTAGATTCTCGGAAGCCGCTCAAGAGGTCTCGCACGCCCATCGTCTTTGATGAGGAGGATCACCCTGACCGCACTACCGTGGTGGGGTGTTTGCTGTTGTTGGTTTGACCAACAATCCGCAACCTCAAGGTCACAAAGATGTTGGTTGACGGCGGGGCTGGGTTGAATCTGATTTCTCCAAAGGTCATCAGCAAACTCCAGATAGCAGATGAAGAGCTCAAGGTTACTGGTATGTTCCAAGGGATCAACCCCGGCAGGAGTCATCCTAAGGGGAAGATCACACTGCCGGTAACATTCGGGGGGGAGTTGAACTACCGGACTCAGAAGATCTTGTTTGATGTGGTTGACCTCCCCCTGCCGTACAACGGAATCCTTGGTCGCCCTGCCCTGGCCAAATTCATGGCGGTATCCCACTATGCCTACAACACTTTGAAGATGCCAGGACCAATGGGCGTTATTTCTATCCTATCAGACAAGAAAGATGCAATCATATGCGTGGACAAGATGTACTGGGAGGCAATTGCTGCAAAAGCTGCGGAAGCCGCTGCTCCCGCCAAGGAAAGCAAGAAAAGGAAGAAAGGAAGCAAGGATGCCAGCAAGGAATCCAGGAAGCGTGCCTTTCCGGAGTGCACTACGCCTGTTGATGACTTGCTGGAGAGTTCCAATAGCAAGAGATCCAAGGCTGCCACACCATCTGTGAAAAAGGTTCCGGCAGGGCTGGCTGGCTCTGGTGGTACATTTACCATCAGTGCCACCCTCGATGACAAATAGGAATGCGCGTTCATTGCCTTCCTGTGGGCGAATGTCGATGTGTTTGCTTGGCAACCATCTAACATCCCCGTGTTCCCAGGGAGGTAATCGAGCACCACCTTGCTGTCTGCCCACATGCCTGGCCCGTCAAGCAGAAGGTCCGGAAGCAAGCTTTGGAGCAGCAGCAGTTTATTGCCGAGGAGATCAAGAAACTTGAGGCAGCTGGATTGGTGAGAGGAGTATTGCATCCAACATGGTTAGCAAACCCAGTGGTGGTACGCAAGGCAAATGGGAAATAGAGGCTTTGCATAGATTTCACGGATCTTAACAAAGCATGCCCGAAGGACCCATTCCCCTTGCCACGCATCGACCAGATTATGGATTCCACCTCCGGATGCGACTTGCTCTCCTTCCTGGATGCCTACTCTGGATACCATCAGATCTTCATGTCCAAGGAGGACGAAGAAAAGACCGCGTCCATAACTCCATGTGGCACATACTGTTTTGTACAGATACCTTTCGGGTTAAAGAGCGCTGGATCCACTTTTGCAAGAGCAGTATAGATTGGCTTTGAGTCCCGGTTGCACAGAAATGTTGAAGCCTACATGGATGATATTGTGGTCAAAACCAAGGACAGAACGACTCTCATTCAGGATTTGGAAGAGACCTTTGCGAATCTACGCAGGCTCAATTTGAAGCTGAACCCGAAGAAGTGTGTGTTTGGCATTCCTTCCGGCAAGCTACTTGCCTTTTTTGTGTCCCATCGGGGGATAGAGGCCAACCCCGACAAGATCAAGGTTATCGAGCAGATTCAAGCACCAAAGACAGTCAAGGACGTGAGACGTTTGACCGGATGTGTTGCCACGCTGAGCAGGTTCATTTCCAAGTCTGCTGAATGCGCCTTGCCATTTTTCAAAATCTTGAAAAAGGCAGGGCCCGTGGAGTGGACCCCGGAGGCAGACGCTACGCTACAAGATTTGAAGACCTACCTTTCCTCTGTTCCCACCTTAGTCGCTCCTAAACCACAAGAGCCGTTGCTGCTATATCTAGCAGTGACCAATCAAGTGGTTGGCACAGCACTGGTGGCATAGTGGGAGGTAGATGAAGCAGCAACCATCGCCGCCATCCCCTCTGGAGAGGAAAGTGAACCAGTCTCGGCAAGATCAGATGCAGTTCAAGACAGAGAAGAGCAAAGCTGCGGAGACAGTGCAAAGATCACGGCAAGGAAGAAGATGGTGCAGCGTCCAGTGTACTTCGTCAGCTCCCTACTGCATGGGGCTAGGTCGAGGTACTCTGGCATGCAAAAGTTGATTTTTGGCCTCATCATGGCCTCAAGGAACTGCGTCACTACTTCCAAGCCCACGAGATCACGGTTGTCACCCGCTTCCCTTTGCAACGCATACTCCGAAACCCCGAGGCTACTGGAAGGATCGTGGAATGGGCTTTGGAGTTATCCAGCTTTGGTTTGAGGTTTGAAAGCACATCAACTATTCAGAGCAGAGCACTGGCAGAGTTCATTGCAGAGTGGACGCCAACCCCTAATGAGGAAGTACTCGAAATAGTTATCCCCGGCAAGGAAGCGCCCCAAGAATGGATTATGTATTTTGATGGTGCCTTCTCCCTACAGGGTACAGGAGCTGGCGTGCTTCTCATTGCTCCCACTGGGGGGCACCTTGAGTACGTCGTTCAAATGCATTTCCCCCGAAAGGAGGCTACCAACAATACTGCACAGTATGAAGGGCTCCTTGCTGGGCTCAGGATTGCGACAGAGTTGGGAATTAAGAAGCTGATCATCCGTGGAGACTCACAGCTTGTGGTGAGACAGATCAACAAGGACTACCAAAGCCCATTGATGGAGGCATACGTCGAGAAAGTGAGAAAGTTGGAAGAGCGCTTTGACGGACTGCAAACAGAGCATGTGCCACATGCGGAAAACAGCATTGCTGATCATCTGTCAAAGTGCGCTGCGCAAAAACTCCCTGTGGAACCAGGGAATTTTGTTCTCCATCAGACTCAACCCTCCGTATCCCCAGCAACAATGGCCAGCAAGAGGAGGAAATTGAACTCCGGCAAGCCTCTCCCGGCAGATCTTCCCGAATCCCTCGGCAGAAGGCTTGGCGGGAACAACTCCCCTTCGACCAGCGAGCTGCACCCTCCCGCCGAATCACCAGTCTTCGCAGCTGAGGCGTGCACTCCTGTCGACGAGGAGGTGCCGCTAGTCCTTGTTGCCGAGCCCCAGGCTCCAACTTGGGCATGACACATTGTTCGTTTCCTAAAAATAGGAGAACTTCCCGAAGAACAAGAAGAAGCTGAAAGAGTAGCCCGGAGGGCCAGTATGTATCAGTTCGTTGACGACACGCTATACAGAAGAAGGCCCAACGGTGTGAAATTAAAGTGAATTTGCTGGGAAGAAGGAAAGGAACTGCTCGCAGAAATACACAAGGGTATGTGTGGCTCCCACATCGGATCAAGGGCCTTGGTTGGGAAAGCTTTCCGGCAAAGTTTCTACTGGCCCACTGCCCTCCAAGATGCAATTGAGCTAGTCACCAAGTGTGAAGCCTGCCAGTTCCACTCCAAGAATATCCATTAGCCTGCTCAAGCTCTCCAAACAATCCCTTTGTCATGGCCATTTTCGGTCTGGGGGCTCGACATCCTGGGTCCCTTCCCCCGTGCTACCGGGGGCTTTGAATTCTTGTTCATCGCAATCGACAAGTTTACAAAGTGGCTGAAGGTGGAGCCGTGAGAAAGGTGACCGCGCAGTCAGCTATCAAGTTCTTGAAAGGATTGGTGTGCCGCTTCGGGGTACCTGCCCGAATCATCACCGACAATAGCACCCAATTCACAAGCCGCGCCTTCATGCAATACGTTCATGCCCTCGGAAGCAAGATTTCATTTGCCTCTATGGCCCATCCCAGAAGCAATGGACAAGCTGAGAGGGCGAACGCTGAAGTGCTGCAAGGTCTCAAGACAAGAACTTTCGATAGACTGCAGAAGTGCGGCAGGCAATGGATCGACGAGCTGCCGGTGGTTCTTTGGTCCCTCCGTACGACACCAAATCGAGCTACCAGGCAGACTCCCTTCTCCCTAGTCTATGGGGCAGAAGCAGTTATCCCCACAGAACTCATATACGGGTCTCCTCGAGTGCTTGCCTATGATGAAGTAGTGCAGGAACAGCACCGGCGTGACGACGCTGTGCTACTTGAGGAGAACCGTCTCTGGGCTGCTACACGTGCTGCACGCTACCAGCAAGCCCTGCGTCGCTATCACAGCCGCATGGTTCATGCCCGGAGTCTTGAGGAAGGCGACCTTGTCCTTAGGCGCGTTCAGTCCACCAAGGGTGCAAACAAGTTGACGCCGAAGTGGGAAGGCCCTTACCGGGTAGTACGAGTCACCAGACCTGGCGCAGTCCGTCTGGAGACCAGAGATGGCATTCAATTGCAAAACTCATGGAATATTAAGCATCTCCATAAGTTATACCCGGAAGGCGCGGCTGTCGGGCCCTGCCCGGCAGCCACCCTTTTGTACAAGCTTTGCCGAAGTTGCATGTAACCCTTTGTACAATGCCAGGTGCAGACCCTGAGCAACAGAGAAATAAACGAAGTGCTGGGGGGCCCCAAAACTTGCATGCATGCATAAGCATATCATGAGCATAGCATGATCATGTAGAAGAGGACGCATGTGGCATTGTTTTCATCTGCATCAAGTTGAAGGATTCTTGCCGTGGACTAGGTCCTGAAGAGAAGGATTGAAGACGAGCCCACATGACGATCCCCGGCAAGCCAAACAGATAAGTTCCTTCTTATCCATGTTTGTTCTGTATTCTGCAAACTTGTGCATATGAAAGCCCGCCACCCTCGAAGCATAGGTGCTCCTACCCATTGACTCGAACGCTGCTTCAGTCAGGGTGGTCGCAGTGGCCTTTGACGGAAGAGGCTTGGCGGGGGGCTGGTCCCTTTCTTACGGTTGTGCCTGGCAGGCCTAGCCCCGCGACAACAAACTAAGGGTATCGGCAGGATAACTTGCCTGAGAAACTTGTTTACTTAAAAGTATAGAGGCATTTCACCTCTGCATGGAGATAGTACATGCACAAGTGCCCGGCAAAGTTTATCTTTTTCATTAATATGCTGATAATCAAGTACATATCTCATAGAACACAAACATGGATAAGGAAGTTTACATTATTTAGACTAAAGTTTGGCCCAAGCCTACATATTTTAAACTGAAAAAACATAAGTGCCCCGTAATCCCGTTCTTGTCCCTCTCCTCCTAGGCACAGCGGTGAAAAAGGAAGAGGGCAAAAGGAGTGCCTAAGCAGAAGCCTAGCCTGATCCTGTCAGGGCTTGCCGAACGCAGCCTGACAGGATCGAGAGTGGCGAGGCCGCGAAGGAGAGGTGCGAGGGGAGCAGCTTGGCGGTGCCCTGGTCACCACCTCCAGAACCAGCAAGAAGCCCCGGCGCAGGCATCGGTAGGAAGAACTACCGGAGCCCAGCTGGAAGACTGCTGGAGGAGGCGAAGGCACCAAGAGAGTGACCCCCTTCCCGGCAACCATCCTAAAGAGGACGGTGATGATGGTGCCGGGGAGGGAGGGGAAGTGCGGAAAGATGAGGCAGCGGGCCGGCAGTACGAGATGAAGGCGTCGGTGCCATCGTACTCCGACCTGACGCCCTACCACCCGCCTTCTCCTTCTTCCCTCGTTCTTTCTTCATCACCACCACTCCGGGAGGACACCACCCCCTCGGGCCGTCACCTCCCCCGGAGAAGCAGCAGGCGACAACGGTGACCAAGGTGTGCAAAAAGTACCGCTCCCCACCTTGGAAGGTAGGAAGGTGCCACCATCTTCAGCGTCCGCCCAGGCTCTGCCGGAAGGAAGAGCACCGGGATTTTCGAGGATCCCGAGTGCTGCACCCCAGCCAAACGCCGGGATCCCCAAGGGCCCCGTCGGCAGGGCGACGGGCCTTGGCGACCCACAACAAGGGTTGGCACTCCTCGCCGGACAGCCGGCTCGCGTGGGGGAGGCGAGCGTTTCATCATTCTGAAGAAGCGCGACACCTCCGACGCTGCAGGCGATTCGACGCCCACGACCTCGATCACTGCATCCCTTTCGGCCCCGTACCAGACTCACTCCCCGGGCGTCTACACAAGCGTTCGGCGTCATCAACCCCAAGCTAGGGCCTGGGGGCTGGTCCCAGCCTATCCACCTCGACATAGCAAGGAGGGAGGCAGAGAATGGAGGGGAGATGTGAGTGGATGAGCACCTCCGCTCCTCCTCGCCCCTTTTTATAGGCGAGCTGGGGCTAGGGGGCTGACCCCTCAGCGGGTACTCGCTGCCCCGCTCAACCAACCCAAGAAGGCCAGGCCTCTGCCATGACGCTCGCACCGCACGCCTCCGTTACCTACCCCACTCAATGCATGCGGCATACGTGGCTAAGGATAAGGGCGTGGTGGAAAGAGTGAATTGGCAGTTACTCGCCCGTGCGTTAAAGTCATTCACGGGCCATTAAAAGGATGGCCCCACTACGATTAGCGTTACACGACGCGCGGGCAAACCGGAAACTGACTCAAGCTCAGATTAAGGAAGAAGCAAAGAAGATCTCAAGGGGTGAGCTACTACGGCCTCCCCGCCTGTGTACTGAATAGGGCCTACCCCAACGACGCTCGACAGCGCGTTCAGGCCAGGCCCGGGGGCTCCTGTTGGTGCAACAAACCCCAGGTATGTTGCCCAGACTATACACAGGCTCAAGAACGAGATTGCAGCATCCAGGACAAGGCCAAGCAGAAGAGATCAGCTCTTTGAGGAATCAAAGGACGGATCAAGAAGACCAAGATCAACCAAAGGAGTAAAATACCGCGACGGGAAAAACCTCCCCTGCTGGGCAGGCGAGCCTGGTGGGGACGAGGTTGCCCTGAAGACAAGTCTCAAGATTGCCCCGGCAGGCTTGCCGGGGACGCTGAGGGCGGATTACCCCGCCAAGGCTCCACCGCTCCACCTCACAGCAACGCAAGTCACCAATCGATGCGGTGTCGAGCCCCAAGATGCTAAGTGGCCGTTATTTGGCACATGGTAGCCATCTCCAGAGGAAATCACCTCCAAATGACACTCGTCCAGCGACGTGTCACGCAGGTAGACAAGAAGGTGGCAAAACAGCACGGCAAGGCTTGCCGGGCTAGGCTACGATGTGACACTAAGTGGCGCATCTAATGCGCTCTGTCCAGTCTGCAGAGTTAGGTATGATGGCACTGTTTGCTATCTAATCAGTACACAATGACTGATTTGCCATTGTGGTGACCCCTTGATCTATAAAAGGAGGGCCATGGCAACCTTAGAAAGGATTCAAACCCCTGTACACTCATACGCGCGTAGCTGCTCTCGCCCCGAGGCAACCTTGCCGGGCTCGAGCGCTGCGTCTCCACCACTGTCCTCTCATCAATCCACCAAAGCAGGAGTAGGGTTTTACGCCTCGCGGTGGCCCGAACCTGGGTAAAAATTGCCTGTGTGATCGCTGCCGCGCTTCCCCGCGCCCTCCGCTCTTTGTGCAATGTGTCCTTCCCCCCTGTCGAACCACAAGGGGCCGATGGCCCCATAGGTGGCTGTGTTTCCCCACGACATGGAATGAGTAATACAAAAAAAGGATGGCATGATATAATTCACATATATGATGCTTGGCTAAATAGCATGGCATTGCATAATTCACATACATAATGCCTTGCAACAAGATAGCATTGCATAATTCACATATATAATGTCTTGCAACAAGATGGCATTGCAAAATTCACAATTAGACACTAAACAGGTGGCATTCACACAAAGCATGTCTAAACTAAGCAAATGACATGCCAATGCAAGACACCATATGCACGATATGAGAAATATAACCCTACCAAGTTAGAGCATGCACCTCGGGGGGGGGGGGGATACGACTGGTCATCTGTCTCTGAATCCTCCTCTGAGGAGCCATCCGTAACCAGCAAGACATGCGCTTCGTCAGATAGCATTGTCTGCTCTGAAGACCTTGTTTTCACTCCAGATTTTTCCATGACCGTGTCGAATGGCTGATGCACAGAAAGAGTAATTGAATGTACTAAAATTGTTAACAAATTTAATACGTAATAAAAAAAGGATGGCATGATATAATTCACATATAAGATGACTGGCTAACCAGGATGGCATTGCAAAATTCACATATATGATGCCTGGCTAAACAAGATGGCATTGCATGCTTCACATATATGATATAGAAACTAAACAGATGGCATTCACACAATGCATGTCTAAACTAAGCAGATGACATATTTTATGTATAAAGTAAGCAATGCAAGGCACCATATGCATGATATGACCAACATCAGCATGCCAAGTTAGAGCAAAAGACCTCAGGGGGTAAATAGGAGTGGTCTGCTCCCTCTGAATCCCCCTCTAAACAGTTATCTTCCTCTTGATTATAGTCTGGAATGGGGGAGGGGGGTTGCTTTTGCGCCGACCATGGAGCGACGTCTGCATGAAATTTTATTGCCACACAAGGCTCGTCTCTTTTGCTCTACATGTTCAGTACCATTGTGTACAATAACTGACATGCATAGGAATAAAACATAGTGAGATTATGTAAGGAGTGCATGCACAAATCCAGAGTGATGGTAGCAAACTGTGGATAGACCCAAAACCAATTATAGCAGGCAGATAATAGCTTTAGTTAAAAAATAGAGATAATGGTTCCTTTAATGTTTGTTTCCACCCAACATGAAACTTATAGTAGACACCCGAGATTAACCAGATAGTATTGATTGCTGCCCCAATATGTACCCCACAACCATTTAAAAACTCAAGTTTGAGCATTAGTTTGGACCTGACTCGGAGTCTAATCGGTGAACAGGACGATAAAGTAGCATGTCATCATATTAAGCGATACATAACGAAAGCAGACACGAAAGAGTGCAACCTCTCTTGCGGACCCGTGTAGTCCTCAAGGTCAACTACTCAGTTGATGATGGTAATGTAGTTGTCGTGGCTGCCGGCGGCGGGGAAGAAGATCTGAGGCGGCGAAAGACAGTCTGGAGGGCGAATCCCTGCTGTGGTGAACCCGTCTGTCGTTGGAGCAGCTGAGTTGGGGTGGACCACATCGCAGCAGGAGCAGGACAAACCACACAAGGTTTTCTTTGACACATATCTGTAACAGAAGTAATTCTGTAAGGGCTTGTTTGAATTGGAGGATTCTAACAATGCAGGGATAGGAAATACATAGGAATAGGATAGGAATGCACGTGTAAAACAGAGAAATTAAAAACACAGGATTTCTGCCAATCTGGGTGTTTGGTTCACAAGAATTGGAAGATCACAGGATGCAAAGAAGCATGGTGAGATTAAGTCAAACCACAAGAAAATGTACGGTTATAATGCTATTATGCTACTATCTCTTAGTATTGTGCCTCATGAATAGGAATTTGAAAAGGAGGACAAGTGGATATTAAAATTCCTACCGTTTTTCTTTCAAGGAGACACTAAAGGAACAAATACTACAGTTTTCCTTTGCTCCATTCCTTTGTACCAAATGCATGAATAGTAGTACCATAGGAAACTTTCCAATTCCTATTTTTTCCTAAACTTTTCCTTTCAAGCACTAGCGATTCTAGTAGGCAGGCTTGAACAGGGAAAATCCTACACTCAAAAAATGTTTTTGTGCTACTTCTACTACTTTGGACCCAGGCCACTGCCCTACTAGCTCAACTCCCAGGCCCATCTACAAACGCACAGCTCAAACACGCAGAAATAAATAATGATGGCGTTCAAGAGAGTCCATCACGGATAGCTAAGTTGCCTGGTACCTCACTGCTTATCATATAGTAGGAGAAACTAATCGTATTTCATGTTACTACGTGTGTTCGGTGGACAATATATATAACATGTAGAGTAAAAAAGCGATGCAACAAGTGTACAACCTCTTTGGCGAAGCCATGTCGATCTCAGCATGACTGGGTTGGTCGGTGAGGATGCTCTGGCTGATTTGGCTGTCGGAGGAGGGGAAGAAGATCTTAGGCGTCTGGAGATGGAGCCGGGGGTACTGCTCCACTGTAATGGAGGGTTTCGTCGTTGGACCAGCTCCGGTGAGTTGTATGACGGCGATGCTGAAGCAGGACAAGAGAGACAATGTTAACCTGAGTGGAATTCTATTAGCATCTCCAATAGATGATGTAAAATACATAACCACAAAGTGCTAGATGTAAAATACATCAGCCGCTCATCTCTGAACTTAACTGTCGAAACTGAATTGAACTATCGAAATTGAATTTTACTGTCGAAACTGAATTTTGCTGTCGAAACTGAATTTTACCGTCGAAACTAAACGCACTAGTAGCAGACAAGCAGTAGCAGCAGCAGCAGCAGCAGCGCCCGGAGCAACAGCGCGTGCGAGAGCCGGGGCAGCTAGTCGTGTAGCAGCATCTCGGGTAGCAGCTGCAGGGGCTCAAGCGAGAGCAGAATCTGCTGCTCGTGCAGCAGTAGCGCGAGCAAGAGTAAAGTAGCAGCGCAAGCAAGAGCAAGAGCGAGAGCAGCAGCGCGAGCAAGAGCAAGAGCAGACCAGGCAGGGGACCGAGAGTAAGAGCAGAGCAGCAGCGCGAGGGAGAGCCAAAGCAGCAGCAGCTCCTACTGATGTGGACGTCGCCGCCGAGGGAGCGATGCCGTGGAGGAAGTGGCTGGCGACGCCACCGTAGATGGAGCCGCGTCATGTCGGCTCGGGACCGAGCGCCGGCAGCACCATGAGATCGAATCAACAAGAAAAGGCAGCAATTAGTGTAGAACCTCTTTGGTGGCGCCGATTAGGCCTTAGCTTCATCCGAGGAATCGGTGATGATGCTGCTCTTCCGTTGGTGCTGGTGAAGACGGCGGTGTGGGAATGGAGGTGGCGCGAAAGACGAGGGGAATGTCGGGGTAGCTCCTTGGAGGTCGAGGACGGGGTGGCTGAACCGGCGGGACGACGAGATCGACGACGGATCCTCATCCGATGTGGTGGATGAGGGACGTCGAGGTGTTGCTGTGGACGACGTCGTCGGGGAAGAGGCTCCGGCTGGGTGGCGGACGGAGGAGGGTGTGGGACTTCGCGGGTTTTCGCGGCCTCGGTGTACGAATTGCGGCGGATGGGATGGGAGGAGGAACCATGGCTTAGGAACGCGCTTGTCCGAAATGTGGGGTAAGTTACGAAAGAACCCCCACCGATTTAAGCTAGGCAGTTCTTTCGGTTCAGGGGTATCACGGGCATTTCACGTGTCGGGATTTCGCAGGAGGTGGGAGTTTTCACGCGCGTTGTAATTTCGGGATAGCAAGGCGCGGGTTGAGATGGAGGGAGTTTTTGGAGCACAACGATACAAAGAGATATCTTAAAATTTTGGGGTAACAAGGCGCGGTTTGAAGAGGCGGGAGTTTCGCAGCACGATAGACAGAGATGCTAGCTTGAAATTTCGGCATAACAAGGCGCGGCTTGAAACTTCGGGAGAACAAGCTTAACGTGTACAAAAAAAAGGCAATTTGCACCTTACTAGAGAGAGCGATGTCCTGTTTTACTATATTACTAAAAATGCATTCAAATACAACTACAAAAAACTAAAAAAATCAGGACAACAAACTTAACGTGTACAGTACCAAATCAATTTGCACTTCCCTCAACAATAAAAAAACAATTCGTTTTGTCTAGCATATGGACTAAATTTAAGTACATTTTCCCTGTTTGAATGGGATTGTACTCGGGTTAGTTATACAACCATCTAAATATTATCTTCACAACACATGACATGAATATAGGAGTAGTAAATTCCCATATTAATATGAACTACATGTACATACGATCTTGAATTCAAATATATGTATCCATTTTATGTTGAATTCAAATCATAGTACATGTATGCTCTAGCTAGATGTTCGGAATCTAAACCATGTATGGTACTACGTACAATGTGTTTAACACGCACAACACACACACACCATTTAGACTAGTAAGGTACATGTGCATTGCACGCATGAGATTTGGTAACCAAATTATGAATAAATATCACATTATAGCATGTAAGCTTTGAGTCATATATGCATGATGTAGATGTTCGTTTAATTCTTATAGTTCATCTCATTCAAAATCAATTAGTTTTTATAAAAAAGCTAATCTATTTTAAGATTCATGGAATTGTGCGTTGTAAAGTATAAAGTAAAAATAAATAATGGCAATTCATCTAGAAAAAAAATTAGGCAATTATGATACGGAAGATTCTAGAACAAAGGAGAAGTGCTTGTGTTTTGAGGTTTGTGCATTATGCTTAAGTTCAACCATGGAGTCTTCTAGATTGTACATGTGGCAAAATCTGGTGGAATGTAGATGATATCCAATGACCAGTAGTGCTCGGATTTGCCATCTCTGCACCGTCGGATTGGCTTCATCCAACGACCATCTTTTAAAGTTATTCAAACACTATATAGGGGTATAGATATGTGATGCGAAAGCCACCCATCATCTCCAATTTGAATAGTGTGTCCATGCACGGATGCAATGTGACCAAACGATGCCTGCCATCGGTATCTCAAATTCAAATCAGTCTGACCTTGTTCAATGTGTATACAGTATAGCATTCTCGTTTCCAAACCACATCACGCATATCTCAGTTATATTCATGCATGCATGGGTTTCAAACATCATGATCTCTTATTCTAATATTGAATTCAACTTTACATTGATTATGACCTTACCTAGTCTTTTACACCCACACAGTCGTCTTCTCTTTATAATTGTACCACTAATTTTCTCTCGTGCATGCATGCACACACACTACCACTCGGCATTATCCATCGCACACATGCAATCTTTTTCTTCAGGTCGGTCTCCCATGCATGCACACACACACACCTCCCCCTCTTCATCACTTCGGACATTCTTTATCTCTCAGATGCATGCGCAATGATTGATGTTCCTCTATGTGTGTATATATATAGCTAGGTCTTTCCCAATTTTCCACACAAACCGATCGATCTATATATCTAGTCAGGTCTCACCCTCTTTCCCACGTACACATCGATCAATCTATACCTCTCTATATAGGATTGCATAGCTGATACACCCACATTATCTATCCATTGTCCCCCTCTCATCATCCATGCCTTCCGCTTCATCTCTCAGACGCGCGCACAGTGGCGAAGACAGGGGGCAGTAAGGGCCCTGGCCCCCCCCTAACATCACTATATACTGAGGCTAATATGAATGTGATCAGTAGATCAATTGCTGGTAAAATGGTTTAAGTTGATGAATTGGCCCTCCCCGTAAAGGATTAGCAATGCTTGGCCCCCTAGCTCCTTTATTTTTCATGGCTCCGCCACTGCGCGCGACCGCGCACGTTCTCGCCCCCTCTCTTTAAATATCGATCTCGCACTTGTGCACTCCTTCATAGTCTCCCTCCACTTGGCCCCTCGCACCATCTTCCAGCACCCCACCCCACCCATATCCTAGTGCTTGTACGCTCGTAGAGCTCTTCCCTCTATCTATCTCTATCGATATCTCGCGCGGTCGACCCCTCCCCTCCCTTCTCGTATATCACCCCGGCCACATGCACATACATGTATGTATATAGGCCTCTCCTTCACACAAATTGCATTGACACGTATTCCCTCACCATATCTTAGTATCTCTCACACACACAGACTACGTGTGCGAAAGAGAAGAGGTGCACACACGCACTCGTTCCCACATACAAACATGCGGGTGCACGGTGGAGCACATTTGTATAAAAAATGAGCGTGTAGAAAGGCTTTAGATGATGTGCCACTAGTCTATATCTATACCTCTATATCTATATCTATATATATACCCCTATATTGAGTGCGAATAAATTTGAAAGATGGTCGTTGGATGAAGCCAATCAGACGGTGCAGAGATGGCAAATCCGAGCACTACTGTCCATTGGATATCATCTACATTCCACCAGATTCTGCCACATGTACAATCTAGAAGACTCCATGGTTGAACTTAAGTATAATGCACAAACCTCAAAACACAAGTACTTCTCCTTTGTTCTAGAATCTTCCGTATCATAATTGCCCAAACGTTTTTTCTAGTTGAATTGCCATTATTTGTTTTTACTTTATGCTTTACAACGCACAATTCCATGAATCATAAAATAGATTAACTTTTTTTATAAAAACTAATTGATTTTGAATGAGATGAACTATAAGAATTGAACGAACATCTACATCATGCATATATGACTCAACGCTTACATGCTATAGTGTGGTATTTATTCATAATTTGGTTGCCAAATCTCATGCGTGCAATGCACGTGTACCTTACTAGTACTTCCAGTATGTGCAAAACATGTAAATTAGAATTCCAATGGCACGCTACACAGTGTCTCTCCCTTTTTCAGTTAATATATTATGATTAAATTGATGTGGGGGCATCCATGAAGCCACGTGGCACATTTGGAGGCGTTGTCGCGACCTCCTTATGTGGATTGATCACAGTGACGTGCTGCTGGTTCCAGAAGAATGTACTCGTCCTCTGTCACGCACACTGGCAGTACATGCACGAAGGAAAGATGTGCACGCACGCACTCATTCCCTCGCACGCACACGCGGGTACACGGTGGGACGCATTTTTGTACGAAGATCCACCCCATGTGATAATTTGACGCGTGTAAAGTCGTTCACTTCATTGATGGTCAATTAATACAGTGCATGCAAATTGAGTGGACATGAGGGAGGAAGTAGCTGAGAAAGACATTACTGCTCCACTGTGTGCATGCGAGTAGTTAAATCATGGGTTGCTACTTCCATTGGTCTCCTTCGTATTTTGTGCCAATTTTTTAACCATAATTTTAAGTAACACAATATTTATGCATGTCATAAAAATTAATGTCATCGAAAACTATGTTCAAATGTGATTCCAATGATATAATTTTTGGTGACATGCATTAACATTTTCTTAGTTAAATATTTGGTCAAAAATTGGCACAAAATAAAAAGGGGGCCAATAAACCAGGACGCAGGCAGGATGATCAATTTTTGCCTGGGTTACTGTTGGTGGCCTTTGTATTTAAATATGGACGGAGTGGAGTAGCACTATCTTTATCTTAGCCTCGTAGGGCTCTCCCAGCGCCTACGCTCGCCTCCCCACCTCGCCCACTGGATCCCGCCATGGATAATCCCTTAGATCCCAGGATCCCGCGGGCTGCCCTCTCGCTGCGGCCCGCAGCACTGCCGCCTTTGAGCGAAACCCACATGTGTTTCAGAGGGGATCCATTGCTCTGGAATCACAGATCCATGGTGCCGGAGGACATGCCAGGGCTGCGTTTCAGGTGGTGGGCAGCAAGGGCAAATCAGATCGAGGAAGTGTCGCATCGATTGGAGACAAGTTCGAAGGAGCTGCGTCTGGCGAAGCACAAGGCGGAGGCGCAAGTCAATCTCAGGGGAGAGATGCTAAGGGATGTCAGCATCTGGCAGTGTCGCGTTGATTTCGAGCTGGGGCTAATGGCAGAGATCATGTTCACGGAGTCGACTTCGGAGGAAAGAACGCGCATGCCTGCTGAATGGCATGAGCAGCCGGTGCAACTATTCAAATGGGCGGTAGGAGAAGCCAAATCGCGGGACCAGCTGCGGCGGCGCCGCTGGGCATGCATCATAGGCGAGGTGAGCTGACCTCCTTCCCCGCCAGCGATGCAGTGACCTACTCGGTTGCTGCTGTAGTGGACTTGCGGCGCCATGGCGGTTTGCAACCGTGACAATCACTCCATCTATATGTATTGTATTCCTGTGAAAATACTTGGTCGTTTGGAAAAAGATGGTAATTGATTTATCACTAGTTTTTGAATGCTTGGTCGTGAAAATCACCCGAAGCCACAACCAGAAGTCTCCATCGCGTAATACTTACGGTCGGTTGTACCAACAGACGGTCGGTCGGACCCGCGTCTCACCGAAGGGACACGCATCGGCTTGGTCTGACATGTACGACCAGTTACATCACTGACTTGTGCGACCGCATTTGAGTAGTAGTACTTGAAATTTGTGTTCCAGGAAACTCATCGGGAGCCATTTCGGGCCTCGAAACCAAAACCATCAATTAATCTTTAGCTTGTTCCCATCACATTCCAAAGTAGTACTACCATGCTATAATTAAGTGCAAACCTGCTCACACCTAGTACGTATCAAACCTGAATGTGTTCCCACTATGCAGGTTTTAGTACTAGTGCTAGTACTAGGTTATAAAAAGGGGAACTACCTAGCCGAAAATCACTCTACCTTCCTTCTCATAAGTCTTTCTTATTCGTCCGTCCTTGCCATGGCCGGTGTGCAGAGCTCTAGGTCGAGAACTACTCGTAACAAGGGAGCGGCGACCAAGGCCGTGGAAAAAAAAAAGAGGGCTCGCCGCCTCGCAGAGACCTCGAAAGATCTCTCACGGGCAGGCGAGGGCTCCCAGGAGCGCCCTAGCCGCGGAGGCGAACATGCCGAGCTGGCGGTGCTGGAGTCGTTATCCCTCGATGACATGCCCGATCAGCTCAATAAGCAGAAGGAGTTCATCGATGGCTTGGTGGAGCTGCTGAAGGAGAGCCTCGACGACATGCCCGCTGAGCTCAATAAGAAGGAGGAGTTGACCGCCGGCTTGGTGATGCTGCTGAAGGAGAGCATTGCCTCGGGTAAGAAGGCGACCGGCGAAATCCTACAACTTCAGGAGGACAAGGCGAAGCTCCGCCACGAGCTCGACCTGCTAAAGGAGGAGAACGCCGGCTGGAAGAAGCTGCGTGAGAAGAGTAGTTCCTCGGTGAATATGCAGCACGCCCTCGTCATGGAACAGAAGGAAGAGTTGGCGAAGCTCCGCATCGAGCACCCGGCTGCTGTGAAGGTACGTAATGCGGCAGTGGAACTGATGATGAAGGCTCGCGTCGAGAAATCCCGCGTCATGGACAGAATGAAGAAGATGGAGGAGGAGATGCGCGAGGAGATGGAGGTCGTGGAGGCGATGAAGAAGCAGTTACGACTCTGCGGCCAGCAACCCTTCATGTACTAGAGAGCAGCGCCCCAGACTTGTGTGTGCGTCTTCCTTCTTTTTTGGGGGTGGGGGGATAATCTTCCTTCTTCTTTTGCTCCTGTGTTTCTTCTTTTGTTTCGGTTGTTTCGCCGCATGTGTCATGTTCTCTGCGAGGTATGAATAGAACAATGCTAACGATGAGCGGCGCCGTGGGATCGATGACTAGCAAATTAGATCATTATTTATCGCCATATCACACTGGGCTGCCGTATTTCGTGCTCCTCCGTCGTACTAGTACTCCAGTGGAAAACTTGAGTATACCGCACGGTTCTTTGCTCCTCCTCAGGTCATTGGCAACATTTATACTAGCAGTCAAATCACAAGGCCCCGCCTTCCAGCAGTAATGAACCGTCAAATCACAAAGGCCCTCGCCTCTCGTGAAACCGACCAAGCGAGACTGCCCCGCCCTCTAGCCTTTTAAATGTGTACTTTTGTACAGTAGTAGTATCGATGGATTGCGCCATGGAGCAAAACTAACAAGATGAAATTAAAGAAAAAGGTGGTACATATTGAGAGCGCAAGTCGCCAAATTATGCATATAGTACTATTAAAAAAGCTAGTACGTGCTTAGAGTGGGTGCTAAAGTCTATTAAAGAAATTAGCATACCTATTTAATTCTTTGACAACTAAACTCCTTCATGCTTTGGGTAAACTTCTCTCATTTAAGTTTTTTTTAGAATTACATATCTCATCTAAGTGTTTTGCGTATGTGGCATGCTTAGAGCGTGGTTAATAGTATAGCCAACTGCTGGCTATATGATGTTGGCCATATATATTGTACGTATATAATGTGAAGAAACAAGTGGTAGTACTACCAACTACAAGATGAACTGTAAGAAATACTAGTATGTACGTACTGAAGAGTTAAAGTAACGAGAAGGAACATAACATAGTTCTGTTGGGGGCTCAGCACAACACACCCCTCAAATAAAACTAAGCACCCTGGTAGACACTGCATTAGAACCACCATGAGCAATGACACTGCCACCTTACTCGGACTCCTCGTCCACGTGCTCGACTTCGTCCTTGTCCCTCTTCCTCTTGGCCGATACTTCTTTGCTTGAACCGCACACTTGGCTCTCGCTGTTCATCCAACCCTTGTAGATATTGAAACAAAGGTAGGCATCCATTGCAGCGTACTGGATGTGGTCTCTATCTAGTACATTCCACTGCCATGTAAGATGAAACTCGGGCGGAGGTTTCGTTAGTTTGCCGTACGAAGGATCAACCATGGCTCCTGCCAGGGTCAGCATTGAAGGCTGACGGGAGGGCACCAGCCCATTCTTCTGGAGGTCGAAGGGATGGCCTACAACGAGGCCTATCCGACTCAGGACTCTTCTGTCGTTCGTAAACTCTACAGTAACGAATTTGACTTTGCCGCCCGCGAGAAAGTTCTTAAAATCCTCGCACTCAACGTCGGCATGACATATGTGGTAGACCAAGAACAAGTTATGCACGCAAACCTGGATCACGGCAGGCTTCTTCCTCTCTTCCTCCTTTAGATTCCTCTCTTTTCCCAGAACTGTGGTGTACTCAACATCTAGCCCAGCGACCCACTCATCACCATTTGACTTTTTGAACATGCGTCTGAAGCGAGCAAGGCATCCTTTCACCATCGCGGAAGAACGGGTGTAGATGACGTCGAACTCATCACCGGTGATGGTTCTAACCCTGTACTCACCGCCGATCATGGAGATTTGGGACGCCATGGATTTGGGAGGAGGGTTAGGATTAGTGGAACTGCTGTAATGTGAAAGGACGGGACAACTAGGAGCAAACTGCCGTAATGTTAAAGGACGGCTGGGGACGAGTAGGAGCGAATTGCTAGCGGTTTTTCGATTGTAAAAATGCTTGAGTGGGTCGTGCGAACGACATGGTAGTGGCTTGCCCGAAGGATAAATGGATTCATGCACAGTACTATGGGGGCCCAATTAGATGTCATGTCTACTAGACGCCCAATTAAATGGCTTCATGCATCTATGTGTTCGCACGTCAAGCGTCGGGAAAATTATAGGTGATACGAAGCTTTCGATGCTCCCATGATACGGGCTTCCGAGAGCCCTTGGATCTGAGATTGAACGGTTGCATGGTGTGATTCTAGACCTATGGGTGAATATCCTATCCTGGAGGGTTATTCTGTAAATTTTCAGCAACTTAGCATGCGACCGTTCGATCTTAGATCCAAGGGCTGTCAGCAGCCCGTATCATGGTCGTGCCTACCAGGACCATCGCCTCGCTCACGCGGTCGCGCCCTTGGAGATTTCAGACGGCTATAAATGAGCATGTTTTTGCCTACTTCGCATGCATGAAACTACTTCCTCCGTCCAGGTGCGTTAGAGCATGGTTAATAATACAGCCAACTGCTGGCTATAAAATGTTGCCATATCATCTATAGCCAACACATATAGTCACTCATACAATAAGGTTAGCTATAAGGTTGCCTATAAGATTAGTACTTTTTCTCATCTTCACTCTATCTCTTTCCTCATATTTATTGCATTTGGCTTGGAGCACGCATATAGCCAGGCTCTTGCATGAGAGCCCACCCCCTTACTTTCATGTCTCTCTCCTCCACATAGACAAAATTGCCATGTAAGCAGGCTACAAGCCCACTATTGTACTTGCTCTTAGGCTATCTGATGTTGGCATGTCATACATAGTCATCACTTAGTCACTCATACAACAAGGTTAGCTATAAGGTTGGCTATAAGAGTATTTTTTTTTACTTCTCTCTATCTCTTTCTTCGTAGTATTTATTGCATTTGCCAAGGAGTAAGGAGTACAGTACTTGGCACCTGTATACCATGGAGGTGGTCAGGAATCGGGAGACTCATGCCGGTCGTAGTGCCGCAGTAATAATGATAATGGCAAGTCAAATCACAGGGCCCCACCTGTCCAGCAGTAACGAGCCGTCAAATCACACAACCCTACGTTTGCAGCAGCCTACTCCTTCATCTTCTCGCCTCTCTGTCGAACCGACTAGGCGGAACTTCCCTGCCTACCGCGCGGGAAAAGCCCCGCCCTCAACTTTTAAATATAATTTTGTATCCATGGATTGCGCCATGGAGCAAAGCCTCAAGAAAACGGGGCGGTACACATGTATACAGCACGCCCGTCGCGTTCGCGTTGCACCCCAGACGATCGGTCGGTCTGGCACGCCGCTCTCCGAATGGAACATGCGTCATATTGCGTTTGCACACATATGTGGGACCGCAATTGAGAACCGACCATAGGCACACTCCCCCGTCCCCGCAAGTCGGCTGAGTTAATAGAAGAGAGAGACGAGCGATAGTACTGGAGCAGTGCTGTAAACACGTCGGTGCCTAGACGATCCCTGCACGACAAGGGAGATCAGTTCGTCCATGCATGTTACCAGACTCCAACAGACAGCTAGATTGGCTATCGTCTACATGTCGTGCAGGCTGTGTTGTACAGGGCTGTAGTTCTGATGAGAAATCTAAAAAAAGGTTTCTTGTCATCTCGCAATATTAGGTGTCATGTGCTTCGGATCACTGCGAGGGTTAAACAGCGACAATTGCGTTCCTCCAAGGCGCTGGTCATTGGGGGCACATGCACGAAGACTACTCGGCTGCCATCTAGGTCAAACCAGCTATGTTAATTAGGACATCTATCGATTGATCCCTTTTCTATGAGTTTGTCTTTAATTTGAGCTTTGATCCTCGTCTAGTTTGTCCGTCGGGATTCATGTTGTCTCCTTGGGGCAGTGAGGTTATGGTTTCTTGTCATGTGGCATTTTTTCATGTTATATGTTAATCCGGTGCTTCAAATCAAAATGATGACAACTGCGCCTCCGGGGCACGTGCATGAAGACTTCTCGACAGTCATTGATGAGGTCAAGCCGGCTCTGGTAGATAAAAGAAAACTACTCCACTATATAGGCAGGAGCCTCTGCGCTTGCTTGCTAGTGTTGCTCTCTTCACACTCTCTCGTGCTTTCCAGATCTAAACACGACAGCGGTGGCCACACTCTCTCTCTGCTCATCGTTGCTCACAGATCCGGCCAGATCCCCTCTACCGGGGAAGGTGAGAAGGTGCAATGTTCACACGGTCGTCCTCGGCGACGGCTCGTACCCACTGACGGCGTTTCCCGATCAGGGTGCCTTGCCGTTCTCTGCCACGCAGCGCCGGCTAGGGAGGCCTCCGACCCCTTCTTCCTCGCTGCCGTAGTGTGGGCAGATCCGGCCTCCCGCCGCCCACCTAGCGACATCCCTGTGACCCTCAGGTATAACTTCCTTCGAAACCGGCCTTGCTCTACTGCCCCAGCTCCTGACATTGCTGCATTTGTATCTTTTACTATTTCTCAGGCCCCCTCGTAGATAGGATCGATCGGCTGTTCGAAAGCCACCTCAATTTTTACTGTTAAGAGGTAAAACTACTTCATGTAGTCGAATCTAGTACTACTTGGTTCAAACAGGGAAGAAAGGGGGTGGGGGTGGGGGAAGATTTGTTACCTGAATCTAGGACTTGGTCGAAAGAGGAAATAATGGGGGCGAAAAGTAGCAGAGACTGGCTATCCAACTGGTCTCTTGGTCTAATAGGGAAATAAAGGGAAACGCGGTACAAACTCAATATAAACCGATCTATTGGTTGAAAAGGGAAAGAAAGTGGGGACTAGGGGACAAGTCAACAGAGTATGTCCAGCACTAGATTTGCTAGCCTCACACAGTATAAGGTGGCTATACCGAACAAAAATGGGACCAACCCAGATATCTTGTTCTGATGTTTGTTGCCCCGAGCCCCTCTTATGTAATGCCACTGGTAAAATGTAGCAGTCCCACTGTTAAAAGTAAGGACACGTTAAACCAATGTTGTTTTCGATGTAATGTCTCCAGTAATATGAATCAATAGCACTATTTTTCCTGTCCTGCTAAATTTCCCATTAAGATAAGTTGCTTCTTTTTGTTAGAAATGCAACTGTCCTGGTCCGCCTACTCTCCCGTGCCCAAATACCAACTCTTTAGCAGCTGTTAATGTAATGTTGCTGGTAAAATGAAGCAATGGCACCATTAAAGTAATGTCGTATTTAACGGTTGTCATAGTTAATCCTAATGCCCACACTAATATCTAGCAATGCTGCTGCTTTAGAAATTGCTACTGTCCTTGTAGGATCGCCATTCAGATAAGGAACATGCTTCTTTTCATTTGATGTATGTTTCATCACTTGTTAGTCACCCTCCTTTCCACCTTTTTGTGCAAACAGAGATATACATTTCACGCTTGATCTTAGTTGAACTGCACAAATGATATCCAAATTATAGTTGAACATTCCACGAGCTTCACGACCAACCTTGATGTTGCTCAATTTTATTACAACTAATGAAGAAGAAGCTGCTAGCTCATGGGGCATTGCTTCATTTTAGGTGAACTGCACAAGAAGGTCCCATGAATTGAATCATCCATGTTGGTGACTGGTGTCATCCCTTCTACGATGGCGTTGACTACAGATATGGTTCCCATCGCGAGGTATGTTCCTTTTTGGTCCGACCGTTTGCCAAAGATCCTGCATGTTGACTCTGCTCTTGTGCTACTATTTTGGCACTGCCATGATAAAGCAGTAATGTTATTATTTTGCACCTTAATCTAGTGGCACTATTAATTTGAGGCAATGTTTTGGCACCGTTAATGCCAATGATTTTTTTTATATATCAAAAGAGGGGGTTTCCTTCGATTTCATTAAAGAAACCCAACCATAGAGAACCATTATCCGACAACATCTCAGTGTAAACAGGCAGTTATGCAACTACTACTAGAACGGACTGAGTACTAGCAGGAGACAAGTTCACCACATAAGCTAGGTAGGTAGGGGGACGCAGCACCAGCTCGACCAAGTTTGGATTACAACCCAAATGTACCACAGAAACATCAGGGGGGAAGATAGGGACTGAAAGAGCCAGCTTCAGCATCCCAGTCTAAGCACCCCCGGCCTCCATCCTTGCGACGCATGGTACACCTCGCTTGCCACCTGCTCGACCCTAGTGCCACTGATAAAATGAAGTAATAATACAATTAAAATAGACCGAGTGCCCTCTCTATCATTTCATTTCCAATGTAGATAAAGAAAGTGCTTCTCTTTGTTAGTATATGTTTCATCAACTAGTCCCATTGTTAATGTTTAAGTGTTTCTGCAAACTGGGGTGCTTAATTTTAGTTGATCTGCACAAAAATAGAGATTGGAATGTCTCAAGGCCCCTCCTTGTACTACCGCTGTACACTGATGTTCATCATTGGCAGAAGGTGTATCGGGGAGAATTGGGTCGATTTCCAGTATGAGGCCTACCGTATGAGGTGTCGCAGGGCCCATCTCGCCCTCGCAGCATGGCATACTGTGATACTATCGCAATATTTTCCCATTAAGAAAATGAAGTTTTTTCTATTGATTAGTGTATGTTTCATCAACTAGTGCCACTATAATGTAATCACGCTTTTTCATTATCTGTGCAAACAGGGTTATTCAGTTGCATTTTGGTGGAACTGCACAAATGTACGGATGGAACCGGCATATATGCAGAGTGCGAGGTGCCAAGTAAAAATTACCGACACCAACCATGCTCCATCTAAGCATTGGCATCCACCACCAGTGGGATGGGTGGCGCTCTCTATGGACGGATCTTTCTCGGCAGCAAATCCTCTAATCAAATACTAGTAGCTTATATTGGCACTTTTCTAGGGAGTACTCTTTTCTGAAAGAAGCACCAATCTATTTTTCTTTATTTGTACATAGTGTCACAACTTTGTTTTTGGTCTAGAGCTATTTTAGGGTGATTGGCGTAGTACTTGGAGACTGATTGTAAGCATGATTTTCATTAGCCATCACACTGATTGTAAGCATGAGCAGATGGAAGATTAGGTTAGTGCGAAGCTTACCTTAAGCCCTACCGCCGCCGTTGAAATGAGGCGAGCGGCGAGCGAACCGTGGAGAACGGTGGGGAAGCGATGTCGCGCCATCCAGCCTCCTCTTGCGGTGGGAGAACGAATACTCCTATGGCTCCGGCTGGCACTGCACCCTCACGAACGGCACACCGTACTCGATCAATTCGTTATCCTCTAGATGCTCGACCTTCGACCTGTACGCCCACCACCTCCGCCTGACTTTCGCGTCGGGTGAATCTGTCTGCTCCATCGCCCAGAGGAGATACTCGATGAACTCGAAGGACTGCGGCGTGACAGCCGCCGGGGAGTACATTGCCGCCCTCATCGTCGCCGTCTCGCTCTTTCGCATACATTGCCACATGGCCCTCCCCGTCCTCGAAATCTCCCACTCGTTGTCAAACCAAGTAAGGATCTCCTTCAACCTGGCTAACTTCGCCCGATTCGCTGCTGCATCCTCTCCATAGATGTTCTTCTGAGAGGTCCGGTGCTAGCTTTGGAAGATGGGAGGAGAGACGATGGTCTTGCAATGGAGAAGAGGGAGAGGCGAGACGGTGGTTTTGCAATGGAGAAGATGGAGAGGAGAGGGGGTGGTTGCAATGGAGAAGAGGGAGAGGCGAGACAGTGGTTTTGGAATGGAGATGATGAAGAGGAGAGGGGGTGGTTTTGCAATGGAGAAGAGGGAGAGGAGCGTGCGGCAGCGATTTAGGATTGGACGAGAGGGCCGGCGCGTTGTGACTGGATCAAAATCAAAATCAATTTACCCTTCAATTAAGAAAGCGACCCCACATTAACTAGTCTCCCTTGTATTCTGGGTCATATTTGACCATGATTTTCACAAATAAAATATATGTTATATGTTTCAAAAATAATATAATTTGAAAGTACATTCAGATACGAACCAAATGATACAATTTTTTATGACATGCATTCACATTTTGCTTGTGAAATACAGTACGTGGTCAAACTTTGACCCAAAATACGCAAAACAAAAAATATATTTCCAAGACCAGCGCCGCTCCTCTCCTCTTAAATCACCACCGATCCTCTCCTATTCCAATCCAAATCCAGCGCCGCTCCTCTCCTGTTCCAATCCAAAACCAGCGCCGCTCCTCTCCTCTTCCATTTCAAAACCACCGCCGCTCCTCTCCCGTTCTAATCCAAAACCAGCGCCGCTCCTCTCCTCTTCCATTCAAAAAACACCGCCGGTGAGTGAAGGTGCTACGGAGAAGTAGATCGATGGAGGAGTACAACCGATACGTGTGGCTCGCAGGCGGTGACCCTGCGAAGCTAGCTAGGATGTTGGAGATACAGTCTTGGTTTGACAACCCGGAGCAATTAGCGGCGACGGTGAAAGCGATGGCCAAATATCTGAAAAAGAGCGAAAAGGAGGCGATACACTGGGAGGGAGTCGCGCAGGAGTACATTGAGCTGCTCCTCTGGGCCATGGAGCAAACAGATTCACCGAATCTGATCGTGAGGCTGCGGTGGTGGGAGTATCGATCCAAGATGGAGCATCCACCCGAGATTGAAGGATCGAGCATCTACACGGTGCCGTTTGTGAGGGTGTCATGGCAGAGCGAGCCGATGGATTCTTCGTCGACCGAACCCAATTGCAAGAGGAGAAAAACAGTTGGCGCGACGACGCTTCCCCGCCATCCTCTCCCTCGTCGTTCACCTCGTCCCACGGAGCGGCTGTCTGCCGCCGAGGAAGAGGAGGGGACTCCCCCCCCCCAAATAGTCTGAGGAGGAGCTTAGGGTTGTCAGTATTTGCAGGTTGTGTTTTGTGTTTCAGATTTGAGAGTACTTTCAGATATGAATGTCTTTTGAATTTCAGATTTGCAGTATTGAGCATATGAAGTATTTTATGAATTCTAGAGATCTATTTTTAGCACTTTAAAAAATATACTTTCATATAAAAGTGCAGACAATGTGATTCTCAGTGAAGAAACTGCAAGTTTCCGAGGCAGAGCATTTATATTAACATGCCCTTTTCAAACAAGGATAACATCATGTTGGAAGTTTTATTCATGGTCGAAAATGGAACTACCAGCCAGTTAACATCATGTTGATCAACATTCATGCATATCACATCTTCATATGATGCACAGTCAAAAAGATATGCTATTTTCAAAATGCCCACACAATGTTGAGTGTGTTGGAGGTGGTGTGCGTAGATGACAATGGGCACCCACATGTCAGAGGCAGTGGCAAAAATTTGTGGATATTTTCACTGCATCAGGTGGAATCGAACCCAGGCAGAGCAGCGGTTGGGGAGTGGAGCTTGGCCACTGGGCTACTCCAGTACTTTCGCTAGAAATTAGGCACAACATCTACCACTACTGTAGCACGTCTATGGCCCTACCAGGTCCATGGCCGTACGCAAGAAAGTGCCTCATTGAAAAAATACTTCCTCCTAATGCTATACTGACGTTGGGGGCCACGGGTTTGTCAACGTAGTTACTAAAGGAGATAAATTTACAACGAAGCTAGTCATCGGGGAGCTGACATGTATCATTTATTATCAGTGGGCCAACAAGTATCAGCTGGGTTGTGGGCTGCCCAGTCTAGGTTTTCTTTTTTAACATGTGCAGCCCACGACATGCCGGTTTGTATTTGTTTGAGGGCCGCCATGTATTGACCGGCCTATGGCCCTCCCATCCTAGGTTTTATTTGTTCTTAAACATCCGCAGCCCAACTTATGTATTTTTTTTAAGAAAACGCAGATGTCTGTTCTATTTTTCTATATAAGAATAGGAACGCCAGGTCCAACTTATGTTTTCCTTCTAACTATATTATATATATTTATATTATTTTATATGTTATTATATATTATTGTTATTATCATCATATATTTAACAGATACTTACATATATAAGAAAAAAAATATCCCATGTATTATGAACTTATAAAAATAAATGTTTAACAATAAAATCCTGGGTTTTTTTACTTAAGGTCAACGAAAATACAGGTGATTGTGTACAAAAGCTTTGTAAGATTTAAGGACCAATGTAAATAAAGTACTTATTATTTAAATATATTTATAACAAAATGCTCAACCCCTGTTTATTTTTTGATAACATTGCTGCGCCCAACCCAACATTATAATTAGAACCAGCCCAGCAAAATCGTGTATTTCGAGAAAGTACAAATGGGCTGTAATTTTTTAGGAAAAAATGGGCCGCATGGACGCTACATTATTTGTTCACCCAGGCCAGCAAATTCGTGTATTTCTAGAAAGTGCAAATGGGCTGTAGTTTTTTTTATAAAAAAAAAAATGAGCCGCATGGACGCTACATTATTTGTTCACCCAGCGCAGCGAATGGAGTGTAAATTCTAAAAAATAGGTTGAATATGTGCGACACTTTTAGAGGCTGAAATATGGACCAATAGCTCAAAGCCAACGCAAGGCGTTGTCAACTTAGTCAACAAATGATTCTGACATCGATAGCCGTTGGATTTACATCCAACGGCCGTCATTCATCTTCAATCTCTCGTCTTCTTCCTCCAGCGCCGCTGGGACCACCTGCTCCCGCCTCCGGCTGCTAGCAGCTCTGCTTAGCACGCTTCGTTGCGAAGCGCTACCCCACCGCCGGCCAAGCCATCCCTCCACCCCTCCACACCTCCTGTTATTCTCCGCCGACTACAGAACCACGCCGCACCAGAACCAGTTAACCCTCGTACACCTCTCCGTCTGCGACTCCACTGCCGCGTCTTCCCATCACCGGCTCGTTGCCGTCCGGGGCCTTGCCGTCGTCCACCGTCTTGGTGCGCTCGACGCGGCGTGGTCAACGTGGTCAACAAACAAGAGTCATCGGAAAAGGACTGTACGTGAAGAGGCTGACAGTGGGGACGCACCAGGTCCATGGACGCACGCATGCAACCGCCTCCTTATTATGCGAAAATAAATTTATTCCTCCCCCTGAAAGCTGGGACCCACCACGTATATCTTCGCAAGGAAGGAACTGCCTCCTTATGCCTGCCCCTGGCAGCTGGGACCCACCAATAACATCTTTGCACGCAAGGAAGTGCCTCCTTATTACGGGCAAAAAATATATGATTCCGCCCCTGACCGTTGGGACCTGCCAGCTATATATTCGCACGCAAGGAAGTGCCTCCTTGCCCTCCCTGACAGCTGGGACCCACCCGGTCAAAGCGTATGTAGAGTTGTCTGTGTACATACCGGTCGATCAGTCTGTCTGCCACAATGAATCGTGGCCGAGTAAGGAGCGGTAGCAGTTCAGGCAGTCCAGTCAAAACCGTGTACACGTACGTACAATCAGATGCCAAAAAATACGGCCACGTACGTACATACGGGTGGGGTCTCGAACGCGTACTTGCGCATACGTATGGCCAGGGCTCGTGTACATGGAGAGGCAACGGACGGCAGCAACGGCGTCCTGTTCATCGGAAACCAACCGGCTGGGTCGGAACGGAGAAACTGCGCCGTGTTCATCGGGAGGCAACGGAATGCGTCGTGTTCATCGGGAGGCAACGGAATACGTCGTGTTCATCGGGAGCCAACCGGCTTGGACGGAACAGCCGAAACAAGGTCTGGCGTACCGCAGAACAGAAAAAAAGGGCCTTCTGTTCGACCGCGTACGGTCGAAACGGGGTCCTGTTCATCGGGAAGGGTCTGGCGTACCCGTAAAACGGAGGAAACGGACTTGTGTTCGAGTGCCTACGGTTGAAACGGGGTCCTGTTGATCGGGAGGGGTATGGCGTACCGCAAAACGGAGGAAATGAACTTGTGTTGGAGCGCCTACGGTTGAAACGGGGCCCTGTTCATCCACCGTCTACTGCCTCGCTCCAGCCTCCATGGGCTACTGTTCATCCACCGCCGACCTCCTCCAGCCTCCATGGGCTACTGTTCATCCACGGGCTACTGTTCATCCAGCCTCCACCGGCTGCTGTTCATAGAGCCTCCACGGGGGTCCTGTTCATCCACCCCCAACCGGCTGGGGTGCGGCGGCCTCCTCGAGGTCCTGTTCATCCAGCGGCAACTGCCTACTACAACGGGGTCCTGTTCATCCAACCCCCACCGGGAACTGTTCATCCACAGCCAACCAACCGGCTCGACTCACCACGTCTCGACTCGTTCTACGTACCACGCGCACGGTAGCAACGGTCACTGTTCATCGAGAGGCAACCCAACACCGGCTGGCTACGTCTCGCACGGGGGCTCGATCAGCTTCAGTAAGCAGCAGCAGTGATCGATCGCTCGGGTTCAGTTATCAGCCACAGCGAAGGAATCGCTCGGGTTCAGTCAGCAGCGAATGAATCGCTCGGGTTCAGTTAACAGCCAAGGGATCGATCGCTCGGGTTCAGTAACGTGCGATCACTCAGGTTCAGTAAGCCAACGCCTCGCACACATGCGAGTACACGAGAGAAACGCGCAAACCTCCGTGCATCGCTCGGCCCCGATGACCCACCGTAACCGGGAACTCCCCGATATTTTCCTCGCCCTCGCTTCTACCATGATTTTTTCCGTCATGTACAGCCCAAAGAATGTCATGCAGCTGCGTCTCCGGCCCGCCCAGGACGAAAAGCCCATTTTCTGTCATGACTTTTTGTCATAGAAGTAGGAGCCCACCACATCTATGATGATACGTGCTTTTGTCACAATTATCGTCATAGAAGTGTCATAAGCATGACAGGAAAAAAAATCGTTCGGGCCAAAATGTGATGGATGTGTCTTTTTTTGTAGTGTTTAGGATCGACAAAATCTTCTGGTTGCATCATATACAACTCTTCTTTAAGAAAGCCATTAAGGAATGCAGTTTTGATGTCCATTTGCCAGATTTCATAGTCATAAAATGCGACAATTGCTAACATGATTCAGACAGACTTAAGCATCGCTACGAGTGAGAAAGTCTCATCATCGTCAACCCCTTGAACTTGTCGAAAACCTTTTGCGACAAGTCGAGCTTTATAGACAGTGACATTACCATCAGCGTCCGTCTTCTTCTTGAAGATCCATTTTTTCTCAATGGCTTGCTGATCATTGGGCAAGTCCACCAAAGTCCACACTTTGTTCTCATACATGGATCCTATCTCAGATTTCATGGCCTCAAGCCATTTATCGGAATCTGGGCTCATCATAGCTTCTTCATAGTTTGTAGGTTCGCCGTGGTCTAATAACATGACTTCCAGGACAGGATTACCGTACCACTCTGGTGCGGAACGTGTTCTGGTCGACCTACGAGGTCCAGTAGTAACTTGATCCGAAGTTTCATGATCATCATCATTAGCTTCCTCTCTAGTTGGTGTAGGCACCTCCCACTCACTTCTTTTGAGAGAAACTTCTTCTCTAGAAAGGACCCATTCTTGGCAACAAAGATCTTGCCTTCGGATCTGTGGTAGAAGGTGTACCCAATAGTTTCCTTAGGGTATCCTATGAAGACGCACTTCTCCGATTTGGGTTCGAGCTTATCAGGCTGAAGCCTTTTGACATAAGCATCACATCCCCAAACTTTAAGAAACGACAGCTTAGGTTTGTTGCGAAACCATAGTTCATATGGTGTCGTCTCAACGGATTTGGACAGTGTCCTATTTAACGTGAATGTGATTATCTCTAATGCATAACCCCAAAATGATAAAGGCAAATCAGTAAGAGACATCATAGAACGCGCCATATCTAATAAAGTATGGTTACGACGTTCGAACACACCATTACGATGTGGTGTTCCAGGTGGTGTGAGTTGTGAAACAATTCCACATTGTTTTAAATGAAGGACAAACTCGTAACTCAAATATTCACCTCCACGATCAGATCGTAGAAATTTTATTTTCTTGTTACGATGATTCTCTACTTCACTCTGTAATTCTTTGAACTTTTCAAATGTTTCAGACTTGTGTTTTATTAAGTAGATATACCCATACCTACTCAAATCATCTGTAAAGGTTAGAAAATAATGATACCCGCCGCGTGCCTCAACACTCATCGGACCGCATACATCGGTATGTATTATTTCCAATAAGTCATTAGCTCGCTCCATTGTTCCGGATAACGGAGTTTTAGTCATCTTGCCCATGAGACATGGTTCGCAAGTATCAAATGATTCATAATCAAGTGATTCCAAAAGTCTATCCGCGTGGAGTTTCTTCATGCGCTTTACACCAATATGACATAAACGGCAGTGCCACAAGTATGATGCACTATCATTATCAACTTTGTATCTTTTGGCATCAATATTATGAATATGTGTATCACTACGATCGAGATTCAACAACAATAGACCATTCATCAAAGGAGCATGACCATAAAAAGGATATTACTCATATAAATAGAACAACCATTATTCTCTGACTTAAATGAATAACCGTCTCGCAATAAACAAGATCCAGATATAATGTTCATGCTCAACACTGGCACCAAATAACAATTATTGAGGTCCAAAACTAATCCCGAAGGTGGATGTAGAGGTAGCGTGCCGACGGCGATCACATCGACCTTGGAACCATTCTCGACGCGCATCGTCACCTCGTCCTTAGCCAATCCTCATTTATTCCGCAGCTTCTGTTTCGAGTTACAAATATGAGCAAACGAACCAGTATCAAATACCCAGATGCTACTACGAGCATTAGTAAGGTACACATCAATAACATGTATATCAAATATACCTTTGTTCACTTTGCCATCCTTCTTATCCGCCAAGTATTTGGAGCAGTTCCGCTTCCAGTGACCATTTCCTTTGCAGTAGAAGCACTCAGTTTCAGGCTTGGGTCCAGCTTTGGGCTTCTTCACGGGAGCGGCAACTTTCTTGTCATTCTTTTTTAAGTTCCCTTTCTTTCCCTTGCCATTTTTCTTGAAATTAGTGGTCTTTTTAACCATCAATACTTGATGCTCCTTCTTGATTTCTACTTTCGCGGCCTTAAGCATTGCGAAGAGCTCGGGAATCGTTTTCGTCATCCCTTGCATATTATAGTTCATCACGAAGCCTTTGTAGCTTGGTGGCAATGACTGAAGAACTCTGTCAATAACACTCTCAACTGGAAGAGCAATTGCCAGCTGAGTCAAGTGGTTATGATACCCAAACTTTTTGATTATGTGTTCACTGACAGAACTGTTCTCCTCCATCTTGCAGCTATAGAACTTGTTGGAGACTTCATATCTCTCAACCCGGGCATTAGCTTGAAATATCAACATCAGCTCTTGGAACATCTCATATGCTCCATGACGTTCAAAACATCTTTGAAGTCCCGGTTCTAAGCCATAAAGCATGGCACACTGAACTATTGAGTAGTCATCATATCGAGTCTGCCAGACATTCATAACATCTGCAGTAGCTCCTGCAGCAGGTCTGTCACCTAGCGGTGCATCAAGGACATAATTCTTCTGTGCAGCAATGAGGATAATCCTCAAGTTACGGACCCAGTCCATGTAGTTGCTACCATCATCTTTCAACTTAGCTTTCTCTAGGCACGCATTAAAATTTAGGGGAACGGTAGCACGGGCCATTGATCTACAACATAGATATGCAAAAACTATTAAGACTAAGTTCATAATAAATTAAGTTTAATTAATCAAATTACTAATGAACTCTCACTTAAATTAACATCCCTCAAGTTATCTAAGTGATACATGATCCAAATCAACTAAACCATGTTCGATCATCACGTGAGATGGGGTAGTCATCAATGGTGAATATCTCTATGTTGATCATATCTACTATATGACTCACGTTCGACCTTTAGGTCTCCAGTGTTTTGAGACCTTGTCTGTACATGCTAGGCTCGTCAAGTTTAACCCAAGTATTTTGCATGTGCAAAACTGTCTTACACCCGTTGTATGTGAACGTAGAGTCTATCACACCCGATCATCACGAGGTGCTTCAAAACGACGAACTTTGGCAACGGTGCATACTCAGGGAGAACACTTTTATCTTGAAATTTAGTGAAGGGATCATCTTATAATGCTACCGCCGTTCTAAGCAAAAATAAGATGCATAAAGGATAAACATCACATGCAATCAAAATATGTGGCATGATATGGCCATCATCATCTTGTGCTTTTCATCTCCATCTCCAAAGATCTACCACATGCAATCAAAATATGTGACATGATATGTTGCATGGAAAACAAAAAAAATCTACGCACACGCTAGATCTATCCATGGAGATGCATAGCTACGAGAGGAGAGAGTGTGTCTACGTACCCTTGTAGACCGTTAAGCGGAAGCGTTTATCAACGCGGTTGTAGTCGAACACCTTCGCCATTCAACCGATCAAGTACCGAACGTACAACACCTCCGTGTTCAGCACACGTTCAGCTCGATGACGTCCTCGCCTTCTTGATCCAGCAAGACGGGCGAAGTAGTAGATGAGTTCCGGCAGCACGACGGCATGGTGACGGTGGTGGTGAACTTGTTCCCGCAAGGCTTCACCGTGCACTGCAGAAAAACTAGACGGATGATGAAACTGTGGAGAGGGGCGCCACACACGGCTAAGAGATTGTCGTGGGGTTGTGTGGCACCCCCTCCCTCTCATATATATACGTGGGGAGAGGAGGGGCAGCCAGGGTGTGCCCCAAGGGTGGCCGCCGGCCCCCTTGGGTGCCTGCCCTATGGCGCGCCCCCCTTCCTTTTTCTGGTGCGTGGGAGAAGGCAGGAGGGGGTGGCGCCCCCCTTCCCTTTTTCTCATGCGGGAGAAAAGGCAAGAGGGGCTAGCCCCCTCCCTTTCCTTCCCTAGGGCCAGCGGCCTAGAGGTGGAGGCGCACCAGCCCCATGTGGGCTGGTGTGCACTCCCTCGTTGGCCCGTTTGGCCCATTAAACTCCCGGGGCCTCCCGGAACCCCTTCCGGTGATCCGATGACTACCCGATACATTCCGAAATCTTTCCGGTGACCAAATTGCATCGTCCTATATATCAATCTTTACCTCTGAACCATTCCGGAGCTCCTCGTCATGTCTGTGTTCTCATCCGGGACTCCGAATAACATTCGGTCACCAACTCACATAACTCATATAATATTATATCGTCAATGAACGTTAACCGTGCGGACCCTATGGGTTCGAGAATGATGTAGACATGACCGAGACGCCTCTCCGGTCAATAACCAATAGCGGGACCTGGATGCCCATATTGGTTCCTACATATTCTACGAAGAGCTTTATCGGTCGAACTATTATGACAACATACGTAGTTTCCTTTGTCTGTCGGTATGTTACTTGCCCGAGATTCGATCGTCGGTATCTTCATATCTAGTTCAATCTTGTTACCGGCAAGTCTCTTTACTCATTCCGTAATACATCATCTCGTAACTAACTCCTTAGTCACTTTGCTTGCAAGCTTCTTGTGATGTGTATTATCGAGAGGGCCCAGAGATACCTCTCCGGTACATGGAGTGACAAATCCCAATCTCGATTCACGCCAACTCAACCGACACCTTCAGATATACCTGTAGAGCATCTTTATGATCACTCAATTATGTTGTGACGTTTGATAGCACACAAGGTATTCCTCCGGTATCCGGGAGTTGCATGATCTCATGGTCGAGAAAACATGTATTTGACATTAAGAAAGCAGTAGCAATAAACTGAACGATCATATGCTATGCTAACAGTTGGGTCTTGTCCATCACATCATTCTCCTAATGATGTGATCCCGTTATCAAGTGACAACACATGTCTATGGTTAGGAAACCTTAACCATCTTTGATCAACGAGCTAGTCTAGTAGAGGCTCACTAGGGACACTTTATTTGTTTATGTATCCACACATGTACTTAAGTTTTCGGTTAATACAATTCTAGCATGAATAATAAACCTTTATCATGAATAAGGAAATATAATAATAACAACTTTATTATTGCCTCTAGGGCATATTTCAATCACTGGTGCCTCCCTTGTTTCTCCTCTAATTTGAAGAGTTTGTTCAAATGCATCAACAAATTCGGCATCAAGCAACTAAAGAAAGATCTGATTGATCATCTGTGGACGGTTAAAGGGGACAACAATGTTGGAGTGTAATATTTGAACTTATTTAAATAAAAAACTACTGCTGCATTTGAACATTTGAAATATTGTAGACTATATATGCGGCTATTTGAGCGTGCAGGCTTTAAAAGTTTTTTTGGGCCGGATGTATGCGAATAGAATTGGATGGCCGGCTCCCGCATCCGTGCCCGCGGACTGGTCCCCCTGTTCGCGGACGGATGTGGGAGCAAATTTACGGGTCAGCGTTGGAGATGCCCTTAAAGAGTAAAACAGTGGCCAAGAAGTTGAAACCCAAAATGCATGCCATTGTCTTCTACCACAAACAACGAATATTTACAAGACAAAATAACTTGCTAAGTAAGCAATTTAACAGCAATTTCGGTTGATTGGCTACATTGCGGAAGTAAAAATACTAACATCAAGTTTATAGTCCCTAAGTGACTTATACCTATTCTTGTGTTCAATTTCAGCGAATTAGTTAAACACCAAGCTAGCCTATTAATTCCTATCACATGATAGTTATGCCCGGGCAAAGGAACTAGCTGCTCAGCTTGGTGTGAGCATATAGTAACTGCAAATTTGCTATCCCTTTGTGGAGTGAACAGTACTACAACATGACGTTTGACATGATTATTACAACTTGATGCATGACTTTGTAAAGCAATATGTTGGTAAGAATATCACTGGAAAGAACTGGAAACGTCCATGAACCATGAGAATATCAGGACATGCGAACTTCACAATACAAAGGCCTTAGTAGGTGAGCACATAAAGTGTTTCGACTTCCAGTCCACAGGCCATGTTCTTCTGTTTAAGGCATATTAACTGCTTTGAACAATGTCTTTTGTTTACTAAGAGAAATTGACAACCATAGACGAATTGACCTTACTACTCAGCCACGGTCTCCAAATTTACAGAACATCGTTCGTGACATCTAGGGTCATGTCAGAAACACTTTATCTTACCTTTTTACGAGTTGTACTAATCATCCTTTGTGTTCCATTAGTTAATTTTCAAACAATTAAATCTGGTATGCTATGAATTTCAAATGCATGGATGTCAAATACATACCAATGCATCTATGGTTTGGGTAGCACAACAACACCTTTTCAGTTCAAAAGTAAGCACAACATGTTCACGGGGTATATGTTGTGGAGAATGCAGAAGGCGACTTGTACACCTAGCTGTAAATATTTATGAACTTCAATTGTTCAGATTCAAGCTTTAATAATCAACAAGTTGAAGCAATGTACATTGATGGTCATTCATGTATTTAAGGGAGTGCAAAAAGAATGTACATTAACAAAGGCTAAGTAGTAAGGTTATAAATGTTTCTGACATGACTTGGATGACATGATCGATATAGGTGTTTGCAAAGCATTATACACCAGGCTATACAGGTGTTTGCAAGAACTTATAATCAAAAGCTAAAATTAAGCTCAAACTAACAAGTCCTCACGAAAAAATCGGTTGCTTCTCGAAAATCTGCAATTTTTTCCTTGCAGTTTTGAAGTGGCAACCAATGAGGTGCAGTAAAATAAACCTAGTAACAGTATGGGAACAGTAAAACAAGAGATTACCGAAATATATTTAGAAAATGATGAGGCAAAACAATGGTCGAGTTCGAATCTGAAATGTAGACCTCATCAATTGTTACGAAACTCTAGAACAAGCGCATAACTTGGTACTCCCTCTGATCCATATTACTGGTCGCTTGTTTAGTACAAAGTTCGTAAGCATACTGGGCATACCTAAGGAAGCCTATATTGGATCGGAAGGAGTACACAATCGATCACCTAAGGAAGCAACTGCACCCCCTAAAAAAAGAAGCAACTGCAGAGCTTCTAAGAACTCACCGTTAAGCAGTGATTCTACCAAGGTTGTCATGGCGGTGGCCTGCCTGCCCGCCCGACAGGAAAAAAATTGAACATTTTTGACAAAACACACACGAGTATTCAAAAAATGAGAACCATTTTCCCAATTTGTAACCAAATTTTAAAAATAGAAACACATTTTGAAGCTGTGTACAAATTTTAAAAAACAGGAACATATTTGAAAATTCCAATCAATTTTGATAAACACGAACAAGTTCTTAAAAAATGTGAACAAATTTTTAATTTGTGAACATAATTTCAAATCAGGAATATTTTTTTGAATTTGTGAACAAATCTTGAAAAACGGGAACATTTTTGAAAATTCCGAATTTTTTTGACAATCACGAACAGGTTTTGACAAAAATAAAACAATTTCTGAATTTGAAAACATAATTTGAACATTTTTGAATTTGTAAATAAATTTTGGGAACATGATTTTTTTGAATTTGTTAACACATTTTGGAAACGGCAACATTTTTTAAAATTTCAAACATTTTCGTGAATCATGAATTTGATTTTTTTGCCAACATGAACAAATTTAGAAATTCCAAACAATTTTTAGAAACCCAAACAAAATTTGAAACTCTATTTTTTAAAAACATGAACAATTTTTCATATTCTGTTTTTTTGAAATTGAGAACAATATTTGGAAACATGAACAACAAATTGAAAAACTCCAAACATTTTTTGAAAACATGCACAAATTTTGAAATTCCAAACGTTTTTGGAAATTGTGAACTAATTTAAAAAATGAGAACAAATTTGAAATTATGTATTTTCTTTAATTCAGAACAAAAAGTTGAAAAACAGAAACATTTTTGAATATTTGATAAATTTTGAAACTATGAACATCGTTTCAAAAATGTGAACAAATTTTGATAATAAGAATATTTTTTGAAATCCTGAATAAATATTTGGAAACTTCGAAAAATCCTAAAAAGAAAAATAATCTTTAAAAATTAAAAAGAGACAAATAACTGAATAGAAAACAAAAAATAGAAAAGAAGAAAGAAAAGAAAAAGGCACTCGGAAAAAAACCCCAAAAAATCAGTAGAAGAAAACAAAACATAAGAACCCTGTTCTACGAACAATCTGGAAGGTTCCAAAAACCAATTGGGCCCACTGTGATCTTAGTGGGCCGTCCGAGATTTTGGGCTTGGGTGGTTCGCTTGTACGTGGTGTCAGACCGTTCAAGATTTATGGAAAATCCTATTCGCCGCTTATTGCGTCAAAGTGTCTACGCAACGCACAAAGGGAACACCCGCAGCGCTAGAAATGGGCCGTCCCAATTTACCACTACTAGCCAGCCGGTTTTGGGAACTTTCTAGATTATTCCCAGACTGGTTTTTTATTCCTTTACCGGTTTCCTGTTTTGTTTTTGGTTTTCACTTTTTTTTTCTTTTCTTTTTTCGTTTTTGCGTTTCTTGTTTCTTGTTTCTTTTTTTACGTTTTTTGCTTTTCTTTTATTTTTTAAAAGTTTAATGTTTCAAAAATTGTTAGCAATTTTCAAAAATGTTTGTGATTTGAAAAAACATTCAAATTCGAAAAATGTTTGAGATTTCAAAAATTGATCACAAATTCAAAAAATATTCACATTTTTAAAAAAAATTGGGAATTTAAAAATGTTCTTGCTTTTCAGCTCGGAATTTTTTATCCAATTATTTCACAACATTTTCAAAAAATGTTTCCATTTAAAAAAATGTTCAAAAGTTCCTAAAAATGTTCACGTGTTCATTATTTAAGATGTTTCAAAAAAAATGTTCTAGTTTCAAAAAGTATTCATAAATTCGAAAAATGATCGTGTTTTCAACTTTTGTTCTGGAATTTCAAAAAATGTTCCTGCTTCAAACAAATTGGTCATGATTTATAAAAAATGTTTCTGTTTTTGAAATGTTCCAGTTTTTCCAAATGTGTTTGCAAATTTGGACAGTGTTTACGATTTAACAAATTTTCAGGAATTTCAAATAATGTTCTTATTTATGAAGTTTGTTTAAAGTTTCAGAAAATGTTCAGATATTTCAAAAATATGTTAATTTTTTCACAATTTAGAAAAAATTCATTTTTCAGAAAATGTTCACGAATTTTCGAAAAATGTTCTCATTATCAAAATGTGATCATAATTTCAAAAGGCCTTTAGATTTTTTTTAAAATATTGAACTTTGCAAAAGTTGCTCACAAATTCAAAATGGTCATATTTTCATAATTTGTTCTTAATTCACAAAATGTTCGTAAATTTCATAAAATGTTCCTGTTTTGAAAACAATGTTCGCATATTTCAAATTTGTTGCTGTTTCAAAAAGTGTTCACATTTTGTTTCAAAAAGTTGTTCGTTGTTTCAAAACAAATTCTCGTTTCAATATTGCTCCTTTATTTTATTCTTCAGATTTCCCAAAAAATGTTTGTGTCTTTAAAATTTTGTCATTTTTTCTGAAACATATTCGTTTTTCAAAAGAAGAATTTACTTTTGTGAGAAGAAAATCTCATTCGAAATAAAAAAAATCGCTGTGCTAGTGACTTCGTTTTCTCACAGGAGGTCAGGTGTTCGGTCGCACTAAAGCACATTTTTTGCGAAATTTGTGCGAGCTATTCTTTTATGTTTTGCCGCTTTTGTTCATTTCTTTAAAAGTCACGCCTTAATCCTCAAGAAAAGTCTTCCGGGCGGATTGGCTAGCAAAGCGTGCGCGTCTGCTGCTGATCATGGGTTCGATTCCTAAGCGGCATATAGGAGATCCCAAGATTTATAGCGAAATCTAGAGAACCCTCGTGTCAAGGCAAGCAGAAGATGGGCCGGCCCAGCTCACGGGAGGGTACAACCTCATTTGTCAGTTTTTTTCCAGATTTTTTTATTTTTGCTTTACTTTTTACATCAAAATATTCTAAATAAATGTATTACCAAAAGCACTTTACAAAAAAACATTTGGAAAAAATGTTAGGTAAGCATTTGCATTTTTTTAAATGTGTATAGAGAAAATGTTTCTCATGTCTACAAAAAAGTACTATGTATATGAATTTTTTTGATCATGTATTAAAAAAATCTTAATCAATCATTTGAAAAAATGTTAAAAAAGTATTTGAAAAAATTTAATCAAGCATTTGAAAAATGTTAAATGTATATAGAGAAAATGTTGACCATGTATTCAAGAAGTGTTAATAAAGTATTTGAAAAATGTCAAATGTGTATATAAAAAAGTTTTTACGGAAAAAAGTATATAAAATGTTGACCATGTATTAAATTTTTTTATTTTTTCATTTAAAATGTTAATCAAGCACTTGAAAAATGTCTAGACAAAATGTTGACCATGTATTAAAAAATGTTAATCTTGCATTTAAAAAATGTTAATCAAGCATTTGGAAATGTTAAAAATGCGTATAGGAAAAAATGTTGACCATGTATTCGAAAAATGTTGAACTTGTATTTAAAAATGTTAGTTGTATATTTTAAAAATGTCCTTGACATATACAAAAATGAAAAGTAAATGAAACGAAGAAAAATGAAAAAAAACAATGATAGCTGAAAAGATACAAAAAATCAAAGAAAAAAATGGAAAAAAGAAAACCAAAGAACAAATGTAAAAGGAGTGATAAACTGTGAATACTAATAAAGAAAGACAAAAAAATAAAAGAAAATCATTGAAAGGCAAGAAAGAAACAAAAAAAAGATGAATGAAACAAATGAGAAAGAAAAGAAAATCAAACAAAACCATAAAGAAACAAAGAGAAATCAAAGAAAAATGAAAGAAAAAAAACCTGAAGTATAACGAGAAACAAAGAAACCAAAAGAAAACCAAAGAAGAAATAAGAAAACCAAATTAAAAAAAATGGGTTTTTATCATTTATGCCACTGGTTGTGTTTCACTACTCATACTCAGTTTTGCCTTTAGAAATTACGACCGCTCAAAAATGCCATCGTTCCATGAGATGTTTTCTCAAAAATACCATTAGATATCTCAAAAATGCCATCGTTCCGTTAGATGTTTGCTCAGAAATGCCATTAGACATCGTTATTCTCAGGTCAAACTCGTTGACCATGTTATATGACAAAAATACCCCTATACCCACATGTCAGCTCTCTCTATCTCACAATGATAAGTGTGGACCCCACTTGTTAGGAATAAGCAAGTGAATAATTTTAGAGAAAATAAGAACGCTGTTGGGATCAAGTGGGACCCACACTTTTATTGTAGTGAGATAGAGGGAGAGCTGACATGTTGGTCTATAGGTATTTTGGTCATTATGACATGGCATACGAGATTTGAGCTGACAATCATGGTGTTAAGTGACATTTTTGAGCATGCGCCTAACGAAGCGATGGCTTTTTTGAGCACTTGAAATTCCTAGTGGCAAAACTGAGTAGTGAAACACAACCAGTGGCATAAATGATAAAAACCCAAAAAATAAAGAAAACAAAAAGAAATAAAAAATCAAACGAACAAGTAACACGCTATTGAACCGGGCCATACGCATGTGTGCTACCGGAAAATTTCAGGTGAGACGGATACTAGTCTCACTATAAGTGAGAGATAGCATCCGTGGCCGGTGGGTACCCCTTGCCCGACGGCTTGACCTACACTGGGCCTGCAATAGACGACCTCCTTGTCGCATAGGGTTGTATGAGAACGAGTCTGAGTTTCTGCGGTCCTCACGGCCTCGTGAATCCTTAGGCGGCCGGTCAAGAAGCCCGCCGACGATGAGGTCTGCGGTTTAGGGCTTTGCCATGGCGGGAAGTCGGCGGCCAGCTCTCCAATGGAACTTCGATCGGAAAAAAGTGGGCTAGAGAACATGGGCCTCGAAAGGTATTGGGCTTACCTGGCCGTTGAGAGTTAGGTTGTACCTGCCGCGAAAGAAAAAAAAGTTAGGCTGTAGCCGCTGTACGTGCACGGCGAGCCCATGCCCGTGAACAGACCGGACACCGTCATTTTCCGCCAACTGGTCCAGAGTTTTTTTCCATCCAAAAGAAAAAAGAACATTCTGGTTCGGAGACCCGTCGTATCCCCCTCCGCCTCCGCCCCGGCCAATCTCCCAACCGACACGCGAAGCAGAGCCAGCAGCCCCGCCGAACTCTCCCTCCGGCGACCCCCGCGATCTACTTCCCCGGAGACGGCCGCCGCGTCTCCAGCTGCCGCGCTCTCTTCCCACCGTACGCCACCCCTCCCCCTCCCCCTCCCCCCCTCTACTCCTGGCCCAGGCGTCTCGTGCCGGCCTCTGATCTAGCACGTCCAGATCCGTCCGGTAGATCTGGCGGGATCGCGTCGCCTCGTCCCCTCCGGAGTCCGGGGGTTCGATCTACCGGTTGCTCTTAGGACGATTTGCTGCTTGGCTGGTGACGAAGCCGAGTGGGTGGATCGGGCCGCGTGACAGCTTCGCGTCCAATTGCGGGGGATCACGACGTTTCTTATCCCAATCGTAGTGGTTTAATCGCGTGTCCTGGTTTAGCAGTTTGCTGGCAGTGACTTGAATCGTGCTTGAGGAGAAATTGTGCCTGCTGCTGAACTTGGTTGGGTGGGTAAGCTAGCTATCCTCGAGCTACTAAGGTGGATGGGTATATTTGTATTGTTGTTGTGATGTAGATTTATGCAGGACAGTTGTAATGAGTTTTCATTTGGAAAACAGATCGGCACGTGGAGTTGTGTGTTGAACAGATTGGCAGTCTGTCAGTTGTGCATTTATGCATGGGGATTGTGGATCATTTGCATAGTTCATCATATGATAGGTCCATGTGATCGGCCCTATCTAATGTTTTGGGTACTCAGAGCAGGAGTGGGTTTATGCATGGTTCTTTTTCTCTGTATGGCTCTTAAGTAATGGTGTTCCGCCTTCACTTTTTAAATTCATGTTACTAATGAAGATGTGTTGTACTTGTACGTGAACTGAGTAATTTAGCTTGCTAATGTTCCGGCTGCACGTTCTAAATTTATGTAACTAATGAAATATGTGTTGTGAACTAAGTAATTTAGCATGCGTTGGATTTTCTTAGGGATACACAAATTGATTGTATTTGTCAGTTTTGTTAGTTATGTGAATATGTCTAGCATTCTGATGCAAACTTTGTAGAATTTAAATCAAAGGATATTTGAATTTCTTTTATATGCATTATGACCAATGCCATTTTTAGTTGCCATTAAATACTTGTTAGTCAAATTAGAAGCACCTTGCTAGTGATTGCTTGAACAAGTTGTTCCATTAGGATTGCTACTGTAAAGTGACATGGATTACTTGATTGTTGGCCACACTTTGTTTATTAATTGACTAGAAATTTTGATATGTGCTGTCCTAAATGTATCAAATCAAAAGCTGAAGCTGGACTAGGGCTGAAGCCTCAATTGCTGCTTTGCCTTGCAGGTGCCTTTATTGGCTATCAACTATATAGTTTGTAGTGGTTTCTGGTGTTCTTCGCAAAATGGTGAAGCTGACAATGATAGCGCGCGTCACTGATGGCCTTCCGCTGGCAGAAGGGCTGGATGACGGGCGGGATCAGAAGGACTCTGATTTCTACAAGCAGCAAGCTAAACTTCTTTTCAAGAACTTGTCAAAGGGGCAACATGAAGCCTCACGAATGTCAATTGAGACCGGATCATACTTTTTCCAGTATCCTTTGTTAATTGCGGTCTATTTTCTGTTTGTGGAAGATGCTTGATCCTAGGTATTAATATTTAATCAGGCAATGACATTATATCATATATTCAGATTCGTAGATACTCTGCATGCTTTCGCTAACCAGTATCTGTATCGTTTTGTTGACTAATCATAGACTACATTTAAACAAGCAGAGACACCTATATGATACCCGGTCTTGATATTTCTGGTATACTAGTCATATTGTTCTTGCTATTTGTGTGCAAGGTCATCTACCTTTGCTAGTTTTTTTTATTAGAGGCTTCTCTGATATTGTATATATATTTTTAGCATGTGTTAATTTTTTTACATTTGTTGTGGTATGTTCTTGTTCCACCTTAATTCTGATATGCAGCTACATCATTGAAGGCCGAGTATGCTATCTAACAATGTGCGACCGTTCTTATCCAAAGAAACTTGCATTCCAGTACTTGGAAGATCTGAAAAATGAATTTGAGAGAGTCAATGGGAGTCAAATTGAAACTGCTGCAAGGCCTTATGCTTTCATTAAGTTTGGTATGATTTTTAAATCTCCACTTCACTTGCAAGCATCATTTTCATTCACCCTCTCAGTTCTCATTCACCCTCAGTCTCAAATTCTACTGGTTGATAACCTATGTTTCTTTCTATTTAGATACATACATACAGAAGACTAAGAAACTGTATTTGGATACCAGAACCCAGAGGAACATTGCGAAATTGAACGATGAGCTCTATGAGGTGCATCAAATCATGACTCGCAATGTTCAAGAAGTTCTTGGTGTCGGTGAAAAGCTAGATCGTAAGTCTGGAAATCTCTCTTGCTTGTACTGCTTCATTTACTCTCCCTGCCATGAGAAACGGGTAGATGTTTGTATCATGGATTAATTACATCAAATTTATCATCTAGGAGTTATCCTTCCAATAGGCCACAATTTACTACTTGTCTTAAAAAGCTTCATACTATAATTATTTCCTTAGCTTTACTTCTGTTGCACTCTGTATTTTTTGTGTTTACAAGATGCTTCCCATATCTCCCTTTTCACCTCATTCCAGTGCATTGGAAGGTTTGAAATAGGCAAGTAACTGTTTACTATTCCGTGTTTCTATTTTCGCAGAGGTTAGTGAAATGTCAAGTAGGTTGACATCTGACACGAGAATCTATGCTGATAAGGCAAAGGATCTCAATCGCCAGGTAATCTATGTGCTGAATGCATATGCTGTTTTGATATATACATTTGTTAGTTCAAATGAATTTGAGCATTTTCTCCATCGTAGTCAGGAATATCATATTTTTTCGTTTTTTGATGAATACCTTGACATAATTATCAAATTCATTAGCTTGAGTTTTGCCCTTGAAGCATCAAAGAAATGTATGTTCCATGGACGAAAAATACTCTCTAATTTTTTATTGACTAAAGTAAGTTTATATGCTTCAAACACATCTGTTGTTATAGGTTGATAGTTCACAGGTATACCCTGTGGTTAGCAAAATGGCATTTCTTGATTCTTACTACCTAGGTAAATCTGACAATTTTTTAGAAGGCAAGCATTCGCAACTGCATTGTCTGTCAAGACTATGGATGTCTTAATGATTACTCTCCCTCAGTTTTGAATTACAAGATGTTCTAACTTTTCTTGAATCAGATGTATATAGACGTGTTCTAGTGTGTTTGGTTCACTCATTTCAGTCTGTATCTAGTCTATTGAAATATCCAAAATGTCTTATAATTGGGAATGGAGGCGATACTTTATTAGCTTTGTTATCCACATTTGTATATAGTCCCCAATTTGCATCAGGATCTGCGTATTTCTAAAAAAAATTGCATCATGTATTATGTTTAATGTTTTGACTTTTATGTGAATCGTGCTGCTTCTTGGTTTCAGGCCTTCATTCGGAAGTATGCTCCTGTTGCCATTGTGATTGGGGTTGTAATAATACTGTTCTGGGCCAAGAACAAGATATGGTGATTCCACTAAACAAGGAAGCTGGCCTTTGTTATAACACTGGAGAAAGAAATTCTGGATCAAGCGATGCTTCGATGACTTGTATCCCGTATCTGCCCGTTCAAGCGAGTAATTTGAAGCTACCTTTACACCTCCTTACAAGCAGCTATTCAAGTGAACGAATTCGTTGGTTGTAGTATAGACCATATGGCGGACTTGATTTTGTGAACCCTGGGAACCGTACATACAAGAGCTCTGTAGAGTTGAGTTTTCAATATCGGGATCGATTTATATTTTGTTGTGTCAACCCATGTCAGAATTCAGGCTGATGAAACTACACAGTACTCCATAGCTCCCGCCCTTGACTGCATAATGTGCCATGTTCGACAGCATTCTTCCTTGTGTGCAACGATGAAAGTTCGACAGCATAATATGCCATAGTGCACTCTGGCATCGGTCTTATCTCAGCATGATCTTCTCTATACCTTTGGGAGCCTGGCGTGCGACGGCAGTGGCAGGGAATGCTATTACGCCAGTGATTGGTGATTGTTGCGTCTGATGAGCCAGATTCTTTCCTTGCAATCGCAGGCAACTCGTCTAAAAGCAAGCAGGCATCTCGGCCAGCTGCTTTCAGCGTGACCAACTGAAGGACATAACAGGGTTTCGTGACGGTAGCATATATGTTTGACACGACAGGAGCTGAAGATTTCGGCACATGTATGCGTGCAGTCATTGAAGACATGATTATTACTACTGTATTACAGTGAGTCCCTGGCAGGTGCTAATAACTTCCGATTCATTTCAGTCACTGTATGCGATACGATTGACATGACAAGACTTCTTTTTGATTGATGTTCCATGGAACATTCGCCCCGCCCGTATGTTGCAGAGACTAGCTACCAGGCTACTAGCTAGCTTCCTCCGATGCGAAAAAAAGAAGAAGAAAGGGGAATGAAATCAGTAGCTGTGTAGGCCGATCCGATCGATCTTCAGAGCAGCACGTCACCCAGCTGCAACTTGGCCTGCAGACGACGAATCAAGAGGACGCAGTTAGGTAATCAATCGGCCTGATCAGCAGGGCTTAATCGAGGAGAGGGCCAGGCCTACCTAGGAGGTGGGATCGGATTCGGAGGGGAGCTGCGGCGGCGGCGGCGGGTCCTGGTGGTCCTGGAGGAACGCGCGGGTCTCGTGGATCCGGGAGCGGGTGGCGGCCACCACCCGCTTGAGCCGGCGCCGCTTGCCGTAGTTCTCCTCCAGGCGGCGCTGCAGCTCGGCGGCGCGCGCCCGCGCCCGCTCCAGCTCCGCCAGCGCCTCGGCCAGCCGCGCCCGCGCCGCCGCCAGCCGCGCGTCCGCCGCGGCCTCCCTCCGCCGCAGCTCCGCCGCCAGCGCCCACGGCGGCCGGGTCGCGTGGCCGGGGCGCCGCCCCTCGCACATCCTCCTCCTGCTCCTCCGCGTCGGTCGCCTCGCGGGGAAGGCCAAGTGGGGGCAAAGAAGTGGGCTTTGGTTGGGGTGGGTGTGGGGAAGGGAAGGGTGGACGCCCCCCTTTTCACTTGCGGCCTTGGCGTGCTTTGCCTGACAGCGACGACGCACGGACACGAAATCCGTCCCCATTATTGACGGGATTCTTTCCGTTTCCTGCAAACTCCTGATGGAATTGGTAGGACTGATTATTGGTGATCGGCGGACGGTGCAGCATCGATCATCCTGTCCTCTTCCTATTGCCGTCAATTATTGGGTATTATTTCTTCCACCGCACCTTCCAAACAATGGCGAGACTAGAGATTGGGCAGCTAACTATAGTAATGATGGAACAAGTCTTTTTTTTAGAAGACCCTATACATAAGTTTATTAAAAGGCGACAACCATTACAGGTACAATGGTTATGATCAAAGATTCAAAGAAGTAGACAAAGTAGCTGTTGAAAGTAAAAATTGCAATGAAACCTTTCAGATACGTCTTATCGGTGGTAATAACCTTTTGAAAGATGAAATTCTACCAAGGCTTCAACTAAGATACTGCAATCAGACCGGAGCGGCAACGTTACCGCTCATACATTTGCATGAACTTGACTTTTTTTTTCCTTTTGAGAGTGCGCCAAAGGCGTACCATATCTTTATAGAAGGGATCAAAGATAATTACAAAAGACCAACGATTGATGCGAACATCAATCGCCGGAACACCCACACCATACAGTAGTCCTTACATCAACTTCTCACAAATCTATCTAGGCCTCCTACACCTACACCCGCTCGCTTCCAATTTCGAATCTCGTTGATGATCCCTCTAGCTAGTTCTCCTGGTGTTTTTTGCTGCTCCCGCCGATTGAAGACTCTCGCATTCCGTTGCTTCCAAAGTGACCAAGCAGCTGCGATGACAAAAGTGTCGAAACCCCTCCTGTCCTTGCCTTGGAAGCCTCTCCTCGAACCGAGCCACCACTCGACAAAGGTGTCGTTCCTGCTCGGGATCGAGACATTAAGCTGCGATGTGTCAAAACACGCGTGCCAAACCTCACGCGCGTAGACACATTGCACCAGAATGTGCTCGACATTATTCTCGTCCTGCATGCAAGTATAGCACGCGGAGGGCGCCTCCTGTAAGCCGTGTCGTGCTCTACTGTCTGATGTCCACAATCTGTGGTGCACCACTTGCCATGCGAAAATTTTGCACTTGAGCGGGGCCCAGCTTCTCCAAATCCCAATGGCCGTCGGGGATCGGATCCCACCCATGCACAGCTGGGTGTAGGTGGACTTTGCCGAGTACACACCAGATCGGTCGTGCGGGCATGCAAAGATATCCTCGACTTGCTCATCTCTTGGCACTGTAGCGATCGCGTGCCTAAGGTGCATGACCTGTATCAGCGCTCCAAAAGAGAGTTGGGGTTGCAGCTCCTGAACCCATCTCTTTCCACTCAAAGCCTGAGCCACTGTCCTAGTATTTCTAGTCTTTGTGTCCACTCCTAGGGCCAACAATGGCGCTATGTCCTGAACCGCAAAATCGCGAATCCATCTATCCCTCCAGAATAGCATTTTGTCCCCTTTGCCAACGGTTATCATCACTAGGCTATCAAACACTTGCCGAGCCTCATCGTCGATCAGCATATGAAGGCCTTGCCATGGCCTGTGCAACTCAGTACGCCTAAGACATTCCCATCTCACTCTGAGGGCTAGGGCTTGCAGACTCAAGTTCTTCACTCCAAGTCCACCATAGCCAAGCGGTCTGCAGATTGAGCTCCAAGCCACTAGACATTGGACTCCATTAACTTGGCTCTTTCCTGCCCAAAAGAAAGCTCTCATCCAACTGTTGATGTCCTCGAGGACCCAAACATGAACTTGACTACCGATAGAGATTCCAGGTGAGCTCCTTGGCTTGCCCATCTAAAGAGATGGAAAGTATCGAGCAATGAATGGACTTGGGTTGGTGATGATCCCCTGGAAGTGCAGACTGTCGAATCACAATCTTCGCCGTAGTGCCCAGGAAAGATTCCAGTTCTAAAGAAAAAAACCATACCAGCAAAAGTACCGAGGCACACTAATAAGAAGTTCTAAAGAAAGATCGATTCTGCGAGGGCAAGAACTCTAAATCTTTCCCAATTATTGTTGAGATTCCTTTCATTTATTGCAAAGTCCAGATGAAATTCTTACGAATGATTATTGGTGATCGGTGAATGGTGAAGCATCGACCATCTCGTCCTCTTGTTGCCTGCAATTATTGGGTGTAATTTCTTTCACCACACTTTCCAAACACAACGAGACTAAAGACCAGACAACTAACCACTAATGGAACTAGTCTTTTTTTTCTTTTGAGAAATCCTTGTAACTTTGTTCAAATGTGGCAACCATTAAAGCTACAACATTTATGATCAAAGACCCATAAAGTAGACAAAGTAACTGCTAAAACTAAAAAGTACAACGAAATCTCTCAAATACGTTTTCTCTATGGTAATAATTTTTAAAAGAAGAAATTCTACCAACGCCTCAAAAAAGACACTGCAATTAGATCGAAGTAGAGACGTCACCACTAATACATCTGCACAACCTTGATTACCGATAGAGATTTCAGAGAGGCCCTTTGGTTTCCCATCTACAAGAGTTGGAAAGTTTTGAACAATGAATAGACTTGGGCCGGTGATGATCCCCTCGAAGTGCAGACTGTCGAGTCACAAGATCTTTGTCGTAGTGCCAAGGAAAGATTCCAACTCTTCAAAAAACCATACCAGCAAAAGCACCGAGACGCACTAGCAAAAAGTCAACAAATCTGAAAGATAGGTTTTGTGAGGACAAGAACTCTAGATCATTCCAAATTATGAGTGATTATAAGATATCGGTGAAAGGTGAAGCATGGGTCATCCAATCATCTTCTTATTGCCTGCAATTATTGGGTATAATATCTTCCACCACACATTCCAAACACGACGAGACTCAAGATCAGGCAACTAAACACGAATGGAACTAGTTTCCTTTTCTTTTGAGAAAACCCCGTAACTTTGTTCAAATGCAGCAACTATTAAAGGTTCAACGCTTATGATCAAAGACCCAAAAAACATAGACAAAGTTACTGGTAAAACTAAAAATTACAATGAAATCTCTCACATACAACTTCTCCGTGGTAGTAATTTTTAAAAGGAAAAATTCTACCAACACTTCAACAAGGACACTTAGATTAGACCGAAATTGATTACCAATAGAGATTTCAGAGAGCCCCTTGAGTAGCCCATCTAAAAAGATGGAAAGTTTTAAGCGATGAATGGACTCGGGAGGATGATGATCCCCTGGAATTATAGATGTTGAAGCATACGATCTTCGCCTTAGCGCCAAAGAAAGATTCCAACTCAAAAAAAAAAACATAACAACCAAAGCAATGAGACGCACTAACAAAAAGTGAACATATCCAAAAGATCGGTTCTGCGAGGACAAGAACTCTAAATCCTTCCCAATTATTGATGGGATTCTTTTGATTTCTTGCAATGTCTAGATGAAATTCATACGAATGATTATTGGAGATCCGTGAAAGGTGAAACATCAATCATCTCGTCCTCTTCTTGTTGCCTGCAATTATTGGGTATAATTTCTTCCACTACACCTTCCAAACACGGCGAGACTAAAGATCAGGCAACTAACCACTAATGAAACTAGTCTTTTTTCTTTTCTTTTGAGAAAACCCTGTAACTTTGTTCAATTGCAACAATCATTAAAGGTACAACCCTTATGATCAAAGATCCAAAAAGTAGACAAAGTAACCAATTAAACCTAAAAAATACAATGAAATCTCTCAGATACATCTTCTCCATGGTAATAATTTATTAAAGAAGAAATTCTACCCACACTTCAGAAAAGAGCAATTTGATCGGAGTAGCGACGCCACCACTCATACATCTACACATGAACTTGATTATCATTGGAGATTTCAAAGAGCCCCTTGAGTTGCTCATCTAAAATGATGGGAAGTCTTGAACGTTGAATGGACTTGGGCCGGTGATGACCCCCTCAAAATGCAGACTGTCGAATCACAAGATCTTTACCATAATACCAAGGAAAGATTCCAACTCTTCAAGAACACAATACCAGCAAAAGCACCGAGACGCACTAACAAAAAATCAACCGATCCCAAAAAACCGGTTCTGCAAGAACAAGAACTTTAAATCCTTCCCAGTTATTGGTGGGATTCTTTCCATTTCTGGCAAGGTCTAGATGATTCGTACAAATGATTATTGGTGATCGGTGAATGGTGAAGCATCGATCTTACCATCTTTTTCTTGTTGCCTGCAATTATTGCGTATAATATCTTCCACCACACCTTCCAAACAATGTCAAGATTCTAGATGAGGCAAGTGACCACTAATTAAACCAGTATTATCTTCTTTTGAGAAAACCATGTAACTTTATTCAAATGTGACAAACATTACTTGTATAGTGCTTATGATTAAAGACCCAAAAAAATAGACCAAGTAATTACTTAAACTAAAAATTACATCGAAATCTCTCAGATACGTCTTCTTCATGGTAATAATTTTTAAGGAGTAAATTCTACCAACACTTCAACAAAGACACTTCAATTAGACCGGAGTGGCAATGCCACCACCTATACAACTGCATGAACTTGATTATTGATAGAGATTTTAAGGAGCCCAGGATATAGAGGACACATCAGGGTGACCAAACAATTTTTTATATAAGTTAGTAATATAAGTAATTAATTCTTTATCTCCTTCAATGTGCCCTCCAGGGTCGAAGGATGACAGAAGATCCCGCGGGTCATCCGCGAGCTTCTGCGTGTCTTCGGCGAGGCGTCTGGGCTTTGTACTAACTTCGCTAAGTGCTTGGCCACGCCCATCTGGTGCACTGGCCCCGAGCTGGCCACGATTGACAACGAGCTCGCTTGTGCCGACGTCTGCTTCCCCATCACCTACCTCGCCATCCCCCTCTCAGTGAGAAAACCCTACGCGTCGTTGCTGCAACAAATCGTCGAAAAGCTTATCAAGAATCTTTCCACCTAGCGCGCTGCGCTTCTCTCCCGTGGCGAGCATCTTGCTCTGGTTTGCCACGTGCTCTGTGCGATTCCTGATACATCTTCGTCGTATCTATAATTTTTGATTGTTTCATGCCAATATTCTACAACTTTCATATACTTTTGGCAATATTTTATATTATTTTTGGGACTAACGTATTGATCCAGTGCCAGTTGCTGTTTGTCGCACGTTTTTTGTTTCGCAGAATATCCATATAAAACGAAGTCCAAACGCGATAAATTTTATGGACAATTATTTTGGAATATAAGTGATTTTTGGGAAGTGGAATCAACGTGAGACGATGCCCGAGGGGCTCACAAGCTCAAGGGGCGCGCCCCCTACCCAGGGCACGCCTGGCAAGCTTGTGGCCACACAGTAGGTCGGTTGCAGGTGTCCTCCGGCCGCAAGGAAGCTTATATCCAGATAAAAATCGTGTTAAAATTTCAGCCCAATCGGAGTTAGGGATCTCCAGATATTTAAGAAACGGTGAAAGGCCAGAAAACAGGAACGCAAAACAGAAGAGAAACAGAGAGAGAGATCCAATCTCGGAGGCGCTCTCGCCCCTCTGCCGCCATGGAGGCCAAGGACCAGAGGGGGAACCCTCCTCCCATCTAGGGGGAGGTCAAGGAAGAATAAGAAGGAGGGGGGCTCTCTCCTGCTCTCTTCCGGTGGCGCCAGAGTGCTACCGGGGCAAGGATCGTGACGACGATCCACACCAACAACCTCGCTACCGTCAACACCAACTTTCTCCCCCTCTATGCAGTGGTGTAACACCTCTTCTCCCTGCTGTAATCTCTTCTTAAGCATGGTGCTCAACACTGCATATTATTATCCAATGATATGTGGCTATCCTATGATGTTTGAGTAGATCCGTTTTGTCCTATGGGTTAATTGATGATCGTGATTGGTTTGAGTTGTATGTTTTATTTTGGTGCTGTCCTATGGTGCCCTTCGTGTCGCGCAAGCGTGTGGGATTCCCGCTGTAGGGTGTTGCAATATGTTCATGATTCGCTTATAGTGGGTTGCGCGAGTGACTGAAACACAAACCCGAGTAAGTGGGTTGTTGCGTATGGGAGTAAAGAGGACTTGATACTTAATGCTATGGTTGGGTTTTACCTGAATGATCTTTAGTAGTTGCGGTTGCTTGCTAGAGTTCCAATCATAAGGGCATATGATCCAAGTAGAGAAAGTATGTGCTACTTCTTGAGCTTGCGTTGGTTTTTCCCTTGAAGAGGAAAGGGTGATGCAACAAAGTAGAGATAAGTATTTCCCTCAGTTTGAAAACCAAGGTATCAATCCAGTAGGAGGAACACACAAGTCACAAATGGTTGCACCTACACAAACAAACAAATACTTGCACCCAACGCGATAAAGGGGTTGTCAATCCCTTCACGGTTACTTGCAAGGATGAGATCTGATAGAGATAGGTATAAAAGATAAATAAAAGTGCAAAATAAAGTAAAGGTAAATAAATTGCAGCAAGGTATTTTTCGGTTTTTGGTTTTATAGATCTGAAAATACTATGATAAGAATAGACCCGGGGGCCATAGTTTTCACTAGAGGCTTCTCTCTTGAAAGGACGCATACGGTGGGTAAACAAATTACTGTTGAGCAATTGATAGAAAAGCACAAAGTTATGACGATATCTAAGGTAATGATCATGAATATATGCATCATGTCCGTGACAAGTAGACCGACTCCTACCTGCATCTACTACTATTACTCCACACATCGACCGCTATGCAGCATGCATCTAGTGTATTAAGTTAACAAGAACGGAGTAACGCCTTAAGCAAGATGACATGATGTAGAGGGATAGATCCAATCAATATGAATAAACCCCACTTTTTTATCCTTAATGGCAACAATACAAATACGTGCCTCGCTACCCCTTCTGTCACCGGGTGAGGACACCGCAAGATTGAACCCATTACAAAGCACCTCTCCCATTGCAAGAAAAATCAATCTAGTTGGCCAAACCAAATCAATAGATCGGAGAGAAATACAAAGCTATCTTAATCATGCATGAAAGAGTTCAGAGAAGACTCAAATATTATTCATAGATAATCTGATCATAAATCCACAATTCATCGGATCTCAACAAACGCACCGCAAAAGAAGATTACATCGAATAGATCTCCAAGAACATCAGGGAGAACATTGTATTGAAGATCAAAGAGAGAGAAGAAGCCATCTAGCTGATACGTCTCCATCGTATCAACTTTTCCTAACGCTTTTGCTCTAGTTTTGGACTCTAATTTGCATGATTTGAACATGGTGTTGTTTTTGTGCAGAAATAAAAGTTCTCGGAATTGGACGAAACTTTTTGGAGAATTATTTAGGAATAAATAAAAAATACTAGAACCAAGACCCACTGGAGGGGGGGGGGGGTAGCTGCTCACTAGGCACCAGGGCGCGCCACCCCCCTCTATCGCACCCTGGTGGGTAGTGGGTAGTGGGGCCCATGAGGCTCCGCTGACCCTAATTCCGACGCTATAAAATCCTATTTTTCAGAAAAAATAGGAGAGGAAGTTTCATCACGTTTTACGATACGGAGCCGCCGCCACCTCCTGTTCTTCATCAGGAGGCCAGATCTGGAGCCTGTTCGGGGCTCCGGAGAGGGGGATCTTCGGTCTTCGTCATCATCAACCATCCTCCATCACCAATTTCATGATGCTCACCGCCGGGAGTGAGTAATTCCTTCGTAGGCTCGCTGGTCGATGAGGAGTTGGATGAGATTCATCATGTAATCGACTTAGTTTTGTTAGGGCTTGATCCCTAGTGTCCACTATGTTCTGAGATTGATGTTACTATGACTTTGCTATGCTTAATGCTTGTCACTAGGGCCCGAGTGCCATGTTCAGATCTGAACCTATTATGTTTTCATGAATATATGTGTGTTCTTGATCCTATCTTGCAAGTTATATGCACCTATTACGTGTTATGATCCACATACCCCAAGGTGAAAATAATTGGGATTCTTTCCAGTGATTACCGTAGTTTGAGGAGTTCATGTATTCACTATGTGTTAATGCTTTGTTCCAGTTCTCTATTAGAAGGAGGCCTTAATATCCCTTAGTTTCCTTATGGACCCCGCTGCCACGGGAGAGTAGGACAAAAGATGTCATGCAAGTTCTTTTCCATAAGCACGTATGACTACTTACAGAATACATGCTGATACGTCTCCAACGTATCTATAATTTTTGATTGTTCCATGCTGTTATATTATCATTCTTGGATGTTTTACAATCATTTTATAATCATTTTATATCATTTTTTGGTACTAACCTATTGACATAGTGCCCAGTGCCAGTTGCTGTTTTCTGCATGTTTTTTACATCGCAGGAAATCAATACCAAACGGAGTCCAAACGCAACGAAACTTTTTGGAGATTTTTTTTGGACCAGAAGACATCTAGTGGGTCAAAGAAGTACCGAAGAGGGGGCCCAAGGTGAGCACAAGACACCGGGGCGCACCTGGGCCCCCAGGCTCGCCCTGGCGGGTTGTACCCATCTCGGAGACCTCCCGCACCGTACCCCAATATTCCAGAAACCCTAGGGGAGTCGACGAAAATCAATTCCAGCCACCGCAAGTTCCAGAAACTACAGATCCAATCTAGACACCATCACAGAGGGGTTCATCATCCTCATTGGTGCCTCTCCGATGATGCGTGAGTAGTTCATTGTAGACCTACGGGTCCGTAGTTAGTAGCTAGATGGCTTTCTCTCTCTCGTTTTATTCTCAATACAATGGTCTCTTGGAGATCCATATGATGTAACTCTTTTTGCGGTGTGTTTGTTGGGATCCGATGAACTTTGAGTTTATGATCAGATCTATGTTTTTATCCATGAAAGTTATTTGAGTCTTCTTTGATCTCTTATATGCATGATTGCTTATAGCCTCGTATTTCTTCTCCGATATTTGGGTTTTGTTTGGCCAACTTGATCTATTTATCTTGCAATGGGAAGAGGTGCTTTGTGATGGGTTCGATCTTACGGTGCTTGATCCCAGTGACAGAAGGGGAAACGACACGTATGTATCGTTGTTATTAAGGATAACAAGATGGGGTCTATTTCTACATAAATAGATCTTGTCTACATCATGTCATCGTTCTTATTGCATTACTCCTTTTTTCCATGAACTTAATACACTAGATGCATGCTGGATAGCGGTCGATGTGTGGAGTAATAGTAGTAGATGCAGGCAGGAGTCGGTCTACTAATCTTGGACATGATGCCTATATAATGATCATTGCCTGGATATCGTCATGAGTATTTGAAGTTCTATCAATTGCCCAACAGTAATTTATTTACCCACCGTTTGCTATTTTTCTCGAGAGAAGCCACTAGTGAAAACTACGGCCCCCGGGTCTCTTCTTTAATATATTTGCCTTCAAGATCTATTTTGCTATTCGCTCTTTTATTTATTTGCAACTTTTATTTTCAGATCTATTAATCCAAAAATACAAAAATACCTTGTTGCAATTTTTACTTATTTATTTTATCTCGCGTTCCCGCGAGATCTATTTATCCATTCTACTACAAGTTTACCTATCCTTTTACCCGTGAGGGATTGACAACCCCTCTCTTACGTCGGGTTGCAAGTATTTGTTCTTTGTGTGCAGGAGCTGTTTACGTGGTGTTGCGTGGTTCTCCTACTGGTTTGATAACCTTGGTCTCATCACTAAGGGAAATACCTACCATTGCTGTGCTGCATCATCCCTTCTTCTTTGGGGAAATACCGACGTAGTTCAAGCAAGCATCAAAAGGAATTTCTGGCGCCGTTGCCGGGGAGGATCAAGTCAAGATAGTCTCCCGTCAACGTGCGAATTTCTGGCGCCGTTGCCGGGGAGACATCATGAACATCAACCAGGTTCCTAATCACAAATCTCATCTCCTTGCAATTTACATTATTTGCCATTTGCCTCTCGTTTTCCTCTCCCCCACTTCACAAAAATTTGCCGTTTTATTCGCCCTCTTTTTCGTTCGCTGTTTTCTCGACATATCTGTTTTTGAGTGCAATCTTGTTGCGTAGTCACAATGACTCAAGAGAACACCAAGTTGTGTGATTTCTCAAATACCAACAACAATGATTTTATTAGCACTCCGATTGCTCCTCCCGCCACTAGCGCGGAGTCTTGTGATATTAATGCCGCTTTGTTGAATCTTGTTATGAAAGATCAATTTTCCGGTACTCCTAATGAGGATGCCGCGTCCCATCTTAACACATTCGTGGATTTATGCGATATGCAAAAGAAAAAAGATGTGGACAATGATATTGTGAAGTTGAAATTATTTCCATTTTCTTTGCGAGATCGCGCAAAAATTTGGTTTTCTTCTTCGCCTCGCAATAGTATCGATTCTTGGAATAAGTGCAAAGATGCTTTTATCACTAAGTATTTTCCGCCCGCAAAAATTATTTCCCTTAGAACCCAGATTATGAATTTCAAGCAACTTGAGCATGAGCATGTTGCACAATCTTGGGAAAGGATGAAAATGATGCTAAGGAATTGCCCAACTCATGGGTTAAATCTTTGGATGATCATACAATTTTTTTATGCGGGATTGAATTTTGTTTCTCGTAATCTTTTAGATTCCGCCGCGGGGGTACTTTTATGGAAATTACTTTGGGTGAAGCCACCAAATTTCTTGATAATATCATGGCAAATTATTCGCAATGGCATACCGAAAGAGCTCCTACTAGTAAAAAAGTCAATTCGGTAGAAGAAATAAATTCTTTGAGTGAAAAAGTTGATGCTCTTATGAAGTTGGTTGCTAATAAAAATTCTCCTATTGATTTTAATGATATGCCTTTGTCTACTTTGATTGAGCAAAATAGTGATGCCATAGATGTGAACTTTATTTCGCGAAACAATTTTAATAACAATGCTTATAGAGGTAATTTTAATCCTAGGCCTTTTCCTAGTAATTCCTCTAATAATTATGGTAATTCCTATGGTAATCCTTCTTATAATAATAATAGGAACACCTCTGATCTTGAGAATAATATTAAAGAATTTATCAATACTCAAAAGGTTTTCAATGCTACAATAGAAGAAAAGCTGAATAAGTTTGATGATATGTCTAGAAGTATTGATAGAATTTCTCATGATGTAGAAAATCTCAAGATGAAATTTTTTGTGCCTAAGGTTGAGGAATCAATTAAAGCTTTATATGTTTCTATGGATGAAAGTAAGAAAAGAACCGCTATGCTTAGAGCTAGACGAGAATTTTTAGAAAAAGCGTTTTCTAGTGACTGCTTTCATAAAAGTGATGCAGATCTTAAAATGATTGGTGTTTCTTCTATTGATTCCTTGTTTAGTAAAATTAATATTGATGATAAAGGGACTGGAGAAGAGTCAACTTTAGCTAGAAGGTGTCCCGATAATTTGGAGGGTGAAAATCTTGTTGAAAAATTTGATAAAAGTGGGTTTGAAGAGGTCAAGACTTTAACTAGTGATGTGCCCACTATTTTGGATTACAAAGACTTTAATTATGATAGTTGCTCTTTGGTTGATTGTATTTCTTTGCTGCAATCCATGATAAATTCACCCCATGCTTATGAACAAAATAAAGCTTTTACTAAACATATTGTTGATGCTATGATGAAAGCTTTTGAAGAAAAGTTGGAATTAGAAGTTTCAATTCCTAGAAAATTACATGATGAATGGGAACCTACTATCAAAGTCAAGATTAAAAATTATGAGTGTTTTGCTTTATGTGACTTGGGTGCTAGTGTTTCTACAATTCTGAAATCATTATGTGATGTGCTTGGTATTACCGATATTGAAGAATGCTCTTTAAATTTGCACTTGGCGGATTCTACTATTAAAAAGCCTATGGGAAGAATTAATGATGTTCTTATTCTTGCAAATATAAATTATGTGCCCATAGATTTCATCGTTCTTGATATTGATTGCAATCCGTCTTGTCCAATTATTCTTGGTAGACCGTTTTTACGTACTATTGGTGCCGTGATTGATATGAAAGAAGGCTATATTAAATTTCAATTTCCACTAAGGAAGGGTATGGAACACTTCCCTAGAACAAGAATTAGGCCACCATATGAATCAATCATGAGGGCATCATATGGATCTAGAACCAAAGATGACAGTACTTAGATCCTTTACTTTATGCCTAGCTAGGGGCGTAAAACGATAGCGCTCGTTGGGAGGCAACCCAACTTGTATCTTTTTGCTTTTTGGTTTTCTTGCTGTTTTCAATAAAATACCCAATTATGCCTCTGGTTAGATGTGTTTTTTTGGTTTAAATTAGTGTTTGTTCCAAGCAAAGCCTTTGGGTTGATTTGAGTGATAGTTGATTTGATCTTGCTGAAAAACAGAAACTTTTACGCTCAGGAAAACAATTATTATTTTTAACAAAAGAGTGATTTTGATTTGATTATTTTTTAATAAGATTAATAAACAAATTTCTCACGTTTTCCTAATTTTTCAGAATTTTTGGAGTTACATAAGTATTCGAAGTTTTCAGATTGCTACAGACTTTTCTGTTTTTAACAGATTCTGTTTTCTTTGCGTTGTGTGCTTGTTTTGATGATTCTATGGTTTCCTTTGGAGAGTTTTTGCCATAGAAAAGTTGGAATACAGTAGATATAATGCAATAATAAAATATGAATGGGTTTTCAATAGTACTTATAGTAGTGATTTGCTTTCTTATACTAACGGATCTCACGAAGGTTTTGTTGAGTTTTGTGTGATTGAAGTTTTCTAGTTTTGGGTGATATTACGATGGATGAAGGAATAAGGATTAGCAAAAGGCTAAGCTTGGGGATGCCCGAGGCACCCCAAGATAATATTCAAGAAGTATCAAGCAACTAAGCTTGGGGATGCCCCCGAGTGGCATCCCCACTTTCTTCTAACGACCATCGGTATTTTACTTGGAGCTATATTTTTATTCGTCACATATTATGAGTTTTGCTTGGAGCGTCTTGTATGATATGAGTCTTTGCTTGTTTTTCTTTTTATTTTAAGTTTTGAATCCTTTCTGGACACACCTTTTTGGGAGAGCCAAAAATTATGCTATGCTTGCTCCTATGCTTCACTTAAATCTTTAGAGCCTTGGAATTGCTCTAGTGCTTCACTTATATCTTTTTGAGCACGGTGTGCTTTGTTATTTTTGAAGAAATGCTCTCATGATTCACTTAGATTTATTTGGGAGTTAGTAAAATTTTAAAGAAATTCTCTCTTGCTTCACTTAGATTAATTTGAGAGAAAGAAATATTATGCTCATGTTCTTCACTTATATTTGTTGAGCTTATTAAAAGCAACATATGAAACTAGTCCCAAAGTGATAGATATCCAAGGAGGATATAATAAAAACTTTCATGAAGATCATTGGACAAAATAAAATTGATTCTTAGTAATAGTTTTGAGATATGATGATAGTGATATGCGAGTCATGTTGATGAGTAATTATGCTTTAGTAAGAATATCGGTGTTAAGGTTCGTGATTCCCTATGCAAGCACGAAAGTCAATAGTTATGCAATGAAATAATATCCTACTTGTGGTGCATTATTCGGTGTTAATTATGCTTAATGCGTGCTTATGAGATTTTTCGTTTCTTGGTTGGGCACTTCTCAATCTTTTTGCTAGCCTTCATTTGCACTAAGTATGATCACTACTTGTGCATCCAAAACCCTTTAAACCAATTTTGCCATATGAGTCCACTATACCTACCTATATGCTGTATTTCCATGCCGTTCTAAGCAAATTTGTATGTGCCATCTCTAATTTTCAAAATAAATTTCTCTTTTGTGTGCTCGTACCACTCGCGAGGTGGTGAGGGGTGGCCAATATTTTCCATGCTAGATGTGTTATTCTCACAATGAGTGTTTATTCACTTGTCATTGCATGAGAGTACGTCAAAGGTATTAGGGATGCCCAGTCCCGAAATGAAAAATGAATTTACTTTATGTTGTCAAATAATAAATTCCTTGGAAAGTGTTGGTATGGAGGGCACCCGTGGATACGGCTAGCCATGGAAAGTGAAAGAAATGGTGGAAAAAGGAATAAACTTTATTTTCTGTTTGGGAACCGCCTATGATATATCTAGCATGGAAAGTGTTGGGAACTCTAAGTCATTTTTGTTGGTGAGAAAAGTATGCCTCTCAAAATGTTTTTATCTCTCAATTTAAGCTTTGAGCTCTGGCACCTCTACAAATCTCTACTTCCCTCCGCAAAGGGCCTTTCTTTTACTTTATGCAATTTTTATTTTTACTTGAGTCTCCATCTTCTCTTATAAAGCACCAACTAAGGGGCACTATGATCGTACTTGAGCATTGGGTGTAGCTAATATTCGAGTGTGTTTCATGAATGGATCAATGATTGAGCATAATGGGCTAGGGATAGCTTGCTTTAGTGTTGATATTGAAAGACATGGTTGCTTGTTGATATGCTTGAGTATTAAAGTCCTCATGTCAAAACTAGACTATTGCTTTGAACCATATAAAAGTCCAAATGTCCATGCTACAAAGAAAAGAATATGTGATGAACATGTTAGGCAGCATTCCACATCAAAAATTCTGTTTTTATCATTTACCTACTCGAGGACGAGCAGGAATTAAGCTTGGGGATGCTGATACGTCTCCAACGTATCTATATGATTGTTCCATGCTGTTATATTATCATTCTTGGATGTTTTATAATCATTTTATATCATTTTTTGGTACTAACCTATTGACATAGTGCCCAGTGCCAGTTGCTATTTTCTGCATGTTTTTTACATCGCAGGAAATCAATACCAAACGGACTCCAAACGCAGCGAAACTTTTTGAAGATTTTTTTTGGACCAGAAGACATCCAGTGGGCCAAAGAAGTACCGAAGAGGGGGCCCGAGGTGAACACAAGACACCGGGGCGCGCCTTGGCCCCCAGGTGCGCCCTAGTGGGTTGTGCCCATCTCGGAGACCTCCCGCACCGCCTCTTTGCTCTATAAATACCCCAATATTCCAGAAACCCTAGGGGAGTCGACAAAAATCAATTCTAGCCACCGCAAGTTCCAGAAACCACAGATCCAATCTAGACACCATCATGGAGGGGTTCATCATCCTCATTGGTGCCTCTCCGATGATGCGTGAGTAGTTCATTGTAGACCTACGGGTCCGTAGTTAGTAGCTAGATGGCTTTCTCTCTCTCGTTTTATTCTCAATACAATGGTCTCTTGGAGATCCATATGATGTAACTCTTTTTGCGGTGTGTTTGTTGGGATCCGATGAACTTTGAGTTTATGATCAGATCTATGTTTTTATCCATGAAAGTTATTTGAGTCTTCTTTGATCTCTTATATGCATGATTGCTTATAGCCTCGTATTTCTTCTCCGATATTTGGGTTTTGTTTGGCCAACTTGATCTATTTATCTTGCAATGGGAAGAGGTGCTTTGTGATGGGTTCGATCTTACGGTGCTTGATCCCAGTGACAGAAGGGGAAACGACATGTATGTATCGTTGCTATTAAGGATAACAAGATGGGGTCTATTTCTACATAAATAGATCTTGTCTACATCATGTCATCATTCTTATTGCATTACTCCGTTTTTCCATGAACTTAATACACTAGATGCATGCTGGATAGCGGTCGATGTGTGGAGTAATAGTAGTAGATGCAGGCAGGAGTCGGTCGGTCTACTAATCTTGGACGTGATGCCTATATAATGATCACTGCCTGGATATCGTCATGAGTATTTTAAGTTCTATCAATTGCCCAACAATAATTTGTTTACCCACCGTTTGCTATTTTTCTCGAGAGAAGCCACTAGTGAAAACTACAGCCCCCGGGTCACTTCTTTAATATATTTTCCTTCAAGATCTATTTTGCTATTCGCTCTTTTATTTATTTGCAACTTTTATTTTCAGATCTATTAATCCAAAAATACAAAAATACCTTGCTGCAATTTTTACTTATTTATTTTATCTCGCGTTCCCGCGAGATCTATTTATCCAATCTACTACAATTTTACCTATCCTTTTACCCGTGAGGGATTGACAACCCCTCTCTTACGTCGAGTTGCAAGTATTTGTTCTTTGTGTGCAGGAGCTGTTTACGTGGTGTTGTGTGGTTCTCCTACTGGTTCGATAACCTTGGTCTCATCACTGAGGGAGATACCTACCGTTGCTGTGCTGCATCATCCCTTCTTCTTTGGGGAAATACCAACGTAGTTCAAGCAAGCATCACATGCCTACATTATATTTATGAACCGGAGCTAGTTCTGTGTTGCCCTAGGTTATGACTGTTATATGATGAATATTATCCAACGTAATCACCGATCCAATGCCTACGAGCTTTTCACATATTGATCTTGCTAAGTTACTATTGCTACTGCTACTGTTACAACTGCTACAAAACTGTTACTGCTGTTACCGTTACCACTGCTATCGTTACTACCACTATCAAACTATCATATTACTGTGCTACTGATCACTTTGCTGTAGATATTTAATCTCTAGGTGTGGTTGAATTGACAACTCAACAGCTAATACTTACAAATATTCTTTGGCTCCCCTTGTGTCAAATCTATAAATTTGGGTTGAATACTCTACCCTCGAAAACTGTTGCGATCCCCTACACTTGTGGGTTATCAAGACCTTTTTTCTAGAGTCGTTGCCGGGGAGCATAGCTATATTTGTTGAGTCACTTGGGATTTATATCTATTGATCACTATGAAGAATCTTAAGGATGATAGAACCAAGATCGTTCCCTCTAAGACAAGGGGAGGTAAGGAACTGTTATCTAGCTCTGCACTTGATTCACCTTCTGTTTTGAGTAAACTTGCAACACCACCACATGCTATTAATCGTGATATGTCGCAAGTAATTGATGATGCTACTTCTGCTATGAATGATGCTATTACCTTGCTTGATAAGAATGTGCCACTAGGTGAATTTCTTGATGAACAAATTGCTAGAGCTAAAGAGAATGAAATTACTGAAACTGATGAAATTATTGAAACTGATGAAGTCTTTGAAACTGGAAATTATGAAACACCTATTAGACCTAGCTCTCCTAGATATGAATTACCTAAGATACCTGAGGGTTATATTATGGATGAAGAGGTTGCTAGGGATTTTTTTGCTTGTAAGGATAGATACGATCTTAAAAAAATTATTATGCAAGTTGAAAGAAAAATATTTGAATGCTAGAATGAAATGTGATCCTAAGTTTGCCACTTCACCTATCTTTATTACTGATAAGGACTATGAATTCTCTGTCGACCCAGAGTTAATTAGTCTGGCTGAATCTGATCCTTTTCATGGCTATGAAACTGAAACTGTTGCGGCACATCTTACTAAATTAAATGATATAGCCACCCTTTTTGCTCATGATGAGAAAATTCGCTATTACTATATTCTCAAGTTATTTCCATTCTCATTAATGGGTGATGCTAAGACTTGGTACAATACTCTTGCTCCTGGTTGTGTGCGTAGTCCCCAGGATACGATTTATTACTTCTCTGAAAAATATTTTCCTACTCATAAGAAACAAGCTGCCTTACAGGAAATATTTAACTTTGTGCAAATTGAAGAAGAGAGTCTCCCACAAGCTTGGGGGAGGCTTATCCAATTACTTAATGCTTTGCCTGATCATCCTATCAAGAAAAATGAAATACTGTATATCTTCTATAATGGACTAACTGATGCTTCTAGGGACATCCTAAATAGTTGTGTTGGTTGTGTTTTCAGGGAACGAACTATTGAACAAGATGAGGAATCAGTGAATAATATATTGAAGAATTATGATGATTGGACACTTCCCGAACCACCGCCTAAACCCACTCCGAAGAACAGCGGTATTTTATTTCTCAGTCCTGAAGATATGCAAGAAGCAAAGAAATGTATGAAGGAAAAAGGCATTAAAGCCGAGGATGTTAAGAATTTTGCACCTATTGAAGAAATACATGGTCTTGATACACCACCATAGGTGGTAGAGGTAAATTCTCTTTTAAAGTTTGATGAAGGTGATATCGCTTACAATAAACATCCTAGTCAATGCTTGTATGAATTTGACAATTACATTAGAAAACAAGATCACTTCAATGCAAATGTTATGAAACGGTTGAAAAAAATTCTGATATGATTGCTTGCTTGAGTGACTTGTTATTTAGAATTACTAATGATGTTAGAGGTGTAGGAAAACATGCCTCTATGGTTAGAACCCAGCTAGAACAAGTTGCTAAATCTCAAAGTGAGCTTCTTAATGAAATGAATAATAATATGAATGATTATGCTGTTAGAGTAGCAACTAGAGGAGGTAAAATGACTCAGGAGCCACTTTATCCTGAAGGTCACCCTAAAAGAATTGAACAAGACTCTCAAAGAATTAATACTGATGCACCTAGTCCTACTAAAAAGAAAAAGAAAAAGAAAAATGATAGGACTTTGCATACTTCTAGTGAACCTGAGGTAGGAAAACCTTCTGAAGAAAACAATGATATTTCTATCTGTGATGCTGAAAATCAATCTGGTAATGAACATTCATCTAGTGATAATGAAAATGATAAGGATGATGTTCATGTAGATGCTCAACCAGACAATGATAAGGAACCAGATAATGATGTTGAGATAGAACTAGCTATTGATCTTGATAACCCACAACCTAAAAATAAACGTTATGATAAAAGAGACTTTGTTGCTAGAAAACGTGGTAAAGAAAGAGAACCATGGGTTCAGAAACCCATGCCCCACCTAAACCATCTAAGAAAAAGGATGATGAATAATTTGAACGCTTTGCTAAAATGCTTAGGCCAGTCTTTTTGCGTACTCGTTTGACTGATATTTTAAAGATGGGGCCCCTTATGCTAAATATATGAAAGACATTGTCACTAATAAAAGAAAAATACCTGAAGCTGAAATCTCCACCATGCTTGCTAATTATTCTTTTAAGGATGGAGTACCTAAGAAACTAGGAGATCCAGGAATACCAACTATACCATGCTCCATTAAAAGAAATTATGTCAAAACTGCTTTATGTGATTTAGGAGCCGGTGTTAGTGTTATGCCTTTTTCTTTATACAAAAGACTTGATTTGAATAAACTCACGCCTATTGAAATATCATTGCAAATGGCTGACAAATCAACTGCCATACCTATCGGTATTTGTGAGGATGTGCCCGTTGTTGTTGCAAATGTTACTATCTTAACAGACTTTGTTATACTTGAGATGCCCGAGGATGACAACGTGTCGATTATCCTTGGTAGACCCTTTTTGAATACTGCAGGGGCTGTTATTGATTGCAATAAAAGCAAAGTCACTTTTCATATAAATGGTAATGAGCATACGGTGCACTTTCCGAAGAAACAATTTCAAGTAAATGGTATTAATGTTATTGAAAAGTCTCCGACAATTACTATTGGAAGTTTTCAACTACCTCTACCTACTGCCAAAAAGAAATATGAAATACTTATTGTTGAGGATATGCATATCCCCGTTGAGGTAACTTAGTGTTTTACGAAAATTCTTCGGGTCATGCTAATCGGAAGTGGTTGTTAATAAGACTTGATCAACCTTATTAATGAATTATTTTTGAGAGGCATGTGGTCGATGAATTTAGTGAGCACAACCTTCTATCCTTACCTTTTGTTTTCTGTTACTTTTTAGTTAAATACAATAAAATGCCATGTTTTTCCTATTTTCTGAATTTTCCGTGCAATAAAAAAGTGTCCAAAAATAAAAGTGCTTAGAATGACCTGAAATTTTTACACGATTTTTTCTGAATATTTAAGAACTTCTGATTAAAAAAAAATCACACGGGGGGTGCCCTGATACGTCTCCAACGTATCTATAATTTTTGATTGTTCCATGCTGTTATATTATCATTCTTGGATGTTTTATATTCATTTTATAGCAACTTTATATCATTTTTGGGACTATCCTATTGACATAGTGCCCAGTGCCAGTTGCTATTTTTTGCTTGTTTTTTACTTCGCAGAATATCAGTACCAAACGGAGTCCAAACGCAGTGAAACTTTTTGGAGATTTTTTCTGGACCAGAAGACACCTTGAGGGCCAAGAAAGCACTAGAGGGGAGGCCCGTGGGGAGCACAACCCACCAAGGCGCGCCCAGGAGCCCAGGCGCGCCCAAGGGGTTGTGGGCCCCACAGAGGTCTCCTGCACCGCCTCTTTGCCCTATAAATTCCCAAATATTCTAGAAACCCTAGGGGAGTGGACGAAACACAATTCCAGCCGCCGCAAGTTCCAGAACCATGAGATCCAATCTAACACCATCACGAAGGGGTTCATCATCCTCATTGGTGCCTTTCCGATGATGCGTGAGTAGTCCACCATAGACCTAAGGGTCCGTAGGCAGTAGCTAGGTGGCTTCCTCTCTCTCTTTTGATTCTCAATACAATGGTCTCTTGGAGATCTATTTGATGTAACTCTTTTTGCAGTGTGTTTGTTGGGATCCGATGAACTTTGAGATTATTATCAGATCTATATCCATGAATATTATTTGAGTTTTCTTTGATCTCTTATATGCATGATTATTTATAGCCTCGTATTTCTTCTTCGAATCTTTGGTTTAGTTAGGCCAACTAGATCGATTTTTCTTGCCATGGGAAGAGGTGCTTTGTGATGGGTTCGATCTTGCGGTGTTCTTTCCTAGTGACAGAAGGGATAGCAAGACACGCATGTATCATTTCTATTAAGGATAACAAGATGGGGGCTATTCCTACATGAATAGATCTCGTCTACATCATGCCATCGTTCTTATTGCATTACTCCGTTTCTCCATGAACTTAATACACTAGATGCATGCTGGATAGCGGTTGATGTGTGGAGTAATAGTAGTAGATGCAGGCAGGAGTCGGTCTACTAATCTTGGACGTGATGCCTATATATTGATCATTGCCTTGGATATCATCATAATTATTCTATCTTCTATCAATTGCCCAACAGTAATTTGTTTACCCACCGTGTGCTATTTCTTGAGAGAGGCCACTAGTGAAATCTAGGACCCCCCGGGTCTATTCTTTATCATATTTGCTTTGAGATCTATTTTTACTCGCTTTTATTTTAAGTTCTATCATTCCAAAAACCCAAAAATACCTTGCTGCACTTTTTTATTACTTATTTTATTTCGTGTTTTATCGAGAGCTATTTATCCAATCTACCACAAATTTATCTATCGTTTTACCGTGGAGGGATTGACAACCCCTCTTACGCGTCGGGTTGCAAGTATTTGTTCTTTGTGTGCAGGTACCGTTTATATAGTGTTGCTTGGTTCTCCTACTGGATTGATACCTTGGTTTCACAACTAAGGGAAATACGTACCATAGCTGTACTGCATCATCCCTTCCTCTTTGGGAAAATACCGACGCAGTTTCAAACGACATCATGCCCCTGGTGCCCACTAGGCACCAGGGCGTGCTAGCTACCCCAGGCGCGCCCTGGTGGGTAGTGGGCCCCATGTGCCCCCCTCACTTATCCCTTTAGCCCATGTCATCACCTACTGAAACACCCCCAGTGTCATACTACAGTGATCTCCTCTCTAATGATGCCATGTCATCATGATTTGCCAAGCTTATTTGTCACTTGATCAAACCCAAGTCAAAATCAAATTCAAAATGCAAGTCAAATTTTATTTCTTCACACTATCAAACAAAAATGTTTGTATGGTGGCAAATAATCACTATATAATATTCATGTAGAAACTAACATTATTTGAGTTGTTAGAATGCCCCTAAAGTATTTAAAACTGACCCAGCAGCACGTATCCACACATTTGAATTCAAACCAAAAATCAAATAATTGCAAATGCCCTCTAAACTTTTTGTGCAACCCTAGAGTATTGCATCCCCTTTTTGTGCAAAGTTTCATAACTAACGAAATTCATTTGATCACTAAACTATTTAGAAAACAATAGCTAACTAAGTAATAAAAGGATAAAAGAAAAATGTCACTATGCACTTATGGCCCAGTGCTACAGTAGCACGCCCAGCCCACCATCAGCTTTTCTTCTTCTGTACGAGGCAGAGCAGTGCGTGTCAGACATCCACGCCGCCCCGGCCGCTGCTGCCGCCGTGTCGTGCATCCGGCGCGCCCCCGAGATGGATAAGAAGGCCCCCGACCCTGTAGACAAACTCTAGCCCTCACTTATCCTCTCGGTTTCGCTCGCTCCCGAGCTGTCGTTGACGCGCCATCACCATCCTCACGGCAACTGGCCTCCTCGGCGATCAGGAGGTTGTCCAGGAGCTCCGCCGTCATCGACTCCGTCGCCTACCTCCGCCGAATCAAGCTAGGAGGCGCCGTACGCTCCGGATCGAGATGGTCTCCGCCACGGCCGTCGCATCTCGCCGTCGAGCTTGACGCATCCGGCCACCCCTGCACCTCCTGACCTCGTCCACGAGCTCCGCTGTGAGCTCCTCTGCCGATTCCCCCCTTTTCCCCTTTGATTCGTCGTCGTTTGTAGTCGTCCCCGAGCTCGGTCGTCCTCGTCCATGGCCGCGTTCGAGATTCCGCATACGCGCACACGCCTATGCCTGCTCCTGCCCGTGGCCGCGCCCTGGATGCACCCCGCGCCGGTGCTCCCCTACGCCTGCCCGTGCTCGTGCGCCCACTGCTGCTGCTCCATGTCGCTGCTCTGCTGCTGCTTACGCCGCTGCTAGTTGCCGCCGCCGCCCCTGGTACTGCTTGCCGCTGTTACTGCTACCTGCTGATGCTCCCTGCTACCGCTCTCTGTTGCTGGCTGCTCATGCGCTGGCCTTGGCTGTGGCCGTTGCCATGGCCGAGCGCCCCTGTTCTCTGTGCGTGTGTGTGTTGCTGTGTGTGTGTGTGTTGTGTGCGTCCAGCGTGTGTGTGTGCTTTGCGTGTGCAGCGTGTGTGTAAGTGTGTGTGTGGTGGCCGCCAGCTTCTCTGGATGAGGCCGGCCCCTTAGTCAGCTAATTAGTACTCCTACTAGTTAGACTAATTAGTGGTTAGGTTTAGTGGAAATACCCCCACTAGTAGTTAAAAGATAGATTGCAATTAAGATATCTAAGCCTATGACATGTGGGCCATACCTTACCTTTTCACCAGTCAAACTGAAATGGTTGACCAGCCCCCCAGGTCCCACTATCATACACATAGCCTAGAGTAACACTAGATGACAAAACTATTTACTGTTTTATTTTCAAATTAATTTAAATTCTAGAAAATGGTTAAAACTTAGAAAATTAATAGAAATTAAACCGTAACTCGGATGAAAATACTTTGTACATGAAAGTTGCTCAGAACGACGAGACGAATCCGAATGCGCAGTCCGTTCGTCCGCCACATGTCCCTAGCATAGCGAACATGCAACCGTCCCCCTCCGTTTCATCTGTCCAAAAATGCCAAACTTCGGGAAAACATTCCCGGATGTTTTCCCTCTTCACCTATATCGTGTAGCACCGCGTCAAAACACCCCTAGCTCTGCGTATTGTCATGTCATGCTCTTGTTTGCTTTATATTTATCATTTCTCCCCCTCTTCTCTCTCGATAGAGCTCGGTACCGACGTAGCCTCCGAGACCGGCGCATCTCTGGAGATCGACTACGCCTCTGACGACCCTGCCTTTGCCGCCGAGCAACCAGGCAAGCCCCCCCTTTGATCATCCCGATATCGCCCATTCTATTTTCTCATGCTGGCATTAGATTTTGCTACTGTAATTGATTACTCCTATTCTGATGCATAGCCTGCTTTTGTAACCTGCTTGTTGTTACCTAACCTGCCTATTTCAAACTGCTTAGTATAGGCTGGTTAGTGACCCATCAGAGACCCCACTTTGACCCAACTGCCCCGCTGGATTATCAGAAGACCCGATCAACGGGATCGAAGATAGGCCCCGGCACCGCACATCACCCCCTTAGTTGTACGACACTACTGGGTTACTATCGAGTGCCGAGGGTGACACCTCGTCAGCACTTCTGATGTTAATCTTGTAGGTTAGTTCATCGGTTGTTGTCATCGAGGGTGATTCCTCCTTTCCCACTCCCGATAACGATGGTGTCGTGCAACACCTCAAGTGTGAACCCATCGAGGGTGATTCCTCCGAGTTCACCTTGACAGATACATCAAGTAGGAATCCCACGAGGGTGATACGTTGGATTCCCCAGATGTTATGGACACACGGATACTTGGACTTTACAACTGATACTTGGAAAGGCGGGTCGACCCTGAGGGGTACCCGCGAGTGATGTGGAGACGGGTTGACCTGGACGGTACCCGAGAGATGAATACGAGGCATGGCCGGGCATTCTTAGCCCTTGCCGCAAGTCCTCGAGACGGGGCGACGGGGTCACATCGATCATGAGTCTCTGCTCGTTACCGCACCCCCAATGTACTAACGATTTGGATATGTGATCTGAGTGGGCCTCTAGCCCGATAGCACTAACCATCACGCGGGATCAGTTATGGGCACTCTGCATCGTAGCATCAGCCGAAAGCTCTGTCAAACGTCCAGTTCAGTAGTGCGGCATGGAGTGATTGGCGCCATCCACGACAGAGGTGGTGCTTGGATCTGAGCCATGTGCGCAATGACTCGGAGGGCGAGGGGCGATGGTCCAAGACCCCCGAGCGCTTAGGATGTAGACCGACGGGGACCTCTCTGCTGAGCTCTAGGTAGGGTTGCGGTGTGTCGTTTGGCCGAGGCCGGGCATGACCCAGAAAGTGTGTCCGGCCGGAGTTAAGCGAGCGTGGTGGGTAAGTTGGTGCACCCCTGCAGGGAAGAACTAATCTATGCATAGCCGGATCCTCGGTAACGGACGCTCGGAGTTGTATCCCGATCGATACAACTAGAACTGATTACTTGTGATGAGAAATGGATACTATGGCTCTGGGATTGCTTTCTCGCAGGGAGTCGAGAAAGGATCTCTGGGTGAGGCTGATAACACCACTACTTTATACTGTGCTAATCTACACTCTTCTAATGCTGCAAGACCGCTGAAGATGCTAGTCTTCGATAGGACTAGGCCTTCTCTCTAATCTGGCATTTCTGCAGCCCAGTCCACATATACAGCCTCCCTTTGATAATGTTGCATATGTAGTGTAGATCCTTGCTTGCTGAGTACTTCGGATGAGTACTCACGGTTGCTTTGCTTTCTTTTTCTCCCCATATCCATTTGATGCAACCAGATGACGGAGCCCCTGAGACAGCTGCCCCGCTGACGACTACTACTACCACCTCGAGAGTGGTTACTGCTACGAGCTGGCGAGACGACCAAGAGTAGGTTCGAAGGGTCCCAGGCAGGAGGCCTGCGCCTTTCGATCGTAGCTTTTGTTTTGTCCCGCCTTGTTAAAGGCTTATCTCTCTGTCTTATGTCTGTACTCAGATATCTAATGCTTCCGCTGATGCTTGTTTGGCATCAAGCTTATGTATTCGAGCCCTCGAGGCCCTAGCTTGTAATATAATGCTTGTATGCCTTTATTTATGTTTTAGAGTTGTGTTGTGATATCTTCAATTGAGTCCTTAGGCTTGATCATGTGCATTTGCGTGTATGATTAGTGCACGATTAAGCCAGGGGCGTCACACCTACCTCCAGAAAAAATTCACTCCAGCTCTCTCTCTCTCTCTCGTGTTCTTGCTCTCAAACCCGCAGATTTCGATCTCTTTGCTCGAAGCTCCATTTCTGAAACTGTTTTGGGGGATTGCTACTTGGTATGTGACTCCTCCATTGCTCCAATTAGTTTTTGTTCTAGTGGTTTATATTTTGAGTAATTAGCTACTCTTGGTGCTGCTGTAAATGAGCTTGCATGTTGAATTCTTTGAGTTCCAAGTAGTTTGAATGCTTGATATAGCCTCTAGACATCCATATGAGTAGTTGCTATCAATCTTGTGAAGTTTTGTTGACAAAACTTTGTGGCCCAAATTTTTTCAAAAATTGTTCGCAAATAAAAATTCACCTCTTTAGGAGTTCTTCGAGGCGGAGGTCCACGGGAGCATTATCGAGCGAGAGCTGGATACGACAGTCCTATGGTGAGCCTAGTGAAAGCTTGATGCGGGACACCGATACCAAATCACCACTACAAAAACAAAAGACACATCCGTGACATTATGGCCCGAACGAAAAAAATTCTGTCATGGTTATGACACTTCTATGACGATAATTGTGACAAAACCACGTATCATCATAGATGTGGTGGGCTCCTACTTCTATGACAAAAAATCATGACAGAAAATGGGCTTTTTGTCCTGGGCTAGCCGGGGATGCACCTGCATGACATTCTTTGGGCCGTCCATGACATTAAAAATCATGGTAGAAGTGAGGGCGAGGAAATTTTTGCGGAGTTCCCGGTTATGGTGGGTGGTTGGGGCCGAGCGATGCACTAGTTTGCGCGTTTCTGTCGTATGTAGGAGCGCGTGTGTGTGAGGTGTTGGCTCTAACTGAACCCGAGGGAGAGGCGTTCGCTTACTGAACCCGAGCGATTGTACTAGCTACGTTAGTGAGCCATAGCGATTGATCCCTTGGCTGTTAACTGAACCCGAGCGATTCCTTCGCTGCTGACTGAACCTGAGCAATTCCTTCACTGCTGTTGCTACCTGAACCGTAGCAAACGATCCCTGCTGCAGGTTACTGAAGCCGATCGAGCCCCCGTGCGAGATGCAGCCAGCCGGTGTGTTGGGTTGCCTCTCGATGAACAGTGACCAGCATACCCCAAGGTGACAATAATTGGGATTCTTTCCGGTGATTACCGTAGTTTGAGGAGTTCATGTATTCACTATGTGTTAATGCTTTGTTCTGGTTCTCTATTAAAAGGAGGCCTTAATATCCCTTAGTTTCCTTATGGACCCCACTGCCATGGGAGGGTAGGACAAAAGATGTCACGCAAGTTCTTTTCCATAAGCACGTATGACTATTTAGGGAATACATGCCTACATTATATTTATGAACTGGAGCTAGTTCTGTGTCGCCCTAGGTTATGACTGTTATATGATGAATATTATCCAACGTAATCACCGATCCAATGCCTACGAGATTTTCACATATTGATCTATCTAAGTTACTATTGCTACTGCTACTGTTACAACTCCTACAAAACTGTTACTGCTGTTACCGTTACCACTGCTATCGTTACTACAACTATCAAACTATCATATTACTATGCTACTGATCACTTTGGTACAGATATTTAATCTCCAGGTGTGGTTGAATTGACAACTCAACTGCTAATACTTACAAATATTCTTTGGCTTCCCTTGTGTCGAATCTATAAATTTGGGTTGAATACTCTACCCTCGAAAACTGTTGTGATCCCCTATACTTGTGGGTTATCACTAGCTACTAGCTATGGACCCGTAGGTCTGTGGTAAACTAATCACACATGATCGGAAGGGTAGCAAGGTTGATGTAGAGGCCCTCCGTGATCGAATACCCCTCCGGGAGAGTACCGGAGCAGGTCTCCAGATGGGATCTCACGAGGACAAAAACTTGTGGCGACGGAAAAGTATTTTTGGTGTGCCCTCTGGTATACGAGGAATATTTGGGTATTATGGAGCTGAGATTAGGGTTAGAGGTGCCACAATGGGCCCACAAGCTCGGGGGCGCGTCCCGCTAGGGCGCGCCTGGTGAGCTTGTGGCCCATCCATGGCTCTTCTAGCCTCCTCCCGAAGCTTCCTGGGTATCTTTTGGTCCAAGAAAAATCATGAAAAAGTTTCGTTCCGTTTGGACCCCGTTTGGTATTGATTTTCTATAAAAGACGAGAACATGGAAAAAACAGCAACTGGCACTGGGCACTAGGTTAATAGGTTAGTCCCAAAATATGGTATAAAATAGCATAATATTGCATATAAAACATCCAAGATGGATAATATAATAGCATGGAATAATAAAAAATTATAGATACGTTGGAGACGTATCAAGCATCCCCAAGCTTAATTCCTGCTCGTCCTCGAGTTGGTAAATGATAAAAACATAATTTTTTATGTGGAATGCTACCTAACATGTTTATCATGTAATCTTTCTTTATGTGGCATGAATATTCAGAACCATAAGATTCAAAACAAAAGTTTAATATTGACATAAAAACAATAATACTTCAAGCATACTAATAAAGCAATCATGTCTTCTCAAAATATTATGGCTAAAGAAAGTTATCCCTACAAAATCATATAATCTTGTCATGCTCTATCTTCTTAACACAAAGTATTTATCATGCACAACCCCGATGAAAAGCCAAGCAATTGGTTCATACTTTTAACGCGGTTCAGCTTTTTCAACTCTCACGCAATAGATGAGCGCGAGCCATGGAAATAGCACTATAGGTGGAATAGAATATGATGGTGGACCATGGAGAAGACAAAAAAGGAGAAAGTCTCACATTGACGAGGCTAATCAATGGGCTATGAAGATGCCCATCAATTGATGTCAATGCAAGGAGTAGGGATTGCCATGCAACGGATGCACTAGAGCTATAAGTGTATGAAAGCTCAAAAGAAAACTAAGTGGGTGTGCATCCAACATGCTTGCTCATGAAGACCTAGGGCATTTGAGGATGCCCATCATTGGAATATACAAGCCAAGTTCTATAATGAAAAATTCCCACTAGTAATATATGAAACTAACAAAATAGGAGACTCTCTATCATGAAGAACATGGTGCTACTTTGAAGCACAAGTGTGGAAAAGGTTAGTAGCATTGTCCCTTCTCTCTTTTTCTCTCATTTTTTTATTTTGGGCTCTTTAGCCTCTTTTCTTTGGGCTCTTTGGCCTCTTTTTTATTTAAGTATGGAGTCTCATCCCAACTTGTGGGGCAATCATAGTCTCCATCATCCTTTCCTCACATGGGACAATGCTCTAATAATGATGATCATCACACTTTTATTTACTTACAACTCAAGAATTACAACTCGATACTAGAACAAAAATATGACTCTATATAAATGCCTCCGGTGGTGTACCGGGATGTGCAATGATCTAGCGTGACATGTATAAAAATATATGAATGGTGGCCAAGCCACAAATACTATGTCAACTATATTATCATGCAAAGCAATATGACAATGATGGTATGTGTCATAATAAAATGGAACGGTGGAAGTTCCATGGAAATATATCTCGGAATGGCTATGGAAATGCCATAATAGGTAGGTATGGTGGCTGTTTTGAGGAAGATATAAGGTGGCTTAAGTGTGAAAGAGCGTATCATATCATGGGATTTGGATGCACTGGCGAAGTTTGCACCAACTCTCAAGGTGAGAAAGGGCAATGGACGGTACCGAAGAGGCTAGCAATGGTGGAAGGGTGAGAGTGCGTATAATCCATGGACTCAACATTACTCATAAAGAACTCACGTACTTATTGCAAAAGTTTATTAGCCCTCAAAGCAAAGTACTGCTACGCATGCTCCTAGGAGGATAGATTGGTAGGAAAAGACCATCGCTCGTCCCCGACCGCCACTCATAAGGAAGACAATAAAAAATAAATCATGCTCCAACTTCATCGCATTACGAGAGACCATACATGCATGCTTCGGGAATCACAAACCTTAACACAAATATTCTTACTAAACCACAATTACTCACTAGCATGACTCTAATATCACCATCTTTATATCTCAAAACAAATGCAAAGAATCAAACTTCTCATATATTCAATGATCTTCATGAAAGTTTTTATTATATCCCTCTTGAATACCCATCATATTAGGACTAGATTCATAACCTAAGAAAATTTCCATACTATTTATAAGACTCACAAAATAATATAAGTGAAGCATGAGAGTTCGTCAATTTCTTCAAAATAAAACCACCGCCGTGCTCTAAAAAGATATAAGTGAAGCACTAGAGAAACTACCTAGCTCAAAAGATATAAGTGAAGCACATAGAGTATTCTAATAAATTCACGATTAATGTGTGTCCCTCTCAAAAGGTGTGTACAGCAAGGATGATTGTGGAAAACTAAAAAGAAAATACTCATATAATACAATACGCTCCAAGCAAAACACATATCATGTGGTGAATAAAAATATAGCCTCGAGTAATTTACTGATGGATCGTAAACAAAAGAGGGGATGCCATCCGGGGCATCCCCAAGCTTAGATGCTTGGTTGTCCTTGAATATTACCTTGGGGTGCCTTGGGTAGCCCCAAGCCTAGGCTCTTGCCACTCCTTATTCCGTATTCCATCAAAACTTCACCCAAAACTTGAAAACTTCATAACACAAAACTCAACAGAAAACTCGTGAGATCCGTTGGTGTAACAAAGCAAATAACCACTTTTAGGTACTCTTGTAAACTCATTCCAATTTTATATTTGTATTATATCTACTATATTCTAACTTATCCAAGGCTCATACCCCCCGATACTACCCATAGATTCAGCAAAATAAGCAAACAACACAATGAAAACAGAATCGGTCAAAAACAGAATAGTCTGTAGTAATCCGGAATTTAGCCAAACTTCTGTAACTCCAAAAAATCTGAAAAATTAGGACAACATAGGAAATTTGTATATAAATCTTTTTTAAAAAATTCAGATCAAAATCACGTTTCTGTGAATTTATAAAATTCCAGCACTGAGCGCAAAAGTTTCTGTTTTTCAGCAGAATGGTATCAACTACCACTCAAATCATCCCAAAGGTCTTACTTGGCTCAAATACTAATTAAAACGTTAAAACACAATCATAACATAAGTATAATTGCATATTTATTCAAAAAAGAAGCAAAAACAAAAAATATAAAATAAAATTGGGTTGCCTCCCAAGAAGCGCTATTGTTTTACGCCCCTAGCTAGTCATATTGCATAGATCTAGGTATTGTCATCTTTGGTATTCAATCCATAAGTGGCCCTCATAATAGATTCATATGGAAACTTAATTTTCTTTCTTGGGAAGTTTTCCATGCCCTTCCTTAACGGAAATTGAAATCTAATGTTTCCTTCTTTCATATCAATAATTGCACCAATCGTTCTAAGGAAAGGTCTACCAAGAATAATAGGGCATGTAGGATTGCAATCTATATCAAGCACAATAAAATCTACGGGCACATAATTCCTATTAGCAACAATAAGAACATCATTAATTCTTCCCATAGGTTTCTTAATAGTGGAATCCGCTAAGTGCAAATTTAAAGAACAATCATCAAGTTTATGGAAACCTAGCACATCACATAAAGTTTTTCGAATAGTGGAAACGCTAGCACCCAAATCACACAAAGCATTGCACTCATAATCTTTAATATTAATTTTAATGGTAGGTTCCCATTCATCATAAAGCTTTCTAGGGATTGAAACTTCCAACTCAAGTTTTTCTTCAAACAATTTCATCATAGCATCAATGATATGTTTAGTAAAAGCTTTATTTTGATTATAAGCATGAGGTGAATTAAGCATAGATTGTAACAACAAAATACAATCAATCAAATAACAATTATCATAATTAAAGTACTTGAAATCCAAAAGAGTGGGCTCATCACTAGTTAAAGTTTTGACCTCGCCAAACCCACTTTTATCAATTTTCTCATTAAGATCTTCACCCTCCAATTATTGGGACACCTTCTAGCTAAATTTGACTCATATCCAGTCCCTTGTTTATCAAGTTTTATATTAGAAAACAAAGATTCAATAGGGGTAACACCAATCACTTTAAGATCTTCATCATGATTATCACAAAAACTAGAAGAACATACTTTTTCTAGCCATTCTCTCTTAGCACGCATCCTAGCGGTTCTCTCCCTACTTTAATTAATAGAAATTTGAATAGCTTTCAGAGACTCATTAATATCAAGCTTGGGTGGCATAGATCTAATCTTAAAAGAATCAATCTCATGAGAAATTCTATCAACGTTCCTAGCCAAATTATCAATCTTAAGCAAATTTTCTTCCACCATTGTATTGAAAATCTTTTGGGAGTTAATAAAATCTTTAATATTATTCTCAAGATCAAAGGGTATCTTATTATAATTTCCATAAGAATTGTTGTAGGAATTACCATAATTATTAGAGGAATTACTAGGAAATGGCCTAGGACTAAAATTGCCTCTATACGCGTTATTACCAAAATTGTTACTACCAACAAAATTCACATCCATAGATTCATTATTATTCTCAAACAAAGTAGACAAAGGAATATCATTAGGATCAATAGGAGCATTATTGCTAGCAATAAATTTCATAAGTTCATCCATCTTTCCACTCAAAGTATTAATTTCTTCAATAGCATGCACTTTTTTACTAGTAGAAGATCTTTCGGTATGCCATTGAGAGTAATTTGCCATAATATTATCTAGGAGTTTAGTAGCTTCTCCTAATGTGATTTCCGTAAAAGTACCACCTGCGGCAAAATCTAAAAGATTTCTAGATGCAAAATTCAATCCAGCATAAAATTATTGTATGATCATCCATAAACTTAAACCATGAGTAGGGCAATTTCTTATCATCATTTTCATCCTCTCCCATGATTGTGCAACATGTTCATGATCTAGTTGCTTAAAATTCATTATATCGTTCCTAAGGGAGATGATCTTAGCGGGAGGAAAATACTTGGAAATAAAGCATCCTTACACTTATTCCATGAATCGATACTATTTTTAGGCAAGGACGAAAACCAAGTTTTAGCACGATCTCATAGTGAGAACGGAAATATCTTCAATTTAATAATATCATTATCCACATCTTTTTTATTTTGCATATCACACAATTCAACGAAGGTATTTAGATGGGATGCAGCATCTTCATTAGGACTACCAGAAAATTGTTCTTTCATAACAAGATTCAACAAAGCGACATAAATTTCATAAGATTCCGCACTAGTGGCGGGAGCAATAGGAGTACTAATAAAATCATTTTTATTATTAGTGTTGGAAAAATCACACAACTTAGTATTTTCCTTGAGACATCTTGACAAAGCAAGCAATCTAGCACACAAGCAAACAAAAAGCAAACGAAAAGACGATGAAAAGAAGGCAAATAAAAAGGCAAATATTTTTGTGTTTTTCTGAAAATATTTTAGAAGTGGGGGAGAGGAAAACAAGAGGAAAATGGTGAATAATGTAAATGCAAGAGATGAGAGTTTATGATGGGTACTTAGTAGGCTTGATGTAGGTGCTTTTCTATCAATTGCTCAACAGTAATTTTGTTTACCCATCGTATGCGTTCTTTCAAGAGAGAAGCCTCTAGTGAAAACTATGGCCCCCGGGTCTATTCTGATCATATTATTTTCATATCTATAAAACCAAAAACCCAAGAATACCCTGCTGCAATTTATTTACCTTTACTTTATTTTGCACTTTTATTTATCTTTTATACCTATCTCTATTAGATTTCATCCTTGCAAGTAACCGTGAAGGGACTGACAACCCCTTTATCGCGTTGGGTGCAAGTATTTGTTTGTTTGTGTAGGTGCAACAAGATTGAGCCCATTACAAAGCACCTCTCCCATTGCAAGAAAAATTAATCTAGTTAGCCAAACCAAATTAGTAGATCGGAGAGAAATATAAAGCTATATTAATCATGCATAAAAGAGTTCAGAGAAGACTCAAATAATATTCATAGATAATCTGATCATAAATCTACAATTCATCGGATCTCAATAAACGCACCGCAAAAGAAGATTACATCGAATAGATCTCCAAGAACATCGAGGAGAACATTGTATTGAAGATCAAAGAGAGAGAAGAAGCCATCTAGCTACTAGCTATGGACCCGTAGGTCTGTGGTAAACTACTCACACATCATCGGAAGGGCAGCAATGTTAATGTAGAGGCCCTCCGTGATCGAGTCCCCTCTCCGGGAGAGTACCGGAACAGGTCTCGAGATGGGCTCTCACGAGGACAGAAACTTGCGGCAGCAGAAAAGTATTTTTGGTGTGCCCTCTGGTATAAGGGGAATATTTGGGTATTTATGGAGCTGAGATTAGGGTTAGAGGTGCCACGGTGGGCCCACAAGCTCGAGGGGCGCCCCCCTAGGGCACACCTGGTGAGCTTGTGGCACATCCATGGCTCTTCTGGCCTCTTCCCGAAGCTTCCTGGGTGTCTTCTGGTCCAAGAAAAATCATCAAAAAGTTTCATTCTGTTTGGTATTCATTTTCTGTAAAAGACGAAAACATGGAAAAAACAACAACTAGCACTGGGCACTAGGTTAATAGGTTAGTCCCAAAAAATGATATAAAATAGCATAATAATGCATATAAAACATCCAAGATGGATAATATAATAGCATGGAACAATAAAAAATTATAGATACATTGGAGACATATCAGTATGTTAGCTCATGCCTCTCCCTCATATAAAATTGCAGTAATGATTACCGGTCTAGTTATCGATTACCTAGGGACAAATAACTTTCTTGTGACAAAAACTCTCTACTAAAACTAACTTAACTGTTTCTTTATCTAAACATCCCCTAGCTTTTATTTACATGTTCTTTATTATCTTGCAAACCTATCCTATCACACCTACAAAGTACTTCTAGTTTCATACTTGTTCTAGGTAAAGCGAACGTTAAGTGCGCGTAGAGTTGTATCGGTGGTCGATAGAACTTGAAGGGAATATAAATTCTACCTTTAGCTCCTCGTTGGGTTCGACACTCTTACTTATCGAGAAAGGATACAATTGATCCCCTATACTTGTGGGTTATCAAGACCTTTTTCTGGCGCCGTTGCCAGGGAGAGATAGCATGGGGTGAATATTCTCGTGTGTGCTTGTTTGCTTTATCACTAAGTAGATTTATTTTCTGTTCTAAGTTGTTCTCTATCTTTAGTTATGGATATGGAACACGAAATACCAAAAAAATTAGGTGTACTTGCTACTCATGGAGATGGGGAACCTCCTAAAACCCTCGATGCTCGTTATGTGAAAAATATTAAACACTACTTTGATAATCCTGAGAAAACCCCATTCAACTTGATAATGGGAGACACGTTGGATCAATGTGAATACTTTAGGGATTATTGCTTGACTCAAAAAGGGAAACTCTTATGGGATCAAATTGAAATGTTGCATTGGTATGCTTGGGATCTATGCTTGAGATCACTATTGAAGATATCTTCTGATATTCCAAGAAATCAGCCAATTTATCGCTTACCGTTGTCTGACTGATAAGATAAATTGGCCGGTAAATCAGACGATATGGCGATAAATTAGCTGATATGCCGATAAACTGGCCTATTTACCCCTTATCATGGGTCGGCCGATAAGTTCCCGATAAGCGATATCCCCAACATTGCTTGAGATATGATTATACTTGTGGGTCTAGGATGAAGGCTCCACACCTTCCCTTTTCATGTGAATTTAATGATAATGAAACCTTGGCTTCTTATGCTAATGGTATATATGATTACTGTGATGTGGAATGAATAGAAGAATTTGTTGCTTTTAAGGGTGCTTATGAAATTGAATCTTTATTTGAAAAGTATGAAGATTGTGATGATGCTGTTTACAGATCTGAAAATTTTGCTATACTGAAATATTGCTATGATAATTATAAATATAACCGATATTAATGAGTTTATTGAGAAAGTCTCCGATGTCCAAGAAGATACTAATATTTTGTAGGAAACTATGGAAGAAGAAATTGCTGAAACTGTGAGCTCATTAGATGAAAAAGATGAGGAGGAGAGCAAAGAACAAAAGGAGGAATAGAGGATTAGCTACCCGTGCCCAAATTCTAATGAGAGTAACTCTTCAACTCATACATTGTTTAATTTCCCTTCGTGCTTACCGAAGGATGAATGCTATGATGATTGCTATGATCCCTTGGATTCGTTTGAAATATCCTTTTTTGATGAAATTGAGGCTTGCTATTGTTGTGGCCATGATGCCAATATGAATTATGCTTATGGAGATGAACTTGCTATAGTTCCTTATGTTAAGAATGAAATTATTGCTATTGCACCCACACATGATAGTCCTATTATCTTTTTGAATTCTCCCAAGTGCACTATATCGGAGAAGTTTGCACTTATTAAGGATTATATTGATGGGTTGAGTTTTACCATCACACATGATGATTTTGATAGATATAACATGCACGTGCTTGCTGCTCCTACTTGCAATTATTATGAGAGAGGAACTACATCTCCGCCTCTGTATGTTTCCAATACGATAAAATTGCAAGAAACTATTTATACTATGCATTGGCCTTTACTTTGTGTGCATGAATTGTTCTTTTATGACATGCCGATGCATAGGAAGAGAGTTAGACTTCATTGTTACATGATATATGTTGCTTTGTGCTCAATACTAAATTACAAATCATTGCTAATTAAAATTGGCTTTGATATACCTTGGGATCCGGGTGGATCAATTACTTGAACACTATATGCCTAGCTTAATGGCTTTAAAGAAAGCACTGCTAGGGAGACAACCTGGAAGTTTAGAGAGTCATTTTATTCTATTGTGTGCTTTTAAAAATTTTAAAAACAAAAAAATATAGAGGGGAACCTAAAACTTTTCAAAATGGAAAGTGAAAGTAAGAAAGACAAGCACCGTTGAAGTGGGGGAGCTCCTTAAACTTTGTTCATGCCCATGGAAACTTTGCAAATCTTGAATTAAAGAAACTTTTCAACAAAAATAATTATCCCATTGTACAAATCCATTGTATCATAAAAATAATGTGCCAAGATTTACCTTTAGGATGATTAGATTGCTTGTTTGGTATGTGCAGTGCAAAAACAGAAACTTTGGATGTAGTGCGTGAATTTACATTTTTTACTAGAATGTCAAAAGTTGTTGAAATTTTTACACATTACTTCTATGAAAATTGTCATTTTGTTCCTAAATTTTTAGAATTATTGGAGTTACATATGTATGGATAATGTTCAAATTGCTACAAACTATTGTGTTTTTGACAGATTCTATTTTTGATGCATTGTTTTGCGTGTTTTTATGAATCTATGGATCGTATTGGGTGATATAAGCCGTGGTGAAGTTAGAGTACAGTAGGAATAATGCAAAAATAAAATATGAATGGGTTTGCAATAGTACTTAACGTAGTGATTTGCTTTATTATACTAACGGATCTCACGAGGGTTTTGTTAGGTTTTGTGTGATTGAAGTTTTCAAGTTTTGGGTGAGATTAGATGGATGAAGGAATAAGGAGTGGCAAGAGCCTAAGCTTGGGGATGCCCGAGGCACGCCAAGGTAATATTCAAGGACTCCCAAGCAATTAAGCTTGGGGATGCCCCGGAAAGCATCCCCTCTTTCTTCTAACGACCATCGGTAATTTTACTTGGAGCTATATTTTTATTCGTCACATGATATGCGTAAATTCTTGGAGCATCGTGTGCATTTTATTTTTCTTTTAATAATGCACCATTCTGGTATGAGATAGTCCTTGGTTGATTTATAGAATGCTTCATGCACTTCACTTATATCTTTTGAGTATGGCTTTATAGAATGCTTCATGTGCTTCACTTATATCATTTGAAGTTTGGATTGCCTGTTTCTCTACATATAGAAAACCGTTATTTATAGAATGCTCTTTTTCTTCAGTTATATTTATTACAGTGTGGGCAAGTCTTTTGTAGAAAGAATGAAACTCTCTTGCTTCACTTATTTCTATTTAGAGAGTCAACATGAATTGGTCATTCACATGGTTAGTCATAAAGTCCTACATAAAACTTGTAGATCACTGAGTATGATATGTTTGATTCCTTGCAATAGTTTTACGATATTGAGGTGGTAATATGGGGGCATGCTAGTAAGAGAATTAAAGTTGAGTATTAATAAAGGTGTGAAGGGAAGTAAGTCTTTAGGCAAGTAATTCCTCACGCATGTAAAGTGGTGGCCGCTGGCATTAGCGGTGAGGTCGGAGCATAATTTATCCTTGATTGAAATCCTTCTATGCTGTTTGGAGCGGGGGTGTGTGATGGTTAACTCCTACCAACCTCCCCCCTAGGGGCATGCGAGTAGTACTTTGCTTCGAGGGCTAATAAACCTTTCACAATAAGTATATGAGTTCTTTATGACTAATGTTGAGTCCATTGATTATACACATTTTCACCCTTCCACCATTGCTAGCCTCTCTAGTACCGCGCAAATTTTGCCGGTGCATAAACCCTCCTTATATCTTCCTCAAAACAGCCACCATACCTAGCTATCATGTCATTTCCATAGCCATTCTGAGATATATTGCCATGCAACTTCCATCATCATCATATACATGACTCGAGCATTCATTTTTGCTTTGCATGATCGTAAGATAGCTAGCATGATATTTTCATGGCTTGTCTATTTTTTGATATCTTTGCTATGCTAGATCATTGCACATCCTGGTACACTGTCAGAGGCATTCATATAGAGTCATCATGTATTAGTTGTATCGTTGTAATATCGAGTTGTAAGTAAATAAAAGTGTGATGATCATCATTATTAGAGCATTGCCCCAGTGAGGAAAGAATGATGGAGATTGTGATTCCCCCACAAGTCGGGATGAGACTCCGGACAAAAAAAGAGAGGCCAAAAAGAGCCCAACAAAAAAAGAGAAAAAAATGAGAGGAAAAGAGAGAAGGGGCAATGTTACTATCATTTTACCACACTTGTGCTTCAGAGTAGCACCATGTTCTTCATATAGAGAGTCTCTTGAGTTATCACTTTCATATACTAGTGGGAATTTTTCATTATAGAACTTGGCTTGTGTATTCCGATGATGGGCTTCCTCAAATGCCCGAGGTCTTCATGAGCAAGCAAGTTGGATGCACACCCACTTAGTTTCATTTGTGAGCTTTCATACACTTATAGCTCTAGTGCATCCCTGGCATGGCAATCCCTACTCCTCGCATTGATATCGATTGATGGGCATCTCCATAGCCCGTTGATCCGCCTAGTTGATGCGAGACTTTCTTCCTTCTCCTATTGATCCCTACCACCGCATTCTATTCCACCCATAGTGCTATATCCATGGCTCACGCTCATGTATTGAGTGAAGTTGAAAATGTTGAAGCGTGTTATAAGTACAATCCAATTTCCCAGTTTGACACCAAGGTGCTCATGATTTATACTTTATGCAGGAAAGACTGAATGTGTCATGCTTACCACAATTAATTGTATAGAGGCTGTTTCCTTTAGCTCCATTATTATGAAAGGCAATGATGAATTACATGCATGTCTTGTATTATTCTTTCGATGTCAAATTGATAGACTATTGCCTTGAATCACTCGTGTCTTAATATTCATGCCATGATTAGATTACATGATCAAGATTATGCTAGGTAGCACTCCACATCATTTTTTTATCATTTACCTACTCGAGGACGAGTAGGAATTAAGATTAGGGATGCTGATACGTCTCCGTCGTATCTATAATTTTTGATTGTTTCATGCCAATATTCTACAACTTTCATGTACTTTTGGCAATATTTTATATTATTTTTTGGGACTAACATATTGATCCAGTGGCCAGTGCCAGTTCCTGTTTGTTGAATGTTTTTTGTTTTGCAGAATATCCATATCAAACGAAGTCCAAATGCGATAAAATTTTATGAAGAATTATTTTGGAATATATGTGATTTTTGGGAAGCGGAATCAATGCGAGATGATGCCGGAGGGGCCCACAAGCTCAAGGGGCGCGCCTGGCAAGCTTGTGGCTACCCCGTTGGTCGGTTTGAGGTGTCCTTCGGCCGCAAGGAAGCTTATATCCGGATACAAATCGTGTTAAAATTTCAGCCCAATCAGATTTATGGATCTCTGGATATTTAAGAACGGTGAAAGGCCAAAAAACAGGTATGCGAAATAGAAGAGAAACAGAGAGAGAGATCCAATCTTGGAGGGGCTCTCGCCCCTCTGCTGCCATGGAGGCTAAGGACCAAAGGGGAAACCCTCCTCACATCTAGGGGGGAGGTCAAGGAAGAAGAAGAATGAGGGGGGCTCTCTCCCCCTCTCTTCCGGTGGCGCCAGAGTGCCGCCGGGGCAAGGACCGTGACGGCCATCTACACCAACAACCTTGGTACCGTCAACACCAACTTTCTCCGCCTCTATGCAGTGGTGTAACACCTCTTCTCTCCGCTGTAATCTCTACTTAAACATGGTGCTCAACACTGCATATTATTATCCAATGATATGTGGCTATCCTATGATGTTTGAGTAGATCCGTTTTGTCCTATGGATTGATTGATGATCGTGATTGGTTTGAGTTGTATGTTTTATTTTGGTGCTGTCCTATGGTGCCCTCCGTGTCGTGCAAGCGTGTGGGATTCCCGCTGTAGGGTGTTGCAATATGTTCATGATTTGCTTATAGTGGGTTGCGTGAGTGACTGAAACACAAACCCGAGTAAGTGGGTTGTTGCGTATGGGAGTAGAGAGGACTTGATAGTTAATGCTATGGTTGGGTTTTACCTTAATGATCTTTAGTAGTTGCGGATGCTTGCTAGAGTTCCAATCATAAGTGCATATGATCCAAGTAGAGAAAGTATGTTAGCTCATGCCTCTCCCTCATATAAAATTGCAGTAATGATTACCGGTCTAGTTATCGATTGCCTAGGGACAAATAACTTTCTTGTGACAAAAAGCTCTCTACTAAAACTAACTTAATTGTTTCTTTATCTAAACAGCCCCTAGCTTTTATTTACGTGTTCTTTATTATCTTGCAAACCTATCCTATCACACCTACAAAGTACTTCTAGTTTCATACTTGCTCTAGGTAAAGCGAACGTTAAGTGCGCGTAGAGTTGTATCGGTGGTCGCTAGAACTTGAAGGGAATATAAATTCTACCTTTAGCTCCTCGTTGGGTTTGACACTCTTACTTATCGAGAAAGTCTACAATTGATCCCCTATACTTGTGGGTTATCAATCCCTTCCGACATAATGGTGGTCCTTGGTCTCTGCCCCCCGGTGCTCAAGCAGGTGAACCGGATTATTTGCGAGTTCCTTTGGCGCGGCCGGAAGGAGACCCGCGGTGGCCATGGTCCCGTTCATTGGTAGCGGATCTGCCGGCCCCTTAGGCTGGGCGGCCTCGGCATCCTTGATCTTCACCGCCAGGGGATCTCGCTCCGTGTGCGTTGGTTGTGGTTACAACAGACGGACCCCACTAGGCCTTGTGCGCATCTCCATCTCCCTAGTGACCCGGACACCTCCTCCATCTTTCATGCATCCATATCCTAGTCCATCGGCGACAGGCGGACCTTCCGCTTCTGGAGATATCCCTGGATTGATGGCAAGGCCATCTCCGATCTTGCCCCATCCACTAGTATAAAAAAGCCTAGCTATGGTGTGGAAAATAGTGCCTTGCTGGCGTAGACACCCAACGCCACCAACATGGCGTCATTGTTAAGAAATAGTGGTGGCGTTGGTTGACATGCCAGCAGTATCGTACATCGTGCTAGCGTGTAACCAGTCCAGCGCCAGCACTAAGTTCATCATAACTCTGGCGTCCCTACTTGTCCAACGCCAGCAAATGGTTTTTTTGGTAATAATTTTTTTTTTGCTCATCAACACTAGCTACTTACTTAATAGATACTACTGAACACAATATACTCATCAACACTAGGTACTTACTTAATGATAATCATTACATAAGAGGCTCATGAACTCAGCAAGTTGATATTAATTAAACTTCACAAAAGTTGCTCACTCAAGTACTCTAGTTTCTCGATCATCATCAAATAATAAGATGAACTAGTCTTCATCACGGAGTATGCCCAGCTGGAGAAGCTTCTTTCTATCCCCCTTTCCTTCTCTTCTGAAATGATCTATGTCCATATTCAGGTCAATCCTCTCAGCCCTGAGGTGTCTCCTCTCCTCCTTCAGTTTATCCCGATCCTCGACGAGCTTATCCCTCTCGTCCCTAAGCTGAATAGTCTCCTGAACGAGCTGAACAGTCTCCTTGCGTAGCTGTTTAATCTCCCCCTTTAGCTCGTCATTTTCCCCTTGCACGCTCTTGATGACATACTCATAAGTGTTTAAGAATTCATTGTTAGCCATGTCCACATCGCACACCGACTCGTTGTTACCTCCAGAATTGGCCATGACCTACAAACACAAACGCGTATACGATCAAGATAATATGCAATTTCATATCACTGAATATTGACATCAATGTAATGTAGTTCAAATATTGCAATGTATAGAACTAATTAAACTAGATAGCATGTATAGAACTAATTAAACTAGATAGCAATGTAATGTATAGAACTATTGGATTGTGACTATATTTGCCACACCTAACTTGGAGCATTACTTTTGAGTGAAAATTTTCTTTGGACACTCAACTATTTTGCCACACCTAACTTGGAGCATTACTTTCGAGTGGAATTTTTCTTTGGTGAAAAAGTAGTACACAGCAGATTTTCCCCAAGATATTTATGGATTACAACAAAACAACTCAAACACTTTGTTTCAGAATTTAGATGCTTCCAAAGATGATGACTTTAAAAATATATCTACCTTAATTTGATTGACAGATTGCACTTCCAGTTTCTACAGCTAGTGCTAACCGAAGGTTGAAAAATATATCTACCTTAATTCTAGACAACTACAACACATTGTCACTGCCTAGCAGTGATGAAACCCAGCGATGCAAATATTCTTTTTTACAGTGGCAGTGACCTATAGCAAAAGAGGGAGGGATAATATGCTCACTTGGGTTGGAGCCGAGGGTCGCCTACAGTCTACTCCGTCGCCGTTGCCTGCTGTCGTCGTCAAAACACGCCTCTAATTAAAAAAAATCCAAATGGACCAGATGAGAGTGGGAGACTCAGATGTGTACCTCAGGACCGGAGAACGACGACAATCGCCGGAATCGACCGGAATCGAAGCGGCGACGACGAGCGGCGAGAGAGGGGGAGAAAGGGGAACGGAACAGAGCAGCAGGGCAGAGAGAGGGAGTGGGTCGAGGGGGCCGTTGACCCCGTTGGTTTTGACCCCCACATCATTCTAATACTATTTGGGCTTGCCCAATAAGAAAAAAGATCACCACCTAAAAAATGTCATCTCAAAATTTCAAGTCTTAAACTAAAAAGAAAAAAAAAGTAAATTTAATGAAAGTAAGCTATAATATACTATAAAAAAGATTACCACATAAAAAACTAATTTTTTTTGGAAGTGTCCAACTACATATTTGAAGGCTCAAAACTATATATTTCAAGTCTTAAACTAAAAAGAAAAAAAAAGTAAATTTAAAGTCTCAAAGTACATATTTTAAAAAGTGTCATTATTTTAATTTAAAATAATAGAAATTTAATAAAAGTAAACTATAATATACTATAAAAAAGACCATCACATAAAAAACTAAAAAGAAAAATAATAATATAAGAATGTTGGCATTGACAAAATAACAATACTGGCGTAGGAACCAACAGCACGGCACAACTAAACATAATAGTTCTGGCGTTCCATGCTATTCCACGACAGCACTATATTACGCCTGGTACAAATTGTTGATCCCATATACTTCTGACACTACCCTGTTTTCCAAGCCACCACTATGTCGCTACTAATGTCGTACCAAATAAGTCAACGCCACCACTATTTGGTTGTAAATGGCGCGCCACCAATGAAAGTTGTGGCTAGCACTTTTTCCACTAGTGATCCATTCCTTGTCTCGTGCCCCATCGTCAGCGCAAGCGCGCGGTGGCTGAGGGGCTCAATGGCCGTAGCTGGGTGGCCGACCACCACGGCGCCTTGATGCCGGGAGCGATGATCGAGTATGTGCAGCTCTGGAGGCTACTCAGACCCATCTCCCTCTCCAGCTCTCCTGACTGCCTAGCCTGATGTTGGACCGCCGACGCCAAGTACTCTGCCAGATCCTGCTATCGGGCTTTTTTCGTCGGGTCTACCGCAGCCCCCTACTGGTGCCTTACGTGGAGATGCTGGGCACCCCTTCGTGTCAAGATGCTCACCTGGCTTGCCGACCTTGATCGTTGCTGGATCGCCGCTAGACTTGCCTGGCACGGCCTACCGCACAACGACCGCTGCGCCCTTTGCGACCAAGCAAAAGAGACTATGCAGCATATCATCATCGCCTGCCCCTTTTCTAGGCAGATCTGGCACGATGTGCTGGCCTGGGTGCGTGCTACCACCCCAACCTTCCGGCAATGAAGAGTTCCTCCCGTGGTGCACGGCGACAATCACGGAATCCCGCACCGGCCACCGCAAGGGCCTAGGCACGCTGGCTCTTCTCACGGCTTGGTCCATCTAGAGGCAGCGCAATCGGTGCATTTTTTTTACGGCGAGAATCCCTTCTTCTCGTGGCTGTTCGTGTCAATCCAGGACGAGGCTAGATCCTGGGCTAGGGCGGGCGCGCACAGACTTAGATCGTTACTTGCAAGTGCTCTAGTCTTGTTCTCAGGCTGAGCAACACGTCTGCAACTCAATGTCTTGCCTCATGTGACGTTGAGATTGCACCCTCCCCCCTTCTCTCTCTCTCTCTCTCTCTCTCTCTCTCTCTCTCTCTCTCTCTCTCTCTCTTCCTATCAATGAAAAATTAAAAGAAACACACTCTAGCGTATTCGCAAAAAATCAATGTGCCCTTCATCTTGGTCCAGATATGTGATCATATTTTTCCTATGCCTGCCATCGACACTGACATTGAAATTTCTTTAATCTTGGCTCTCATCAAGAATAGCTTCTTGAACAACCTACACATAAACCAAAGATCGTGCTCTGTCATCCGGTAAAATATTGTCGTGCCAGGAGAAGAACCAGATATCCTTTATTTTTAAGGGAACTGCACCCGGCCAAAGCGTCGCGGTTGAAGATCACAAAACTCATCTTGAAAAGTCTCCGAAACGCACCTACGAATACTGGGAGTCCCCACCACCTCACAACCCCGAAACGTCGGCCAGAGGCGAGGGGCTGTTGTTGTTCTTCGACGTCGTTCAAACCTTATCTGGTACGTATCGCTTCTTAAATGGAACTAATCTTGTAGTCCTCGATTGCAAAAATGGTATTTACTTGGGCCGCTCCGGTTGGCCTCTAAAACGAACTAGTTCTTCGGCTACTGGGAGGATGATCATACTAACACATCGACGACGAACCTGGCCGGCCCAACTACACTAGTTTTTTCCGCGGAAAACTACGCTGATAACATGTGTCAGATCAAGACCCCTTCTCTCTCCGGTGAATCTTTATAATAGATCTAATCCTTCTCGCAAGAAAAAAAGATCAAGACCGCTTCTCTCTCGCACATCAGCCTGTGGAGGACAAAATTTCATTTACACGACAAAATAATTAGCATCTATGTCATGCTGCAGTGTATCCTTTGTTCCGATGAAACCAAGGATAAGCTACACCGTACCCATCACATTTGGCGCCACACGGACGAATTCAACTCCCATAGAAATACCATTGCCGCCATTGGCCAGCTGCTGCCGCTGCCTCCGGTCAGGGACAAGAAGGGCTCGAGTGCCAACGGTGATTATGATGTATACATACTGTTAGAATTAATGGGTTAGGCCCATAGCAATTTCTGAAATCTCAAATCCCATGTGTAAAATGGCAAGTGGTGGTGCTAAAGTTTAGTTCTACCCCGGAAGTTGAAGAAGAGTTGGACCTCTTTGTATAGTGGGTTCTCTCCATCACTTTAAGTGGTGTGTGAGAAGAGAAAGGGAAGACCACACGCGCGCGCTCGCTCACCTGGCCGGGCCGGGCCGTGGCGAGGCGAGGCGGCGCGTACGTGCGACATGCGCGTGAATGGTCCGTCGAAATCCGGTCCGTCTTTTTGCAGGGGCGCAGCTTCCTTTTGCCGTTTTATTTTTATGTCTTGACAGACAAGTTTTTGATTTCTTGTCCGGTAAGTATACGAATTAGAAACCAAGTCAGTTTGGGATTGTGATCGCGACACAATACCGCCTCTGGTCCTAATATATATATACAGCTACCGGCTGCGGTCAAAGACACACCGAAAACACTTAGGGTTTTGCCTCATCTCGCAACTTGCGCCGCCGTCGTAGTCTACTCCATCCCAAACGCTGGCGTGCATCGGCGCGTGGGAGAGCAGGTCCTGCACCGGGAGAGGACGGATTAGGTTTTTGGGAAGCGCTCTGCGCGACTGCTCAAATTCGTCATCACGGGTCGTCTTCCGTCCAAATCAGGCGGTGCTACTCATCGTCGTCTTCATCGCCGTCAGCAGCAGATCGTCGCCAACATCGTCATCAGCACCGTCGCACCCACAATAGCTAACGAACAATACGTCCAACATCATCTGTTCATGTCTGTCTCTACAACTATTGTTTCGTGTTCGCTGCTGTTATGCATGTCTTGCTGTTCTTCTAGTTTGCTAGATTGTTGCATGCTAGTATCTGTTCTAGTCATGAATTATTTACTGGAATTAATCATGAACTTGCCTAATTTTCCAACAATCCAAAAACCTAATTGTAGGCAATTTCCTGAGTTAACTATGGCTGGATTCGCTGATGCACTGAGGCCGGATAAATTTACCGGTGTGCACTTTAAGAGGTGGCAGGTGAAGACCACGCTCTGGCTTACTGCTCTGAAAGTTTTCCATGTTAGTGTGGTGCTCCAGAGGGAATGTCTGACGAAGATCAGAGAAAATTCCAGGAAGCTAATACTATGTTTGTGGGATGCATTCTGAGTGTTCTTGCTGACCGTCTGTGTGATGTGTACATGCACATAGATGACGAAAAGACTCTGTGGAATGCACTGAATGCAAAATTCGGTGCAACAGATGCAGGCAATGAACTGTACATCATGGAGAGTTTTCATGACTACAAGATGGTGAATAACCGTTCTGTGGTTGAACAAGCTCATGAGATACAGTGCATTGTGAAAGAACTTGAACTCCTTAAGTGTGTTCTACCCGACAAATTCGTGGCTGGGTGCATGATTGCAAAGTTGCCTCCTTCATGAAGGAATTTCGCCACAACTCTGAAACATAAGAGATAGAAGATATCAGTTGAAAATCTGATTGCATCTCTTGATGTTGAAGAAAAAGCTCGGGCTAAAGACACTACTGAGAAATGAGGTGAGGTTCAGCCTACCGCCAATATGGTACAGAGGTACCCACAGAACAAGAACAAAGGGAAGAACAAACCTGTTTTCAACAAGCCTACCAAGACTACTACCTTCAAGAAGAAGAAGTTCAACAAGGCTGAGTTAGAGTGCTACGCCTGTGGGAAGCCCAGACACTTTTCCAAGGAATGCCCTGAACGTGCAGACCGCAGAGGGAAAACGAGCTCCAAGACTGTCAACATGGTGACCGCTAGTAATACTGATGGGTATGGTAATTTACCTATTGTACTTTTAGTATTTCAATCATCTTCGTGATGGATAGATTCGGGTGCTAACGTTCATGTGTGTACTGACGTCTCCCTGTTTACTTCTTATCAGGTCGCAAGGGATTCTTCCGTCCTAATGGGGAATGGGTCACATGCTTCTGTTCGTGGCATTGGCACGGTGGATCTGAAGTTTACTTCGGGAAAGATCGTGCAACTAAGGAACGTGCAGCATGTCCCTACTATGAACAAGAATCTAGTTAGCGGCTCCCTTCTATGTCGAGATGGGTTTAAGGTAGTTTTAGAGTCGAATAAAGTAATCGTGTCAAGATTTGGACAATTTATAGGCAAAGGCTGTGAGTGCGGAGGCTTGTTCCGCTTTTCCCTTTCAGATTTTTGCAATAAGTCAGTAAACCAAATTTGTGCTAGTGTTAATGATGATGCAAGTATTTGGCACTCTTGTTTATGTCATATTAATTTTGGTTTAATGTCTCGGCTATCCAGTATGAGTTTAATTCCGAATTTCACCGTTACCAAAGGTTCTAAGTGCCATAGTTGTGTGCAATCGAAGCAACCTCGAAAGCCTCATAAGGCTGCCGAGGAGAGAAACTTGGCACCTCTAGAACTCATACATTCTGATCTTTGTGAGATGAATGGTGTGTTGACAAAAGGTGAAAAGAGATATTTCATGACTTTGATTGATGATGCGACTAGATTTTGCTATGTTTATTTGTTGCAAACTAAAGATGAAGCATTAGACTACTTTAAAATCTATAAAGCTGAAGTTGAAAATCAACTAGAGAGAAAGATCAAGCGTCTTAGGTCCGATCGTGGTGGAGAGTATTTTCCCAAAGTATTTGATGAGTTTTGTGAGGAACATGGTATTATTCATGAGAGGACGCCTCCCTATTCACCCCAATCAAATGGAGTTGCCGAGAGGAAAAACCGCACGTTGACTGATTTGGTGAATGCCATGTTAGACACTGCTGGTTTATCTAAGGCATGGTGGGGGGAGGCTCTATTGACTTCCATGTCATGTCCTGAATAGAGTTCCTAACAATAATAAGGAGAAAACCCCTTATGAGGAGTGGGTTGGAAGAAAACCATCACTTTCTTATTTGCGCACTTGGGGATGTTTGGCAAAGGTCAATATTCCTATTCCTAAGAAACGCAAACTTGGACCAAAGACAGTGGATTGTGTCTTTCTAGGGTATGCTCAACGGAGCATTGCTTATAGATTTTTAGTGGTAAAATCTGAAGTACCTGATATGCATGTTGATACTATAATGAAATCTCGTGATGCAACATTTTTTGAGAACATATTTCCTATGAAAGATATGCATAGCATTGCTAGATTTTCTTCTGAGATAATTCCTGAATCTAGTACAACTGATGAATATTTTGAACAATCACTTGAGGAAGTCCTTGAGAAGGATAACAATGAAGTTCCTATAAGAAACAAGAGACAAAGGATTGCAAAATTCTTTGGTGATGATTTCATTGTATACCTTGTGGACGACACACCCAAGACGATTGCAGAGGCATATGCATCTCCGGATGTAGATGATTGGAAAGAAGCTGTTCATAATGAGATGGACTCAATTCTTTCTAATGGAACTTGGGAACTAACTGATAGACCATATGGTTGTAAACCTGTGGGCTGTAAGTGGGTGTTCAAAAAGAAGCTAAAGCCTGATGGTACTATTGATAAGTACAAGGCGCGGCTAGTGGCCAAGGGCTACACTCAGAAAGAAGGCGAAGGTTACTTTGACACCTATTCACCCGTTGCTAGAATGACCACCATTCGAGTGTTACTTTCCTTGGCTGCCTCTTATGGTCTTATCATTCATCAAATGGATGTAAAGACAATTTTCCTCAATGGAGAGTTGGAAGAGGAAATCTATATGGATCAGCCTGACGGGTTTGTGGTAAAGGGTGAAGATAGAAAAGTGTGCAAGTTGTTAAAATCTTTGTATGGCCTGAAATAGGCACCTAAGCAATGGCATGAGAAGTTTGAAAGAACTCTGACTTCTGCAGGATTTGTCATTAACGAGGCTGATAGGTGTGTTTACTATCGCCATGGTGGGGGAAATAGTGTCATATTATGTTTGTATGTGGATGACATACTGATCTTTGGTACAAACATTAATGCGATCAATGAGGTCAAGTCTTTTCTATCAAAAAGTTTTGACATGAAAGATCTGGGAGAAGCCGATGTAATTCTAAACATCAAACTTATTAAGGATGAGAGTGGGATTACTCTAATGCAATCTCACTATGTTGAGAAGGTCTTGAGCCGGTTCGGCTTTATGGATAGCAAGCCTTCTCCAACACCTTATGATCCCAGTGTGACACTCAGAAAGAACAAGAAAGAACCGAGAGATCAATTAAGATACTCTTAAATTGTCCGTTCACTCATGTACTTAGCTAGCGCTACAAGACCAGATATCTCTTTTTCTGTGAGCAAACTGAGTAGGTTCATGTCCAACCCGGGTGATGATCATTGGCATGCACTAGAAAGGGTCTTGCGCTATCTTAGAGGTACTATGAGTGACGGAATTACTTATTCAGGGCATCCTGCTGTGCTAGAAGGATATAGTGATTCAAACTGGATCTCCGATGTTGATGTACTCTACGCAACAAGTGGGTATGTATTTACTCATGGAGGCGACGCAGTGTCATGGAGGTCTTGCAAGCAAACCATATTGATGAGGTCAACTATGGAAGCAGAATTAACTGCTTTAGACACAGCTACTGTTGAGGCAGAATGACTGCGTGAGCTCTTGATGGACTTGCCTGTGGTTGAAAAACCTGTACCGGCTATTCTTATGAATTGTGACAACCAAACGGTTATCGCTAAAGTAAACAATTCTAAAGATAATGCGAAGTCATCAAGACACGTGGAGAGACGTTTGAAGTCTGTCAGGAAGTTGAGAAACTCCGGAGTAATAACTGTTACGTATATTCAAACAGACAAAAACCTGGCAGATCCCTTTACAAAGGGACTATCATGAACTGTGATAGATATTGCATCGAGGGAGATGTGTATGAGACCCATAGATGTTACACCATAGTAGTAACCCAACCTTTGTGATCGGAGATCCCGTGAATTAGGATCTGGGAAGAACAAGCTATTGGTTAACTGAGGAGAGTAATAACTAATGACCGTCTCTAAGTGAAGATGCAAAACTCTCAGAGCTGTAATGCTCAGAGCTGTAAGGCAGGTTGGCAACATGCCTTAATGTGGTTCTATTGGCTATAATTAGCAAAGATGCTGTCCTACAGAGCAGTCTTGAAAGAACACACCTATATGAGTTTCGACTGTAAACGTCGCAGTCTATGAGATTTGGGTGATCTCTAGTAAGCTCACGAAGAGACCAGGGAGTATGACGTATAAGCTCCAAACCGCGGGGTAGCCTATTGGCGGTCAGGTACTGGTTAAGACTTTGAGTGAAATCTGTTCACACAAAACTAGCAATTCAAGGCATAGTCCATTGTCAAGTTGTGAATGGATGTAGCTTAAAGTTCTAGGCAGAAGTTCAACATAACAGTCTCTGCTAAAACACTGGTATATTAAACAAGTGGTGAGAGAAGGCAAATCTCTAAATGGGTATTTGAGATCTGATGGGGGATTGTTAGAATTAATGGGCTAGGCCCATAGCAATTTCTGAAATCTCAAAGCCCATGTGTAAAATGGCAAATGGTGGTGCTAAAGTTTAGTCCCACCCCGGAAGTTGAAGAAGAGTTGGACCTCTTTATATAGTGGGTTCTCTCCACCACTCTAAGTGGTGTGTGAGAAGAGAAAGGGAAGACCACACGCGCGCGCTCGCTCACCTGGCCGGGCCATGCCGTGCCGAGGCGAGGCGAGGCGGCGCGTATGTGCGACATGCGCGTGAATGGTCCGCCGAGTGATCGCGACACAATACCGCCTCTGGTCCTAATATATATATACAGCTACCGGCTGCGGCCGAAGACACACCGAAAACACCTAGGGTTTTGCCTTATCTCGTAACTTGCGCCGCCGTCGTAGTCTACTCCATCCCAAACGCCGGCGTGCATCGGCGCGTGGGAGAGCAGGTCTCCGGAACCGTTTGTCTTTGCGATCCTGCACCGGGAGAGGACGAATTAGGTTTTTAGGAAGCGCTCTGCGCGACTGCTCAAATTCGTCATCACGGGTCGTCTTTCGTCCAAATCGGGCGGTGCTACTCATCGTCGTCTTCATCGCCGTCAGCAGCAGATCGTCGCCAACATCGTCATCAACACCGTCGCACCCACAATAGCTAACGAACAGTACGTTCAACATCATCTGTTCATGTCTGTCTCTACAACTATTGTTTCGTGTTCGCTGCTGTTATGCATGTCTTGCTGTTCTTCTAATTTGCTAGATTGTTGCATGCTAGTATCTGTTGTAGTCATGAATTATTTACTGAAATTAATCATGAACTTGCCTAATTTTCCATACTAGTACGTACGAACCTGATTACTCAGCTCTGTCCCTATATATACATATATACATGCAAAGCCAGAGCTAGAAGCACAACACACGATCGACCTGCATACATCCCATCACAGGACCCTTCCCCTTTAGCAACAAGCCAATCATCTCGCTAGCTTTGCTGCTTACTCAGTCAGTGATCGATGGCGTCCAAGCAGATGCTCGTCGCCGTGGTCGCCGCGGCCGCCCTGGCCGTGGCGTTCCTCCCGGGCCTCGCCGTCGCCACGGAGCACATGGTTGGCGACGGCAAGGGCTGGACCCTCAATTTCAACTACACCGCCTGGGCCGAGACCAAGCAGTTCGTCGTCGGCGACACGCTAGGTAATTACATACCTCCATTAATCCTTTCCGGCCACGCGTACGCTTGATCGATCCATTTTCTTTGCCACGCGAAACTAATTTCATGCAAACTATATCGATCACAGTGTTCAAGTACAACAGCGGCGCCCACAATGTGGTGGAGGTGGGCGGGCCGGACTTCCTCTCGTGCACCAAGCCGGCCAACGCCGTCGTCTGGACCTCCGGCGAGGACCGGGTCACGCTCGATAAGGCCGGACGCAAGTGGTTCTTCTGCGCCGTCGGCCAGCACTGCCAGAACGGCATGAAGCTCAAGATCACCATCCTCGAGACCGCCACGACCAACCCTGCTGGCAAGCTGCAGGCGCGCTTCGGTGAGGCAGCGGCCGCGGTCACTGCGGTCGCCATGGCCGTGCTCGTGCTCTAGGCCACCAGTCCCACTGGATCCTATTTTCTTTTTCGACAGAACAGTCCCACTGGATCCTCTTTACACATAGCTAGCTCAGTGATCGAGCGTGTTGCGTTGTGTGTTGGTTTTTGTGCGCGGTCGATCGTGCTGTTATTTTTTAGTATGTTATTACAACGTTGTGCATTTGTGCCCCTCAAATTTTATTCAATAAAAGATATGTTTCATTTTTCTAGTAAAAATATTAGTTTCATTTGTCTATTAATAAAGTTTATCAGTGTGCTTAAAACTTATTTAAAGAACATGTAAGTGAGATAAGATAACTGTCCAGAAAGAGATAGTTGTCCACAAAGGTTAACTCAACCCCGTGTGATATACCTCCTCCGTTCTACAATGTGGTGCATATAAAAAAACTCAAAATTCACAAACTTTGACTAAGTTTATAGAAATAATTATATGTATCTAAAATACCAATATAAAAATATGTTTTTTTTGATGTGAAATCTTCCGATCTATTCATCTTCAATCATGACAGTACAACGAAAAAAAAAACATTCAGGTCCGTAGACCACCTAGCGACGACTATAAGCACTGAAGCGAGCCGGAGCCGCGTCGCCGTCCTTGCCTTCCTGAGCAGGATACAAACCCTAACAAAAATCAAAGAAACATATAAAAACAGAGCCCTCCCTATGACAGGGGCCGAGATCCACCGCGTACCGATGGGCCTAAGGCCACCGAAGACGAGGCGGACCGCCGGCGGCGCCGTTGGGAGGCAATGGAACCCTAAACTTCTTTTGGGATGAGGAGGCGCGTGATATGCATTTGGTGTTTTATATGTACATATATGTTTCCTTGGTCAAAGTTACAAACCTATAACTTTGAAATAAGGGTTATTGCAAATAGAGTGGCATATGTCCGCCAATTGTCCTACCCAAAAAGAACTGGCCTAAAATCACACAAATTGGAGGAATGCATCTTTCACCTCATTGAATCCTTCCAGAAATGGCAATCATTAGGTTTTACTCTAACCAAAGTGTGAGATTTCTGGGTTATACAAATAAAAGTGATTGTAAAATCCCATTACGTGGAGGCGCCGATCTTCGTTGTGTTCTTCCACTCTCCCTGCTCATTGCCTCTCCTTGTACCAATCTTCTGTGCCTCGGGTACTGGTGAGTCCTGGGATCGAGTTAGAGACAAGGGACAAATAGGTGTACAAATACACAAGTAAAACCATAATGTGAATCCTGTCCTTCGTATAGACAAGCTAAGCTTGAGGCTACTCCGCTGTCCTTAGCTCGAGGGATTACCGATGCTTGCTAGTCTTGTAGTGTCGCTGATCGCGATGGAATATCGTTCACAAGTAAATGATCTAAAGGATATGGTGGCTATGGTGATGGACATGGCTATGGAGATGGATATGTGAAGAGAGGTTGATGAAGCTTGTGTGGCGGCTGATGAAGGCGAATGAAGGTTGATGCCTTTCAGGGGACTTCCTTCTCCTTTACACAATGGAATAGGGTCCCAGGGCTCTCTGTTGAGAATTAGGTTTGGGCCCTTTGATGGAAGTTGTTCAAATGGCTTCATGGAGGCAGCGCCATGCAGTATAACCGTCGGTACGAGTGCCATAGGTCGTCTTCTCTTCTGTTTCCTATGTGGCGTACCAAATTATATGGAAATTATCCTTCCTCCGGTACATCCCATATATGACTTGATTTCCACCTAAGAACTTCCATATCTACGAGGACTAGATTAAAGAAGGAGATTTGCACATCTTTGCATTCATTAGTAATTAGCGGGCAAGCTGAAGTGATAAACACAGAAACTATGAGTATATCCGATTTAAACGAGTGTAAAAACCACTCATCATTCTTCGGTTCCCAACACGGCGGATAAGATTTCGCTTCAAAACAGAAGTGCCTTCGCATATCGCCATCCACACTTGAGATGGATGATTACCAATCTTTGCGTGTAGAAGATCACAATGTGGAAATGATGATGCATTCAATAGTCTAGCACTCAAAGAGTTTAGATCCTGATGTGTCCTCCATGACTATTTTTCTAGCATTGCGAGATTAAAAGTTGTGTGTCTCAGAAACCCAATCCTCCCATATATTTGGGCATGGTCATAACCCTCATGAAACCGCCGCAGTTTTCCTCTCTCCATTCTTACTTCCCCACCAAAATTTGTAGAGCACCACATCAATTTGTTGGCATAACCCTCAGGATAACAAGACGAATGTCATGGAATATGTTGGTATCGCTTGGACAACAAACTTTATGAGTAGTTCCTTACCCACAACAAGGAATATATAGTTGACAAAATCTAGGCACCCTTTTCCAAAGAAAACGCTCAATTTTGATAAGTTGACCCGCTGCCCGAAGCATCACAATATGTCTGGATCGTATCCTTTATAACGGTTGCACCTTCCTCATTTGCTCTGAACACGAGAAGACTGTCACTAGCGAAGAGGAGGTGGTTTACAACAGGAAGTAGAGGGTGCCACAACTACCAGTCTTACATTCTCGTCAGTGGACCCTGCTTTCAGTAAAGATGGCAACCCCTCGGCTGCTAATAAAAATAGTTAAGATGAAATAGGGTCTCCTTGCCTTATGCTTGTGATGGCCTGGATTATTCTAACTTTCTTCCATTGAAGTACACTAGAAAGACTCCCAAAACACACTTCATAATTTTTGTCATCCAACTCTACACAAAACCCATCTTCAAGATAACAGACTCCAAATAATTCCACTTCACACGGGTATAAGTTTTCATCATATCAACCTTGAAAGGGCAGTGCTAATCTTTCTTACTTCTACATCTCTTCATAAAATACAAACACTCATATGCTACTTTTACATTGTCAGTGATAAGCCTTCACGGGACAGACACAGACTGATCAAGCGAGATTATCTTTGGCAAAATCTTTTTAAACCGATTAGCGTGTACTTTTGGTATGATCTTAAACATTGTGCTGCACAAGCTTGTTGTCCGAAATTGAGAAAATGGGGTTGGATTCGACGCCTAATAAGGGATTAAAAGGATGAACAGTTAAGACTACCTTGGTGACCTCATCACCACACACGCCCCAGTTCTTTTGAGAAAAATGCGCAGGGACGCTGCCAGACCTGGCGCCTTCATAGGGAACATCTTGAACAAAGCTTCCTTGCTACTCGAACTACTCTTGTACTCCTTTCTCGATTGGAAAAATGTTTTGCTTAGGCGGATCTGCACTGCAGGAAAAAGCTTTAAAGCCGAGTGTGCAAACCAATCGGTGAAGGCTACAATGTGGTGGAGGTGGGCGGGCCGGACTTCCTCTCGTGCACCCAGCCGGCCAACGCCGTTGTCTGGACCACCGGCGAGGACCGGGTCACGCTCGAAAAGGCCGGACGCAAGTGGTTCTTCTGCGCCGTCGGCCAGCACTGCCAGAACGGCATGAAGCTCAAGATCACCATCCTCGAGACCGCCCCGCCGACTCCCCAGCCAACCCCGACCAACCCTGCTGGCAAGTTGCAGGCGTGCTTCGGTGAGGCAGTCACCGCGGTCACGGCGCTCGCCATGGCCGTGCTTGTGCTCTAGGGCCCACGATGGCACAGTCCCATTCCATCCTCTACATATAGCCGAGCAATTTTTTTATATGAGCGATCGAGAATTGTTTCGTGTGTTGTGTGTGTTGTTATTCTTGATGTTAGTACATCGTTGTGAATTTGTGTTTGTGGCCCTGGAAGTTTTCTTCAATCAAAGATTTCTTGCCGCCGTCCAACCCTCCTCGAAACACGATTTCGTCCCACTTTATATATAAAGCAATCACACAATAAAGTACACGGCTGAATGACACAATATGATGACGAGACCCACTTACAAAGCAGATAAAGAAAAAAGATAAAACTAGAACAAGCCTAAAACCAAGCCGGGGCCCGACCAAAGACACCTGAGAACCACGACAACGCCCCCAAGAGGGTGATGGCGCGAAGCGTCGCCGTTGCCAAGTCCAACAACAGACTAGAGTTTTCACCCGGCGCCCTGGCACAAGGACAAGGTCCACGACGATGTCTTCAAGAAGCACACGACACCCACGGGCGCCGCCGGCACCGGCGCCAGAAATGTAATGCCTTCGCTCAGACACTCGCCACCACCACAAGAGGTGTCCCAATCACCACCGTGATGAGGGTCGGCTCATCCATACCAGATCTAGGCACTGCTAGAGAAGAAAAGGGGCTCCGGCTACTACACCCCTTGCCGCCCACACAGCCAAGAGGTGCAGCCACCACCGCCATCACGGGGCCTGCTGGAAAGCCAACCATGGAGCCCACCATCCAGGACCACTGCCACGGCATCCATGCCCCTAGGCACCGCCAACCATCACCATCACGACCACCCAACCATGATAGTAGAAGTGAAAGGCACCACCTTTCACCTCCAGCCTGGCATCAACCACCGGGCCTAGGTCAGCGCCCCCACCGGAGGACGCGCCCACACACTGATACAGCGAGGTGCTATACAAACGGTTTTTAACCCCTTTCCGCGACGGCGTTCAGTCACTTGGCGACGGCGTTTTGAACCGTCGCCAAGTGACCGACTGCGATAGGGGGGTCCTTCCCACACGACCCAGAAACCGTTGGGGATAGGGAGCCTTGATGCATACAGTTGTCCTTATAAAACTGTTTCTAATATCTCGAATATCCCAAACACTTCATCCTTGCTACTCGTTTGTGCTCGCATTGCCATCGCAGTCGGAGTTATGTGGTTTTACCTAAAACCAGGCGCAGTCCAGCCACATTTCAGGCACGGGATTTTTTCAGGCACGTACCAAACTGGCTTTACGTTTACGATGCCTAGCACATCACAAACAGTTCATGATTATAAACCGTGTACGATAGGTCTACAATCACACACATTTAGTTTTCCCGCACCATTTGTGATATTGTCTGACATCACACACGCTTTGCAAACGGCAACTGTGTGCATGGTTACACACATTTCCTCTCCGTGAACCGTGTCGGATTATGATGTATATCACACAAGCTGTGGTTTATAGACCGTGTGCGCCGTAATGACCTGCAGAGCGTAATTTCACCCTAATTTAATTGCTGCTATTTAAATTGTACCTAATTTGAATTTGAAAGTAGGCTATAGTTTTATTTATATCCATCAGGTTCAAACAACCAATGCGTTATTCAACTCACAGGTACATATGTTCAAGAATTACATAAGCACCAAATAAAGAATGATGAACCAGGGTTGTATACTTGTACTATTACAGATGGTAAAGAAAGAGGCGAGAGACATTCTGGTTGCTGAACAAGGTGAAGCGGAATGGTCCTATTGTACTCTCCTCGATGCAGAAGGCACACACGACTCTAGTCCAACCTCTTATGATGGCCAGCCACCAATCATGTAGTTTGAGAGGTAATCTTGACTAAACTGCTTTAGGATCCACTGGAAAAGGAAAAAGATTCAGACATTGCCATCTAACACAACTCATTATGAGCAGTAAAAAGAAGGCTACAGAGTTCTTACTTACCATCCTGCAGTTCACTGTTGTCTTGCATAACGTGTAAACAAATAGTTCGATGGACATCTTTTGACCGCTTTAATAACAATCTTTATCAGTTTCCTCACTTGATGCTGGTTCATGAATATCTCATTGCCCCATACGCAGAAAGGGTCGAAGTATGGATCTTTGGCAATGACATATGTACCTAAAAGTACAAAGTTAATATTAGAAGCTAAACAACAATTGCAAAATGATGTAGTACAACACTCCCTCCATCCCATTATATAAGATCTTATTACATGTATATCTAGACATCATCAGAACATTAAGGTAACACTCTTCCTTGTTGCTATGTAGTCTGGGATTGCATATTTAGTCATTCAGTACAATGCATGTTGCTATGTAGCCTCAAATATATTAAATATGACCCTACTTAACCTACCGATAAATGGGTTACAGATATATTCAGTGAAATGTCCGATTCGACGATTAATCCCTTATCAGCCCCCGGGTTATATGGTACCAGCTACCGATATCCTGAACAGTGAGTACATATAAGCAATGCGATGAAACTAACCTCGATGGAAAACAGTAGTTGTTCTCAATATTGTCCTGTATGAGTACATATAAAGGCATGTTAAGCACAACAGGCTAAACATCAACCAAATATATCCATGGTAGACAACATAATCTACAAATGATAGCTTCAGTGTGCAGATTTAAGCACGCTAGTTAAGCAAAACAAGAAGTGAAAATGTGTGTTAACTGCAACAGACATAACATTTAAAAACAATCAAATATAGTCATTCAAACTGGTATTGTGCAGGTCTAAAGTACACTAGTTATTGTAAAAAAAATTAAATGGCATGTTAACTGCAACATCCTTAACAACAACCAAATATCGTAATTCATATTGGTATTGTTGAAACTGTTATTGATGAAATTGAACTGCACGGCAAATAGTTGCACATATAGAGCATCACATTGTGAAGAGCTGAAATAAACAAGGCATAAGGCCATCTATAGCCGATCCTTTAAAAGTTAACGGACTAAAACCCTTAGTGGATATATATACTCTAACAAATTTTGGCAGTTTCTAGTCGATCCCCTAAACTTAACGTTGTAAACTTCAATTTGATCAAGTTCAAAGCAGGTTCAACCGAAAGTAGCATGCATTCAAACATAAACATAGATAGTTTTGCATAACCGAACATAAAACATAAATTTAAACTAAACTAAACTACTTTCGGTCGAAGTGGAGGTCGAGCCAATCCTTCCTCGTCAGGTACGGTGTGCCGCGAGCCGGGTCCGGGCCGGTGTCATCATCGGGGTCGTTGGGGAAGACACTCCTCCACTCATCAACGTCAATCTCCTCGTCCTCGCCGCCCACCTCGACGCCCTCCGCGCCGCCGTCCTCGCCGTCTTCGACCTCGTCATCGGAGGAGAGCACGATAACCTCGCCGGCCTCCGCGCCGGCAAAGATCACCCGCTCCGCTCCACGAGCTTCGGGTGCTGCCGGCGGAGCTCTTGCATGTAGGCCTCGTCAGCGGCCTCGGCCTCGAGGCGCTCCCACGCCTCATGGTCCTCCCGCGCCATAGCCGAGATCACCACCCCTGGCTCCGGCGGAACGAGGTCGACCGGACGTGTGCCGAAGGGGAAATTGAGCCTAGCCGCCGCGCCGTGGTAGCGGACCTGCCAGCGATCGTACTCCATGGCCACGAGCTCGGCCGTGTGGAAGCTATCGAGCCACCGGCGAGTGTGGGTCTCTCGATCCGTAATCTCGGCGACCCACGTCCCTCACCGCCGCTGCCGGATCCCGAGGGAGGACGGGGAAGTCCTTGAACCGGCGTAGGGGCACGACGGCGGGCGGATCGGTCGACCGGCGACGGCGGATCGATAAAGAGCCCGCGGAGGACGACGGGGACACCTCGGCGGCCACCTCGCCGGCATCGGCCGAAGAGGCCGCGATAAACCTCTTTTGCGCCATTGGCTCCTTGAGCTCCCCGGCCCACATGCAGAGGTTGAGGATGGAGGCGGCGGCGGCGGCGATGGTGGCGACCTACCAATGGTTCCGAGCGAGGGACGGGTGGTGTGTGTCTGTGTGAGCGGAGGTTTGGGGGAGTGTGTGTTATGTGTGGAGGGGGAGGGGGCAAGGTGGTGTTTGAGGAAATACCGCGACAACTGAAAATCTTACTAGGCATCCTACCTTTCTTCATCAAGAATTATCGGTTAGTATCGGTTGAGCCTAAGTTTTTGCTTCTTCACATGATGTGTGCTATTCTTAGAATGTCATTTTATTCTGTTTTTCTTGCTGTTTTAATAAATACTTATATCTGAAAGTTTTTAAATAAAAGAGAGTCCTCAAATAGCTACCTATTTACTTAACTACTCACTTGATCTTTACTTATATCTTTTTGGAGTAGTTTGTCATTTACTCTAGTGCTTCACTTATATCTTTTTGAGCATGGTGTGCTTTAATATATTTGAAGAAATTCTCTCATACTTCACTTATATTATTTTGAGAGATGAAATTTTTTATGCTCATGTTCTTTAATTAAATTTATTTGAGAGCTTGTCAAAAGCAATTGCAATATATGAAACTAGTCCCAAAGTGATAGATATTCAAGAGGGATAGAATAAAAACTTTCATGAAGATCATTGGACAAAATAAAGTTTATTCTTTGTAATAGTTTTGAGATATGATGATAGTGATATGTGAGCCATGTTGGTGAGTAATTATGCTTTAGTAAGAATATTGGTGTTAAGATTTGTGATTCCCTATACAAGCACGAAAGTCGATAGTTATGCAATGAAATTACATCCTACTTGTGGTGCATTATTCATTGTTAGTTATGCTTAATGCTCGTTTATGAGTTTTTTTGCTTCTTGGTTGGTGCTTCTCAACCTATTTGCACTACTAGGGAAAAGCCTAGTAGTAGCGCGGGTTTTAGGTATATCAGTAGCGCGGGGTCCCGCGCTACTGATACAGCGCTACAGCTAACCTCTATCAGTAGCGCGTGATGGCCCGTGCTACTGCTATACATGCGTAGCAGTAGCGTGCTCTGCAGCAACGCGCTACTGCTAATAGCTGCAACGCTTTGTGTTGAGCCGGGCTACTGCTATACTTCGGTAGTAGCAGCGTGCTTTGCAGCAACGCGCTGCTGCTAATAGCTGCAGCGCTTTTGGTTAAGCCACGCTGCTGCTAGTTTTATTAGTTTCTGATTTTTTTTCTACATATTTGTTTTGTATTTGAACATGCTTTATACAATAATCTTTAGCACATACAAATGTCATCATCATACACATACAAATGTAATCATATCATACACATACAAATAGTCTCATCAAATCATGTCATCATCATAATCATCATCCAACACAAAGTGGTCTCTCGTCATCATCTCAAAAATAGCGATACAAGTCTCGAATACTTGCAACTACATCGTCATCCATCTAAACAATGATATACATGAGAACCTTAGCAGTCTCGAATACTCCTGGCGTAGCACTTCTTTGCCACCGATGATCTATGCACCTGCATCATCACATGAGTCGATGATATGCAACATATATAGTTGAGCAACAGAAAGAGACAGACTTGGCAAAAATAGAAGCAACATATCATAAGCATAAATAACAAAGTTCATCGTACCCAAAATGCCATAACTAGAGTGATCTTCACTAGTTGAGGAGGACGGTTTAATTACATCACAAATAAAGTTTCATCGTGCATAACTCAAAGTTTCGTCATACAGAAAGTATGGACTAAACGGACACATTGTCATATATGGTCAATCACTCCAACATGTTGTGCCATCCATCCAAGTGAGGGAGATAGTCCTCGAGCTTAGTGAAAGGCTTCAGGTCGAGACGCTGAGCCGATACACGTGTTCGGACGTCTTCCCGCGACATTTGCACTTCTTCGTAGAACATCCCTGTTTTTTCGACGACCTCCTTCATGATGATTTGGGCAAGTTCACGCTGGATGTGATAGAACTCAGCTCGAAGTCGATGATCCGGGATATCTCCTAGGTTCTTTGCCCATTGCAGAATATGGGCATCGCCGGATGTAGGTGACATGCGAAGGTTATGCATATCCCGTCTGTACTCCAGCATGTGGTGGAGGACATAGAATCCATCACTAAGAGTACCACTCGGTTGCTGGATGCAGCAGAAGTCGGTCTTATGGCCGAAGCAGGGCCTGCGGTCCCTTGTCTTCCTGGTCTTGATCTCTCCACCCCGTCCGCCGTCGATAAAGATAGCACTGTCGAGAACAGACTTGATGTGGGTGTAATCCTTTTTCTTCATGTTCTTCGACGAGTCCAAGTAAAGAGCGTGGGAGAATCGGGGGTAAAGGATGATGAGGACGGCGCGCCCGTCGCTGCGCAAAATAAGTACACCTCAAATTAGCCTCCACCGTGCAAATGAATGATGGAAATCGAAGGAAGGATATCCGCGCGGATGACTTACATGGGATGATAAGGCACGAGAATCCTCTCCTTGTCCTTATTGGCGACCATGAAATCGGCGATGTAGTTCCTCGCGTATTCACGGTGTTTTGGGCAGATTGCCAAGAAGGCCTCATGCATGAAGTACGGGTCAGCGACACAGATATGAGGTATCTGCTCAATCCTGATGATGTAGTTCATGTGCAAGGCAAAAAGGCAGACAAACATAAAATCCAGCTTTTTCAAGTGAAACATGTCGAAGATGTAATCGAATCGAAGGAAGAACTTCTCCGCGGGGAATGTGTCGACGTACAACCTTTGCCGTGGCACGTTAACCACGTAGAGTGGGTATCCTGGAATTTTCGAGGCGATTAAGCTTTTCTCTCCCCGCAGCACATGGTCATGAAGTCTCCTTAGATCGCCGTATATGGCCTCTACCGCTGCCTTAGGTAGGATTTGATGACCGGGGTGTTCGCACATGAACACGTCACCGTGTACCTCCAATGCCGGGGGTGATGCACCGCAGCTCACGTCGAAGGAGACCCGTCCGGAGGCGCGGTACGCAAGCAATCCGGCGGGTGTTTTTCAGGACCCGAAACCCCACACGCCCGGGAGGGACCCCGTCAGGGCGCGTGGCGGCTATGGGCTGCCCGAGGTCGACCTGATCGCCCCTAGGGCCTCGTGGATTGCCTCCCTACAACTAGAAGAACGAACGAAGAACGAGGAAGAAGAAGAACAAGGGAGAGAGATAAAGGTAAAGGTAAAAGGTGATATATTGATAGATCGATTGTGTGTTGTCTCAATCGGCCGTCACCCCTAACATATATAAGAGGCGGCTGGACTTCCCGTACAAGTAAAGGATTTATCTAGGCTTTCCTTGCAAGAAAATTACATCAATTCACGTCCTACAGTTCTAGTTTCAGTCCAACTCGGATTCAGCCCGAATCTGTCCCATACTTCTGTCCAGTTTCTTGCGCGGGCTGTAGAAATCGCATACTAACTCGGATGGAGTCGAGTTCAACATCAAACTTGTCCGCCTAGATGATCTTCATAATACAGTGCGAGTCACTTCTCCTTTTAAGGCCGTCTTTATGACATTTAGGGCCCATCTTTAACTGTGGGTCGGATTAAGTTATGCAGTTTTTTGAACTATCCGAGTCTTGTAACAACTTTGCAGGCCGTATACTATCTCCGACGATGATGACTCCAAAAGCAAAATTGACCGTTTCGACGATACGCACAACTTTCATGTAGAACACTTTTCTATCCGAGGTCATATGAATAACCTTTCGAGCCCATCTCCAACTTCTGGTCGGATTGACTTTGACAGCTTCCACTTTTCCGGCAAGGTTTACACCCCGGCAAGCTTTCCACACCGGCAAGATTTCCACCCCAGCAAGCTTTCACACCGGCAAGGTTTCCACCCCGGCAAGCTTTCACACCGGCAAGCTTCCACGCCGGCAAGGTTTTCACCCCGGCAAGCTTTCGACACCGGCAAGATTTCCACCACGGCAAGCTTTCACACGGGCAAGGTGTCCACCCGGCAAGCTTTCACACCGGCAAGCTTCCACGCCGGCAAGGTTTTCACCCCGGCAAGCTTTCCACACCGGCAAGATTTCCACCACGGCAAGCTTCCACGCCGGCAAGCTTTTCGCGCCGGCAAGCTTTCCACGCCAGCAAGCTTTTTACTCGGCCGGCAAGCTTCAGCTGGCAAAGGCCGAATAACTCACGCGACCCATCAGACACCACCTAGGTGGGTGTCTGGTCCCTCGCGTCGTTTTTTCACTCAGGACCGGTCCGCAAAGTGTTGCCTCTAACTTTTGCATACGAACTCAGATTGGGATGATTTTTATATCAAAATCGACCGTTTCGACGAGACGAAGACAATTAGTGTAGAAAGTTTTTCCATTTGAGGTCGTCTTGGGGGCTTAATCGGCCAAACTGTACTCTAAATATAAGATCTTAGTACTTTGAGCATAGTTTCGGCCTTCGAGATGAAATCGGACGGCGACGGCCCAAACTTCAAAGATGTTTATATCAACAATATGGAACTCTTTCATGTAGATCACTTCTCCATTTGAGGCCATCTTAAATAAGTTCTTGACCGTGTCAAAATCTGGTGTCAACACAATGGTGTTTTGTCGCACCGGGGATAGCTATACGATCTTGAACCCGAGGCTGCGGAGGTGGCTGGATCATAGAAGCAGCTTTGTTGCCTTCCCTCGCTCTCTTCCTATGCTTCTTTGGTACTGAAAGGTCGTCTATAATACGTTCAGCCTCCGGAGGCGGCAATTCAGGCACCAACTCATGACGCTCAAACCCTGAGTACTCATACTGCTGAGCCATCAATCCTCCGTTGTCATAGGCGCCAGTATTGAGATACTGTAGAGTGTCATCCTCATCCTCATCCTCATCCATGGCATCGATATCATGCATTGCTTCTTCGACGGCGGCGACGTCATCAGCGACTAATGGAGCCTCTTCCTCACCCCGTCCGCTATAACCCGGCACGACAGGCGACGCTAATTGGGTAGGTGGGGTGTTGATGTTCATACCTTGCTGAGGCTGCGTGGTCGTGGGTGTGCTCCTGGCCGCCTCCAGACGAAGCAGACTCTTTGGCCACAACAGAACCCACCTCTTGCAATCGCCAAGCAGCTGCGGGGTCTCATCGTCATCTCCCCCTAGTACCGGAGGAGCCAAATTCTCGTGGCCCGGTTTGACACTGGTCACGGAAACCTTGAAGACGTCAGGGGGGATCGGCCGGCTGTGGAACAATTGTTCCTTCGGCTTCACTATCATCGCCTTCCCCACATCCATCTTCTGGCCGCTGATGGTGTACAATATGGTGCACGGGGTTACGTTGGCCTGCAAAGACATGTCTGCGACTTGAGACATCCGAAAGGCAACGGAAATGGGAGATTATATATTTATTGAAGAGGGCCGGTGTGACAGGTACCGTGAGGGCATCGAGCTCAGCCAAAGACGAAGCATCGCCGAGCATGTCCGAGACGGAGGACGGGCTGCTATGAGCAGGTGCGGGAGCCGGTGCAGGAGCAGGTGCGGGAGCCTGTGCAGGAGCAGGTGCGGGAGCCTGTGCAGGAGCAGGTGCTGGTGCAACACTAGTCGAGCTGCTCCCGAAGAAGTTGGAAAGGGGAAATTCCGCTGCCTCTTTATTTGGATTTTCCCTGCTCCAACTGACGATAGCCGGAACCAAGACACCATACGTAGCTGTAATCTCCTGTTTTGCGGCAGCTACCGCTGCTGCGACTGTCTCAACTGATTTCTTCTCAACCGCAATCTCAACCTTCTTGTCGATGTTTTCTTCATTTAACCTCCGTCTTTCCTTTCTCTCCTTCGTGGTCTCACGGTAGTACTTCTTCCACGTGGCGCCGTGTCTCCGACGCCGTGCACGCGTCCATACGATGGCCAAGTGTCCACCGGGAGTCCTTTCAATATGTTCAAGGCCCGGTTGAATGGGGTGTCCCACTTGGGCCTCGCCAACGCCTCAGACGGCGAGTCGCTTTCGGCCGCAATCCTGTGTTGCTCTCTCTGCAAAAGGAACAAGGATCGTTTACAAATATGACTAAACGTGCAGTCAAATTGATCAGAAGCTAAAATTACCAGCAGTCTCATGAACTCCGTCGTGACCGCGTCCGTCTCGAAAACCTTCTTCACTCGGTCCCAACGGTACCCGGCCCTGAGGACATCATGCTCCTGCGGGACGGTGAACTCCGCCAAGGGGTCTGGGATGCCCAGACTTTCGCGTTCCGCGTCCTCCTTGGCCCATATGGACCTCTTCCCCGCGTAACCACGGCTTCCGAGGTGGTGGCACCCCATGTTTCTCTCTTGAAGCCCCTTCATGTACTTCGACTTTTCTTTGGCAGCTTCGGCAATGTAAGCCGCCTTGAATATTTCAAACTGCTCTTTCGTAGTTGTCGGATTATCCTTTACAATCTCGGAGTAGGGTTCCTTTTTGTCGATGATCCTTGCTTTCACCATTACTTTCCAGGCGGCCAACGCATCGCTAAACTTGCTCATGGCGCATTTGTTTATCTTCTTCATTGCCGGGTCTTTATCTGGATCAGTATATTTCTTTTCATCCCAGCCCGGGAACAAGAATACCTGGTGCAGCTTCGTTAGGAGGGAGTGCTTCATATTTTCTATCTTCTTTAGTTTCTCATCGTTGATGGTGGCGGTTGTCTGTACGATGCAGCCTATTTGATTGCCGTAGCACGCTCGCGCTTCCACAGGCGCTTTTGGCTCAAAATTGCAGTCGTCCACCTCCGTGACCACCAGTCTAGTAGTGATGAGCTGGTTTGGGCGTCGACGTCTCCTCTTCGGTTTCGGTTCTATACCAGCTTCGTCAGTCTTGGTGCCGGTTTGGGTCTCAACGCCAGCCTCAGCGCCGGTCTCGGTGCCGGTCTGGGTCTCAACGCCAGTCATGGTGTCGGTCTCGATGTCGGTCTCGGATGTGACAGGTGGACCCTGCAACAACCGTTGCTCGTCGAGAAAGTTCAAATAAGCGTCCGCCGCCACGTAGACGTTGCAATCACCAGAACCCTGTCCTTCATCGTTGCTAGCCATGTTTCCTATGATTAAATCTAGTCAATTAATTCTAGACCTAATAAAATGAATAATGACATAAAAAAAGGCCTATGTTTTGCAGGAACGTTGATTCCTTCCCGGTGCGGCAAATCCCGGGCACTCGATATGTCCTAGTTTGTAGCACAAGTCATGCCGAAATTCACGGAAAATTTCGGCATGACCTTTGCTAAAAAGTGGACAAATCGAGCACCTGAAATTTGCCAGAACGGAAATGAATCAACATTCCGGCAAAACATAGCCCACTCGGCTTCATTCCCTGGAAACAACAAAAGGCCACTTGGGCACAATCGAACCACTTCAATGTTGCATATAACATGAGCAAACACTATTGGGGAATTTGCATATAACATGACCACTTCAATGAAAAGATATAATCAACAATAATGGAATATGCAAATGAACATCAATGACATATATCATATATCATCAATCTTGTTTTTCATTTACATAGCAACAATTACTTTAACAAAGTTTTTGAAAAGAAAAACAATTCTGTTTTTTGTTTATAGCTAAATGCCATAGCTACTGTTTTTTATTTATAGCTAAATACTTTTGTTTTTTGTCTAAAGCTAAAAGTCTAGGAAGGGATCATCTTTAAAATAAAACTTGCCTAAATTCTTTTCCTTGAAAAATAGTGGTCTTTTCAAAAACCAAAAACCTTTGCAAAATGACCTCACTAAACACTTCTCTGCCTAGGACAGAACCCAAATTCTGTTCTAGCAATTCCTCTCACACACACACACATTATTTTCTCTAACCCTTCTCTGCCTAGGACAGAACCCAATTAAATTGCAAAGGAACTCCATTTTCTCTAACCCTTCTGACCTCACCAAAATTTCCATAGTCCAAATAATTCAAATTTCATTTGAATGAAATTTGGACCAGATTCAGGTCCATAGTCCAAATAATTTTTGCTCTAAACCCTACTGCCCTATTTAAACCTACTACCCTAACTAAATTTTTGCTCTAAATTAAATTTTTGCTCTAACCTAGCCAACCTAGTTAACCTAGCTTGTTAACCTAATGAAACTAATGAACCTATTTAACCTAGCTAGTTAACCTAGTTAGTTAACCTAGCTAGTTAACCTAGTTTACCTAGATAATTAACCTAATTAAACTAGTTAACCTAGCTAGTTCTCTGTCAAAGCCCTAACTAAATTTTTGCACTAACCTATATAATTAACTTAATTAAACTAGTTAACCTAGCTAGCTAGTTCTCTGTCCAATGTTTGTGCTATGCATGAGAGAGAGAGGAGGGGTGGGGGCTTACAGAGGATGGCTCCGGTGGTGGCGAGGGAGGCAGGGGCGTCTTTGGTGACGGCGAGGGAGGCAGTGGTGGCGAGGGAGGCAGGGGCGTCGAGGGTGGCTCCGGTGGCGGCGAGGGCGGCTCCGGTGGCGTTGATGAGGCCGCGCGGCTCCGGTGGCGTTAGGGGCGGCTTCGGTGGCGTCGACGGCGCGCGGATCCGGTGGTGTCGACGTCGGTAGGAGACGGTGGTGAAGTGGGGCGACGGCGAAGTGGGGAGACGGCGGCGAAGTGGGGCGAGGGATTTGGGGGAGAAGTGGTGGCCGGGGGGGGGGAGAGAAACCACGCGGGGGTTAAGTCAAATGTAGCGGTAGCGCTGGTAGGCAAAAAGCGCTATAGCTAAGTTAGCTATAGCGCTTGTTGGAAAACGTGCTACTGATATAGCTATTTATTTTCTTTTTTATTTTCTTTTTTCCTTTTCCCTTTCTATAGCGGGGGTCTACAAAATGCACTGCTGCTATATTATCTATAGCGCCTGTTCTGAACAGACGCTACTGCTATGCCTTTCTCCTTTATTTTTCTTTTTCTTTTATTTTTCTTTACATTTTCTTTTTTCCTTTCTCCCTTTTCTATTTCTTTAGTTTTCATTTACTTTTCTATTTGTTTTTCATTTTATTTTCTTTTCATTAGCAGTAGCGCTTTTCACAGAAAACGCGCTGCTACAATAATCTTAGCAGTCGCGCGGTTTGCCCAAGATCGCTACTACTATTCGTAGCCTACCGGCTTAGTAGTGGGAATTTTAGTAGTAGCGCTTTCCCCAGAAGAAGCGCTACTGCTACACCCGTATCTGTAGCGCGGTTCATGTGCACGCGCTACGGGTAAGTAGTAGTAGCGCTTTCTTTTAACAAGCGCTACTGGTAAGATTCTGTGTATAAGGTTTTCCCTAGTAGTGTTGCTAACCTCCATTTGTACTAAGTGGGAATACTACTTGTGCATCCAAAATCCTTAAACCCTATTTGGCCACATGAGTCCACCATACCTACCTATATGCGGTATTTCCTTGCCATTCTAAGCAAATTTGCATGTGCCATCTCTAATTTCAAAATAATTTCCTTTTTGTGTGCTCGTACCGCTCATGCAACGGTAGGGGGTGGCTAATATTTTTCCATGCTAGATGTGTTATTCTCAAGATGAGTGTTTATTCACTTGTCATTGCATGAGAGTAGGACAAAGGTAATAGGGATGCTCAGTCCCGAAATGAAAAATGAATTTACTTTATGTTGTCAAATAATAAATTCCTTGGAAAGTGTTGGTATGGATGGTACCCATGGATACGGCTAGCCGTGGAATGTGAAAGAATGGTGGAAAAAGGAATAAACTTTATTTTTTGTTTGGGAACCGCCTATGATATATCTAGCATGGAAAGTATTGGGAACTACTCGATCGTTTTCATTGATAGGAAAAGCATGCCACCCAAAATATTTCTATCTCTCTTTTTAGCTTTGAGCTCTGGCACCTCTACAAATCCCTACTTCCCTCTGCGAAGAGCCTATCTATTTACATTATGCAATTTCTATTTTTGTTTGAGTCTCCATCTTCTCTTATAAAGCACCAACTAAGGGGCACTATGATCGTACTTGAGCATTGGATGTAGCTAATATGCGAGTGTGTTTCATGAATGGATCAATAATGATTGAGCATGATGGGATAGGGATAGCTTTCTTTAGTGTTGATATTTTGAAACACATGGTTGCTTGTTGATATGCTTGAGTATTGAAATCTTCATGTCAAAACTAGACTATTGCTTCGAACCATATAAAAGTCCATATGTCCATGCTACAAAAGAAAAGAATATGTGATGAACATGTTAGGCAGCATTCCACATCAAAAATTCTGTTTTATCATTTACCTACTCGAGGACGAGTAGGAATTAAGCTTGGGGATGCTGATACGTCTCCAACGTATCTATAAATTTTGCTTGTTCCATGCTGTTATATTATCATTCTTGGATGTTTTACAATCATTTTATAGCAACCTTATATCATTTTTGGGACTAACCTATTGACATAGTGCCTAGTGCCAGTCTGTCTTTTGCTTGTTTTTTACTTCGCAGAATATCAGTACCAAACGGCGTCCAAACGCAGCGAAACTTTTTGGAGAATTTTTATGGACCAGAATCAACAACATGGGCCAAAGAAGTACCAGAGGGGTGCCCCGAGGGGGGCAAAACCCACCTGGGCGCGCCTAGGGGCCCAGGCGCGCCCTGGTGGGTTGTGCCCACCTCGGTGGCCTCCCTCACTGCCTCTTCGCCTTATAAATTCCCAAATATTCCAAAACCCCTGAGGGTAACCCTAGATCAGAAGTTCCGCCGCCGCAGGCCTCTGTAGCCATGAAAACCAATCTAGACCCTGTTCCGGCACCCTGCCGGAGGGGGAAATCATCATCGGTGGGCATCTTCATCATCCCGGCGGCCACCATGATGAGGAGGGAGTAGTCCACCCTCGGGGCTAAGGGTTGGTGCTAATTCTTGAGCTTGCGTTGGTTTTTCCCTTGAAGAGGAAAGGGTGATGCAGCAAAGTAGAGATAAGTATTACCTCAGTTTGAGAACCAAGGTATCAATCCAGTAGGAGACAATGCACAAATCACCGAATACCTGCACAAACAATCAAACAACTTGCACCCAACGCGATAAATGGGTTGTCAATCCCTTCACGGTTACTTGCAAAAGTGAGATCTAATAGATATATATGAAACTAAATAAAAGATAAAGTAAATATTTTTGGTATTTTTGGTTTATAGATCGGAAAGTAAAAGATTGCAAAATAGTAGATCGGAAACTAATATGATGGAAAATAGTAGATCGGAAACTTATATGATGGAAAATAGACCCGGGGGCCATAGGTTTCACTAGAGGCTTCTCTCAAGATAGCAAATAATACGGTGGGTGAACAAATTACTGCCGAGCAATTGATAGAAAAGCGCAAAGTTATGACCATATCTAAGGCAATGATCATGAATATAGGCATCACGTCCGTGTCAAGTAGACTGAAACGATTCTGCATCTACTACTATTACTCCACTCATCGACCGACTCCTGCCTGCATCTAGAGTATTAAGTTCATGAAGAACAGAGTAACGCATTAAGTAAGATGACATGATGTAGAGGAATAAACTCAAGCAATATGATGTAGACCCCATCTTTTTATCCTCGATGGCAACAATACAATACGTGCCTTGCTGCCCCTACTGTCACTGGGAAAGGACACCGCAAGATTGAACCCAAAGCTAAGCACTTCTCCCATTGCGAGAAAAACCAATCTAGTTGGCCAAACCAAACTGATAGTTCGAAGAGAATTACAAAGATATCAAATCATGCATAAAAGAATTCAGAGAAGATTCAAATAATATTCATAGATAATCTGATCATAAATCCACAATTCATCGGATCTCGGCAAACACACCGCAAAAAAGTATTACATCAAATAGATCTCCAAGAACATCGAGGAGAACATGGTATTGAGAATCAAAGAGAGAGAAGAAGCCATCTAGCCACTACAGGGCCTCGGCACGCGTGCGGATCCGCTGCTGCCGTGGCGGGCGGTTGCGCTTCCTTGGTGCAATTAATACACGCCATTACGGCGCTGTAACTACGGGGTCGTGGGGGGAGTGGGCGCAATTAATCTTGCGCCCCCCCCCCCGCGTCTCGCCCCCTCGGCTACGCCGCCAGAGGGCTATAAGTAGGGGGAGGAGGGGGGCGGCAGAACGCACGCGCGCCCTCCTCTCCCTTCTCTTTGCTTTTCTCCATCTTCTTCTTCTTGCTGTTGCCGCAGCCTCTCCTCTCGCCGAAGTGCTGCCGCAGCCCGCCGTTGCCGGACCTCCTCGCGCCGCAGCCACCTTGCACCGCCGCCGAGCACAGAGCCGATGGCGCAAAGCGGCCGTGCGGGCGACTGGGACGACTCCAATGTCCACGACGGGCACTTGGAGTTCCTCCGCCAGACGCGGCGGCTTCCCCATGCATCGAACGTCAAGGTGCGTGTCCCCCCCGAAAGGGAGATCTCGCTGGTGCCGGAAGGCGGCGAGCGCGTCGTCTTCCGGTCGCATTTCCTACGCGGCTTCGGCCTTCCGGCGAGCGGATTCCTTCTCTTTTTTGGATTTCTACAGAGTGCAGCCCACCACCTCACTCCGAATACGGTGGTGCTGCTCTCCGCCTTCGTCACCCTGTGCGAGGACTACCTCGGCACGCTCCCCACACTCGAGCTGTGGGGAGAGCTCTTCTACCTCAAGCTTGGCACCGCTGCCAAGAATGAGGCGGCCCAGTGCGGAGCCTGCGTCGCGGTGCGGCGCACAGGATCCGGGGTCCGCTTCCTAGCTCTCGCCCTACTGCAGTCGGCCAAACTGTGGCAGAAGTCGTACTTCTATGTCGAGAATATCCACTCGACGCGGGACTACGTCAACCTGCCGGCCGACGCAGTCGGCCCGCCTGTTGGGCCTCGCACCAACTGGAACTTCCGGCCAAGGACCCTGTCGGCCGCGTGCTCCACCGCGCTCCTCTGGCTCCAGGAGATGATGGCGTCGGAGGGCCTCAAGGCCTCGGACCTGCTGGCCGCGTTCGTGAAGCGCCGAGTGCTGCCCCTCCAAGCCCGGCCTCACTTGATCAGCGACATGAGTGTGCGCCGGGACCCATGCCGACTGTTCACCAAGGTGATGCCGGACATGGAGGTGGTCCGCATGGTGAACTTCTTCTCCGACTGCAAGCTGTCAGAGATGGAGTGGTAGTTCGGCAAGCCACCGTACAGCCGGGCCAACCCGCCGCCTCTGGTACGTCTCCTTATTCTTTTTTCCTTTGTTCGTCCGGGTTCTTTCTTGCCGCCTGGCCAGTCGGCCTTGATACAACGTTTCCCGGGCCAGACGGCCATTGACACGCCGGCCCCGGGTCACCAGTACATGGCGAACCGGTCGGTGAGTGACATGGACGACCCTGACTTGGGGGCGGCCGCGCAGGAGGAGGACGACGCCACAGGCGGTGGCGGCGAGGGAGCAGGCGGCTCCTTAGGAGGTGGCCTTGGGGATTGGCCGGATGGCGACGAGGAGGACGAAGAGCCATGCCGTGCCCATGGCGCCGACAGGGCTGGTGCCAGTTCCTCGGCCGCGCCGACTGCAGCAGCCGGCGTGTTGAAGCGCCGGGCCGACGCCTGGTTGTTCGGCAGCTGGCCCAAGAAGGCCAGGACCTCGACCGCCGCGATCAAGCGGCAAGAGGCTGCCGTGAAGGCGGCCCTCTTCCAGAAAGCCCCAAAGCGGCTCCCGCTGGTCTCCGCATAAGTGCCTTGTCCTTTCTTGCATCTTGCTTTGTGTTTGCTTTTCTTCTATCTTTGCGATCTTTTTATTCTCTTCCTCCCTTGGCGCGCAGCACCCCACTTTCCTTGTCGCGAGCCCCGTCCAGCTCGGTGATCGGGGCAGCAGACGGCATCGCGGACCCCCGCTGTGTGGATCCGCTCGCCGCCCTCCAGGAGGCGAAGGAGAAGAACGTGCGGGAGACGTGAGAGGAGCGGGAAGCTGCGGCCCGGGAGAAGGCGGAGGCCGACGCGGTGGCCAAGGCCCAAGCCGACATCGCGGCCAAGGAGCAGGCGGCCGCGGCCGCCAAGGTGCAGGCGGAGGAGGCGTCCCGCAGCCGGGCTCCGGAGTCCACCGGTCCGCAATCTGCAGAACCTGTGGTGCTGGAGGTCCAGGCTCCGACTGGAGGGGCCGGTGATGACCAGCCGGTCCAAGAGAGGGGAGGGGACCCTGTTATCCCGGAGTCGGAGGTGCCCCCGCGCACACCGGCTGTCGACGCCCAGGGCGGTCATCCCGACGCGTCGCTAGTGCCGCCAGCCAGCGGCGAGTTGGTGGTGGGTCCGACTCCTGCAACCCGTATCCCGGTGCGTCGGCGTGCGGGGAGGGCGGCCTCAGTACCGCGGCCGTTGGAGGTCGGGGCCGCTAGCTCGTCGGGCCCCGACGCCGAGGCTACCAGAGCCGCCCCACCGGATTGGACGTCTGGGGGTGGTACGGGTGTTTTGAACGCGGCCTCACAGGAAGTCCTGGCCCGGTTCAACGCCCAAGGCGCCGCTCTCCAGCAGTACACGCAGGAGTTCCTGGCGACGCGGGCGGCCGTCCGGGTATGTTTCTTGTTTTCGTTTCTTTGTAATCTTCCGTGGGGGCGCGCCAGTGCACCCACTGGGTGTAGCTCCCGAGTTCCGGGCCGGCTGCTGAGCAAGCGGCTCAGGACTTCAGGTCGAGCTCCGAGTACTGACTCGTTACCTTCTTCTGTTGTCTTTGTTGCAGGATTACCACAACATCCGTGCGGCCGCCTATAACTCTCAGCTCCAGGAGCTGACCAAGCGGACCGCCGATCTGATGGAGAGCCGAATTAAGTACTTTGTCTTCTTCCTTGCGGGGGCGCGTTAGCGCACCCGCTGGGTGTAGTCCCCGAGATTCGGGCCGACTGCTGAGCAGTCGGGCCGGATCTCCCGGCAACTACTTTTCATTGGTGTTGATGGTTTTCTTTTTTCTTCGTTTTTGGCAGAGGCCGCCGCAGATCTGCGGCAGCGCCTGGGCGAGGCCGTGTCCGCGCTCCATACCAAGGAGCAGGAGCACAGCCAGGCGGGCCAGGAATGCGACCGCCTGGCCAAGGAGCTGGCGGACCAGGTGGAGCGGCACAAGGCGGAGCTCCAGAAGCTGAAGGAGGAGGAAGACTCCCTCAAGGCCGAGTTCGAGAGTCAACACTCGAACTGGGTCGAGAAGGAGAGACTCCTGACCGACGGCAACGGCGAGATCGAGGACATGATTGATGGTAAATTACTTCTTCTTTTGAACAGCCGTCGACTGCAGCAGGAGTCGGCCTCTGGCTTCTAATCTTTGATTTTCTTTTTGTGCAGAATACTTTCGCGGTCACTCCGTCGCCGTCAGCCAGGCCATCGAGGCGCGTCGCGACATGCAGAGGAAGGCGGGCGTGGACATTGCACCCAACGCGCCCCGGAATCTCGGCGAGTAGCTTCTGGTCGTCAAGACGCGCCTGCAGCCGGCTCACAGGATGCTTCGCCGCCTGCAGCACACCGGGGCTCAGGTGTTGGCCGCCTTTTGGCCCGACGCTCAAATTCCACGCACCCCTAGTCGGACTGCCGACTGGCTGGAGGTAGCGGTCGGCCGCTTCGAGGCTTGGAAGGGTGCCGTGGCTCGGGCTGGTGCGCGGACGGCCTTGGAGTTCGCCAAGGTGTGGTATCCTGGGCTGGACCTGGCCCAGCTAGCCACCTTCCGGTAGGAGGCTGGACCGGAGTTAGCGGCGGTGGGCCCTGCGCTTACTCAACATGCGGCGGTGATCGCCGAGTACGCCAACACCACCGTTTTCATCCCCGAGCTGGACAAGGAAGGCGCTGAGGTGCCGCCCAGCTGGTTCGGGCTGAACCCGGGGGATGCGGGGGACTCGGCGGAAGAGATCGCCTCCAGCAACGAGGGCGAGGACGAAGAGGACAAGGACGGCGAAGACGACGAACCGGATGACAGAGTGGACAGCCGGCCTCAGCCCGACCAAGCCTCGACCAACGAGCCACGTGCTACCGCACCGACTACTGTCGGGGGCGATCAGGCCGAGACCCTTCAGTCGGCCGCTCCACCATCCGGCGCCGCTGGCTCTGCCAACCCGTCGGACCCGCCTGCTGCTTCCCTGGCCTAGATGGCCACGTCATCTTATCTTTTCCTGTTCTTGTAATCTTTTGAACAAGCAAGTAAATTCGCGCAATTCCACCCGCTGGGGGTGTATTCAAACTTTGTTGACTGCTGGCTAAGAGCTCTTGCTATGTAAATTAACTTTATTCGCACAAGTTGTGCTCTGCCGGGTTCTGACTTTGTCTTGCTTTTCTGCTCTTTTTGGCTTTTTCCTTTGCCGCCTTTCTTTGGCCACCGCCCTGCCAGCCGGACAGCCGCTCTGCCGTCTGTGGCTGGGTCCGGTATTTGGCCGTTTAGGAAGACAAGTACTTTGGCCGTTTAGAATGTAGCAAGTCAAGTGAGAAGCCGGCCGGCCGGCTACTCAGCAGCCGGATGGAGGGGCGAGGAGCCGGCTTGGCCTATGTTGATGCTTTTTCCTTAGTCATTTTTCGTGTGGACACCGTTTCTTGCCTTTAGCTCTTGCCAGCCGGACAGTCGCTCTGCGAGCTGCGGCTTAAGGCAAGAGAGGGCTTAGATGTCGGTACACTACTTGTCTCACTACAGGCGGCACCAACGTAGGGCAAGGCGGCGAGCCCCCGGGCCGACTGGTCAGACCCGGTGCCAGGCGGAGGAATGAAATAACACATTCTCAGGCATGAACTTATCATACAGATAAAAAGGGGAGCCCCCGAGTGCTCCTCGAGGGACCCGATGCCTTTGCTCTTAATACAAAAGGTAGTGTGGTACATACTGCATTAACTGTAAAATCTTCGGAGGAGATTTGCGTTGCATGGGCGCTCCATTTCCTTGCCGGAATCGTCCCTCTTACGTGCCCTGGGCTTCTGCGCGTCGATGAGGTAGTAGGAGTCATTGCCCAAGGCTTTGCTGATGATGAAGGGTCCTTCCCAAGGAGCCGAGAGCTTGTGCTGGCCGGCTGTTCGCTGGATCAGCCAGAGCACAAGGCCACCCTCTTGGAAAGATCGTGGCTTGACCTTCCGGCTGTGGTAGCGGCGTAGGGCCTGCTGGTAGATGGCGGACCGGCTGAGTGCCAGCAGCCGGCCTTCTTCCAGCAGGTCGACGCCGTCTTCTCGCGCCTCCCTTGCCTCCGCCTCCGTGTACATGGTGACGCGAGGCGAGTCAAACTCGATGTCAGTTGGGATGACAGCCTCGGCCCCGTACACGGGGAAGAAGGGAGTGAAGCCAGTCGATTTGTTCGGCGTGGTCCAGAGACTCCAGAGAATGGCCAGTAGCTCCTCGATCCAGCAGCCGACCGAGCGCTCCAGCGGCTCGACCAGTCGGGGCTTGATGCCGGACAAGATGATGCCGTTTGCTCGCTCGACTTGGCCGTTTGACTGCGGATGGGCGACAGACGCTAAGTCCAGTCGGATGCGCTGTGTCGCGCAGAAACGGGCCAAGGCGCCTTTGGCAAAGTTTGTGCCATTGTCGGTGATGATGCTGTGTGGTATGCCGTACCGGACGGTGATATCTGCGATGAAGGTCACCGCAGTCGGACCATTCAGCTTCTTAATTGGCTTTGCTTCAATCCACTTGGTGAATTTATCCATGGCGACCAGCAGATGGGTCATGCCGCCGCGTGCTGTTTTGAACGGGCCCACCATGTCCAGCCCCCAGACGGCAAATGGCCAAGCCGGTAGATGTTGCTTGGAGCCGAATTTCTGGCACCCTTTGCACTTCTTGACCAAGTCCTTGGCGTCGTCCAAAGCAGTCGGCCAGAAGAATCCATGGCGGAAAGCTTTGGCGATGAGAGATCTGGAGGCCGCGTGGTGGCCGCATTCACCTTGATGGATGTCTCTGAGGATTGCCTCGCCTTTTTCTGGCTCAACGCAGCGCTGGAAAACGCCAGTCACGCTGCGTCTGACAAGCTCTCTGTTCACTATCGTGTATGCTGCTGCCCGGCGTTGCACTTGCCGGGCCAAGGTCTCGTTGGTTGGTAGCTCTCCGCTTACCAGGAAGTTGAGGATGGGCTGCGCCCATGATGGTGCTTCGACCACTGTGATCACGGCCACTGGGACCAGGGCGGTTGGCTTGGGAGGAGGCGGGTTGGAGTCGGCCGCCGCTTGCTGTGTCGTTGAAGTCGCCAGGCCGACTGCTGTAGCCCCCGGGCCAGGTTCTGAAGTCCCCATGCCGGGTGCGATTGCTGCAGTCCCCGAGCCGCCTGCCGACGTCCCAGGGCCGACTGGCACAGCCCCCGGGCGGGTTCTGAAGTTCCCGGGCCGGGTGCGACTGCTGCAGTCCCCGAGCCGCCTGCCGAAGTCCCCGGGCCGGCTGTTGCAGCCCCCGAGTCGGATCCGACTGTTCCGGGAGTAGCTGGCATGAAGATGGACTCAGACTCCGGCGATGGTTTGATAGATGGCTTGCGGAGGTATTTGAGGGAGACGCCGGCTGGTATCGCTTGGCGGGTGGAGCCAATCCGTGCCAGGGAATCAGCTTGCTCGTTGTCGGCTCGTGGCACGTGAAGGAACTCGCACCCGTCAAAGTATCCACTGATCTGCTGGACGAGGAAGCGGTAGCTCGCCATGTTAGCATCCTTGGCGTCCCAGTCGCCAGACGACTGCTAGACTACCAAGTCCGAGTCGCCGTAGCACAGAATCCGGCGGATGCCAATCTCTTTGGCCAGTCGGAGCCCATGGACGAGTGCCTCGTATTCGGCCATGTTGTTGGAGGCGGCAAAGTGAATTTGCGTTGTGTACTTGAGCTTGTCGCCTTTGGGAGAGGTGAGGACGATGCCGGCTCCCAGACCGGTGCGCATCTTTGAGCCATCAAAGTGCATTCGCCAATGGGTGGAATCCGGCGCCGGCGGCAGGTACTGGGTCTCGGCCCAGTCGATGAGGAAGTCGGCCAGCGCTTGGGACTTGATGGCGGTGCGGGGCTGGTAGAGGATGGTGTGGGGAGCTAGCTCGATGGCCCACTTGGCCACCTGGCCTGATGAATCTCTGTTGCCTATGATCTCGGCAAGTGGGGCAGTGCAGACAACCGTGATGGAGTGCTCTTGAAAGTACTGCTTGAGCTTCTTGGCGGCAAAGTATACGCCATAGCACATCTTCTGGTAGTGGGGGTAATTCTGCTTGGAGGCCGATAGCACTTCACTCAGGTAGTAGACGGGCCTCTGGACCGGCTGTGCCTTGCCGTCCTCCGGGCGGTCGACCACAATGACAGTGCTGACCACCTGGCAGGTGGCGGCGATGTAGAGGAGCATGGGCTCCTTAGCAGTCGGAGCCGCCAGGACAGGCGGCGTAGTCAGCATTTTCTTGAGCTGGAGGAAGGCCTCGTCCGCCTTGTCGTTCCACTCGAAGTGAGTGGTTTTCTTCATTAGCTGGTACAGGGGAAGAGCCTTTTCGCCCAGCCGACTGATGAAATGGCTGAGGGATGCCAAGCACCCGGTGAACTTCTGGACGTCTCGCAGCCGGGTGGGCCTCTCCATCCGCTCAATGGCCTTGATCTTCACAGGGTTGCACTCGATGCCGCGTTCTGAGACAAGGAAACCAAGGAGCTGGCCGGCTGGGACTCCGAAGACACACTTTTCTGGGTTTAGCTTGATTTGAAAACGGCGCAGATTATCGAAGGTCTCCTTGAGATCATCCAGGAGGGTGCCACGCTTCTCCGTCTTCACCACAATGTCGTCTACATAGACGCGGGCATTTCTGCCGAGTTGCTTGAGGAGGCACTTCTGCATGCAACGCTGAAACGTGGCACCGGCATTTCTCAGGCCGAATGTCATGGTCAGGTAGCAGAAGGCTCCGAATGGTGTGATGAAGGCGGTCTTCAGCCGATCGGCTGGGTTCAACTTGATCTGGTGGTAGCCAGAGTAGGCATCCAAAAAACTCAACAGCTCGCATCCGGCTGTCGAGTCAATCACTTGGTCTATCCGAGGAAGAGCAAACGGATTTTGGGGCAAGCTTTGTTGAGGCTGGTGTAATCAATGCACATGCACCACTTGTTGTTCTTCTTCAGTACAAGGACTGGGTTGGCAAGCCATTCTGGAAAGAACACTTCCATGATGAAGCCGGCCGCCAGAAGCCGGGCGATCTCTTCGCCAACAATCCTTCGCTTCTCTTCTGACAAGCGGCGGAGGGGTTGCTTAACTAGTTTTGCATCTGATCTGACATGTAGCTTGTGCTCGGCGAAATCCGTCGGAACACCCGGCATGTCCTTGGGAGACCATGCGAAGATGTCCCGATTCTCACGGAGGAAATCAATGAGCTCGCTTTCCTATTTACTCTCAAGGTGGGCCCCCACGACAGCGAACCTCTCCGGGTGCTCAGGGTCCAAGGGAATCTTCTTGGTTTCTTTGGCCGGCTGGAAGGAGCCTTGGGCCTCTGACTCCTTGGGATCTGGTGACAGGTCCGGTTGCTTGTTGGCCATGGCCACAACCCGGTCAAGGAGCCGCCTTTCTGCAGCGATGACAAGGGACTCGGCCAGCCGACTGCTGGCAGCAACACACGTGGCCGACTTCTGGTAGTCGCCGGCTACGGTGATAATGCCCTTGGTACCCGGCATCTTCATCTTGAGGTAAGCGTAGTGTGGCACCGCCATGAACTTGGCCAGAGCAGGCCGGCCAAGGAGCGCATGGTAGGGGCTCTCCAGGTCCACCACCTCGAACCAGATTAGCTCGCGGCGGAAGTGATCTTTGTCTCCGAAGAGGACATCTATCTTGATCTTGCCGATTGGAGAGCAGGAAAGGCCAGGTACAATGCCATGGAAGACAGTCCGGCTGGGCTGGAGCTGCTTCTCCTTGACGCACAGCTTCTCCAGGGTGTCACGGTAGAGGATGTTGAGGCTGCTACCGCCGTCTATCAGAACTCGGGAGAAGTGACAGGCTTGCCGCTCTTTTGAAAAGGTGGCATCCAGCACCAGGGCGTAGGAACCCGGAGAAGGCATCACCTCCGGGTGGTCAGCGCGGCTCCAGCTGATGGGCCTCTCGGACCAGTGCATGAACTTTGGGACCTCGGAAGCGACCGTGTTCTCCTCGCGGTGCTGCTGACGCCGGTTGTGCTTGTCGTCGGCCACACTGGTGAAGACGATGTAGGCTCCGTGTTCTTGGGGGAATTCATCTTGAATTGCGCCGATGGGGCGGGCCGCCGGCTGCTGAGGAGGCGGAGCCAGCGGGCCCGCAGGCGGAGGGGGCAGTCCTTCGCCTTTGGCAATGTGGGTGAGCCAGTGGCACTTCCGGGTGGTGTGGTTGGACGGCTTCGTGCCGCTGTGGAACTTGCAGGGAGCATCAAGGGTTTGCTCGAAGGAGAAAGCGGGCAACCAAGCAGGCTTGCCGCCTTTTTGACGCTTGGGGCCGGGCAGCCCTTCCGGCTGTTGGTCTTCAACTGCTGCCACCTGCCGGCTGGTGGAAGTCGGCTGCTGGGCCTTGCGTTTGTTGTCGTTCGACTGCTGGCGCCGACTGGAGTCACCAGCAGGCGTTTGAGGGTCCGGAGGGAGCATCTTTCCAGACGCGTCCACTCGGAGCTTCGACTTCATGGAGGAGTCGGCGGTGGCGTACTTGTCCGCTATGATTAGCAGCTCGTCGAGTGTGGCCGGCTCGTCGCAGAGGAGTCGGTGCTTGAGTAAGGTGCCCTCTCGGCACCCGGTAGTGAAGTATTCTATGGCTTGCACCTCATGCACCCCTTCGCAGGAGTTGTGCAGTTTGGCCCACCGCGTCAAGTACTCGCGGGTGGACTCGGTTGGGCCTTGGACGCACAGGGAGAGCTGGCGGGGCTTGGGCGGCCGCTTGTAGGTGCTGGTGAAGTTGCGGATGAAAATTTCGGTAAAGTCCAGCCAGCTGTTGACGCTGTAGGGCTTGAGGCTGTTCAGCCATGTCCGGGCCGTGCCCTGGAGCATGAGCGGAACGTACTTCACGGCAACGCGCTTGTTGCTGTTTGCTATGCTGACGGCGGTGGAGTAGTCAACCAGCCAATCCTCCGGCTTCACGGAACCGTTGTACTTGGGAGTGTCTCGAGGAAGCGAGAACCCTTTGGGGAAGGGCTCGTCACGAATGCGGGGGCCGAAACAAGGCGGGCCGATCGCATCTTCTTCTTCTAACGCCAGGGATCGAGCCAAGCGGTCGATCCGGTAGCGGGCGTCGTTTTCTCCGACTCCTTCACGGGGGCCCAGCCGGCCTCCGAGAGTCGGATGCTCAACGGGCGGCGGGGAGGCGTGCCTCTCCCTGCGTGGGGGAGGCGGACGATCGTCCCGCCGTTCTACTGCTCGTGGGCGGCCGTCTTGGTCGCGCTCGATGGTGATGCGTGTGCGGCTGCGGCGAACGGCCGGCTCTTGGTCTCCTCGGTTGCGGGCGCCGCCTGTCGGCGTCCGGGGGGTCGCGCCGTGCTCTCGGCGAGGGGGAAGGTTCCCGGCCTGCAAGCCGGATTCCACCACGCAGCGGCCGGCTTCTTGCTGTGCGGCGGCTGCGTCGATGAGCTGCTGGACGTGCCCCGTCATGCAGCGACGCTCGTCGCCCTCCAGGCTATCCAGCTCGTCTGCTGCCGCCTGGGCGGCGCGTAAGTTCTCCATTGGCGTGGCGTAGACTGGGCGATCGGCCCCCAGCATGCTGGCGATGGCCGCGCCGCGCTGCCGAACCGTGCCCACGTGGCTGGGCTCGCCAGCAGCCGGCGTGTCGCAGACGGCACGGTCGATCTCGCGCTGGTAGGCCTCGGTGAGGCATCTCTGGGCTGCCAACTTGTTGGCGCTGTCGAGGAGTGCGACGCGGCACGCCTCCAGCGTTTCACCACTCGCACCGGGTGCCACGGGTGCGGACAGGTCTCGCATTGCCGCCCGCAACGGGTCCCGGTCGGCCTCGCCGGGGGCTCCATCATGGCTGATGACCAGCACCTCGGCGACGGTGCTGGTGTCGGTGCTGCCGTCAGCAGCAGGGAGCGGGTCGTCGAAGATCACTACGTCACCGGGGAAGGTATCAGAAGGCGCGGTGTCGGCGTCGATGACCTTGTTGATGGGTGGGTCGGTGGAGCCAATAGACTCCAGGTCAGAGGCTGGCTCGTTGGTGATGTGAAGCTTGCCGCGGGGGTCGACAAGGCAGCTCTCGGAGCTGGCTGCGCCCGCGTTGGGTGCGGGCTCGTCGGAGAGGCGGATCCCGCCGATGAGCTCAGCGAGGCAGCTCGCGGCGCAGGCGGCTTCCATGCCACGCAGTGTGTCGGCGCAAATGCCATCGAGCGTGCCGGGCTGGCTGCGCTCGCCAGGAAGGAAGATGGTTCCCGTCCAGAACGTGTTTCCGGGCGACGGTGCACCTCACCCCACGGTGGACGCCAAATGTCAGGGATATCGTGTGACATATGCCAGGGGGTGGCTTATCATGGATGGGGACAAGAGTATGTCGCCGGGCTCTAGAAGCGGGAGTGAGCGAGACCGCATACGCCTGCGAATCTTACCCAGGTTCGGGGCTCTCCTCGGAGATAACACCCCTAGTCCTGCTCTGCAGGGTCTCCGCATGATGACTATGATCAACAAGGCAGCTACAAGCTTGCTCCTTGAGCTGTTTCGGCTAGAGGAGGGAGAAGGGCAAGGCTAGCTCTACTCCTCGCTCTATGTGTGTGTGTGAATGGCGTGGGTGCTGAACCCTTTGCATGGGTGAGCCTGGGGGTTTATATAGGCCTACCCCCTAGGGGTACAATGGTAATCCGGCCGGGTGTAGGACCCGGCCGTCAGCGTCTCTGGCTGCCGGCTTCACCGCCGACCGCTGGGGCCCACCGCCTGGTGGGCCATGTTGACTGCTTTATGCTGTAGCCTCGCCCTCGATGATGAAGGCTAGATCGAGGGGAACGTGGTTATAGTCCCGCCGCCTGACGGGTACTCGCTGTAGCCATACCCCGTCTCGTCTGGTTAATGGTGCGCAGACTCCAAGGGGGAGGAGGGCCACCTGCTAGGAGTTGGCCCTCCCTTGTTGCCGCCTGATGGAGGTTTGCCGCCTTCTGGTGGCTCGCGGACAGGTAGGGCCCGCCGCCTGCGGGCCGTACCGACCGCCCGTCATGGGAGCGTGGCTCCCTCTGGCGCTAATGACCTCACAGACTGTGCGGCAATAGTGCCGCGCTGGGCGGGGGGTGTCCGCCCAGTACACAGCTCTGTGGCCACGTCCCATCCTGGATTCGGGGGTGGCAGGCTGCACTGCAGCCATGCCTTGTCTTGTCGTGGTGATGTGGTGCTGACTTCGAGGGGACGAGGGGCCGTCTGCCAGGAGTCGGCTCCCTCGCGGCCGCCTTCCATGGTCCTGCCGCCTTCTAGCAGCCGGTCACTTGGACCAGCCGGCCCAAGAAGGCAGTCGTGCTTCCAGAAGGTGTGAGGGGCGCAACCAGCCCCGATGTCTCAAAATACCATGGGGGACTGATGTGGCTACCCGTGGTCATTTACTTCGACAACAAGTGTGGTAAAAGGATAGTAACATTGTCCCTTCTCTCTTTTTTTTATTTGGGCCTTCTCATTTTTTTGGCCTCTTTTTTTATTTATTTATTTTTCATCCGGAGTCTCATCCCGACTTGTGGGGGAATCATAGTCTCCATCATCCTTTCCTCACATGGGACAATGCTCTAATAATGAAGATCATCACACTTTTATTTTCTTACAACTGAAAGATTACAACTCGATACTTAGAACAAAATATGACTCTATATGAATGCCTCCGGCGGTGTACCGGGATGTGCAATGAATCAAGAGTGACATGTATGAAAGAATTATGAATGGTGGCTTTGCCACAAATACGATGTCAACTACAAGATCATGCAAAGCAATATGACAATGATGAAGTGTGTCATAATAAACGGAACGGTGGAAAGTTGCATGGCAATATATCTCGGAATGGCTATGGAAATGCCATAATAGGTAGGTATGGTGGCTGTTTTGAGGAAGGTATATGGTGGGTGTAATGCACCGGCAAAAGTTGCGCGGTACTAGAGAGGCTAGCAATGGTGGAAGGGTGAGAGTGCGTATAATCCATGGACTCAACATTAGTCATAAAGAACTCACATACTTGTTGCAAAAATCTATTAGTTATCGAAACGAAGTACTACGCGCATGCTCCTAGGGGGATAGATTGGTAGGAAAAGACCATCGCTCGTCCCCGACTGCCACTCATAAGGAAGACAATCAATAAATAAATCATGCTCCGACTTCATCACATAACGGTTCACCATACGTGCATGCTACGAGAATCACAAACTTTAACACAAGTATTTCTGAAATTCACAATTACTCACTAGCATGACTCTAATATTACCATCTCTATATCTCAAAACAATCATAAGGAATCAAACTTCTCATAGTATTCAATGCACTTTATATGAAAGTTTTTATTATATCCCTCTTGGATGCCTGTCATATTAGGACTAAATTTATAACCAAAGAAAATTACCATGCTGTTTGAAGACTCTCAAAATAATATAAGTGAAGCATGAGAGTTCAACAATTTCTATAAAATAAAACCACCGCCATGCTCTAAAAAGATATAAGTGAAGCACTAGAGCAAAATTGCATAGCTCAAAAGATATAAGTGAAGCACATAGAGTATTCTAATAAATCACGATTCATGCGTGTCCCTCTGAAAAGGTGTTTACAGCAAGGATGATTGTGGCAAACTAAAAAGCAAAGACTCAAATCATACAAGACGCTCCAAGCAAAACACATATCATGTGGTGAATAAAAATATAGCCTCAAGTAAAGTTACCGATAGACGAAGACGAAAGAGGGGATGCCTTCCGGGGCATCCCCAAGCTTAGGCTCTTGTTTGTCCTTTAATATTACCTTGGGGTGCCTTGGGCATCCCCAAGCTTAGGCTCTTGCCACTCCTTATTCCATAGTCCATCAAATCCGTACCCAAAACTTGAAAACTTCACAACACAAAACTCAACAGAAAATCTCATAAGCTCCGTTAGTATAAGAAAGTAAATCACCACTTTTGGTACTGTTGTGAAATCATTCTTTATTTATATTGGTGTAATATCTACTGTATTCCAACTTTTCCATGGTTCATACCCCCAGATACTACCCATAGATTCATCAAAATAAGCAAACAACACATAGAAAACAGAATCTGTCAAAAACAGAATAGTCTGCGAAGATCCGAATTGTTCTAATACTTATGTAACTCCAAAAATTCTAAAAAATATGTAAGACAGAGGAAATTTGTATATGAATCTAGTATAAAAAAATCAGGGTTTTTCAACGCTCTCGTAAATTACTAAAATTCTGTGACTGGACGCAAAAGTATCTGTTTTTCAGCAAGATCAAATCAACTATCACCGTAAGCCATCCCAAAGGTTTTACTTGGCACAAACACTAATTAAAACACAAAAACACATCTAACCAGAGGCTAGATGAAAAATTTATTCAGAAAAACAGAAAAGAAAAATATTGGGTTGTCTCCCAACAAGCGCTTTTCTTTAAAGCCTTTTAGCTAGGCATTGATAATTTCAATGATGCTCACATAAAAGAGAAGAATTGAAGCACAAACAGAGCATCATAAAACACGTGACAAACACATGTAAGTCTAACATACTTCCTATGCATAGGCATTTTATAAGCAAACAAATTATCAAGACAAGCACAAACTAGCATATGCAAGGAAGAAGAAAGAGACGATAGCAATCTCAACATGAAGAGAGGTAATTTAGTAACATGAAAATTTCTACAACCATATTTTCCTCTCTCATAATAAGTACATGTAGGATCATAAGCAAATTCACACAATATAGCTATCACATAACATATTCTCAACACGATCCACATGCATGCGAAGTTGACACTCTTCCAAAATAGTGGGATTAACATTAACTAAAGTCATGACCTCTCCAAACCCACTTTTCTCAAAAATTTCATAAGATTGAACCTTCTCCAAATATGTGGGATCTAAAGTTGGCACTCTTCCAAACCAACTTTCAATATTATTTCAAACATTATTATCAATCTCATATTCCTCATGGGGCTTAAATAAATTTTCAAGATCATAAAAATAATCACCTCAATCATGATCATTGCAACAAGTAGTGGCCTAGCAAAACTAGCATCCCCAAGCTTAGGGTTTTGCATATAATTAGCACAACTGACATTAATAGAATTTATAGTAGAACCATTGCAATCATGCTTTTCATCCAAGGAGTTATCGTGAATCACTTCATATATTTCTTCTTTTAACACTTCATCACAATTTTCAGATTCACGAATTTCAAGCAAAACCTCATAAAGATAATCTAGTGCACTCAAATCACTAAAAATTGGTTCATCATAACTGGATCTCTTAAAAAGATTAGCAAGTGGATGAGGATCCATAAACTTTTAGCAAGCGAAGATGCAAGCAAAAAGAAGGCACATGGTAACACAAGCAAACAAAAGATCGAACGGAAAGAAGGCGAATAAAAAGGCAAATCTTTTCTGAAATTGTTTTAGAAGTGGGGGAGAGGAAAATGAGAGGAAAATGGCGAATAATGTAATGCAAGAGATGAGAGTTTATGATGGGTACTTGGTATGCCTTGACTTGGCGTAGATCTCCCCGGCAACGGCGCCAGAAATTCTTCCTGCTACTTCTTGAGCTTGCGTTGGTTTTTCCCTTGAAGAGGAAAGGGTGATGCAGCAAAGTAGAGATATGTATTTCCCTCAGTTTGAGAACCAAGGTATCAATCCAGTAGGAGACAACGCATAAATCACCGAATACCTGCACAAACAATCAAACAACTTGCACCCAAGGTGATAAAGGGGTTGTCAATCCCTTCACTGTTACTTGCAAAAGTGAGATCTGATAGATATAGATGAAACTAAATAAAAGATAAAGTAAATATTTTTGGTATTTTTGGTTTATAGATCGGAAAGTAAAAGATTGCAAAATAGTAGATCGGAAACTAATATGATGGAAAATAGTAGATCAGAAACTTATATGATGGAAAATAGACCCGGGGGCCATAGGTTTCACTAGAGGCTTCTCTCAAGATAGCAAATAATACGGTGGGTGAACAAATTACTGCCGAGCAATTGATAGAAAAGCGCAAAGTTATGATGATATCTAAGGCAATGATCATGAATATAGGCATCCTGTCCGTGTCAAGTGGACCGAAACGATTCTGCATCTACTACTATTACTCCACACATCGACCGACTCCTGCCTGCATCTAGAGTATTAAGTTCATCAAGAACGGAGTAACGCATTAAGTAAGATGACATGATGTAGAGGAATAAACTCAAGCAATATGATGTAAACCCCATCTTTTTATCCTCGATGGCAACAATACAATACGTGCCTTGCTGCCCCTACTATCACTGGAAAAAGACACCGCAAGATTGAACCCAAAGCTAAGCACTTCTCCCATTGAGAGAAAAACAAATCTAGTTGGCCAAACCAAACCGATAGTTCGAAGAGAATTACAAAGATATCAAATCATGCATAAAAGAATTCAGAGAAGATTCAAATAATATTCGTAGATAATCTGATCATAAATCCACAATTCATCGGATCTCGGCAAACACACCGCAAAAAAGTATTACATCAAATAGATCTCCAAGAACATCGAGGAGAACATGGTATTGAGAATCAAAGAGAGAGAAGAAGCCATCTAGCTACTAGCTATGGACCCGTAGGTCTGAGATAAACTACTCATGCTTCATCGGAAGGGCAATAGGGTTGATGTAGAAGCCCTCCGTGATCGAATCCCCCTCCGGCAGGGTGCCGAAAAAGGTCCCTAGATGGGATCTCACGGGTACAGAAGGTTGCGGCAGTGGAAAAGTGTTTTCATGGATGCTTCTGGTGGTTTGGGAATATATGTGAATATATAGGCGAAAGAATTAGGTCAGGAGGGTCACGGGGGGCCCACAAGGCAGGGGGCGCGCCCTACCCCTTGGGTGTGCCCTCCACCCTTGTGGCCGCCTCGTGGCTCCTCCGACTTCATCTCCAAGTCTCCTGGGTGTCTTCTGGTCCAAGAAAAATCATCGCGAAGGTTTTATTCCGTTTGGACTCTGTTTGGTATTCCTTCTCCATGAAGCTAAAAAATAAGGAAAAAACAGAAACTGGCACTGGGCTCTAGGTTAATAGGTTAGTCCCAAAAATAATATAAAATAGCATATTAATGCATATAAAACATCCAAAACAGATAATATAATAGTATGGAACAATAAAAAATTATAGATATGTTGGAGACGTATCAGTTAGTACCAGTAGCTATGTGTTTAATCTCTCTCTCTCTCTCGTGTTCTTGAGATGTCACAATCTTGATGTATCGCGGGCTTTGTTAATATAGTCGGATCATATGGTGTTTTCCCCTCTCTATCTGGTTGTGATGAATTGAGTTTTCCCTTTGAGATTTCGTTTTATCGGATTGAATACTTTTATGGATTTGAGAGCACTTGATATATGTCTTGCATATGAATACCCATGGTGATAATGGGGTATTATATTGATTCACTTGATATGTGTTTTGGCACTCAACTCGCGGATTCCCGAGGTGGCATTGGGGTAATCTATGCATAGGGGTTGATGCACGTTCTCATCTTTGTTTCTCCGGTAGAAATATTGGGGCACTCTTTGAAGTTCTTTGTGTTGGATTGAGTATTATGAATCTGAAATTGTTTGATGCATATCGTATAATCAACTCACGGATACTCGCGATGACATTGGAGTATCTAGGTGACATTAGAGTTGGTTGATGTGTATCATATGGTGTTATTTTAGTACGAACCCTTGGTTAGATCGATCGGAAAGAATAGCTTGGTGTTATTTTAGTACGATCTCTTGGATAGATTGATCGGATAGAATAGCTTTAAGGTGGTTTCGTACCCTACAAACAATTTCTTCTTATGTTCTCCGCTAGATAGGAACTTTGGAGTGATTCTTCATCGCACGTTGAGGGATAGTTATATGATCCAATTATATTAGCATTGTTGAGAGATTGCACTAGTGAAAGTACGGACCCTAGGCCTCATTTTCAAGCATTGCAATACCATTTGTGCTCACTTTTCTAACTTGCTACCTTGCTGTTTTTTATTGTTCCTATTACAAAAACCAATATCTACTATCATTACTACGCTTTTATTACCATCTCTTCGCCGAACTAGTGCACCTATACAAATTACCATTGTATTTGGTGTGTTGGGGACACAAGAGACTTTTTGTTATTTGGTTGCAGGGTTGTTTGAGAGAGACCATCTTCATCCTACGCCTCCCACCGATTAATAAACCTTAGGTCATCCACTTGAGGGAAAATTGCTACTGTCCTACAAAACTCGGCGCTTGGAGGTCCAACACGAGTCTACAAGAACAAGTTGTGTGGTAGACATCACTGCATAGCATGTCCTTGTTGCTACTATTGTTGATACCTTACCTGCTATCCTAAATGCTTAGTATAGGATGCTAGTATTTCATCAGTGGCCCTACATCCTTGTCCGTCTGCCATGCTATACTATCGGGCCATGATCACTTCGGGAGGTGATCACGGGTATATACATACTACACTATTATACATGATACCTGATGTGACTAAAGTCGGGTCGGCTCATAGAGTACCCGCGAGTGATTCATGGACTGGGGGCTGAAAGGACATGTTTCCCGACGGCCCACTGAGTGGATCTTTATGGCGGAGCGACAGGGCATGTTGTGACCACCTAGGAGACAGGTGGGTCTTGTCCCTGGTCGACGTCCGCAGTTATTTCATAATAACACGCTTAACGAGATTGGGTATTTGATCTGAGTTGGTCGTTGGCCTTATACGCACTAACTGCCACGTGGGACAAGATATGGGTAACCGATGTCGTAGTATCAACCGAAGCTCTTCAGACATCAGCGACGGAGTGGCGCGCACCGGATTGGACTGGAATGTCTGCTCTTGTATTAGGGGGGCTAGGTCTGCATGCTTAGGATTTAGACTAGCGTGCTGACCGCTCTGTTGGCCCTAGGTAGGGCTACGACGTGTTGATCTTCCGAGGCCGGACATGACCCAGGAAAGTGTGCCCGGCCAGAGGGATTGAGCGTGTCGGGTAATGTGGTGCACCCCTGTAGGGAAGATTGATCTATTCGAATAGTCGTGTCCACGGTAAGATGATGACTTGGAGTTGTATTCTGACCTCATGAGAACTAGAACCGGCTACTTAATAAAACACACCCTTTCAAGTGCCAGATACAACCCGGTGATCGCTCTCTCACAGGGTGACGAGGAGAGGATCGTCGGGTAGGATTATGCTATACGTTGATACTTGGTTAACTTACCAGCTACTCTCTTCTACATGCTTCAAGATGGAGGCTGCCAGAAGCGTAGTCTTCGATAGGACTAGCTATCCCCCTCTTATTCTGGCATTCTGCAGTTCAGTCCACAGATACTACCTTTTCATTGATATCGATGCATATGTAGTGTAGATCCTTGCTTTCGAGTACTTTGGATGAGTACTCACGGTTGCTTTGCTCCCTCTTTTCCCCTTTCCATTCTTCTCGGATGTCGCAACCAGATGCTGAAGCCCCGGAGCTAGACGCCACCTTCGATGACTCCTACTACACCGATGGTGCCTATTACTATGTTTAGGCTGCTGACGACCAGGAGTAGTTAGGAGGATCCCAGGCAGGAGGCCTGCGCCTCTTCGATCTGTATCCATGTTTGTGCTAGCCATCTTATGGCACCTTGTTTAACTTATGTCTGTACTCAGATATTGTTGCTTCCGCTGACTCTTTGTTTTCGAGCTTTTGTATTCGAGCCCTCGAGGCCCCTGGCTTGTAATATAAAGCTTGTATTATTTTATTTGTGTCTAGAGTCGTGATGTGATATCTTCCCATGAGTCCTTGATCTTGATCGTACATATTTGCATGTATGATTAGTGTACGATTGAATCGAGGGCGTGACAAGTTGGTATCAGAGCTGTTTGCCTGGAGGAATCCCCCTTCCAAACTCCTTGGCCGAAGTCGAGTCTAGGCATTGCAAAACTTTTACTAACATGGCTGTGTGGCTTACGGGCCCACGTCGCCATTGGGTGGTATTAGGATCTTTTATTCCTCGTCTATACTCTGGGACTCTGATCTCTCTTCCATTCGGGTTAAATGATTTTACTAATCCTAACTCTAGGTTCTCGTACCCACTTCCTGCCAGAGAGCCCCTTCATTACCTATGATCGACTAATTCACCAAAAGATTCTCATGATACTCTCCGATGTTCTCCCGAGACTTTGTGCCATCGCTGTTGCAATTCCCTTCCATCGATGAACCCCTATGGATAACCACGTACACTTGCCATTCATACAATCATTCCCCGTTGATCTTGTTATTACAAGATAGCCTGGCATTCTTTCTATTGTTCCGAGAATACTTTGTGCCTACTGCCTTACAGTTCTTTGCCACATAAATACCCCTACGGATAATTCCTCGCAATTATCGAGTATTCGCTCATTCCCAGTTGTTCATGTGTTTCACAAAAGTCTTCGAAATACCATTCGATCTTCCGAAAATCCTGAGCAGCCTATTGCTCTTGAAATTCTTGCTTGCTTGCACTATGGTTAATCCCATAAGTCCCGTAATCTTATTGGCATCCCTTGTCATTATCATTTTGAGTCCGTTGATTCAATATGTTGCGAATGCTCGCAATCCTCAATCAGATCCTAGAATTCATCCTTCAGGCTCAGACGTCATTTTAAACATGAGCTGGATCTCGACCAATCAATTGTCGTCGATTGTACCCCTAAGCTTACTCAACTTATTCGTCCTTAATCAGAGCATTTGCTTCCGATCCCTTGATTTGGAAATCATAATTCCTTTACATTTGAGCTTTGAATTAGTCAGTTGTTTCTATAATCTGATCCCCTTGCATTCTTTCTTCTTCTGGTTGAGTACCGTAAGTCACATTAGATCCTTTGCGGTCCGCTAGATCCTTTGGTGGATTATTATCCGACCTTTTTTGCATATTCCCAAAACCTGGAGTTCTTTCCTTGGTACATAACGCCATTGGCAAATCCTATTCTCTGATTTGGTCAACCATGCTCTACTTTCGAGCTGGTGATATTTACTCTTGAAGCTTGAGGTATATGTTTCTAAGATACCACGATGGGTTGAACCTATACCTTCCCTAAAAACTGTATGACCCCGAAGGTTTTCACAAGTCATACCCTTCTGGTGTTTTACTAGATAATTTTCTACCATACAACTTCTTCGAGGACGAGAAGTGAATGAAAGGTTATGCATTGGAGAAGTGGGAGTCGACCTTGAACTTTGTGTTCATGCCCATGGACACGATGTAGATCCTATCATGGAAGCTTCTTGTAAAATAACTATTTCCTTGATATAATATCATCTGGTATTTGTGACTTGATCCTTTGCAATCGTGGTTCCAACCATATTTTCTCCTTGATTCAATTTCCCAGACAAGGTAAAGCACTTGTCTTCTGTAGAATAGTACATCTCCGCAACCCCTATTTTGATCTTCCTTCGAGTATTACCCTCTGGTATCTCGAGAATATCAAAGAACTGTGTTGCCTCCTATGAGTCTTCATCTAGTATTGCTTCTCACCGATTTCAGATTTCCCCCGGGTTCTGAGTTATTAGTTACTCGAGAACACCGATAAGTGAATCGATTCCGCACTCCGATTCAATAACTCTAAGTAATTTTTGTTGCTTATGAGTTTAATAATCCTTCAAGTCATTCCTAGACTGATCGGTTATATAATTATCGTTCTAAATTTTAACCGCGCTACCTGGTCCTTCGTCCCGGAGCACAAAATTTTGACGATGAACTAAGCCTACATCGATCTTCCTCGTCATATTGTATTGCCTTGAACAACAAGCTTGATTCCGAGTTTGTGGCAAATCCGTGGTTCCAATAACCCCTCGCTTCACCATTCCTTTTGCTTGATGTTGTCACTGATCAATTACATCTTCATGTAATCTCTCGACATTTGTGTCATGATCATCATCAACATTCTGAGATTTTCCAAGATATCAATCGAATTCATGATGAGAAATACCATCCTTCCCCCTCGATGATTCGTGTTATCATCGACAACATTCTTGCCTCCCCCCCAAAACAAACTTGTTCACGTTTTGTGTTGTATCTTGATTTCCTTGCTATCTAGTTTATATTATGTTCTACCTTGAAGTATTACTGTCTACTATACCAAGGATATTGTGACAATTGTTCCACCTCTTAAGAATTCTTGGTATAGTGATACTTCTCACCATCACCATTCTTTCTTGGTCCCCGTGTTGATTCTAACTAGGATACCAACAAGTGAACGGTGATGTTTGGATTCTGTACTTCAAGCAACCCTATTGCTTTGAAGTTAATGGTCGATAGTTCATTCTTAGACTATTGGTTATTGAATCACCATTCTAACATTGATCATGCTACCTAAGCCCATATTTTGGGTGCACCTTTCAACCAATGTTTAATTGTGTATGTTTTCCTCGAGCATACATCATTATATCATTTGATCTGACAAATGTTATCTCCTTGTTCACATAATTGTGGAAATCCATATTTTTGGAAATCTCGAGGAATTGTCGCTGAGTCCATCAGCCACCCCCTCATCCTCTCCTTGGTTTAACGATGAACTCTTGTTTTGGAACTCGCTTCCATAGTTCATTTCCCGAGAATCTTACAATGTCATCTCGTCAATTTGTGTTGCACCTCTTATTCTCAGGTATCCTGACACCAATCAAGTCTGAATCTCAATCAGATATGATGGTTGGAAAATATTTCCAAGAGTTATAACATTGGTCTTTATATGACCCGGTAAGGTGATGTCATGCCTAGCACACCTGGCCGGAGGACCTATTGTTATAGTATCCTTTTTAGCAAGGATATCCATTCTTCCATGAGGAAATTGTGAGACTTTGTTCCTGATGGATCCTTCGTGTATCCGAAATCTGACCTTTGCTTGAAGACCACGTCAATGCTATCTCGAAGCATGTCTGTGGTACTCTGATTTTCAATAAGAACATTTGAAGCACAATGCTAAAATTTCTTTATCAATTATCCAAACACCATTGTATGGGTAATGTCATTAAATTTCTTTCCCCTCACCTAAAGGGTTTTCTACTTTATATCCTGTCATGGTTATCATGCTCTGCTCGTCCTTGGGAAGGATATACCCCTGAAATATGTGTTTAAACATATTTTCCTTTCCATCATTTTGTTTAACCTTTCTTGTAATCTGACTTAACTAAGCAGTGATAATTCCCTGCTTAGGTAAGCGCCTTGTTGTACCACTCTGTCAGTAAGACCCTGTTACTATTGTTGATAATATTCCGGTAACCACCGATGGACGAGAACTTTGCCTATTGGTCCACCTTGTTCAACGAGTAGGAAAATGGTTCTCTTCGTCCCTCGCCCTTGGTACCGATGTTGTTGCCGACATAACTGACATGCTATCCTCTAACATGCCTTGCTTACATGATCGTGCAAGACGTCACCGCCCTTCCTACTTTTAACCCACATGGTGGGCCCATAACCCACAGTTCCACAGGATCGAAACCTAACTCTCCTGTACACCCCCTGTTCCCAAAGTTATTCCTCGCGTGTGGCCTCGTATGTAATTAACAAGCCACCTTTCGAGAGATCATCAATTCTGGTATCAGACGCAATACTTATTCTCGATTGCTCTGGACCCCTTGCACACTTTGTTTCAGACATCGAACAATTATCTATCTGATTGAAACTTCTTATTATACCTTCCTATTTTGCTCTTGATGACTTCCTGAATCTCAACTCGAGAGATGACTCTATGCCTCATTCACTGAGATAGCCCCCAGGTGCCTAACATGTAACACCCTGGTTTTCGCTCCTGTTTTTTTTCCTTCGCGGGATTTGACTCCCGTCTTTTTTTTCTCGGTGTTATCGGATTTGTCTCGCTCCTGGGTATATGAAGATGGTAATTTAACCTTGCCTTCCCTATCCAACCAGAGATTCTCTCCAGATCAACCTTGCCACCCAAGATCTTTCTCAAGGTTTTGCCGTCGAAACCCTACCTTCCGAGTTGCCGAAAGGGAAACCCTGATTCTTTCAGTTACAAAGGAACGCCAATTTCCTTTGATCTATTGCCTCCCAAACTTTTCCCAGTAATCATCCCATATCTATAAACCCTGGGTATTTAAAAATATTGCCAAGTCATTTGCAATATTTTTCATTTATAATTAACTCCTTTTTCTGCCAGTTAAAGGAATTAAATCCAGGAAAATATCTATCCATCTCCAAAGTTCATGAAAACTTGTGGAGATATTCTTTGTGATCATACTGAGCTCCCATAAAAATATTGGCCATAATTAAATAAGGAAAATTGTATTTTCCTATTTATTGCCAATATTGCATTTTGGCCAGTTTCTAAAGGAACTACCATTTTGGTAGCCAGGAAAAATCCCAAATAATTTGTGGAGATCATCCTATCTATATCTTCACCATTTCCATCAAAATTCAAGTCCCATAGTTCAAAGTTTGAGCACAGTGTCCAGTTGCAAATTCTGTCCAGATTTCTAGTTTGCAAAGGAAGTGCTTCAACCCTTGATCCATTTGAGCTAAAAAATTTCATGGTGGTTAACATTGATAAATAACCAATGGAAATCAAAAATCAGCTCAATTCATCCATCCATTATTCCCCAGCAATTTTCTCAAGTTTCTGTTCATTTCAAAGCTTTGAGAAGGAAGTACCACTTTGGCATTTCCAAATGAGCTGAAATTTTACCAGTATGTCCATATGTCCAAATCATCACTCTCCACCAAAAATCAGCTCATTTTATCAAGCCATTTGAGTGCAGCTTCAAAATCTCTTTTCTGGACCCGATTTGGCATTACAAAGGAAGTGGGTGCAAATCTTGTCCAAATGCCTTCAAATTTTGCAAGCATATAGTCCTTCCTACTCTATTGCATTGTGGCAAAGCTTTAGTTCCATAGTCTCCTCCATTTTCCCAGAAAATTCCACCCAAGTTTGCTATAAGAATCTGTTTCAGCAAGTCTCTCTCTCCTCAGAGTCACCTAGCTGGTTCTAGCTACTCCTCTCATCTAGTTGAGCAATGACTCACTTGTTGGACAAGCTTAGACAAACAGGAGCCGGCCAGAACATGTCATGCACGTGGTGACCACGCAGGAAGCGTGCCAGAACCGCGCTCTGCGCATCCATCGCGTCGGGCAGGACAGCTCGGGCAGCCCCGGCTTGTCCAAGCATGTCCAGTGCCTTCCCCATCGTCCACGCACCCCTCTTCAGCAGGTTCCCCCTCCAGCCTCTTCCTCGCCGCGCCGCGACGAGCACTCTGCTCCGCCACTGTGCCGCACATGCGCTGTCGTATACAGCCGAGCCCGAGCTCTCCCGAAGACTCCACGAGCTCCTCCACTCTCCCAGATGCCTTGCCGACATCGCCCCCTCCCGCCGCGTGGCTCGGAGCTCCAGTAAGGGGCTAAGGACGCCACGGCCGCCGTCCTCATCCGCATGCCTCGGCCGGCTATAAATAGCCATCGCTGTGCCCTCCCCGAGCACCACCAGCACCCGCGGCCTCCTCCTCTCCCTCTTACCACCCTCCCCCATCCCTTCCCGCAGCACCAGAGCCCCGCAGTTCGCCATTGCCCGCCGTTGCTGCCGCGTCGACCTCGCTTAAATTGGAGCAAGGCAGCGCCTCCCCCTCCCTCTCTTCACCTCCACCAGCCTCCTCGTGCTCCGATGAACCTACCCCGCCCCTCTCCTCGTCTCCAGTGTAGCCGAGGCCACGTGCCAGAGCTTGGCCGTCATCCACTTCCAGGGCCACCGCATCGAGCCACCCCTCCATCCCTCCCCGGCGCGGCTGCTCTACCCAGACGGACGCGACGCAGCACCAGGAGCTCGCCGGTAGCCTCGCCCTGGGCGGAAACGGCCTGAGCCGCCCGCGCCCCTCGCCGGCACCCGCCTCTGTCCGCTGTTGCGGCCTGCCCCATGGCTGTTCCCCGCCTTTTTTTGCTCTTTCTCGACGCGGTACTCTCCGGCGATCCCTCCGATGGCCTCCATTCGGTCGGGGGGTGGCCGGAGCCGTCCTGGCGAACACCGGCGCCGGCGCCCTTTCTCTGCCTCGTAGGCGCTAGCGGGGGGGGGGGGGGAGATGGCAGGGGCGAGAGAAAGAGAAGACCCGACAGGTGGGGTCCGGGCCCACCTGTCGGCGACTGGAGGCTGGCCAGCTGGATAAGTGGACACGCAAAGCCAGGAATGCGCTTTCCTTTCTGGAAAGCGTATTTCCAGAGAAGGCGCCACCAGTTTTCCACCCAGGGACCCAGAAGTAAATACTTTATTTACAGAAAGGTCCCTCCCACATCAAATAACCACAACTTTTCGCTCGTGACTCCGATTCAGGTGAAACCAACGCCCACGTCTTCATCTCGTCGAGCCTGTTCCGATGAGGTAATTTTCATAATATCTCCACACTATGGAAATGACCATTTTGCTCTTGCTCTAAAACAGCCCCCTCCGAGAGAGAATCCTTTCCGGCGAATTCTTCTGCGGACTCTCCGCACTTCTTTCCGGAGTATTCTTCGACCCCAGGCAAGCCGACCATCTGATATATGCCCTAAAGCATTACTCTATGATATTTCTTGCATGTTTAAATTAATATGCTTGTGCTCGTCTGTGTAGTAGTGAACTGTATGTGACTCTAACGAACCCTTGTTTGCACTTTCTTTGGTGACGGCACCACACCTGTGTTCTGAGCTGTTTCCGACCGTCCGGGGTGGATGCCGACTTTTATTTCTCTTATCAGCAACTCTCCGTGTTCTGAGCTGCTTTTCGGCCGTCTCGGGCAGCTGTTGAATTTCTTTCCGTAGCGGTGACCCTATGCTCTAAGCTGTTTTTCGGCCGTCTTAGGGAACTGCTACATTCTTCTTATCAACACCGTCTCATGCTCTGAGCTGCTTTCCAGCCGTCTTGAGCCAGGGTTGAGTTATTCCGGTAATGTCCCAGATCTGAGTTGTAAAGACCGTTCTGGTTGCTACTGGTTTCTTTGTCGGTTTTGTGCAAGGGTTCCGACGGTGATAACTTATAGCTAGAACTTGTAACGTGATAACTTGCTATTTAATCCTGTTTCGATAATGATTCGTTGTGATGTTATATGGAGATAGGTTGTTATGTTCTCTTTACCATGCATAGCTACTGCCATGTTAAGTTATTGTGATAAATAACCATGCTAGCTAAATAATGGCTAAAGCTAAACCTAGTCGGTTGATCAGAGTCACCTGTCCGGACTTATCCGTGCAACCACATTTGCCGGTATGGGACGGCCTTGACTTGATCTGATCGCATGCTCTTTTATCGGTACCACCAATTAGGGAAGGTTATGCGTGCGCGCTACCCTAGCCCGGTAGGCGGCGATAACCTTGTGAGCCCAGTTGCTTGTTTAACCCGGGAGTCCCCGTTTGGGATAGTTTAGTTTGGCCACGATGATGGCAGGTGTCACGAGGTGACACAGGGGCCACCCAGGGCAGGACTCCGGGGGAGAATGATTGCCGGTGGTACGGTAGAGGAGTCATGGGTCAGGCGGGTTTCGTTGCAGCAACGCTGGTCCACCCGAATGGGATCACGAGGTCAGGTGCTCCATAGTGTGGGTAAAGTGCGCAACCTCTGCAGAGTGTAAAATCTATTCGAATAGCCGCGTCCATGGTATTGGACAGTCCGTCCTGACCTCTCTAGGTGATCAACCGGAACAATGATAATAATGATGGAAGAACTCGTCTTATGCCCTGTAGTACTTAGTGGATCGTGAGTATTCTGAGGATTTTAAGACAACCCGGAAGAGAGTAAGTTTACCAGACTTACAAAAGAGATGCATAGACATCGGATGGTGTCAGGAATATGCTATGATAGCCATGGAATGGCTATGAAAGAGATGGTCAGATGACCGAAAGAGTTGGATTGGATTCTGAGATTGTTCGGAGTATGGATTATTTACTTGATATGCCTTACTTTACTATATTTTACCTTAGTAGTTACCTTGCTGGATGAACCTGTTATATATGATAATTAATTTTGCTGGATAGATATGTTATGCCATGATAATTAATATTGCTCTAATAACAAATGCATGCTTGAATGCCATGGATTGCTTTGCTTGGTGTATATGTTAGTTTGGTTTGCTTGCGAGTACATTCAAAAGTACTCAACGGCCTTCAATGTGGCCAGGTTCACATATGGATCCGTCGTCCGTCGACGAGGAGTCGGAGCGTTCGTGGGCTAGGAGCGTAACCCAGTCAGATCCCTGTGGATTGGAGCCGCACCAGGACCATGCTGCCTTAGATAGAGTTTTTCCGCTGCCATCACCTTTGTAATATATCTCATGTAAGACTGATATATCCATTAATAGAAATGCCTGTGTTCATGATACTTGTTGTAAACGCGCATGCCAAAGTGATTTCCTGGGCTGGTATGCGTGGTGACCGTCTGGCTACAGTGGTAATCAGGCGGGGCGCCACATAACTTGTGTTGAACTCCGTCCTTCCTGAGTTTTCCCCCTTATCTTTTCTGTAAGTACGATGGAGATCCTGAAGAAAGGATGCCGACTTCATCATGATGACCTGAAGCAGAGAAACGAAGACATCAACGTAATGGATTGACCTCTTCGAGAAGAGCAACCAAGACCGAGGAGAATCGTTCGAATTTTGTAACCTAGTCTTTCCCCCTTACTCCACCCCTTAAATCTCAGGACAAGATTTCTTGTTGTGGAGGAGAATTGTGACGCCCAGATAATTTAGCTACAATAATCCCCTCCTAATGGTGCCATGTCATCGCAATTATTTTGCTAAACCTCACTTTGATCCAAACCCGATTCAAATTCAAATGTAAAATAAAGTCAAATTATTATTTCTTCAAACGTAAAACAAAAATGTTCGGTGGGTTGCAAATATTCACTAACAATTTTTCATGAAAGAATTAACATTTTTCAAAATATAAAATTGCCCCTGGATATTAAAACAGTGGGCCAACAGCACCCTTTTATCCCATTTAAATATAAACTCAAACTTAATAAATTATTTTGAACCCAAACTTGTTGTGGCAGTGCAAAATAGTAATTATATGGCAAGGTTTCACTTTAAAAAAGTATTTTGATGCAAAAATAAAGTACAAAACAGTAGCTAAATAAATAAATAGAAAAGTAAATGGAAAATACTAGTAAAAAGAAAAGAAACCTAATCTACTGGGCCCCTTGGCCCATCTAGCAAAACGGCCCAGGCCAACCCTCACATGCCTCCCACCTCTCGCTACAGGAGGCAGGGGTGCCGTGGCGGCCATCCGCCGACGATGTCCGTGCGTGGCGGCCATCCGCCCCTGCCCCCGCCTATAAAGTCGTCGCCCGACGCCCCCCGAACCCTAGATCGCCTCACCTCCCTGCTCTCGCCCCTCTCCTCACTCGAAGCCGTAGCCTGAGCTCGGTCGCCGCCGCGCCATTGACGTTGTCGCGCTCCGGAGCCACCCCGCACCGTCAGCTGCTGTCTAGGAAGACCGCCGTCCACGACTACATCATCTACGGGTCCGGATCGGCCCGGATCACCGCCGCATCGACGCCATCACCATCTTCTTCCACCTTCGACCCCGAGCTCCGCCTCCCTGGGTCCGCGCTCCGGCAAGCTCCCGGCCCGTCCGAGCTCGTCATCGGCCTCCCCGGGGTGAGCATCACCATTCCCCCCACGTTTCCCCCTGTTTCCCCTCATTGCTCGTCGCTGCAATCGCCGCCCCGACCTCGCGTTGACGCAGTCGAACTCCCACTCACCACGTTCGTCACGCCTCTCCCCGTGCGCAGCTCGCGCCCGTCCGCGCTCCTCCTCGCTGGCCGCGTCCGCCCCAACCCCGCAGCCCCGGCTCCGCTTCCCCGGCATGCTGGAGTCTGCCCGCCGCTTCCCTCGCGCCGCAGCCGCCGCCCCCGCTGCCTCTGTGCGCCGCAACTGCTTCTGCTACTCGTGCGTGCTGTGTGCCCGCCTCCCCGCCTCGGGCCACTGCCAGGCCACATCCCCTCGCTGCATCCGGCCCGAGCCGCTGCCCCCTCCTCGCGCCCGCCACTGCCGCGTGCCCGCCGCGCAGGCCCGCGCCTCCGCGCGCCCCCCGCTTGCGTGCTGCTGCTCGCCGCCTGGCGCGCCCACGCTGCCTACCGCTGCTTGCCTGCTGCTGCTAATGCCGCTGCTTGCCCGCTGCTGCTTTTCTGGTCGCGGCTGCCCCTGACACCGCTTGCCTTGCCTGCTGCCGCTGCATCTTGTTGTTGTCGCTGCCGCTGCAGTTTTCTGCTACTGCTGCTATGGCCGGCTGACCCTTGTTAGATTAGGAAACAATCTAATTAGACTTTGACTGCTAGGCCCCACGCCCCAGAACAAAAAGAAAAAGAAGAAGATTAAAGATTAAAAAATAGGAAAATCATTAATTAGTTAATTAATTAATTAACCTTAATTAATTCTATTAAATTAACCAAATCACTTAGTTAAACTAATTAACTCTATTTAGTGAATCTGTGACAATGATAATCGGGACCCACGCGTCAGTTGACTCAGTCAACGGTCAATGTTGACCGCTAACATGATACTGACGTTATGCTGTTGAAGTAAACATATTTTTGAGTTAAATTAGTCTAATAATTCCAAAAATAAATTAAAACTTAAAAAATTAGTATAAAATAATCCGTAACTCGGATGAAAATATTTTGTACATGAAAGTTGCTCAGAACGACGAGACGAATCCGAATACGCAGTCCGTTCGTCTGCTACATATCCCTAGCATAGCGAACATGCAACTGTTACCTTCCGGTTCGTCTGTCCGAAAACATCAAACACCGGGAATACTTTCTCGGATGTTTTCCCTTTCGCCAGCAGCACCTAGTACCGCGTTAGGGCACACCTAGCACCGCTTAATGTCATGTCATGCATCATCATGCATATGTGTGCATTGTATTCATTGTTTCTTTCCCCTCTTCTCTCCGGTAGACTTCGAGACCGACACCACTTCTGCCCCGATCGACTACGATGTTGACGACCACTCCTTCTCGACCGAGCTTCCAGGCAAGCAAACCCCCTTTGATCATCCCGATACCGCCTACTCTTTCCCTCTACTGCTTGCATTAGAGTAGTGTTACTGTTTCATCGGTTTGATCCTATACAGCTGCATAGCATGTCCTTGTTGCTACTATTGTTGATACCTTACCTGCTATCCTAAATGCTTAGTATAGGATGCTAGTATTTCATCAGTGGCCCTACATCCTTTTTCGTCTGCCATGCTATACTATCGGGCCGTGATCACTTCGGGAGGTGATCACGGGTATATACATACTACACTATTATACATGATACCTGATGTGACTAAAGTCGGGTCGGCTCATAGAGTACCTGCGAGTGATTCACGGACTGGGGGCTGAAAGGACATGTTTCCCGACGGCCCTCTGAGTGTATCTTTGTGGCGAAGCGACATGGCAGGTTGTGACCACCTAGGAGACAGGTGGGCCTGGTCCTTGGTCGGCGTCCGCGGTTATTTCATAATAACACACTTAACGAGATTGGGTATTAGATCCGAGTTAGTCGTTGGCCTTACACGCACTAACCGTCATGTGGGACAAGATATGGGCAACCGGCGTCGTAGTATCGGCCGAAACTCTTCAGACGTCAGCGACAGAGTGGCGCGCGCCGGATTGGACTGGAACGCCTGCTCTTGTATTAGGGGGGCTAGGTCTACTTTCGGCCGCCCACGCAATGTGTAGGAGTGCAAAGGGCGATGGGCCCAAGACCCCTGCGTGCTTAGGATTTAGACCGGCGTGCTGACCTCTCTGTTGGGCCGAGGTAGGGCTGCGACGTGTTGATCTCCCGTGGCCGGACATGACCCAGGAAAGTGTGCCCGGCCAGACGGATCGAGCGTGTCGGGTAATGTGGTGCACCCCTGTAGGGAAGATTGATCTATTCGAATAGCCGTGTCCACGGTAACATGACGACTTGGAGTTGTATTCTGACCTCATGACAACTAGAACCGGATACTTAATAAAACACACCCTTTCAAGTGCCAGATACAACCCGGTGATCGCTCTCTCACAGGGTGACGAGGAGAGGATCGTCGGGTAGGATTATGCTATATGTTGATACTTGGTTAACTTACCAGCTACTCTCTTCTACATGCTTCAAGATGGAGGCTGCCAGAAGCGTAGTCTTCGATAGGACTAGCTATCCCCCTCTTATTCTGGCATTCTGCAGTTCAGTCCACAGGTACTACCTTTTCATTGATACTGATGCATATGTAGTGTAGATCCTTGCTTGCGAGTACTTTGGATGAGTACTCGCGGCTGCTTTGCTCCCTCTATTCCCCCTTTCCATTCTTCTCGGATGTCGCAATCAGATGCTGAAGCCCCGGAGCCAAACGCCACCTTCGATGACCGCTACTACACCGAGGGTGCCAACTACTACGTTCAGGCCGCCGACGACCAGGAGTAGTTAGGAGGATCCCAGGCAGGAGGCCTGCGCTTCTTCGATATGTATCCATGTTTGTGCTAGCCATCTTATGACACCTTGTTTAACTTATGTCTGTACTCAGATATTGTTGCTTTCGCTGACTCATTTGTTTTTGAGCTTTTGTATTCGAGCCCTCGAGGCCCCTGGCTTGTAATATAAAGCTTGTATTATTTTATTTGTGTCTAGAATTGTGTTGTGATATCTTCCCATGAGTCCTTGATCTCGATCGTACACATTTGCGTGTATGATTAGTGTACGATTGAATCAAGGGCGTCACAGTAAGGGAATCACTGGTACAGTGAGGTGCTATACAAACGGTTTTTAACCCCTTTTCACGACGACATTTGGAACAGTCGCCAAGTGAGTGACTGCGATAGGGGGGTCCTTCCCACACGACCCAAAAACCGTCGGGGATAGGGAGCCATGATGCATACAATTTTTCATATAAAACTGTTTCTGATATCTCGAATATCCCAAACGCTCCATCCTTGCAACTCGTTTGTGCTCGCATTGTCATCGTAGTCGGTATTCTGTGGTGCTACGTTTACGATGCGTGGCCCATCACAAACGTTTCACGATTATAGAACGTGTATGATAAGTAGACAATCACACACATTCACTTTTCCCGAACCATCTGCGATAACTAATTAAGAAGATTATCTAATCGTCGTACGAGTGTCGGATAGGATTACGAAACGTCGGACCGTCGTAACATCGTCGTACGTGACAACTATCGCACACGCTATTCTGTGGTGCAACGTTTACGATGCGTACCACATCAGAAATAGTTCATGGTTGCAAATCGTGTACGATAAGGCAACTATCACAAACGTTTAGTTTGCCCGCACTTTTTGTGATATTGTCTGACATCACGCACGCTTTGCAAACGGTAACTGTGTGCATGCTTGCACACGTTTCCTCTCTGTGAACCATGTCGGATTATGGTGTATATCACAAACATTTGTGTTTTACCGACCGTGTGTGCCGTAACGACCTGCAAAGTGTAATTTCACCGTAATTTAATTGCTGCTATTTCAAATTGTACCGGATTTGAATTTGAAAGTATGCTATAGGTTTATTCATATCCATCAGGTTCAAACAACCAATGCATTATTCGATTCACAGGTACATATGTTCAAGAATTACATAAGCACCAAATAAAAAATGGTGAACCACAGTTGTATACTTGTACTATTAAAGATGGTAAAGAAATAGGCGAAATACATTATGGTTGCTGAACAAGGTGAAGCGGAATGCCCATATTGTGCCCTCCTCCATGCAGATGGCACGTACGACTCTAGTCCAACCCCTTGTGATGGCCGACCGCCCATCCTTCACTGTCTTCATGAAAACATCTAGATAATCATCGTGTTCTGGTAGAAATACTTTAACCTTTGCATGCCCACCAATCATGTAGTTTGAGAGGTAATCTTGAGTAAACTGTTTTGGGAACCATTGCAAAGGTAAAAGATTTAGACATTGTCATCTAACACAACTGATTATGGGCAGTAAAAAGAAGGCTGCAGAGTTCTTACTTACCATCCTGCAGTTCGCTGTTGTCTTGGATAAAGTGTAAACAAATAGTTTAATTGCCATCTTTTGACCCATTTTACTAACAATCTTTATCAGCTTCCTCACTTGATGCTAGTTCATCAATATCTCATTGCCCCATACGCGGAAAGGGTCGAAGCGCGGATCTTTACCAATGACAAATGTACCTAAAAGCACCAAGTTAATATTAGAAGCTAAACAACAATTGCACAATGATGTAGTACACCACTCTTTTATAATATCTTATAACATCCAATATACTCACATATTAGATGAATTAACATCTTATATTATGGGCCGGAGGGAGTTTATTGCATTTTTACAAGTTATCGGCTGATTAACTGCTGTTGTATCCATGGGTTAGAGTTAGTTTGAGCTAGTTTGGGCTCAACTAGCCCTAAAGTATATCCAAACATGAGGGCTAGTTTGAGCTAGTTACATCTAACCCACCCAAAAAAACTATCCCACCCAAGAGGTGTTAATTGGAGCTTGTTCTCCTAGTGCATTTATTGTCAATCTAACCCTGTCATCCAAACACCTCTTTGGCTAGAGTTAGTTATGGGTTAGTCATGAGCTAGAAACTAACTCTAATCTCTAGCTAAGTTAGAGTATCCAAACCGGGCTGTGTTGTTGTTGTTGTTGTTGTTGCTGTTGCTGCTGCTGCTGCTCTTCTACGTATATATAGACATCATTAGAACATTAAGGTAACACTCTTCCTTGTTGCTATGTAGGCTAGGATTGCATATTTAGACATTCAGTAAAGTGCATGTTGCTATGTAGTCTCAGATATATTACATATGGCCCTAGTTAACCTAACGGTAAATGGGTTACAGATATATTCAGTTAAAAGTCCGATTCACCGATTAGTCCCTTACCAGCCCTCGCCTATATGGTACCAGCTACCGATATCCTGAACAGTGAGTATATATAAGCCATGGGATGAAACTAACCTCGATGGAAAACAGTAGTCGTTCCCAAAATTGTACTGTGTAAGTACATCGAGAGGCATGTTAAGCACAACAGGCTAAACATCAACCAAATATATCCATGGCAGACAAAATAATCTCCAAAAGATAGCTTCAGTGTGCAGGTTTAAGCACGCTAGTAAAGCAAAACAAGTGGAAAGATGTGTTAACTGCATCAGGCCTAACATTTAACAACAAGCAAACATAGTCATTCAAACTAGTATTGTGCTGGTCTAAGTACAATGGTTATTGTTAAATAAAAATGGAAATGCGTGTTAACTAAAAGATGCAGCAACCAAATGTAGTCATTCATAGTGGTATTGTTGAAACTGGTATTGAAATTGAACTGCACAGTTCATACTTGCACATATAGAACATCACGTTGTGAATAACTAGAATAAGCAAGGCATACTACGAACAACCAAAGATAGCATTGGAAACTAGACATATGCTAACTACAAACAACCGAACAATAAAAAACCTTTAAAAGAGGCATATGCTAGCTATAACAGGCTTAACAGCAAGCAAATATATGCATTCCTACCGGTATGTTTAAAACTGGATTGATGCAAATGTGCTGCACAGTAAATAGTTGCACATATCGACCTTCACATTGTGAACAACTGAAATAAACAAGGCATACTGCCAACAACCAAATATAGCAATTAAAATTGGACATATTCTCACTGCACTACAAAAGGGACTCAACAAAACAAATCATGGGTTCCCCTTGTGAAGAGGCACGACAAAACAAATCATGGGTTTCCTCACTTGTCACAGATGGGCTCGTTCCCGTGGGAAGAGCACGGACCCTGGATGCGCTCCATGTTGTCGCAGATGGGCTCCTTCCCCTTGGAAGAGCACGACTGTAGGGTGCCCTCCCTGATGTCGCAGACGGGCTCTTTCCCCTTGGAAGAGCAGATGGGCTCTTTCCCTTGGAGGAGCCGGAGAGGGTGCCCTCCTCGTGGTCACCGTCGATGAGGTATGACTTGGAAGCTGTGGATCCCAAGCCAGCGTCACAGAACGTGTCCTTCAGAAATGACAAAAGGGGCTCGATGGCGATGTAGGATGGCAAATTCTTAACAATGAGCCAGAGGAGATCAGTGGCGGGGTTATGGATGAGATCGACGGCGGTTGAACCCGAGGGGTTGGGGGTGGGCCACTTAACCTGAGACATAGCCCACATCAGGCCGTCGCTGTCGACGACCTCAATGTCGTAGCCGGCGTCTATGACATACCCGCATACTCTAGCCCGCTTATTGAGTGCCTACGGCCAGTAATGGTCATCAGCTTCCTCGGCGGCCACCTCGGCGACGTCGGGCGAAGAGGCCGTGATACACCTCTTTTGGGCCAGTCGCTCCTCGAGCTCCACGGGAAGCGCAGCCAGGCTTAGGCTGCGATGCTCTGGAGTGGGGGATGGGGATCTGTGGGAAAGGGGGCGTTTGGCAGGCGTCATCTAGGAAACTCAGGGCGGCCTAGGTATGGAGATTGTTGGGTAAGCTGCACGGGCAAACCGGCAGATGTTGAAAATGGAGGCTTTGCGGCGGCGGCGACCTTGCTAGGGTTTCGAGCGAGGGAGGGGTTGTGGTGGTGGTGGTGGTGGTGGTGGTGTGTGTGTGTGTGTGTGTGTGCGCGCGCGCGCGCGCACGCGCCCGATGAGGTTTTGGGGTGTGTGTGTGTGGGGGGGGGCGTGTGTTTGAGGAAATGACGCGGCTACTGAAAATTTTACTACATGGGAGTTAAACGCGGGAGTGAAATGCCGGGGCTATTGAAAACGGTCCGGAAATAACAACCGTGTGTTATGAAATAGAAAAACCCTCGAGCCGAGCAGATATTTTCGAGGGATGCAGGCGGGAGCGGGAACAACAAACATCACACACGGTCGAAACATAATAATCGTGTGTTATCAAATAGAAAAAACCTGCAGGCAGGTAGATATTTTTGAGAGGGAAAGCCTCGTGGAGCCCAATGTACTGTGCTGATGTGCGTGACAGGGACACCTGCGTGGCACACGGTTAGTGTGAGTGAACTGTGTCTGTTGCATCATCCGACTTGTCTAATGTTCATAAATTTGGCGAAAATGACGCGGGAAAGGGTCAGAACACGAACACACTTGCATGTGGACCAAATATATCTATGAAAAGGGTGGTTTGATGTTCAAATACCAAATGCAACTTTGATGTGGCACCTATCTCGCAAAGCGCACGGTATTGCTTGCCCCCCTCGTGTCGGCAGGAGGGGAATCCTATGCTATGAACGCATTCCCGCCCCCACGGAGGTTCACCTAGCAAAGTGCAAAGTAGCAACCCCCCCATCACACCCACACACACACTTTCAGTCGGCATGAGAGGGCATCTCACCAAGATGTATCGTAAAATGGACCAAGAATATTCCACCTTTGTCGTACAACCTCTCTCTTGTTGTTGGTCAAAGTGATGGCCGTCCATGCGACCCCAGAGATGGGCTAGCTCGCCAATAATCACGCAAGTAGCTAGTCCCCGAAGACAACCACTACCTGCGTGTGGCCCAAACATATGTATGGAGAGGTGTTGATGTTTGAATACACAATGGAACAACTTTGATGTGGCACCGTGCTTTCGAACCAAAAATCCCCACATGGAGCGAGGGTTAGTTGACGATGCATATGTATGTCACACCACACTTTGAGCCGATGACGGGGATTCATGCATGCATGCATAGTATGCACTCAAACTTAATTAGGTCTGAATCTCACCATGACCTATACTATGATAACTCGAACCAAAGGAAGAATCTGCCATGGTAACCTATCTTGTTGTCGGTCAAAGTGATCATGGATGTCCAGGTTGGCCCACAAATATATAGGCTTGTTGCCGATAACCACGTGAGGGAGTGTACCGTTCGAACACAACCACTACATGTATATGTATGGAGGTGATGCGTGCATGCATGTTTGAATATCATTCACAACATTGATGTGGCGCGTGCGTCAAAAATTGTACAGTCCCCACACAGAGCGAGATCGGTTCATGACATGTCGTGGTACTGGACACTTCGAATCGATGGGAGGGATTCATGCGTACACATGCATGTGTCTGCTCAAACTGTATCATGTCATCCCAGAGCATGACCTATATACCGTATTACAAACAAAAAAAATAATCCCCTCCTAAGTCAAATTAACCTCTCTCGTTATCAGGCAAAGTAGTGACGGACCAAGCGGGCCCACAGATGGAAAGCATCGATATCGCTGATAACCGCGTGAGTGGATGCGAGAGGACAACCACCATAGCTTTGCATGTGGGCCAAACATATGTTGAATACCCAAAATGCACAACTTTGATTTGGCACATGCCTCAAAAACCATAAAGTCCCCACACAGAGCGAGGTTCATGAAGCGTACTACATATGATGGTCCCCTTCCCCCCTCTTCGACGCATACTATATGCTACTACCGTAATACAACCCAAAAATAATCCTCCTTGATGGTGAAATTAATTAACCTCTCCCTATGTAGGTCAAAGTGATGCATGCATCGGCGATGACCTCACGGGCCCACAGATGGAAGCGTCACACGTGAGTGTCCTAGGATAACCACCGCTTGCATGCATGTGGCCCAAAGAGGTGTTGTGTGATGTTTGAAAAGCCAATTCACAACTTTGATGTGACACGTGCCTCGGAAACCGAAAAGTCCCGACACCGAGTGAGGTGTACTTGTTCACGGACGCGTACGTATAGTATATATGCTAGTCCCCTCCCACCTCTTCGACGCGTACTATATACTCCCACCATAACACAAACAAAAAAGATTCTACCTTGCTGGTCAAATTAACCTCTCTGCCGGCTGTTAGTCAAAGTGATGGACGACAACCTCACAGGCCCACAGAAAGCGTCACACGCGAGTGAGTGCCGTGTAGGATAACCATCGACTGCATGTGGCCAAAACATGTATGTATGAAAGGGTTGTGTAAGGTTTTAAATAACGAATTCATGACTCTGATGTGGCACCTGCCTCACAAAACGGCCAACCCAGACGGTGGCTCACGACTCGTAGTGTACTACCAGCCACCCCCCCCCACACACACCGCGCATCCACCGCAACAACGATGCATGTTAAATTTTCCCGCGGTGAACATATGTTACCAAAGGAGGGGCGTTTTAATTTTGAAAAAAAACCAGAGATCATTAAGACATTTTAGTACATTGATTGATTTTCTACGGTATATTGTGCAAAAATCAAATTTGAGCTACATGCGCACGTGACAGTGCACCTAAATGGTTTGGAAAAACACATGTGTCTCACTAGGTGCATGTTTACTCCCCGTGCAAGAAATTTCAAACATTGAGAATCTTGATTTTTAAATTCTAGTACATCCAAAACTTATTTGAAATTCATGAAACTTATCGTGTTGTCATATGGACACCAATACACAGTGGCATTGTACTTTTTTTGTCAAATTTGAGACCAGTTTTCATGTAATCTTTATCTTCTTACAAACGGGAGATTTTAATAATTGGGAACCAATATCGCAAACGGATTATTTATTCGAACCGTGGGCGTTAGACTAAACAATGGATATGTGCCATGCTTCGGTTAAACAATAAAACGACAGCATTAATCATCAAAATAGAAAAACAATATACATGCCGCCACGCGACCCGTGTGTCGTGCGAGCAGGCGTGAGTTGACGGGACGCATGCGAGTAGTCCGCCACGCAGGCAGACCGGGAGGCGTGCGTGCAGGTGTGTGAATTGACGGGAGGCGTGCTCACTGCGCAGTGTCATCAGGAGGCGTGCGAGTAGCTGTGTGAAATGACGGCAGGCATGCCAGCAGTCCGGTGCGCAGGCTCACCGGGAGGTGAGCCAGCAGTTTGACCGCCGCCCGCCTCTCTTCCACTACTCCATATTAATGGCGCGCCCGAGCGGCCGCACCCCCCATCCTCGCCACACACACAATCCTCTCTCTCCGCTTGCATCCTTGACGCCGCTCTCAGTCCTTAAAGCCGTCAGTGTATGAGGATGCCGCGGAAGCGCCCCATCGGAGGGAGTGGCGACGCCGGGGCTGCTGAAGCACCGGAGCACGGCATGGAGATGGAGACAGAGGTTGCCGTCGCCGCCGGAGAGGTATCGGCGTATCGCTGCACCCTGACATCGTCGACGGTGTTGTGCTTCCACAGCCGGAGCTGGAGGTCCACACCGACTCGGGTGACGACTCGGGTGACGACTCGGGCGATGACTCCGACGACGACGGAGAACCGGTTAGTCATCTACACAAATCTATGTGTCAAACACATCCTAGGGTTTCTCTGGTTACTCCTGCCTCCTGCCTTCCCCTTTTTGGAATAGAAATCCTATGGTTATGTTCTCCCAATCCATGAAATCTAAGTAAGTTTCGTTAGATCCGTGTAGTGTATTGATTGTTTGAATGGTACAAGTGATAAGTGATTAGTTGTTTCATCTGTGCAAATGATTTCTGCTAATAATCTGACTAGGGTTAGTGTTCATGCTAATAATTCTTAGCCAGGTCTTGACAATTGATTTTGAATGACCTACATATATGTTTGTGCCATTATTTTCTTCAAGATTGGTCTGTATATAGACGATTGTGCTTAAAAATCGAACCATAATCTCTGGATATGTCTAAAAAATAGCCATAAATTCCTAATCCTACTTTACGGCATGTAAACATTGATTTGATGCCAAAATTTGGCAACTATCAAATATTCGCTAGAGATTAGTTTGTAAACATTAATTTGACGCCACATTTTTTTACTATATGTATATGTGATGTCTGACGATGTCGACAGTGAGGATGAAGATGGCCAGAGGAGGTACAAGAGGCAAATCCTCAGGGAGCTTTATGCGGGAATGCATAACAGGCGTATTAGGACCTAGGGCGGCGGCTTTCGATGCCCATTTTGCAACCAAAAGCTTCATCACGCGTATCAAAGTGTTCTGGCACATGCAAGAGGACGAGCCGTTGGCTCTTTCAAGCAGAAGTATTCTCGCAGGGTGGCGCACGCCGCGTACGCCGAGTACCTGGAGAAGCTTCAGGATCGTGCCGGCAGATGAGATGAGATGTGGGATCAAACTATGTATGGATATGTAGTGTCTTAATTATAAATGCGCTTGAGTATGCTTAATGACGGTTGAACTATGTACTTATGGTTGAACTATGCTTGTGTACGCTTATTATCTATGTGTGAGTATGTTTAATCTATGTTTACTTATGTCTAAATGTGGGATATGGATGCAATCAGTTCGGTTGATGGAATCTACCTCCGTCCTGGTTTATTGGTCCCCTTTGTAATTTGTGTTAAAATTTGACCAAAGATTTAACTGACAAAATGTTAGTGCAGGTTAGCAAAAATTATATCGTTGGATGCGTATTTGAACATAGTGTTCAATGATATAATTTTTGGTGACATGCACAAACATTTGTTAGTTAAATATTTGGTCAAAATTTGGCACAAATTACAAAGGGGACCAATAAACCTGGACGGAGGTAGTACGTCAATCACACACGGTTCCCAAAATTGGAACCGTGTGCAATGAGTTTCATTTTCCCTGTTACGTCAATCACACACGGTTGACTCTAGCAAACCATTGCCTTCAAAACTCTTTGTGATACATAAAACCCTCACCACCCAATTCAAAAAAGTAAAAAGAAAACCCTCCATCCCCACGTCACAAAAACCCTCACCCCGCCCGCCACCCCCTCGGGTCCCCGTTCACACCTGCACAAGCTCCTCCGCGACTCTCCATGGCACCGCCTATCGCCGCGGCACCCACTTAGCTGGACGCCTGTCGCCGCCGCCAGGCTGCCGGCAAACCCTACCGCATTTCGCCACTTCCGCTTGCCACCGCCTATCGCCATCGACTTTCTCGACGCTGCTCGCGGTTGACCCAGCTCCGCCCGATTGGGGAATCCGCCGTATTGAGGGTTTTTTCTCATGGACAACAAGGTAACTAATTTAGTGAGATATTATCTCATCTCTTATCCCAGTTCACCTGCCTCCTTTAATTACCCGGACGAAATCGCCGTGAATTCATTTTTATTCGAGCTAATTTGAGGATTTTCTTTCATTCATAGAGTGTACAGTGCGCGGACACATCAGGACTTTGCGGCCTCGGCCAGACATCCATGGAGTTCCATCTCACCGTACCAGATGACTTGAGGATGCACGCGATATGTTCAATCTCACCCTAAATCGGTTGGCATGGCCTACTTTCCTGAACATAAACTATATATTGCTGTATTTGGATAAAAGGTGCCACATGCAGCATATACGTCAAAGGGGATGTTTTCCCTCTTCTTTCTATATTAGGAAAATTAATGATGTATTGTTCTTTCGATTACTCTCATATTTCCATGACATCATGGTTACCATATGTGTTTAATTATAGATTTTTGTCCTTTGATTTCAACTGCTGTACAGTTCTTTCAATTTCGCCCATATTTGCATGTTACCATATTCTTTAACAATCCAACCATTTTCTGCAGTGCGTCCCTTGCTATGCAACAGAATCTGTAGTACACAATCTTGCCCTTTACATAAATCAAGACTGCAGGGATGTCATACCGAACACAAACCATGGATTTACAATCGTTGCTTCTGTAAGACTTGATGAATGTGGTCACTCCTATTTTGCCACGGGCCTTTGGACAGAAATTTCTAAGTTTTATGTACTGAAAGCTGGCACTAAAATTGCACTGCACATAAAAGAGCCTGGCCATGAGATATATGCTAACTTCCCCGACGATATCATCCGTCCAGACTTTGTTCGAAGTAAGTGCTCTTTTCAAGTTTTTGCATGTTGACTTACCCAGCAATATCAAAGGAATTGTGTAGTATTTAAGCAACCAATTGTTATTCCATTTTCTTACTCTATTCCTACCTACTAACTTCTAGTTACCAATACACTTTTCTATTGCCCTGTTTTAACTAAAAATTCCCTGTACTCCCACTTCTATCAGAAAGGGCCACTGATGAGGAGACTCCAGAGGTGGAGAACGGGGCTGCCAACAAGCGGAGGCGGGTTGAGCAAGAACCGCAAGTGACTCCAACAGGCCTAGACTTCATCAGTAGCCTCCCCGATGATATGTTGATAGTCATCATCTCCCTCCTCCCAATCAAATATGGGGCACGGACAACTGCCCTTTCCCGGCGGTGGCGCCCCCTATGGCACTCCACCCCTCTCGACCTCATCGACACCCACGAGCTCTGCCATGGCTATCGCAAAAGCTTGGATGCGTTCTCCCAGATCCTCGGCAGTCACCCTGGCCCAACCAAAGGCCTTAGCATGGGCAAGTTCCATTCCAACGGCAAGGACCGAGCCAGGCTTGACGACTGGTTCTGATCCCCCACCCTAGATCAGCTTGAGGAGCTCACTTTTGATGATGGGCATATGCGATCGCTACCAACGTCCGCGCTGCGCGTCGCCAAGTTCAGGAACTGCCATCCCCCCTTAATGACGCGCCCGCTCTTATTCTACCACGACTGAAGCACCTCGAGCTCATCGCCGTCTGCCTCCCAAACGGTGACATGAGCACCTGCTCCGTGGCTGTACTGCACTCGAGTACCTTCGTCTTCAGGCGATCAATGGGTTGAGTAGCTTCCACATCACCTCCATGACTCTCCCGACTATTTATGTGTGTTGCTGGTGCTGCAATAAGACATCACAAGATGTGTACCGCGGTATGGTCATTGAGGACACACCTTCACTTGAGAGATTACTTGTAGTTGATCAAGAAGGTCCAACAAGAATCAATGTCATTTCTGCGCTGAAATTGACAGTGGTGGGCTACTCGTCTGACAAATACTCCGAACTTGTTATTGGATTCACACCCGTACAGGTACAACAGCCGCCTTCTACCCCTCCTTCTAGAAATTAACATTATTTCTAATTTTGAAGATGTATGTTCGTCTGTCATCCAGAAAATGATTCCGACAAGTTTGACCCCGAAAATGCACACAGTGAAGGTCTTGGCACTAGAATCTATCGGCCCCAACCTGGACAAAGTTGTCAGTTTCCTGAGATGCTTTCCGTGCCTGGAGAAGCTATATATCGAGGTGATGTTCCTTTCCTGTTAAATGTTAACCATAAGGGAGTTCAATTTGTGACACCTTTTTCCAAGTTTACAATGACAATGTACTACGATTTTTGAAGGATTTTTGGAGGATTTCAGTACATACATGTTCCCCCCCCCCCATATTGGTTGCTTGATCCATATGGTTACAATCCTTATGCATTTCTCCTTTGGATTCATCTGTACTAGTTTTCTTAGGGAACTTTTCATCCACTCCAACCTCTTGTGAAGAAGGCTACATTTTTCTAGATTGTAATCAAATGCCCATGTTAATCATGTCGGATCGAAGATGGCACGTTAGTGCATTTTACAAATCCTGCAAACCAAATAGGCCTGTAGTAGTGTTCAAAACTGCATGTCGGCACTAACACGTTTTCTTCTTTTGCAGATAAGATTAGGCCGGTGGTGGATAATGTGATACAATATAACAATCACATCGAATGCCTAGATCTGCATCTCTCATAAATTACTTTGAATTCCTACTGAGGGATCTTACCGGAGATTATATTCGCCAGGTTCTTTGTTGTCAGAGCAAGGGTGCTGAAGCTAATGAGGTTTGCCCTACATTTATTTCGCAAAAATGAATGGTTTGTTGATCAGCGCCGGCGGCTGCGGCAGAATGGAATAGGCTCCGAAAATGCTGAATTTCATTTTGGAACTTCAGATGACAAAGTAATCAGAAGTCATCGTGTCAACCCCATACATGAATTCTCAGTGGCTGACCCCTTTGCAAAAATTATGAGGTTTCGAAACCAGCCTTACAAGTGGTAATATTAGTTTGAACCTCTCTTATATCCATGTTCAGCACATCAGCGTGGGCGTTTGCAGCTGATGAGCTGAATTTCATTTCTAATATCAGTTTGAACCTTGTAATCTTTGAATTTGAGCCACATAACTCTGGAATTTGAACCTTGTAATATTTCGAGCTTTTGTGGTACAATCGTTGAAATGGCATCGTATGTGACTCGTATATTGGTAGCACTATTTTGACCTTAATATGCAATAAACTTAGATTTTATTAACCATTCTCGAATGTGTTTACCTTGTCGATCTCATAGCACACGATCTGTATAGCTAACTTGACTGCGATCTTCGACATTATTGCGCACAGTTGGTTTCTTCAACCGTGTGCCCTGTAGAGCGCATAATTAATTATCGCACTCGAGTGTCCATCATCACCCTTCTGTGTAACTTTGACCTCATCACCCACGGTTAACTTATGACCGAAGTCATTCCACACACTTCATTTTTACAAAGCTTTTTGCCAATAAACGCCCACGATTTGTCCCTCTTCTAGCCGACGTGTGGCCAAACTAGCCGGGCGGGAAGCTTGCACGGTAAACTGCGCGGTTGCGCGGGAACAGGCTCACCAACGATACATTTGGCGCCTCCTCGAGCCCACGAATGGTCAAACGAAACGCGTGCGGTGTTCTCAAGTATGCACTAGAATCCTCCATTATGAACGCAGTGACAAGGCGTGATGATTACAGGCTGGCCCCCATTTATTACAGCGGCCATTTAACCCTTGTGTCTCCTCAACCTTTCGATCGCAACCCACTATTGCAAGAAGCACACCCACCATGACAAATTCTTAGTGGGTATCCTGCGCGGCTCCAATGGCGCTCCGAGCGGCTACCGACGACAAGCAACAGTTCACCATGCATGCCGTGGTGGACACCCACAGAAGGTTCACGGAGCTCTCGGTGGTGTACACCAACAACCCGGTCTGGGTGGAGCAATCCATCCACATCATGGAGCTGTTGCTTGCTGAGGCGAAGTACAAGGTGGTCGGGTTCGACCTCGAGTACACCCGCGCTCGTGCTGGGTCTCGTCCCAAGGTCGTCGTTGCCCAGATGTGTGTGCGCAATCACGTCCTCGTCTACCACTAGTGCCTAGCCACAAGGCCTTGTGAGCGTTTCGCCAGGTTTGTCAATAGCCCCCACTACGTTTTCGCTACGGTGGACATCACCAACGATGTAAAGGTGCTCAAGAATTCGGGCATCACCTGCCAGAACCTTGTCGACATCCAGGGCCAATACAAGATCTGGGGCAGCAACGAGTATGAGAAGGACTCACTGGTTCACCTCACCGAGGCCATCATCGATCCCTACTACAGAGACATGAAGGATTCCTGCAACAAGGACAAGTGTGCCTGGCACTCGGCTTGGATGGAGAAACTCGACAAAGCTCACGTCGTGTACGCGGCCAAGGAGGCGTACATGAGCTACAAGATGTACAGGTGGATCATTGACATGAGGAAGTGCCTCCTTCCCCAAAACGGCCAGGGATCCAGCCGGAAGCAGAGCAATGGCAAGCGTCATCGCAACAAGAAGTAGATGATTAGTTCCTCGTTTCTCCTAGTTTAGTATGCATGTAATTGCTTACTTTGGTGTGTGGAAATGTTATGCGTGTAGTCACTTGTGTTATTTTATGCTTAATTTGGTTATGCAATGCTATCTTTTTAAGTATATATGTTGATGCTCTATAGACAGAGCATAGATGTTGTGCGGACAGTGCAAATCACATCGCACACGGACTAAACAATGGAACCCGTTGGTGATGTTTTCATCAATCACTCATAATTGTATACCAGCAATCGTTTGCTCACAACACACATGGCTTCTTAATATGAATCATCTGTGGTGTTATCGGTCTTCCCACACATTTTCGATTACAGACCTGTTTGCCGCGTATCACACACATCTTGTTAAGTTGAACCGTTTCTGTCCTCTTGGCTCAATGCAAACAGTTCATCCGAGTGAACTGTATGCCGTATATCGCACACACATTCATCGGGTTGATCGTTTCTTTTGTGTTGCCTAATCACAAACAGTTCATCCGAGTGAACTGTATGCCGTATATCGCACACACCTTCATCTGGCTGCCCGTTTCTGTTGTTCCGCCACATCACAAACAGTTTATCGGGGTGAACTGTATGCCGTATATCGCACACACCTTGATCTGGCTGCTCGTTTTTGTTGTTCTGTCTCATTGCAAACAGTTCATATGTATCAACCGTATGCCCCGCATTGAACACACATATAAAATCTGAACCGTGTTTGATGTATCCACCATCACAAACGTTTTGCATCCTTTTTGACGGTTTTTTACATCACAGTTTGCGATTAATGCATCGCACACAGTTTCGTCGAAGGGTCTCTGATTGTAGTGCCGCGTTAGCAGCATCCTGCAGTAGTGAATCCTAGCTATGAATACATGCCCCCAGATAGTTAGGTTTGAAATCTCACCCTACCGTAACACAAAACCTATAGGAGTCCATCATATATATGGTCAAACTTCCCCTTTCGCTTCCGGACAAAGGTGGACTGTGTGCCGACCCACAAATGTGTGTTTGTGGCGGGAGATGGGTGAGACCACATACGAACCACCTGCAGGTGGCCCTATACTATATGTATGAAAAGGGTGTGGTGTGATATTTAACTACCATTCACAACTTTGATGTGGCACATGTGCCTCGCAAAATAACCAGACTTCGCCGACCCCACGGAGGTTGCGGGTAGTGCGAAGTATCCCCCCACCCCCCCATACACACATGTGTTGGGGGGGAGGGCATCTCACCAAGACGCACTATAACACGGACCAAACAGAATCCAACTTGATCGTATAACCTCTCTCGCTCGTTGTTGGTCAAAGTGATGGACGTCCACACGGCCCCGCAAAATGGGCTAGCTTGTTGCTGATAACCTCACGAGGGAGTACTGTCTGAAGACAAAACCCACTCTGTGCATGTGGCCCAATTATGTATATGGAAGTGGTGTGTGTGGTGTTTGAATACGCAATGCGCAAATTTGATGTGGCGCCATGCTTTGGAACCGTAAAATCCCCACACTGAGCGAGAGTTCACGATGCGTAGCATGCATGCGCTCAAACTTAATTAGACCTGGAATGATCGACCTACTATACGGTAACATAAACCAAAGAAGAAGAATCCACCCTGGTAACCTTCCTCGTCATCGGTTTAAATGATGGACGTCCACGCGGGCAGCCGGGGGGATGAACCCCGGGCAGGCAACGGAACCCGGATCCTTTTCAAAAACATCAGGGCTAGCAACGCCTCCTAATCCGACTTGTCCTTGGCCAGGTTCTGCAATCCGGCCAAGTCCTTTAACCCGGCCAACCCCGCTGGTGCATGCCGGCCGGTCCCAGCAAGTCAAGACTTCATCGACAAGTAAGCACCATCATAGTGCGCCCCTCAACCCGGCGCGCTCATGGCTGGCTTCACCGACTCTCTCACCGCCTCCTTCGGTGCTCTGCGCATCTCCGATGCATCCACAGCTGATGAGTACCCCAGCGGGGTGCTCGACGTCACCGACTCACCTGTCCCCCTCGGCGATGGCGTCTCCGCCGGGGTGGCAGATCTCTATGTCCGGGTGGAGGTGCTCGCCACCGACTCCGACTCCACTTCGTCTAGCGCCATGAAGAAGGCCACTGCTGCCAGGTGTTATGGGAATGATTCCGACAATAGAGAGGGGTTGTGTAAAGGAGCATGATCTATCGAGATGTAAATGGGTGACACAATGGTTTAGCGAGTTCGGGCCTCTCACGGTGGAGATAACAACCCTACGTCTCGTGCTCCAGAGCAGCTTTCCTTTTTCTGAGTATGAACACAGAGTTACATGGTGTATTTGAGAGAGGGGGGGGGGGGAGAACGGATATCCATGCCTAGTGGTGAGAGAGAGAGAGCGAGGGGAAGAAATGAGAGAAGAATGAGCCCCCTAGTCTAGTGGTGGGGGGTGGCTTATATAGAGTGTGCCACCCCCTCACCTCCTATGTTACAAAGTGGGGCATTGATGCCATAACCTCAGATGATGCTTCGACTGCCTTGTCGACTGTTGGTCTTCGCATATCCGAGTGAGCCATACGACCGAGTGGTTGACTGTCTTTCGAATGGACGGTACGTTGATATGTCCGAGTGGATAGTATGTCTGTATGAGATTTATCTGGACCCACCTCATGTGTGGACCCCATGTTTTATGATATTTTGACCCTTCGTGGGCCTACCTGTTATGTGTGTCCCCAACATTAGCCCACAAATCGGTTGTGATTTTGCAGAACGAGTTTGTGAAAGACACAATTTAGCCCGAGGGATTACGGAAATACTCGGTACCCGTCATCGTGCTTTCAGACAACCAAGGTTTGAACAAAATCTCAATGGATTCTGGCACTGCGCTTCCCGACTGATCTGGGGTAAGTGCCCGTGAGGAGCAACTTGGTGACATTCGTTCATCTCTCGAAAGAGGTTAACTCGTGATCAGAGTATGGGTGTGTCATTAAATCCGGGCAACAAGATTGACGCATGGACTGCTCTCTCAGAGAGATGCCATTCTTATCCTGGAGGAACATCAATACGAGTCGGTTCTAGATCCAAACTTATGAGTTTCATGCTTTGAGTCCTAGAAGAAGGCTCAAAACAGGTCCACGGAGAAGCGTTAAACTCACCTTATAGCAATTTTTTTGGTAGTCGACGGGAGCCTTAGAACTTGTTTGTTTGTTGCTCGTCACTCGGACTAGTCAGGCTGTACCGAGTGTAGATTACACTAGTGGGGGCACGCTGAGTGCACCCACTGGGTGTAGTCCCCGAGACCGCCGTCGACTGCGGGTAGTCGGCGGGGGTCTGAGAGAACTAAAAATCTTCTTAGCTGGTACTGATTGGACTTGTTCCTTTCCGACTCGGAGGTCGAGTAGTACTTCAGGATCTGGTATTGGTCTTGCATCGGGTAACAGATTACTTGGAATTTTGTTCTATGGGTGCGCGATCAGCGCACCCATAGGGTGTAGTCCCCGAGACTCTGACTAATTGCTGGTAGTCGGTTGGAGTCTATAGGGTTTGTTGTACTTGAATGTTGTTGTTGGATTTGCCCGAGCAGAATGTTCCTTCTTGAGTTCTCTTCTAGTGGGGGCACGCTAAGTGCACCCACTGGGTGTAGTCCCCGAGCCTCTATCAGACTAGATGAGTCTAGCAGAGGGTTTAAGTCTCCTGGTGAACCTCCATGCAGTCGGCACGGTAAATATCTTTTAGTCTGAAGTTGAGTGAATCACATGGATCTTCATGTGCTTGGAGCGGTAAATAAGTTCATCCTGGAGCTGAATCAGTCAGACTGATCTTCGTGCACTCGGCACGGTAAATAAATTCAGCCTGGAACTGGGTTAAGCAGGTGAATCATCATGCACTCGGCACAATGAATGAATTCGGCCTCGAAACTGCCGACTGTTGAAAAAAGCTGGACACTCCAGGGAGTAATCGTTCCAGTAGGACTTATTACATTTACTGTTAGCTTTTGCTCGTGCCAACCAGATGATGGGGTTGGAGACGAAGAGTGAGCATTAGGTATTGAACATATTTTATGAAAAAGTAGAAAGCTGAGTGAGGAACATGCCGACTGGCAGCGCGCCCATAGCTTTAGCCCCCCGAATCAGTTGAGGTTTTGTAGAACGAGTTTGTGAAAGACACAATTTGGCCCGAGTGATTACGAAAATACTCGGTACCCGTCATCGTGCTCTCAAACAACCAAGGTTTGAACAAAATCTCAACGGATTCTGGACTATTCATTTTCTGATTGATCGGATTGGGTCGATTGCTGGCAAAACTTGGTGGCATTCATATGTCTCTCGGGAGAGATTGACTAGAGGTCCGAGTGAGGACATGCCATGAAACCCGAGTGACGATGCCAGCGCATGGGCTGATTCTCCGGAGAGATGCCACTCACTATCCCAGGGGAACGACAACGCAGGTCATCTCTGAGTCCAAGTTTGTGAAACTGACACCTTGGAGCCTAGAAGAAGGGCCAAGTGTATCCGTAGAGGAGCGTCGTTTTTGCCCTTTTGCCTGAAAGGGGTATTTGTCTGAGTGGATGTGCTTCCCGACTGATCGGGGTATGTTGACTGCAAGGAAAAACTTGGTTGCACTCCTATGTCTCCCGGAGGAGATAGACTAGTGGTCCGTTGTGGACGTGCCATGAAACCCGAGTGGTGAGGCTAGTGTGTGGGCTGACTCTCCGGAGAGAGGCCACTCATTATCCCGGGGGAACACCAGCACATGCCATCTCTGAGTCCAAGTTTGTGAAACTGATGCCTTGGAGCCTAGAAGAAAGGCCAAGTGTATCCGTAGAGGAGCGTCATTTTCACCCTTTTGCAGTCCTGAAGATGACTCCAGATAATGATTTGGGCGATCGTCCGAGTGGATGGTACTACCCTTATAGATCTTCGGCGGACCGAGCATGTATGGTCAGAAAAATATTCCTGATGTGATCAACAGGTTGATCAAATGGGCATAACCCCTAAGAGCGGCATGGCCCACGGCTGTGCGTAACCCCTGAGTGATGCTCGAAAGAGGTAAGCTCGCTACAGAATGCGATATGAGGTTTGATCATATGAGTAACTTTGTCGTTCCTGTGTTGGGGTGTAGTGGTGAAGACATGTCCAACAGATGGTGACGCGTGGGGCGGCCGAGGGGCGAGGATGTGTACAACCGAGTGACGACGCACGGGGTGGCCGAGTGGCGACGCGTGTCCAGCCAAGTGGCGAGACGCGGGGCGGATGAGTGGGAAGACGTGTCCCACGGAGTGGCGACACACGGAGCGGCCGAGTGGTGAGGACGTGTCCGGCCGAGTGACGACACGCGGGGCAGTCAAAGTGAAGACGTGTCCCACGGAGTGGCGACGCGCGGAGCGGCCGAGTGGTGAGGACGTGTCTGGCCGAATGACGAGACGCGGGGCGTCTGAGTGGTGACGCGTGGGGCGGCCAAGGTGAAGGCGTGTCCGGCTGAGTGGTGACTCGCGGGGCGGCCGAGTGACGACGCGCGGGGCGGCCAAGGTGAAGGCGTGTCCGATCGAGCGGCGAAATGGTCCTCGGAGGAGTTTGTCAGATGCTTTCGAAGCTGATGTAGTGACGAGGTCGGTGTAGCGTGGTTGTGACACAACAAGACCGGCGTGACAACTAAGTTTGAGTAGGAACGAAGATGGCATGCAGAGTGTCTGAGTGATTCTGTAACTTGTCAAAGTGGCGGATCGAATGCACTTGTTTAAGTGAAGGATCTGACTGGTGATGAAATACTCGACCACTCAGGAGAGTGTCATTTCGAATGAGCTGCAGCCCCCGAGTGCGGCGTAGCCCCCGAGCATACTACAGGCTTTGACAACGGACATGTCGGAATACGAGAAATATAGTTTTGAATGGATAATTTGTAATTCATCGAGTCAGACTCGGGTAAAGATGAGGATAAGCTTCCGAGTGATGCTCGAAAGAGGCAAACTCGCAAAGGAGTGAAGTGTGCAGTTTAATTATAAAAGGGACTTATCTGTCTCATGCTCATCGAGACAATGAGGCCTATGTCGTTGACACGATGAAGAGGACTCCACGGAGGGGTTGGCCGGATGTGTTTGAAATCAACAGTGGCAAGGTTGGTGTTGCGGTGCGCTAGGATCGATACGGTGACCGAGTCCGAGTAGAGATGAAGTTGCCGCATAGGGCCGTCGAGTGATCACGTAACTCGTGTATAAAAAATAGCACAAGCCAACGTAATAATTTCTCGAGGAAATTTGATGTGTGCTGAAATGATTTGTGTAAGTAACACACATAGACACCCGCTGGGTGTACACCCTATGGGTGTGCGAGGGGCCTGCTGGTTCAGAACCAACAAGAGTCTAGAAGAGCGAAGGAATTGATCGAACTTGACGAAGTGAATGATCCAACTTGATGTGTTAGAGCGCCGAAGTCAAATAAAAGGGAAGTGTAGTGTTCGGACTAAGTTGTAGCCCCCGAGGACCGATGCAAACTCGAAAATGAAGAACACATGGTGTTCGTGAGTGACGTATGCGTTAAAATGAAAGTTGGACTCGGGAGTCAAATAACCAGTACTAAGCAAGTATGTGAAAATAAGCAATTACGGGATACTCGGGAACGCGGAAATAACAGAATGTATTGCATGTAGAATGACTTAGCTGTCTGAAAGCGCGCGAGTGGCCGAGTGGTGAAGATGTGTTCAACCGATGGTGATGCGCGGGGCGGCCGATTGATGTAGATGTGTCTCACCGAATGGCGACGCGCGGGGTGGTCGAGTGGATGAAGATGCGGCTCACCGAGTGGCGACGCGTGGGGCGGCCGAGTGGTGAGGATGTATCCAACCAATGGCGACGCGCGGGGCGACCGAGTGGTGAGGACTAAAAGGTTCTCCGAATGATCGGATGCTGTTGATTGCCGAGCAAAACTTGGTGGCATTCATATGTCTCTCGGAAGAGATAGACTTGAGGTCCGAGCGTGGACATGCCATAAAAACCTGAGTGACAACGCCGGCACATGGTCAGACTCTCCGGAGAGATGCCACTCCTTATCCCGAGGGAACGCCAGCGCAGGCCATCTATGATTCCAAGTTTATGAGGCTTGCGCCTTGGACCCTAGTGGAAGGGCCAAGTTAACCAGCGGAGGGGCGTGAAGCTCATCTCATAGCGATCCTGAAGGTGACTTCAGTCAGGTGTTTTACGTGTCCGAGTGCACGGGTTCCTATGAAGGGTGGTTAGTCGGACTGACAGACGACCTTTCGGAATGGAACTGTGGGCAATCGATCGGATCGATTCGCCGCGGAAATTCTGGGTGAGGCCTAGCCCAAAAGAGTGGCGACGCACGGGGAGGCCGAGTGGTGAGGACGTGTCCAACCAAGTGACGACGCGTGGGGCGGCCGAATGGTGAAGACACATCCAACGGAGTGGCGACGCACGGGGCGTCCGAGTGATGTAGACGCGTCCCACGGAGTGTCGATGCACGGGGCATCCGAGTGATGTAGACTCATCCCGCGGAGTGGCGACGCGCGGGGTGGCCGAGTGATGAAGATGCGTGCGGCGGAGTGATGATGCGCGGGGCGTCCGAGTGATGTAGACGCGTCCCGCGGAGTGTCGATGCACGCGGCGTCCGAGTGATGTAGACGCATCCTGCGGAGTGGCGACGCACGAGACGTCCGAGTGATGTAGACGCGTCCCGTGGAGTGACGATGTGCGGGGCGTCCGAGTGATGCAGACGCGTCCCGCAGAGTGTCAATGCACGGGGTGTCCGAGTGATGTAGACGCATCCCACGGAGTGACGACGTACGAGATGTCCGAGTGATGTAGACGCGTCCTGCGGAGTGGCGATGCACGGGGCGTCCGAGTGATGTAGACGCATCTCACGGAGCGACGACGCACGAGTCGTCCGAGTGATGTAGATGCATCCCGCGGAGTGGCGACGTGCGGGGCGTCCGAGTCATTGCACGTTAGTCGTCTGCATGTCATTGCGCCGGAGGAAGTCGTGTGCGAATCACCACACCGCGCACCAATAAGCCGTCCGAATGAACGTCGTGCATGTCCGAGTGGCGCACCTTGTTCCATCCGAGTGCGTGAGAGGCGTGAGATCAACTGCCGAGCAATCAACAACAGCGGGAGGAGGTGCCGTGCGCGGGTGTGCGATGACGTTCTGGTAAACGAGGCCGGTGACGACGCGGCGGACGTCGCTGGTGACCGCGCATGCGCGCTTGACGAAGGCGTCGTGCCTGAGGTAGGAGACGACGATGGGACGAGCGACCCTGCAAATTAGTAGCATGCATAGCCACGAATATTTTTTGCCGGATCAGAACACCCCTGCCAGTTAGCAAGTTATCAAGTACAGCCACAAAACTAATGGCGGGGTGGTTGCACATGCATGCATGCATGCATGCACCAATTACTGGCGCGGGAGTAGCAGAGTTTTTGGCTGCAGTAATTAGGAAACTTACGCTGGAAATACTCACCTGATGAGCCATTTAATGAGGCAATTACCTTAGCGAAACGGCCAGCCCACGTTCTTCCGTTTCCTTTTTCTGTATGACGAGGAGGTGGCCCGATGCCGGTGGGCTGCACTCACATGCGGCTAACGCACCAAATGGGCGAGCGGGATGAGCGGTTGACAGTGTTGGTCCCCTGCTCCCGAATGACGACTGCAGCGGCAGGACTCGGAAACGCCGCCAGAGGTGTCGATCCGGTGTGTCGATCTGGCGCGGATGGACGCGCCAGAGGCCTGGGGGTCGTGGAGCAGCCGAGCACCCGCGTCACCAGAGTGACTGCTGAACGCTCGTGGTCGCCGCAGATGGCGGACGGTTGGGTTGAGCTCGATGAAGAAGAGGAAGCGGGAGGTGCGCTGGTGGCCGCCCCAGCTGGTCTGGTCGAGCGGGTGATTCGCCTAACCCTCGGTGTCTTCTGTGGCGTCGGGGTTGTCACCCGTGGACTCGAGGTAGCGGCGCAGGTCGTCGGCATCCATGGAGGCGGCACCGCCGGAGTGCTCGGCGAAGAGGAGCCGCATACCGCCCGGCGGCAGCGCGTCCGTCCAGCGGTACGGACGTTCTGATCCAGCGCGTTTGTGAACGGTCATGCACGCTCACAGTGTCGGGTGAAGATGTATCTCCTCCTCCCCTTTTGCGGTGCTTCTGTTGTTTGTATGAACTGCATGAACATGAAATTAGATGAATGAAAAACCATCTGCATCTTGGCTCGATAGACGCCACGCCCCACGGTGGGCGCCAACTATCGTGGGAACGATTCCGACAATAGAGAGGGGTAGTGTAAAGGAGCATGATCTATCGAGATGCAAATGGGTGACACAATGGTTTTAGCGAGTTCGGGCCTCTCACGGTGGAGATAACAACCCTACGTCTCATGCTCCGGAGAGGCTTTCCTTTATCTGAGTATGAACACAGAGTTACATGGTGTATTTGAGAGAGGGGGGGAGAACGGATCTCCATGCCTAGTGGTGAGAGAGAGAGAGAGCGAGGGGAAGAAATGAGAGAAGAATGAGCCCCCTAGTCTAGTGGTGGGGGGTGGCTTATATAGAGTGCGCCACCCCCTCAGCTCCTATGTTACAAAGTGGGGCATTGATGCCGTAACGTCAGATGATGCTTCGACTGCCTTGTCGACTGTTGGTCTTCGCATATCCGAGTGAGCCATACGACCGAGTGGTTGACTGTCTTCCGAATGGACGGTACGCTGATATGTCAGAGTGGATAGTATGTCTGTATGAGATTTATCTGGACCCACCTCATGCGTGGACCCCATGCTTTATGATATTTTGACCCTTCGTGTGCCTACCTTCTATGTGTGTCCGTAACACCAGGGCTACAGCGGAGCGCGTCGGCGCGCTCGACCCGCTGCGCGCCACGATGCAGAACCTCATCATCCCCATCACCACCGACGTCAACGCCACCAACACCGCGAAGGCCCAACCCCAGCTCGAGGAGGGGCGCAAGCGCCTGCTGGACGAGGCCAAAATGTTCGCTGCTGCGCAGCATCATTTGGTGTCCGTTCAGAGGAGCACAATGCCGCTTACGGTTTCACGTCAGCCGCTGCCGAGCCCAGCCGGGTTGGCGAGGTGCGGAACCGTGGCGCCGCCATCGGCCGTGCGCTGGGCGCGATCCCGCCCGTCTACGACACCCCCGTCAAGAACATGCGCGCCGCGCAGGCGGCCACAGTCGGCTTGAAGCGGCTGCAGGGTGAGGAGCTGCAGGAGCGCCTGCCGCGCATGAACGAGCTTCTCGGCACTGCGAACACGCAACAAGACCGCCTCGACCGTCCCACGGGATCCGTCTCGCGCCGCACCAAAGACCCCAAGCAGCCGAACACGGCATCTTCCCCGTCCCCCAGCGAAGCCCATTCCGGCTGAACCCGAACCCGGTGCAACCGTGCTCTGACGGCTGGCGACGGCCAGGGCAACGAGCCAGCTCCGAAGGAGCAGTGCCGACAAGATCTCCCCCCGCAATCTGGCCGACGTGGCTGTCCGGCTTCGGTCGACCCGGCCCCCCGCGGCCCGGTCGCAAGCCGGCTAGGCCTGCGCGCCATCGACGATACCGACGCTCGCCATCGCCTCGATCAGCTCACCCTCTCCCTCGAGCTGGAGGAGGACAATGCCGTCGGGCCGGCATGCTTCGGTCCGTGCATCCAGGATGAGCCCTTCCACAAAGGGTTCATGCTGCCCCGCGAGACCCCCAAGTACAACGGGACCGTCAAGCCGGAAGACTGGCTCATCGACTACACCACCGCCATCGGCATCGCGGGCGGCAACCGCCGCCTTGCCGTACGCTATGCCCTGCTCATGCTCCAGGGGTCGGCCCGCATGTGGTTGAACAGCCTGCCGGCCGGCAGCATCAACGCGTGGGTTGACTTCGAGAAAGCCTTCACCCGCAACTTCACCGGCACCTACAAGCGTCCCGGACATCCCAGTCAGCTCGCCATGTGCGTGCAGGGGCCGACGAAAACAGGCCGCGAGTAACTCGCACGCTAGACTGAACTCCAGAACAGCTATGAGGGGGTCCATGAAGTCCAGCCATCCAGTACTTTGTGAGTGGATGCCGGGATGGCACCCTCCTCAAGCACAAGCTCTTGCGCTCCGAGCCGACCACCATGGCCACGCTCATGGTCACGGCGGACAAGTACGCCACGGCCGACTCTGCCATGAAGATCCAAGTGGTGCTGGACGATGCCGGCAAGGCGTTGCCGGCACCCCCCTCCAAGCCGGCTGGCGAGAGCAGCCGCCAGCAGAACCAGCAGAACAACAAGCGCAAGGCCAACCAGCAGCCCCCCCGCTACTACAACCGCCTCGTCGCGGCCGCGCCGGCAAACCGGCAAGAATGCGTGGTAACCCGCCATGAGTTTTGAAGAGATGCTCGATGCTCCCTGCAAGCACCACAACGGCGCAAGCCCGTCCACGCACACGCTTCGACAGTGCGCCATCACCAAGCGCATCATGAGGGGCGACATCCCGCCGCCTCCGGCTCCGGCTGCGGGTGCGGGGCAACCGCCTCCGTCTCCGCCTCTGCCTCCTCTCCCGCCCCCGACGAACGGCGCGATGCGCGATGATGTATTCCCCAACCAAAACGCAAGCTACGTCATCTTCACCAGCCTTGGCGACGACAAGCGTAGCGAGCGCCTGCTCCGGCAGGAGGTGAACACCGTCGTCCCGGCCGTGACAGAGTATATGCACTGGTCGGAGCGTCCGATCAGCTGGAGTCGGGAGGACCACGCGCCATCATGCCGAACCCGGGTGGCTACACCCTTGTCCTTGACACCACCATCATCGCCGCCAAGCGCACTTGCTAGTTCTCGTGGGTCCTCATCGATGGTGGCAACAGCATCAACATCCTCTACCGCGACACCATGATCAAGCTCGGCATCGAGGCCAAGCACCTGGAGCCATCCTGGACTGTGTTCCACGGCATCGTGCCGGGACTCTCCTGCTCCCCCATCGGCCGGATCGGCTTGACGTCCTCTTCAGCACGAGCGATCATTTCCGGCGCGAACCTATCTGGTTCGAGGTGGTGGACCTATCCAGCGCGTACCACGCATTGCTGGGCCGGCCTGCGCTCGCCAAGTTCATGGCGGTCCCCCACTACGCCTACCTAAAGATGAAGCTGTCGGGTCCCAAGGGCCTCATCACTGTCGTCGACAACTACAGAAAGTCTTTGGAGTGCGCTCAAGCCAGTGCCAAGCTGGCCGAGTTGCTGGTCATAGCTGAGGAGCAGCGCCAGCTCGACCGGATTGTGGCGCTGGCCAGCGAGGAGCCGGCCGTGTCGGCTTCGGCCAAGGAGCCAGCCGGCGAGGCCTCATTCCAGCCATCCAAGGAGAGCAAGAAGGTCAAGATAAACCCGGAGGACCCCAGCTGCAGCAAGTACGTTGTTGTGGGCACTCGCCTCAACAGCAAATAGGAAGGCGAGCTCGTCGACTTCCTTCGTGAGAAGCGGGATATCTTTGCATGGTCCCCAAAGGACATGCCGGGAATTCCGAGTAAGTACGCCGAGCACAAACTACACGTCCGCAAGAACGTCAAGCCTGTCCGTCAATCATTATGTCGCTTTTCAGAAGTGAAGAGAAGAACCATCGGGGAAGAGGTCGCCAAGCTACTCGCGGCCGGCTTCATCATGGAAGTGTTTCACCCCGAGTGGCTGGCCAATCCGGTCCTCATCTTGAAAAGAACAACACCTGGTGCCTGTGCATAGACTACACCAGCCTGAACAAGGCCTGCCCCAAGGATCCTTTCGCTCTCCCACGGATTAATCAAGTGATCGACTCCACCGCCGGCTGTGAGCTCCTGTCCTTCCTGGATGCTTACTCCGGCTATCATCAGATCAAGCTGGACCCGGCCGACGCCCTGAAGACGTCCTTCATCACGCCCTTTGGGGTGTATTGCTACATCACCATGTCGTTCAGCTTGAAGAACGCCAGCGCTGCATGCAGAAATGCCTGCTGACGCAAGTCGGCTGCAACATCCACATCTACGTGGACGATATCGTGGTGAAGACCAAGCAGCACCTCACGCTCCTTGATGACCTGAAGGAAACCTTCGCCAATCTGCGCGAGTACCAGATCAAGCTCAACCCGGAGAAGTGTGTCTTCGGCGTACCGGCCGGGAAGCTGCTCGGCTTCCTCGTCTCGGAGCGCAACATTGAGGAAAACCCGAAGAAGATCAAGGCCATCGAGCGCATGCGCAAGCCAACCCGGCTGCGCGATGTCTAGAAGTTCACCGGCTGCTTGGCCTCGGTCAGCCGGTTTCTCAGCCGGCTGGGCGAGAGGGCCTTGCCCCTATATCAGCTGATGAAGAAGACGTCGCCGTTCGAGTGGAACGACCAGGAAGATGAAGCGTTCTGAGATCTCAAGCGCATGCTCTCCACCGCACCCGTCCTGGCTGCGCCAGCTGACAAGGAGTCGTTGTTGCTATACATTGCCACCACCTCGTGGTCGGTCAGCATGGTGCTGGTGGTCGAGTGACCAGAGAAGGGCAAGGTCTAGTCCGTCCAGCGCTCGGTCTACTACCTGAGCGAGGTGCATTCCGCCTCCAACCAGAACTACCCGCACTACCAGAAGATGTGTTACGGTGTGTACCTTACCGCCAAGAAGCTGAAGCAGTACTTCCAGGAGCATGTCGTTACCGTGGTCAGCATGGCCCTCATCAACGAGATCATGCGCTGCCGGGATGCCTTTGGCCGGGTTGCCAAATGGGCCATCGAGCTGGCCAGCCACACCATCCTCTACAAGCCCCGCACCATGATCAAGTCCCAGGCCCTGGCCGACTTCCTCGTCGACTGGATGGAGACCCAGTACCTGCCGCCGCCGCCGAATTCAACGCACTAGCGCATGCACTTCGACGGCTCCAAGATGCGCTCCGGCTTGGGAGCCGACATCGTGCTGTCTTCCCCGAAGGGCGATCGACTACAGTATGCACTCCAGATCCACTTCACCGCCTCCAACAATGTTGCTGAGTACGAAGCCCTTGTGCATGGCCTCCGGCTTGCCAAGGAACTTGATGTCCGGTGCATCCTATGCTATGGCGACTCAGATCTGGTGGTGCAGCAGTGTTCCGGCGAGTGGGACGCCTGAGATGCCAACATGGCCAGCTACCGCTTCCTAGTCCAGCAGCTCTCTGGCAGCTTTGACGGCTGCGAGTTCCTACACATCCCGTGCGTGGAGAACGAAGCTGCTGACATGCTAGCGAAGATTGGCTCATCCCGGTAGGCCATACCGTCCGGCGTCTCCCTCCACTACAAAAAAATACACTTCCGTGATGATACGTGTTTGTCACAGTAGGTCACGTTTTCTGTCATGCATGTACATCCATGACGATTTTATGACAGAATCAAGATAGTCATACCTGTGCTGTCGTAGAAGTATTCCATGAAAATACCAAAATTATTATCACGAAAGTGTCCACTTCCATGACGATAAATGGCATGTCATGGAAGTGCTTTCGTCAAGGTTAACCGACATGTGGCATCCACCGTAACGGGTCGCCGTTAAGCTATCGGGTTCTGGTTTGGATCCGATAACCCGTTAACAGCCTCGACCAATGGGGATTTTCCACGTGTAAAATTCTCATTCGCCGGAGGATCCACGTGTCGGCTCAGCGTTGGGACAGGTGTCATCAAGCGAGTGGATGGGACGAGCCTATGGTACGTCGACACGTGGCTCGGCCCAACAGAGGCCCGTTTAGGTTAAAAGGCCGGGCCTGTCAAAATAAGCGGGCCGGACCATTAGCGGCCTATTTGAGTCAGGCCCATTCACAAGCACGGCCCATACAAGTTACATAGAATCGGCCCATCAAAGGCCCATTCTAGATTTGACAATTTCCAGCCCATCGTCAGTTCCAGCCCGTTAACGGCCCGCTATGTCTTTGGGCCCAATTACGGCCCGACCTTCTTTCGGCCTGTTAGCAGCCCATCGTCAGTTCCAGCCCATTAACGGCCTGGTACGTCTTTCGGCCTTTTCTCGGCCCATTGTGCAGTTGGGCCAACTTCTAGCCCATTGTGACTTTCGGCCTTTCCTCGGCCCATTCGGTAAATGGGCCAATTCCTAGCTCATTTTGTCTTTCGGTCTGTTAACGGCCCGCACAACAGTTGGGCCTTTGACGGTGCAACCTAATTTTGGGTCCATTAGCGGCCCACGTTCTGCAGGGCACAATTTCAGCCCGACGCGACTTTGGGCCTGTTGAAAGCGTAGTTTACAAATTGGGCCTCTTCTGGCGCAAAACACTTTCGGCCTCTTACTGGCCCGTAAAGTAAAAGGGCCGCGACAAAATTGACATTTATTTCGGCCTGCTAGAGGCCCGCGGGCCATTTCCATTTATACGGCCCTATCGAGCTTTCGGCCTATTAACGGCCTGCTAAGAGCCGTTGTTACGGTGGGCCACATCGTTTGGGATCCACTAAATATTAAGTTGACCAACCGAATTAAGGCCCGCTTTGACTACACATGTTTGTTCGTTCGGATGGTGTCCAGGTAATGTTTGGGCATGTTGGCCCCCGTTTCAATGATATAGCATATACAAAGAATTATCCTACTCTATACTATCGCCTCTAGAAAACCTACACTATAAAATAAAGAGACTAAGGCATAGAAACCAATAATAATCCCACACTATGCAATAAAGAAATTACAGCAGATTATACCCACTGGGCATTATAGTTCGGCACTAGTGATAATAAAGCGTACACAAACAGCAAATTACATACACTGGGCAAATAAAGCTCATACATCATGGACACGCATCAACAGAACTTACCATTTGAAGTATAATCTCTTCAGAAAATAGGATTGGCCGGATTCATATAGCACAAATTTCAGTCTGCAAAATCTCCTATTCCTTCGTGGTTACCTCAGTGTCTTGTTTCATTTTTTTGACTCCTGCATCTAATACCTGCAACTCCAGTCTCAACTTGTTGATTGCATGTTGAGAATCATGTACACGTTGTCTTGCCACCTCTAGTTGATGCTCGAGAACATCAGCACATTCCAATTCCAATCCATAATCATTTGATAACGGCCATGCCACACTACTCACAGATCTTTGTGTTGATGTCACTTCATCCTGAAATGTTCCTGTAAGTACACATGACTAGGGCAAAAATATAGTTACAACAATGAAGCGAGCAAGACAGACTATTTTGTACATGGCAAAACAGGACTAACAATAATGCTACACGTCATGAAGCATAAGCAGGTGATATTTTAAAAATTATAAAAATGGTAGTCTGTGCAGCCCGCATACAGAAATCTATCTTAGCTCACCAGAGGAGCATGATGTTGGGGCCAAATCCAAAACAAAGACAGTTTACAAATTTGGACCACACGCAACTACTAAACAATATATATATATATATATATATATATATATATATATATATATATATATATATATATATATATATATATATATATATATATATATATATATATATATATATATATATATATATATATATATATATCGTGCATATAAGTAAGCAAGCAGTTGGCCATTCTGTAGCTCAATTAAAGTCTTAGGGAGCATAATGAACAGCAGAGGGATTCATACAAACCTACTACAACAAGCAAAACTATGCAATCATTAGCCTAGTATAAACTATATTGTGAGCCTCATGCAGTAATAGTTGGTTAATAGACTTCAAAGCTTCAGGCACACTTCGCCAGAGTAATTAAATGGTAAGGCCTTTAATTATGTCAACTAATAGTTATACAAGTACCCAACATCAGGCATCGTTGTTTGGGTATCTCATTAACTGAGGACAAATAAAGCAATTGAAAAGAGCAATTTAACTATGCCTGAAACAAACAAGCAATTGAATGTTGAGTTGGCAGCATGCATACATGCATGCCTCAATAACATCCATGGCCTTGCTACATTTACTATATAAAGGAACAAGTAATGTAATATTGTTTGCCCCCTATGAAGTATCTCGACTAGTATGTAATCAATATCCTGGTAATGATAGGGAGGCTAATGATGTGAATATGCGTTTGGTTATGACATTTATGACATTGACAGCTCTACGATGGCAGGAAGCAGTTTCACACTGTTCACTACTATCAGATGTTTTAGATATTTAAAAGTAGACTACATCCATAATGAGTGAACAGACACATTAAAATGTGTTTACATACATCTGATTTACAAAAAAGTTAGAACATCATATAGTAGTGAGCGGAGGGGGTTTTAATCAATGGTCCAATGACTGGGTTATAGGTGAAGAACCCTACGCAAGCACAATGTCAGACAAATAGGATGTCCTAGTAATTGTAATACAATGACTTACCATAATGGGTTGAACAGGCTCAGCGCTGCTCCTCCTTTTCTTGCAAGGCTCCTTCCTAATATCTTGTACTTCAAAATCCTCAATCTTATCTTCATTGCACCTCCTTTGCAAGGTGACACAAACTAGTTACTGGTCTCCTTGGAAGAAAAATATGCATACTTTCCAGTCTGTGAACAACACAAAAGGATGAGTTTATAAGAAAACACCACCACATAATGAAACATGCCACATCTCTTGCACACAATGAAATGAGCATTTACTATGTGTGCACTGTGTAAAAACTAGGCATACCTTCGAACTGGATCTCCAGGTACTCTTGGAGAGCCTACTTTAGTGTACAGCCAAACCTTTATGTCACCTATGAGTTATACAAGCCCCCACTACAGCAGCCCTTAGTGTTTAAATCGTTGACAAGCTCTGTTAAGTCAAGAACATCAAGTAATCAAAGCAGACAGTCCTAGTATGGCTGGCTGATACAAACAAGCAATTGAACAAATGTGTCAGCAAATCTTGCACAACACTGAATTACATATCAACAAAAGAAGCGTAGAAGGAGGCTTAAAGACCATCACTTGACTGGCCAGATTTAAGGGGCATTTAAACATCATGTGCAACATATGAACTAACATAAACATTGCATATTTTAGATTCTATAATGAAATGCACATGTATTAGGTTATGCCATGTATGATGCCTAAATGTACACTATAGCAGGCAGGAGTGATTCATCATTGCAGGCACAATTGAATTGCAGGTTAAGGGCCAGTTCTATTCCGCCTTTTTAGAGCTTATTGTCAAAATAAGCCATAAAAGATGTAAAGAAGTCATCTTTGAGTTATGGGCTTGTGCTTAACTTATTTCGCTTTGGAGGGGGGTGCTTCGGGTAGAAGCTTAGTAAAAATTGAAGGGAAGGGGAATAGTAAAATGACAATGTTGTCTGCCTATATTACACTCAAAATGCCACTGCTCACGCCCGCGTCTCACCTGACCCTCAAGTAAAAACAAACACGCAAGGGTTCATTGCCCTGCCGGCTTGCATCTCCTCTCCCCTTTCCCTCTACCTCGATCCCCTGCCTGCAGCACTAGGGTTCCTCCAGCAAGCCGTCGCCAGTGGTCCCATCTGGCCTGGTCCTCGACGATGCTCTGTCCAGCTAGGCTACATGACCGGTGGGTAGGGCCAAATCTCCTCGGCTGCTCCTCCCTCTGGCGCCGCCCCTCATTCTCATGGTCTCCAGCAGCTGCTCCGCTGTGGTCCGTCCAACGCACTACTCCGGTGGTCGCCGCACAACTACGGTCGATGCCCCACTCCGGCAGAAGGCACCTCGTTCCCCCTCCCCTCCTCCCAGGCCGTGGCCTTGAGGTGCTATTGAAGGATGAGTGCATCCAAAAAGGTGAGGATCTCCTCTGATTTTTTACCAAATTTTCATTCTGATCTGCTATACGATGAATTGCTATGAGCTGCTGCTGCTATATGATGCATTGCTATGAGCTGCTCCTGGTGCTGCTATATGATGAATTGCTATGAGCTGCTGCTGCTATATGATAAATTGCTATGAGCTACTGCTGCTATATGATGAGTTGCTATAAGCTGCTCCTGCTGCTGCTATATGATGAATTGCTATGAGCTGCTCCTGCTGCTGCTATATGATGAATTGCTATGAGCTGCTGCTGGTATATGATGAATTCTAGCTGCTGCTGCTATATGATGCTTTCAGGTGGAGCTGCTATTTGATAATAACCAGCCACTTGGACCATCGAATTTCGATAAATAATGGTTCTTCATTTAAATTTAGGTCATGCGTTCTTCATTTAAATTAGGCAATGGGATCTCTATGGAAGACATTGACCAAAGTAGATTGTGCCAAATAGATGGTATCTTTGTATTTGCATTTTGAACAAATATTGATGGTCTGTTTTCCTATCATATTAATTACTGCACTGGGTTCAATATGTGATGTTTGCAAGTCAAATTAATTTTCATATGGGTAGCAAAATGACAAAATATAATGCAATCTAGACATTTCACTGATCATACCACAGATAAGCTGAAAAGGCAGGCAATGAAAAGAACTAGTTGGCTTATTATCTGGAGCTTATATTCAAAGGTGCTTATTTTCTTAGGATAACTCGAAATAACTGTCCCTAAGAAACTTGGCCAACAACACTGACATACAAATAACATGTCACGATGATTGCAATGGAGAGTGACCTACCATAGCACACTGTATAGGCTCACCACTGCCTCACCTTTTTTTGCGATATTCCATGAAATTGCCACATACATCTTGTACTAAGAAATCTTGTACTTTTTCATTGCGTAACCCTATCTGCAAGTTGACACGGCTAATTTCAGATATCTCTACATGATAATACATTGCATATCCCTTGCGCATATTTAAACCACCAATTAATGATTGTGTGCGTAGCATAAACTAGCCATGACTCTGTGTACTGGACTAGCAGGCACTCTAAGGGAGGCTAATGTAGTGCACTGGAATTCCTACATGCCACCTACGATTTTGTGTAATGTACTACCTCTGTTCCTAAATATATGTCTTTGTAGAGATTCTAGTATGGACCACATACAGATGTATATAGATGCATTTTTGAGTGTAGATTCACTCATTTTGCTCTGTATGTAGTCTATAGTGGAATCTCTAGAAGGAGTTATATTTAGGAACGGAGGGAGTATCATGTATGACATCTACATCTCTAATTTTGCAGCCAGTAGTGGAAATCATTGTCTGCACAAAGGGATTACTGGTCGAAAATACTAGCAAAGCACGTTGGCAGGCACACAACAATACAAGAGAGAGAGAGAGACGCACTTACAAGATCATAGCAACGCCTCAGTCCAGGATCTTTGTTGGCCAAGCTGTTAGATCCAGAACAAACATCGTCCTTGTAGTTTTTGCCAGCTGCATAACATGTAATAGCGACCTGTTAGTATATTTGAAGTACATCGGGCAGGTGATGCAGGATGGGTTTAAAGGTGACAAGTACCTAGGCCGCGGCGGGTGCTTGGCATCTTGCCAGATGGTGGGAATCAGGTTAGAAACGTCAATGGTGATGATGCTGCGCTGGCTGTCGGGGTCCGGTAAGGAGATCTAAAACCATGGAGTAGGGTGTTTGTGGAGCGGCTTCGGTAGGGTGGACTACGGTGTGGGCGAAGCGGATCTGAGGCTGTGGACGAGGGCGTCGGTGAAGCTGCTCCGGTGGTTAGGTTTAGGATGGTGCCGACGATGTGGATCTGCAGCCGTGGACGGGGCGCCAGAAGCTGCTCCGGTAGGTTGGACGAGGGTGCGACGAAGCGGATCTGAGACCGTGGACTTGGACGTTGGCAAAGCGGCCCCGGTAGGGTTGAGAATGGTATAGGCGAAGCTACTCTGGTAGGGTTGAGGATGGTGTCGGCGAAGCGGCTCCGGTAGGGTTGAGGAAGGTGTCAGCGAATAGGATCAGAGGCCGTCGACGGGGGCGTCGGTGGGGCGGCTCCGGGGGTGTGGACAAAGCGTCTCCGGTGGGGAGTATGAAGGAGCCGCTACAGATGCACTGCGGTTGACGAGAGTACCGGCGAAGCAGATCCGGCGCCGTGGACAAGGCCATCACTGAATGGGCTGTGGTATAGTGGTGGATGAGCAGTCTACTTGTTTCTAGGGGAGGTGGGAGGGGTAGATGCGGCCGCAGAAGTAGATCCGGTGAGGTGGACGCCGCTGGCAGTGAATGGGTTCTAGTACGCCGGTGGATGAGCAGTCTAGGGTTTCGAGAGGGGAGGGGTAGAAAGGCCGATGAAGTACGGACGACGTGATGTAAGATGCTCTGGTGCTGTGGAGTAGTCATTTTTGCGGGAGGGGGAGAGGAAATGGGGGTGCCGTGTGGTGGGGGGAACTGGAAGTTACCAAAGCAGCCACAACCTATTATGTAAATGAGGGCCGTATTGTAACTATTGTTCTCCGTGCACCAAGGAAAAAAGGGGAATTTCGCATGCTAAAGACTAGGTGGCGGAAATTTTAGAAGGAGGCGGGAGATTTTGCCGCCCGCGGGATCGTTCGTATCCAGTTTCAACTAATTTTGGACAGTGCTAGCGGGAAGGTCATGCGAGGCTGTGCACACGGGGCACACGTCAGCAGTTAATAACTGGTATGAAGTCCACCCCAGAAAAAAAGACAATAACTCGGGATGATGCACCGATAACTTGGACGTTCACACGGGCGCGGCCAATCGTACGGGTGTAGAGGCGCGTTCACAAAAAATGGATCAAATGCTCAGCCTTGGTATTTCTCGTGTAAATATATAATTTAGTGCCATTGCTTATTTACTTTAAACATAATGCATTGACGTGTTATTTTAGAGGCGCACAAAAAGAAATTGATATTGTAGTCCCACAAAAGAAATGGATATTGTAGTCCGCTACTTAAAAGTGTTACCTCATATGATTACATGGCCTCCATTTCATAAATTGCATACCCGTTGAATTCATATATGAATATTACATATATTACTTCATAATAGAACCTTGAATCATCCAAGACTAATGAATTTGATTGCAAAACTAACAATGGTGCATGTACATGATAGCTATAGTGGTTGTTTGAAGAAACATCACTGTAACTTTGGCATGCATAATTGAAAAGGATTATTTAAAAAAAAATGCGATATGTGAGTGTCCAATCTTTATAGCATTGAATCGATATAGTATCTTTGGCTACGATACGAAGTAGATATTGATTTATGTTCAAGAGATGCACGTCCACGATCACTAGATAGTGATACATGAATGAATTGTGCAATCTCTCTCACACGCATACATATCTCATTTCTCTCCCTCCGTCAAGGTTAGAATTCATCTTTCTACCCCGTCCTACAAGTCTCTCACACAGAAACACACACGCTCTCTCTGTCGAACACGCCCACCCCTTTAATTCCGCCCACCCACCACCACTAATGTCTGAAAGTATAACTATGTCTCGGACACATATACCTAAGGTTAACTCGAGTCCCGGAACCATATGAATACATACAATGGGATTCCAGCAGAGCACCTTTTGTTTAGAGATTTCGCTGACACACACACACACGCGTGCGTAGACATTGTTTCTCTCTTCATTTTTTTCCGGCACTTGCATGCACACCGCTCGTTTATCTCCGTGATGCTTTAAGCATGCCTTGCACACATGCTATATACCTATCCCTTAATATAGATATGTCTCACACAAACTCCTTCTCCCTATATCTAAGTGTCACTGCCCCTCCCACACCCACACACACACACTTCCCGACACCGAAGGAGGAGGGTGACACCTCCATCTTGATACTAATCTATCTACTAGCTTCTCTCTCAAACACACATACACACACACTACCCGACACCGAAGGAGTAGGGTGACACCTCGATCTTGATAGTAATCTATCTACTGGCTTCCCTCTCAAACACACACACACACAAACACACACACACACACACTCGCTAGTTGTGCCTCTGTGCCTACCGCGCGCACACTCTCGATACGTCTTTCTCTTCCTCCCCCCTCCCACCCCCCAACAATGACAACAGAAGGGTGACAACTCGATCTTGATCTTAATCTATCAATTGGCTTCTCTCTCAAACACACACACACACACACACACACACACACACACACACACACACACACGCTAGTTGTGTCTCTGTGCCTCGCTCACACACACTCGATACGTCTTTCTCTCCATAGCCCCCTCGATATGTAGACTTCTCGTGCGCGCACAACTATAGTGACGATGACGCTGAACCCAGTGTGCCTTGTTTTTACCGGCCTCATATGATAGTTTTCACCCTGTTTTCTGTTAATTAACAAGGCAACCTTTTCTTTGTTACTACTAGTGAATTTGAGATCATCCGGGGCAGACATAAAATATATCACTTCAACCCAATTATCATAGTAACTATTTAAAAAGAAACTAGCAAGATGCCCGTGCGTTGCACGGAACATCAAGATGCATTTGTATGGGTAGTTTATCTTGTGAGAGAAAAGGATGAATGAGGGAAGGCCTTATTTGCAAATGTGGAGAGGGGTGTGGCTATCTTTTTGCAAAATTGCCAGAGTTTCCTTCCTATCCGTCAGATATAAATCGGACGACCTATATTGCAGCATGGCAGACACACCATCATCACCAACTCTGTTTTCTATAAGAGTAGATAAGAGTAGACATAGAGATATATCTCTAGCATCGTCCACAACGAACCTCTGCTGGACTGGTTAGCGCCGGATGCTCGCAACGCTATGACCCGAGTTCGAATTCTGTCCTAAACTTTAGATTTTTAGATTTTTTTAATATATACTTCTTTCACTACTGTACTGACAGTGAAACCCACAGAGTACTTAGAATACAAGATTAAGGATGGATTTGTTTCTTTTTAACTTTCTGTACGAATCTGTAGCCACCCTGCAAGTCATGTACACTGTACATGCAATTAACTTTTTATAGAGGGAGAATCATACACGCAATTAACTCAAATGGATTGGATGTGACTCTATTTTTTCCAGCATAAGAGCATCTCCAATGGCAACCGGCAAATTTCCTCCCGCTTCCTTCCGCGGAGGACGACATCCAACGCCAGCGGCATAATTTTTCAGAACTCTAACCAACCAGAGGAAATTCATGCAAACATGGACTGATTTCATATAAGCATGAAGGATTTCGTATAAAAAAGCTGGCTCTTCATATAAACATGATGGATTTCATTACATTTACATGAACTGCTAATCCGGCTCTCGTGGTATAATTAATACCTAATCTAAATGGCCGCCCGCATATCCCTTTGTCTTCCTCATGTCCGGCAGACACTTGCGGGGTCGACGAAGGTCCTCGGAAGAGAACAAGCAGCAAAGAAACCACCTGTATACACAGTCGTCACCTCGGCGGTGGCCTTCATGGGACCCAAGTGGCGGCGGCCTCCCGTGTTCTACTTCTCCTCGATGATGGCAGCGGACATGGAGAAGCTGGCCACCGACTCGTTGCTCTCCGCGCACCCGGCTTCTATCTCTGCCTGCATGGCGCTGCAGCAGGCACGGGAGGCGCGCCCACATACACGGGAGGCGCGGCCACCGCAGACACGGGAGGTGCAGCCAAAGACACTGGTGGCATGTTACGATGCGGCAGTGACGACGCCCGTGCCGCCATGCTCGCCGTCGTGCCGGTGTGGAGCAACTCGCCACTCCTCATTGAGCTGAACTGGAGCTGCGAGTTGTTGAACCACGTGCCGGCTTGGGGCGACAACTGGCTCCGTCGGGCCAGGCGAGGTAGGTGAAGCACCGAGCGGCCTCGCTCGTATCCGGAGGGCTCGGCGGGCCACCCAGCCGGGTAGTATGCCGGAGAATAGCTCCACGGAAGCCATCGGAAGAGTGGAGAAAATGGTGAAGGAGGAGATGGGGGAGCGCTGGAGGGGTGCGATTCTTGCCCGCTGTCTGGCCTCGTTTAAATAGAGGGCATACGATAGGAGCTTGGCCGGCGTCTGGCCTCGTTTAAACTGAGGGCGGACGGGAGGAGCTCGGCCGGCGTTGCGTTTAATTCCGGCCTGCTCATGAACGGACGTGTGGCCTGATACGTCCATTTTCATCATGCTTTTATATTGATATTTATTGCATTATGGGCTGTTATTACACATTCTAGCACAATACTTATGCCTTTTCTCTCTTATTTTACTAGGTTTATATGAAGAGGGAGAATGCCGGCAGCTGGAATTCTGGACTAGAAAAGGAGCAAATCTGAGAGACCTATTCTGCACAACTCCAAAAGTCCTGAAACTTCACGGAGAATTATTTTGGAATATATAAAAAATATTGGGCGAAGAAAGCACCTGAGGGGACCCACCAGGCAGCCACAAGGGTGGGGAGCGTGCCCTACCACCCTGGGCGTGCCTCCCTGCCTTGTGAGCCACCTGGCAGGCCCCTGATGCCCATCTTCTGCTATATGATGTGTTTTGACCTGGAAAAAATCAGAAGGAAGCTTTCGGGACGAAGCACCGCTGTCTCGAGGCAGAACTTGGGTAGAACCAATCTAGTGCTCTGGCGGAGCTGTTCTGCCGGAGAAAAACTTCCCTCCGGGACGAGGAAATCGAAGCCATCGTCATCACCAAGGATCCTCTCATCAAGAGGGGGTCAATCTCCATCAACATCTTCACCAGCACCATCTCCTCTCAAACCCTAGTTCATCTCTTGTATCCGATCTTTGTCTCAAAACCTCAGATTGGTACCTGTGGGTTTCTAGTAGTGTTGATTACTCCTTGTAGTTGATGCTAGTTGGTTTATTCGGTGGAAGATCATATGTTCAGATCCTTAATGCTATTCAATACCCCTTTGATTATGAACATGAATATGCTTTGTGAGTAGTTACGTTTGTTCTTGAGGACATGGGAGAAGTCTTGTTATAAGTAATCATGCGAATTTGGTATTCGTTCGATATTTTGATGAGATGTATGTTGTCTTTCCTCTAGTGGTGTTATGTGAATATCGACTACATGACACTTCACCATGATTTGTGCCTAGGGGAAGGCATTGGGAAGTAATAAGTAGATGATGGGTTGCTAGAGTGATAGAAGCTTAAACCCTAGTTTTTGCGTTGCTTCGTAAGGGGGCTGATTTGGATCCATATGTTTCATGCTATGGTTAGATTTATCTTAATTCTTCTTTTGTAGTTGCGGATGCTTGCGAGAGGGGTTAATCATAAGTGGCAGGCTTGTCCAAGTAAGGGCAGCACCCAAGCACCGGTCCACCCACATATCAAATTATCAAAGTAACAAACGCGAATCATATGAGCATGATGAAAACTAGCTTGACAGTAATTCCCATGTGTCCTCGGGAGCGCTTTGCTTTATATAAGAGTTTGTCCAGGCTTGTCCTTTGCTACAAAAAGGATTGGGCCACCTTGCTGCACCTTAGTTACTTTTGTTACTTGTTATCCGTTACAAATAATCTTGTCACACAACTATCTGTTACGATAATTTCAGTGCTTGCAGAGAATACCTTGCTGAAAACCGCTTGTCATTTCCTTCTGCTCCTCATTGGGTTCGACACTCTTACTTATCGAAAGGACTATGATAGATCCCCTATACTTGTGGGTCATCAAGACTCTTTTCTGGCACCGTTGCCGGGGAGTGAAGCGCCTTTGGTAAGGAAACATTTATATTACGTGCTGAAATTTACTGTCACTTGTCACTATGGAAAATAATCTTTTGAGGGGCTTGTTCAGGGTATCTTCACCTCGACCGGAAGAGCAAAGAGTTACTCCTCAACCTACTGCACCTACTGAAAATATTTATTATGAAATTCCTTCGGGTATGATAGAGAAACTGCTAGCTAATCCTTATGCAGGAGATGGAACATTAAATCCCGATATGCACCTAATCTATGTGGATGAAGTTTGTGGATTATTAAACTTGCAGGTTTGCCCGGGGATGATGTCAAGAAGAAGGTATTCCCTTTATCTTTGAAGGGAAGGCATTGACATGGTATAGGCTAAGTGATGATATTGGATCATGGAACTACAACCGATTGAAATTGAAATTTCATCAGAAGTTTTATCCTATGCATTTGGTTCATCGTGATCAGAATTATATTTATAATTTTTGGCCTCGTGAAGGAGAAAGTATCGCTCAAGCTTGGGGGAGGATTAAGTCAATGTTATATTCATGCCCCAATCATGAGCTCTCAAGGGAAATTATTATTCAGAATTTTTATGCTCGGCTTTCTCGTAATGATCAATCCATGCTCGATACGTCTTGTACTGGTTCTTTTATGAAGAAGACTATTGAATTCAAATGGGATTTATTGGAAAGAATTAAATGCAACTCTGACGATTGGGAACTCAACGAAGGTAAGGAGTCAGGTATGAACCTTATTTTTGATTGTGTTAAATCTTTCATGGATACCGATGCTTTTCGTGATTTTAGCACTAAATATGGACTTGACTCTGAGATAGTAGCTTTCTTTTGTGAATCATTTTCTACTCATGTTGATCTCCCTAAGGAGAAGTGGTTTAAATATCATCCTCTCATTGAAGTAAAAGTAGTAGAACCTATTAAAGTTGAAGAAGAAACTATTACTTATAATGTTGATCCTATTGTTCCTACTGCTTATATTGAGAAACCACCTTTTCCTGTTAGAATAAAGGATCATGCTAAAGCTTCAACTGTGGTTTGTAAGAGTAATATTAGAATACCTACACCCCCTGAACAAATTAAAGTTGAGCCTAGTATTGCTATGGTTAAAGACCTCTCGGTCGATAATATTGATGAGCATGTTATTTATTTCTGTGGTGAAGCTGCTAGAATTGCTAAACCTGATATTAAAGATAAACATAGACCCGTTGTTGGCATGCCTGTTGTTTCTGTTAAAATAGGAGATCATTGTTATCATGGTTTATGTGATATGGGTGCTAGTGTGTGTGCAATTCCTTATACCTTATATCGAGAAATTATGAATGATATTGCACCTGCTGAGATAGAAGATATTGATGTTACTATTAAACTTGCCAATAGAGAAACTATATCACCAATTGGGATTGTTAGAGATGTTGAAGTCTTGTGTGGGAAAATAAAATACCCTACTGATTTTCTTGTTCTTAGTTCCCCACAAGATGATTTTTGTCCCATTATATTTGGTAGACCTTTCTTGAATACTATTAATGCTAGGATAGACTGTGAGAAAGAAATTGTTACTGTAAGCTTTGGGAATGTGTCTCATGATTTTAATTTCTCTAAATTCGTAGACAACCCCATGATAAGGAATTGCCTAGTAAGGATGAAATTATTGGTCTTGCTTCTATTGCCGTGCCTCCTACCGATCCTTTAGAACAATATTTGCTAGATCATGAAAATGATATGTTTATGAATGAAAGAAAGGAATTAGATGAAATATTCTTTAACCAAATGCCTGTTTTGAAACACAATTTGCCTGTTGAAATCCTTGGAGATCCTCCTCCACCCAAGAGTGATCCCGTGTTTGAGCTTAAACAATTACCTTATACTTTGAAATATGCTTATCTTGATGAAAAGAAGATATATCCTGTTATTATTAGTGCTAACCTTTCAGAGCATGAAGAAAAGAAATTATTGAAAACTCTGAGGAAGGGCATTAGTCCCACTCTATGTCAGCACAAAATTAATATGGAGACTAATGCTAAACCAGTTGTTGATCACCAACGATGGTTAAATCCTAAGATGAAGGAAGTGGTAAGAAATGAAATACTAAAACTTCTGGAGGCAGGTATAATTTATCCCATTGCTGATAGTAGATGGGTAAGTCCTGTTCATTGTGTCCCTAAGAAGGGAGGTATTACTATTGTCCCTAATGATAAGAATGAATTGATTCCACAAAGAATTGTTACAGGTTATAGAATGGTAATTGATTTTCACAAATTAAACAAAGCTACTAGAAAAGATCATTACCCTCTACCTTTTATTGATCAGATTCTAGAAACATTATCCAAACATACACATTTTTGCTTTCTAGATGGTTATTCTGATTTTTCTCAAATACCTGTGTCAAAAGAGGACCAAGAAAAGACCACTTTTACTTGCCCTTTCGTACCTTTGCTTATAGACGTATGCCTTTTGGTTTATGCAATGCACCTGCTACCTTTCAAAGATGTATGAATGCTATATTGTCTGACTTTTGTGAAAAGATTGTTGAGGTTTTCATGGATGATTTCTCCGTCTACGGAACTTCTTTTGATGATTGCTTAAGCAACCTTGATCGAGTTTTGCAGAGATGTGAAGAAACTAATCTTGTCTTGAATTGGGAGAAGTGCCACTTTATGGTTAATGAAGGTATTGTCTTGGGGCATAAAATTTCTTAAAGAGGTATTGTAGTTGATAAAGCTAAAGTAGATGCTATTGAAAAGATGACGTGTCCTAAAGATATCAAAGGTATAAGAAGTTTCCTTGGTCATGCTGGTTTCTATAGGTGGTTTATTAAAGACTTCTCTAAAATTACTAGGCCTCTCACTAATCTCTTGCAAAAAGATGTTCCTTTTGTTTTTGATGATGATTGTGTAGAAGCATTTGAAATACTTAAGAAAGCCTTGATTTCTGCACCTATTGTTCAACCACCTGATTGGAATCTACCCTTTGAAATTATGTGTGATGCTAGTGATTATGCTGTTGGTGCTATTCTAGGACAAAGAGTTGATAAAAAATTGAATGTTATTTATTATGCTAGTAAAACTCTAGACAGTGCCCAGAGAAATTTTGCTATTACTGAAAAAGAATTTTTGTAGCTGTTTTTGCTTGTGATAAGTTCAAATCTTATATTGTTGATTCCAAAGTAACTGTTCACACTGATCATGCTGCTATTAAATACCATATGGAAAAGAAAAATGCTAAACCTAGACTTATTAGATGGGTTCTCTTACTGCAAGAATTTGATTTGCATATTATTGATAGAAAGGGAGCTGAGAACCCCGTTGTAGACAACTTGTCTAGGTTAGAAAATGTTCTTGATGACCCACTACCTATTGATGATAGCTTTCCTGTTGAGCAATTAGCTGTCATAAATGCTTCTCGTAATACACCATGGTATGCTGATTATGCTAATTACATTGTTGCTAAATTTATACCATCTAGTTTCACTTACCAGCAAAAGAAAAAGTTTTTCTATGATTTAAGACATTACTTTTGGGATGACCCACACCATTATAAAGAAGGAGCAGATGGTGTTATTAGACGTTGTGTACCTGAGCATGAACAGGAATAGATCCTACGCAAGTGCCACTCCGAAGCTTACGGAGGACACCATGCTGGAGATAGAACTGCACCCAAGGTATTGCAATCTAGTTTTTATTGGCCTACTCTCTTCAAGGATGCCCGTAAGTTTGTCTTGTCTTGTGATGAATGCGAGAGAATTGGCAATATTAGTAGATGTCAGGAAATGCCTATGAATTATTCACTTGTTATTAAACCATTTGATGTTTGGGGCTTTGATTATATGGGAACTTTTTCTTCCTCTAATGGGTACACACATATTTTAGTTGCTGTTGATTACGTTATTAAGTGGGTAGAAGCTATTCCAACTAGTAGTGCTGATCATAACAATTCTATTAAGATGCTTAAAGAAGTTATTTTTCCAAGGTTTGGAGTCCCTAGATATTTAATGACTGATGGTGGTTCACATTTTATTCATGGTGCTTTCCGTAAAATGCTTGCTAAATATGATGTCAACCATAGAATTGCATCTCCATATCACCCTCAGTCTAGTGATCAAGTAGAATTGAGAAATAGAGAGATTAAATTAATTTTGCAAAAGACTGTTAATAGATCTAGAAAGAATTGGTCTAAGAAACTTGATGATGCATTATGGGCTTATAGAACTGCTTATAAAAACCCTATGGGTATGTCTCCGTATAAAATGGTTTATGGAAAAGCATGTCACTTACCTCTAGAACTAGAACATAAAGCGTATTGGGCTATTAAAGAGCTCAACTGTGATTTTAAACTTGCTGGTGAGAAGAGGTTATTTGACATTAGCTCACTTGATGAATGGAGAACCCAAGCTTATGAGAATGCCAAGTTGTTTAAAGAAAAAGTTAAAATATGGCATGACAAAAGGATACAAAAGCGTGAGATTAATGTAGGTGATCATGTTTTGCTATACAATTCTCGTTTAAGATTTTTTGCAGGAAAGCTTCTTTCTAAATGGCAAGGTCCTTACATTATCGAAGAGGTCTGTCGTTCTGGTGCCATTAAGATCAACCATGCCGAAGGCACCAACCCGAAGGTGGTAAACGGTCAAAGAGTCAAACATTATATTTCAGGTACTCCTATAAATGTCGAGACAAATATTATCAATACCGTAACACTGGAGGAGTACATAAGGGATACTTTCCAGAACCTTCCTGACTAAGAAAAGGAATAGGTATGTGGTAAGGTAAGTAAACCGACTCCAGAACTGTTCTAATGGCAATTTTTCTCCGTTATGGAATATTTAAAAATTTAGGAAAATTAAAAGTAGTCCGAAGAGTGCACGAGGAAGCGACAAGGCAGGGAGGCGCGCCCTACCCCCCTGGGCGCCCCCCACCCTTGCCACCACCTCGCGTGCCCTTCTGACTCCATTTTCTTGCACAACACTTCTTTTAGTCGGTAAAAAATCATTATATAATCTCCTGAACGTTTTGACCACCGTACCACGGCAATATCTCCTGTTCTTGTTTCGACCTGTTTTTCTGACAGATCCAAATCGCCATGACATCTCCAAGCGCCCCCAAGGAGAAGTTTTTTGAGAAGGTCATCAACCCTTATCTCGCGGAGGTGCTGCAACACCCTCAAACCATTGAGCTACGTGAGGGGGTGCTGCACATCCGTGATACCGAAGGGCCTAAGAAGACCGGAAGCGTGGAGACAAGGCTCGAAGCAGTGGAGCAGCAAGTCTTCAAGTGCCAAGGGATGGTAGAACATGGACTCAACGCCAACCACATGATGATCGCTGAATTTACTAGTGGTCACAAGCTGGATGCCGAGAACATTGGGGAGGCCATCTTCAAGCTTCATGAGAAAATCAAGCATCTCCAAGCCCAGATCTATGACCTGCAAAACCAAAACTGTGAGTATGAATATAGATTTAAGATGATGAGTTTGGCTGCAGATTTGAGGATCCCGGAGACTCGTTCATCTTTTTACGATGGTGAACCTATGCCTTGGAAGACGGAGGATAAAATTTCATCATCAACCACTCCATCATCACCACCTCCGAAGAAAGAGATCTAAATACATGTGTATGGGCACTCCCCTTGGCAACTGCCAAGCTTGGGGGAGGTGCCCTGGTATCATATCACCATCACACCTTTACTTTTACTGTTTCTCTTAGTTCGATCCTTTTTGGTTATATCTTGATCTAGTAGAATAAAAGTTTTTAGTATGATCTAGCTTTGAGTTTTGTTTCGAGATCTATCTATGTAATCGAGTCTGTGAGTTATATAATAAAGAGTAGTTTTGAGTTGAGGGCTTTGCTTTCTTGCTATGATCTTGAGGGAATAAATAAAAGAAATAAAAAGATCATATAATAATCTTATGGAGAGTGATGACTTCACATATAAAGAGTATGATGAATAAAAGTTGTTGAGAGTTGACAAACATAGTTTTGGTCATTGTTGCAATTAATAGGAAGTAATAAACAAAGAGAGGTTTCACATATAAATATACTATCTTGGACATCTTTTGTAATTGTGAGCACTCATTAAAATATGACATGCTAAAAAGTTGATGTTGGACAAGGAAGACAACATAATGGGTTATGTTTTCTTATATCCGAATAGAAGTTATAGTGTCTTGGATCCTCCAACATGTTGAGCTTGCTTTTCCCTCTTATGCTAGCCAAATTCTTTGCACCAAGTAGAGATACTACTTGTGCATCCAAACATCCCTTAAACCAGCTTTGCCATGAGAGTCCACCATACCTACCTATGGATTGAGTAAGATTCTTCAAGTAAGTTGTCATCGGTGCAAGCAATAAAAAATGCTCTCTAAATATGTATGATCTATTAGTTTGAAGAAAATAAGCTTTATACAAACTTGTGATATGGAAGAAATAAAAGCGACGGACTGCATAATAAAGTTCTTTATCACAAGCGGCAATATAAAGTGACGTTCTTTTGCATTAAGATTTTGTGCATCCAACAATAAAAGCGCATGACAACCTCTGCTTCCCTCTGCGAAGGGCATATCTTTTACTTTTATCTTTTACCCTTATACAAGAGTCATGGTGATCTTCAACTTTCCTTTTTACACTTTTTCTTTTGGTAAGCACTATGTGTTGGAGAAGGATCCAGATATATATATCCACTTGGATGTAGGTTAGCATAAAGTATTATTGTTGACATTACCCTTGAGGTAAAAGGTTGGGAGGCGAAACTATAAGCCCCTATCTTTCTCTGTGTCCGACTGAGGCTTCGAACCCATAAGTATCGCATGAGTGTTAGCAATTGTGAAAGATTAAATGATAGCTGAGTATGTGGACTTGCTGAAAAGCTCTTGAATTGACTCTTTCCGATGTTATGATAAATTGCATTTGCTTCAAGGACTGAGATCATAGTTTGTTAGTTTTCAATGAAATTTCCGATTCATAATTTACCTTGTGAACAAATTGTTACTTTAACATAAGAAATTATATGACAATATTTGTTGCTGTTCTAAAGATGATCATGATGCCCTCATGTCCATATTTTATTTTATCAACACCTCTATCTCTAAACATGTGGACATATTTTTCGATTTCGGCTTTCGCTTGAGGACAAGCGAGGTCTAAGCTTGGGGGAGTTGATACGTCCATTTTGCATCATGCTTTTATATTGATATTTATTGCATTATGGGCTGTTATTACACATTCTAGCACAATACTTATGCCTTTTCTCTCTTATTTTACAAGGTTTATATGAAAAGGGAGAATGCCGGCAGCTGGAATTCCGGACTGGAAAAGGAGCAAATCTAAGAGACCTATTCTGCACAACTCAAAAAGTCCTGAAACTTCACGGAGAATTGTTTTGGAATATATAAAAATATTGGGCGAAGAAAGCACCCAAGGGGACTCACCAGGCAGCCACAAGGGTGGGGGGCGCGCCTCCCTGCCTTGTGGGCCACCTGGCAGGCCCACGATGCCCATCTTCTACTATATGATGTGTTTTGACCTGGAAAAAATCAGAAGGAAGCTTTCGGGATGAAGCGCCGCCGTCTCGAGGCGGAACCTGGGCAGAACCAATCTAGGGCTCCAGCGGAGCTGTTCTGCCAGAGAAACTTCCCTCCGGGAGGGGGAAATCGAAGCCATCATCATCACCAACGTTCCTCTCATCGAGAGGGGGTCAATATCCATCAACATCTTCACCAACACCATCTCCTCTCAAACCCTAGTTCATCTCTTGTATCCGATCTTTGTCTCAAAACCTCAGATTGGTACCTGTGGGTTGCTAGTAGTGTTGATTACTCCTTGTAGTTGATGCTAGTTGGTTTATTCGGTGGAAGATCATATGTTCAGATCCTTAATGATATTCAATACCCCTCTGATTATGAACTTGAATATGCTTTGTGAGTAGTTACGTTTGTTCCTGAGGACATGGGAGAAGTCTTGTTATAAGTAATCATGTGAATTTGGTTTTCGTTCGATATTTTGATGAGATGTATGTTGTCTTTCCTCTAGTGGTGTTATGTGAACGTCGACTACATGACACTTCACCATGATTTGGGCCTAGGGGAAGGCATTGGGAAGTAATAAGTAGATGATGGGTTGCTAGAGTGACAGAAGCTTAAACCCTAGTTTATGCGTTGCTTCGTAAGGGGGATGATTTGGATCCATATGTTTCATGCTATGGTTAGATTTATCTTAATTCTTCTTTTGTAGTTGCGGATGCTTGCGAGAGGGGTTAATCATAAGTGGGAGGCTTGTCCAAGTAATGGAAGCACCCAAGCACCGGTCCACCCACATATCAAATTATCAAAGTAACGAACGCGAATCATATGAGCATGATGAAAACTAGCTTGACAGTAATTCCCATGTGTCCTCGGGAGCGCTTTGCTTTATATAAGAGTTTTTCCAGGCTTATCCTTTGCTACAAAAAGGATTGGGTCACCTTGCTGCACCTTAGTTACTTTTGTTACTTGCTACCCGTTACAAATTATCTTGTCACACAACTATCTGTTACCGATAATTTTAGTGCTTGCAGAGAATACCTTGCTGAAAACCGCTTGTCATTTCCTTCTTCTCCTCGTTGGGTTCGACACTCTTACTTATCGAAAGGACTACGATAGATCCCCTATACTTGTGGGTCATCATGGCCGGAGTAGGTTTCGTGGTTTGCATGCGGGTTTAATGGAGGAGTTTGATGGAGGCGAGGAGGCATGTTCAGCCGGGCATGCAGCGGGCGGTGCAGTACTATTTGATTTGACAGCTACTAGTAAACCAGGACAGTTCCCGATACGGCTTTAATGTAGACAAGGGAGAGGGTAGCAGTTCCCGAAATGTTGAATGGCCAATGATGCATCCTCCTTCACTGAGCATCTTGAATGCATGAGGGAAGTAATGGGAGGAGGATGGGGAAAAGTGGCAGCACGATGTGAATGCAACGCAGTTTGCACTCATATAAAGGCGCCCCTCCATTCCAATGCATCTACCACATTGTACGCACCTAAGCACCTACACTAAGTGCGAAAGGGCTCACTCCAAACCCATGGCGGTGATGCACACGAGCAGCCAGCGGCTGTACCAGATGGTCCACGACGCCGGCCTGCGGCATGGCATCGAGGATCGTTTCCAGAGGCTGTTGGTGACCGGTTGGTTTCTGGCCATCGTCGACGCGAGCTACGACTCTCAGTTGGATAAGATGATCGTTGCCACCATCAACAAGTTCACCGTCATCAAGAAGCTCACGAACGACATTGCCGTACTCCTCCAGCCCGCGCGCCCGGGCTCCTCATTGCCTGCCACCCTAATCGGCCTCCATGGCAAGAAGCTCTTTCAAGCACTAGTGGCCCTACGACTGCCCGCCGATGCAACGAAGATTGTCCACCTGGAGGTCGCGCTCGCCGCAAGGTGCCTCGCCCTGCAAGAATTCGTCGACCTACACATCCACGTGTACGAGGAAGTCGTGTACATAGGTATCTACAAGGCCGGTGAGGACGCTACGACGTTGGCCTTCGTTAACCAGCTGGAAGCCTTGGACGCCTTTGTTAAGAAGCACCTTGACCTCGCCACAAAAGCCGCCGCTCCTAAGCCGCCGGTCGGTGGCCCGGCGCACTGAGTCGAGGAGGAGCAGGTCGTACGTTGATGGATGCATCTTTGTTCTTGCCTCCTGTAACCACCACTGTGATCGCATCATCGTGGCCTTAATTCTTATTGTGCTATTGCATTCTCGTTCCAGTCAATACAGACATGTGCGATCCCTTTGCTCACATTTGGAGGAAATTATATGCATCACTTCAACTAGTACTCTATCCGTCAATTTATAAGTTGTGCTTACCTTTTCCATCAACTTCGTAATTTACGTTCGATGCTTGACCCGACCTATGAACTACTCTTAAATTCAAAAACTAAGACCGAACCTATAAATTCAAAACTACTCGTGCAGCACGCCTGTCATGTTCGCAAGTTCAAAACGAGAAACTAGAACACGTACATGAAGCATGTCCCTTCCCCGTCGCATACCACACTGTCATTCCGCCCCCCCCCCCCCCCCCCCCCCGGTCAACGCGCACTGACTAGGCTTTAGGTCACTACAAGTGGGACCGCATGTGACCAAACCGACGTTGCGCCAACCTAGCTACTACCCTGCTTATCTGGCGGGAAAAGCCCCACCCTAGCGTTTCCAATCGTTATTTCTATCTATCGATTGTGGCAAGGAGCAGAACCAAATGTTACAATTTATACATGTTTCTCTACTCCCATAAAAGACTCAGTTGGTGATGGTGGTGTGTCTGCCATCCGTCATTTCTGACCATTAGATCTGCATCTAACGACTGTGAGGTAAGTTGTGGCATTTTTGCAACAATAGCCCACTTCTCTGCTCCAATTTGCAGAAAACCCCTTATTACCTTGAAAGCAACCACATCCCTCCATCACCTCATCAAAATAGCCTGAGAAATATATTTTGAGTGAAAAGTAATATATTTTTAGTGGTATATATGTATATCAAAACAAGAGTGTTTTCTTTCAAGTTTGTGAACAAGTACTATTCTACTTTGGATCCGTTGCAATGCACGGGCACATTGCTAGTAAAAGGAAAAGGCCTGCCGCATTCGCATCGCACCCCCACATGCCCGGGAATTGGGAGTACTCCACGGCCTGTCCGGCACGCCACATACCTAGGGAAGGCTTGTTGCCTAGCATTTTCAATTTGATGTGGGACCGCAGTTGAGCAAACTAACTATCGGCAAACCGCACCCCGCCCGCCGCGTTGGAAAACAGAAACGAGGAGGAGAAGATTTAGCTGTAGCACGGAAGCCAAGAAATTTGGTGTCAGATGGGACTCGATGATAGAGTACGAGCACTTCGTACTACTCCTACTACGAAGTTTGTACTACTACTACCACCACTATCAACTAGGTACGTGCACGGCACAGCAGGAAGCACATCATCGTAGGAACAAAAAAAGGGAAGATCTTGTTTTGGGTGATTTATCTTTATTTCAGTCAACGTAGTATGAATAATATGATGTGGGGGGGCATCCATGAGGGCACGTGGCTCGTCTGGAGGTCTTATTTAGAGCTTCTTGTGTGGATCGATCACACTGTCGTGCTGGTCGTTCGAGAAGAACGTGTATGGGTACTTATAGTAGATCCGAATCGCAGCCACCTGGACCATTGGATCAACATCAATCAACGGTTTATATCGTGTACGTGCAAATACACGCATTGACTCTGGAAAAATAATGAATATAGAATGTATAATACGTATACCGCATATTGGGTTTCTCTAAAGTCAAACTTTGTATACTTTCAATAATTTGTAGGAAAAAGTATTAACATATACACCACCAAATATATGTCATTTGATTCATCATTGCTTTTATTTCCACATCGTGTAAATCTGTTAGTGTAAATGTTCATATTGTTTTCACCAAATTCGGTCAAGATTTATAAAATTTGGCTGCAGTCAAAGCTATATATGTGCAGAGTAAATTACAAACGGAGGGAGTGGAATAGATATAGATATAACTATACAAATAAAAATATAGTAATATAGTCTATAGATATAAATAAGGCTACTACCCTTTTTCTAGGTTAGAACTCGCGTTGTTATGTACACATTGCTTTGTTTTCGCTATAATTTGCATTTGCGGCGTGTGTGTAGGACTACCGCCTTTTGTTCAGTACCAGCAACCCCACCATTATCCTTAATTAATTCATATTGGCAATTACGATTGCATTATCTTAGTTCTAGCCGATTCTTCGGTTGCTTGGAGGAACTCCATCTTGTTATTCAGGTTGATTTTGTGCATACGACAAGATCATCGTCCATCGAAGATTTGTTTGGTAACGATTGTCGATTTGTATCACCGGGTACGATATAGCTGGATCGTCAATGTCAAAATCCACCAAGTCGATACTTATCCCCACTCTCATTGAAAGATTGGGTCGGCATCATAAGACTACCACCTAGACAGTTCCTTTCCCTATAACATACACATTTGCACCCATCTCATTATTCAGGTCCGCGCCTCCCTCTCTTTCTCTCGAAACACACACACCTCTCCACACGATGCGTGTCTCTTGGTCTCTCTTCCATCCCATGACAAAAAGGCACACCGCCATTCTGTTCTTCTTGCTACCCCCGTCTATGTAGTTAGGTCTCCTTGCAACAAACAAGCATTCATCTGTCTCTCTACTACCTCTTTCTACCACACATAACCTTCCACCCCTAGCCAGCCGTGCTGTCGAGGTCTATCCAACTCTCTCACATGCAAACAGACGCTGTCTGTGTGTCCCTTCATTGCACACACACTATCACTCTCCCATATCCGCAACCTCGTAACCTTGTCGATTCCGACGTTACAAGCACCTCTCTCTCTCTCTAACACACACACACACGCACACACCCTCTCTCTCCCTTTCAGACACTCCTCTGTCTATGACACACAAAGTCTTTCGAACACGCATATGCCCCTCGCTCGTTAGGTATCGCTGCCCCCGCCCCCTTCCTTGTCACACAAATATTCTCTCTATATCTATCTCTCGCAATAATACATGTATAGTCTAAATTGAAACCAAGTACAAAAATGAGCTGCGATTACAAAAATCAAAACCACTCCCAAACAGAATATGAAAATAGGGTGAAATTGTGCACACAAATGTTTGTTGCGTGCATGAATGTCAATGATATGGATGTACTACTCGTACATCACACAGACCCATTTCACACAAATTACATTAAACCCTTCTCAAAATATGGTGCGCATGTGATGTTTGTTGTACTGCTCCTGCCAGCCTTCCTCCGACACGTTCCAACATATTGTGCTACTTCCGATTCTATTTTTCTTCTCAGACTATGTGAAACCATGAAAAGGTCACCCCCCCAATGGTACTGTAGCTCGAAGCTCCCATACGCACACAACACCCACGGGAGCACGTAGCCGTTGCCAAAGTGGACGGTGCCGCGGCCTGGGAAGAGGACGGAGTCTCCGACATCGCCGAGGTGGAGCATGCCCTCTATGGCCTCGAGTAGCGCGTGCTGACTGTCCACACGAAGGACAGTGTAATCTAGCGGCTCGCCCTCGTCGGCCATGAGGGGTAGCTATGCTCCCGCAGCACGCCCTAGTCAGTCACGAGGAGGTGCATCGCGTCCTCGCCGCTCACAATGTGGACGAGCGGGTTCTCCAGCAGCATACCCACGAGGATCGCATCGTCGAGAGCACGCCCGCAACATCGCATCATCGCCGCTCACAACGTGGACGAGAGTGCGTACTTTGGCAGCACGCCCGCGAACATCGCATCCTCACCGCTCACAATGTGGACGAGCACGTTCTCCAGCCGCATGCCCACGAGCATCGCATCATCACCGCCCGCGAACATCACATCATTGCCACTCTCGACGTGGACGAGCGTGTGCTCCGGCAGCATGCCCGCAAACATCGCATCCTCGCTGCTCAGGCGCAGGAGCATGTGCTCCACCAGCATGGCCGCGAGCATGGCATCCTCGAGGCTCACAAGGTGGTTGAGCGTGTGCTCCAGGCAGTACCCCAGGAGTCGGGTCGCGAGCAGCACGCCCCCGGCTATGAGGAGTACTGCATGGTGCCCATCGTGGTTTAGGAAAATCCTGTGACTCCGCCGCTCCCTAGAGGAGCACGAGCTCCAGTGGGCGCTCAAGGAGTCCCGCGCCAATATGCAGGTGGCGGCGGACATGCAAGATTATCCTTCGAGCTCTCCTCCTCTTACGAAGACGGCTCCACTGCCCCCGTCGTACGTCCTCTGCCACGGCTCCGGCGGACATTTGGAGTTTAGTTTTATGGAACATTAATATTTGGACTAATGCAAAAAACAACCTATGACTAACAGGCATAAATAGATGATGTGGCGGCATTGCATGCTGGAGTATATTGCAATTAATGGATTGCATACATGACTAGCTTATGTGGCTTGGTTGCATGGTTAGGAAAGGCTAGAGAAAAATAAATAGATAGTGTGTTTAGAGTGCACTCCACTAAATGGGAGCATGTAAATATCTTTAGAGTGCACTCCACATTTTTTCAGACGCTTAGGTGCACCGGATGCCGTGCCACACTACAAAATGTTAGGAAAAAAAACAGCCCCAATGTTTTAAAAATCTATTATTATCTTGAAACCAGCCACACCCGCCCCTCACCCCATCAAACCAGCCCGAGGAATATGTCTTCAGTGAAGCATAATTTATTTTTACAGATATATCTATATCAAAACTAGAGTGTTTATATTTCAAGTTTGTGAACAAGTATTATTCTACTACTTTGGATCCATTGCAACGCACGGGCCGGCACATTGGTAGTAGTAAGAAACAAATTCCGTGTTTGGCACAAGTTCGTACTGCGGGAGCACCACAAGGCCTGGCGCAGGAGTTACATTTCCCTCTCAGGGCCCACGGGACCGAGCTTCAGCGGCTACTGCACCTGCCTTTGAGTCAATGATATGTGGACCCTGAATGCGGCTGCCCCGCATGTCATTCTCATAAAAGCAGAGGGGCGATGGGACTGAGAGGGGTGAGGTGCAGGTCGGCGGATGTGTGGTGTCCTGGGTTCGAGCGGCGTCGTGGGAATCGCGTGGGACGAGGCTTGCCTGCTCCCCTCCCATGCTCCGATCCGTACTCCCGCACCACTAATTTTCATCCAACGGTTATAATAGATTTCCTTGTGTGGGTCATCTATAGCCTCAAAAAAAGGTAAACAAAGGTCGGATTTTCAAGAAATAATTTCCTGCATGAATCTGTACACGCATGCAAGACCCTTTCCTTTCCTGCTCGTCCTCCGAGCGTGGCAACAGGTGTCGGATTCAGGGCTCCGCAGACCCAAGAAAGGTTCGAACTCTGGGGCATCTGCGAAGAACTCAACCTCTCAAGCCTGCCTATCCGTCGCTCCGCAACCTAGCCTAGCCAGACTCGATGGAAGGTGAGGAAGAAGATGAACATGGCAGTTTACCCAGGTTCGGGCCACCTTGCGGTGTAAAACCCTACTCCTGCTTTGTGGTGGATTGGCCTCACGAGGGGCTGAGGATGAACCAGTATAGTGGATGAACAACCTTGCGAGTGCTCGGGGATGAGAATGAGTCGACCAGGTTCGGATCGATCCCCTTCTACAGTGGTGGCTAACCTATACTTATAGTGGCCTCGGTCCTCTTCCCCCAAATCGTAGGCTGGAAGGGATCCCACAGTGGCCAATTTGAAAGGGGACAAGTAGTACATCTTATCCTGATGAAAAGGTGGTCTTTGCCTGCAAAGCCTCTGGTCGTGACGCATCAGTGGGCTCGCCGATGACATCCGTCCTGCCGTCCTGGCGGTCTTGGTCTTGTAGCACTGGAATGGAAACCTTTGCCAGCCTCCTTGGGAACCCGCGTTTGCGCTTGCCTCCTTAGCACCAAAGAGGGAACTGCCTCCTCTACGCCCGCTGGCTCCCACCTGGCCTTGGTCATCATGGCTTGTGTCATCGCAACCTCATGAGGTTGGGTACTTGCATAGAAATCTCTGCTCCTCAGGAGGCAGCCTGGGGAGGCCGCTCCCTCGGGAGGTCTTGGCGTCGTCCGCCTCGCGAGGCTTGGCCCCTCACGAGGGTCTTGTCTTGCTAGTCTTGTAGATAGGCCATACCAGTCCGCTGATGGAGCCACGCCGTGGGCCGCAGGCAGGCAAGTCTGGGTACCCTGGTTGCCAGAAAGCCGACAGTAGCCCCTGGGCCCAAGGCGCGCTCGGACTTGGCTTCGAGGCGAAGCCTAAGGGCAAGGGCGAAGCGCCGCGAGCCCCAATCACCTGTGGCCCAGGCTGACGCGTGGCGCTTGATGGGACGTGGGCGTCTCCGCTTCCCCACGTCGCCCCGGCAACTGTCTGACTTGACAATTGCCTGGCACATGCAGCGGGGCCATCATGGCTCGGAACGTGAGAGGCCGACGGTTAGCCTTCCTCCAGCTATAAATGGGGGAAGAGGGGCGGAGCCCCCAGCCCATCTTCACTTCTTGCTGCTCGCTCCTTCTTTGTCTCCGTCATCACGCCGTCTTGCCGAAGCACCCATGGCGCCGGTGAGGAGGTTCTCCGCCGTAGAGAAAGACAAGGCTCCTCAGGAGGGGCCAGGCTTGCCGCCGCCCAAGAGGGGCCGTGGCCGTCCCCGCAAGCATGCCGTGACGCCGGCGATAGCGCCCCGAGGGCGCGGGCGTACCCCCTCGAAGGTCGGTGCCGCTTCTGGTGGTCTTGGGAGGGTTCCCTCCCGCGCCGGAAGCTGCCGTGGCCGCAGCGGCCTCGGCCAAGGGAGGGAGCACACGGTGGCCGTCCGGCCACCGCGCCCGAGATCCGACTCGGCCAACGCATCCTCGGAGCTCGTGCTATGGGCGAAGAGGCCGGCAGGCACCTGGTTCCAGCTCCCGCGCTTCTTTGCGGGTGCGCTGCTGGCCGAGGGACCTGGCAGCCTCTGGCTGCAGGCCGATGGTTGCTGCAGCAAGGCTTCATGGGTGGAGGTCGAGGTCACCCCTGCTGGCAACGTGTTCCTAATTAAACCACGGGTGGCAGCCGTTCGCCCGCGCGTGCGGTCTGCAGTGGAGGTGTACCCTCCACTTCAGGCACGACGGCGCTGCGACCCTCTATGTCAGGATCTTCGGGGAGGACGGCATGCGCCTCGGGTGCTGCCCGGAGAGCGGTAGCGACGACGACGAAGAACTTGCCCTTGGAGACGGTCGCGACGCCTCCAGCAGCGACGACTCTTCCTCCGGGAAGAGCACGAGCGACGATGACTACGACGAGCTGCCACGCCGCCGGGCTCGGACCAAGGAGGGCGACGAGCCACCCCGCCATCGTGCTCCGGTGAAGCAGGAGGAGGACTCCGACTGAGCGCGGGCGTCGCTGGAGCCAGGCCTCAGGAACCGCAGTGGTCGCGAGGCCGCTTTTGCTTTTTTACTTTTTCCTACATCAAGAAACATAGAAGGCCCTGCTAGGGCATGTAATGGACCATGGCGCTTGTGCCATTTATGTTAATGCTTTTATTTCGTATCTTATCATTCGCGTTGCTACCAACCGACAAGCTCATGTTGACCGCGATTAGGGTAACTTAGCTTGGTGTGATTGTGGTGGAATCCTGCGCCGCGAGGGCGTGTTCCTCCGGAGCTTGGGTCCTTTGTGTGCCTCTTGTTCCAGAGAGATCTTGCCGGGGGTTTCCTTCTCATGCACCCAAAGGTTCTCCGGCCTCAGGAGGTGCTCAGTGGCCGCGAGGTCTCCAGTGGGTCATGAGGATATGGGGCGCAACGCCCCGTGCGAGCCCCTCAGGGCGCAACGCCCCGTGCGAGCCTCCAAGCTAGGACCAACCATCACTGGTACACCGGGTCGTGATGTCCGGCAAGGCCAGGAGGTGCGGACTCAGGAGGGCGTACATGCCCATTGGCTCGTTTAAGGGCGTCGCGCAAGGATTAGGCACCAAAGATTAGGACACGAAGGCTTTGACGAGGTGTGCTCATGGGCGAGCCCAGGCGTACACATCGTACCCAGCCCCCGCTCGCGAGACGCGCGGGAAAGAGTGACAGGCAACTGCCACTCTCCCTAAGGTGAGACTCGAAAGATTAAAACGCTGCAAGGAGAAAAATTCCCACCCTTTCAAATAAAGACGCGAGAATTTCGAATTTCATTCCAAGAAGTGGCAAATCAGCTATAGAAAGCAAGCAAAAGAACATCCGCGTCCGGTACCTACACTAGTCTTCTGGTCTTCCCACCAGCACGGAGCATGGGGCTTCCACCAAGACGTGGGTGGGAGCCCCCGTGAGGCTTAGGGGCAGCACTCAGGAGACTTAGGGGCGTGCACAGCCCCACTCATTATTACGTGAGAGTGTCACGAGCGGAGACTTGAGAGGCGTATGCGTGTTGGTCATGGATAGAACTTCCGGAGGTGCTGGATGTTCCAGGCATTCTAGATGGGGACCCCGTCCTGCGTCTCCAGGCGCGCGGCACCAGGCCTGGAGACACGGGCGATCCTGAATGGGCCCTCCCACATGGGCGAGAGCTTGTGAAGCCCCTCCCTGGAGAGCACCCATCTCAGGATGAGGTCACCCACATTGAGGGTCCTGGAGCGGACGCTGCGGCAGTGATACCGCCGCAGTGCCTGCTGGTACCTCGCGGCACGGAGCGAGGCTTGGCGGCGGCCCTCCTCCCCGAGCACGTGGTCCATCCCCCGCGAGGCGTCCTGGCGTGCCTTGTCAAACGTTAAGACCCGTAGGGAGCGATGTTTGACCTCGTGCGGGAGGACCGCCTCAGCCCCGTAGACGAGGAAGAACGGGGTCTCACCGGTGGGCGTAGTCGCAGTGGTGCGGATGGACCACAACACGGACTGAAGCTCATCGAGCCAACCCATGCCGTAGGCCTTGAGTTTCTTCTTGAAGCTCCTCGTCTTGAGGCCCCTCAGGACCTCTGCGTTGGCGCGTTCGGCTTGGCCGTCACTACGTGGATGCGCCACTGAAGCGTAGCATATCTGCATTCCAAGGTTAGCACAATATATTTTGAAGAGGTTGCTCGTGAACTGAGAGCCATTGTCAGTGATGATACGGTTGGGGACCCCGAAGTGGCTCACGAGGCCCCTAATGAACTTGATAGCTGAGCCGGCTGGGATGGTGCACACGGGTTCCACCTCCGCCCATTTGGTGAACTTGTCTATGGCGACATAGAGGTAGCGGTAGCCCCCGGCCGCTCGGGGGAACGGGCCCAGGATATCCAGCCCCTAGACCACGAACAGCCATGAGAGCGGGATGGTCTGGAGGCCCTGGGCGGGTTGGTGGATCTGTTTGGCATGGAATTGGCCGGCCTCATAGGATCGCACCAGCTCGGTAGCATAGTTGAGTGCCATGGGCCAGTAGAGCCCGCTGCGGAACGCCTTGCGCATGAGGGTGCGCGATGAAGAATGGTGCCCACAATCCCCGTCGTGGATGTCAGCCAGCAACTCATGCGCTTGCTCCTTGGAGATGCACCACAGCAAGGCATCGTTTGGGCATCGTCGGTAGAGCTCGCCGTCTTGCAAGTAGTAAGCGGTGGCCTGACGGGCCACACGTTCTGCATCTTGCTCCTTCTCCGGCAAGGTGCCTCTGAGAAGGTACGCCTTGAACTCTTTGGTCCAGCACCCCTCCAGAGGCTTGAGCGCCAGGAGCAGGCGGGATCCTAAGGTCGGACCGCAGGCCAGGGCGCCAGTGGAGGGGGCCAGGGGCGGCTCCTCCCGAAGCAGCACTGGGCCTGTAGCGGGCGGGGGGCGCCGATGGCTTGAAGAGCCATTCTTCGAAGACGCCAGGCTTCTGGGGTTCGCGTTGGGACGCCCTCTTGGCGATGTCATCTGCCTCCTTATTCGTGCCACGCGGGACATGCTGCAATTCCAAACCCAAGAATCGTTTTTCAATTTTGCGTACCTCTTCTAGGTATGCCACCATGTGCTCGTCCTTAGGCTTGTATTCCTTGTTGGAGAAATTGACGAGGAGCTGAGAATCGCCCTTGATGGTGAGGCGCTTGACCCCCAGGGCCGCCGTGGCCCTGAGGCCAGCGATCAGGCCTCATATTCCGTGATGTTGTTGGAGATCTTCTCACCATGTTGGAAGCAGAGCTGCACGGCGTAGTATAGCTTGTCCTGGGTCGGCGAGATGAGTACAGCTCCAGCCCCTGCACCCTGCCGTGCAAATGCGCCGTCGAAGTACATGACCCAGCCATCGGGCGCCTCGTCTCCGGGCGCGAGGGACCGATCCTTGCCCACTCCCAGGTCAGGGGCATCCGTCCATTCCGCCACGAAGTCAGCGAGGGCTGCGCCCTTGATGACCTTGGTGGTGCTGAACTCTAGCTGGAACGCTTGCAACTCGATGTTCCACTCGGCAGCCATCCCCGCGGCCCCTCCGGAGCACCTTCTCTAGGGGGTACGCAGAGACGACCTTGATGGGGTGGCCTTGGAAGTAGTGGCGCAGCTTTCTGGAGGCAACGAGGAGCACAAGCAGGAGCTTCTATGGCATGGGGTAGCGTGCGCGTGCATCACACAGCACCGTGCTGACGAAGTACATGGGGTGCTCGATGAGGGAAGAGGTGTCGATGGCATCCTGCTCCGCTTGGGATGAGGAAGCCTCAGGAGCCTTGTCGTCTGGTGGAGTAGCCGAGGCCTCAGGAGCGCCATCCAGAGGCGGCGATGGCGCGGCCGTACGCAGGGCGCTACGCCGCGCACCCGCACCTGTGCGCTCTTCCCTGACCGCCACGAGCGTTGCGCTAGCCGAGTGGGGCGTAGCGGCCAGGTAGAGCACCAAGGGTTCCAGAGGATGAGGCGCCACCATCACTGGTGGGCTCGTGAGGTACCGCTTGAGGTCTTGGAAAGCCGCCTCAGCTTCTGGAGTCCATTCGAAAGGGCCCTTCTTCTTCATCAGCTTGAAGCATGGGAGGGCGCGCTCGCCGAGCTTGGAGATGAAGCGCCCCAAAGAGGTTATGCAGCCCGCGAGTTTCTACATCTCCTTGAGTGTTTGCGGTGGGCTCATCTTTTCTATTGCTTTGATCTTCTCAGGGTTGGCCTCGATCCCTCTGTGGGACACCCGGAAGCCCACCAACTTGCCGGACGGAACACCAAACACGCATTTCTCTGGGTTGAGCCTCAGGTTCACCTTACATAGGTTGGCGAATGTTTCCCACAGGTCCTCGACAAGGGTCCTTGCCTCTCGTGATTTGACCACTATGTTGTCGACGTACGCCTCGGCGTTCCTCCCGAGCTGCTGTCCCAGAGCGATGTGCATCAGTCAGTGGAAGGTTGCGCCAGCGTTTCGCAATCCAAAGGGCATGCAGGTGTAGCAGTACACCCCACATGGAGATAGGAAGGTCGTCTTCTTGATGTCCTGCACCGCCATCTTGATCTGATGGTATCCTGAGAAGGCATCCAAGAAGCACAGCAGGTCACACTCGGCAGTGGAATCAACAATCTGGTCGATGCGCGGAAGAGGGAACGGATCCTGAGGGCACGCCTTGTTGAGACTCGTGAAGTCGACGCAAATGCGCTCCTTCCCGCCTTTCTTGGGGGCGATCACCGGGTTGGCCAGCCAATCCGGGTGTCGCACTTCTCGAATGACTCTGGCTCCCCGCAACTTGCGGACCTCCTGAACGATGAACGATTACTTCTCCGGAGCTTGCCGCCGTGCCTTCTGCTTCACCGGGCGCGCGTTGGGGCACACCATCAAATGATGCTCGATCACATCCCGCGGGAGGCCGACTAGGTCGGTTGCCTCCCATGCAAACACATCCCTGTTCGCGCGAAGGAAACTGACCAGCGCCTCTTCTTGTCCCGAGGGGAGGCCAGCGCCTTTGGTAAAGGTGGGGCCTAATCCTCCGTCGTCGACCGGCACTTGCTTCGTCTCTGCCCGGTCTTGGGAGAACAGTTGCTTCTTCTTCGCGGGGGCTGCCTCCGGCATCTCTGGAGCGTCCTCAGCGTTTGGCCACGTGGCTTCCGCGGCTTTGAAAGCGAGCTTGAGGGCCAGGAGCGCATCCTTGGTGTCCCCCACCACGGTGATGATGTCGCTGCTCGCCGGCATCCTGATGACATTGTAGCCGGGGTGCGTCGCCGCCATGAATTTGGCGAGGGCTGGATATCCTAGGATGGCGTTGTACGGGAGGCCGATGTAGGCGACGTCGAAGTCGATGAGCTTGGTGCAGTAGATGTAGCGCGTGCCGAAGGTGACGGGGAGGCAGATCTGCCCCAGGGGAACGACAGAGACATCGGCCACCCCTGAGAAGGGCTTGGTGGGGGCGAGCTGGTCGTAAGGCACCTGGAGCAGGTCGAAGGCTTCCATGGAGAGGACGTTGAGGTTAGCGCCACCATCGATGAGGGTCCTGGTAACCATGACATTGCTGATGGTGGGCATGCATAGCATGGGGAGTGCGCCGGCGTCGACCGTAGCCCTAGGGTGATCTCTGGAGTCGAAGGTGATGTCGGTCTTAGGCGCCGCCCGGCCTAGAGGAGCCCCCTGCCGCGCCTGGGCGGCCCTCACCTGCCAGAAGAGGTGCTTGACGTGGCGACTCGAAGCTGGGGCCTGCGACCCGCCGATGATGGACGCAACCACGTGATGTGTCGGCATCGCGAAGCATACAATGAACAGGCCACGCACCTCCTCCCATGAGGCCACCGAGGACTCCGGCAGGTTGAGCAGCCAGGAGCGTGGTATGCCCGTGAGAGCCATAGGGTGCCAGTTCGCCATGACTTTGTTGTCGCCGCCCGCCGCCCAGATAGCCTGCGCGTACAGCCGGAGGAACTCCTCGGGGTCCACCGCACAGTCGTATCGCGGGGGCATTGATGGCGTGAACTTCTGTGGCCACCGCACCCACCGAAGGCCGGGGGAAAAGGCCCGAAGGCCCGCAACGCCCCCGGAAGTGCCTGACGACCCAATGGGTGGGACAAAATCGGCCATGGGATCCGTGAGTCATGAGTGGAGCGCGGCTGAGGAGGAGGACGAGCTTCGACAAGCCCCTACCTGGTGCGCCAAATGTTGGATTCAGGGCTCTGCAGACCTAAGAAAGGTTTGAACTCTGGGGCCTGTGTGAAGAACTCAACCTCTCAAGCCTGCCTACCCGTCGCTCCGCGATCTAGCCTAGCCGGACTCGCGTGAAGGTGTGGAAGAAGATGAACATGGCAGTTTACCCAGGTTCGGGCCACCTTGCGGTGTAAAACCCTACTCCTGCTTTGTGGTGGATTGGCCTCACGAGGGGCTAAGGATGAACCAGTACAGTGGATGAACAACCTTGCGAGTGCTTGGGAATGAGAATGAGTCGACCAGGTTCGGATCGATCCCCTTCTTCGGTGGTGGCTAACCTATACTTATAGTGGCCTCGGTCCACTTCCCCCAAAAGGTAGGCGGGAAGGGATCCCACAGTGGCCAATTTGAAAGGGGACAAGTAGTACATCTTTTTTGGAAATATGCCCTAGAGGCAATAATAAATTTGTTATTATCATATTTCCCTTCTCATGATAATCGTTTATTATCAATGCTAGAATTGTATTGATCCGAAACTCAAACACATGTGTGGATACATAGACAACGTGTCCCTAGTGAGCCTCTACCGGACTAGCTCATTGATCAAAGATGGCTATGGTTTCCTAGCCATGGACATGAGTTGTCATTTGATAACGGGATCACATCATTAGAAAAATGATGTGATGGACAAGACCCAAACTATGAATGTAGCATATGATCGTGTCAAGTTTATTGTTATTGTTTTCTGCATGTCAAGTATATGTTCCTATGACCATGAGGTCATGCAACTCACTGACACCGAAGGAGTACTTTGTGTGTACCAAACATCGCAACATAACTCGGTGACTATAAAGGTGCTCTACAGGTATCTCCGAGGGTGTCTATTGAGTTGGCATGGATCAAGACTGGGATTTGTCACTCCGTATGACGAAGAGGTATCTCAGGGCCCACTCGGTAATACAACATCACAATGAGCTTGCAAGCAATGTGACCAATGAGTTAGTCACGGGATCTTGTATTACGGAACAAGTAAAGAGACTTGCCAGTAACGAGATTGAACTAGGTATGGGAGATACCGATGATCGAATATCGGGCAAGTAACATACCGATAGACAAAGGGATTAGCTGAATCCTTGACATCGAGGTTTGACCGATAAGATCTTCGTAGAATATGTAGGAACCAAAATGGGCATCCAGGTCCCGCTATTGTTTATTGACCATAGAGGTGTCTCGGTCATGTCTGCATGGTTCTCGAACCCACAGGGCCTAGACACTTAACGTTTGGTGACGATATAAGTATAGTTCAGTCATTATGGTGGTTTCCGAAGGTTGTTCAGAGTCCCGGATGAGATCCCGGACATGACGAGGAACTCCAAAATGGTCCGGAGGTGAAGATTGATATATTGGACGAAGGGTATTGGAGTCCTGAATTGTTCCGGGGGTACCGGGTGATGACCAGCATCACCGAAAGGGGTTTCGGGGGGCCCTGGCAAGTGTTGGGGGGCCCCATGGGCCAACGGGAGGGGGCAAACCAGCCCACTAAGGGGCTATGCGCCCCCCTCACGCTTTCCCATGTAACCAGAAGGGGTGGGGGCGCTCCCCTAGGGTAGCCACCCCCTTTGCCTTGGGGGCCAAGGCTCCCGGGGGGGAGGCACACCAAAATCCATCTAGGGTTTCCCTCTGGTGGCCATCGCCCCCCCTAGGGAACCCTAGGGCACCCCTCCTCCTCCCTTCCCCCTATATATAGAGGGGTAGAGGGAGGGCAGCCGCACCGATCTATGCCACGGTGCTGCCCTCCCTCTCCCTCGTTGTCCTTCTTCTTCTCCGTGAGGCTTGGCGAAGCCCTGCTGAGATTTCTCCACCACCACCGCCACCACGCCGTCGTGCTGCCGGAGGACTCAAGATACTACTTCGCCATCGCTCGCTGGATCGAGGAGGTGAAGACGTCATCAAGCCGTACGTGTGTTGAACGCGGAGGTGCCGTCCGTTCGGCACTAGATCGGGAGTTCGCGGGACGGATCATGATTGGATCGCGAAGACGTTCGACTACATCAACCACGTTTCTTAACGCTTCCGCTTAGGGATCTACAAGGGTATGTAGATGTAATCTCTCCTCTCATAGATGGTCATCTCCTAGATTGATCTTGGTGAGCGTAGGAATTTTTTTTAGTTCCCTTGCAATGTTTCCCAAAAGTGGTATCGGAGCTAGGTCTATGCGTAGATGACATCACGAGTAGAACACAAAGGAGTTTGTGGGCGTTGATATTCAGATTGCTTCCTTCATTGGTCTTTCTTTATTCTGCAGTATTGTGGGATGAAGCGGCCTGGACCAACTTTACATGTCCACGTACATGAGACTGGTTCCATTGAATGACATGTGACTTTGTTGCATAAAGATGGCTGGCGGGTGTCTGTCTCTCCCACCTTAGTTGAATCGGATTCGACAAAGGCGGTCCTTGTAGAAGGTTAAATAGCAACTTGCATATCACCGTTGTGGCTTTGCATAGGTAAGAATCGTTCTTGCTAGATAACCATAGCAGCCACGTAAAACATGCAACAACAATTAGAGGACGTCTAACTTGTTTTTGCAGGGTATGTTGTGATATAATATGGCCAAAGATATGATGAGATATATTCGATGTATGAGATAATCATGTTTGTAATAGTTTATATCGACTTGCATGTCGATGCATACGGCAACCGGCAGGAGCCATAGGGTTGTCTTTAATTATTGTATGACCTGCGTGTCAATCATTAAGTGCTATGTAATGCTTTACTTTATCGCTAAGCAGTAGCAATAGTATTAGAAGCATGGTTGGCGTGACAACCCCGATGGCGGCACGATGATGGAGATCATGGTGTCATGCCGGTGACGATGGAGATCATGCCGGTGCTTTGGAGATGGAGATCAAAAGCACAAGTTGATGGCCATATCATGTCTCTTATGATTTGCATGTGATGTTAATCCTTTTATGCATCTTATTTTGCTTAGGACGACGTTAGCATTATAAGGAGACCCCTCACTAAAATTTCAAGATAAAATTGTGTTCTCCCCAAGTGTGCACCGTTGCGAAAGTTCGTTGTTTCGAAGCACCACATGATAATCGGGTGTGATAGACTCTACGTTCACATACAACGGGTGCAAGCCAGTTTTTGCACATGCGGAACACTTGGGTTAAACTTGACGAGCCTAGCATGTACAGACATGGCCTCGGAACACAAGAGACCGAAAGGTCGAACATGAGTCATATAGGAGATATGATCAACATGGAGATGTTCACCATTGAAACCACCTCATCTCACGTGATGATCGGACTTGGGTTGTTGAATTTGGATCATGTTACACTCGGACAACCGGAGGGATGTTGATTTGAGTGGGAGTTCTTAGGTAATATGATTAATTGAACTCATTATCATGAACATAGTCTAATTTGTCTTTGCAAATTATGTTGTAGATCAATAGCTCGCGCTATAGCTCCCTATTTTAATACGTTCCTAGAGAAACACTAAGTTGAAAGATATTGTAAGCAATTATGCGGATTAGGGCCGTAGTCTGGGGATTGTCCTCACTGCTGCACAGAAGGCTCGTGTCCTTGATGCACCGCTCGGTGTGCCAACCCCTCCAGCGTCGTCTGTGGATGTTGTGAACATCTGGCAGACACGTTCTGATGACTACTTGATAGTTTTGTGCGCCATGCTTTACGGCTTAGAATCGAGGCTCCAAAGGCGTTTTGAATGCCATGGAACATATGAGATGTTCCAAGAGCTAAAATTGGTATTTCAGGCTCATGCCCGTGTTGAGAGGTATGAGACCTCTGACAAGTTCTTTGCCTACAAGATGGAGGAGAATAGCTCAGCCAGTGAGCATGTGCTCAGAATGTTTGGGTGCTACAATCACTCGAATCAAGTGGGAGTTAATCTTCCAGATAAGATAGTGATTGACAAAGTTCTCCAGTCACTATCACCCAGCTACTAGAGCCTCGTGATGAACTATAACATGCAAGGGATGGAGATGATCCCGGAGCTGTTCGCGGTGCTTAAGGCCGCGAAGGTAGAAATCAAGAAGGAGCATCAAGTGTTGATGATTAATAAGACCACTGGTTTCAAGAAGGGCAAGGGCTAGAAGGGAAACTTCATGAATGGCAAGCCAGTTGCCGCTCCAGTGAAGAAACCCAAGGTTGAACCTAAAGCCGAGACTAAGTGCTTCTATTGTAAGGGAAACGGTCACTGGTAGCGGAACTACCCCAAATACTTGGTAGATAAGAAGGCTGGCAACTTCAACAAAAGTATATTTGATATACGTTTTATTGATGTGTACCTTACTAGTACTCCTAGTAGCACCTGGGTATTAGATACTGGTTCAGTTGCTAATATTGGTAACTCGAAACAAAAGCTACGGAATAAACGGAGACTAACTAAGGGCGAGGTAACGATGTGTGTTGGAAGTGTTTCCAAGGTTGATGTGATCACCATCGCACGCTCCCTCTACCTTTGGGATTAGTATTGAACCTAGATAAATGTTATTTGGTGTATGCTTTGAGCATGAACATGATTAGATCGTGTTTATTGCAATATAGTTATTCGTTTAAGTCAGAGAATAATGGTTATTCTGTTTACATGAATAATACCTTCTATGGTCATGCACCCAAGGTGAATGGTTTATTGAATCTCGATCGTAGTGATACACTTGTTCATAACATTGATGCCAAAAGATGTAGAGTTGATAATGATAGTACCACTTTCTTGTAGCACTGCTGCTTAGGTCATATTGGTGTAAAGCGCATGAAGAAACTCCATGCTGATGGAGTTTTGGAGTCACTTGATTTTTGAATCACTTGACACATGCGAACCATGCCTCATTGGCAAGATGACTAAAACCCCGTTTTCCGGATCAGTGGAATGAGCAAGTGACTTGTTGGAAAGCATACATGCTGATGTGTGCGGTCCGATGAGTGTTGACGCGCGTGGTGGATATCATTGTTTCCTCACTTTCACTGAAGATTTAAGTAGATATGGGTATGTTTATTTAATGAAGCATAAGTCTGAAACGTTTGAAAAGTTCAAGCAATTTCAGAGTGAAGTTGAGAATCACCGTAACAAGAAGATCAAATTCCAATGATCCGATTGAGGGGGAGAGTATCTGAGTTATGAGTTTGGCAATCACTTAAGACAATGTGGAATTGTTTCACAACTAACGCCGCCTGGAACACCACAGCGTAATGTTGTGTCCGAACATCGTAATCGTACCTTATTGGATATGGTGCGTTCTATGATGTCTCTTGCCGATCTATCACTATCGTTTTGGGGTTATGCATTAGAGACAACTACATTAACTTTAAATAGGGCACCATCTAAGTCCGTAGAGATGACACCATATGAATTGTGGTTTGGCAAAAAACCTAAGTTGTCGTTCCTTAAGGCTTGGGGTTGCGATGCTTATGTCAAAAGGCTTCAGCCAAAAAGCTCGAACCCAAAGCGGACAAATGCGTCTTCATAGGATACCCAAAGGAGACGATTGGGTATACCTTCTATCTCAGATCCGAGCGCAAAGCGTTTGTCGCTAAGAACGGGTCCTTTCTCGAGAAAGAGTTCTCTCGAAAGAATTGAGTGGGAGCAAGATAGAACTTGATGAGGTTGTTGAACCTTTACTTCAACCAGTGAGTAGTGCAGTGCAGAAAGATGTTTCTGTGACACCTACGTCAGTTGAAGAGGAAGCTAATGATAGTGATCATGAAGCTTCGGATCAAGTTACTATCAAACCTCGTAGGTCGACAAGGATACGTACTGCTCCTGAGTGGTATGGTAAACATGTCTTAGAGGTCATGTTGTTGGACAACGGTGAACCTACAAGCTATGGAGAAGCGATGGTGGGCCCAGATTCCAACAAATGGCTAGGAGCCATGAAATCCGAGATGGGATCCATGTATGAAAACAAAGTATGGACTTTGGAAGTATTACCTGATAGGCGAAAGCCCATTCGAAATAAATGGATTTTCAAGAAGAAGACGGACGCGGACTGTAATATCACCGTCTATAAAGCTCAACTTGTGGCAAAAGGGTTTTCACAAGTTCAAGGAGTTGACTATGATGAGACTTTCTCACCCGTAGCAATGCTTAAGTCCATCAGAATCATGTTGGCAATAGCTGCATTTTTCGATTATGAAATCTGGCAAATGGATGTCAAAACAGCGTTCCTTAACGGTTTCCTTAAGGAAGGGCTGTATATGATGCAATCAGAAGGTTTTGTCGATCCAGAGAATGTTGACAAGGTGTGCAAGCTCCAGCGATCCATTTATGGATTGGTGCTAGCATCTCGGAGTTGGAACTTTTGCTTTGATGAGGTGATCAAAGCGTTTGGATTTATACAAGTTTACGAAGAAGCTTGTATTTGCAAGAAAGTGAGTGGGAGCACTACAACATTTCTGATAAGTATATGTGGTTCACATATTGTTGACCAGAAATGATGTAGAATTTCTGGAAATCATAAAGGGTTGTTTGAAAGGACTTTTTCAAAGGAAGACCTGGGTAAAGCTACTTACATGTTGGGCATCAAGATCTATAGAGATAGATCAAGATGCCTGATAAGATTTTCATAGAGCACATACGTTGACATGATTTTGAAGAAGTTCAAAATGGATCAGTCCAAGAATGGGTTCTTGCCTGAGTTGTAAGGTGTGAAGTTGAGTGAGACTCAAAGCTCGACCACGGCTGAAGAAAGAGAAAGGACAAAGGTCGTCCCCTATGCCTTAGCCATAGGCTCTATACGATATGCCATGCTGTGTACCGCACCTGATGTGTGCCTTGCTACATGTCTGGCAAGGGGGTACAAGAGTGATCCACAAGTGGATCACTGGACAGCGGTCAGAATTATCCTTAGAAGAATAAGGAAATGTTTCTCAGTTATGGAGGTGATAAAGAGTTTGCTGTAAAGGGTTATGTCGATGCAAGCTTTAACACCTATCCGGATGACTCTGAGTAGAGTTTCTCAGTTATGCAGGTGATAAAGAGTTCGGCGTAAAGGGTTACGTTGATGCAAGTTGTAACGCCAATCCGGATGACTCTGAGTAGCAAACCGGATACGTATAGTGGAGCAGCCGTTTGGAACAGCTCCAAGTAGAGCTTGGTAGCAACATCTACATTATGACATAAAAATTTGCGAAGTACATGCAGATCTGAATGTTGTAGACCCGTTGACTAAAACCTCTCTCACAAGCAAAACATGATCAAACCCTAGACCTAATTGGGTGTTAATCACATGGTGATGTGAACTAGAATATTGAACCTAGTGCAAGTGGGAGACTGTTGGAAATATGCCCTAGAGGCAATAATAAATTAGTTATTATCATATTTCCCTGTTCATGATAATCATTTATTATCCATGCTAGTATTCTATTGATCGGAAACTAAAATACATGTGTGGATACATAGACAACAACGTGTCCCTAGTGAGCCCCTACTAGACTAGATCGTTGATCAAACATGGCTATGGTTTCCTAGCCATGGACATGAGTTGTCATTTGATAACGGGATCACATCATTAGGAGAATGATGTGATGGACAAGACCCAAACTATGAACGTAGCATATGATCGTGTCAAGTTTATTGCTATTGTTTTCTACATGTCAAGTATATGTTCCTATGACCATGAGATCATGCAACTCACTGATACCGGAGGAGTACCTTGTGTGTACCAAACGTCACAATGTAACTGGGTGACTATAAAGGTGCTCTACAGGTATCTCCGATGGTGTCTGTTGAGTTGGCATGGATCAAGACTTGGATTTGTCACTCCGTATGACGGAGAGGTATCTTAGGGCCCACTCGGTAATATAGCATCACAATGAGCTTGCAAGCAATGTGACCAAATGAGTTAGTCACGGGATCTTGTATTACAGAATGAGTAAAGAGACTTGTCGTTAACGAGATTGAACTAGGTATGGAGATACCGACGATCGAATCTCAGGCAAGCAACATACCGATTGTTGGGGATATAACTATTGGGTGACTTAAAGATGAAGATGGCGGGTCATGAAGCAAGCTTATTGAAGGCCCAAGAGCCAGAGGCGACTTGAGGCCCAAGAGGATGAACCGCCATATGATTAAACTATATTGTAAGGTAAGCTTAGTTAGTCACCGAGCCGGACACATTGTGTATGAGCCGGCTGGGACTCCGTAAGCTGCCGGGAATCAACCTGTGTATATAAAGGGGTGACCCGGCGGTGGCTTAACTCAGAAAACAATCAATCGAAAGCTAGGTCAAGCGTATTCGCTCCCTTGTAATCGAAACTCCAGCAATACAACTGAAAGCAGGACGTAGGCCTTTACCTCATTGAGAGGGGCCGAACCTGGGTAAACTCTCTGTGTCCTTTGTCCCATTCAACCCCTTCAAGCTAGCCTAGTTGCGATGGCTCCACACCTAAGTCCTTTTGCTAGGGCATCTGCCGTGTTAAGTCCACGATAGTTGGCGCCCACCATGGGGCCAGCGCGCGGTGGTTTCGAGTTCTTGAAGGGCAACTTCGCAGGGATCAAGGGATACGCTGTGGGCCAGATGACCAAGAGTCGTCGCAGCAAGCTCTACATCGATGATGCAGGCTGGGGCCCCGAGGCCGGCTCAATCGAGTACGTGTACCGGGTCCCCTTCGGCGGAATCAATGTCTTCATTAGCAAGATCGGTGAGTCAGGGCCTAAGCCGGACACCTGCACCGACATCGTCGAGATGGCTCAGCGTGCACGACCCGCCAAGTTTCAACCCGCCATAAAGCATGCCTTTGTTGGTTGCATCCAAGGGGCGGATCTTGAGGAAGGAACTGTATCCGGTGGAGAGACGGTCATCTACTCCGATGATGAGTCCTCAACCGGCGAGACTGATTCAATGTATCAGTTACAAGACGTCCGGCTTGGGGGCTATTCCGATGGTGACAGTATTCCGGACCCCAATGAGCCACCGAACAGAGTCGCGATCTTCATGTCCGGCACTCAACCAGTGCTCAATTCATCAACTGCTGCAGCCATGACTTCCGGTTCAACGGCCGCGGCAACAGCCGGGGCAAGTAACTCTGCGCGCCCGCCGACTCAAGTTTTATCCGAGCTCTTGGAGGCTTTGGCGACCTTATTAACTGCAGAGGTAACACCGGAGAATCAAGCACAGCATAAGGTGGATGTCACGAAACTGCAAGATGAGATAGCTCAAGCCAAGGAGGAGTTTAATGCTGAAAATACTAGGATGGCGACAGAACGAGCCGCCCTGGACGCTGCGTCTCAACGGATTCAAGCAGAGAATTTCCGGTTAAGCCTGGATCAGAATGCATCTAACGCTGTTCTGCGAAGGAGGCACCAGAGTCGTCTACCTCCGGAGTACGATGCAAGGAATCTTTTCAACACACCTGGGGCTGGAACTAGTAACCCGCCCGTGGTGAACCGGGTTGTTGAGGCGACCGGGACGGGAGTGATGGTTCAACCACGTGCTGCAGACCCGCCATGACCCGCCGCGTGCTGGTAACGATGCTCAAACTTTGGTAGATTAGGGCAGGGCACGTCGGGAGGCCGAGCTGGCGGCTCAGTTGACAGCTCATCAACAATCTCCGGTTTACCCATCGGCGTCCGTGGAGGCAGGAGTAACCTCTAGAACCCTTGGGGTGCCATGCTTAGTGCCGGCTTTACGTAATGAGCGTCTACCCAAGGATTTTAAGGGCCCTCGCAAGGTGCCTAATTACACAGCGGATCAGCCCCCAGAGGCTTGGATTGAGAGTTATGAGATGGCCATGGAGATGTTGGATGTTAGTGATGCTGCATGTGCTAAGTACTTCACTATGATGTTGGATGGACCGGCGCGCACTTGGTTGAAGGGATTGCCCCCAGCCTCCGTCAGGTCATGGGCTGAGTTGAGGACGCATTTTATCCAAAATTTCAAAGACACGTGCAAGAAGCCTATGTCGATTCTTGATTTAGACTCTTGCGTCTAGGGTGAGGGCGAGTCAACCACCAATTGGGTGCGCCGGATATCAACTATTATTCACTCGTCGGACAGTATCAACGCCGGTTCAACCGTCCTAATGTTGGAAAATAATTGCCGTTTCCTCCCCCTTAAGCAGAAGCTGGGCGGCTTAAGCGCCACTGCAATGATATGGGAGAGCTCATGGCAGCTCTCGTCAAATATGCTGATTCTGATAGCACTAAGGACCCCGAGTCCGATGAGGAGAAAGTTGGGAAAGGGAAGAAGAATGGCAATGCAAAGGGACAGCAGCATAGTCCAGCGGGTCAAGGTAACAATGGTAAGCGCAAGCAGTCGGGCGGCGGTTCAGATTTTGTAGTGAACACCAACACGTAGAATAATAATCAGGGTCGCAAGGGGAAGTCATCAGTGGCCCGGTTTGGCGGGCCAAAGTTCAACATTGAGGCGATGATGAATCAGCCTTGCCCAAAGCACGGTAAGCAGGATAAGTCGGCCAGCCATCTATGGAAAGATTGCTTCATCATGAGGGAATATAGAAATTCCAACTTTTTCCAGAACAATCACGACTCGCATGGCGGGTCAGGATCCGGCTCTCATGGACTTGGCTTTGGAGATGGCAGTTCAAGCTCCAGCTTTCAGGGCCAATGCAATCAAGGTGGTTTTAATCAGCAATCTGGTCGAGGGAATCAGCAGCAATAATCTGGTTATCAGAGTAATCCGAAGCAGTTGAATAGCAGTCAATATCACGTGTTTACCACAAGCCTATGCAAACGTGATCAGAAGCTTCATAAGCGAGCAGTGAACACGGTTGAGCCGGCAGTTCCTCGTTACTTGCGATGGTCTGAACAGCCTATTGTGTGGAGTCGTGAGGATCACCCGCCCCGGGTTGACAATCCGGGTCAATTGGCTTTGGTGGTTGTGCCTCAGGTTGGAGGGTACAAGTTTACTAAAGTGCTCATGGATGGAGGCAGTAGTATCAATATCCTTTACTATGATACTTTTCGCCGTATGAATTTGACTGACAAAGATCTTAAGCCATCTTCTACTGTCTTTCATGGGGTGGTGCCTGGTAGGTCGGCATATCCAGTGGGTAAGATAACTTTGGAGGTAGCTTTTGGCGATGATCACGATTACAGGGCTGAAAAGTTAACCTTCGAGGTGGTCAAGATTCAGAGCCCTTATCACGCCTTGTTTGGGCGGCCGGCTTATGCCAAGTTTATGGCGCGGCCTTGTTATGTTTATCTGCAGCTCAAAATGCCGGGTCATAAGGGCACCATCATGGTGCATTGTAACAGGAAGATAGCCCTGGAATGTGAAGAAGGCGACGCTTCTTATGCTGAGTCTGTTTGTGCGACAGAGGAGTTGAAGTTCTACAAAGATAATGTTGACCCGGCAGATATGACACCTTTGAAAAAACCAACCAAAGAGCATGATCCCTTGTTGAAGTTTAAGTCGGCAGATGACACCAAGCTGGTTGACTTTGTTCCTAGTGACTCATCCAAGCAGTTCAGTATCAATGCTAATATGGATCCGAAATAGGAAGGCGCGCTCATCGAGTTCATCCGTCACAATCGGGACATCTTTGCATGGAAACCTTCAGACATGCCAGGTGTACCGAGGGAACTCGCTGAGCACACTCTCAATATTGATCCAAAGTTTAAACCGGTCAAGCAATTCCTTCGTCGTTTTAATGAAGAGAGGCGCAAGGCCATTGGTGAGGAAGTGGCTCGGCTCTTGGCGGTTGGGTTTATTGTTGAAGTTTTTCATCCTGAGTGGTTGGCTAACCCGGTGCTAGTACTTAAAAAGAATGGCACTTGGCGTATGTGTGTGGATTACACAGACCTTGACAAGGCCTGTCCGGCTGACCCTTTTGCTCTCCCTCGTATTGATCAGATCATCGATGCTACGGCGGGTTGCGAGCGTTTGAGTTTTTTGGATGCTTACTCTGGTTATCATCAGATCAAAATGGCAGTTAAGGACAAGGAGAAGACAGCTTTCATCACTCCCTTTGGAGCCTTCTGCTATGTGTCTATGCCTTTTGGGCTCAAGAGTGCCTAGGCGACTTATCAGCAGTGTGTTCAAAATTGCCTGCATGACCAGATTGGACTCAATGTTCATGCTTATGTGGATGATATTGTTGTGAAATCCAGGAAGAAAGAGACTTTGATAGATGATTTAAAAGAGACCTTTGACAATCTCCGGGTCTACAAGATGATGCTTAACCCGGCCAAGTGTGTCTTTGGTGTGCCAGCAGGCAAGCTGTTGGGTTTTTTAGTTTCTGAAAGAGGCATTGAAGCTAACCCGGAGAAAATCAAGGCTATCATTCTTTGGTTAAGCCGGTGTGTATTAATGACGTCCAGCGTCTGGCAGGTCGTATTGCGGCTTTAAGCCAGTTTATAAGTCGTTTGGATGATAAGGCTATCCCTCTATATCAGATGATGAAGAAAACAGATCATTTTGTCTGGAGTGATGCTGCTAATCAGGCATTTGAGGCATTGAAAAAGCAGTTGGCTGAGCCGCCAATCCTTGCAGCTCCTATTGATAAGGAGCCCTTGTTGTTATATGTAGCTGCTAACAGCCGAGCCGTCAGTGTGGCTATTGTTGTGGAAAGAAAGGAATTAGGCAAGGAATATCCGGTTCAGCGGCCGGTTTATTATGTCAGTGAGGTACTCATTGAATCCAAGTAGAGATACCCACATTGGCAGAAGCTAGTTTATGGCGTGTTCATGGCTAGTCGTAAGTTGAAACAGTATTTCCTTGGTCATCCCATCACTATGGTCAGTTCTGCTCCCTTGGGAGATATTATTCAAAACAGAGAAGCCACAGGTCGGGTTGCCAAGTGGGCCATTGAGCTTGGACCCCATGGTTTGAAGTATATGCCTCGGACAGCTATCAAATCTCAAGCACTTGTAGATTTCATCAATGACTGGACAGAGTTGCAGATGCCTGAAGAAAAGCTGGATAGCACATATTGGACTATTCACTTCGATGGATCTAGGCAGTTGGAAGGCTTGGGGGCTGGAGTTGTTTTGACTTCCCCACGAGGTGATAAATTTTGTTATGTTCTAAGGTTGATGTTCCCTTGTACTAACAATGCAGCTGAGTATGAAGCCTTGCTCCATGGTCTTCGGATGGCTAAAGAGATGAATCTAAGCCGGGTGAGGTGTTTTGGCGACTCAGACTTGGTGGCTCAGCAAGTTTCAGGCACTTGGGATTCCAAGGACCCACTCATGGCGGCTTATCGCCGAGAGGTTGATTCTATTGCTGGTCATTTCAAGGGTTATCAAGTGGAGCATGTTGATCACCGGAAAAATGACGCTGCTGATGCTCTAAGCTGACTAGGGTCCCAGCGTAAGCCGGTACCACCTAATATCTTCCTTGATATCTTGCATAATCCTTCGGTTAAATTGCCTACGGAGGAAGATCTTGCTATTCCTGACCCAGAGGCACAGTTGGTGGCGGCTCTCCATGTTATTCCTGATTGGACAGTTCCATATTTGGCTTATATGACCCGGGGCGAGTTACCTAAAGACGAAACTTTGGCTAGGCAGATAACCCGGCGGTCTATGTTAATGACTATTGTCAATGGTGAGTTGCACCGATGCAGTGTTATAGGGGTTTTTTAGCATTGTGTTTCTTCTGAGGAAGGCTGTGAGATTCTAAAAGAGATTCATGAAGGAGATTGTGGCCATCATGCCGGCTCTATGTCTCTCGTGGCTAAGGCTTTTCGTCATGGGTTCTATTGGCTGACGGCTCATGCTGATGCAGAGGATTTGGTTAGTAAGTGCGATGGTTGTCAAAAAAATTCAAGATGAGCTCACGTGCCGGCTCAAGAATTGAGGATGATTCCAATTACTTGGCCGTTTGCAGTCTAGGGGCTGGACATGTTTGGACCTTTTAAAAGATCCAAGGGTAAAAAGACTCACCTCCTGGTGGCAGTTGACAAGTTTACAAAGTGGGTTGAGGCTGAGCCGGTCAGCAAGTGTGATGCAGCGACGGCGGTTCAATTCATCAAAAAGGTGATCTTTCGTTTTGGATACCCTCATAGTATCATCACTGATAATGGTACCAATCTGTCTAAGGGTGCTATGAAAGAATTTTGTCAACAAGAGCATATTCATCTTGACGTTTCATCTTTGGCCCACCTCCAGTCCAATGGTCAAGCTGAAAGAGCCAATCAAGAAATCTTGAGAGGAATAAAACCCCGGCTTATGGTCCCTTTGCAAAGGACGCCGGGTTGTTGTGTTGAGGAGTTGCCTTCGGGACTATGGAGTATCAATACTACCCCCAACAGATCTACGGGTTACATGCCTTTCTTCATGGTTTACGGAGCAGAGGCGGTTCTCCCTAGTGACATCCGTCACGACTCGCCCCGTGTGGCGGCTTATGTTGAAGCTGATAATGAAAAAGCACGTCAGGATGCTCTTAACCTTCTGGATGAGGAACGTGACCTTGCGGCGGCTCGTTCAGCGATTTACCAGCAGGACCTGTGTCGTTATCATAGCCGCCGGGTTAAAACCCGAACCTTTCAAGAAGGTGACTTGGTGCTCTGGCTTATCCAGGATCAAACTGACATGCACAAGTTATCCCCACCTTGGGAAGGGCGCTTTGTGGTCAGCAAAAATCTGAACAATGGGTCATACTACCTTATTGATGTTCGAGACCACAAGGAGTCACACACGTCGGAGGAGGAGACCCGCCGGCCGTGGAACATTGCTCATCTCCGGCCCTATTACACCTGAGCCACCAGATCTTGTGATGTACATATTTCTACCAATGTATATATTATGATTAGTATAATAAAGCCGGCATCCCTGATAATTCAGGGGCTCTGTCATTTCATTTCTGAGAATCTGAGTCTTTGTTGTCAATTCATAAGATCACTTGGGGGCTTCCTGCTCACTGAGCATAGCTATGATTACCCTCTTGATCCAGCTTGCACGCCTTGTTACAGATAACATGTGGGCTTGCTGCTCATTGAGCATAGCTGTGACTACCCTATTGCTCTGGCTTATACGCCTGGATTGAAAGATTACTTGGGGGCTTCTTGTTTAATGAAACAGAGCTTTGTTGTCCCGTGTAATAGGCTTGGACGCCAGGTGTATTCACCAAAAATCCGGGTTATCCTGCCATTGTTTACCTGCCACTCCGACCAGGTAATCCTGGAATGACTCGCCGTACTCTTGACAGTCAATCTTATAAAGACCCTGAACTTGTCAAAGTTAAAATGGCGATGGGTCATGTGAGGCCCGGTTTACAGGTTTGAATGAAGGATTAACTCAGTGGCTGTGCGGCCCTTGAATAGCACTTGATATTGAGGCTTGACAGCCTATGAAGGCCTTGTTTTATCTGATTTATCTTTGATTTGAACATTTTTTGGGTTCATCTTTTGTACCATATTAATATATGGTTTGAAATTGATTCAGGCCATGTAGCCTTGATCCTTGTAACTCATGTTTGAGTATATCCGGAGTTTTGATAACCTGGCCTGGCTTTGCACGATAAGTCGCCAGTGTGTTTTGCTTATACGCTTGGAGTTCTGTGCTCTAAGTCCTTGGGATGTTACCCTTGCTGCGTATGGCGTGGTGAGCCAGCAGTATGAACAAATATCACAGGGCACATGTTATCTGTTTGTATGCAGGCAATGGGATAAACATGATCTGCATGATTGACGATATTATGAGCATAAGTGGCAGATCTTCAACATCGGATCGGCGGCTTAAAAGTATTATACATAAACATGCACGATGGCATGGCAGATCATTGTTTTCAACTACCTATTACAAGGCATTGGACGGCACAAATGAATTGAGTGTTTTTGATGCACACAGCATCCAATGATGCGGATGGTAAACCGGCTCTTGCATCAGTCGGTTTGGTCTTGGCGGGTTGAGGCTTCCTGATCATCCTGCGCCGATTCTTCTTCCTCCTCTATCGTCTAGAAGTTAGGCGATGACCAATCGATCCCAGTCAAAGCTTTGAAAACAGCTTCATCATCTATAAGGGTTGACGGGTCAATGTCAGGAGCAAAGGTGTGCTTACGAGTTGGCGGGATAAGGTCCATGGCCTCATACACCGGCGCCTTCACTTTGGCATTTTCAGCATCATAAACCGGATGATATTTGGAGAGATAAGTCTCTTGGGCCAATTTGCTTGCAAAGGGACGCATCTCCCTTACTATTTTTGTGAAGTCCTCGGCACTGAAGGGAGACCCATCTTCTTTTAAACTCGGACAGCCGGTGGCTAGTTCTGCTGGGTCAAGCTCTGCTTGCCATGCCTTTGCTTGGCTCAAGGCCGTGATGGCACCGGCTCTGGCGGCTGATCATTTTAATTCTTCAACTCTTTGTGGCAGCACAGATAGCTTCTCCAACATTTCCTTGATGAGGGAAGGCGGTTGCTTCTTATGGGTGGAAGCAGAGATAGCTCGTTGAGCCCCAGTGTATAATTGTTCTATAAGAGTGTAGGCAGCTTTCAGCTTCATGCGCATGTCTGAGCCAAAGTGGGAGATTCTGGAGCCTGTGTTGCCAAAGAGATTGATAAGCCAGCTAAATGATTGTTCAAGGCATGGATGATGAAAGATTGAAATATATTATCGCTTACCAAAGATGGCGGCTGTCATGCTATTGATTTGATGTTTTAAGCCGGATAACTCGTCAGTAATTGGCTTAAGGGCAGCTTCAGCATCTTCTGCTCTTTTTTGTAGAGCTGCCTTCTTGGTTTCCGAGCCATTTCTCTCAACACTGAAGTCCTTTCTCAGTTGTTCAATATTTTCCAAAGTGGTCTTCAGTTCTGATTTGGCCTTGGAAGTCTTAGATTGCTGGGTCTGAATGTTTTGCCTCAGGTCACTGACTTGAGATTCCTTCATGTTCAATTCAGCCTGTCACATAAAAAGGCAGGCAGTATGATGTTCTGATGATGATCTTATTTTAAGTCCCAAGCATAATACAAGTATTTTACTTGGCACTTGGGGGCTAATGCACATTGCTCTTTTCTTGAAGACAATTATATGATGACTCGGCTACACTATTATAACTATAGCCGACTCATGGGGGCTACATACTTGGATTTTATTCACAATTATGGTGATAAGTTCCGGCTTATCGATGCTGAATAAGCCGGCCCTTGGGGGCTACATATGCGAAGTTGAGAACTACAATTTGAAGTCCCGGTTTTAGCTATGCAGCTTAAGCCGGCCCTTGAGGGCTACTCGTTTTGACTCTGCAACTCCAAGACACTATGACAGTAATAAAAGATTAAAGAGGTTATCTGAAGTCTACAGTTTATTCAATTCTATCATATCCAGTAGACTTGGCGGCTGACAGAGATATATGGAAAAGATGATAGTGGTTACCTCAAAACGTTCCTTCATAAGGTTGACCAGGCCGGGTTCAAAGTCACGGCTGGTGTGAAGGTGGTTTAGATAGCCTGAATAAATCTCCTGAGCATTGAACTGGGCATAGGCTTCCAAGTCCACTTTCCACTTGCCCTTATCAACAGCAGAAAATTCTTCCTTGGCGCTGTGCTTGGATAAGACGGTGGGATTACCTGGTGCTGCATAAGCCGTCCCAGTGACTATGACATCTTCAGTATCTTGAGCCGGCTGAGCGGGGCTGGGCGGTTTAGCAATTTCTGGATCAACATTCATGGTGTCCATAGTGACGAGGGGCTCTTCTGGTGGCGGGTCATCCATAGCCGTTTCTGAAGTTCGAGGCATGGATTCAGACACGGTCTGCTTCTCCGGGTCAGTAGCCTTGAGATCTTCAGCCGGCTTGTTAACTTTAAGCTTTTTGCTGGGCTTGGCCATGGCGCTGACAATAACAACTCATGATGAGATTAGTGTATTAATAGAATAATGTATTAAGGCAAACAGGCTTAAGTGTTTCTTACCCAGGAACAGTTTTGAACAAGGGAATTTGAGTCCCAGTTGAGTCGCTAGAGGAAGAATGAGAGGTCCCCTGATAGTTTGAATCAGATGGGTCAAGAGGTTGGCGAAAAAGACCCGCCTTGGGGTAAGCTAAGTTGGAAATATGTGAAACCTCTGGACGACGCTTGCGAGGAGCCGGCATGTTTGGTAAGCCGGAAGAAAGAATCCCGCCACCACTGTTCCGGGTTGTGCGGCGAGCTTCATGCTGCTGCTTCTTCAAAATAAAGTTGGGATCCAAGTAAGCTAAAGGGTGAGAAAACCTTACTTTCCGGCTTGCTTGATGAATTTTCTGTCTTGGCAGAGGTTCTGAGTCGGAGGAAAGGATAGTTACCTCTTCACCATCTGCGTGGCTGCCTTCCGCGTCATGTTGATAGTGATCAATGTCAATAAGATGAACAAAAAAGGAGCCAAGAGAATCAAGTTCTACCTCCGACTCTTCATCAAGAGTAAACGGGTCAACTACTTCTGATTTCTTCTTGGCAGGTTTCTTAGCCAAGATTTTGGTCCTGGTCTTCGTGGCCGGTTTATCTTGAAGCCTCTTCTTCCAGAAGGGGGAGTCAGCCTGTAGAGGTTCAAGTAAGAATGAAAACGCAGATTGACAGATAATGAGTTAATGAAAACTGTTCACAAATACTCACAACTGGCGGCTTGTTGAGCGTGCAAAAAGGGTTCAGCCCCGTCTTGCTGCAAGTGGCCAAGCTTTTGTTCAGCAATGTCTTGACCATCTTGTTGAGGCTCTCATCGTCCAATTGCACTCGGCTGTGGCGTTGTGGATCTTTGACGTCACAGGTATACTCGCACATTAAGCCGGTCCGGCGGCTTAAAGGTAAAATTCTCCATGCGACCCAGCATCGAACTAGGTCAACTACAGTTAAGCCATTGGCCATTAAGGCTCTGATTTTTCCAAAAATGGGCATATATTTGGCTCGTTCTGCTGTGCTGATCCGGTCAGGGAGGGTGCCTATTGCTAAGCCGGCTCGGACGATAACTCGGCAAAGGATTTTTACCTTCTGGAGATGTGTCTTGGCAGTAAAACCAAGTCTGGTTCCAGTCCTTGGGATGACTGGGAAGTGCAGCGGCTGGGAAAGTAGCTTCTTTGCGCCTCTGGATTGAAATGCCGCCTAGTTCTAGGCTGGGCCCATCTGTGAACTCAGTCTGGCGGTTCAAGTAATAGAATTCCCAGAACAGCTCTAGAGTGGGTTCCTGTTGAAGATATACTTCGCAGAAAACTTGGAAGTTGTAGATGTTTGAAACAGAGTTGGGCCCAATATCTTGCAGATGAAGTTGAAAGAACTGCATCACATCACGAAAGAATTTTGAGCCGGGTGGAGTGAACCCCCGGAGCATGTGATCAGTGAAACTACAACTTCACCCTCTTTTGGTTCAGGGGTGGTCTCGGTTCCTGGGGCCCTCCAGTGGATCACACTCTTTTTAGCCAGGACGCCTTCGTTTAGAAATTCAGTAAGGATTTCTTCCGTGATAGTGGAAACGACCCAGTTGCATGAGGTGACAGTTTTGGTCATTTTGAGGATGAAGGCCTGAAAGGAAAATATTACCGGTTTAAGATTATGTTGTTAAGCCGGCCAATGATTGAAAAGTGAGTGTTATAAAGGTTGACATGATTAAACCGGAAGGCAGTGCTCGGTCATACGAATTGTGAACACGTATTGGCGGCTTAACAAGGGGACTAATGGTACATGGCGGGTTACGGTTTGTCAGTTAAGCCGCCCAAACAGTTGCCATATTTCAGAACTATGAGTGAGGATTTGCTAAGTGATGGACAAACAGATTCCATGGATCGACGCTACGATTTTGGATCTACAACAGTTCAGAAAATGAAATAGATTCTAAACCTAAGGTGACGGCAGCGGAAAGTTCATGTGCTCAGATGAGATCTTTTATAGAGGGGATGTATTCTGGTATTGAAAACGAGTGCTAAACTGCTACCGCACAAGTTTGGTATCATATTCAGATCAAGACTACTCGATCTAAAGAAGAACCAAGAAGAACTCCGACAAACTGGGCGAACCCTAATGGAGATCTGATTTGTGGGAGGAGGAGTACTTACTGATGCTGTTGAACAGCGGAGGCGTGCCGCAGTGCTCTGGTCCGATCAGGTCGATGAAGCGGCCGGAGTTGAGGATGCTGGACGGAGACGGCGGCAGTGGAGCTCGGGATGGCAGAGGCGTCATGAGGAAGGAGATGAAGACGAGGGGGCAAGGTAAAAGTGAAGAGGCAGACCCCCTATCCCTATTTATAAGGAGGTGGATAAATGGCACGCGCGGGAATCGAGGAGGTTGAAAAAATGATTATGTGGCCACAAAGACGCCTCGATTTTTGGAAGATCCATTGAAAATAAAGATTTCTTGAGATATTCTGGGTCTGCATGTAATTAATGCGCCTGATGTCATGGCGGGTTACCATGGTTCTGCGAACTGACGTCATGGCGGGTTACAGAAAAGTTCATAAAGTTGATGATGGAAGATTCTGCTAAGTCAGGTACTGAAGATTGATGTGAACAAGTTCAAATTAACCTGGGGCCTAATGTTGGGGATATAACTATTGGGTATGACCCACCCAGGAGGGGCCGGGTCATACCACTGGTGACTTAAAGATGAAGATGGCGGGTCATGAAGCAAGCTTATTGAAGGCCCAAGACCCAGAGGCGACTTGAGGCCTAAGAGGATCAACCGCCATATGATTAAACTATATTGTAAGGCAAGCTTAGTTAGTCACCGAGCCGGACACCTTGGGTATGAGCCGGCCGGGACTCTATAAGCCACCGGGCATCAACCTGTGTATATAAAGGGGTGACCCGGCGCCGGCTTAACTCATAAAACAATCAATCGAAAGCTAGGTCAAGCGTATTCGCTCCCTTGTAATCAAAACTCCAGCAATACAACTAAAAGCAGGACGTAGGCCTTTACCTCATTGAGAGGGGACGAACCTGGGTAAACTCTCTGTATCCTTTGTTCCATTCAACCCCTTCAAGATAGCCTAGTTGCGATGGCTCCACACCTAAGTCCTTTTGCTAGGGCATCTGCCATGTTAAGTCCACGACACCGATAGACAAAGGGAACTACATACGTGATTAGCTGAATCCTTGACATCGAGGTTTGACCGATAAGATCTTCATAGAATATGTAGGAACCAATATGGGCATCCAGGTCCCGCTATTGGTTATTGACCGTAGAGGTGTCTCGGTCATGTCTGCATGGTTCTCGAACCCGTAGGGTCTACACACTTAACGTTTGGTGATGATATAATTATAGTTCAGTCATTATGGTGGTTACCGAAGGTTGTTCGGAGTCGCGGATGAGATCCGGAATGACGAGGAACTCCGGAATGGTCCGGAGGTGAAGTTTGCTATATTGGACGAAGGGTATTGGAGTTCAGAATTGTTCCGGCCGTACTGGGTGATGACCAGCATCACCGAAAGGGGTTTCGGCGGGCCCCGGCAAGTGTTGGGGGGGGCCCATGGGCCAAGGAAAGGTGGCAAACTAGCCCACTAAGGGGCTGTGCACCCCCCTCACCCTTTCCGACGTAACCAGAAGGGGTGGGGGCGCTCCCCTAGGGAAGCCACCCCCTTGCCTTGGGGGCCAAGGCTCCCGGGGGGAGGCGCACCAAAACCCATCTAGGGTTTCCCTCTGGTGGCCGCCACCCACCCCCCTAGGGAACCCTAGGGCACCCCTCCTCCTGCCTTCCCCCTATATATAGAGGGGTAGAGGGAGGGCAGCCGCACCGATCTTTGGCTCGGCGTTGCCCACCCTCACCCTCGTAGTCCTTCTTCTTCTCCGTGAGTCTTGGCGAAGCCCTGCTGAGATTTCTCCACCACCACCGCCACCACGCCGTCGTGCTGCCGGAGGACTCAAGCTACTACTTCACCATGGCTCGCTGGATCGAGGAGGTGAAGGTGTCATCAAGCCGTACGTGTGTTGAACGCGGAGGGGCCGTCCGTTTGGCACTAGATTGGGAGTTCGTGGGACGGATCATGATTGGATCGCGAAGACGTTCGACTACATCAACCGCGTTTCTTAATGCTTCTGCTTAGCGATCTACAAGGGTATGTAGATGCAATCTCTCCTCTCGTAGATGGTCATTTCCTAGATTGATCTTGGTGAGCGTAGGAAATTTTTTTGTTTCCCTTGCAACATTCCCCAACAATCTTATCCTGACGAAAAGGTGGTCTTCGCCTACATAGCCTCTGGTCGTGACGCATCAGTGGGCTCGCCGATGACATCCGTCCTGGCGTCCTGGCGGTCTTGGTCTTGTAGCACTGGAATGGAAACCTTTGCCAGGCTCCTTGGGAACCCGTGTCTGCGCTTGCCTCCTTAGCACCAAAGAGGAAACTGCCTCCTTTGCGCCCGCTGGCGCTCGCCTCGCCTTGGTCATCATGGCTTGCGTCATCGCAGCCTCATGAGGTTGGGTACCTGCATAGAAATCTCCGCTCCTCAGGAGGCAACCGGGGGAGGCCACTCCCTCGGGAGGTCTTGGCGTCGTTCTCCTCGCGAGGCTTAGCCCCTCACGAGGGTCTTGTCTTGATAGTCTTGTAGATGGGCCGTGCCAGGCCACTGATGGAGCCATGCCGTGGGCTGCAGGTAGGCAAGTATGGGTACCCTGGTTCCCCGAACGGTGACAACAGGTGCCTGCTTAACCCATGTAGCACGCTGCGCCGCCAGCGAGTAGCACCTCCTCCGCGCCAACATCGGCGTCTGGGCCATGCACATGCAGCTGCTCCCGTAGTATTTTACCCGCATGTTCGACTGCAGTACCACACCAATCTTGGACGAGACCATGGAGCTTGTGGCCAAGAAAAGTCTCTGCCCGGCCGACGCATGTTGAGGTGCTTGTCTGTTGTGACGTGTCGCACGACGTTTACTAGCTCGCGCTCCGGATGAGCTCGGGCAGGAGCCAGTGATCTACCCGGGGCACATAGGTCGACTTGGGCTCGAGATTCTGACCACTTGCACCGTCCCGAGGATGTACCACTCAGCGGCGAGGCTGGAATGCTGGATACGTATAGGCGTGTGCTCATGGGCGGGAGCAACCTACTCAATGGATACCGGTTTGCGAACGTGATGTACTCGACGTAGTTGAGCCAGTGAGCCTGGAGGCGTTCCTGCCATCGTACATTGACACGCGGCACAACGGCGTGCTGCCACGGGCCAGCGTAGGTCGGCTATGGGGAAGCGGCATCGGTGCGGTTCGAGGTGCCTAGCTGGCCGTTGTCACGGCAGCGTTCGCGACTCACTCATTCGAGATGAACAGGCCGATGGTGGCCCGACCGTGGCGAGGGTGCCACAGCTGGACGTTGGGGTTTTACGAGCCGTAGATGGCCACACTGGTGGGTACTACCTGTATTACAGAAGTAGAAGGCAAAGACGGGCCTTTATTTTATTTATTATATTTGTGGCTGAGGAGTGATGCCCGGGACGAAATGTGTCACAGCCGCTGGATGAAAATTGGATGGTGCGGGAGTACGGATCGGAGCCAGGAGCACAGCATGCAAGCCGCGTCCAATTGTGTGTGGCTGTGGTAGAAACTTGATGGGCGCCGCAATTCAGCTGGCCCGCACGTCATGCACACAAAGGCACAGGAGCGGTGGGGCCGAGAGGGGTCAGTGTAACACCCTGATTTCCGCTCCCTGTTTTTTTTCCTTCGCGGGATTTGACTCCCGTCTTTTTTCTCGGTGTTATCAGATTTGTCTAGCTCTTGGGTATATGAAGATGGTCAATTAGCCTTGCCTTCCCTATCCAACCAGAGACTCTCTCCAACCCAACCTTGCTATCCATGATTTATCCTCAGGGTTTTGCCACCGAAACCCTACCTTCCGAGTTGCCGGAAGGGAAACCCTGATTCTTTCAGTTACAAAGGAACCCCAATTTCCTTTGATCTGTTGCCTCCCAAACTTTTCCCAGTGATCATACTATATCTATAAACCCTGGATATGTAAAAATATTGCCAAGTCATTTGCAATATTTTTCATTTATAATTAATTCATTTTTCTGCCAGTTAAAGGAATTAAATCCCGGAAAATATCTATCCATCTCCAAAGTTGATGAAAACTTGTGGAGATATTCTTTGTGATCATATTGAGCTCCCATAAAAATATTGGCCATAATTAAATAGGGGAAAGTGCATTTTCCTATTTAATGCCAATATTGCATTTTGGGCCCTTTCTAAAGGAACTACCATTTTGGTAGCCAGGAAAAATCCCAAATAATTTGTGGAGCTTCTTCTATCCATATATTCACCATTTCCATCAAGAACCCAAGTTTCACCCATTAAATTTTGAGCACAACACCAATTTACAAATTCTGTCCAGTTGGGCAAATTGCAAAGGAAGTGCTTGAACCATTGATCCATTTGATCTGAATTTTTTCATAGTGATTCACATTGCTAAATCACTCATGGAAACCTAAAACCAGCTCAATCCATCTATCCATTTGTCCACAACATATTTCTCAAGTTTCTGTCCATTTGGAAGTGCTGTGAAGGAAGTACCATGTAGGAATTTCCAAATGAGCTGAAACTTTTCCAGTACCTTCATAGTTCAAATCATCACCCTCCACCAAAATTCATCTCATTTCATCAAGCAATTTGAGTGCAGCTTCAAAATCCCTTTTTCTGGACCAGATTTGGCATTACGAAGGAAGTGGGTGCAAATCTTGTCCAAATGACTTCCAATTTTACCAGTACATAGTCCTTCCTACTCTATTTCATTTCGACAAAGTCTCAGATCCCCACCCTCATCCATTTCTCCAGAAAAATCCACCGAATTTTGCTGTTAAAGTCTGTTTCTGCAAGGTTCACTCATCCTAGTGCTATCTAGGTGGTTCCAGCCACTTTTCCCACCTATTTGAGCAGTGATGCATCTAATTGACAAGGTGTGACGAGAAGAGGCGTGCTAGAACATGCTATGCACGTGGTGACCACATGGTGGCCATGCAGAAACGGCGCTCTGCGCCTCTGTCAGCTCCGGGTAGTCGCCTCTGGCCACTCCCCGCTAGTCTGAGCGTGTCCTACGGCTCCCCTGTGTCCACGCCGACCCTCTCTAGACCATTCCCCCTCCTCTCTCCTTCTCCTCGCGCCACGGTGATCGCCACCGCTGTTCTGCCCATGACCTGCCGTCGTATACGGACGAGCCAAGCTCTCCCGAAGGACCAGCTGGCCTCCCCTGCTCCTCCCCGAAGCCTCTCATCGCCGCTACCGCCCAACCACGCCATGCCCGAGTGCCAGTACCCGGATAAGGTCGCCACGACGGCATCCTCATCCGCCGCCGTCGCCTGGCTATAAATAGCCTCGACCGGAACCATCTCCGAGTACCCACTCCACCCGCAGCCTCATCCTTCCCCTCCTGGTAACCCGCCCCACCTCTCAGCCGAGCTCAAGGTGCTCCAGTTGGCATCCACCATCGCCATGGCCGCCGGCGCACCACGCCTAAATTCGCTCCACCTCGTGCCCCTCCTCTCCTACTATCACTACCAGGCACCCACCACCATCCTACCGAAGCCCTCCCGCGCCATGGTTTGCCTCTGGAGTGACCAACTGCTCGGCCCGAACCTCACCATGGTCGCCGTCCACCAAGGCCGACCGTGGGCTCGCATCCGACCTTCCCAGCGTGCGTGAAGCCCCGGGATGGATGCGCCACCCTCTTCTGAGCTCGTCGGTGGTCGAAGCCCCGCCGGGGATGGCCTGTGCCACCGGGAATCGCCGTCCGACAGCGCCCCTGTGTCTCTACGGCTGAGCGCACGGGGTGAGAGACGAACCTGCAGGCGGGCCCGGCTCGCCAGCGGCTCGGCCTCTCCCTCTGTTTTTTTCTTAGCCGCAGTGCAGGTGGGCTCGGCCCAGCGGAGCAGTAGCCGCAGCAGCCAGATTGGGCCCAAGGCAGCCCGGTGAGCACAGTTCCTTCTTTTTCTTTTTCCACAGAATATCGCTCAGGGACCCAGAAGTAAATACTTTCCTTACAGAAAGGTCCTTCTGCAGCCAAACCCTCACATCTTTTTGCTCGTGACTCCGAATCAGGTGAATCCAACGCCCACTTCTTCATCTCCTCGAGCCCGTTCCAATGAGGTCACTTTCATAATGTTTACACATTCTGAAAATGACCATTTTGCCCTTGCCCTTCGTTCAGCCCCTTTGAGAGAGAACGGTTTCCGGCGATTCTTCCGCGGCTTCACCGCACTTCCTCTCGGAGTATTTCTTCGACCCCAGGCAAGCCGACCATCTGATATATGCCCTAAAGCATTGCTCTGTGATGTTTCTTGCATGCTTAAATGAATATGCTTGTGTTTGTTTGTGTAGTAGTGAGCTGTATGTGACTCTGACGAACCCTTGCTTGCACTTTCTTCGGTGACGGCACCACGCCTGTGTTCTGAGCTTTTTCCGGCCATCCGGGGTGGATGCTGACTTTTATTTCTCTTGTTAGCAACTGTCCATGTTCTGAGCTAGTTTTCGGCCGTCTCGGGCAGCTGTTGAATTTCTTTCCGTAGCAGTGACCCTATGCTCTGAGCTGTTTCTCGGCCGTCTTAGGGAGCTGCTACATTCTTCTTATCAACACCGTCTCATGCTCTGAGCTACTTTCCAGCCGTCTTGAGCCGGGGTTGAGTTATTCCGGTAATGTCCCAGATCTGAGTTGTAAAGACCGTTCTGGTGGCTACTGGTTTCTTTGCTGGTTTTGTGCAAGGGTTCCGATGGTTGTCACTTACAGCTAGAACTTGTAAACTGATAACTTGCCATTTAATATTGTTTCACTAATGACTCATTGTGATGTTATATGGAGATAGGTTGTTATGTTTCCACAGTCGTTATCTCACACATAGTTACCACCATGTTAAGTTATTGTGATGAACCACTAAGCTTGCTAAATAAACTTAGTCGGTTGATCTTGAGTCACCTATCCGGGCTTATCCGTGCAACCACATTTGCCGGTATGGGACGGCCTTGACTTGGTCGGTCTCTATGCTCTTTCACCGGTACCACCAGACAGGGAAGGTTATGCGTGTGTGCTACCCTGGCCAGGTAGGCGGCGATAACCTTGTGAGCCCAGTTGTTTGTTTGCGCGCTGTCCCCGTTTGGGACAGTTTAGTTTGGCCACGACAGTGGCAGGTGTCACGAGGTGACACAGGGGCCACCCAGGGCTTGACTCCGGGGGAGAATGATTGCCGGTGGTACGGTTGAGGAGTCACGGGTTAGGCAGGTTTTGTTGGAGCAAACCTGGTCCACCCGAATGGGATCACAAGGTCAGGTGCCCCATGGTGTGGGTAAAGTGCGCAACCTCTACAGAGTGTAAAATATATTCAAATAGCCGCGTCCACGGTATTGGACAGCCCGTCCAGACCTCACTAGGTGGTCAACCGTAATAATGATAATAATGGTGGAAGAACTTGTCCTACAAAGACATCAGATGTTATCAGGAATATGGTATGTTAGCCATGGGATGGCTATGGAAGAGATGGTCAGATGACCGAAAGACTTGGATTGGATTTGGTTCAACATCGGATTGGATCGTGAGAATGTTGGAGTATGAATTATTTACTTGCCATGTTCTACTCAATATGCTTCGCTTTACTGTATTTATCCTAATAGTTATCTTGCTAAATAATCCTGTTACAACATGATGATTAATACTGCTAGATAGGTATGCTATGCCATGATAATTAATGTTACTCTAATATCAAATACATGCTTGAATGCCATGGATTGCATTGCTTGGTGTATATGTTAGTTTGGTTTGCTTGCGAATACATTCAAAAGTACTCAGTGGCCTTCAATGTGGCCAGGTTCACATAAGGATCCGTCGTCCGTCGACGAGGAACCGGAGCGTTCGCGGGCTAGGAGCGTAACCCAGTCAGATCCCTGTGGATTGGAGCCGCACCAGGACCATGCTGCCTTAGATAGAGCTTTTCCGCTGCCATCCCTCTTGTAATATATCTCATGTAAGACTTATATATCCATTAATAGAAATGCCGGTGTTCATGATACTTGTTGTAACTGCGCATGCCAGAGTGATTTCTTGGGCTGGTATGCGTGGCGACCGTCTGGCTACAGTGGTAATCAGGCGGGGCGCCACAACGGATGGTATCAGAGCAGCCAGGCTGACTATAGGTTACCCTAGCCAGACTTCATTGTCTTGTGCTCAGTAGAAAGCCCAGATGGATTTCAACCATCTTTGCCAAGCAGGCAAGGCTACTATTGAACATAAGACAACCCCATAGGTCTTTGGCTCCATCAGACCCAACTCTCGTGGCCTTTGCCTCCGGTGTGAAATGCCCGCACCCGGCAACGACCCGTGAGCCCTGAACCCCTAGGTAAACCAGATATCCTTACCCTGCTTGCTAGCCATGGCATTTCTCTCCTTAACTCTAGTTTCCGTTGGGAAACACCTATAATTCTATCTCTCCTCGACAACCTTAGAATCGCAGACTAAGCCATTTTGGCTATGGCCGTGCGTCGAGTATGATGTTCCCTAAGGAAGTAGTAGGAGCTGGACACCAGTGCTACCAGGAGCATTGTGTGGTTTCGCTTCTAAATCCTTAGAGGTACATTGAAGTGCGCTATATTAGTTATACTAGTGAATCCTCGACCACGTAAGGTCCGCAAATATTTGAGCTTTATTTGCTTTTTGGTTTTCGTGGTTTTTGTATCTTTTGTCGGTTCCGTTTCTTCGCTCCGTCTGGATCCATCCGCAAGTGCCGTCAAGAAGACCAACATACAACTTGGATAATACCCAATAATCCAAATTTAGCAAGAGTCAAGCCAAGCCAACTGCCTGGTATTCAGAATAGCAACACTGGATGAGTCAAGGACGAAGGATGGGTCAGAAGCAGAATCCATGTGCAACAGACAAGGCAAGAATATACCTGAGAAAATTGACCTCAGAATAGATCACGCATAATGAACAGTCAGATGAGTTACCAAGAATGAATATCAGTAAGGACAAATTATTCCGTCCGCGACACAAGGACTATTTCAGTCAGTGAGGTGAACCGGGTCTTTTCTCAATGGACCCAAGAATCGTTTATTCCCCGCTGAAGACATATTTCAAGAATGTGAATGTGCCAAGGGCAACAACAAAACTCTGGTATGATGATGCAAATTGCAAAGCATATTATGGAATTCACCGGTGCGTAAGAAAAAATTTCTGGGCACTATGAACAAGGTTTGCAAGGAATATGGATAAGCTCACGGTTGCCCAGAATCACTGAGCTTCCAAGCATCCAGAATCAAGGAGCACCTAACATGATTGGAAACTCAGCTGAACCGAATGGAATTATCCGTCAATTGCTTATTATTGGCAACACTTGGTTTGAATACAAAGGGTATTCCAAATCAATTAACACCATGAGGTCTGCACCAGTCTTGCAACCTTTACAGCAACAATTATCATACCAGCAGAAGGACAAGAGATGTGCATGACCAACAGAATATTTTCAGACAAGGTATGGCCTATGTCAAGTTTGGCTCCGCTATGAGTAAATTCCGGATACAGCGGAAAGAAGCCAGAATTGGCCATAGATCCGACCGCATATCACCGTAAAAGACTTATGGTATATGAAACCCAGCCTTCCTCCCCAAGCTACCGAGAGAAGGTTACAACGCAAGACTGCCAATCTTCCTTGGTACGCCACTTGGTGAGAAAATCTTCTAGGGTACGACACTCCCATCTTCCACAGTGTGCTACCACGGAAAGCTTCTGGCATAAGGCACCTAACCTTCCGCAGTAAGCCACATGAAGGAAAACTTTTGAGGTATGATACCCAGCCTTCTTCAGTACACTACCCTGGCAAAAGCTTCGAGCATAAGGAATTCAACCTTCTTCAACACGCTATTGTGCCCACAACAAGCTTGTCAGAAGCAAGAACTAGTCTGGACACACATCTGCCTCAGAACTCAGTGGTTATAAAAGGATTTATCCTACACCTGCATATGTTATGAGCATGCAGTCCAGTGAATCAGTTCATGTGAGCCACTCGTACACGGAAATGACTGTGTTCAGAGAATCATTGGCCCCATATTTCAAAGAAGGATATGAGCACATCAACCCCTATGAGATATGCAAGAGTAAGTTGCGAGAACAAGCCCGACAAGCCGGGAAAACAAACAAGAAGCCATATTGGCAGGTCATGCTAGGCCATCAAAGGAATCCTCAAGAACAAAGAAGTTGAGGATGAACAACCTCCGTGATGGTCAGCAAGATACAGTTTCACAAACAAGGTATTACTACCAATCCTTGCCAGACTCTTGCATACACGACCACAACAATGCAGCCAGCATGTCATACCCACCCTAAATACGGGCCACCAACCAAGACAAGAGGCTATACTTCGAAAGATACACCGGATGATAGTGATATTATGTTCATCTCAGTGGTCAAAGCAAGGACTACAGAGGCTATGTATGACAGAACTATCTCCATAAATGACGGAGTTCGAAAAAGAACATTTAGATGAAATAAGCTCAAAGCACAACGGTACCAACAGCTCGTAGACACCATGACATCATTGGAATAAGAAATTACTATCTATGATTACTTTGTGATCATGCCCGACCCTTCAGCAATAGCTCGGTCGTGTTGTTCCTTGAACTATGGATCACCTAAGGACAAAGTCAGAATGTCGAAGGCAGAAGGAAATATCAGCATGGAACCCACAACAAGACTGAGCATTCTGACATGGCAAAGAGAAAGTCACCTCTAGCCATCAAGGCCAGACGAGCATGTGAGCCTGGTACTAGGAAAGGATGCCTTGCCCATGACAGTCAGAGTACGAAGTATCACAATAAAATCCGAAACAGTTGCTTCCTGACCATGGAAAATAAGCTGTTTGTTGGTATTATTCGCTACCTCACCCAGCTACCCCACTACCAGGACAAGAGGTTTGCCTGACAGGAAGGAGATGGATTCAAGGAAGTTGTGTACAAAGACAACACATGACCCATCAGAAGAGGTAGTTAAAAGGTCAATGAACCAACGAAGACAAGACCGCTGATGGATCCAAGTCGCACACGGGTAAGTCCCCCTTCCCCGGGAGGTAAGCCCGGAAATCTCGAGGACGAGATTTTCTTAAGGGGGGTAGGTTTGTAACACCCTGATTTCCGCTCCCTGTTTTTTTTCCTTCGCGGGATTTGACTCCCGTCTTTTTTCTTGGTGTTATCGGATTTGTCTAGCTCTTGGGTATATGAAGATGGTCAATTAGCCTTGCCTTCCCTATCCAACCAGAGACTCTCTCCAACCCAACCTTGCTATCCAAGATATATTCTCAGGGTTTTGCCACCGAAACCCTACCTTCCGAGTTGCCGGAAGGGAAACCCTGATTCTTTCAGTTACAAAGGAACCCCAATTTCCTTTGATCTGTTGCCTCCCAAACTTTTCCCAGTGATCATACTATATCTATAAACCCTGGATATGTAAAAATATTGCCAAGTCATTTGCAATATTTTTCATTTATAATTAATTCCTTTTTCTGCCAGTTAAAGGAATTAAATCCCGGAAAATATCTATCCATCGCCAAAGTTGATGAAAACTTGTGGAGATATTCTTTGTGATCATATTGAGCTCCCATAAAAATATTGGCCATAATTAAATAGGGGAAAGTGCATTTTTCTATTTAATGCCAATATTGCATTTTGGGCCCTTTCTAAAGGAACTACCATTTTGGTAGCCAGGAAAAATCCCAAATAATTTGTGGAGCTTCTTCTATCCATATATTCACCATTTCCATCAAGAACCCAAGTTCCACCCATTAAATTTTGAGCACAACACCAATTTACAAATTCTGTCCAGTTGGGCAAATTGCAAAGGAAGTGCTTGAACCATTGATCCATTTGATCTGAAATTTTTCATAGTGATTCACATTGCTAAATCACTCATGGAAACCTAAAACCAGCTCAATCCATCTATCCATTTGTCCACAACATATTTCTCAAGTTTCTGTCCATTTGGAAGTGCTGTGAAGGAAGTACCATGTAGGAATTTCCAAATGAGCTGAAAATTTTCCAGTACCTTCATATGTTCAAATCATCACCCTCCACCAAAATTCATCTCATTTCATCAAGCAATTTGAGTGCAGCTTCAAAATCCCTTTTCTGGACCAGATTTGGCATTACGAAGGAAGTGGGTGCAAATCTTGTCCAAATGACTTCCAATTTTACCAGTACATAGTCCTTCCTACTCTATTTCATTTTGACAAAGTCTCAGATCCCCACCCTCATCCATTTCTCCAGAAAAATCCACCGAATTTTGCTGTTAAAGTCTGTTTCTGTAAGGTTCACTCATCCTAGTGCTATCTAGGTGGTTCCAGCCACTTTTCCCACCTATTTGAGCAGTGATGCATCTAATTGACAAGGTGTGACGAGAAGAGGCGTGCTAGAACATGCTATGCACGTGGTGACCACATGGTGGCCATGCAGAAACGGCGCTCTGCGCCTCTGTCAGCTCCGGGTAGTCGCCTCTGGCTAGTCCCCGCTTGTCTGAGCGTGTCCTACGGCTCCCCTGTGTCCACGCCGACCCTCTCTAGATCATTCCCCCTCCTCTCTCCTTCTCCTCGCGCCACGGTGATCGCCACCGCTGTTCTGCCCGTGACCTGCCGCTGTATACGGACGAGCCAAGCTCTCCCAAAAACCAGCTGGCCTCCCCTGCTCCTCCCCGAAGCCTCTCATCGCCGCTACCGGCCAGCCACGCCATGCCCGAGTGCCAGTTCCCGGATAAGGTCACCACGGCGGCATCCTCTTCCGCCGCCGTCGCCTGGCTATAAATAGCCTCGACCGGAACCGTCTCCGAGTATCCACTCCACCCGCAGCCTCATCCTTCCCCTCCTGGTAACCCGCCCCACCTCTCAGCCGAGCTCAAGGAGCTCCAGTTAGCATCCACCATCGCCATGGCCGCCGGCGCACCACGCCTAAATTTGCTCCACCTCGTGCCCCTCCTCTCCTACTATCACTACCAGGCACCCACCACCATCCTACAGAAGCCCTCCCGCGCCATGGTTTGCCTCTGGAGTGACCAACTGCTCGGCCCGAACCTCGCCATGGTCGTCGTCCACCAAGGCCGACCGTGCGCTCGCATCCGACCTTCCCAGCGTGCGTGAAGCCCCGGGATGGATGCGCCACCCTCTTCTGAGCTCGTCGGTGGTCGAAGCCCCACCGGGGATGGCCTGTGCCGCCGGGAATCGCCGTCCGACAGCGCCCCTGTGTCTCTACGGCTGAGCGCGCGGGGTGAGAGACGAACCTGCAGGCGGGCCCGGCTCGCCAGCGGCTCGGCCTCTCCCTCTGTTTTTTTTCTTAGCCGCAGTGCAGGTGGGCTCGGCCCAGCGGAGCAGTAGCCGCAGCAGCCAGATTGGGCCCAAGGCAGCCCGGTGAGCACAGTTCCTTCTTTTTCTTTTTCCACAGAATATCGCTCAGGGACCCAAAAGTAAATACTTTCCTTACAGAAAGGTCCTTCTGCAGTCAAACCCTCACATCTTTTTGCTCGTGACTCCGAATCAGGTGAATCCAACGCCCACTTCTTCATCTCCTTGAGCCCGTTCCAATGAGGTCACTTTCATAATGTTTACACATTCTGAAAATGACCATTTTGCCCTTGCCCTTCGTTACAGCTAGGCAAGTCTGGGTACCCTGGTTCCCCGAACGCTGACAACAGGTGCCTGCTTAACCCATGTAGCACGCTGCGCCGCCAGCGAGTAGCACCTCCTCCGCGCCAACATCGGCGTCTCGGCCATGCACAGGCAGCTGCTCCCGTAGTATTTTACCCGCATGTTCGACTGCAGTACCACACCAATCTTGGACGAGACCATGGAGCTTGTGGGCAAGAAAAGTCTCTGCCCGGCCGACGCATGTCGAGGTGCTTGTCTGTTGTGACGTGTCGCACGACGTTTACTAGCTCGCGCTCCGGATGAGCTCGGGCAGGAGCCAGTGATCTACCCGGGGCACATAGGTCGACTTGGGCTCGAGATTCTGACCACTTGCACCGTCCCGAGGATGTACCACTCAGCGGCGAGGCTGGAATGCTGGATACGTATAGGCGTGTGCTCATGGGCGGGAGCAACCTACTCAATGGATACCGGTTTGCGAACATGATGTACTCGACGTAGTTGAGCCAGTGAGCCTGCAGGCGTTCCTGCCATCGTACGTTGACACGCGGCACAACGGCGTGCTGCCATGGGCCAGCGTAGGTCGGCTACGGGGAAGCGGCATCGGTGTGGTTCGAGGTGCCTAGCTGGCCGTTGTCACGGCAGCGTTCGCGACTCACTCATTCGAGATGAACAGGCCGATGGTGGCCCGACCGTGGCGAGGGTGCCACAGCTGGACGTTGGGGTTTTACGCGCCGTAGATGGCCACACTGGCCGGTACTACCTGTATTACAGAAGTAGAAGGCAAAGACGGGCCTTTATTTTATTTATTATATTTGTGGCTGAGGAGTGATGCCTGGGACGAAATGTGTCACAGCCGCTGGATGAAAATTGGATGGTGCGGGAGTACGGATCGGAGCCAGGAGCACAGCATGCAAGCCGCGTCCAATTGTGTGTGGCTGTCGTAGAAACTTGATGGGCGCCGCAATTCAGCTGGCCCGCACGTCATGCACACAAAGGCAGAGGAGCGGTGGGGCCGAGAGGGGTCAGTGTAACACCCTGATTTCCGCTCCCTGTTTTTTTTCCTTCGCGGGATTTGACTCCCGTCTTGTTTCTCGGTGTTATCAGATTTGTCTAGCTCTTGGGTATATGAAGATGGTCAATTAGCCTTGCCTTCCCTATCCAACCAGAGACTCTCTCCAACCCAACCTTGCTATCCAAGATTTATTCTCAGGGTTTTGCCACCGAAACCCTACCTTCCGAGTTGCCGGAAGGGAAACCCTGATTCTTTCAGTTACAAAGGAACCCCAATTTCCTTTGATCTGTTGCCTCCCAAACTTTTCCCAGTGATCATACTATATCTATAAACCCTGGATATGTAAAAATATTGCCAAGTCATTTGCAATATTTTTCATTTATAATTAATTCCTTTTTCTGCCAGTTAAAGGAATTAAATCCCGGAAAATATCTATCCATCTCCAAAGTTGATGAAAACTTGTGGAGATTTCTTTGTGATCATATTGAGCTCCCATAAAAATATTGGCCATAATTAAATAGGGGAAAGTGCATTTTCCTATTTAATGCCAATATTGCATTTTGGGCCCTTTCTAAAGGAACTACCATTTTGGTAGCCAGGAAAAATCTCAAATAATTTGTGGAGCTTCTTCTATCCATATATTCACCATTTCCGTCAAGAACCCAAGTTCCACCCATTATATTTTGAGCACAACACCAATTTACAAATTCTGTCTAGTTGGGCAAATTGCAAAGGAAGTGCTTGAACCATTGATCCATTTGATCTGAAATTTTTCATAGTGATTCACATTGCTAAATCACTCATGGAAACCTAAAACCAGCTAAATCCATCTATCCATTTGTCCACAGCATTTTTCTCAAGTTTCTGTCCCTTTGGATGTGCTGTGAAGGAAGTACCATGTAGGAATTTCCAAATGAGTTGAAACTTTTCCAGTACCTTCATATGTTCAAATCATCACCCTCCACCAAAATTCAGCTCATTTCATCAAGCAATTTGAGTGTAGCTTCAAAATCCCTTTTCTGGACCAGATTTGGCATTACAAAGGAAGTGGGTGCAAATCTTGTCCAAATGACTTCCAATTTTACCAGTACATAGTCCTTCCTACTCTATTTCATTTTGACAAAGTCTCAGATCCCCACCCTCATCCATTTCTACAGAAAAATCCACCGAATTTTACTGTTAAAGTCTGTTTCTGCAAGGTTCACTCATCCTAGAGCTATCTAGGTGGTTCCAACCACTTTTCCCACCTATTTGAGCAGTGATGCATCTAATTGACAAGGTGTGACGGGAAGAGGCGTGCTAGAACGTGCTATGGATGTGGTGACCACACGGTGGCCATGCAGAAACGGCGCTCTGCGCCTCTGTCAGCTACGGGTAGTCGCCTCCGGCCACTCCCCGCTTGTCAGAGCGTGTCCTACGGCTCCCCTGCGTCCACGCCGACCCTCTCCAGAACATTCCCCCTCCTCTCTCCTTCTCCTTGCGCCACGGCGATCGCCGCCGCTGTTCTGCCCATGACCCGCCGCCGTATACGGATGAGCCGAGCTCTCCCGAAGCACCAGCTGGCCTCCCCTGCTCCTCCCCGAAGCCTCTCATCGCCGCTACCGGCCAGCCACGCCATCCCCGAGCGCCAGTACCCGGATAAGGTCGCCACGATGACATCCTCATCCGTCGCCGTCGCCTGGCTATAAATAGCCTCGACCGAAACCGTCCCCGAGCACCCACTCCACCCGCAGCCTCGTCCTTCCCCTCCTGGTACCCCGCCCCACCTCTCAGCTGAGCTCAAGGAGCTCCAGTTGGCCTCCACCATCGCCATGGCCGCCGGCGCACCACGCCTAGATTCGCTCCACCTCAAGCCCCTCCTCGCCTACTATCACCAGCAGGCTCCCACCACCACCCTACCGAAGCCCTCCCGCGCCAAGGTTTGCCTCTGGAGTGACCAACTGCTCGGCCCGAACCTCGCCATGGTCGCCGTCCACCAAGGCCGACCGTGGGCTCGCCTCCGACCTTCCCGGCGTGCGTGATGCCCCGGGATGGATGCGCCGCCCTCTTCTGAGCTCGCCGGTGGTCGAAGCCCCACCGGGGATGGCCTGTGCCGCCGGGAATCACCGTCCGACGGCGCCCCAGTGTCTCTGCGGCTGAGCGCGCGGGATGAGAGACGAACCTGCAGGCGGGCCCGGCTCGCCAGCGGCTCGGCCTCTCCCTCTGTTATTTTCCTTAGCCGCAGTGCAGGTGGGCTCGGCCCAGCGGAGCAGTAGCCGCAGCATCCAGATTGGGCCCAAGGCAGCCCGGTGAGCACAATGCCTTCTTTTTCTTTTTCCACAGAATATCGCTCAGGGACCCAGAAGTAAATACTTTCCATATAGAAAGGTCCTTCTGCAGTCAAACCCTCACATCTTTTTGCTCGTGACTCCGAATCAGGTGAATCCAACGCCCACTTCTTCATCTCCTCGAGCCCGTTCCGATGAGGTCACTTTCATAATGTTTACACATTCTGAAAATGACCATTTTGCCCTTGCCCTTCGTTCAGCCCCTCCGAGAGAGAACGGTTTCCGGCGATTCTTCCGCGGTTTCACCGCACTTCCTCCCGGAGTATTTCTTCGACCCCAGGCAAGCCGACCATCTGATATATGCCCTAAAGCATTGCTCTGTGATGTTTCTTGCATGCTTAAATGAATATGCTTGTGCTTGGCTATGTAGTAGTGAGCTGTATGTGACTCTGACGAACCCTTGCTTGCACTTTCTTTGGTGACGGCACCACGCATGTGTTCTGAGCTGTTTCCGACCATCCAGGGTGGATGCCGACTTTTATTTCTCTTGTCTGCAACTGTCCGTGTTCTGAGCTGCTTTTCAGCCGTCTCGGGCAGCTGTTGAATTTCTTTCCGTAGCAGTGACCCTATGCTCTGAGCTGTTTCTCGCCCATCTTAGGGAGCTGCTACATCCTTCTTATCAACACCGTCTCATGCTCTGAGCTGCTTTCTAGCCATCTTGAGCCGGGGTTGAGTTATTCCGGTAATGTCCTAGATCTGAGTTGTAAAGACCGTTCTGGTGGCTACTGGTTTCTTTGCCGATTTTGTGCAAGGGTTCCGATGGTTGTCACTTACAGCTAGAACTTGTAAACTGATAACTTGCCATTTAATATTGTTTCACTAATGACTCATTGTGATGTTATATGGAGATAGACTGCTATGTTTCCACAGTTGTTATCTCACCCATAGTTACCACCATGTTAAGTTATTGTGATGAACCACTAAGCTTGCTAAATAAACTTAGTCGGTTGATCTTGAGTCACCTGTCCGGGCTTATCCGTGCAACCACATTTTCCGGTATGGGACGGCCTTGACTTGGTCTAGCTCTGTGCTCTTTCACCGGTACCACCAGACAGGGAAGGTTATGTGTGCTCGCTACCTTGTGAGCCCAGTTGTTTGTTTGCGCGCGGTCCCCGTTTGGGACAGTTTAGTTTGGCCACGACGGTCGCAGGTGTCACGAGGTGACACAGGGGCCACCCAAGGCTTGACTCCGAGGGAGAATGATTGCCAGTGGTACGGTGGAGGAGTCATGGGTTAGGCAGGTTTCGTTGGAGCAACCCTGTTCCACCCGAATGGGATCACGAGGTCAGGTGCCCCATGGTGTGGGTAAAGTGCTCAACCTCTGCAGAGTGTAAAATCTATTCGAATAGCCGCGTCCATGATATTGGACAGCACGTCCAGACCTCACTAGGTTGTCAACCTTAATAATGATAATAATGGTGAAAGAGCTTGTCCTACATACACATCAGATGTTATCAGGAATATGGTATGTTAGCCATGGGATGGCTATGGAAGAGATGGTCAGATGACCGAAAGACTTGGATTGGATTTGGTTCAACATCGGATTGGATCGTGAGAATGTCAGAGTATGAATTATTTACTTGCCATGTTCTACTCAATATGCTTCGCTTTACTATATTAATCCTAATAGTTATCTTGCTAAATAATCCTGTTACAACATGATGATTAATATTGCTAGATAGGTATGCTATGCCATGATAATTAATGTTACTCTAATATCAAATATATGCTTGAATGCCATGGATTGCATTGCTTGGTGTATATGTTAGTTTGGTTTGCTTGCAAGTACATTCAAAAGTACTCAGCGGCCTTCAATGTGGCTAGGTTCACATAAGGATCCGTCGTCCGTCGACGAGGAACTGGAGCGTTCGCGGGCTAGGAGCGTAACCCAGTCAGATCCCTGTGGATTGGAGCCACACCAGGACCATGCTGCCTTAGATAGAGCTTTTCCGCTGCCATCCCTCTTGTAATATATCTCATGTAAGACTTATATATCCATCAATAGAAATGCCGGTGTTCTTGATACTTGTTGTAACCATGCATGCCAGAGTGATTTCCTGGGCTGGTATGCGTGGCGACCGTCTGGCTATAGTGGTAATCAGGCGGGGCACCACAGTGAGGCACACATCGGGGGACGTGGTGCCATGGGTTGGAGCGGCATCGTGGGAATCGCGTGTGGTAGTGGTAGAAACGTGATGGTCGCCGTGGTTCAACTTCCATGGACAAGCTGTCATGTCTACTGACACATGCATTGCATACCGCTCACTGCAAGGAGTAGTAGTAGAGAAAACTAGGCGGATAAATAGTTCATTATAGTCAAGCGGACCTATATCAATGTACACAGAGTACACTTGTTCCAAATACATGCACACCAGCGAAATACTAGTTCATCTATATCTATGTACACAAAGAGGAAATATAATTTTTACAGGAGAGGAAATAGTTCATCTATCTATAATGCCCTGCTGCTGGTGCAGCTTTTTCTTCTTCTTCTTTTTCTTCTTCTTCTTCTTCTCATTTTCTGTGGGCGACGGCTTTGCAACAAGCTCTTTCGACCTTGCAGCTATCTCGAAACTCACACAGTCATCGAGGGCAGCATATTTTATCCGCTCGTAGGTCAAGAGATAATTCTCCCATCCGGACAACCTTAATCCTAGCGTCTCATCACCCTTCCCAAATATTTGTTGCGAGCACAGAATTTGCTACGTCGAATAGGGATGGTGTTTCTTTATCACAATCGTCTACAGGAATTCTGGTTTGTAGGTCAGCGTTGTTTTTCAAGTCAAGGTTGTACGGCGCCAGCTTCTGTTTGTCCCCTTTGATGGCTGCCCCACAGAAGTATATGTCCTCCCGAGACATGAAATCGTGGAGTTCACCTGGTATGGCGCGTGTATGATGTGATACACCAAAACTTCATCTTCGAGGCACAGCTGAAGGACGGCAACGCGGTGGATCTTCCCAGTGGAACGCTCCGTGTACTCTGCGTCGAAACCAACGACCTTCATCTCCACCTTTTGGAGGGAGTTGGATACATTGTTGATCCACTCCCGAACAACCCTTGGGTGGTCGGTGACGGTGGCAACTATGCTCAACAAGCCTTCGACGAGGACATGTTTGACGCTAAAAACCTGCATAGGGACCTCTTTCGCCATTTGGAACTGCTGGACCGGAGGGCTATGGTTTGGAGATTTAGGATTAAGATGGCTAGTCTAACTGAAGAAGATGATTAGTTAAAGGGCTTCGGAATTAATCAAGGAGGATGTGAATCCAGTGGGGTTTGAATGCAAATGAAGGAGAGGTGAAGAAGCCGAGGAAAATCGGTTCCCGATGGAGAAGTAAATGGGAGAAGTGGCATGCAGGCAGTTGATTAGATGGCTAGGTAGAACAACCGGCCAAACGAAAAGGCTATGCGGGTAGCGTACTGAGGAGTGGTCCGTGTCCGTGTACGTGCCCATCCTTCTATCGGTACATGTGCCACTGGTTAGTTGAGGTCACTTTTTCGAATCACCGTGGCAAAACATTTTATGATTACTTTTTATTTCTGCACCCCTCCTGACAGGTGGAATATATGCAGTTATCCTAAAAAAAAGAAAAAGCCCTTCTTCGCGCTTCCGCATGCACGAGAATTTGGTTCTGCTCGCAATATGGATGCTACCTGGAGGATGAAGTGAACCCAGAGGCATGCTAGCACGGGAGACCTATTTCCGCTATACAGTACTACTCAGTATGTTACTACTAGTAGTAGTACAACTGTGGTACACTTGATGGTCAAAATATTATTCATCCGGTCCTCATAGTGAAGTGACAAGACCCTGCGCCCGAGGTGACACTAGTCCAGGCGGAGTGTTCGGGTTACCAAAGTCAGCCTCAACTTGTGCACTGTGCAGTCACTGTCACCGCCGCTGTATAGCATGCCTCGCCTCGTATCCCTCTCCCCTAGCACCACTCCATCTCCGTCTCGCCGGAGATCCTGAGGTCACTATTCATCATCTCACTGTGCCCCCGCGTTCCCTCGCCTCGCTCGCCTCCCCAGTACCACTATTCCCTCGCTAGCCGCTCCAGCACCGAGAGCGTTATCCCCCGTAAATCAAGCCCCCAAAAACCCCAACTTCCAAACTCCACCATGGCCGAGCGCGAACCGCGCAGCATCCATATGAGCCGCGATTGGAGCAATCTCCCCAATGACATCCTCGACCTTTGTTGTTCATGTATGGATATGTTGAGCGCCGTGCGGCTGGATGCATGCTCGAGGGACATGCACGTGGCCATCATCGAAGTGAGGTCTCAGCTTTTCAAGACACCCTGCTTTCTGCTGTCTGGTCTAGCGAGATTTGGTCACCATGATACGGAGGCGTACATGATGCCCCTCGACATCAATCCGACCTCCATTATCCGAAACTTCTTTGCAGTATGTAGTGGGTCACCGTACATCATTTCCCTTGACTTCGATCCGATCACCATCGCCTAAAACTTCTTGGGAGGTATGTACTGGGTCGGCATGAACTCCCACTGGATGGCTGCCATCAGAGAAGACGGGAAAAAGTTGGTGCTCGTGAACTTCCAGACCTCCCATGACATTATCCTTCCTCCGTTGGAGTATGTAGGGTTTTACCATCGCGATCCAAGTCATCTAGATTACCACGTCAGTTGGACGGACCTTGTTTTGCAGAAGATTGTAATCTTTGAAGTGCCCACACGATATGTGGATTACGCAGACTTCAAGCTAATTGCCTTGTTCGACCGCGGATTCGCCTATCATTCCGCCGGTGCCTTCTTTAGCTGGAGACGACTCACCTCGTAGTCGATCGTCAAAGCTGATACACACTTCTGTGATGCTATTGAACACAATGGCATCATCTATGCGATCGACAAAGCAGATGGCACCACGTATTGCTGGGACAGCGTGTGTAAGTTGTTTTCGTCTGATTTTAATGATAACGCCATGACACTGTTTGAACTTTTTGTGATGATTGGCATATCCCTGTTTGAGCAGAATTTGAGTAGAACTATGGCAATGTATTAGAGACGCCGTAAATTAGCTATATTTGGAATGAGTTAATTCATGCGATTGTGACCATGTCATTGCAGCCAATTTGTACCCTTGAATAATCAAACAGTTAGGAAGATATGGATATTCTCCTTACTTTATAGTAATCTATATACTACTAAAGGTGAGTGTGTATCAATAGCCATGTTAGTTTCCTCATTTTCATGATGTAGAAACATGCATCACACTATTGGTTTCATCTAACCATACATTAGGGAAGTAAATGTGCATATGGAGAACTCTATATTTGGAAGTAGTGAAATCCTGTAATGCTTACCATGTGTACATACCTCTATTCGCCCTTCAGCAATCAATATCTAGAATAATATCCTCACAAAAAATTTGCCCATAGAACATGAGTATATAACAATGCATGGTTTGTTAGTTTCCTTGAAGAATTTGTTCGTGAGGACAGAACATGATTACATAACAAGCATGACATGGTAGTTTCCTGTGAAGAATCGATTGCGAGATAACATGAGTATAACCATGCATGGAACTTCTATATTTTCGAACCCAGTATACATTTCCATGTATTTTCCTCTCAGTTCCAACAGGGACAGATCAATGTTGTTTCTTGCATTATCCTACTCATACTCTGAACAATGTTGATCTTACATTAACAATGACTGTCCTTTTTGATATGATGCAGTGTCCCTATAGTTACTGCCCTTTGTAATCACACCACCTTTGCCAAAAACAGGGAAGCACAGTTGGTTCCTCGCTCGATCAGACGACCGCAAAAGACTGATGATCATTCGCACACATGAGCCGAAAAAGTTATATTGCAAAAAGCCCACTGTGTACAAGCACCGTGAAATACGTGAGTATCCAGACAGTGGCTGTTACGTCTATGAGCAGGATACCAGCTTGTTGGGGCCTTCGGGATTTTTGAGTTGGAGGCGGGTAAACAGCCTTTGTTCAGACTCTCTATTTCTCGGACTCAATTATCCGATTAACCAGGAGATCACCGTTGGCATGGACCTTGATGGCAGAGAGGCTCTGTTTGCTAGGAAAAAATGTGTCTACATGGCGAGCCCTAGGACTTCAGGAGCAAACTCCCCTGACTGTCAACGATACAGCCTGCTGCCAAAAGAAGGTGAGAATGACAAAGGCATCTGGATTAACTTTGATCCTTGGATGTCTCAAGTCCGACAGGCAGTGATGTGGTTCAAGCCTTCAGGTTGATAGGTAATTGGGCTGTTGCATCGAAAGGGTGGAGTACTGGTGTCTCCGAATCATTGGTGGCTGAAGCGGGGCTACAAATTATGATGGTGTTGGATCATCCCTCTTTGAATGACTTGTTGTCTTTGCTGCTTGTTCTGGATGGGTAGTTCTCTCTTTTGTTATGCATATTCCTTGTCATTTGGTCAATCTCGTCTATGTCACTCTCACTATGTAATAGTTGCCTCTATTGAGAACGTCATTCGCGTCTAGATCACGAGAGTCTGAGCACTACAGATGGGTGCGTTTTGGTGGTGTAGCAAGACTTCTTATGAACTATCATGTCTTGCTGTTTATGTCTGTAGTAGTCACTAGTCAGTGTTTGAATGTTGTATATATCATTGTTTCGAACTGTTTATTGTCTTGAACTACTGGTGGGCTAAATGAGGGCATCACCATTCTCTAGTGTTCAGAGTATATCTCCCTTTTTCAAGTAATAATTTGAGCTCAGTGTCTTTTCGATGATGTACACTTGTTTGGGCCAGTGAGGTGTCGTAGAATATGGGCCGAGTAGTAACGCAATGCCAAATAGGTCAATTATGACTCGCAGGCCGGGCTCTCAAAAAAAGAAAGAAAAATGACTCTTAGGCCGACATGTGGGCGCCACCGGTGTTTTCATGCACTTGCGCGCCGAGAGCATATTGGCGCGTGTTCGACATTCATGCTACCTTTTCATCCCCAATCTCCCGCCCCTCCCCCCACCTCTGGAATCTTGATTCCTACTCCAGTTTTCCCAAATCCCCTCCTGTAGTCCCTGTACTGAAGCGCACTATCATGTCGCCGGTCAACACGGATCTCCGAGCCGGATATCCTGAGGTCCGTCCTGCCTTCGGGCGCTGCGTGCTATCACTTAACAGTGGCATGGCGGCGCTTGACGACCAGTTTGCCGACAAAGTGATGATGGTAACCATCAATTGCGACTGGCCTCCCGTCTCGCTGGACGACCTTGTCAAAGTTCTTGGCATTGCGCACGGCATTCAAATAAGTGACTTGCTCGTCGAAGTCTGTCCGCCACCGGCTGATTTCTTCATCAGGTTCCGGACAACTTTCGACTGCAGTCATGTGTTCAATCTTCCCGGCATTTGTTCTGCGATGGCGCGCTGGTGAGCTTTGATCGGTGGCACCCAGGATGGGGCTCGGTGCCCTCTGAGGTTGAGTTTTTAACAAAGCTTACCTTCCACAGCATGCCTCGACGTGCTTGGAACAGCGAGTCCATGAATGAGCTTATCATCGACCTTGGAGGTGAGCTCGTAAGTATGTTTATTCCTCCAGACAGCTGGGCTCTGACGGTTATGGCATGGATGAAGAAGCCGTCCACCATACCGAAGGTGATTGGTGTTGAGATACCACTGCAGGAACTGGGGTTGTACTATTCGTTGCCACCAAGGCCGCCGCGGACCACGTCAGGGATATACCTGTATCGAGTGTTCGTGCATGTCGAAGAAGTGGTCAATCCATCAATCGAAGTCGTACTGCTGCCGCTGGTGCTAGGGTCCTTCGATGACGTCCATTACAAGAGTCAATGTCAGACTTTCCCTGTGTTGCTAGGAACGATGGATGGCATAGGACCTACTCCATCGAACGGCGGAGGCCACTGCTTCTTTGGGAGAAGAGGCAGGGCTGGCTGCCTGGATGTGCTCTAATTTGAGATAACAACTGAATCTTCTCAGATACTAGTTAAAGCCGAGCTATCGGTGTGAAGCACTGATGTGCCAGTACATTTGATTGTGACCTGTTCTATTTCGTACCTGAACTTTTTTTAGAAAGGGGTGTACGTCAACTTAATGTGCTAGCAGAACTTATTGTGTTGTCTATCTGTTTTCTTTGCACTGCATTCAAGATATTTCCCCGTCATTGATAAAGACGATGAACCATTACGTGCGAGTTCGTTGGTTTCAACATAGCCCTACCCGTAGCGAACCACTGCTTCCACCCTGATTGTGCCGCCTGCGTGAAATTTTTGTATGCAAGTTCAGTGTGCTATGATGTTTTATATGATAGTGTCAACTATATAAGTTTTTACTGAGCATCAGCAATACATATGGCTGAAAGATGTATTTACAAGCATCGACTGATGGGTCTCTCTCTCTCTCTCTCACACACACACACGCACGCAAACACACACACACACACAAGTGGGTCCCGTTGAATTATTTCTTCACTCGTGACAGCTTTTAATTATGTTCCATCGTACTCTAACTTTTTCCTTAAGTTATTAATTGAGCTCAGCGACTTCAAAAAGTTGTACAGAAGCCTTGTTTGGGCCTTTTCAGGCGTTGTTGAATGTGGGCTGAGTAGCCATGTAAAGTTGTACTGTACTACACATGCCTTTTTTGTTGAACATTAGCAATGCAACTGGGCCGACAGTTGTACACAAGATCCTAAAATAAGCGCAGCCTAGCCTATGTTTCTTTTAATAAAATGCACAGCCCAGTTCAATTTTATATAATAAGATTACCAAGTCCAACTTGATTTTTTAATAATATTCGTATCTTAATATTATTTTTTATACGAAATGCTCAGTCCAGACCATCGTTGTTTTTTCACCCATCCCAGAAAATGGGTCCATTTTTACCAAAATCAAATGGCTTGTAAATTATCAGAAATGATAAATGTGCTGCATGTACGCAATATTATTTTTTACCCAGCTCAGTAAATAGGTGTATTCGAATAAATAATCAAATGCACTGTAAATTATCATAAATAGTAAATCGGCTATTATTATTTTTACCTAGCCCAGGAAATATATTATTTTTTGAGTCAAAGCCCAGGAAATAGATGTATTGGCAAACAAAATCAAATAGGTTGTAAAACCTAAATAAATGTGCTGCATTCCACCACAGCTTTCGAAGCTGATTTTGTTGGCCCACTAGACGAAGCCTACGCAAGGTGTTGTCCATTTAGTGAACAAAACGATTTAATGGTCTAAAACAAAAAGTGAACAAATTATTCTGACATCTATAGTCGTTGGATAGACATCCAATGGCGATCCTGCTTCTTCAATCTCTGATCTAGTTGCTCTTGCTCTAGCCGCCAAAACCATCGCCGGCTAGAGCGCTTGCATCTGCCTCCCGTGGCCGGCTGTGCTACCGCGCAGGCCTCGCCACCCCACCCTAATCCCAATGGTGGCCAGGTCATACATGTACTCACCCACACCTTATGTTATTCTCCGGCGAAGGCAGCCTCACCCGGCAGCCGAACCAGTCCCTCGTACTCCCCTCCTCCAGGGACTCCAGTGCCCCTTGTTCCACGACTCCAGATCATTCCCATCTTAGGCCTCGCCGTCGTCCACTGCCTGGGTGCTGTCCGTGCTGCGTGGTCAACGTGGTCAATGAACGAGAGCCATCAGAACAGGACTCTACGTGGTGAGGCTGACAGATGGACCCACCAGCTACATCTTCACACGCAAGGAAGTGTGTCCATATTACGGGCAAAAAAATGATTCTTCCTCGTGACAGCTGGGACCCATGAGCTATATCTTCGCACGCAAGGAAGTGCGTCCTTATCCTCCTTGACAGCTGGGACCCACTCGGTCGAAGCGTACGTAGTGTTGCCGCAAACGTGTATGTACATACTGGTCGATCGGTCTCTCTGCAGCAATGAACTGTGGCCGTGTAAGGAGTGGCAGGTGTCGTAGTAGAGGCGCGGACGTAGCATGTCACGCAGTCCCGTCTATATCATGTACACGTACGTACAGCCATGCTGCAAGAAAGTAAATACAGCTACATACGTACATACGGGTGGGTTCTCGAATGTGTACATTGACGTCGTCTTGTTCATTGGCAGCCAACCGGCTGGGTCGCAACGGAAGAAACAACATCGTGTTCATCGGGAGGCAACGGAATACGTCGTGTTCATCGGGAGCCAACCGGCTTGGACGGGACAGCCAAAACAAGGTCTGGCGTACCGCAGAACGGAGGAAACGGGCCTTCTATTCGACTGCGTACGGTCGAAACGGGGTCTTGTTCATCGGGAAGGGTCTGACATACCGCAAAACGGAGGAAACAGACTTCTGTTCGAGTGCCTACGGTCGAAACGCGGTCCTGTTGATCGGGAGGGGTGTGGCGTACCGCAAAACGGAGGAAACGGACTTGTGTTGGAGCACTACGGTAGAAACGGGGGTCCTGTTCATCGGGAGGGGTGTGGCGTACCGCAAAACGGGACTCCACAGGCTACTGTTTACCCACCATCGACTTCCTTCAGCCTCCACCTGCACTGTTCATCCACCGCGCCTTCCTCCTGCATCCACCAGCTACTGTTCATCCACGGGCTACTGTTCATCCAGCCCGCCACCGGCTACTGTTCAACCAGCCCTCCATGGGGTCCTGTTCATCCACCCCCAACCAGCTCGGCTGTGGCGGCCTCCTCTCGGGGTCCTGTTCATCCAGCGGCAACGGCCTACTACCACGGGGTCCTGTTCATCCAACCCCCACCGGGAACTGTTCATCCAACCCCAACCACATACGTCTCGACTCGTTCAACCGACCCCCATGTTCAGTGTTCATTAAGAGGCAGCAGGTTCAATCGACTTCAGTAAGCAGCAGTAGCGATTGATCACTCGCGTTCAGTTAGTAGCAGTAGTGAAGGAATCGCTCGGGTTCAGTTAACAGCCAAGGGATCGATCGCTCGGGTTCAGTAACGCGCGTAGCTAGTGCAATCGCTCGGGTTCAGTAAGTGAACCCCTCGCTCGGGTTCAGTTAGAGCCCAACGCCTCGCACACACGCACGTATGTGTACGAGAGAAATGCACAAACCTCCGTGCATCACTCGGCCCTGACCACCCACCGTAACCGAGAACTCCCCGAAATTTTCCTCGCCCTCGCTTGTACCATGATTTTTTCCATCATGGACGGCCCAAAGAATGTCATGCAGGTGTGTCTCCGGCCCGCCCAAGACGAAAAGCCCATTTTCTGTCATGATATTTTGTCATAGAAGTAGGAGCCCACCACATCTATGATGATACCGTGTTTTTTCACAATTATCGTTCTGGCCAAAATGTCACAGATGTGTCTTTTTTTTGTAGTGCTCGAGTACTTGCGCAAGCCGTCCGTCAAGCCGTCTCCGGATTCCGAGTCCATCTTCATCCCGGACGACCCTGCAGCGCCCCTCCCCAACCCGGAACCGGGGGCTGCCGTTCCCAAGTCAGTCCCGGGGACTGCGGATCCCGGCCCGGGGGCTGCCTTCTTGACCCCGGCAACCATTAACGCCGGCCCGAGGGCTGCTGAACCCGGCCCGGGGGCTGCTGTGCTCAACCCGGCTGCCGCTGTCCTTGACCCGGGGGCTGCCGCCCCGGAACCCGTCCTAGCAGCCGTCTTCACCGTGGTGATGGCTCCGTCATGGGCCCAGCCAATCCTGGCTTTCCTCGAGAGCGGAGCACTCCCCATGGACGAGACTGAGGCCCGGCAAGTGCAACGCTGAGCATCCGCCTACAGCATCATCAGCAACGAGCTCATCAAGCGCAGCGCGACGGGCATGTTCCAGCGTTGCGTCGAGCACGACAAGGGCATAGAGATCCTCCTCGACATACATCAGGGCAAGTGCGGGCACCACACCGCCCCCAGGTCCCTGGTGGCCAAGGCTTTTTGCCATGGTTTCTACTGGCCCACGGCACTCAAAGACGCCGAGTCGCTCGTCGTCAAGTGCGAGGGTTGCCAACACTTCAGCAAGCGCAGCCACCAGCCGGCTTTAGCCCTGCAAAGCATCTTGATCAACTGGCCCTTCGCGGTCTGGGGGCTCGACATGGTGGGACCCTTCAAGACCGCTCGGGGCGGGATGACGCACTTGCTGGTGGCGGTCGACAAGTTCACCAAGTGGATCGAAGCACGACCAATCAAGAAGCTGGATGGGCCTATGGCCATCCGGTTCATCAAAGACATCGTGGTACGCTACGGCGTCCCGCACAACATCATCACGGACAATGGCACCAACTTCGCCAAAGGCGCCCTGGCACAATACTGCTTAGTCTCCAGCATCCGGCTTGACTTGGCCTCCGTCGCTCATCCTCAGTCCAACGGCCAGGTCGAGTGGGCCAATGGGCTGATCTTTTCCGGCATCAAGCCGCGACTTGTCGAGCCCCTCATCCGCTCACCCGGGAGCTGGCTCGACAAGCTGCCAGCCGTCCTCTGGAGTCTCCGGACAATGCCAAACTGGTCAACTGGGTTCACCCCGATCTTCCTCGTCTACGGAGCAGAAGCCGTCATCCCGACCGACATCGAGTTCGACTCACCATGAGTCGCAATGTACACAGAAGCCCATGCCAAGGAAGCCCGCGAAGACGGCGTCGACCTACTTGAAGAAGCGCTCCTTTTGACCCTCAGCCGATTGGCCATCTATCAGCAAGGCCTGAGGCACTACCACAGCAAAAAGATCAAGCCCCTCGTGTTCCGCGAGGGAGACCTCGTCGTCCACCTTGTCCAGCAGCGAGCCAGCCAGCACAAGTTGGCCTCCCGATGGGAGGGCCCCTTCATCGTCAGTAGAGCCCTGTGTGACTGCAACGCCTACTAGCTCATCGACGCTCGCAAGCCGAACAAGCGCAAGGGAGACACCGCCAGCGAAGAAACAAGCCGGCCCTGGAATGCAGAGCTCCTTCGCCCGTTTTACAGTTAGCTGTATGCACGTATGTATCGCTGCCTTTCGTACTTTAATGAAAGAAAATGGGACCCCCGAACGACACTCGGGGGCTACCTTTTCCTATCAAGTTGTTGCGTCTCGCACATCCTTGTAAATTTTCTTAAACCCCCACCGCCGGGTTGACCTGCCCAACCCGGGGGCTCGGGGGCAAGCCAGCTTGACCGCAACACGTTGTCCTCCTTGGCACATCCCGGCGTGCTCGAATTGCCAAGGCCTTCCACTTCGCCCTATGCCACAGTATGGTTTCGGCTGTTAGCCGGCAAGAGCTATGGGCAAAAGCGCCGGCACGCCGAGAAACACTAAGTTGGATTCACCGGATCGACTAACCCGGCCTCACCGCACTAAGATGCCACACGGCCGGCTGTGCGCCAGCCGGCTTCGCCGACTGCCGCCAGCCGGCCCAGTGGGTGTTTCTCGCTTGCGCTCAATGTTTGAAAGGCCTAAGTACTGCGCGTTCTTTCCCAAGGCCGAACTCCTTGTCACAGACCGGAACCCGGCTGTTCGACTCGCGGGGGGGAGGCCCAAAGAAGGAACAAGCAAAAAAAAGCTTAGAGAACAAAGAACAAAGGTGTAAACACTCGGGAAAATATACATTGCAGAAATATGGGCCCAAGGCCAGAGTTCACTACATTCACCAATACGCCCCAGTGGGTGGGTGGACCTGCCACTTAACAAAAGTGCAAGAAAGATAAAACAGGGCGGCTTTAGGCGGTTCCCGCACCGGGTTGCGCAGCTGCCGGCTCCTCCATGGTGGCCTCCGGGTTCACCGAGGCGCCGGTATCGTCCAACTCGGCCTCATCATCGGCATAGGCGCCCGTCTCCTCGGAGCTGCCCGCCGGCTCGTCAAGCGCCAAGCCGAAGTTGTCAGGCGGCACCACCCCGCCATCTTCGGTCCGCTCTACCTAGAACTCGTCATGCAATGCAAACGAGGCCAGGTAGCTGGCCCGTGCGGTGATCCGGCCCGCCTCTGCCTGCAGCTGGGGCTCCACGTCGGCTCGCTGGGCCGCCAGCTGGTCCAAGTTCAATCCCGGATACCAAGACATGACAAATCTCACCGCCAAGTCGGCACCGGCACGAGCGGCGGAAACACGCCACGCATGAAGCCACGCCAGTCCGGCTTCCAGCCAGCGCGCCAGCCGCATGAAGGAGTTGGGCACGACCGCGCTCGCCCAGAGGGCCGCCGCCATGCCCAACCCGGCCTTGAAGAGCCTCGCCGTCTGCTCGTCCAGGGCCTGCAGGCGGGCCTCTGCTGCATGCATGATCTCCGGGAAGGACCAGGCGGCGTGCATGATCTCCGTCTGCTCGTCCATTTCGGCGCCCGCGTCTGCCTGGGTCAACTGGTGGTCGTGCACGGCCTCGTCCGCCTTCTCCCGCATTTTCGGGAAGTACTCTGTCGAGCAGAGAAGCAAGACAGTCAGCCACAAATTAAACAAAGTCGGCTTTACAACCACTTACTGGCGAAGGCCTCATCCAGGTGCTGCGCTTCGCACAACATACTGTGCCGTGCCAAGTCCCTGGCACAGTCGCGCGTCTCAAGCACCTTCTCCACCTCGGCGCGCTTGTCGACGGCCACCTTCAGCTCGCCATCCTTGGCGGCGGCTGCCTTCTCGTGCTCCTTCTTGAGGCGGAGGAGCTCCGCCTGGTGGGCTTCCGCCGTCTTGGCGGCCTCCGCCTTTAGGCGCTCCACCTCGGCCTGGAGCTGGCTCTTATCACCGGCCAGCTGATCACGCTGCTGGCCGGCTTTGGCGAGCGCCTACTGGGCCTCCGCCACCTTGGCGGCCTCCCCTTCAGCTGCCCCACCTCGGCCCGGAGCTAGCCTGCGTCGGCAACCGCCTAGTCACGCTGTTGGCCGGCTTCAACCAGCCGGGTTCGTAGGTCTGGCACATCGGCCGCGGCAGCTGCACGGCAGTGATTCAAAGTCAGGACGGCGGAAGAAAAGACAAAACATTTAAAGATTCGACCCAACTACTACATAGTTGGCCCGAATCTCGGGGGCTACACCCAGTCGGTGTGCTTGCGCGCCCCAACCAAGAGCATGCAAGACGTACCTTCAGTGAGGCGGAGTGCCTCCTCCTTGGCGGCAAGCTGCGCCATGATCTGCTGATGCTTCTCCAGAAGCTGGTTGTAGATGCTGACTCGGAGGGCATCCAGGTGCTGCAGAAAAACTAGAATCAGCACAAGACTTTTTAAGATTTGACCCAACTACTACATAGTTGGCCCGAACCTCGGGGGCTACACCCAGTGGGTGCGCTGGCACACCCCCACTAGCCGGCTACAAAAGAAAAGCCAGAGGAAGAAAACTCATGATCACGGAGCGCTCCAGCTCCCGCGCCCACTCCATCTCGGCCTGGGCAAAGTTCTGAACCCAGTCCGCGCGCCTGTGAAGAAGCCAGCGCACGGCGGCTAGCGACGCCTCCTCCTGCATCAGCGGCCCGAAGATGGCTCGGCTGGACCCGGCCCGAACCAGCTGCGACCTAGCGGTAGGGGGACCACCCAGCGCCGCTTGCGGCTACCTGATCACCAAGACGTGCTGGCCGCCCGCCGTCTCCTGGCCGGCCAGCCTCGACTCCGGTGCACCGGCCGGTGTCCCCAGCGGCGCCCCATCCGGCATCACCAGCGGCGTCCCGTCCGGCGTCGCCTATGGCGCCCCTCCTGGGGCAGACCCCCCTCCGCCGCCTCCTTCCACCTCCACCCGCTCGACCATGTCATTTCGGGGTGGGGTGTCATCGTCAATCTTCACGACCTCCCAGTCGTCCACCACCATCTCCACCAGGCCGTCCGGGTCATGCCCCTCCTCCGTCAGCGGCACGATGACCGTTTCCGCCAGCTCCATGCCCGCCGGCAACTCTGGCCATGCCAGCTCCGGGGCGGTCCTCTCCCTTGCCTCCGCGGCCCTGGCCTAGGCTTGGGCCGAGGCCACCTCCAGCTCCTCCTCGGCCTTGTTCCGGGCCCGCTAGGCGCAACGCTCCATGTCCGCCAGGTCTAGGCTAAGGTCCTCCTCGGCCGAGCCCACGGGCAGATCGATGGCGCTGCTCCGGGTCCTCCGGAACGAGAAGCCGCCCCCAGACACGGCAACCGTCGCCGCCAGTGCCAACTCCAGCGGCGTCCTGGATCCCACCAAGAAAATCATGAGAAAAGAATGACTCGGCTGCATGCCGGAGTCAGCAAGGAAACATACCCGATCGCCGCCGGGATGGCCTGTCTCATGGACACCGCCGGGAGGGCGCGGCGCCTCCTCTTGCCGTCCGGCTTCCCGCCTGTGGGTGGGTCCGCCGTGCGCTTCGCGGCCGGATTTGGCACCGCGTCCTCCTTCCCGTGCGGCCGGCTTGCCGCGGCCGGCTTGCCGCGGCCGGCGTGCAAGACGATCCTTCCCCTGCCGTCATCTACGGCCGCCTTGAGGGATTGACGCCGCCGCCTCCTCCCCTCAGCGGCGCTGCACCTCCGGCGTGCGTCAGCACCTCCACATCGTTGTCTGATAACCCACAAGTATAGGAGATTGTTTGTAGCTTTCTTCGATAAATAAGAGTGTCGAACCCAACAAGGAGCTAAAGGTAGATCAAATATTCCCTCAAGTTCTATCGACCACCGATACAACTCTACGCACACTTGACGTTTGCTTTACCTAAAACAAGTATGAAACTAATTTGCAAGAATAAAATTATGAGTACTTTGCGAGAATAAAACTACGAGTAAATTGCAAGGTAATAAAAGTGGATAGCTTTTGTCAATAAGAAAGTCATTTGTCCCTAGGTAATCGATAACAAGTACCGGTAATCATTCTTGCAATTTTACATGAGGGAGAGGCATGAGCTAACATACATTCTCTACTTGGATCATATGCACTTAAGATTGGACCCCTAGCAAGCTTCCGCAACTACTAAAGATCAGTAAGGTCATGAAACCCAACCATAGCATTAAGTATCAAGTCCTCTTTACTCCCATACGCCATAACCCACTTATCCGCGTTTAGGCTACTATCACCCCCGCAACACCGACAATAAGCAAACCATGAACATATTGCAACACCGTACAGTGGGGGCCCCTCACGTTTGCTTGAGATGGAGGGCACCGTAGGACAGCACCATAAATAAAATATACAATCATACCAACCAAGATCACGATTAACCCATAGGACAAAACGGATCTACTCAAACATCATAGGATAACCATAGATCATTGGGAAATAATATATGGAGTTGAGCACCATGTTTAAGTAGAGATTATAGAAGGGAGAAGGGGTGTTACACCGCTGCATAGAGGGGGAGAATGTTGGTGTTGATGGTAGCAAGATTATTGATGTAGATGGCCGTCATGATCCTTGCCCCGGCGGCACTCCGGCGCCACCGGGAGAGAGGGGGAGAGAGCCCCCCTCCTTCTTCTTCTTCCTTGGCCTCCCCCCTAGATGGGAGGAGGGTTCCCCCTCTGGTCCATGGCCTCCATTGCGGCGGAGGGGTAGGAGCCCCTCCGAGATTGGATCTCCCTCTCTGTTCTCTTCTGTTTCGCGTTCCCCAGATCTGGCCCTTCACCGTTTCTTATATTCCCGGAGATCCGTCACTCCGATTGAACTGAGATTTTAACACGTATTTTTTCCATAAATTATCTTTCTTGCGCCAGAAGAAGGGCTCCCACCGACATTCGAGGAGGGCACAAGACACCAGGGCGTGCCCTGGTGGGTTGTGGGCACTGTGGGCCCCCGTTTGCGATGATTCCACCTCCCAAAAATCACATAAATTCTAAAATAATTCTCCGTAAATTTTTATCGTGTTTGGACTTCGTTTGATTTGGATTTTCTTTGATACAAAAAACATGCAAAAAAACAGGAACTGGCACTAGGCACTGGATCAATAGGTTAGTCCAATAAATCATATAAAAAGTTGCCAAAAATATGTGAAAGTTGTATAATATTGGCATGAAACAATAAAAAATTATAGATACGACGGAGACGTATCGGCATCCTCAAGCATAATTCCTGCTCGTCCTCGAGTAGGTAAATGATAAAAAAGATAATTTTTGATGTGGAATGCTACCTAGCATAAACTTGATGATATATCTAATCATGGCATGAATATTAAGATACGAGTGATTCAAAGCAATAGTCTATAATTTGACATAAAGACATCAATACTCAGGCATCCCAACAAACACTCATGTCTTTCAAAATATCAACGCTAAAGAAAGCTATCCCTACAAAATCATATAGTCTTGCCATGCTCTGTCTTGTTAACACAAAGTATTTATCATGCACAACCCCGATGACAAGCCGAGCAATTGGTTCATACTTTTTAACGCGCTTCAGCTTTTTCAACCCTCACGCAATACATGAGCGCAAGCCATGGATATAGCACTACGGGTGGAATAGAGTATAATGATAGGGGTAAATATAGAGAAGACAAAAAAGTAAGAAAGTCTCACATCAACGCGGCTAACCAACGGGCTATGGAGATGCCCATCAATTGATATCAACGTGAGGAGTAGGGATTGCCATGCAACGAATGCACTAAGAGCTATAAGTGTATGAAAGCTCAATATGAAAACTAAGTGGGTGTGCATCTAATCCTATAATGAAGAATTCCCACTAGTATATGAAAGTGACAACATAGGAGACTCTCTATATGAAAAACATGGTGCTACTTTGAAGCACAAGTGTGGAACTAGCATGCCCCTTCTCTCTTTTTTTCTTCTCTTTTTTTCTTTCTTCTTTTCTTTTTTTTCTTTCTCTTTTTTTCTTTTTTTCCCTTTTTTTTCTTTTTCCTTTTTTTTCTTTTCTTTTTTTTCTTTTTTTTCTCTCTCAATGTCCGGAGTCTCATCCCGACTTGTGGGGGAATCATAGTCTCCATCATCCTTTCCTCACTGCGACAAGCTCTAATAATGAATTATGATGATCATCACACTTCTATTTACTTATAAATCAAAAGAAATAAAAAATACAACTCGATACCTAGAACAAAATATGACTCTATATGAATGCCTCTGGCAGTGTACCATGATGTGCAATGATGTAGCGTAACATGTATAAAAAATGATGCACGGTGGCTGAGCCACAACTACTATGTCAGCTATATGATCATGCAAAGCAATATGACAATGAATGCTCAAGTCATCAAAACGGAAGCGGTGGAAGTTGCATGGCGATATATCTCGGAATGGCTATGGAAAGGCCATAATAGGTAGGTATGGTGGCTATTTTGAGGAAGATATAATAAGGCTTATGTGTGATAGAGCGTATCATATCACGGGGTTTGGATGCACCGGCAAAGTTTGCACCGACTCTCGAGGTGAGATAGGGCAATGCACGGTACCGTAGAGGCTAGCAAATTGCGGAAATGTAAGAGTGCGTATAATCCATGGACTCACATTAGTCATAAAGAACTCATATACTTATTAGCCCTCGAAGCAAAGTACTACTACGCATGCCCCTAGGGGGATAGATTGGTAGGAAAAGACCATCGCTCGTCCCCGGCCGCCACTCATAAGGAAGACAATCAATAATAAATCATGCTCCAACTTCATAGCATAACGAGAGACTATACGTGCATGCTTCAGGAATCACAAACTTTAACACTAATATTCTTACTAACCACAACCATTTACTAGTACCTCCCACATATTCCATCTCTATATAGCAAAACTATTGCAAGGAATCAAACATATCATATTCAGTGATCCATAAGTTTTATGTAGGATTTTATGACTAACCATGCAAATGACCAATTCCTGTTGACTCTCTAAATAGGTATAAGTGAAGCAAGAGAGTTTAATTCTTTCTACAAAATACCATGCTCTAATAAGTATAAGTGAAGAAAAAGAGCATTCTACAAATAACGGTTTTCTATGTGAAGAGAAACATGCAATCCAAACTTCAAATGATATAAGTGAAGCACATGAAGCATTATATAAAGCCACACTCAAAAGATATAAGTGAAGTGCAATGGGCAATCTATAAATTGACCATGGACTATCTCATACCAGCATGGTGCATAAAAGAAAAATGAAAACTAAACACAAAAGACGCTCCAAGATTCACACATATCACATGAACGAAACGAAGATGAAAACATACCGATACTTGTTGAAGAAAGATGGGATGCCTTCCGGGGCATCCCAAAGCTTAGACGCTTGAGTCTCCTTGAATATTTAATTGGGGTTCCTTGGGCATCCCCAAGCTTGAGCTTTTTCCTCTCCTCCTTCTCCACATATCGAGACCTCCTCGATCTTTGATCACTTCATCCACACAAAACTCAACAGAAAGCTCGGTAAGATCCGTTAGTATAATAAAGCAAATCACTACTCTAAGTACTGTTGCAAACCAATTCATATTTTATTTTTGAATTGTAACTACTTCAATATAACTTTTCCATGGCTTATACCACCGATAAAATCGATAGTTTCATAAAAACAAGCAAAACAATGCATAAAAAACAGAATCTGTCTTAAACAGGACAGTCTGTAGCAATATGAACACCTACCATACTTATGTTACTCCAAAATTTCTGAAATATTTGGACGAAATAAAAATTTTGTATAGAAATACTTTGCAAAAAGTTTCAGAAACTTTTGATGTTCCAGTAAGAAATGTAAAATCACGCACTACAGCTAAAGTTTCTGTTTCTGCACCGCACATACCAACAAGCAATCTAATCATCCTAAAGGCAAATCTTGGCACATTATTTTTATAATAAAATGGATTTGTACAAGGGGATAATTACTTTTATGAGAATCTTCATGAAAAATTCTACATTGTTTCCATGAGCATGAACACAAGTGTTCAAGGTCGACCCTCACTTCTCCAATGCATCACCTTTCAATCGCTTCTCTTTTTGTGAAGTTTTAAGGTTCCCCTCTATATTTTTTTTGTTTTTAAACTTTATAAAAGCACTCAACAGAATAATATGACTCTCTAAAACTTCCGGGTTGTCTCCCTGGCAGCGCTTTCTTTAAAGCCATTAAACTAGGCATAAAGTGCTCAAGTAATGAATCCACCCGGATCCCAAGGTATATCAAAGCCAATTTAAATTAAAAATGATTTGGCATTTAGTAGTGAGCACAAAGCAACATAAATCATGCAATGATGAAGTCTAACTCTCTTCCTATGCATTGGCATGTCATACAAGAACAATTCATGCACATCAAGTAAAGGCCAATACATAGCATAAGCAGTTTCTTGCAATTTTATCGTGTTGGAAACATAGAGAGGTGGAGATATAGTTCCTCTCTCATAATAATTGCAAGTAGGAGCAGCAAGCATATGCATATTATATTCATCAAAATCATCATGTGTAGCGGTAAAAGGCAACCCATCAACATAATCCTTAATAAGTGCAAACTTCTCCAATATAGTGTAGTTTGGAGAATTCAAAAAGATAATAGGACCATCATGTGTGGGTGCAATAGCAACAATTTCACTCTTAACATAAGGAACTATAGCAAGTTCATCTCCATAAGCATAATTCATATTGGCATCAAGGCCACAAGCATAGCAATCATCAAGTTCATCAAAAAGGGATATTTCAAACGAATCAATGGGATCATAGCAATTATCATAGCATTCATCCTTCGGTAAGAACGAAGGGGCATTAAACAATGTATGAGTTGAAGAGTTACTCTCATTAGAAGGTGGGCACGGGTGATCAATCCGCTCTTCCTTCGCTTGTTCTTCGCTCTCCTCATCATCTTTTTCATCCAATGAGCTCACAGTTTCATCAATTTCTTCTTCCATAGACTCCTGCAAAATAATAGTCTCTTCTTGGATAGCGGAGAAGTCCTCAATATATGGTTTAATATAAGCATTAGAAGAATAATTTTCATAGCAATATTTAAGTATGGCAAAAATTTTAGATTTGTAAAGAGCAGCATCATACTTTTCAATCAAAGAAGCAATTTCATAAGCACCCTTAAAAGCAACAAATTCTTCAATTTGTTCAATATCATAATAATTATAAACACCCTTCGTATAAGAAGATAAAATTCCATTATCTCTAAACTCACATTGATAAGAAAGGTGTTTCTTAGGGTCTTCAGAACAACAAGTAAAATCATGTATTTCACATAAATTCCAAGCATAGCATTGCATAATATTAATTTGATGTAGTAAAAGTTTCCCTTTTTGAGATAAACGGTGTCGCACAAAACAAGCATGCTCATCTAATGATTTTCCCTCAACTAAGCTAGTTGGGTTTTCAACACGAGCACAAATGGATCGAAGATGATCCAAATAGAAAGCTTCAGTAGTATGATAGATTTTGGGTGGTTCTTCAACCATTGGTTTAGTAGGTACAACTAATTTTTTTGGTATTTTACGTTTCCTACCCATAACTAAAGATAGAAAACAAGAGCACAAAATAAAAACTACTTAGTGATAAAGCAAACAAGCACACACGAGAATATTCACCCCACGCTATTGCTTCCCGGCAACGGCGCCAGAAAAAGGTCTTGATAACCCACAAGTATAGGGGATCGTTTGTAGCCTTCTTCGATAAATAAGACTGTCGAACCCAACGAGGAGCTAAAGGTAGAACAAATATTCCCCCAAGTTCTATCGACCACCGATACAACTCTATGCACACTTGACGTTTGCTTTACCTAAAACAAGTATGAAACTAATTTGCAAGAATAAAATTATGAGTACTTTGCGAGAATAAAACTACGAGTAAATTGCAAGGTAATAAAAGTGGATAGCTTTTGTCAACAAGAAAGTCATTTGTCCCTAGGTAATCGATAACAAGTACTGGTAATCATTCTTGCACTTTTACATGAGGGAGAGGCATGAGCCAACATACTTTCTCTACTAGGATCATATGCACTTATGATTGGACCCCTAGCAAGCATCCGCAACAACTAAAGATCATTAAGGTCGTGAAACCCAACCATAACATTAAGTATCAAGTCCTCTTTACTCACATACGCCATAACCCACTTATCCGCGTTTAGGCTGCTGTCACCCCTGCAACACCGACAATAAGCAAACCATGAACATATTGCAACACCCTACAGCGGGGCCCCCTCACGTTTGCGCAATACGGTGGGCACCGTAGGACAGCACCATAAAATATAATATACAATCATACCAACCAAGATCACGATTAACCCATAGGACTAAATGGATCTACTCAAACATCATAGGATAACCATAGATCATTGGGAAATAATATATGGAGTTGAGCACCATGTTTGTTGATGTAGATCATTGGGAAATAATATAAGGGGTTTTACACCATTGCATAGAGGGGGAGAAAGTTGGTGTTGACGGTAGAATGATTGTTGATGTAGATCGCCGTCACGATCCTTCCCCCGGCGGCACTCCGGCTCCACCGGGAGAGAGGGGGAGAGAGCCCCCCTCCTTATTATTCTTCCTTGGCCTCCCCTCTAGATGGGAGGAGGGTTCCCCCTCTGGTCCATGGCCTCCATGGCGGCAGAGGGGCAGGAGCCCTTCCGAGATTGGATCTCCCTCTCTGTTCTCTTCTGTTTCACGTTCCCCAGATCTGGCCCTTCACCATTTCTTATATTCCCGGAGATCCGTAACTCCGATTGTACTGAGATTTTAACACGATTTTTTCCCATAAATTATCTTTCTTGCGCCAGAAGAAGGGCTCCAACCGACGTTCGAGGAGGGCACAAGACACCAGGGCGCGCCTGGGGCCTAGGGCGCGCCCTGGTGGGTTGTGGGCACTATGGACCCCGTTTGCGTTGATTCCACCTCCCAAAAATCACATAAATTCCAAAATAATTCTCCGTAAATTTTATCGTGTTTGGTCTTCATTTGATATGGATTTTCTGCGATACAAAAAACATGAAAAAAAACAGGAACTGGCACTGGGCACTGGATCAATAGGTTAGTCCAATAAATCATATAAAAAGTTGCCAAAAATATGTGAAAGTTGTATAATATTGGCATGAAACAATCGAAAATTATAGATACGATTGAGATGTATCATTATCCGACCAATCTCGTAGGAGATCTGGATGCGGAGACTTACCCGCACGACGCGCCTCGCCAGCTTCGGCATCGGCGTCTCTGGGTTCTCAGCGAAGGAATCCGCCCTCTCCGGGTGGGCCCGCTCGACAGCCAGTACCTGCATCCTTGTCCCATCACGCGTCTGCCGGATTGCGTTCGGCAGCACCTCCTGCGTCGCATCAGGATGAAGGAGAAGCTGAGACATTGAGAAAAAAGAAGACCAGGGACTCACCGCCGGCGCCGGGATCTCCCCGTTGTAGGATGCCTTCCCGAAGTGCCAGTCCGGGGCCAACCCGGCCTTAGAGATGTTGTTCACCTGTTCGGCCACCTGCTTCGGTTTCAGCCTCCCGGACGACATCCGGGTAGGATCCCGGCGGTCGCCCATCAGGCCGATGATGTGCGCCCGGTGCTGCAGCGGCAGAACCCGGTGCGTGATGAAGGCGGCCACAAGCTCTGTCCCCTTGAGGCCCTCCCGCGCCGTCATCTCCCGAATCTGGTCGCAAAGGTTCGGCATCCCCTGCGGCGGGTTCTTGTTTATGTAGCACCAGTTCATCTTGGCGAGTGGCTGCTCATTGGTGAAAGGGGGCAAGTTGACGATGTCGCCTCCTCCGCTGACGCGGCGAACATAGAAGAAGGTATTCTGCCACTTCTTGGCAGAATATTCGATGGGCCTCTTGGGGAACACCCTGTTCAGCTGGAGCGAAACAACGGCGGCCCTGCAGTCAAACATAGCCCCGGCCTTCGGCCCTGATGCTTGAGGAAGAAGAGGCGGCTCCAGAGCTCCACATCTGGCTCCACCCCCAAATACCCCTCGTAGTGGGTGACGAAGCCCGAGAGCTGCAGCACAGCATTGGCGCCTAGGTGGTGTGGCTGCAGCCCGAAGAAGGAGAGAAAGGCAGGGAAGAAGGCGCTCGCGGGGAGGCCGCGCCCATGCTTGAAGTGACTATAGAAAACCACGCGCTTGCCGTCCCGCGGCTGCGGCTCCACATCCCCTCCGGGCGCGCGTGCGGCCACCTCCGCCGCCGGCGGCAGGCATTGGGTGTCGCGAAGGTTCTAAATATCATCATCGGTGATGATGGATCCCTCCCACGAGCCCTTCGCCGGCGCCATCTGCGGTGCTCGGCGAGGGTGTGAGAAGCGGAGGAGGAAGGAAGCTAGCATGGCAGGTGGACGACTCGGGCGGTGGTTGGCGTTCCGATGGGCAGCGAAGTTCGAGGAGATGCAGAGAGGAAGGAAAGAAGGAGGTAGGGGGCGCGTGCGTCAATGATTTCCGCCGCCCCCTCCCTCCGATTTGTAACCACGACAGGAGCGTGGGGAAGTGGGATCGGTTGCGCCCACCTTTTCCACTTCCCCGCAGTGTGTGGGCATGATTCACCCATGAATTAACTGCATCGAGAAGGGCAACCATCCGCGGCCACCACATTAAATCCCCATGTGCGGGCCGAGGGCACGGCATGGCGGGTCCCAACCCGCTGTTAAGTCCCGTCACGCGCGTGGCCTGGCAGTGCCTCCTCGGCTACTGCACGCCACGTGGCGCCCGCATCAGGTCGTGGGACACGCGTCCCTTCCCCTTCAAGATTCGGCGGACTCCTCAGTTTCCCGCCCAGGCCGGGATGCCACGATCCAGCTTTCGGAAGCCGGCACACAGTGGGTGTTACCGGACACGACGGGCGCAAGCTTTACCAGTACCAGCCACCTTCTCAGGGGGTGAAACTGCGAAGGCCCCCCTGCTTGAAGCCGGCGAGCCTTCACAGCTTTGGGGACTACTGTCGGGTGATGACCCACAAGTATAGGGGATCTATCATAGTCCTTTCGATAAGTAAGAGTGTTGAACCCAACAAGGAGCAGAAGGAACTGACAAGCGGTTTTCAGCAAGGTATTCTCTGCAAGCACTGAAATTATCGGTAACAGATAGTTGTGTGATAAGATAATTCGTAACGGGTAACAAGTAACAAAAGTAACTAAGGTGCAGCAAGGTGGCCCAATCCTTTTTGTACCAAAGGACAAGCCTGGACGAACTCTTATATAAAGCAAAGCGCTCCCGAGGACACATGGGAATTGCTGTCAAGTTAGTTTTCATCATGCTCATATATTTCGCGTTCGTTACTTTGATAATTTGATATGTGGGTGGACCGGTGCTTGGGTGCTGTCCTTCCTTGGACAAGCCTCCCACTTATGATTAACCCCTCTCGCAAGCATCCACAACTACGAAAGAAGAATTAAGATAAATCTAACCATTGCATGAAACATATGGATCCAAATCAGCCCCTTACGAAGCAACGCATAAACTAGGGTTTAAGCTTCTGTCCCTCTAGCAGCCCATCATCTACTTATTACTTCCGAATGCCTTCCCCTAGGCCCAAATCATGGTGAACTGTCATGTAGTCGACGTTCACATAACACCACTAGAGGAAAGACAACATACATCTCATCAAAATATCGAACGAATACCAAATTCACATGATTACTTATAACAAGACTTCTCCCATGTCCCCAGGAACAAACGTAACTACTCACAAAGCATATTCATAATCAAAATCAGAGGAGTATTAATTATCATTAAGGATCTAAACATATGATCATCCACCGAATAAACCAACTAACATCAACTACAAGGAGTAATCAACACTACTAGCAACCCACAGATACCAATCTGAGGTTTTGAGACAAAGATCGGATACAGGAGATGAGCTAGGGTTTGAGAGGACATGGTGCTGGTGACGATGTTGATGGATATTGACCCCCTATCGATGAGAGGATCGATGGTGATGACGATGGTGATGATTTCCCCCTCCCAGAGGGATGTTTCCCCGGCAAAACAGCTCCGCCGGAGCCCTAGATTGGTTCTGCCCAGGTTCCTCCTCGAGACGGCGGCGCTTCATCCCGAAAGCTTCTTCTTGTTTTTTTTCAGGTCAAAACACACCATATAGCAGAAGATGGGCATCGGGGGCCTGCCAGGTGGCCCACAAGGCAGGGTGGCACGGCTAGGGGGGTAGGGCGCGCCCTCCACCCTTGTGGATGGCTGGTGGCCCCCCTCTGGTGCTTTCTTCACCCAATATTTTTTATTAATTCCAAAATGACTCTCCGTGAAGTTCCAGGACTTTTGGAGTTGTGCAGAATAGGTCTCTAATATTTGCTCCTTTTCCAGCCCAGAATTCCAGCCGCCAGCATTCTCCCTCTTCATGTAAACCTTGTAAAATAAGAGAGAAAAGGCATAAGTATTGTGCCATAATGTGTAATAACAGCCCATAATGCAATAAATATCAACATAGAAGCCTGATGCAAAATGGACGTATCAACTCCCCCAAGCTTAGACCTTGCTTGTCCTCAAGCGATAGCCGAAATCGAAAAATATGTCCACATGTTTAGAGATAGAGGTGTCGATAAAATAAAATACGGACATGAGGGCATCATGATCATCTTTAGAGCAGCAACATATATTGTCATATAATTTCTTATGCCAAAGTAACAATTCATTCACAAGGTAAAGTATGAATCAAAAACTTCATTGAAAACTAACAACTATGATCTCAGTCATAGAAGCAATTGCAATTTATCATAACATCGGAAAGAGTCAATTCAAGAGCTTTTCAGCAAGTCCACATACTCAACTATCATTTAGTCTTTCACAATTGCTAACACTCACACGATACTTATGGGTTCAAAGCTTCAGTCGGACACAGAGAAAGATAGGGGCTTATAGTTTCGCCTCCCAACCTTTTACCTCAAGGGTACTGTCAACAATAATACTTTATGATAACCTACATCCGAGTGGATATATATATCTGGATCTTTCTCCAAGACATAATGCTTGCCAAAAGGAAAAAAAATGTAAAAAGGAAAGGTGAAGGTCACCATGACTCTTGAATAAGGGTAGAAGATAAAAGTAAAAGATAGGCCCTTCGCAGAGGGAAGCAGAGGTTGTCATGCGCTTTTATGGTTGGAATTACAAAATCTTAATGCAAAAGAACATCACTTTATATTGCCGCTTGTGATAAAGAACTTTATTATGCAGTCCATCGCTTTTATTTCTTCCATATCACAAGTTCGTATAAAGCTTATTTTCTTCACACTAATAGATCATACATATTTAGAGAGCAATTTTTATTGCTTGCACCGATGACAACTTTCTTGAAGGATCTTACTCAATCCATAGGTAGGTATGGTGGACTCTCATGGCAAAACTGGGTTTCGGGATGTTTGGATGCACAAGTAGTATCCCTACTTGGTGCAAAGAATTTGGCTAGCATGAGAGGGAAAAGCAAGCTCAACATGTTGGAGGATCCATGACAATATAACTTCTATTCGGATATAAGAAAACATAATTCATTATGTTGTCTTCCTTGTCCAACATCAACTTTTTAGCATGTCATATTTTAATGAGTGCTCACAATTACAAAAGATGTCCAAGATAGTATATTTATATGTGAAACCTCTCTTTCTTTATTATTTCCTATTAATTGCAACAATGACCAAAACTATGTTTGTCAACTCCCAACAAATTTTATTCATCATACTCTTTATATGTGAAGTCATTACTCTCCATAGGATCAATATATGATCTTTTTATTTCTTTCTTTTATTTTATTCCCTCAAGATCATAGCAAGAAAGCAAAGCCCTCAACTCAAAACTACTCTTTATTATATATATAACTCAAGGACTCGATTACATAGATAGATCTCAAAAAAAAACTCAAAGCTAGATCATACTAAAAACTTTATTCTACTAGATCAAGATATAACTAAAAGGATCGAACTAAGAAAAACGATAGAAGTAAAGGTGTGATGGTGATACGATACCGGGGCACCTCCCCCAAGCTTGGCAGTTGCCAAGGGGAGTGCCCATACCCATGTATTTATGTTTCTTTCTTCGGAGGTGGTGATGATGGAGCTGTTGGCGAATCCGTTAGCTTCATTAAAGCACCTTTCAGAACCTGCAGTTCTTGGAGCGCACGTTGGAGCATATTTGCATTCTTCTGAATTTCCTCCATAAGATGCTTATTTTCAGGCCCCCAAGAGCTCTTCCCTGCATTGCTTTCACTTGGACGGGATATGTCCCAATTGGAGGGTATATGTGTACGAGGGGTGTTCTCCACTCCGTAATTATGAACCAAATTATGAAAGTTGTTCCGATGTAACCTGTGTAAGGGCCTCCTTGGTGGAAGCCCTTCTCGAACCTCTTGGTCTTCATGGTTGTTTGTAGTCCCTATTGCTTGATGGGGACTTGGAATAGTGGAGATGCCTGCCAGATAACCTCTCTCCGATGCTGGAGGGTGGACCTCATGCGAATCCCCTTGAGCTTCTTCCATCGTTGCTTACTCGGTCTCCACCCTCCTGAGTTCCATCTGCAACAACCAATCATCGTCGTCCATATTGTTGGAGGAGGAGGAAGACATGATGCCTGGCCTTGAAAACTCTGGCAGAAAACAGCTCAAAACGAAAACAGGAGATATTGCCGTGGTACGGCGGTCAAAACCTTCAGGAGATTATATAATGAATTTTTACCGACCAAAAGAAGTATTGTGCCAGAAAATGGGGTCTGGAGGGCACACGCGGTGGCCACAAGGCAGGGGGCGCGCCCTCCACCCTTGTGGTCTCCTCGTGCAACTTTCGGACTACTTTTAATTTTTCTAATTTTTTAAATATTCCAAAACGGAGAAAATTTATCATTGGAAATGTTTTGGAGTTGGTTTACGTACCGCACCACATACCTATTCCTTTTCGGAGTCTGAAAAGTTCTGGAAAGTGTCCCTTCTGTACTCCTCCGGTGTTACGGTGTCAATTATATTGGTCTCAACATTTAAGGGATTACCTGAGATATAATGTTTGATTCTTTGACCGTTTACCACCTTCGGATTTGTGCCTTCGGCGTTGTTGATTTTTATGGCACCGGAACGATAGACCTCCTCGATAATGTAAGGACCTTCCCATTTGGAGAGAAGCTTTCCTGCAAAAAATCTTAAACGAGAGTTGTATAGCAAAACATGATCACCTACATTAAACTCACGCTTTTGTATCCTTTTGTCATGCCATCTTTTAACTTTCTTTAAACAACTTGGCATTCTCATAGGCTTGCGTTCTCCATTCATCAAGCGAGCTTATGTCAAATAACCTCTTCTCACTGGCAAGTTTGAAATCATAGTTGAGCTCTTTGATTGCCCAATAAGCTTTGTGTTCTAGTTCAAGAGGTAAGTGACAAGCCTTTCAATAAACCATTTATATGGAGACATACCCATTGGGTTTTTATAAGCAGTTCTATAAGCCCATAATGCATCATCAAGTTTCTTAGACCAATTCTTTCTAGATCTATTAACAGTCTTTTGCAAAATCAATTTAATCTCTCTATTGCTCAATTCTACTTGACCACTAGACTGAGGATGATATGGAGATGCAATTCTATGGTTAACATCATACTTAGCAAGCAATTTACGGAAAGCACCATGAATAAAATGTGAACCACCATCAGTCATTAAATATCTAGGGACCCCAAACCTCAAAAAAATAACTTCTTTAAGCATCTTAATAGAAGTGTTATGATCAGCACTACTAGTTGGAATAGCTTCTACCCACTTAGTAACATAATCAACAGCAACTAAAATATGTGTATACCCATTAGAAGAAGGAAAAGGTCCCATATAATCAAAGCCCCAAACATCGAATGGTTCAATAACAAGTGAATAGTTCATAGGCATTTCCTCATGTCTACTAATATTACCAATTCTTTGACATTCATCACAAGACAAGACAAACTTACGAGCATCCTTGAAGAGAGTAGGCCAATAAAAACCGGATTGTAATACCTTGTGTGCAGTTCTATCTCCAGTGTGGTGTCCTCTGTAAGACTCGGAGTGGCACTTGCATATGATCTGTTCCTGTTCATGCTCAGGTACACAACGTCTAATAACACCATCTACTCCTTCTTTATAAAGGTGTGGGTCATCCCAAAAGTAATGTCTTAAATCATAGAAAAACCTTTTCTTTTGCTGGTATGTGAAACTAGGTGGTATAAATTTAGCAACAATGTAATTAGCATAATCAACATACCACGGAGTATTACGAGAAGCATTTATGACAGCTAATTGTTCATCAGGAAAACTGTCATCAATAGGCAGTGGGTCATCAAGAACATTTTCTAACCTAGACAAGTTGTCTGCAACGGGGTTCTCAGCTCCCTTTCTATCAATAATATGCAAATCAAATTCTTGTAGCAAGAGAACCCATCTAATAAGTCTAGGTTTAGCATCTTTCTTTTCCATAAGATATTTAATAGCAGCATGATCAGTGTGAACCGTTACTTTGGAATCAACAATATAAGATCTGAACTTATCACAAGCAAAAACAACAGCTAAAAATTCTTTTTCAGTAGTAGCATAATTTCTCTGGGCACTGTCTAGAGTTTTACTAGCATAATGAATAACATTCAATTTCTTATCAACTCTTTGCCCTAGAACATCACCAACAGCATAATCACTAGCATCACACATAATTTCAAAGGGTAAATTCCAATCAGGTGGTTGAATAATAGGTGCAGAGATCAAGGCTTTCTTAAGTATTTCAAATGCTTCTACACAATCATCATAAAAAACAAAAGGAACATCTTTCTGCAAGAGATTGCTGAGAGGCCTAGAAATTTTAGAGAAGTCTTTAATAAACCTCCTATAGAAACCAGCATGACCAAGGAAACTTCTTATACCTTTGATATCTTTAGGACATGGCATCTTTTCAATAGCATCTACTTTAGCTTTATCAACTTCAATACCTCTTTCAGAAATTTTATGCCCCAAGACAATACCTTCATTAATCATAAAGTGGCACTTCTCCCAATTCAATACATGATTAGTTTCTTCACATCTCTGCAAAACTCGATCAAGGTTGCTTAAGCAATCATCAAAAGAAGTTCCGTAAACGGAGAAATCATCCATGAAAACCTCAACAATCTTTTCACAAAAGTCAGAGAATATAGCAGTCATACATCTATGAAAGGTAGCAGGTGCATTGCATAAACCAAAAGGCATACATCTATAAGCAAAGGCACTGAAAGGGCAAGTAAAAGTAGTCTTTTCCTGATCATCTTTTAACACTGGTATTTGAGAGAAACCAGAATAACCATCTAGGAAGCAAACATGTTTATGTTTGGATAGTCTTTCTAGCATTTGATCAATAAAAGGTAGAGGGTAATGATCTTTTCTAGTAGCTTTATTTAATTTGCAAAAATCAATTACCATTCTATAACCTGTAACAATTCGTTGTGGAATCAATTCATTCTTATCATTAGGAACAACAGTAATACCTCCCCTTCTTAGGAACACAATGAACAGGACTTACCCACTTACTATCAGCAATAGGATAAATTATACCTGCCTCCAAAATCTTTAGTATTTCATTTCTTACCACATCTTTCATCTTAGGATTTAATCGTCGTTGGTGATCAACAACTGGTTTAGCATCATGCTCCAAATTAATTTTGTGCTGATATAGGGTGGGACTAATGCCCTTAAGATCATCAAGAGTATATCCAATAGCGGCACGGTGCTTCTTCAGAGTTTTCAATAATTTATTTTCTTCATGCTCTGAAAGGTTAGCACTAATAACAACAGGATATATCTTCTTTTCATCAAGATAAGCATATTTCAAAGTATCAGGTAATTGTTAAAGCTCAAACACGGGATCTCCCTTGGGTGGAGGAGGATCCTCAAGGATTTCAACAGGCAAGTTGTGTTTCAAGATAGGCCCTTGATTAAAGAATATTTCATCTATTTCCCTTCTTTCATTCATAAACATATCATTTTCATGGTCTAGCAAATATTGTTCTAAGGGATCAGTAGGAGGCATGGCAATAGAAGCAAGACCAATAATCTCATCCTTACTAGGCAATTCTTTATCATGGGGTTGTATATGAAATTTAGAGAAATTAAAATCATGAGACATATCCCCTAAAGCAATAGTAACAATATATTTCTCGCAGTCTATCTTAGCATTAACGGTATTCAAGAAAGGTCTACCAAATATAATGGGACAAAAGTCATCTTGTGGGGAAGCAAGAACAAGGAAATCAGTAGGGTATTTCATTTTCCCACACAAGACTTCAACATCTCGAACAATCCCAATTGGTGATATAGTATCTCTATTGGCAAGCTTAATAGTAACATCAATATCTTCTATCTCAGCAGGTGCAATATCATTCATAATTTCTTTATATAAAGTAAAAGGAATTGCACTCACATTAGCACCCACATCACATAAGCCATGATAACAATGATCTCCTATTTTAACAGAAACAACAGGCATGCCGACAACAGGTCTATGTTTATCTTTATCATTTGGTATAGCAATTCTATCAGCTCTCAAGAGAAATTATTATTCAAAAATTTTATGCTCGGCTTTCTCATAATGATCGATCCATGCTCGATACTTCTTGTACTGGTTCTTTTATGAAGAAGGGTATTGAATTCAAATGGGATTTATTGGAAAAAATTAAATGCAACTCTGAAGATTGGGAACTCGACAAAGGTAATGAGTCAGGTATAAACCATAAGTTTGATTGTGTTAAATCTTTTATGGATACCGATGCTTTTCGTGATTTTAGCACTAAATATGGACTTGACTCTGAGATAGTAGCTTCTTTCTGTGAATCATTTGCTAATCGTGTTGATCTCCCTAAGGAGAAGTGATTTAAATATCGTCCTCCCATTGAAGTTAAAATAGTAGAACCTATTAAAGTTGAAGAAGAAACTATTACTTATAATGTTGATCCTATTGTTCCTACTGCTTATATTGAGAAACCACCTTTTCCTGTTAGAATAAAGGATCATGCTAAAGCTTCAACTGTGGTTCATAAGAGTTATACTAGAACACCTACACCTCCTGAACAAATTAAAGTTGAACCTAGTGTTGCTATGGTTAAAGATCTCTTGGTTGATAATATTGATGGGCATGTTATTTATTTCTGTGATGAAGCTGCTAGAATTGCTAAACCTGATATTAAAGACAAACATAGACCCGTTGTGGGCATGCCTGTTGTTTCAGTTAAAATAGGAGATCATTGTTATCATGGCTAATGTGATGTGGGTGCTAGTGTGAGTTCAATTCCTTTTACTTTATATAAAGAAATTATGAATGATATTGCACCTGCTGAGATAGAAGATATTGATGTTACTATTAAGCTTGCCAATAGAGATACTATATCACCAATTGGGATTGTTAGAGATGTTGAAGTCTTGTGTGGGAAAATGAAATACCCTACTGATTTCCTTGTTCTTGCTTCCCCACAAGATGACTTTTGTCCCATTATATTTGGTAGACCTTTCTTGAATATCGTTAATGCTAAGATAGACTGCGAGAAAGATATTGTTACTGTTGCTTTAGGGGATATGTCTCATGATTTTAATTTCTATAAATTTCATATACAACCCCATGATAAAGAATTGCCTAGTAAGGATGAGATTATTGGTCTTGCTTCTATTCCCCAAGCTTGAGCGATACTTTCTCCTTCACGAGGCCAAAAATTATATATATAATTCCGATCATGATGAACCAGATGCATAGGATAAAACTTCTGATGAAATTCCAATTTCAATCGGTTGTAGTTCCATGATCCAATATCATCACATAGCCTATACCATGTCAATGCCTTCTCCTTAAAAGATAAAGGGAAGACCTTCTTCTTGACTTCATCCTCGGGCAAACCTACAAGCTTAAATAATCCACAAACTTCATCCACATAGATTAGATGCATATCAGGATGTAGTGTCCCATCTCCTGTATAAGGATGAGCTAGCAATTTCTCTATCATACCCGAAGGAATTTCATAATAAATATTTTTAGTAAGTGTAGTTGGTTGAGGGGCAACTCTTTGCTCTTCCGGTCGCTATGAAGATACCCCGAACAAACCCCTCAAAGGATTATTTTCCATAGTAACAAGTGACAGTAAATTTCAGCACACTATATAACTGTTTCCTTACCAAATTCCACTTACCAAAGGCGCTTCACTCCCCGGCAACGGCGCCAGAAAAGAGTCTTGATGACCCAAAAGTATAGGGGATCCATCGTAGTCCTTTCGGTAAGTAAGAGTGTCGAACCCAACGAGGAGCAGAAGGAAATGACAAGCGGTTTTCAGCAATGTATTCTCTGCAAGCACTGAAATTATCGGTAACAGATAGTTGTGTGATAAGATAATTCGTAACGGGTAACAAGTAACAAAAGTAACTAAGGTGCAGCAAGGTGGCCCAATCCTTTTTGTAGTAAAGGACAAGCCTGGATGAACACTTATATAAAGCAAAGCGCTCCCGAGGACACATGGGAATTGTTGTCAAGTTGGTTTTCATCATGCTCATATGATTCACGTTCGTTACTTTGATAATTTGATATGTGGGTGGACTGGTGCTTGGGTGCTGTCCTTACTTGTACAAGCCTCCCACTTATGATTAACCCCTCTCGCAAGCATCCGCAACTATGAAAGAAGAATTAAGATAAATCTAACCATAGCATGAAACATATGGATCCAAATCAGCCCCTTACGAAGCAACGCATAAACTAGGGTTTAAGCTTCTGTCACTCTAGCAGCCCATCATCTACTTATTACTTCCCAATGCCTTCCCCTAGGCCCAAATCATGGTGAAGTGTCATGTAGTCGATGTTCACATAACAGCACTAGAGGAAAGACAACATACATATCATCAAAATATCGAACGAATTCCAAATTCACATGATTACTTATAACAAGACTTCTCCCATGTCCCCAGGAACAAATGTAACTACTCTCAAAGCATATTCATAATCAAAATCAGTGGAGTATTAATTATAATTAAGGATCTAAACATATGATCTTCCACCGAATAAACCAACTAGCATCAACTACAAGGAGTAATCAACACTACTAGCAACCCACAGGCACCAATCTGAGGTTTTGAGACAAAGATCGGATACAAGAGATGAACTAGGGTTTGAGAGGAGATGGTGCTATTGAAGATGTTGATGGAGATTGACCCCCTCTCGATGAGAGGATTGATGGTGATGACGATGGCGATGATTCCCCCCTCACGGAGGGATGTTTCCTCGGCAGAACAGCTCCGTCGGAGCCCTAGATTGGTTCTGCCCAGGTTCCGCCTCGAGACGGCGGCGCTTCGTCCCGAAAGCTTCTTCTTGATTTTTTTTAGGTTAAAACACACCATATAGCGGAAGATGGGCATCGGGGGCCTGCCGGGTGGCCCACAAGGCAGGGGGCGCACCCAGGGGGTAGGGCGTGTCCTCCACCCTTGTGGATGGCTTGTGGCCCCCCTCTCGTGCTTTCTTCGCCCAATATTTTTTATTAATTCCAAAATGACTCTCCGTGAAGTTTTAGGACTTTTGGAGTTGTGCAGAATAGGTCTCTAATATTTGCTCCTTTTCCAGCCCAGAATTCCAACTGCCGGCATTCTCCCTCTTCATGTAAACCTTGTAAAATAAGAGAGAAAAGGCATAAGTATTGTGCCATAATGTGTAATAACAGCCCATAATGCAATAAATATCAACATAAAAGCATGATGCAAAATGGACATATCATGGGGGGATGAACCCCGGGCAGCCAACGGAACCCAGATCCTTTTCAAAAACATCAGGGCTAGCAACGCCCCTCAATCCGGCTTGTCCTTGGCCGGGTTCCGCAACCCGGCCAAGCCCGCTGGCGCATGCCGGCCGGTCCCAGCAAGTCAAGACTTCATCGACAAGTAAGCGCCATCATAGTGCGCCCCTCAACCCGGCCACGGGTCAGCTCCCGTCCCGTCCAGGGCGTACGACAGAACAAGTTCCCATGAAGAGATGAGCAATGCAACAGTGGCCCACCTACCCCGCTGACCGACGAGGGCGTGGCAACAGTGGCCCACCTACCCCGCTAAACGGCTAGGGCATGGCTACAGTGCATCCCCCGTCCTGCTGACGCAGGCCGATGGCGACCAGGCGACGCGCCACTGTAGCCGAGCCGGCTCAACCACTCTGTGACGCTTGACAATATGGGGAACAATGCCCTCTGGCGCACAGGGCCCGCGCCCGGAGAACCCGGTGTACCTTGGTACCCGGCGGGCCCAGCGCTGGCTTCCCAGACGCTGACAACCCGGCCCCATGGTCATGTAACTTTACCATTGTAACCCTGGGGGGTTGACCTACAAAACCCCCCAGGATGCCTCCATGTAGGAGAGAGCGCATACGATCAGATCACCCGTAGAATACGCACACAAGGAGACGGAGCAGCCTATGCTTTGGCCTGTCTTCCTTCCTCCCCAAAACAGCTCTAGGAGCAAGCTTGTATCATCCACATATAAACCACACTCGGCAGGACTAGGGGTGTTATCTCTCCAGAGAGCCCCGAACATGGGTATGTCTTGCGTTCCTCGCTCGCTCATGCCGACCTCGCCTCTGGAGCCCACCGGTGCCCTCGAGCCTGTCCCTCTCTTTAGCCATCCTTTGGCATCTACCGTGCGCCCACCATGACACGGGCCCATGAATATATATAGGCTTGCCGCCCATAACCAAGCGAGCGAGAGTGTCCAAAGACAACCATTGCATGCATGTGTCCCAAACATATTTATGGAGGTGCGTGATGCATGCATATGTTTTGACTACCTAATGCACAACATTGATGTGGTGCATGCCTTCAAAATTGCCCAGGTCCCCACACAGAGCAAGAGGTTCATGACGTGTCGTGTGCTCCCCCCCTTCAATCCAGTGGGATGGATTCATGTGTACACATGCGCTATTATATATGTAATCTCATATCATGACCTATATCGCGAGACAAACAAAAAATTAATCCCCTCCTAAGTCAAAATAATTAACCTCTCTCACTGTCGGTGAAAGTGATGGACCAAGCGGGCCGACAGATGGAAGCATCATCGATAACCACGTGAGTGAGTGCCACAGGACAACCACCATCGCTTGCATGTGTGACAAAACATATATATGGAGAGGTGTGTGGTTGTGATGTTTTGAATACCTAATGCACAACCTTTTCATGTGGCATTTGCCTCAAAAACCGCAAAGTCCCCACACAGAGTGAGGTTCATGTGACACCTAGTATATGTTGGTCCCATACCCCTTCGACACGTACTATATATATACTCCCACCCTAACATAGCCCTAAAGGAATTAATCCTCCTTGTTCGTCAAATGTGCCTCTCTCTTGTTGGGTCAAAGTGATGGACGACGACCTCATGGGCCCACATGAATGAAGCGTACGTCGCATGCGAGTGAGCATCCTATATAGGACTACGTATACCATCGTCTACATGTGGCCCAAAGAGGTGTTTGTGTGTGATGTTTGAATACGCAACGCACAACTTTGATGTGGCACCATATATATATACCTCGGAAACCGAAAAGTCACTACAGAGAGCGAGGTTCATGATGCGTGGTACGTGCTACGTCTCCATTCGACACGTGGTATATATGTACTTATACTGTATAGCACAAACCAAAAAGAATCGTCATTCCTTGATGGTCAAATTAACCTCTCTCTCGTTGGGTCAAAGTGATGGAGGACAACCTCGCGGGCCCACAGATGGAAGCGCCGCATGCGAGTGAGTTCCTATAGGGCAACCACCGCCTGCATGGTATTGCGTGATGTTTGAATACCAATGCACAACTTTGATGTGGCACCTGCCTCGGGAACCGGAAAGTCCCCACATGCAGCGAGGTTATGACACATATATATAGAGTATACATGTCACCCCCTCTTTGACATGTACTACATACTCCTACCGTGCATATACGTAACACAAACAAAAAAAGAACCATCCTTGTTGGTCAAATTAAACTCTCTCTCGTTGTACGTTCAATTGATCGACGAAGACCTCGCGGGCCCACAGAGAGAGTCACACGCGAGCGAGTGTCATAGGACAACCACCGCATGCATGTTGCCATGAATTGTGTGATGTTTGAATACCCAATATGCACAACTTTGATGTGGCACATGCTTCGCAAACCGGAAACGCACTACACAGAGGTTCATGATGCGTAGCCCCCTCACTTCGAGCTAGTGGGAGGGACTCATGTGCACGCACGTGCCCGAACTTTGATACGGAATCTCACCATGATCCACACCATAACACACATGCCAAGATGAATCCACCTTCGGTCTGATGCCTCTCGTTGTCGGTGGAAACTGAAAACCTTTGCGGGCTAATGAATGGGCATGTCGCTGCTAACCGCACGAGGGAGTGTTCGAGAGGACCACCAATGCATGCATGTGGCCCGAACATTTATGTATGAAAGGGTTGTGTAAAGCTTTAAATAACCAATTCACGACTTTGATGTGGCATATACACATGACTCACAAAATGATCAATAATCCCACATCATGGAGGCTCGTGACTAGTAGTGTACTGCCAGACCCCCCACCCCCCACACACACATAGAGAGACACACATCCCGCACCACCACCTCACTCTGAGGCATGTCAAACTTTTTCTGCAGTGAACATGTGACCCAAGGAGTGTCATGTAAAAGTTTGAAAAAAAAACAGAGACCTTCGACCCGTTTTATACATTGATTGATTTCCTAGGGATTTAATGTGCAAAAATCAAATTTGAGCTACATGTGCACCAAAATGGATTGCAAAATCATATGTGTGTCCCTAGGAGCATGTTTCCCCATGAAAGAGATTTCAAAACATTGAGAATATTGATTTTTAAAATTCAGTAAATCCAAAACTTAGTTGAAATTCATGAAAATTATTGTGGTGTCATATATGGACACCAGTAGACTGTGATATTGTATTTTTTCGTCAAATTTGAGACAAGTTTTCATATAATGTTTTTACAAATAGGGGATTGTTAATAACTGGCAACCAATATCTCATACAGAATATTTATTCGGACCGTGTGCGTTGGACCGTGCCATGTTCGGGTAAGCAGTAAAGCGGCAGAATGAATCATCAAAAAAAATATACGTGTCGCCACGCGCCCCGTGTGGCATGTGAGCAGGCGTGAATTGACAGGACGCATGCGAGCAGTCCGCCGCGCAGGCATACCGGGAGGCGTGCGTGCAGGTGTGTGAATTGACGGGAGTCATTTTCGCTGCATAGTGTCATCGAGAGGAGTGCGAGTATAGCTGTGTGAAATGATGGTAGGAATGCCAGAAGTCCGCCGCACAGGCTCATCGGGAGGCGAGACAGCCTTTGACCGCCGCCCGCCTCGCTCCCACTCGTCCGTATTAATGGCGCGCCCGAGCGGCCGCACCCCCCATCCTCGCCACACACACAATCCTCTCTCCGCCCGCATCCTCGACGCCGCTCTCAGTCCTCAAAGCCGTCAGTGTATGAGGATGCCGCTGAAGTGCCCATCGGAGGGAGTGGCAACGCCGGGGCTGCTGAAGCACCGGAGCATGTCGTGAATATGGAGACAGAGGTTGCCGTCACCGCCGACGTGGTGGAGAACGAGGCTGCCAACAAGCGGAGGCGGGTCGAGAAAGAACCGCAAGCGACTCCAGCAGGCCTGGACTTCATCAGCAGCCTCCCCGATGATATGTTGACAGTCATCATATCCCTCCTAATCAAATATGGGGCGAGGACAACCGTCCTTTCACGGTGGTGGCGCCCCCTATGGCTCTCAACCCCTCTCGACCTCATAGATGCCCACGAGCTCTGACATGGCTATCGCAAAAGCTTGGATGCGTTCTCCCAGATCAGAGGCCTTATCACGGGCAAGTTCCGTTCCAACGGCAAGGACCGAGCCAAGCTTGACGAGTGGTTTCAATCCCCCGCCCTAGATTAGCTCGAGGAGCTCAGTTTTAATGATGGGCATATGCGCTCGCTGTCAACGTCCGCACTTTGCCTCGCGCCCACGCTGCGCCTTGCCAAGTTCATGAACTGCACTCCTCCCCCTTAATGGCGCGCCCGCTCTTTTTCTACCACGACTGAAGCACCTCGAGCTCGTTGCCGTCTGCATCCCAAAGGATGACATGGAGCGCCTGCTCTGCGGCTGTACTGCACTCGAGTTCCTTCATCTTCAGGCGATGAATTGGTCGAGTAGCTTCCACATCACCTCCATGACTCTCCGGACTATTTATGTGTGTTGCTCGTGCTGCAACAAGAGATCACAAAAGGTGGACCACAATATGGTCATTGAGGACACACCTTCAATTGAGAGATTACTTGTGGTTGATCAACAAGGTCCAACAAGAATCAATGTCATTTCTGCACCGAAATTGACAGTGGTGGGCTACTCGTCTGTCAAATACTCCGAACTTGTTATTGGATCCACACCCATTCAGGTACAACAGTCGCCTTCTACCTCTCCTTCTTGATATCAACATTATTTCTAATTTTGAAGATGTATGTTCGTCTGTCATCCAGAAAAGCCTGACCCAGATTCTACGCACAGTGAAGGTCTTCGCACTAGAATCTATCGGCCCCAACCTGCACGAAGTTGTTAGTTTCCTGAGATGCTTTCCGTGCCTAGAGAAGCTGTATATCGAGGTGGTGTTCCTTTCCTGTTAAATGGTAACCATAAGGGAGTTCAATTTTTGGCACCTTTTCCCAAGTTTACAATGACAATGTACTACGATTTCTGAAGGAATTTTGGAGGATTTCAGGACATACATCCCCCACCCCATATTGGTTGCTTGATTCATATGGTTACAATCCATAAGCATTTCTCCTTTGGATTCATCTGTACTAGTTTTCTTAGGGAATTTTTCATCCACTCCAACCTCTTGTGTAGAAGGCTACATTTTTCTAGATTGTAATCAAATGCCCATGTTAATCATGTCAGATCGAAGATGGCACGTTGGTGCATTTTACAAATCCTGCAAACCAAATAGGCATGTAGTAGTGTTCAAAACTGCATGTAGGCACTAACACGTTCTCTTCTTTTGCAGATAATAATAGGCCCGGGGGTGGATAATGTGATACAATATAACGACAATCACATCGAATGCCTAGATCTGCATCTCTCAAGAATTACTTTGAACTCCTACCAAGGGACCTTACCGGAGATTATATTCACCAGGTTCTTTGTTGTCAGAGCAAGGGTGCTAAAGGTAATGAGGTTGGACATGCATTTATATCGAAAAAATGAATGGTTTGTTGATCAGCGCCGGCAGCTACTGCAGAATGGAAAAGGCTCCAAAAAAGCTAAATTTCGTATTGGAACTGCATATAATAGAGTAATCGGAAGTCACTGTGTCAACCCCATACATGACTTGTCAGCGGCTGATCCCTTTGCAGAAATGACGAGGTTTTGAAACCGGCCATACTATTGGTATTTTTAGTTTGAACCTCTCTTATATCCATGTTCAGCTGATCAGCACGGGCGTTTGCAGCTGAATGAGCTGAATTTCATTTCTAATATCAGTTTGAACCTTGTAATCTTTGAATTTGAGCCATGTAACTCTGTAATTTGAACCTTGTAATATTTCGGGCTTTTGTGGTACAATTGTTGAAATGGCATCGTATGAGACTCGTATATTGGTAGTACTATTTTGACCTTAATATGCAATAGACTTAGATTTTATTAACCATTCACGACCAGGGATCCAGTCGGAAGCAGAGCAATGGCAAGCATCGTCGCAACAAGATGTAGATGATTAGATGCTCGTTTCTCCTAGTTTAGTATGCATGTAATTGCTTACTTTGGTGTGTGGAAATGTTATGTGCGTAGTCACTTATGTAATTGTATGCTTAATTTGGTTATGCAATGCTGTTCTTATAAGTATATATGTTGATGTTCTGTAGACAGAGCAAATCACATCGCACACGGACTAAACAACGGAACCCGTCGGTGATGATTTCATCAATCACTCACAATTGTATACCAGCAATCATTTGCTCACAACACACACGGCTTGTTAACAGGAATCGTCTGTGTTGTTATCGGTCTTCCCACACATTTTTGATTACTAACCTATTTGCCGCGTATCACACACATCTTGTTTAGTTGAACCATATCTGTTCTCTTGGCTCAACGCAAACAGTTCATCCGAGTGAACTGTATGTCGTATATCGCAAACACCTTCACCTGGCTGACCGTTTCTTTTGTGTTGCCTAATCACAAACGGTTCATCCGAGTGAACTGTATGCAGTATATCGCACACACCTTGATATGGCTGCCCATTTTTGTTGTTCTGTCTCATCGCAAACGGTTCATGGGAGCGAACTATATGTCGTATATCGCACACACCTTGATATGGCTGCCTGTTTTTGTTGTTCTGTCTCATCGCAAACAGTTCGTATGGATCAACCGTATGCCCCGCATCACACACACAACTAAAATCTGAACCGTGTTTGATGTATCTGCCATCGCAAATGTTTTGTCGGTGCAACAGACCCTAGGTCCATTGCACGGATTGTGCACAGGCCAGAGACAAGATTACAAGACCAAGACCAGACTAAACAAGGAGGATCAATTCCTTTGAAGGATCCAAGTGCAAGTCGAGAAGGCTAAGGTGAGCTAGAGGAACAAGGCATCGCTAAGGGAAGGACCTACCTTGCCGGGCAGGCGAGCCTAGCAGGGTTGGGTTTTGCCCCGGAAGCAAGCTCCAGATCGTCCCGGCAGGCCTGCCGGGGCTGGCGGAGGCAAGCCACTCCACCGCCCCACCTCACAAGCGACGCAAGTCATTAATCAAAGCGGTGTCGAGCTCCAAGGTGACTAAGTGGCTGCTTTCTGCCACATGGTAGGCACTTCCTACAGTGAACATCTCCATGTGACACCCATCCTAAGACGTGTCAAGCGAGCAGGCGAGAAGCTGGCAAAACAGCCCGGCAGGGCCTGCCGGGCAAGCTATGATGTGACACTGAGCGGCGCATTTAATGCACTCTGTCAGCCTGCAGAGTTAGATAAGATAGCACTGTTAGCTATCTAATCAGTACGCAAAAACTGATTTGCCACTGTGGTGACCCCTTAATCTATAAAAGGAGGCCCATGGCGACCGTAGAAAGGGTGGGACCCTCGCATATCCATACGCGCGTAGCCACTCTCGCCCCCAGAGCGACCTTGTCGGGCGAGTGTGCTACGTTCACCACCATTATCCACCATCAATCCACCAAAGCAGGAGTAGGGTTTTACGCCTCGCGGCGGCCCGAAACTGGGTAAAGACTGCCCGTGTGATCTCTGTCGTGCTGTGCGACGCTTCTCTGCTCTTCGTGCAACGTGCCCATCCCCCTGCCGTACCAAAAGGGGCTCCTGGCCCCATAGGTGGCCGTGGTTTCCCACGACATCTTTGGCGCGCCAGGTAGGGGGATCACTTGCGCGAAACCAACAGCGTACGTGATGTCTACTACACAACTTGCTCTTGTAGACTCGTGTTGGGCCTCCAAGCGCAGAGTTTTGTAGGACAGTAGCAAATTTCCCTCAAGTGGATGACCTAAGGTTTCTCAATCCGTGGGAGGCGTAGGATGAAGATGGTCTCTCTCAAACAACCCTACAACCAAATAATAAAAAGTCTCTTGTGTCCCCAACACACCAAATACAATGGTAAATTGTATAGGTGCACTAGTTCGGCAAAGAGTTGGTGATACAAGTGTAGTAATGACAGTAGATATTGATTTTTATAATAGGAACAATAAAAAACACAAAGGTAGCAATTGATAAAATGGAGCACAAACGGTATTGCAATGCTTGAAAATGAGGCCTAGGGTCCGTACTTTCGCTAGTGCAATCTTTCAACAATGCTAATCTAATTGGATCATATGACCATCCCACAACGTGTGATGAAGAATCACTCCAAAGTTCTTATCTAGCGGAGAACATAAGAAGAAATTGTTTGTAGCTATTCTTTCCGATCGATCTATCCAAGAGTTCGTACTAAAATAACACCAAGTTATTCTTTCCAATCGATCTATCAAGAGTTCGTACTAAAATAACATCAAAGCAAATTCAGATTCATAATACTCAATCCAACAGAAAGAACCTCAAAGAGTGCCCCAAGATTTCAACCGGAGAAACAAAAGACGAGAACGTGCATCAACCCCTATGCATAGATTACCCCAATGTCTCCTCGGGAATCCGCGAGTTGAGTACCAAAACATATCTCAAGTGAATCAATATAATACCCCATTGTCACCACGGGTATTCATATGCAAGACATACATCGAGTGTTCTCAAATCCATAAAAGTATTCAATCCGATAAAACAAAATCTCAAAGGGAAAACTCAATTCACAACAAGATAGAAAGGGGAAAACACCATATGATCCAACTATATTAACAAAGCCCGCGATACATCAAGATCATGACATCTCAAGAACACGAGAGAGAGGGATTAAACACATAGCTACTGGTACAAACCCTCAGCCACGAGGGTGTACTACTCCCTCCTCATCATGGTGGCCTCTAGGATGATGAAGATGGCCACCGGTGATGATTTCCCCCTCCGGCAGGGTGCCAGAACGGAGTCTAGATTGGTTTCTCGTGGCTATAGAGGCTTGCGGCGGCGGAACTTCTGATCTAGGGGTCTCTGCTAGGGTTTTTGGAATATTTGATGATTTATAGGGTGAAGAGGCGGTGCGCGAGGCCACCGAGGTGGGCACAACCCACCGGGGCGCGCCTGGGGGCCCAGGCGCGCACTGGTGGGTTGTGCCCCCCTAGGGGCACCCCCCAGGTGCTGCTCTGGCCCATTGGATGTCTTCTAGTCCATAAAAAATCCACAAAAAGTTTCGCTGCATTTGGACTCTGTTTGATATTGATTTTCTGCGATGTAAAAAACAAGCAAAAATAGCAACTGGCACTGGGCACTATGTCAATAGGTTAGTCCCAAAAAAATGATATAAAGTTGCTATAAAATGATTGTAAAACATCCAAGAATGATAATATAGCAGCATGAGTACTTCATAAATTATAGATACGTTGGAGACGTATCAGCATCCCTAAGCTTAATTCCTACTCGTCCTCGAGTAGGTAAATGATAAAAGAAATTATTTATGAAGTGTGAATGCTAGCAAAGTGCATAAGTTTGATCAATAGTAATTTCAATCACTTTTCCTAGCATCATAACAGCAACTCTTTCTCATAAAACTCATCATGTTAAAGTAGCAACCAATGCACATGTTCAGGGTCAAACAATGAATTCTCTTGAAACTCAACAACCTATATTCTTAGTCACCAAACAATTGCAATTCAACTTATTCAACAGAGTCTAAGTAAGAGCTCCACATACTCAACCATCATATAGTCTTCTATGATTGCTAACACTCACCGCATACACATGAGCAAAACATTTCAACCGGACACATAGAAAGACAGGGGCTTATAATTTCGCCTCCCAACGTATTCACCTCAAGGGTGATGTCAACGATAATAACTCATGCTACCCATATCCAACTGGATATATGTGCCTAGATCTTTCCTCACCACATGATGCTTGCCAAAAGAGAAAACTAAAAAGGAACAAAGAGAAAAACTTTGACTCTTGCATGAAAGTAAATACATAAAAGTAAAAGGTAGGCCCTTCGCAGAGGGAAGCAGAGGTTGCCATGCGCTTTTTGTTTGTATGCTCAATCCCTTAGTGCAAAAGAACGTCACGTTATATTGCCCCTTATGATAGCAACCTTTATTATGCAGTCTATCGCTTTTATTCTTTGCCATCACAAGTTTGTACAACGCTCAATTTTCTCTTACACTAAATGATCTAACACTGTTAGAAGCAATTTTTATTGCCTTATTGCACCAATGACAATTTACTTGAAGGATCTTACTCAATCCTTAGGTAGGTATGGTGGACTCTTGAAAATAAGATCTAGGTTTAAGGGTTTTTGGATGCACAAGTAGTATCTCTACTTGGTGCGGTATTTTTGGCTAGCAAAGATGGGGGGCAAGCACCACATGTTGAAGGATCTATGACAATATAACTTCTATTTGAATATGAACAAACATAAATCATTACGTTGTCTTCCTTGTCCAACGTCAACAATTTTGGCATATAATATTTTGATGGGGGCTCACAATCACGAAAGATTTCCAAGATAGTGTATTTGCATGTGAAAGTTCTCTTCCTTATAGTAATCATTCATGAGTTGCTTGTATGACCAATATTGTGATTTTCAAGCTTCAAAAGATTTCACTTTCTAAACCCAATGTGAAGTTACCACTAGGCATGATATGAACATATAATTTCAAATTCATTACATTCAACAATTTACTCATAGGATATAAGTGAAGCACGAGAGTAAATGACCAACTACTCCAAAAAGATATAAGTGAAGATCAAGCGAGTAGTTAACTAAAGGGGTAACTAATTGAGGACTCTCTCTTATTTAAAAACTTTCAGATCTAAGTATTTTAATAAAACAACAAGTAAAACAAAACAAAATGACATTCCAAGAATAGAACAACTCAAGTGAAGAAGCAAAAACTTAGGCTCAACCGATACTAACCGATAATTGTTGATGAAGAAAGGTGGGATGCCTACCGGGGCATCCCCAAGCTTAGATGCTTGAGACTTCTTGAAATATTATCTTGGGATGCCTTGGGCATCCCCAAGCTTGAGCTTTTGCGTCTCCTTAATTCCTTTTATATCACGGTTTCCCTAAATCTTAAAAACTTCATACACACAAAACTCAACAAGAACTCGTGAGATAAGTTAGTATAAACCAATGCAAAAACCTTATCATTCTCTACTGTAGAAAATCATAAAAATTATTATTCAACATTGCATACTAAATTCCTCTGCATATTTAATACTCCTATCCTCAAATAGAATCATTAAAGAAGCAAACAATGCAAACATAACAGCAATCTGCCAAAACAGTACAGTCTGTAAAGAATGCAAGAGTATCAATACTTCTTTAACTCCAAAAATTATGAAAATTTACCACACTGTAGAAAATTTATCATAGCTTACTGTGCAAAAAATTTCAACATTTTATCACATTCTTATTTTTCTGGATAATTATTGTAACAGCGAAAACTTTCTGTTTTGAAACAGCAACTCATAAACTTGCAAAATTAGCATGGTAAAGGCCATCCTTGCCACTTTTATTGAAATAAAAGATACAAAAAAATATTTTAAATAACAGAAAGCAAATTAAAACAAAATAAAATGACTCTCCGAGCAAAACTCATAACATGTGACGAATAAAAATATAGCTCCAAGTGAGGTTACCGATAATGTCGGAGACGAAAGAGGGGGGATTCCTTCCGGGGCATCCCCAAGCTTAGTTGCTTGGATCTTCCTTGAATATTAACTTGGGGGTGCCTTGGGCATCCCCAAAATTAGGGTCTTGTCACTCCTTATTCTCCTCATATCGATATCTCACCCAAAACTTGAAAACTTCAATCACACAAAACTTAACGAAACTTCGAGAGATGGGTTAGTATGATAAAGACAAATCATTCACTTTGGTACTGTCAAAGACAAGATTCATAATTGTTCTCACACAATGCCTACTGTACTCTACAATTTCCACAATTTATATTAAGCAATATAAGCCATAGAAACCATAAAACAAGCAAACTATGCATTTCAAACAGAATCTGTCAAAAACAGAATAGTACGTCAAGATCTGAGTTAAGGTCATAATTCTGTAACTTAAAAAATTCTGAAAAATTAGAAAAACGTAGACAATTTGTATACCCATCAAATGTAAAAAAATCAGATTTTTTCCACGTTCCAGTAAAATATAGGAATTTCTTTAATGGATGCAAAAGTTTCTGTTTTTGCACAGAATTAAGTCAACTATCATCCACAATATCCCAAAGGCTTTACTTGGCATTTTATTGAAACAAAAGCTATAAAACATGATTACTACAGTTGCTTAATCATGTAAACACACAAAAACAGTAATGTTAAATGTTGGGTTGTCTCCCAACAAGCGCTTTTCTTTAATGCCTTTTTAGCTAGGCATGATGATTTTAATGATGCTCACATAAAAGATAAGAATTGAAACACAAAAGAGAGCATCATGAAGCATATGACTAGCACATTGAAGTCTAACCCACTTCCTATGCATAGGTATTTTGTGAGCAAACAATTTATGGGAACAAGAATCAACTAGCATAGGACGGCAAAACAAGTGCAACTTCAAAACTTTCAACACATAGAGAGGAAACTTGATATTATTGAAATATGTAGAAGCATATATTCCTCTCTCATAGTAATTTTCAGTATCATCATGAATGAATTCAACAATATAACCATCACATAAAGCATTATTTTCATGATCCACAAGCATAGAAAATTTATTACTCTCCACATAAGCAAATTTATTCTCATGAATAGTAGTGGGAGCAAACTCAACAAAATAACTATCATGGGATTCTTGATTGGCATAATCAAATTGAACATTAAAATTATGATGACAAGTTTCATGGTTATCATTATTCTTTATAGCACACATGTCATCACCATAATCATCATAGATAGCAAGTTTTTTGTCATAATCAATTGAAACCTCTTCCAAAATAGTGGATTCATCACTAAATAAAGTCATGACCTCTCCAAATCCACTTTCATATTTATCACAATAAGATTCAACACCCTCCAAAATAGTGGGATCATTAGTACCTAGAGTTGACACTCTTCCAAACCCACTTTCATCAATATAATCGTCATAAATAGGAGGCATGCTACCATTATAACAAATTTGCACATCAAAACTTGGGGGACTAAAAATATCATCTTCATCAAACATAGCATCCCCAAGCTTGTAGCTTTGCATATCATTAGCATCATGGATATTCAAAGAATTCATACCAACAACATTGCAATCATGCTCATCATTCAAAGATTTTTTGTCAAACATTTTATACAATTCTTCTTCTATCAATTGAGCATAATTTTCCTTTCCATAATTTCCACGAAAGACATTATAGAGATGAATAATATGATGCAACCTCAATTCCATTTTTTTTGTAGTTTTATTTTTATAAACCAAACTAGTGATAAAACAAGAAACTAAAATATTCAATTGCAAGATCTAAAGATGTACCTTCAAGCACTCACCTCCCCGGCAACGGCGCCAGAAAAGAGCTTGATGTCTACTACACAACTTGTTCTTGTAGACTCGTGTGGGGCCTCCAAGCGTAGAGTTTTGTAGGACAGTAGCAAATTTCCCTCAAGTGGATGACCTAAGGTTTATCAATCCGTGGGAGGCGTAGGATGAAGATGGTCTCTCTCAAACAACCCTGCAACCAAATAATAAAAAGTCTCTTGTGTCCCCAACACACCAAATACAATGGTAAATTGTATAGGTGCACTAGTTCGGCGAAGAGATGGTGATACAAGTGTAGTAATGACAGTAGATATTGATTTTTATAATAGGAACAATAAAAAACAGCAAGGCAGCAATTGATAAAACAGAGCACAAACGGTATTGCAATGCTTGAAAATGAGGCCTAGGGTCCGTACTTTCGCTAGTGCAATCTCTCAACAATGCTAATCTAATTGGATCATATGACCATCCCTCACTGTGTGATGAAGAATCGCTCCAAAGTTCTTATCTAGCAGAGAACATAAGAAGAAATTGTTTGTAGCTATTCTTTCCGATCGATCTATCCAAGAGTTCGTACTAAAATAACACCAAGTTATTCTTTCCGATCGATCTATCAAGAGTTCGTACTAAAATAACACTAAGTTATTCTTTCTGATCGATCTATCAAGAGTTCGTACTAAAATAACACCAAAGCAAATTCAGATTCATAATACTCAATCCAACACAAAGAACCTCAAAGAGTGCCCCAAGATTTCTACCGGCGAAACAAAAGACGATAACATGCATCAACCCCTATGCATAGATTACCAATGTCACCTCGGTAATCCGCGAGTTGAGTACCAAAACATATCTCAAGTGAATCAATATAATACGCCATTGTCACCACGGGTATTCATATGCAAGACATACATCAAGTGTTCTCAAATCCATAAAAGTATTCAATCCGATAAAACGAAATCTCAAAGGAAAAACTCAATTCACAACAAGATAGAGAGGGGAAAACACCATATGATCCAACTATATTAACAAAGCCCGCGATACATCAAGATCATGACATCTCAAGAACACGAGAGAGAGAGAGATTAAACACATAGCTACTGGTACAAACCCTCAGCCCCGAGGGTGGACTACTCCCTCCTCATCATGGTGGCCACCGGGATGATGAAGATGGCCACCGGTGATGATTTCCCCCTCCGACACAGTGCCGGAAGGGAGTCTAGATTGGTTTCTCGTGGCTACAGAGGCTTGCGGTGGCGGAACTTCTGATCTAGGGTCTCTGCTAGGGTTTTTGGAATATTTGACGATTTATAGGGTGAAGAGGCGGTGCGGGAGGCCACCGAGGTGGGCACAACCCACCAGGGCGCGCCTGGGGGCCCAGGCGTGCCCCCCTCGGGGCACCCCCCAGGTGCTGCTCTGGCCCATTGGATGTCTTCTGGTCCATAAAAAATCCACAAAAAATTTCGCCGCATTTGGACACTGTTTGATATTGATTTTCTGCGATGTAAAAAACAAGCAAAAACAGCAACTGGCACTGGGCACTATGTGAATAGGTTAGTCCCAAAAAATGATATAAAGTTGCTATAAAATGATTGTAAAACATCCAAGAATGATAATATAGCATCATGAATACTTCATAAATTATAGATACGCTGGAGACGTATCAGTACGCTGCGCGTCATCTTCATCGACATTTTCGTCGTCGACGGTGTCATTGACTAAGGCGCCCAAGAGGAAGCTCGGAGCTGCAAATCACCCGTCCACCTCGAAGGCTCCGCCGCCCGCGACCGCTGACGTCATGGGGAATACGGGGGCTCGCGAGGGTGTGGATGCTGCGGGGGACGTGGTCGGCGCAGGCGGCGCCGTCACCACCTTCACCACGGCCGAAGCAGGAACGGGAGGTATCGAGGAAGGACAGCATCAGCAACATCCCGACGGCCATGCTCCACGAGGTACAGATGGAGGGATCATTCCGCCTGAACCCCTTCTCCTCGCCAACGGGCACAGCCGCAGTGATGATGCCCGCTCTGGGGCGAATCGGAACCGTCCGGTCGCCCCCGCTGCGGGCGCGACCGCAGGGCACGCGCCACCCCCGGGGCGGGCTGACCCAGCTACCATGCCCAATGGAACCGCTGGCCCTCAGGCACCTCCGCCGCGTCACCATGCCGTCCAAACGGCTGGTTCACAGTAGCAAGGGCACGGCGCAATTGCCACTGGCAATGTCAGGAGCCGAGCGACACTACGATCTACATCGTCATTACCTATGCCAAGCACTGCCTTAGAGGCCATGGCGCGAGCCCAACTGCTGTTGAGATTTCCACCGGCGCCAGACCAGATGGATGAGTGGTGAGCCACCATCCAAAGTTTGATTGGTTTTGCCGAGGCAGAAGGATCACAGCGGGCCGGACCGCCACGGCCTTCCTAGGCAGCAACGGCGGCTCGTGCGGCTGGTCGTGCGGGAGGGGCCACCCTCACGGTGCAATCCCCACCACGGCAAGCCACACGGGAGCCGCAAAACCAAGCACCCGATGACGTCTCGATGGCCTCATCAGACCCTCGAGCGCGTCAAGGCCGACAGCGTGCCCCAGAGGGCAGGCAAAGGGAAGGCACGCGCGTCATCGATGAGCGGCGCCGCGACAAACCCCGCCGGTCCAATGGATGTGATGGCCCCGATGTCGACGAGCCCACGCTCAGAGATAGCGGGTGCCTGCCTTTCGAGGTTGGGTGCCCTGCCTTCACCGATGAGCTGCGGCAAGTCCGTTGGCCATCCACTCGCATGTTCAAGCCAGAGATACCCGAGAAGTATGATGGGAGACTAAACCCATCAGAGTTCTTGAGCATCTACACCATCGCTGTTCAAGCTGCCGGGGGAAGAGATGAGAAGTTGTTCGCCAACTACTTCCCTTTGGCCCTCAAGTCAAATGTGAGGTCTTGGCTGATGCACCTGCCGGAGAACTCCATTTCGACCTGTGCTGACCTGTGCCACGAGTTCGTTGGTGCCTTCACGGGCGGCCATCAAGAAACAGGGCGGCCCAGCGACTTGCAGCTTCTCCAGCAGAAAGAAGGAGAAACTCTACGGAAGTACTTGCAGAGATTCAGTCGAGTCCACAGAAATATCCCAGATATCCACCCAGCTGACGTGATAGCTACCTTCCAATCCAACGTGCGCAACCGCAGGATACGTTCCAAGATGAATGTTCGGTTGCCCAAAACTATGAAGGAGCTCTACACTTTGGTGGACAAATGATCTCGGGTGGAGGAGGGGAGGAAACTTCATGGAGAGGAAGATTGCATCGACATCGACTCAGAAGATGACGACGAAACCATCATTAAGAAGAAGAAGAACAAGAAGCGTAAGGATAAGAAAGTGATGGCTGTTGAGGGGCCAGGCACGCCTAGTACCGGCAAGAAGGCCAAGGCTGAAGCCCCCAGCAAGGAGGCTACTGCATGCGCTGACTGCCGGGAGGCGGCGGCTGCCGAGAAAGCTAGGAAAAGTAATGGGCCGTACTGTAAGATTAATCAGACCTTGGGCCATGATCTCCAGGAGTGTCATCAGGTTGAGCAGCTCGTCAAGAGACAGAAGGCTGAGTATGAGAAGCACGATAAGGAAAAAGGTCAGAATGCCGCTGGCGGGAAGGGCCGGGGTGGTGAAGCAAATCGCCCCTACAAGGCTCCTCGGAACCAAGGGAAACCTGCCAAGAGCCGAGAGAAGGAGGATTGCAGTAATGAGAGTGATAGAGGGAATGAAGAGGAAACCAGCGAGCAGGAGTTCCAGAAAGCCACTGATGCCCTGTGCATTGACGGGGGTGCATCTTTGCACTCCTCTCACCGCCAACTTAAACAGTGGGCGCGTGAAGTCAACGTCGTGGAGCCAGCGGCAGATTCTCGGAAGCCACTCAAGTGGTAACGCACGCCCATCACCTTTGATGAGGATGACCACCCCGACCGCATTACTGCGGTAGGGTGCTTGCCGTTGTTGGTCTCACCAACAATTCGCAACCTCAAGGTCACAAAGATGCTGGTTGACGGCAGGGCCGGGTTGAATCTGATTTCCCCAAAGGTTATCAGTAAACTCCAGATAGCAGAGGAAGAACTTAAGGCCACAGGCACGTTTCAAGGAGTCAATCCCGGCAGGAGCCATCCTAAGGGAAAGGTCACATTGCCAGTGACATTTGGAGGAGAGTTGAACTACAGGACTGAGAAAGTTGTGTTTGATGTGGTTGACCTCCCCCTGCCGTACAACGGGATCATTGGGCGCCCGGCCCTGGCCAAATTCATGGCAGCATCCCACTATGCCTAGAACACCTTGAAAATACCAGGGCTGATGGGCGTCATTTCTATCCCGTCGGACAAGAAAGACGCAATTAATTCCGTGGATAAGATGTACCGGGACGCGGTCGCGGCAGAGGTCGCGGAGGCCACAGTTCCTGCCAAGGAAAAGCATAGAAGAGGCACTGGCAAGGAATTCGGGAAGCGTACCCCGATGGAATGTGCCACGCCCATTGATGACATGCCAGAGAGTTCCAACAGCAAGAGATCCAAGGCTGCTCCACCCCAAGTGAAAAAGGTCACGGCAGGGCTGGCTAGCACTGACGACACTTTCACTATCAGCGCCACCCTTGATGACAAATAGGAAAGCGCACTCGTTGCCTTCCTGTGGGCAAATCTCGATGAGTTTGCCTGGCAACCATCTGATATCCCCGGTGTTCCCAGGGAGGTAATCGAGCACCACCTTGCTGTCTGCCCACATGCCCGGCCATCAAGCAGAAGGTTTAGAAGCAGGCCTTGGAGCGGCAACAGTTTATTGCCAAGGAAATCAAGAAACTTGAAGCAGCTGGTTTGGTCAGAGGAGTACTGCATCCAACATGATTAGCAAACCCAGTGGTTGTGCGCAAGGCTAATGGAAAATGGAGGCTTTGCATAGATTTCACGGATCTGAACAAAGCATGCCCAAAGGACCCGTTTCCCTTGCCGCGCATCGACTAGATTGTGGATTCTACTTCAGGATGTGAGTTGCTCTCTTTTCTGGATGCATACTCTGGATACCATCAGATTTTTATGTCCAAGGAAGACGAAGAAAAGACCCCGTTCATCACCCCATGCGGCACGTACTGCTTTGTGCGCATGCCTTTCGGGTTGAAGAGTGCTGGGTCCACTTTTGCAAGAGTAGTCCTGATTGGCTTTGAACCACAGTTGCGCAGGAACATTGAAGTCTATATGGACGATATTGTGGTCAAGACCAAGGACAGATCAACCCTCATCCAGGATTTAGAAGAGACATTTGCTAATCTGCGCAAGATCAACTTGAAACTGAATCCGGAAAAGTGCGTGTTTGGCGTTCCCTCCGACAAGCTACTTGGTTTCTTTGTGTCCCACCGTGGGATAGAGGCCAACCCCGATAAGATCAAGGCTATTGAGCAGATACAGGCACCCAAGACAGTTAAGGATGTGAGGCGTTTGATAGGATGCGTTGCCGCGCTTAGCAGATTCATCTCCAAGTCTGCCGAGCGCGCCTTGCCGTTCTTCAAGATTTTGAAGAAGGCAGGACCCATGGAGTGGACCCCGGAAGCAGATGCAGCACTGCAGGATTTGAAGGCCTACTTGTCTTCTGTGTCTACTTTGGTCGCACCCAAACAACAAGAGCCGTTCCTGCTATATCTGGCAGCAACTAATCAAGTGGTTAGTGCGGCCCTAGTAGCGCTGCGGGAAGTGGAAGAAGCAGCCACCTCAGCAAGTGTCCCGCCCGGGGAAGAGGAAGAGAGTGCCCGGCAAGGCTAGATACGGATCAGGATAAAGAAGAGCACGACAGCGGAAACAACCCAAGGACACGACAAGGAAGAAGGTGGTGCAGCGCCCAGTATACTTCGTCAGCTCTCTGTTGCATGGGTCTAGATCCAGGTATTCTGGCGTGCAAAATTTGATCTTTGGCCTTGTCATGGCCTCAAGGAAACTGCGCCACTACTTCCAAGCCCATGAGATCACGGTTGTCACCCGCTTCCCGTTGCAAAGGATACTTCGAAACCCAGAGGCCACTGGCAGGATAGTGGAGTGGGCATTGGAGTTATCCAGCTTTGGCCTGAAGTTTGAAAGCATATCAACAATCCAGAGCAGGGCGTTGGCAGAGTTTATTGTAGAATGGACGCCAACCCCTGATGAAGAAGTATAGGAAACAGTTATCCCCGGCAAGGAAGCGCCCCAAGAATGGATCATGTATTTCGATGGTGCCTTCTCCCTACAAGGTGCAGGGGCTGGCGTGCTTCTCGTGGCTCCCACTGGAGAGCACCTAAGGTACGTTGTCCAGATGCACTTTCCCCGGGAGGAGGCGACCAACAATACAGTAGAATATGAAGGGCTTCTTGCCGGGCTCAGGATTGCTACAGAATTGGGTATCAAGAAGCTGATAATTCGAGGAGATTCACAACTGGTGGTGAGACAAGTCAACAAGGATTACCAAAGCCCATTGATGGAGGCATACGTCAAGGAAGTGAGAAGATTCGAGGAGTGCTTTGACGGGTTGCAAACAGAGCACGTACCCCATGCGGAAAACAGCATTGCTGATCACCTGTCAAAGTGCGCTGCGCAGAAGCTTCCTGTGGAACCAGGGACTTTTGTTCTCCATCTTACTCAGCCCTCCGTATCCCCGACAACAATGGCCCGAAAGAGGAGGAAATTGGACTCCGGTAAGCCTCTCCCGGTAGAGCCTTTCGAGGCTCCTGGCAGGGACCCTGCCGGGAACTACTCCCCTTCGATTGTCGGGCTGCACCCTCCTGCTAGGCCACTGGTCCCCGTAGTCAAGGGATGCGCCCCCACGAATGAGGAGGTGCCACTAGTCCTTGTTGCCGAGCCTCAAGCTCTAGCTTGGGCAAGGCACATAGTCCATTTCCTTCAAACCGGAGAACTTCCCAAAGAGCAAGAAGAAGCTGAAAGAGTAGCCCGGATGGCCAGTATGTATCAGTTTGTCGATGACACACTATACAGAAGAAGGCCCAATGGTGTGAAATTGAAGTGCATTTGCCGGGAAGGAGGAAAGGAACTGCTGGCAGAGATACACAAAGGCATGTGCGGTCCCACATTGGATCAAGGGCTTTGGTTGGGAAAGCATTCCGGCAAGGATTCTATTGGCCCATAGCCCTCCAAGATGCGGTTGAGCTCATCACCAAGTGTGAAGCCTGTCAATTCCATTCCAATAATATCCATTTGCCTGCCCAAGCACTGCAGACAATCCCTTTGTCATGGCCGTTTTCGATCTGGGGGCTCGATATCCTCGACTCTTTCCCCCGAGCTGCCGGGGGCTTTATCGGAGGGATTGACCACGGGTAGCCTCATCCACACCCCTTAGCATTTCAAGACATCGGGGCTAGCAAAGCCCCTCGCACCTTCCGGACTCTCAGCCGGCTCCTTGGGTCGGCTAGGCCCAAGCAGCCGGCTCCTAGAAGATGGTGCGCTCTTCAGGGGAGGCCGGCTCCTAGCAGACGGCCCATCCTCCCCTCAGAGTCTGCACTCAACCACTACGACGAGACGGAGCGTAGCTACAAGGCCACCCTCTCCCCCAAATCCCAGGGGGGCATGGCTATAGTGCGAGCTGACCAAGCGGTCACCTACCTGCCATGCGCAGGACTGTAGCCATGCGACCCTCAGCATGGCCCTCGTCAGCAAGGGCCGTGCAACAGCAAAAGGCAATCAGTACGACCCGCAGGCGGCGGGCCCAACCTGTCCATGAACTCCCAGAAGACGGCGCATTCCTGGAAGGCAGCTTCGGGGGCGGACCGGCCCCCAGCAGGCGGCCTTCCCCATCCCTCGAAGTCCGCAGTCACCTGCTCCGACGGGATGGAGCATGGCTACAGCGTGCGCTGACCAAGCGGCCACCAACCCGTCAGACGGCAAGACTGTAGCCATACGACTCCTGACAAGGCCTCCATCATCAAGTACAACGCTACAGCAAAAGGCAATCAGCGTGGCCCATAGGCGGTGGGCCCTACCTGTCTGCCTGATTCTCGGCAGCAGGCGGGGCCCTCCGGAGGCGGGCCCCAGAACCCGGCGGAGAACCCGGCGACCCTAGACACTGACGTCCGGGTCCTACACCCGGCCGTGTTACCATTGTACCCCTGGGGGGCAGGCCTATATAAGCCCCCCAGGATCACCCATGCAAAGGGTGCAGCCCTCATTCCACCATACACCAGAGCTAGGAGAAGATATCTAGCCTTGCCCTTCTTCCTCCTCTAGCAACACAGCTCAAGGAGCAACCTTGTACTCCCTTTGATCATAGTCATCATGCGGAGACCCCGCAGAGCAGGACTAGGGGTGTTATCTCCCCGGAGAGCCCCGAACCTGGGTACATCTCGTGTGCGATCGAGCTCGTGCTCACTCCCACTTCCAGGTCCCGACGACGTCCTCTTGGCTCCGCCCATGATAAGCCACCCCCTGGCATATGTCGCGAGAACACCCCGACAGTTGACTCCCACCGTGGGGCCTAACGCAGCGTCGGCCGAAGATACATTCTAGACGGGAACCCTCTTCCTCTCCGGTGAGCACGTCGCGGCCGGCCTGATCGGCCAGACCGACACGCCTGCTTGCGCTTGCACCAACGCACCGCCCGACGCGGGGGCAGCCTGCCCCATGAGCTGCCTTGTCGACCTCTTCGCCAAGGCCAGCCTCTCCGACGAGCCCGCCTCCGATGCCGAGGCCCTCCGCTCCATCGACCCGCTCTCTGAACTTTTTGAGAAGCTCACCGTCTCCAACGCGGACACCTTCGACGGGTTCCCCGGCGGCGTGGTGGTGATCGACGACCCGCTCTCTCCCATCTCAAGTGTTGCCTCTGCTCGCGCGCTCGACGCCGGCGTTTTCGTGGAGGTGATTGTCACAGGCCACAGCCAGGCCTCTGACGGGGCCATCCAGGACCCGTTGCAAGCAGCAATGCAGGACTTGGCGGCTCCTGTCGGGGCCAACACCGACGCGGCGGCGCTAGAAGAAATCTGTGTCAAGCTCCTTGACAGCGCCACCAAGATGGCGGCCATGAAGCGCCGCACTAAGGCCAACCAGCGCGAGATCGACCGCATAGCTGGCGGCACACCGGCTACGACTGAGCCTAGCCGAGCCGGCGCCATCCGGCAACGCGGCGCGGCCATCGCCAGCATGCTGGGGGTCAGACGCCCGATCTACGACTCCCCTGTGCAGAACCTGCGCGCCGCACAAGCGGCAGCAGAAGAACACGAGAACCTGGAGGGCGATGAACGGCGCAGTCAGCTAGACCGCCTCCAGGAACTCCTCGACGCTGCGAACACGCAGCAAGACGCGTGCAACCTTGTGGTGGGAGTCGGCCGGCAGGCCGAGCTACCGGAACGGAACCCTCCACCCCACCGCGAGCATGGAGCGACCTCCCGGTCCCCAAGCTGCGGCGACCGCGGCCAGTGGAACCCGGACCTGGCTGCTAGCCGCAGCCGGCACACCCGCCTGACGGTTGTCAACAGCCGGCAAGTTCCTCCAAGAGTGGAGGACCAACGCCAGCAGGATGAGCGTCCGCCTCCCCCTCGCAGGGAGAGGCTGGCTTCTCCGGCGCCGGTAGACCACCCGATTCTCGGGGGCCGGCTAGGCCCCCGTGAAGGAGTCAGCGAGAATGATGCCCGCCACCGGATTGAGTAGCTGGCTCGGTCCCTGGCGGTCGAGGAGGAGGACACTGTCGGCCCAGCCTGCTTTGGCCCCCGCATCCACGTTGAGCCCTTCCCCAAAGGGTTCTCGCTCCCCTGATACACTCCCAAGTACACCGGCTCTGTGAAGCCGGAGGACTGGCTGACCGACTACGCTACGGCAGTCAGCATAGCAAACGGCAACAAGCGCGTTGCCGTGAAGTATGTTCCGCTCATGCTCCAGGGCACGGCCCGGACATGGCTGAACAGCCTCAAACCCTACATCATCAACAGCTGGTTGGACTTCGCCGACGTCTTCGTCCGCAACTTCACTAGCACCTACAAGCGGCTCCCCAACCCACGCCAGCTCTCCATGTGCGTTCAGGGCCCGATCGAGTCCACCCGTGACTACCTGACGCGCTGGGCCAAACTGCGCAATTCCTGCGAAGGGGTGCATGAGGTGCAGGCCATCGAGTACTTCACCATCGGGTGCAAAGAGGGCACCCTGCTCAAGCACAAGCTTCTATGTGATGAGCCGGCTACATTTCACGAGCTCCTGGTCGTAGCGGACAAGTACGCCACTGCCGACTCCTCCATGAAGTCGGAGATCCGGGTTGACGCGTCCGGGAAGGTGCTCCCGCTGGCTCCCCAAATGCCGGTTGGTGACTCCAACCGGCGTCAACAACTGAAAAACAACAAGCGCAAGGCCCACCAGCCGGCTACCAGCAACCGGCAGGTGGCGACCGTCGAGGACGACCAGCCGGCATGCCAACCCGACCCCAAGCGTCAGCGGGGTGGCAAGGGGGCCTGGCTACCAGCCTTCTCCTTTAAGCAAACCCTCGACGCTTCATGCAAGTTCCACAGCGGCGCAAAGCCGTCTAACCACACTACCCACCAGTGCAACTGGCTCGCCAAAATTGCCAAGGGTGAGGGCTTGCCTCCTCCTCCAGCCGGCCCGGCGGCTCCGCCTCCTCAGCAGCCGGTGGCCCGCCCGGTCGGCATGCTCCAAGACAAGTTCCCCGACGCAAACGCCACCTATGTCGTCTTCACTAGTGAAGCCGACGACAAGCACAGCCGGCGTCAGCAACACCGCGAGGTGAATGTTGTCGCCTCAGAGGTCCCCCAATTCATGCACTGGTCCAAGAGGCCCATCTCCTGGAGCCGTGATGACCACCCGGCCGTGATGCCCTCGCCGGATGCTTATGCAATGGTGCTGGACTCCACCTTCTCAACGGAGAGGCGGGCCTGCCGTTTCTCCCGGATCCTGATAGACGGCGGTAGCAGCATCAACATCCTCTACCGCGACACCATGGAGAAGCTGGGCATCAAGGAGAAGCAGCTCCTGCCCAGCCGGACCGTGTTCCATGGCATCGTCCCTGGGCTTTCCTGCTCCCCAATCGGCAAGATCAAGATTGATGTCCTATTCGGCGACAAGACCCACTTCCACCGCGATCTGATCTGGTTCGAAGTGGTCGACCTGGACAACCCTACCACGCGCTCTTGTGCCGGCCTGCGCTAGCCAAATTCATGGCAGTGCCGCACTACGCCTACCTGAAAATGAAGATGTTGGGTCCCAAGGGCATCATAATCATTGCCGGTGACTACCAGAAGTCGCTCACGTGTGCCGCTGCCAGCAGCCGGCTGGCCGAGTCCCTCGTCATCGCCGAGGAGAAGCGTCTCCTTGATAGGGCTGTGGCTATGACCAGTGAGCAGCCGGCCATACCATCTGACCCCAAGGACGCGGAGACTGGGGCCTCCTTCCAGCTGGCCAAGGAAACCAAGAAGATCGTCTTGGACCCGGCGCACCCGGAGAAGTTCGCTGTCATAGGGTTCGCCCTTGACAGCAAATAGGAAAGCGAGCTCATCGACTTCCTCCGTGAGAATCGGGATATCTTTGCATGGTCCCCCAAGGACATGCCGGGTGTTCCGAAGGATTTCGCCGAGCACAAGCTGCATGTGAGATCGGATGCAAAACCAGTCAAGCAACCCCTCCGCCGCCTATCAGAAGAGAAGAGAAGGATCGTTGGTGAAGAAATCGCCCGGCTTCTAGCAGCCGGCTTCATCATGGAAGTGTTCAACCCGGACTGGCTTGCCAACCCAGTCCTCGTTTTGAAGAAAAACAACAAGTGGCGCATGTGTATCGACTACACTAGCCTCAACAAAGCCTGCCCAAGGACCCTTTTGCCTTGCCCCGGATAGATCAAGTGATCGACTCCACGGCAGGCTGCGAGCTGCTGTCCTTCTTGGATGCCTACTCCGGCTACCACCAGATCAAGCTGGACCCAGCCGACCGACTGAAGACCGCCTTCATCACCCCTTTCGGCGCCTTCTGCTACATCACCATGACGTTCGGCTTGAGGAATGCCGGCGCCACCTTTCAGCGCTGCATGCAGAAGTGCCTCCTGAAGCAACTCGGCAGGAACACCCACGTCTATGTGGACGACATTGTGGTGAAGACGGAGAAGCGCGACACCCTTTTGGAGGATCTCAAGGAGACTTTCGCCAACCTGCGCCGCTTCCAGATCAAGCTCAAGCCGGAGAAGTGTGTCTTCGGAGTACCAGCCGGCCAGCTCCTTGGCTTCCTTGTTTCTGAGCGCGGGATTGAGTGCAACCCCGTGAAGATCAAGGCCATTGAGAGGATGAAGAAGCCAACCCGGCTGTGGAACATCCAGAAGTTCACCAGGTGCTTAGCCTCTCTCAGCCGGTTCATCAGTTGGCTGGGCGAGAAGGCCCTCCCTCTGTACCAGCTAATGAAGAAGACCACATGCTTCAAGTGGACCGATCAGGCGGACAAGGCGTTCCTCCAGCTCAAGCGGATGCTGTCCACGCCGCCTGTTCTGGCCGCTCCGGCTGCTAAAGAGCCCATGTTCCTCTACATAGCCGCTACCAGCCGGGTCGTCAGCACCGTGATCGTGGTCGAACACCCAGAAGACGGCAAAGCATAGCAGGTCCAGAGGCCGGTCTACTACCTGAGCGAGGTGTTGTCCGCCTCCAAGCAGAACTACCCCCACTACCAGAAGATGTGCTACGGCCTGCACATTGCCGCCAAGAACATGAAGCAGTACTTCCAGGAGCACACCATCACGGTCGTCTGCACCGCCCCCCTTGCCGAGATCATGGGCAATAGAGACGCCGCAGGCCGGGTGGCAAAGTGGGCCATCGACCTGGCGACCCACACCATCCTCTACCAGCCCCGCACCGCCATCAAGTCCCAAGCGCTGGCCGACTTCCTCGTCGACTGGGCCGAGACCCAGTACCTGCCGCCAGCGCTGGATTCCATGCATTGGCGGATGCACTTCGACGGCTCGAAGATGCACACCGGTTTGGGAGCCGGCATCGTCCTCACCTCTCCCAAAGGCGACAAGCTTAAGTACACGCTACAGATCCACTTTGCCGCCTCCAACAACGTGGCCGAGTACGAGGCGCTCGTCCATGGGCTCCAGCTAGCCAAGAAGATCGGCATCCGCCGCATTCTGTGCTACGGCAACTCGGACTTGGTGGTCCAATAGTCTTCTGGCGACTGGGATGCCAAGGACGTGAACATGGCTAGCTACCGCTTCCTCGTCCAGCAGATGAGCGGACACTTCGACGGGTGTGAGTTCCTCCACGTACCACGGGCTGACAACGAAGCAGCCGATGCCCTGGCACAGATTGGCTCCACTCGGCAGGCCATACCAGCTGGCGTCTCCCTCGAGTGCCTGCGTAAGCCGTCTATCAAACCTTCGCCGGAATCAGAATCCATCTTTGTGCCGGCTGACCCTGGAACAGTCAGATCCGGCTCGGGGACTTCAGCAGTCGGCCCGGGGGCTGCAGCACCCGCACCCGGCCCGAGGACACCAGAACCCGGCTCGGGGACTACTGCAGTCGGCCTGGGGACTTCAATGATGCAGCAAGTAGTGGCCGGCTTCGACCCGCCGCCTCCCAACCCGGCCACCCTTGTGCCGGTTGCTGTCATGACGGTGGTTGAAGCGCCATCTTGGGCGCAGCCCATCCTCAATTTTCTGGTTAGCCGCGAGCTGCCAGCCGACGAAATCTTGGCCCGGGGGGTGCAATGCCGGGCGGCTGCATACACAATTGTCAACAGAGAGCTCGTCAGGAGCAGCGTGACTGGTGTCTTCCAGCGCTGCGTAGAGCCGGAGAAGGGCATAGCAATCCTCAGGGATATTCATCAAGGCAAATGTGGCTACCATGCCGCCTCCAGAGCCCTCGTCGCCAAAGCTTTCCGCCACAGTTTCTTCTGGCCGGCTGCTTTGGACGACGCCAAGGAGTTGGTCCGCAAATGCAAGGGGTGTCAGCGCTTCAAGCTCCAAGCAGCACCTGCCGGCTTCTGCACTCAAGACCATTCCCCTCACCTAGCCGTTTGCCGTATGGGGACTGGACATGGTGGGCCCATTCAAGACAGCACGCGGCGGCATGACCCATCTGCTGGTTGCCGTGGACAAGTTCACGAAGTGGATCGAGGCGAGGCTAATCAAGAAGCTGAATGGTCCAACTGCTGTCACATTCATCGCGGATATCACCGTCGGATATGGCATCCCGCACAGCATCATCACCGACAACGGCACAAACTTCACTAAAGGTGCCTTGGCCCGTTTTTGCGCGATGCAGGGCATCCGACTGGACCTCGCGTCCATTGCCCATCCGCAGTCAAACAGCCAAGTGGAGAGAGCAAACGGCCTCATCCTGTCTGGCATCAAGCCCCGGCTGGTCAAACCTCTGGAGCGCTCGGCCCGCTGCTGGATCGAGGAGCTGCCGGCCGTCCTTTGCAGTCTTCGGACTACGCCGAATCAAGCAACCGGCTTCACACCCTTCTTCCTCGTGTACGGGGCCGAGGCTATCATCCCAACGGACATCGAGTTTGACTCGCCTCGCGTCACCATGTACATGGAGGCGGAAGCCAAGGAGGCGTGAGAGGACAGCAGAGCCTGCGCCGCTACCACAACAAGAAGATCAAGCCGCGCGCCTTCCATGAGGGCGACCTTGTGCTCCGGCTGATCCAGCGAACAGCCGGCCAGCACAAGCTCTCGGCTCCTTGGGAGGGGCCTTTCATCATCAGCAAGGCCCTGGGCAATGACTCCTACTACCTCATCGACATATAGAAGCCCAGGGCATGCAAGAGGGACAATGCCGGCCAAGAGTCGGAGCGCCCGTGGAACGCAAACCTTCTCCGCCCATTTTACAGTTGATGTAGTGTATGTACCATGCTACTTTTTGTATTAAGCAAAGACAACAGGTCCCCCGAGGAACACTCAGCGGCTACCTTTTTATCTATATGATAAGCTTCGCCTATGAATGTGTTCTTTCATTCTTCCGCCCTGTCCGGGTCCGGTCAGCCGGCCCAGGGGCTCGCCGCCTTCACCTAAGTTGGCACCACCTGAAGTCGGCTAAGTAGTGTGGCGACGCCAAGGCCCTCTCTTCGCCTCAGCTACAGCTCGTAGCGTGACTGTCCTGCTGGCAAGAGCTAAAGGCCGGAAACGCTGTCCACACGAAAAACGACTAAGGAAGAACGCCAATAAAGGCCAAGCTGGCTCCTCGCCTCACCCGTCCTGCTGCCCAGCAGCCGACCGGCCGGCTTCTCGCTCAATTAGCTATGCTCTAGGCGGCCGAAGTAACTTGCCTATTCTAAACGGCCAAGTCCCTGACCCGGCCACAGACCGCAGTGCGGCTGTCCGGCTGGCAGGGCGGTGGCCAGAGGAACGCGGCAGAAGAAAAAGCCAACAAGAGCAAAGGCAAAATCGAGCCAGAGCCCGGCAGAGAAACAAGCATGTGAAAATAAGTTATTTACATTGCAAAAGGCCCAAGGCCAGCATTCATCAGAGTTTAATACACCCCCAGTGGGTGGAACTGCGCACGATTAACTTGTTCTTATGTACAAGACAGAGAATTTAAGAAGATAAAAAGGCCGCCTAGGCCGAAGGTGCGGCGGGCTGCTCGGACAGGTCGGCGGTGGCTGAGGCACCGGCTGGTGGGGCTTCCGGCTGGCGGGGCTCGGCCTGGTCGGCGTCGGTGGCGGCTGACGTAGTCTCTCGCGGCTCGCTGGCCGAAGCCGGGTCGGGCTGACTCCGGCTGGTCGCTCCGCCGTCTGGTGCGACGTCATCAACTTCCTTGTCCCCGCTCTCCTCCGTGCCTTCGTCGCTAGAGGCGATCTCCTCCATCGGGTCCTCCCCCTTGTCCGGGTTCAGCCCGAACCAAGAGGGCGGCACCTCAGTCCCGTCTTCCGCCCGCTCCGGGACGAAGACGCTGATGTCGGCATAGTCAGCAAGGGCTACCACGCGTTCGGCGATCGCCTCGCGCTCCGCCTCCAGCTTCGGCGCTGCCTCCTGGCGAAAAGTAGCCAGCTGAGCCAAACTCATGCCTGGGTACTACGCCTTGACGAATTCCAGCATCGCCCTGCCGCATGCCCGTGCTGCGGCACCCTTCAAAGCGTCGAGCCGCTCGACCGCCACCTCCAACAAGTCGGCGGTCCGACTGGGAGCCCGGGGCACCTGCACACCTGGCCAGAGCCCTTCCAAGACCTGGGACCAGGCACGCTGAAATCGGCGGAGCAGCCGGCGGACCGGCGCAAGGCGGAGCTGGACGGCCTGGAACTGCTCGCCTACAATCCGAGGTCGGTCCGGCGTGATCTCCTCGCCCACCCGCCTCCTCTCCTCACGCCGTGCCTCGATCGCCAGGCCAATAGCGTCGGTGCGGTCCGGGAAGTACTCTGCGCAAAGAAGAAGACAAAGGAATAAGAGGCCGGCTTCCAGCAGCAGCCGGCACCTCCAAGCAAGAAAGAGAAGTTACCTTCAAGCATGCCCTCGATCACATCATAGCCTTCCGAGAGAAACTTCTCCCTCTCATCCCAGTCCGAGCGTTGAGGCTCGAACTCGGCCTTGAGGTGCGCCTCCCCGTCCTTCAGCTGCCGGACCTGCTCCTTGTGCTGGGCCGCCTGGTACGCCAGCTCCTTCGCAAGCTGATCGCGCTCTGCGGCCGCCTTGCTACGCTCCTGCTCCTTGGCTTGGAGCAGGCTCTCGAGCTCGCACACGCGCGTCCGCAGCTGGGCGGTGGCCTCTGCAAAAGCAAGAAAGAAACGTCAACACCGACAAAACCAAGAAGTCGCCGGAAGATACGGCCTGACTGCTCAGCAGTCGGCCTGAATCTCGGGGGCTACACCCAGTGGGTGCGCTTGCGCGCCCCCACTGAAAGCCCGCCTACGTACCGCGGCTCTTGTTCAGATCAGCAGTCCGGTTGGTGAGCTGCTGGTTCTGGGAGTTGTAGACGGCCGCGCGCAGGTTGTGGTAGTCCTGCAGTAAGAGCAATACTTCAGCATTCAAAAACATGCCTTTAAGTTCCAACACGCCCGCTCAGCAGCCGGCTTGAAACTCGGATGCTACACCCAGTGGGTGCGCTGGCGCGCCCCAACTGAAGATTGCAAAAATAAAAAGCAAGATCGAGAGCGTACCCGGACAGACGTCTGCATCGCCAGCATCTCGTTCCTGGCCTGCAGAAGGGTGGCGCTGTGGGCGTTGAACTTGTCCAGGACGTCCTGCACTGCAACGTTCAGGACGACCAAGCCGGCTCTTGGCGCCCAGCCAGGCGGAGCAGAGCTCAAGGCTTCGGTGTCAGGCGCAAGCGAACTCGCGGCCCCAACCTCCATCAGCCTCGGCGCAGAAGCAGCCCGCGATTGGCGCAGGTGCAGGCCGTCATTGGCCGGCTTGTCACCAGCTCGGTGCTCGCTGGCGGCACTTCTAGCCCTTTGGGATGGCCGCCTCCCCACTCGTCAGCACCCGGCGCGCGCTGAGCATCCTCCGGGATGATGGGGTCGGTCGCCCCCTGCTCTGGGGCCGTCTGCTCAGCTCCGGCTGCTCCAGCCGGTGCCCGGACCTCCACCATCGGTGGCTTCGGCTGCGGCATGCCGGCGGCCTCCGGAACCTCGCCGCGGACCAGGTCGTCCACGGCATTGGCGTCGGCCTCCGCTTGCGCCTTGGTCGCGGCCTCGGCCTCCAGTCGTGCGGCGGCCTCCCGCTCCTCCCGCGCCTCTCACACATTCTTCTCCGTCACCTCCCGAAGGGCGGCGGCCGGGTCCACGCGGCGGGCCTCCTCAGAGCCGCCTGCTGCTCCGATCAGCGAGGCGGATGGAGCCCGTGACACGGAAAGGGGAGCCCTGCGCGTCAAGGCAAGCAAAAGATAAGAAACTCACAAGAGAGGACAAGCCAAGACGAAACAATCAAGACAAGAGCAGTAAGAGCACTCACGCGAACACCAGTGGGCCTTCCTTCGGGGTCCTCCGGACGGCAGCCGTCTTCGCGGCCTCTTGCCGCCTGGTGGCGGCCATCGACTTGGCCTTCTTGGTCGGCCTACTGCCGAACATCCCCGCGTCGGCGCGGCGCTTAGACGCGCCGGGTGCCCCAGTCGGCGCCCTGCCTGTCGGCCGCGCCACCGAGGAGCCGGCACCCGCCCTGTCGGCGCCTTCAGGGCGGCGTTGCCCTTCGCCGTCCTCATCATCATCCGGCCAGTCCCGGACATCACCTCCCGCGCCGCCTCCTCCAGCGCCGCCTCCCCCGGCGGCATCGTCTTCCTCCAACGCGGCCGCCCCCAGCTCAGGGTCACCCACGTCGCTCACCTCCCGGTCCGCCATCCATTGGTGGACAGGAACTAGCGCGGTGGCTACCGCCTGGCCGGCGAAGCGCTGCGCCGCGTTCGGCTGGTCAGGGCGGATGAAGAGCACAACGTGAGAAAAGAAAGGGGACCAGATACTAACCGTAGGCGCCGGGTTGGCTCGGCTGTACGGTGGCTTGCCGAAGCTCCAGTCGGTCTCACTCAGTTGGCTGTTGGAAAAGTAATTAACATGCCGGACCACCTCAACAGTCGACAGCTCCTTCGTCGACATCCGGCAGGGGTCCCGGCGGCCGCTCATGTCACAGATCGGATGCAGCCGGAATTGGAGGGGTGACACTCGGCAGTAGACGAAGGCGGCCAGTAGGTCCGCCGGCTGGAGCCCCTCCGAGTCCGTCATCTCCTGAAGCCGGTCGAGGGCATTGGTGATGGTGAAAGCACAAGTTCTCCCTGGGTGATTTTGGTAATTAATGTCAACATATCTCTTGTTGGACTAATATTTTCACCTAGTATATTTCAGATGAGTTCAACAATGGAGTGGCAGGACAGGAGGATGTGGAACCCCTTCAAGATGCTAAGGACACATATTGGACAAAGCCCAAGACTCTTCATTTTCATTTTAGTGATCCAAGATCACATTGAGTCCATAGGAAAATCCAATACTATTAAAAGGGGATGAGGTGTTGCTTAATGGCTTGCTTGCTCAAAATGCTTAGTGAAATGCTCCAAAATCCTTCAACCACTTTCTCATTTCCACATATGTCCTAATCCTAATGTCAAACTCGGCCCCACCGATTTGATTCATCCGGCGCCCCCGAGTTCACTTGACATAGCCATTGCCAGAAACCCTAATCAGTTCGGTCTCACCGATGGGATCTCGGTCTCACCGAGATGGCCCTGCAAACTCTCTGTTACCTATTGCAGTTACTTCGGTCTCACCGAGATAAGCAGTCGGTACCACCAAGTTTGCTTGACCAAGTCTCTGTTTGCTTATTGCTGAAATCGGTCTCACCGAGTTCACGCAATCGGTCTCTCCGAGATGAGGTTTTGCCCTAACCCTAGCACATCGGTCTCACCGAGTTGACCTTGTCGGTCCCACCGAAAAGCCTAACGTTCACATTTTGAACCAGGTTGGTCTCACCGAGTTTCACTATTCGGTCCCACCGAGTTTGGTAAATTGTGTGTAACGGTTAGATTTTGTGTGGAGGCTATAAATACCCCTCCACCTCCTTCTCCATTAGAGAGAGAGCCATTAGAACGTGCTTACACTTCCACTACTCATTTTCTGAGAGAGAACTACCTACTCATGTGCTGAGACCAAGACATTCCAATCCAACCACAAGAATCTTGATCTCTAGCCTTCCCCAAGTTGCTTTCCAATCAAATCATCTTTCCACCATATCCAAATCTGTGAGAGAGAGATGAGTGTTGGGGAGACTATCATTTGAAGCACAAGAGCAAGGAGTTCATCATCAACACACCATTTATTACCTTTTGGAGAGTGGTGTCTCCTAGATTGGTTAGGTGTCACTTGGGAGCCTCCGTCAAGATTGTGGAGTTGAACCAAGGAGTTTGTAAGGGCAAGGAGATCGCCTACTTCGTGAAGATCTACCTGAGTGAGGCAAGTCCTTCGTGGGCGATGGCCATGGTGGGATAGACAAGGTTGCTTCTTCGTGGACCCTTTGTGGGTGGAGCCCTTCATGGACTCGCGCAACCGTTAGCCTTTGTGGGTTGAAGTCTCCATCAACGTGGATGTACGATAGCACCACCTATCGGAACCACGCCAAAAATCTCCGTGTCTCCTATTGCATTTGCACACTCCAATCCCATGCCTTTACTTTCTTGAAACTTGCATGCTTTACTTTCCGCTGCTCATACACTCTTGCCATGCTTGCTTGAAATGTATTGTGAATGTTTAAACTTGTGCTAAAACTCCACCTTAACTTGAAGAAATTAAAAAAACTGCTACTTTTCTTTGTTGAGGGTCTAATCACCCCCCTCTAGACACCTCTTATTGATCCTTTCAATTGGTATCAGAGCTTTGGTCTCCATTGCTTTGGTTTAATCACCATTGGAGGAAGATGGATGAGTCTACGATGGGGAGTCTTAGACATAGAGTACCCATACTTGATGGAGAGTTCTTTAATGCTTGGAAAAATGAGATGCTTGAGATTTTCAGTGAATATCACTTGAACAAGTACATTACTAGCCCTTGTGCGCCCCTTGTTGATCCTTTGCATCCTACCCCCGATGAGTCTCTCGACATGATTCGCAATCTTAGAACTGTCAATCTTATTACTAGAGGTTTGCCTAGAAATTTGATAGCATGCTTGCCTACTCTTGATTATGCTTACACCATGTGGAGATTCCTTGAGGAACGCTTTCCAGACTATTCCTTGAAAAATCTAGATGTGATTCTTCAAAAGTCCATTGCTTTAAATAAGATGAATCCTAAAGATCCTATGTTTGGTGATTGTCTATTTGAGCTTCGTGACCTTATGCGTGCCAAAGGAGATGTTGGAATCATTAGTAATATCATCTCGGAAGTCATTAGAATTCATAAAGATGAACATTGTCATAATCATAAATCTAATGAATCACTCTCTCTAGGTGATGATCAATCACAAGACAACGTCGAACATGGATACTATGATGAGGATGATGATAGTGACTTTGATCTCGATCAGTCTATGAGACACTTTGGTCTTATGGCTAATCTTCGTGGCTACATGGCTGGAGGAAAGGAATGGATTCTTGATAGTGGATGTACCGATCACATGACCGGAGACAAGGATATGTTTCGTGAGCTTGCTGAAAACAACGGCCCTCGAAAATATGTCACTTTTGGTGATAACTCAAAGGGTAAGGTGGTTGGCCTTGGTAAGGTGGCCATCTCACATGACAGCTCCATCCAAAATGTTATGCTCGTTTAATCTCTTGTGTATAATTTACTTTATGTATCTAGACTAGCCGATTTCGGTTTCAATGTCCTATTTACTGAAGTAGATTGTCAAGTGTTTCGAAGAGATAATCATAAAATGGTCTTTACCGGTATACGTAGAGGTGATCTATACATTGTTGATTTCACTAAAAAGGCAAAACCTAGAACTTGCTTAATTGCTAAATCTTCTAAAGTTTGGTTGTGGCATAGAAGGTTAGGTCATGTGGGCATGCGAAATCTTGATAAGCTGATTAAAGGTGATCATATCCTTGGAGTAAAAGATGTTATATTTGACAAGGATAGATTGTGCAGTGCTTGTCAAGCAGGAAAACAGGTTGGAGGAAGCCACCCCGTGAAGAACATCATGACCACGAGAAGACCGCTTGAGCTGCTTCATATGGATCTTTTTGGTCCAAACGCCTATAAAAGTCTCGGTGGAAATTCGTTTGGTTTAGTCATAGTCGATGATTTTTCAAGATTTACGTGGGTGTTCTTTCTTAATGATAAATCACAGGTCCAAAAGATCTTCAAGAACTTCGCTAGGAAAGCCCAAAATCAATTTGAAGTGAAGATCAAGAAGGTTCGCAGCGACAACGGAACGGAGTTCAAGAACGCAAATGTGGACACCTTTCTTGATGAAGAAGGGATTACACATGAGTTCTCGGCTAGGTACACGCGTCAACAAAATGGAGTTGTTGAGAGGAAGAACCGGACTCTTATTGAGATGGCGAGAACGATGTTTGATGAGTACAAGACGCCAAAACACTTTTGGGCGGAAGCGGTTGAGACAGCTTGTCATGCAACAAATCGTCTATATCTTCACAAGCTACTCGGTAAGACGGCATACGAGCTTCTCACCGGTAACAAACCCCAAGTTGGATACTTTCGAGTATTTGGCTCAAAGTGCTACATTCTTGATAAGCATCGTTGTTCGAAATTTTCTCCTAAATCTCATGAAGGTTTCCTACTCGGTTATGGCTCAAACTTTCACACTTACCGTGTCTACAACAATTTCACCCGAAAGGTTGAAGAGACGGTAGATGTGAAGTTTGATGAATCTAATGGCTCGCAAGTAGAGCAATTGCCAATTGATGTAGGAGACAAAGACCCTTCGGAAGCAATCCAAGACTTGTCTACTGGCAAGATTCGTCCAACGGAGGTGAAGGAGAGTACCTCGTCCGTCCAAGTGGAAGCTTCTACCTCACGACAAGGTGAACCACGAGTTGACTCGGAGGCATCCACAAGTGGGACTCGCCAAGATGAAGAAAACGAGGAAGTACACCAAGATGAACCTCATCAACCTCCTTCTCCGCCTCCACAAGTGAACGACAACACCAACAACGAAGAAGGCCAAGAGGAAGAACAAGATGATGAAGGGAATTTTCTACCCCGACCTAAACAAAAGCTCTCACGAGTTAGAGCAAGAGTCTCAAGAGACCATCCCGTCGAACAAATCTTTGACGATATCCGAACCGAGAGAATTACTCGCTCTAAAAATCGTTTGGCTAACTTTTGTGAACATTACTCATTCATTTCTAGTATTGAACCTATGAAGGTTGAAGATGCTCTTGATGATCCGGATTGGGTGAACGCCATGCATGAAGAGCTACACAATTTTGAGAGGAACCAAGTGTGGACATTGGTTGAAAATCCCGATGAGAAGCACAATGTCATTGGTACCAAATGGGTGTTTCGGAATAAGCAAGATGAAGATGGAAAAGTTGTATGCAACAAGGCCTGTCTCATCGCTCAAGGCTACACTCAAGTCGAAGGTATGTACTATGGTGAGACATATGCCCCCGTTGCTAGACTTGAGTCCATACGCATCTTACTTGCTTATGCCAACCATCATGATATCACATTGTATCAAATGGACATTAAAAGTGCTTTTCTAAATGGTGAAATTGAGGAGGAAGTTTACATAAAACAACCTCCCGGCTTTGTTAATCCCAAGAAACCCGACCATGTTTACAAACTTCACAAAGCTCTTTATGGTCTTAAACAAGCTCCTAGAGCGTGGTATAAATGCTTGACCAAGTTCCTTATTGAAAAATGCTTTGAGATTGGAAAAATTGATTCAACACTTTTTACTAAAAGGGTTAATGGTGAATTATTTGTGTGCCAAATTTATGTTGATGATATCATATTTGGCTCGACTAACCCTCATTTTAGTGAAAAGTTTGGAAGACTAATGTCGGAAAAGTTTGAGATGTCCATGATGAGTGAACTCAAGTTCTTTCTTGGTTTGCAAATCAAGCAAACGAAGGAGGGTACCTTTGTTTCTCAAACAAAGTATACCAAGGACTTATTCAAGAAGTTCAACATGCAAGAATGCAAAGGTATGAATACACCCATGCCTACTAGTGGACATCTTGACTTGACTAAGGATGGCGAACCGGTTGACCAAAAGGTTTACCGCTCTATGATTGGTTCATCGTTATATCTATGTGCCTCCCATCCCGATATTATGCTAAGTGTGTGCATGTGTGCACGATATCAAGCGGCCCCCAAAGAATGTCATCTTAAGGCTGTGAAAAGGATAGTGAGATACTTAATTCACACACCAAACTTTGGCATTTGGTATCCTAAGAGGTCTTCTTTTGATCTTGTTGGCTACTCCGATTCGGACTATGACGGAGACAAGGTTGATAGAAAGTCCACTTCGGGTACTTGTCAATTTCTTGGTAGATCTCTTGTGTCTTGGTCCTCCAAGAAACAAAACTCAGTATCCTTATCCACCGCCGAAGCGGAATACATTGCCGCTGGTTCATGTTGTGCTCAATTACTTTGGATGACCCAAACTCTTAAAGATTATGGGATCTATGTGAAACATGTTCCATTGCTTTGTGATAATGAGAGTGCTATTAAGATTGCTCACAATCCCGTGCAACATTCTCGAACTAAGCATATTGAAGTTCGTCATCATTTCATTCGAGATCATGTTGCTAAAGGAGACATCGATCTTAAGCATGTTCGTAGCGATAAGCAATTGGCAGATATATTCACCAAACCGCTTGATGAGAAAGTATTTTGCCATTTGAGAGGTGAATTGAACATCATTGATGCCTCAAACTTGAGTAGAAACTCCATTTGGATGCATGAAAGGCATGAGCCATGACATGACTAATCCTTGATATTTCTCTTATGATGATGATCATATGTCTTGGATCTATACTTGTACCCTTGCATGTTATCTAACCCTTGTAGTTACTTGGATGAGCCCAACTCTATGAGATTGCAACTCACTCACATTCTAAGCAATCTCTACATCACCAAGTCTCTACAATATGGTGGTTGGAGACAAGGAAGCATGAATCCTTTAATATATCCTTTGACAATATATCAAATTTTATTTGGTATCAAGTTTCATTATTGTCATTTTGGACACACAAGTGCTCTTCCTTGCAAGACTAACCCATGTAGGAAGGTGAACTCAAACTACAAGTGGTGCTCCCAACTCTTGATGAACTACATCAACTTTGAACATCCAACACAAGTTCAACTACATGATCAAGATCAACACCACCACCCAAGGTATGTTATTCCATCTTAGAGAAGCTTTACCCCAAGACATGGGTCAAACCAGCTCAACAAGATGTGAATACATCAAAATGCTTAAACAAAAAATGGCAACCCCATTTTGAGCTTAAACGATGAGTATGACCTATGATCAAGTGTCCTTACTTGACTCCTAAGTCAATATACTCTAACATAGGTGACTCTGTCGCCGACCAATTCTAGATGAAGTTTTCTAGTGTTTCTCTATGTTCTTGCATTTATCTCTTGCATACGTCATCTAGATTTCTTTTCTTTTCTCTATTATTTTCTGCATTCCCTGCATTTAATTCATTGCAAATCCTTCAGTTAATTCCCTGCAAATCTTTGTGAGATCTTATTTGCCTAGTGAGCTGAGATGACAATTTTTTTTCTATGTTAAATTCGGCTTCACCGATTTCTTTCTTATCGGCTAAACTGAAACAACTCGGGGCCACTGAAAGAAAAAATTCGGTGTTACCGATTTCACTACCAAGGAAACATTTTGCCATTTGCATCCTGCATATCTGTTCCAGCTCCACTCGATGATTCTTGTCCTCTACCAGCATCTTAAATTACATGTTGCTTTGTAATGTGACTCAAGGACCAAACCTACTTGACTCATGCTCCAGAAGATCCCTTCTTGGAAATTGATGTCAAAGGGGGAGAGAGAGCACATCAAAGCTTAACCACATCAAAGGGAGAGGGAGACTTCTTAGCCATCCCAGATGCCTAGTATTCAAGGAGGAGAGAAGCCACATCTCTTTAAGAGGGGAAAGACATGTTACTAGATGTTTATTTGTGTCTTTTGCTTGGCTATTCTTTGCTTTGATTTTCTATTCCCTATCTTCTCCCATTATCCAATATCAGATTCAGAAAGACACTTGAGGGAAGAAAATCTTTGGAATTCATTACATATCTTTATCTCTTGGGGATATGTCAATATCCAAATAGAGTACTAAGTACTCACTCACTACATGTCACCCCAGTCTTGGTACTCTTGTGGTTTCCTGTTCTTGCTCTGTTTAGTAGATGTTCCTGTGTTATCTAACCCTGTTTTCTCAGGTTCATCTCTTCCAAAGTTAGCTCAAGGCCACAAGGTAAGTATATGCATCACACTCATGTGCATGAGTATCTCTTACTGATGTACATATTGTTTGCATGATGGACTCATGAACATGTAGGTATATTTTCTGCACTTGACATCATTTGCTCTGATGCATATAGCCAAGATACATGTAACTCATTGCTTGCCCTGACATGTTTATCCATTCACATACTTTTATAATCTATCTTCATATGATTGCATACATGTAGGGGGAGCCAATGCATGTTGCATGTTCTTCCAAAGCTTTACTTGTTACACTTCATATCTTTATCTAAAAGCTTTGATGTATGTTGTCATCAATTACCAAAAAGGGGGAGATTGAAAGCACAAGTGCTCCCTGGGTGATTTTGGTAATTAATGTCAACATATCTCTTGTTGGACTAATATTTTCAACTAGTATATTTCAGATGAGTTCAACAGTGGAGTGGCAGGACAGGAGGATGTGGAACCCCTTCGAGATGCTAAGGACACATATTGGACAAAGCCCAAGACTCTTCATTTTCATTTTAGTGATCCAAGATCACATTGAGTCCATAGGAAAAGCCAATACTATTAAAAGGGGATGAGGTGTTGCTTAATGGCTTGCTTGCTCAAAATGCTTAGTGATATGCTCCAAAAGCCCTCAACCACTTTCTCATTTCCACATATGTCCTAATCCTAAAGTCAAACTCGGCCCCACCAATTTAATTCATCCGGCGCCACCGAGTTCACTTGACATAGCCATTGCCAGAAACCCTAATCTGTTCGGTCTCACCGATGGGATCTCGGTCTCACCGAGATGGCCCTGCAAAATCTCTATTACCTATTGCAGTTACTTCGGTCTCACCGAGATAAGCAGTCGGTACCACCGAGTTTGCTTGACCAAGTCGCTGTTTGCTAATTGCTGAAATCGGTCTCACCGAGTTCACGCAATCGGTCTCACCGAGATGAGGTTTTGCCCTAACCCTAGCACATCGGTCCCACCGAGTTGACCTTGTCGGTCCCACCGAAAAGCCTAACGTTCACATTTTGAACCAGGTCGGTCTCACCGAATTTCACTATTCGATCCCATCGAGTTTGGTAAATTGTGTGTAACGGTTATATTTTGTGTGGAGGCTATAAATACCCCTCCACCACCTTCTCCATTAGAGAGAGAGCCATCAGAGCGTGCTTACACTTCCACTACTCATTTTCTGAGAGAGAACCACCTACTCATGTGTTGAGACCAAGACATTCCAATCCAACCACAAGAATCTTGATCTCTAGCCTTCCCCAAGTTGCTTTCCACTCAAATCATCTTTCCACCATATCCAAATCTGTGAGAGAGAGTTGAGTGTTGGGGAGACTATCATTGGAAGCACAAGAGCAAGGAGTTCATTATCAACACACCATTTATTACCTTTTGGAGAGTGGTGTCTCCTAGATTGATTAGGTGTCACTTGGGAGCCTCCGTCAAGATTGTGGAGTTGAACCAAGGAGTTTTTAAGGGCAAGGAGATTGCCTACTTTGTGAAGATCTACCTGAGTGAGGCAAGTTCTTTGTGGGCGATGGCCATGGTGGGATAGACGAGGTTGCTTCTTCGTGCACCCTTCATGGGTGGAGCCCTCCGTGGACTCGTGCAACCGTTACCCTTGGTGGGTTGAAGTCTCCATCAACGTGGATGTACGATAGCACCACCTATCGGAACCACACACTCCAATCCCATCCCTTTACTTTCTTGCAACTTGCATGCTTTACTTTCCACTGCTCATACACTCTTGCCATGCTTGCTTGAAATGTATTGTGAATGTTTAAACTTGTGCTAAAACTCCACCTTAACTTGAAGAAATTAAAAAACTGCTACTTTTCTTTGTTGAGGGTCTAATCGCCCCCACCCCTCTTGACACCTCTTCTCGATCCTTTCAGATGGCAGCCGGCAACGGTTTGGGCTGCTGCCCCCAGTTGTTCCGCGGTTCAGCAAGCGGGCCGGGCACAAAGGCTGGCAGGTTGACGTAATCATGGGTCGGGTGGACGTTGCGGACGTAGAAGTATGACTTCTGCCACAACTACGCCGACTCATGCAAGACGACGGGGGGAAATCAGGTCCCGGCGCCGGTGCACCGCACGGCGACGCAAGCGCCGCACTGGGCCGGCTCGTCCTTGGCCGCGGTGCCGAGTTTGAGGTAGCAGAACCTGCCCCACAACTCGAGTGTGGGCAGGACGCCGAGGTAGCCTTCGTAGAACGTGATGAAGGCGGAGAGGAGGACCACCGTGTTGGGCGTGAGATGGTGAGGTTGAAGGCGGTAGAAGTTGAGGAACTCACGGAGGAAGGCACTCGCCGGCAAGCCGAAGCCACGAAGGAAGTGGCTGCGGAAGATGACGTACTCACCAGCCCGCAGCGCCGGCGAGATCTCCCGCCCATTCGGGAGCCGCGCCCCCACGCACGCCTCGTTGGGCATCCGCCGCGTCGGGCGGAGGAACTCGACGTACCCATTGTGGACATTCGAGCCGTCCCACTCGCCTCGCGCCATGATTCATGGCGACTTGGTGACGGCGCGGCGAGGTCAAGTGGCAGCGAGTCTGCGGTGGCACGGCGAGGCTAAGCGACGGCGACCTGCGGTGGTGCTTCGGTGGTGGGCGGCGCAGCACCACAGCGGCAGCAATGAGAAGAAGAAGAAGAAGGAGAAGAAGTGCGGAGGGGGGCGAGTGCATTTGGCCACACCCCCTCCCTCCTACTTATACGGCGGCGGAGCCGAAGCAACAGGACATGGGGAACGTGGGGATTAACTGCGCCCATGCCCTGCACGACCCCGTAAATTCCGCGCCTTAAAAACGCGTGATCATTATGCCCCGGAACGGCAACCGCCCACCTCGGCAGCAGCGGATCCGCGCGCGTGCCGAGGCCCTATAGTGGTGGGCTCGGGCCTGTGGTGACGTCCCGTTGCGCGCGTGGGTTGGCAGGCCGGCCTAGCCTGCCGGCGCCACGTGGCAAGCGAGCAACGGGCGGCAAGTGCGCCACGTGGTGGCGTCAGCTCGGCGCCCGACACGACGGTTCAAATTCACCAGGCGGCCGGCTTCGCCTCGGCCGGCTCCTGTCGTACGGCTTCTCCCAGCCGGACGAAGCAAGGGCACAGGATCTCTCGGAGGAGGAAACTGCTGAGGCACTCCGGCTTTGAGCGGCGGCACCTCACCAGCTTCGGGGACTACTGTCGGAGGGATTGACCATGGGTAGCCTCATCCACACCCCTTAGCATTTCTAGACATCGGGGCTAGCAAAGCCCCTCACACATCCCGGACTCTCAGACGGCTCCTTGGGCCGGCTAGGCCCAACACTACTAGGGAAAACCTTATACACAGAATCTTACCAGTAGCGCTTGTTAAACAAAAGCGCTACTGCTACTTACCCATAGTGCGTGCACATGAACCGCGCTACAGATACAGGTGTAGCAGTAGCGCTTCTTCTGGGGAAAACGCTACTACTAAAATTCCCACTACTAAGCCGGTAGGCTTCGAATAGTAGTAGCGATCTTGGGTAAACCGCGCTACCGCTAAGATTATTGTAGTAGCGCGTTTTCTGTGAAAAGCGCTACTGCTAATGAAAATAAAATAAAATGAAAAACTATTAGAAAAGTAAATGAAAATTAAAGAAATAGAAAAGGGAGAAAGGAAAAAAGAAAATGTAAAGAAAAATAAAAGAAAAAGAAAAATAAAGGAGAAAGGCATAGCAGTAGTGTCTGTTCAGAACAGGCACTATAGATAATATAGCAGCAGCGCGTTTTGTAGACCCCCGCTATAGAAAGGGAAAAGGAAAAAAGAAAAGAAAAAGGAAAATAAATAGCTATAGCATTAGCGCGTTTTGCAACAAGCGCTACAGCTAACTTAGCTATAGCGCTTTTTACCTACCAGCGCTACATCTACGTTTGACTTAACCCCCGCGCGGTTTCTCTCCCCCCCCCCCCCCCGCCACCACTTCTTGTAACACCCCGGTGGTTAACTACAGTAATCACCCTTTGATTATGCCATGTCATCATGTTTAAGTGATGATCAGCATTAACATCATATTGATTTCAACTCCTAAGTAAAAATCCAAATTAAATGAACGTGGAAATAAAAGTTGTCCAATATAGAAACTAAAATGTTCAATAATAGTAGATAAATCAGAGGCTATGTTAAAATTGTAAACAACATTATTAAAATTGGATAAGTGACTCAAACAACTTAAAACAGTGGCTGAAAATAATATTTAGTAACTTTTAATTTATTTAAAACAAATATGAAATGATGTTTTGCCTAAACTAGTTTAGGTGTTAGGGAATAAAGCACTGGTATTAATGGACTAGGTCTCCCTTTTTACAAAAACCATTTGGGGCCTGAACAATTAACAAAACAGAAAAGAAATGAATATAGAAAATAAATAAAAGAAAAAGACAGAAGAAAACAGAAAAAAGAAAAAGGGAGAAAACCCCCGGCCCAACTGGGCCAAAGCCCAGCTGGCCGGCCCACCTCCCCTCCTACTAACCCCCCAATCCATGAAACCCTAGCCCACTCCCCACTTCCCCCCCCCGATCACTCTCTCCCTCTCATCTGGATCGAGATCCAGGGAGAGGAGGCGCTACTCGCCGTCCTCCCGTCGCCGACGTCGAGCCCCGTTGCCGGTTTCCTCCCCACCGTTGCCGCCTCGCCTCCTCGTCCACTTCCCCAGGCCGCTTCATCGCGCCTCGCCCGCCCTGAACCTCTACACCGCCGGTGAGGCGCCGCGCCCCCCCTTTTTCTCACTTGTTCTGCACCGCCGCGCCGGCCTCACGCCGTTCGCGCCCGACCCGCGCCCCACGCTCACGCCTGCCGCGCTCGTCTGCGCTCGCCGTGGCCAGGCCACACCCTGGCCGTGCACCGCCCGTCGACCGTGCCCGCGATCACGCGTCGCCCCACCAAGCCGCGCCGTGTTCCTGGCTGTGCTCCAGCAAACCTGGCCCGCTCTACTCCGGCCACTGACCCGCCACGCCGCTCGCCGTCGCCGTCCGCACCAACGCCCGCTCACGGCCACCGCGAACAGCGAAACCCCGCGCGCGTCCACGGTTGCCTGCTGCCCGCGCTGCCTCCACACGACGCCTTCTGCGCCCCTTGCGCCGTCCGCTCTACCCCCCTGGTCCCCAGCGCCGCGCTCCGTCCAGCTCGCCGCCGCTCTCTGGTGTTGCCGCCGCTTGCCGACCCGCCTCCCTTCGCCGGCGCCGTCCGCGGGCCGGGCACGCCCTACTCGCCCGCTCGCCGTGGCCACGCTCTGGGAGCCACCTGCGGCGCCCCGACGGCCTCCGCTCGGGTCTGCTCCGTCGGAAGACCACGCCCAGTCGCCCGCAGCCCAGTGCCCGCAGGCCCCGGGGGGGCCTATGACAGTGGGGCCCCCGTCCCAGTACAAAAAAAAGAATTAATAAAAATAAATAAATATTAATTAATTAAATAAATAATTAACTCTGATTAATAATGTAATTAATTAATAGTCTAATTAAACTGAATTAACATAATCAAACCCTAATTAGCCTAATGTGAGAATGACTGTAGGACCACATGGTCGACGTCATGCTGACGTCAGCAGACACTGTTCTGGATAATGTTGATTTAATAAAATAAATAAATTCAGAAATTAATAAAAAATTTAGAAAATCATAAAAATAATCCGTAACCCAGATCGAAAAACTTGTACTGAAAGTGCTCAGAACGACGAGAAGAATCCGAACTCGCGGTCCGTCGTCCGTCACACGTCCTAACTACCGAACATGCAAGTCCTCCGTTCACTCAATCGCGTCTCTCCGGTCGACTGTCTGACAAATGTCCGGAACCAGGAAACATTCCGGATGAATCCCACCTTCGCCAGTATCACCCGGCACTGCGTTAGATCACCTTCGTCCGGTATTGCCATGTTATGCTTGTGCTGCACTTGTTCGCTGAGTATTTATACTGTTTCCTCCCCCTCTTCTCTCCGGTAGCCCCCCGACACCGACGTCGTCCCTGAGGCCGACGCAGCTCCGGAGCCCGAAGACACCGTTGACAACCTTGCCCTTGCCGCCGAGCAACCAGGCAAGCCCCCCTTTTGATCATCCCGATATCGCCCATTCTAATTTCTCTTGCATTAGGATTGCTGTGCTGCTGCTTTACTATTCTGATGCATAGCCTGTTCATTGTAAACTGCTGGTGATAATACCTGCAACTAAAATGCTTAGTATAGGTGGGTAGAGAACCATCAGTGACCCCACTTATCCGATGCCGCGCTGGATCGTAGAAGACCCGATCAAAGGGATTGAAGACCAGGCCCCGACACGCACACTACCCCCTTTAGTTGTAACGACACTGCAGCGTTACTATCGAGTGCCGAGGGTGAAACCTCTTGTAGCACTTGATGTTAAATCTGTAGAGTAGCTATTCGGTCGTGGTCACGAGGGTGATTCCTCCTTCACCACTTCCGGTAACGACGCTGTCGTACAACACCTCAAGTGTGAAACCAGCGAGGATGATTCCTCCGAGCACCTGACGGTACATCGTGTGGGAAATTAAACTAGGGTGATACCTCAGATTCCCCTGATGTTATGGGCACACGGATTACTTGGACTTTACTGTTGATTACTTGGAAAGGCGGGTCGACCCTGAGGGGTAACCGTGTGGCCGAAGTGGCGAGTTTTGTGAAGACGGTGTGCCAGTGTGGTGCCCGAGTGGTGAATACGAGGGGCGGCCGGCCATTCTTATATCCGGGCGATCCTATCGTACGACCTGGGGCAGCCTCGTGCAACCAAGGGGTCGACGGGGTCACATCTTCATGAGTTCTGTCGTTAACGCAAGCCCTAGTCGCTACGATTTGGATATTGATCCGAGCAGCCTCTGGCTGATAGCACTAAAATCACGTGGGCAAGTATGGGCGTTCTGATCGTATGCATCAGCCGAAAGCTCGTCAGACGTCCAGTGTCAGCAGTGCGGCATGGAGTGATTGGCGCTTGCGGTGGTGCTGGATCGAGCCATGTGCAACGACACAGGGGTGAGGGCGATGGCCAAGACCCCTTGCGCTTAGGATGTAGACGGCGGGGACCTCTCTGTGAGCTGTAGGTGGTGGCATGTGCGTTTGACCGAGCCGGGATGACCAGGAAAGTGTGTCCTGCCGGAGTTAATGAGCGTGTTGGGTAAGTTGGTGCACCCCTGCAGGGAAGAAACACTTCTATCGATAGCCTGTCCTACGGTAACGGAACTCGGAGTTGTATCCTCATTGATACAATTTTAGAACTGGATACTTGGATACTATGGCTCTGGGATTGCTTCTCGCAGGGAGTCGAGAAGGGATCTCAGGACGAGGTTGATGACTGTATGGCCCTGGGATTGCTTTCTCGCAGGGAGTCGAGAAAGGATCTCTGGGTGAGGATGAGACTTAATGATACTGCTACATATATTGTACTATTCTACTCTCTTCTACTGCTGCAAGACCTCTGAGATGCTAGTCTTCGATAGGATAGGCCTTCTCTATTTGGCATTCTGCAGCCCAGTCCACATATACAGCCTCCCTTTGAAAATGTTGCATATGTAGTGTAGATCCTTGCGTGCTGAGTACTTCTGAGTACTCACGGTTGCTTTGTTTCCTTTTCTCCCTTATCAGTTTGACGTGACCAAGATGACGGAGCCCCTGAGACAGATGCCCCGTCGATCGCTACTACTACTACCCAGAGGATGGATACTACTACGAGTTGACTGACGACCAGGAGTAGGATCGGAGTGAGGGTCCCAGGCAGGAGGCCTACGCCTTCGATCGTAGTGTTTATTTTGCCCCGCATTTCTAAGGCCTTTCTATTTCTGTTCATATCTGTACTCAGAATCTGACGCTTCCGCTGACGCTTGTACGCAAGCTTATGTATTCGAACCCTCGAGGCCCCTGGCTTGTAATATTAAGCTTGTATGACTTTATTTATGATTTAGAGTTGTGTTTGATATCTTCCGTGGGTCCTTAGGTTGATCATGTGCATTTGGTGTATGATTAGTGCATGATTAGGCCGGGGGCGTCACAAGTTGGTATCAGAGCCGACTGTCTCTAGGAATTCCCCTTTCCAACTCCTTGGCCGAAGTTGAGTCTAGTAACCGAAAACTATTTACTAACTTGGCTGTGTGGCTTACGGGCCACGTCGCCAATTGGGTGGTATTATGGATCTTTTACTCCCTGACCTTTACTCTGGGACTCTGATTCTCTTCAATTCGGTGGTTAAATTTTTTACTAACGCCAACACTTAGGATCTCGTAATTCTCATCCACCCGGAGAGCTGGGTATCTGTGCTTAATTCCTTACCATTGATCTAATTAGTCTGATAATCATTTTTCTTCCATTGGGTTGTTTACCTTTTCTTTCCAAGTTATCATATACCTCGCTTACCGTTATTTGACACTTTGGAATCTCCCAGAAAATGTGTCGTGTTCAGCGTCAACATTTTGAGTTCTTCCGAGATGTTAATTGAATTCATGAACGCAATGCCATCCTTGCCCTCCGCTGATCCGTGTTATCATCGTCAATCTTTTCACTACCTGCCCAAGAATTGCCGTTAAAACAGAACGAGTTCAGGCTATTCTTGACTGGACTCCTCCGAATAATGTCAAGCAAGTTAGAAGTTTTCTCGGCCTTGCAAGTTATTGCTGTGCCGTTTTGTCGAGAATTTTTCTAAGATTGCTAAGCCCCTGACTGATCTGCTTCACAAAGGCGTTAAATTTGAATGGACAGAAAAATGTCAGGAAAGTTTTCAGACACTCAAAGACAAGCTAACATCTGGCCCAGTACTATCTCCTCCAGATACCCGCAAAGACTTTGTGATTTATTGTGATGCATCCCGTGAAGGATTAGGCTGTGTCCTAATGCAAGAGCATAAAGTGATTGCTTATGGCTCTCGTCAGTTGGCCCACATGAAGAGAATTTCCGGTACATGATCTAGAACTAGCTGCTGTGATCTATGCATTGCAGTTGTGGCGACATACCTTCTCGGTAATCGTTGCGAGATATACACGGATCATAAAAGTCTGAAGTACTTGTTCACTCAACCGTCTCTAAACCTCCGTCAGCAAAGATGGATGGAGGCCATTGCGGACTATGATGGGTATATCCTATACCCCTGGCAAGGCTAACGTGATGGTGATGCCTTAAGCCGCAAGTCCTATTGCGACAACCTCATGGTTAGGCGAGCTCAACCTCGTCTTTATGAAGAACTGCGCAAGCTGAATCTGTTTATTGTTCCACAGGGTTCTCTTAATAACCTTGTGATACAACCAGATCTTGAGAAAGCGTTGTTAAGATGCGCAAGCTAAAGATGCTAAATTGATCTGAGAAGAAAGACCTTCACCTTGTAAAGTACAGGGATTCTCGCGTCTGAAGATGGAACCTGTATTTCAGAAACCGCATTGTCGTACCTCGCTTCGAACTCATGACTGACAAAGTCATGAAGGAGGCACATGATACCCCGTTGTCTATTCATCCGGGTAGCACCAAGATGTTTCGTGATCTCCGTCAAGATATTGGTGGTCTAGAATGAAGCCGGACATTGCTCGATATGTTGCTGAATGTGATGTGTGTCGTTGCGTTAAAGCAGAACATCAGAAACCAGCTGGAATTCTGCAACCACTTCCTATTCCTCTGTGGAAATGGGATAAGGTTCAGCTGGATTTCATACAGGACTTCCAGGTCACAGAAGGGTCACGATGCTATTCTTGTCGTCATCGACCAACTCTCTAAGTTGCACACTTTCTGCCTGTCAAAGAAACTATCAATGCTAGTCAGTTAGCAGAGTTGTATATCTCTAGAATTGTTTCATCCACGGTATTCTGAAGGAGATAGTTCGGACCGTGGCGGCCTTTTCACTTCCAAATTCTGGGAAAGTTTCCAAACAGCTATGGGAAACTCATATTACTGGAGTTCAGCTTATCACCCCCAATCCCAAGGCCAAGTTGAATGAGTCAATCAAGTGCTTGAAGACATGCTTCAGGTTGTGTTATATCGTTCGGTAAGAAGTGGGAAGAATCTCTCCCGTATGCCGAATTCTCTTACAACAACAGCTATCAAGCCAGTTTGAAAATGGCCCCCTTCGAAGTACTCTATGGACGTAAGTGTCGAACCCCTCTGAATTGGTCAGAAATTGGGGAACGACCGCTCGTGGGTCCGGATATTATTCAACACGCCGAAAAGACAAGTTCGTATTGTCCGAGAAAACCTCAAGGCGGTCAGGGCCGCCAAAAGAGTAACTATGATCGCAAACGATGGGGTTTGACTATCAACCTGGTGATCAGGCTTATCTGCGAGTCACCCCGATGAAAGGCACTCACCATTTTGGAATCAAGGGCAAGCTAGCTCCGCGTACATTGGTCCTTTCCGCATTATTGCTAGACGTGGTCAGGTGGCATATAAATTGGAGTTGCCACCACAATTCTCTCATATCCACGACGTCTTCCATGTGTCGCAACTTCGTCAGTGCTTCAAGGAATCTCCGCACCGAGCTGTGGATCACGAAATGCTCGAATTGCATGATGATATCTTTTATAGGAGCATCCGATCCGCATTCTCGATGAAGCTGAACATCGGACCCGTCAGAAGGTTACCAAGTTCTAAAGTGCAGTGGTCAAATCATATTGAGATGAAGCCACTTGGGAACGCGAAGATAATCTTCGTGCGGAATACCCCGAACTTTTTCCTTCTACCTCTTAATTCTCGGGACGAGAATTCTTATTAGAGTGAGGAGATTTGTAACACCCCCGGTGGTTAACTACAGTAATCACCCTTTTGATTATGCCATGTCATCATGTTTAACAGTGCATGATCAGCATTAACATCATATTGCATTTCAACTCCTAAGTAAAAATCCAAATTTAAATGAACGTGGAAAATAAAAGTTGTCCAATATAGAAACTAAAATGTTCAATAAATAGTAGATAAATCAGAGGCTATGTTAAAATTGTAAACAACATTATTAAAATTGGATAAGTGACTCAAACAACTTAAAACAGTGGCTGAAAATAATATTTAGTAACCTTTTAATTTATTTAAAACAAATATGAAATGATGTTTTGCCTAAACTAGTTTTAGGTGTTAGGGAATAAAGCACTGGTATTAATGGACTAGGTCTCCCTTTTTACAAAAACCATTTGGGGCCTGAACAATTAACAAAACAGAAAAGAAATGAATATAGAAAATAAATAAAAGAAAAAGACAGAAGAAAACAGAAAAAGAAAAAGGGAGAAAACCCCCCGGCCCAACTGGGCCAAAGCCCAGCTGGCCGGCCCACCTCCCCTCCTACCTAACCCCCCACTCCCATGAAACCCTAGCCCACTCCCCACTTCCCCCCCCCGATCCACTCTCTCCCTCTCATCTGGATCGAGATCCAGGGAGAGGAGGCCGCTACTCGCCGTCCTCCCCGTCGCCGACGTCGAGCCCCGTTGCCGGTTCTCCTCCCCACCGTTGCCGCCTCGCCTCCTCGTCCACTTCCCCAGGCCGCTTCATCGCGCCTCGCCGCCCCTGAACCTCTACACCGCCGGTGAGGCGCCGCGCCCCCCCTTTTTCTCACTTGTTCTGCCACCGCCGCGCCGGCCTCACGCCGTTCGCGCCCGACCCGCGCCCCACGCTCACGCCTGCCGCGCTCGTCTTGCGCTCGCCGTGGCCAGGCCACACCCTGGCCGTGCACCGCCCCGTCCGACCGTGCCCGCGATCACCGCGTCGCCCCACCAAGCCGCGCCGTGTTCCTGGCTGTGCTCCAGCAAACCCTGGCCCGCTCTACTCCGGCCACTGACCCGCCACGCCGCTCGCCGTCGCCGTCCGCACCACCGCCCGCTCACGGCCACCGCCGAACAGCGAAACCCCGCGCGCGTCCACGGTTGCCTGCTGCCCGCGCTCTGCCTCCACACGACGCCTCTGCTCGCCCCTTGCGCCGTCCCGCTCTACCCCCCTGGTCCCCCAGCGCCGCGCTCCGTCCCGCTCGCCGCCGCTCTCTGGTGTTGCCGCCGCTTGCCGACCCGCCTCCCTTCGCCGGCGCCGTCCGCGGCCGGGCACGCCCTACTTCGCCCGCTCGCCGTGGCCACGCTCTGGCGAGCCACCTGCGGCGCCCCGACGGCCTCCGCTCGGGTCTGCTCCGTCGGAAGACCACGCCCAGTCGCCCGCACGCCCAGTGCCCGCTAAGGCCCCGGGGGGGCCTATGACAGTGGGGCCCCACGTCCCAGTACAAAAAAAAGAATTAATAAAAATAAATAAATATTAATTAATTAAATAAATAATTAACTCTGATTAATTAATGTAATTAATTAATTAGTCTAATTAAACTGTAATTAACATAATCAAACCCTAATTAGCCTAATGTGAGAATGACTTGTAGGACCCACTGGTCCTGACGTCATGCTGACGTCAGCAGACACTGTTCTGGATAATGTTGATTTAATAAAATAAATAAATTCCAGAAATTAATAAAAACTTTAGAAAATCATATAAAATAATCCGTAACCCAGATCGAAAAACTTTGTACATGAAAGTTGCTCAGAACGACGAGACGAATCCGAACTCGCGGTCCGTTCGTCCGTCACACGTCCCTAACTACCCGAACATGCAACCGTTCCTCTCCGGTCATCTGTCTGACAAATGTCCGGAACCAGGAAAACATTCCCGGATGAATCCCACCTTCGCCAGTATCACCCGGCACTGCGTTAGATCACCTTCGTCACCGCGTATTGCCATGTTATGCTTTGTGCTGCACTTGTTCGCTGAGTATTTATACTGTTTCCTCCCCCTCTTCTCTCTCGGTAGCCCCCCGACACCGACGTCGTCCCTGAGGCCGACGCAGCTCCGGAGCCCGAAGACACCGTTGACAACCTTGCCCTTGCCGCCGAGCAACCAGGCAAGCCCCCCCCTTTTGATCATCCCGATATCGCCCATTCTAATTCTCATGCTTGCATTAGGATTGCTGCTGCTGCTGCTTTACCTATTCTGATGCATAGCCTGTTCATTGTAACCTGCTGTTGATAATTACCTGCATATCCTAAACTGCTTAGTATAGGCTGGGTAGAGACCTATCAGTGACCCCACTTATCCCGACTGCCGCGCTGGATCGTCAGAAGACCCGATCAACGGGATTGAAGACCAGGCCCCGACACCGCACATCACCCCCTTTAGTTGTAACGACACTGCAGCGTTACTATCGAGTGCCGAGGGTGAAACCTCTTGTAGCACTTCTGATGTTAACTCTGTAGAGTAGCTATTCGGTCGTGGTCATCGAGGGTGATTCCTCCTTCACCACTTCCGGTAACGACGCTGTCGTACAACACCTCAAGTGTGAAACCAGCGAGGATGATTCCTCCGAGTTCACCTTGACGGATACATCGTGTGGGAAATTAAACTAGGGTGATACCTCAGATTCCCCTGATGTTATGGACACACGGATACTTGGACTTTACTGTTGATTACTTGGAAAGGCGGGTCGACCCTGAGGGGTACCCGTGTGCGCCTAAGTGGCGAGTGTTGTGAAGACGGGTGCCAGTGTGGTGCCCGAGTGGTGAATACGAGGGGCGGCCGGCCATTCTTAACCCTTGCAGCAAGTCCTCGAGAAGGGGCGACGGGGTCACATCTTTCATGAGTCTCTGCTCGTTACCGCAAGCCCCTAGTCCTAACGATTTGGATATTTGATCCGAGCAGGCCTCTGGTCTGATAGCACTAACCATCACGTGGGCATAGTATGGGCGTTCTGCATCGTATGCATCAGCCGAAAGCTCTGTCAGACGTCCAGTTCAGCAGTGCGGCATGGAGTGATTGGCGCCATTGCGGTGGTGCTTGGATCTGAGCCATGTGCGCAACGACCCAGAGGGTGAGGGGCGATGGCCAAGACCCCCTTGCGCTTAGGATGTAGACCGGCGGGGACCTCTCTGCTGAGCTGTAGGTAGGGTTGCGATGTGTCGTTTGACCGAGGCCGGGCATGACCCAGGAAAGTGTGTCCTGCCGGAGTTAATTGAGCGTGTTGGGTAAGTTGGTGCACCCCTGCAGGGAAGAACACTTCTATCGATAGCCTGTCCTACGGTAACGGACACTCGGAGTTGTATCCTCATTGATACAATTTTAGAACTGGATACTTGGATACTATGGCTCTGGGATTGCTTCTCGCAGGGAGTCGAGAAGGGATCTCAGGACGAGGTTGATGACTGTATGGCCCTGGGATTGCTTTCTCGCAGGGAGTCGAGAAAGGATCTCTGGGTGAGGATGAGACTTAATGATACTGCTACATTATATTGTACTATTCTACTCTCTTCTACTGCTGCAAGACCTCTGAAGATGCTAGTCTTCGATAGGACTAGGCCTTCTCTCTATTCTGGCATTTCTGCAGCCCAGTCCACATATACAGCCTCCCTTTGAAAATGTTGCATATGTAGTGTAGATCCTTGCGTGCTGAGTACTTCTGAGTACTCACGGTTGCTTTGTTTTCCTTTTCTCCCCTTATCAGTTTGACGTGACCAAGATGACGGAGCCCCTGAGACAGATGCCCCGTCGATCGCTACTACTACTACCCAGAGGATGGATACTACTACGAGTTGACTGACGACCAGGAGTAGGATCGGAGGGTCCCAGGCAGGAGGCCTACGCCTTTCGATCGTAGTGTTTTATTTTGCCCCGCATTTCTAAAGGCCTTTCTATTTCTGTTTTCATATCTGTACTCAGATATCTGACGCTTCCGCTGACGCTTGTACGCAAGCTTATGTATTCGAACCCTCGAGGCCCCTGGCTTGTAATATAAAGCTTGTATGACTTTATTTATGATTTAGAGTTGTGTTGTGATATCTTCCCGTGAGTCCTTAGGCTTGATCATGTGCATTTGCGTGTATGATTAGTGCATGATTAGGCCGGGGGCGTCACAAGTTGGTATCAGAGCCGACTGTCTCTAGGAATTCCCCTTTCCAACTCCTTGGCCGAAGTTGAGTCTAGTAACCGAAAACTATTTTACTAACTTGGCTGTGTGGCTTACGGGCCCACGTCGCCAATTGGGTGGTATTAGGATCTTTTACTCCTCGACCTTTACTCTGGGACTCTGATCTCTCTTCAATTCGGGTTAAATTTTTTACTAACGCCAACACTTAGGATCTCGTAATTCTCATCCACCCGGAGAGCTGGATATCTGTGCTTAATTCCTTACCATTGATCTAATTAGTCTGATAATCATTTTTCTTTCCATTGGGTTGTTTACCCTTTTCTTTCCAAGTTATCATATACCTCGCTTACCGTCATTTGACACTTTTGGAATCTCCCAGAAAATGTGTCGTGTTCAGCGTCAACATTTTGAGTTCTTCCGAGATGTTAATTGAATTCATGAACGGCAATGCCATCCTTGCCCCTCGCTGATCTGTGTTATCATCGTCAATCTCTTTCACTACCTGCCCAAGAATTGCCGTTAACCCAGAACGAGTTCAGGCTATTCTTGACTGGACTCCTCCGAATAATGTCAAGCAAGTTAGAAGTTTTCTCGGCCTTGCAAGTTATTGCTGCCGTTTTGTCGAGAATTTTTCTAAGATTGCTAAGCCCCTGACTGATCTGCTTCACAAAGGCGTTAAATTTGAATGGACAGAAAAATGTCAGGAAAGTTTTCAGACACTCAAAGACAAGCTAACATCTGGCCCAGTACTATCTCCTCCAGATACCCGCAAAGACTTTGTGATTTATTGTGATGCATCCCGTGAAGGATTAGGCTGTGTCCTAATGCAAGAGCATAAAGTGATTGCTTATGGCTCTCGTCAGTTGCGCCCACATGAAGAGAATTATCCGGTACATGATCTAGAACTAGCTGCTGTGATCTATGCATTGCAGTTGTGGCGACATTACCTTCTCGGTAATCGTTGCGAGATATACACGGATCATAAAAGTCTGAAGTACTTGTTCACTCAACCGTCTCTAAACCTCCGTCAGCAAAGATGGATGGAGGCCATTGCGGACTATGATTTGGGTATATCCTATACCCCTGGCAAGGCTAACGTGATGGCTGATGCCTTAAGCCGCAAGTCCTATTGCGACAACCTCATGGTTAGGCGAGCTCAACCTCGTCTTTATGAAGAACTGCGCAAGCTGAATCTGTTTATTGTTCCACAGGGTTCTCTTAATAACCTTGTGATACAACCAGATCTTGAGAAAGCTGTTAAGAATGCGCAAGCTAAAGATGCTGAAATTGATCTGATGAAGAAAGACCTTCACCTTGTAAAGTACAGGGATTTCTCGCTGTCTGAAGATGGAACCTTGTATTTCAGAAACCGCATTGTCGTACCTCGCTTCGAACTCATGACTGACAAAGTCATGAAGGAGGCACATGATACCCCGTTGTCTATTCATCCGGGTAGCACCAAGATGTTTCGTGATCTCCGTCAAAGATATTGGTGGTCTAGAATGAAGCCGGACATTGCTCGATATGTTGCTGAATGTGATGTGTGTCGTTGCGTTAAAGCAGAACATCAGAAACCAGCTGGAATTCTGCAACCACTTCCTATTCCTCTGTGGAAATGGGATAAGGTTCAGCTGGATTTCATTACAGGACTTCCCAGGTCACAGAAGGGTCACGATGCTATTCTTGTCGTCATCGACCAACTCTCTAAAGTTGCACACTTTCTGCCTGTCAAAGAAACTATCACTGCTAGTCAGTTAGCAGAGTTGTATATCTCTAGAATTGTTTCACTCCACGGTATTCTGAAGGAGATTAGTTCGGACCGTGGCGGCCTTTTCACTTCCAAATTCTGGGAAAGTTTCCAAACAGCTATGGGAACTCATATTACCTGGAGTTCAGCTTATCACCCCCAATCCCAAGGCCAAGTTGAATGAGTCAATCAAGTGCTTGAAGACATGCTTCAGGCTTGTGTTATATCGTTCGGTAAGAAGTGGGAAGAATCTCTCCCGTATGCCGAATTCTCTTACAACAACAGCTATCAAGCCAGTTTGAAAATGGCCCCCTTCGAAGTACTCTATGGACGTAAGTGTCGAACCCCTCTGAATTGGTCAGAAATTGGGGAACGACCGCTCGTGGGTCCGGATATTATTCAACACGCCGAAGAACAAGTTCGTATTGTCCGAGAAAACCTCAAGGCGGCTCAGGACCGCCAAAAGAGTAACTATGATCGCAAACGATGGGGTTTGACTTATCAACCTGGTGATCAGGCTTATCTGCGAGTCACCCCGATGAAAGGCACTCACCATTTTGGAATCAAGGGCAAGCTAGCTCCGCGTTACATTGGTCCTTTCCGCATTATTGCTAGACGTGGTCAGGTGGCATATAAATTGGAGTTGCCACCACAATTCTCTCATATCCACGACGTCTTCCATGTGTCGCAACTTCGTCAGTGCTTCAAGGAATCTCCGCACCGAGCTGTGGATCACGAAATGCTCGAATTGCATGATGATCTATCTTATAAGGAGCATCCGATCCGCATTCTCGATGAAGCTGAACATCGGACCCGTCAGAAGGTTACCAAGTTCCTCAAAGTGCAGTGGTCAAATCATATTGAAGATGAAGCCACTTGGGAACGCGAAGATAATCTTCGTGCGGAATACCCCGAACTTTTTCCTTCTACCTCTTAATTCTCGGGACGAGAATTCTTATTAGTGGAGGAGATTTGTAACACCCCCGGTGGTTAACTACAGTAATCACCCTTTTGATTATGCCATGTCATCATGTTTAACAGTGCATGATCAGCATTAACATCATATTGCATTTCAACTCCTAAGTAAAAATCCAAATTTAAATGAAAGTGGAAAATAAAAGTTGTCCAACATAGAAACTAAAATGTTCAATAAATAGTAGATAAATCAGAGGCTATGTTAAAATTGTAAACAACATTATTAAAATTGGATAAGTGACTCAAACAACTTAAAACAGTGGCTGAAAATAATATTTAGTAACCTTTTAATTTATTTAAAACAAATATGAAATGATGTTTTGCCCAAACTAGTTTTAGGTGTTAGGGAATAAAGCACTGGTATTTATGGACTAGGTCTCCCTTTTTACAAAAACGATTTGGGGCCTGAACAATTAACAAAACAGAAAAGAAATGAATATAGAAAATAAATAAAAGAAAAAGACAGAAGAAAACAGAAAAAGAAAAAGGGAGAAAACCCCCCGGCCCAAATGGGCCAAAGCCCAGCTGGCCGGCCCACCTCCCCTCCTACCTAACCCCCCACTCCCATGAAACCCTAGCCCACTCCCACTTCCCCCCCCCCCCCGACCACTCCGCCCCTCGCTCTGGATCGAGATCCAGGGAGAGGAGGCCGCTGCTCGCCGTCCTCCCCGTCGCCGACGTCGAGCCCCGTTGCCGGTTCTCCTCCCCACCGTTGCCGCCTCGCCTCCTCGTCCACTTCCCCAGGCCGCTTCATCGCGCCTCGCCGCCCCTGAACCTCTACACCGCCGGTGAGGCGCCGAGCCCCCCCTTTTTCTCACTTGTTCTGCCACGGCCGCGCCGGCCTCGCGCCGTTCGCGCCCGAGCCGCGCCCCACGCTCACGCCCGCCGCGCTCGTCCTGCGCTCGCCGTGGCCAGGCCACACCCTGGCCGTGCACCGCCCCGTCCGACCGTGCCCGCGATCACCGCGTCGCCCCGCCGAGCCGCGCCGTGTTCCTGGCTGTGCTCCAGCAAACCCTGGCCCGCTCTACTCCGGCCACTGCCCCGCCATGCCGCTCGCCGTCGCCGTCCGCACCACCGCCCGCTCGCGGCCACCGCCGAACAGCGAAACCCCGCGCGCGTCCACGGTCGCCTGCTACCCACGCTCTGCCTCCCCATGACGCCTCTGCTCGGCCCTTGCGCCGTCCCGCTCTGCCCACCCTGGTCCCGCAGCGCCGCGCTCCGTCCCGCTCGCCGCCGCTCTCTGGTGTTGCCGCCGCTTGCCGACCCGCCTCCCTTCGCCGGCGCCGTCCGTGGCCGGGCACGCCCTACTTCGCCCGCTCGCCGTGGCCGCGCTCTGGCGAGCCACCTGCGGCGCCTCGACGGTCTCCGCTCGGGTCCGCCCCGTCGGACGCCCACGCCCAGTCGGCCGCACGCCCGGTGCCTGCTAAGGCCCCGGGGGGGCCTATGACAGTGGGGCCCCACGCCCCAGTACAAAAAAAAATGAATTAATAAAAATAAATAAATATTAATTAATTAAATAATTAACTTAATTAACTCTGATTAATTAATCTAATTAATTAATTAGTCTAATTAAACTGTAATTAACATAATCAAACCCTAATTAGCCTAATGTGAGAATGACATGTGGGACCCACTGGTCCTGATGTCATGCTGATGTCATGCTGACGTCAGCAGACACTGTTCTGGATAATGTTGATTTAATAAAATAAATAAATTCCAGAAATTAATAAAAACTTTAGAAAATCATATAAAATAATCCGTAACTCAGATCGAAAAACTTTGTACATGAAAGTTGCTTAGAACGACGAGACGAATCCGAATACGCGGTCCGTTCGTCCGTCACACGTCCCTAACTACCCGAACATGCAACCGTTCCTCTTCGGTCATCTGTCTAACAAATGTCCGGAACCGGGAAAACATTCCCGGAAGAATCCCACCTTCGCCAGTATCACCCGGCACTGCGTTAGATCACCTCCGTCACCGCGTATCGCCATGTTATGCTTTGTGCTGCACTTGTTCGCTGAGTATTTATACTGTTTCCTCCCCCTCTTCTCTCTCGGTAGCCCCGCGACACCGACGTCGTCCCTGAGGCCGACGCAGCTCCGGAGCCCGAAGACACCGTTGACAACCTTGCCCTTGCCGCCGAGCAACCAGGCAAGCCCCCCCCCTTTTGATCATCCCGATATCGCCCATTCTAATTCTCATGCTTGCATTAGGATTGCTGCTGCTGCTGCTTTACCTATTCTGATGCATAGCCTGTTCATTGTAACCTGCTGTTGATAATTACCTGCATATCCTAAACTGCTTAGTATAGGCTGGGTAGAGACCTATCAGTGACCCCACTTATCCTGACTGCCGCGCTGGATCGTCAGAAGACCCGATCAACGGGATTGAAGACCAGGCCCCGACACCGCACATCACCCCCTTTAGTTGTAACGACACTGCAGCGTTACTATTGAGTGCCGAGGGTGAAACCTCTTGTAGCACTTCTGATGTTAACTCTGTAGAGTAGCTATTCGGTCGTGGTCATCGAGGGTGATTCCTCATTCACCACTTCCGGTAACGACGCTGTCGTACAACACCTCAAGTGTGAACCCAGCGAGGGTGATTCCTCCGAGTTCACCTTGACGGATACATCGAGTGGGAAATCAAACGAGGGTGATACCTCAGATTCCCCTGATGTTATGGACACACAGATACTTGGACTGTACTGTTGATTACTTGGAAAGGCGGGTCGACCCTGAGGGGTACCCGCGTGCGCCTAAGTGGCGAGTGTTGTGAAGACGGGTGCCAGTGTGGTGCCCGAGTGGTGAATACGAGGCGCGGCCGGGCATTCTTAACCCTTGCAGCAAGTCCTCGAGAAGGGGCGACGGGGTCACATCTTTCGTGAGTCTCTGCTCGTTACTGCAAGCCCTAGTCCTAACGATTTGGATATTTGATCCGAGCAGGCCTCTGGTCTGATGGCACTAACCATCACGTGGGCATAGTATGGGCGTTCTGCATCGTATGCATCAGCCGAAAGCTTTGTCAGACGTCCAGTTCAGCAGTGCGGCATGGAGTGATTGGCGCCATTGCGGTGGTGCTTGGATCTGAGCCATGTGCGCAACGACCCGGAGGGTGAGGGGCGATGGCCAAGACCCCCTTGTGCTTAGGATGTAGACCGGCGGGGACCTCTCTGCTGAGCTATAGGTAGGGTTGCGATGTGTCGTTTGGCCGAGGCCGGGCATGACCCAGGAAAGTGTGTCCGGCCGGAGTTAATCGAGCGTGTTGGGTAAGTTGGTGCACCCCTGCAGGGAAGAACACTTCTATCGATAGCCTGTCCTACGGTAACGGACACTCGGAGTTGTATCCTGATTGATACAATTTTAAAACTGGATACTTGGATACTATGGCTCTGGGATTGCTTCTCGCAGGGAGTCGAGAAGGGATCTCAGGACGAGGTTGATGACTGTATGGCTCTGGGATTGCCTTCTCGCAGGGAGTCGAGAAAGGATCTCTGGGTGAGGATGAGACTTAATGATACTGCTACATTATATTGTACTGTTCTACTCTCTTCTACTGCTGCAAGACCTCTGAAGATGCTAGACTTCGATAGGACTAGGCTTTCTCTCTATTCTGGCATTTTTGCAGCCCAGTCCACATATACAGCCTCCCTTTGAAAATGTTGCATATGTAGTGTAGATCCTTGCTTGCTGAGTACTTCTGAGTACTCACGGTTGCTTTGTTTTCCTTTTCTCCCCTTATCAGTTTGACGTGACCAAGATGACGGAGCCCCTGAGACAGATGCCCCATCGATCGCTACTACTACTACCCAGAGGATGGATACTACTACGAGTTGACTGCCGACCAGGAGTAGGATCGGAGGGTCCCAGGCAGGAGGCCTATGCCTTTCGATCATAGTGTTTTATTTTGCCCCGCCTTTCTAAAGGCCTTTCTGTTTCTGTTTTCATATCTGTACTCAGATATCTGACGCTTCCACTGACGCTTGTACGCAAGCTTATGTATTCGAGCCCTCGAGGCCCCTGGCTTGTAATATAAAGCTTGTATGACTTTATTTATGATTTAGAGTTGTGTTGTGATATCTTCCCGTGAGTCCTTAGGCTTGATCGTGTGCATTTGCGTGTATGATTAGTGCACGATTAGGCCGGGGGCATCACACTTCTCCCCCAAATCCCTCGCCCCACTTTGCCGCCGTCTCCCCACTTCGCCGTCGCCCCACTTCACCGCCGTCTCCTGCCGACGTCGACGCCCCCGAAGCCACCGGAGCCGCGCGCCGTCGATGCCACCGGAGCCGCCCCCAACGCCACCGGAGCCGCGCGGCCTCATCAACGCCACTGAAGGCGCCCTCGCCGCCACCGGAGCCACCCTCGACGCCCCTGGCTCCCTCGCCACCATTGCCTCCCTCGCCATCATCGGAGACGCCCCTGCCTCCCTCGCCACCAATGGAGCCATCCTCTGTAAGCCCTCACCCCTCCTTTCTCTCTCATGCATAGCACAAACATTGGACAGAGAACTAGCTAGCTAGGTTAACTAGTTTAATTAGGTTAATTATATAGGTTAGTGCAAAATTTTAGTTAGGGCTTTGACAGAGAACTAGCTAGGTTAACTAGTTTAATTAGGTTAATTATCTAGGTAAACTAGGTTAACTAACTAGGTTAACTATCTAGATTAATTAGGTTCATTAGGTTAACAAGCTAGGTTAACTAGGTTGGCTAGGTTAGAGCAAAAATTTAATTTATTGCAAAAATTTAGTTAGGGCAGTAGGTTTAAATAGGATAGTAGGGTTTAGAGCAAAAATTAGTTGGACTATGGACCTGAATCTGGTCCAAATTTCATTCAAATGAAATTTGATTTATCTGTACTATGGAAATTTTGGTGAGGTCAGAAGGGTTAGAGAAAATGGAGTTCCTTTGCAATTTAATTGGGTTCTGTCCTAGGCAAAGAAGGGTTAGAGAAAATAATGTGTGTGTGTGTGAGAGGAATAGCTAGAACATAATTTGGGTTCTGTCCTAGGCAGAGAAGTGTTTAGTGAGGTCATTTTGCAAAGATTTTTGGTTTTTGAAAAGACCACTATTTTTCAAGGAAAATAATTTAGGCAAGTTTTATTTTATAGATGATCCCTTCCTAGACTTTTACATTTAGACAAAAAACAAAAGTATTTAGCTATAAATAAAAAACAGTAGCTATGGAATTTAGCTATAAACAAAAAATACAATTGTTTTTCTTTTCAAAAACTTGGTTAAAGTAATTGTTGCTATGTAAACGAAAAACAAGATTGATGTTATATGATATATGTCATTGATGTTCATTTGCATATTCCATTATTGTTGATTATATCTTTTCATTGAAGTGGTCATGTTATATGCAAATTCCTCAATAGTGTTTGCTCATGTTATATGCAACATTGAAGTGGTTCGATTGTGCCCAAGTGGCCTTTTGTTGTTTCCAGGGAATGAAGCTGAGTGGCCTATGTTTTGCCGGAATGTTGATTCATTTCCGTTCCAGCAAATTTCAGGTGCTCGATTTGTCCACTTTTTAGCAAAGGTCATGCCGAAATTTTCCGTGAATTTCGGCATGACTTGTGCTACAAACTAGGACATATCGAGTGCCCGGGATTTGCCGCACCGGGATGGAATCAACGTTCCTGCAAAACATAGGCCTTTTTTTATGTCATTATTCATTTTATTAGGTCTAGAATTAATTGACTAGATTTAATCGTAGGAAACATGGCTAGCAACAATGAAGGACAGGGTTCTGGTGATTGCAACGTCTACGTGGTGGCAGACGCTTATTTGAACTTTATCGATGAGCAACGGTTGTTGCAGGGCCCACCTGTCACATCCGAGACCGACATCGAGACCGGCGCCATGACTGGCGTTGAGACCCAGACCGGCACCGAGACCGGCGTCGAGACTGGCGTTGAGACCCAGACCGGCATCGAGACCGGCACCAAGACAGGCGAAGCCGGTATAGAACCGAAATCGAAGAGGAGACATCGACGCCCAAATCAGCTCATCACTACTAGACTGGTGGTCACGGAGGTGGACGACCGCAATTTTGAGCCAAAAGCGCCTGCGGAAGCGCGAGCGTGCTACGGCAATCAAATAGGCTGCATCGTACAGACAACCGCCACCATCAACGATGAGAAACTAAAGAAGATAGAAAATATGAAGCCCTCCCTCCTAACGAAGCTGCACCACGTGTTGTTGTTCCCGGGCCGGGATGAAAAGAAATATACTGATCCAGATAAAGACCCGGAAATGAAGAAGATAAACAAACGCGCGACGTGTTAGCCGCCTGGAAAGTAAGGGTGAAAGCAAGGATCATCGACAAAAAGGAACCCTACTCCGAGATTGTAAAGGATAATCCGACAATTATGGAAGAGCAGTTTGAAATATTCAAGGCGGCTTGCGTTGCCGAAGCTGCCAAAGAAAAGTCGAAGTACATGAAGGGGCTTCAAGAGAGGAACATGGGGTGCCACCACCTCGGAAGTCGTGGTTACGCGGGGAAGAGGTCCATATGGGCCAAGGAGGATGCGGAACGCGAAAGTCTGGGCATCCCAGACCTCTTGGCGGAGTTCACCGTCCCGCAGGAGCGTGACATCCTCAGGGCCCGGTACCGTTGGGACCCAGTGAAGAAGATTTTCGAGACGAACGCGGTCACGACGGAGTTCATGAGACTGCTGGTAATTTTAGCTTCTGATCAATTCGACTGCACATTTAGTCATATTTGTAAACGATCCTTGTTCCTTTTGCAGAGAGAGCAGCACAAGATTGCGGCCGAAAGCGACTCGCCGTCTGATGCGTTGGCGAGGTCCAAGTGGGACACCCCATTCAACCGGGCCTTGAACATATTGAAAGGACTCCCGGTGGACACTCGGCCATTGTATGGACGCGTGCATGGCGTCGGAGACGGCGCCACGTGGAAGAAGTACTACAGTGAGACCACAGAGGAGAGAAAGGAAAGACGGAGGTTAAATGAAGAAAACATCGACAAGAAGGTTGAGATTGCGGTTGAGAAGAAATCAGTTGAGATAGTCGCAGCAGTGGTAGCTGCCGCAAAACAGGAGATTGCAGCTACGTATGGTGTCTTGGTTCTGGCTATCATCAGTTGGAGCAGGGAAAATCCAAATAAAGAGGCTGTTGAATTTCCCCTTTCCAACTTCTTCGGGAGCAGCTCGACTAGCGTTGCACCAGCACCTGCTCCCGCACCTGCTCCTGCACAGGCTTCCGCACCTGCTCCTGCACAGGCTCCCGTACCAGCTCCTGCACTGGCTCCCGCACCTGCTCATAGCAACTCGTCCTCTGTCTCGGATGTGCTCGGCGATGCTTCGTCTTTGGTTGAGCTCGACGCCCTCACGGTACCTGTCACACCGGCCCTCTTCAATAAATGTATAATCTCCCATTTCCGTTGCCTTTCGGATGTCTCATGTAGCAGAGATGTCTTTGTAGGCCGACGTAACCCCGTGCATCATATTGTACACCATCAGCGGCCAGAAGGTGGATGTGGGGAAGGCGACGATAGTGAAGCCGAAGGAACAATTGTTCCACAGCCGGCCTATCCCCCCTGACGTCTTCAAGGTTTCCGTGACCAGTGTCAAACCGGGCCATGAGAATTTGGCTCCTTCGGTACTAGGGGGAGATGACGACGAGACCCCACGGCGGCTTGGCGATTGCAAGAGGTGGGTCCTGTTGTGGCCAAAGAGTCTGCTTCGTCTGGAGGCGGCCGGGAGCACACCCACGACCACGCAGCCTCAGCAAGGTATGAACATCCACACCCCACCTACCCAATTAGTGTCGCCTGTCGTGCCGGGTGATAGCGGACGGGGTGAGGAAGAGGCTCCATTAGTCGCTGATGACGTCGCCGCCGTCGAAGAAGCAATGCATGATATCGATGCCATGGATGAGGAAGAGGATGAGGATGACACTCTACAGTATCTCAATACTGGCGCCTATGACGACAAAGGAATTATGGCTCAGCAGTATGAGTACTCAGGGTTTGAGCGTCATGAGTCGGTGCCTAAATTGCCGCCTTCGGAGGTTGAACGTATTATAGACAACCTTCCAGTACCAAAGAAGCACAGGAAGAGAGCGAGGAAAGGCAACAAAGATGCTTCTATGATCCAGCCACCTCCGCAGCCTCGGGTTCAAGACCATATAGCTATCCCCGGTGCGGCAAAACACCATATCCCCGGTCATCCGATCCTACCTAAGGCAGCGGTAGAGGCCATATACGGTGATCTAAGGAGACTTCATGACGATGTGCTGCAGAGAGAGAAAAGACTAATCACCTCAGAAAATCGAGGATACCCACTCTACGTGGTTAACGTGCCATGGCAAAGGTTGTACGTCGACACATTCCCCGCAGAGAAGTTCTTCCTTCGATTCGATTACATCTTCGACATATTTCACTTGAAAAAGCTGGATTTTACGTTTGTCCGCCTTTTTGCCTTGCACATGAACTACATCATCAGGATTGTACAGATACCTCATATATGTGTCGTTGACCCGTACTTCATGCACGAGGCCTTCTTGGCAGTCTGCCCAAAGCACCGTGAATACGCGAGGAACTACATCGCCGATTTCATGGTCGCCAATAAGGACAAGGAGACGATTCTCGTGCCTTATCATCCCATGTAAGTCATTCTCGCGGATTTCCTTCCTTCAATTTCAATCATTCATTTGCACGGTGGAGGCTAATTTGAGGTGTACTTATTTTGCGCAGCGACGGGCGCGCCGTCCTCATCATCCTTTACCCCCGTTTCTCCCACGCTCTTTACTTGGACTGATCGAAGAATATGAAGAAAAAGGATTACACCCACATCAAGTCTGTTCTCGACAGTGCTATATTTATCTACGGTGGACGGGGTGGAGAGATCAAGACCAGGAAGACAAGGGACTGAAGGCCCTGCTTCAGCCATAAGAACGACTTCTGATGCATCCAGCAACCGAGTGGTACTCTTAGTGATGGATTCTATGTCCTCCACCACATGCTGGAGTACAGACGGGATCAGCAGAACCTTCGCATGTCACCTACATCCGGCGATGCCCATATTCTGCAATGGGCAAAGAACCTAGGAGATAACCCGGATCATCGACTTCAAGCTGAGTTCTATCACATCCAGCGTGAACTTGCCAAAATCATCATGAAGGAGGTCGTCGAAAAAACAGGGATGTTCTACGAAGAAGGGCAAATGTCGCGGGAAGACATCCGAACACGCGTATCGGCTCAGCGTCTCGACCTGAAGCCTTTCACTAAGCTCGGGGACTATCTCCCTAGCTTGGATGGATGGCACGACATGTTGCAGTGATTGACGATATATGACAATGTGTCCGTTTAGTCCATACTTTTTGTATGACGAAACTTTGAGTTTTGCACGACGAAACTTTATTTGTGATGTAATTAAACCATCCTCCTCAACTAGCGAAGATCACTCTAGTTAGGGCATTTTGGGTACGATGAACTTTGTTATTTATGCTTATGATATGTTGCTTCTATTTTTGCCAAGTCTGTCTCTTTCTGTTGCTCAACTATATATGTTGCATATCATCGACTCATGTGACGATGCAGGTGCATAGATCTTCGATGGCAAAGAAGTGCTACGCCAGGAGTATTCGAGACTGCTAAGGTTCTCATGTATATCATTGTTTAGATGGATGACGATGTAGTTGCAAGTATTCGAGACTTGTATCACTATTTTCGAGATGATGACGAGAGACCACTTTGTGTTGGATGATGATTATGATGATGACATGATTTGATGAGACTATTTGTATGTGTATGCTATGATTACATTTGTATGTGTATGATGATGACATTTGTATGTGCTAAATATTATTGTATAAAGCCTGTTCAAATACAAAACAAATATGCAGGAAAAAAGTCAGAAACTAATAAAACTAGCAGCAGCGAGGCTTAACCAAAAGCGCTGCAGCTATTAGCAGCAGCGCGTTGCTGCAAAGCACGTTGCTGCTACCGAAGTATAGCACTAGCGCGGCTCAACACAAAGCGCTGCAGGTATTAGCAGTAGCGCGTTGCTGCAGAGCACGCTACTGCTACGCATGTATAGCAGTAGCGCGGGCCATCACGCGCTACTGATACAGGTTAGCTGTAGCACCGTATCAGTAGCGCGGGACCCCGCGCTACTGATATAACTAAAACCCATGCTACTGCTAGGCTTTTCCCTAGTAGTGCAAGCAGCCGGCTCCCAGAAGACGGTGCGCTCTTCAGGGGAGGCCGGCTCCTAGCAGACGGCCCATCCTCCCCTCGGAGTCTGCACTCAACCACTACGGCGAGACGGAGCGTGGCTACAGGGCCACCCTCTCCCCCAAATCCCAGGGGGGCATGGCTATAGTGCAAGCTGACCAAGCGGTCACCTACCTGCCATGCGCAGGACCGTAGCCATGTGACCCTCAGCATGGCCCTCATCAGCAAGGGCCCTGCTACAGCAAAAGGCAATCAGTACGGCCCGCAGGCGGCGGGCCCTACCTATCCGTGAGCTCCCAGAAGATGGCACATTCCTGGAAGGCGGCTTCGGGGGCGGACCGGCCCCCAGCAGGCGGCCTTCCCCTTCCCTCGAAGTCAGCAAGGTATGAACATCAACACCCCACCTACCCAATTAGTGTCGCCTGTCGTGCCGGGTGATAGCGGACGGGGTGAGGAAGAGGCTCCATTAGTCGCTGATGACGTCGCCGCCATCGAAGAAGCAATGCATGATATCGATGCCATGGATGAGGATGAGGATGAGGATGACACTCTACAGTATCTCAGTACTGGCGCCTATGATGACGAAGGATTGATGGCTCAGCAGTATGAGTACTCAGGGTTTGAGCGTCATGAGTCGGTGCCTGAATTGCCGCCTCCGGAGGTTGAATGTATTATAGACGACCTTCCAGTACCAAAGAAGCACAGGAAGAGAGCGAGGAAAGGCAACAAAGATGCTTCTATGATCCAGCCACCTCCGCAGCCTCGGGTTCAAGACCATATAGCTATCCCCGGTGCGGCAAAACACCATATCCCCGGTCATCCGATCCTACCTAAGGCAGCGGTAGAGGCCATATACGGTGATCTAAGGAGACTTCATGACGATGTGCTGCAGAGAGAGAAAAGACTAATCGCCTCAGAAAATCGAGGATACCCACTCTACGTGGTTAACGTGCCATGGCAAAGGTTGTACATCGACACATTCCCCGCAGAGAAGTTCTTCCTTCGATTCGATTACATCTTCAACATATTTCACTTGAAAAAGCTGGATTTTACGTTTGTCCGCCTTTTTGCCTTGCACATGAACTACATCATCAGGATTGTACAGATACCTCATATATGTGTCGCTGACCCGTACTTCATGCACGAGGCCTTCTTGGCAGTCTGCCCAAAGCACCGTGAATACGCGAGGAACTACATCGCCGATTTCATGGTCGCCAATAAGGACAAGGAGACGATTCTCGTGCCTTATCATCCCATGTAAGTCATTCTCGCGGATTTCCTTCCTTCAATTTCAATCATTCATTTGCACGGTGGAGGCTAATTTGAGGTGTACTTATTTTGCGCAGCGACGGGCGCGCCGTCCTCATCATCCTTTACCCCCGTTTCTCCCACGCTCTTTACTTGGACTCATCGAAGAATATGAAGAAAAAGGATTACACCCACATCAAGTCTGTTCTCGACAGTGCTATCTTTATCTACGGTGGACGGGGTGGAGAGAGCAAGACCAGGAAGACAAGGGACTGCAGGCCCTGCTTCAGCCATAAGACCGACTTCTGCTGCATCCAGCAACCGAGTGGTACTCTTAGTGATGGATTCTATGTCCTCCACCACATGCTGGAGTACAGACGGGATCAGCAGAACCTTCGCATGTCACCTACATCCGGCGATGCCCATATTCTGCAATGGGCAAAGAACCTAGGAGATAACCCGGATCATTGACTTCAAGCTGAGTTCTATCACATCCAGCGTGAACTTGCCAAAATCATCATGAAGGAGGTCGTCGAAAAAACAGGGATGTTCTACGAAGAAGGGCAAATGTCGCGGGAAGACGTCCGAACACGCGTATCGGCTCAGCGTCTCGACCTGAAGCCTTTCACTAAGCTCGGGGACTATCTCCCTAACTTGGATGGATGGCACGACATGTTGGAGTGATTGACGATATATGACAATGTGTCCGTTTAGTCCATACTTTTTGTATGACGAAACTTTGAGTTTTGCACGACGAAACTTTATTTGTGATGTAATTAAACCATCCTCCTCAACTAGCGAAGATCACTCTAGTTAGGGCATTTTGGGTACAATGAACTTTGTTATTTATGCTTATGATATGTTGCTTCTGTTTTTGCCAAGTCTGTCTCTTTCTGTTGCTCAACTATATATGTTGCATATCATCGACTCATGTGACGATGCAGGTGCATAGATCTTCGATGGCAAAGAAGTGCTACGCCAGGAGTATTCGAGACTGCTAAGGTTCTCATGTATATCATTGTTTAGATGGATGACGATGTAGTTGCAAGTATTCGAGACTTGTATCACTATTTTCGAGATGATGACGAGAGACCACTTTGTGTTGGATGATGATTATGATGATGACATGATTTGATGAGACTATTTGTATGTGTATGCTATGATTACATTTGTATGTGTATGATGATGACATTTGTATGTGCTAAATATTATTGTATAAAGCCTATTCAAATACAAAACAAATATGCAGGAAAAAGTCAGAAACTAATAAAACTAGCAGCAGCGAGGCTTAACCAAAAGCGCTGCAGCTATTAGCAGCAGCGCGTTGCTGCAAAGCACGCTGCTGCTACCGAAGTATAGCACTAGCGCGGCTCAACACAAAGCGCTGCAGGTATTAGCAGTAGCGCGTTGCTGCAGAGCACGCTACTGCTACGCATTTATAGCAGTAGCGCGGGCCATCACGCGCTACTGATACAGGTTAGCTGTAGCGCCGTATCAGAAGCGCGGGACCCCGCGCTACTGATATAACTAAAACCCATGCTACTGCTAGGCTTTTCCCTAGTAGTGCAAGCAGCAGGCTCCTAGAAGACGGTGCGCTCTTCAGGGGAGGCCGGCTCCTAGCAGACGGCCCATCCTCCCCTCGGAGTCTGCACTCAACCACTACGGCGAGACGGAGCGTGGCTACAGGGCCACCCTCTCCCCCAAATCCCAGGGGGGCATGGCTATAGTGCAAGCTGACCAAGCGGTCACCTACCTCCCATGCGCAGGACCATAGCCATGTGACCCTCAGCATGGCCCTCATCAGCAAGGGCCCTGCTACAGCAAAAGGCAATCAGTACGGCCCGCAGGCGGCGGGCCCTACCTATCCGTGAGCTCCCAGAAGATGGCACATTCCTGGAAGGCGGCTTCGGGGGCGGACCGGCCCCCAGCAGGCGGCCTTCCCCTTCCCTCGAAGTCCACACTCACCTGCTCCGACGGGATGGAGCATGGCTACAGCATGCGCTGACCAAGCGGCCACCAACCCGTCAGACTGCGAGACTGTAGCCATACGACTCCTGACGAGGCCTCCGTCATCAAGTACGATGCTACAACAAAAGGCAATCAGCGTGGCCCGCAGGCGGCTTGCCCTGCCTGTCTGCCTGATTCTCGGCAGCCGGCGGGGCCCTCCGGAGGCGGGCCCTAGCAGCCGGCGGAGAATTCGGCGACCCTAGACACTGACGTCCGGGTCCTATATAAGCCCCCCAGGATCACCCATGCAAAGGGTTCAGCCCTCATTCCACCATACACCAGAGCTACGAGAAGATAGCTAGCCTTGCCCTTCTTCCTCCTCTAGCAACACAGCTCAAGGAGCGACCTTGTACTCCCTTTGATCATAGTCATCATGCGGAGACCCCGCAGAGCAGGACTAGGGGTGTTATCTCCCCGGAGAGCCCCGAACCTGGGTACGTCTCGTGTGCGATCGAGCTCGTGCTCACTCCTGCTTCCAGGGCCCGACGACGTCCTCTTGGCTCCACCCATGATAAGACACCCACTAGCATCTATCGCGAGAACACCCCGATAGGCTTTGAATTCTTGTTCGTTGCAATCGACAAGTTTACAAAGTGGCCGGAAGTAGATGCCGTGATAAAAGGTGACTACTCAGTCAGCTATCAAGTTCTTGAAAGGGTTGGTGTGCCGCTTCGGGGTCCCTGCCCGGATCATCATCGACAACGGCACCTAGTTCACGAGCCGCGCCTTCATGCAATATGTTCATGCCCTCGGAAGCAAGATCTCATTTGCCTCTATCGCACGTCCCAGAAGCAATAGACAAGCTGAGAGGGCGAACGTTGAAGTATTGCGGGGACTCAAGACAAGTACGTTTGATAAGCTGCGGAAGCACGGCAGGCAATGGATCAATGAGCTGCCGGTGGTTCTTTGGCCCTCAGAACGGCACCAAACCGAGCTACCGGGCAGACTCCCTTCTCCCTAGTCTATGGGGCAGAAGCAGTTATCCCCACGGAACTCATTTACGGGTCACCTCGAGTGCTTGCCTACAATGAAGTAGCGCAGGAACAGCACATGCGTGACGACGCCGTGCTTCTCGAGGAGAACCGTCTTCGGGCTGCTACGCGTGCTGCACGCTATCAGCAAGCCCTGCGTTGCTATCATAGCCGCATGGTTCATGCCCGGTGTTTTGAGGAAGGCGACCTTGTCCTTAGGCGCGTTTAGTCCGCCAAGGGTACAAACAAGCTGTCACCAAAATGGGAAGGCCCTTACCGGGTAGTACGAGTCACCAGACCTGGCGTAGTTCGTCTGGAGACCGGAGATGGCATTCAGTTGCAAAACTCATGGAATATTGAGCATCTCCGCAAGTTCTACCCGTAAGGCGCGGCTATCGGGCCCTGCCCGGTAGCCACCCTTTTGTACAAGCCTTGCCTCAGCTACATGTAACCCCTTGTACAAAGCCAGGCGCAGACCCTGAGCAACAGAGAAATAAATGAAGCGCTGGGGGCCCCCGACAAGTTGCATGCATGCATAAGCATTTCATAAGCATTGCATGATTCATGTAGATAGGCTGCATGATCATGTTGATAGATTGCATCTGGCATCATCTTCATTTGCATAAACTGCAGGCTCCTTCCATGGACTTAGTCCTAGGAAGAGGATGCAAAGACAAGCCAGCACTGTGGTCTCCGGCAAGCCAAACAGATAAGTTCCATCTCTTATCCATACATGTTCTGTGAGTAGGACTTGTGCATATGAAAACCTCGCCGCCTCGGAAACAAAGGTGCTCCCATCTACTGACACGAACGCTGCTTCGGTCAGGATGGTCGTAGTGGCCTTTGGTTGAAAGGGGTTGGTGGGGGGCTGGTCTCTCCCAATGGGTTCTGCGCCCAGCAGGCTCAGCCTCACGGCGGCGGTCCTATAGGGTACTGGCAAGGTAGCTTACCGGGATCTACTTGTTTACATGAAAGTAGGGAGGCGTTTCACCTCCGCATGGATATCATACATGCACAAGTGCCCGGCAAAGCTTATCTTTTTCATTAATATGCTGATCAACAAGTACAAATCTCACGGGACATAAACATGGATACAAGAGATTACATTATTTGAACTAAAATTTGGCAAGTGCCTACAGATTTAAGATTGAAAAAAGATAAGTGCCCCGTAATGCCCTTTCTTGTCCCTCTCCTCCTAGGCACGGTGGTAGAAGGTGAAGAGGGTAAGAGGAGTGCCTGGGCAGAAGCTCAGCCTGACCCTGTCGGGATCCAGGAGAGGTTGCCCGGCGGGGGCGGGAGGGCGTGGACGAAGACGATGATGGAGAGCATGGCGGAGGCGACCCGTCGGCCACCACCACCAAGGCCAACAGAACACGGCAGGGCTAACGGAGCTGCAGCCCGAGAGGAAGCCTGCCGAGGTCTAGCTGGAGGATTGCTGGAGGAGCCAGGGGCACCGTCACCACCTCTGCACCCAACTTCCCGGCAAACCACCTTGCTGGGGAGAAAACGCAGGTGCACATGACGGTGCTGCCGCCTGATGAAGATGGTGCAGGCGACTTTCAGCCGGAGTCGGAGTCGTCGCCCTCCCGGTCGCTGCCGTCGTCATCGCCGTCACTGTCCTCCTCATCGCTTTCGCTCGAGGAGGAGCTTTCGTCGTCGGTCGAGCTCTCCGCGCAGCACCCTAAGCTAGCTCCCGAGTGCCCAAAGACCTTGATGGAAAGAAGGCCTCTCTCCATTAATGTAAACTAGAGAACGTGCCTCTCCGACAAGCTATGGGCTCGAGCAAAGGTCTTCCAGCCGCGGCGGAGGTACATAACATGAGGAGCAGGGAAGTCAACATCCACCCGCATGCCGCCATTCCCACAGCCCCTCTTGTGCAACCTCAATGCATGCAGCTGTTCGAGCTCCATCACCCTTGCAAATGGAGTAGGGAGGCGGAGGCGGCCGCGCGGAGGCTTATACAGCCTGATGACGAACTCCAAGGGTTGATCCCCGACGTGGCCTCCCATCGGGGGAGGAGCATCCGGTGCGGGCGCAATTGAGGCGCCGCCCCGGCCCCCTTGACTGCGCACACCACGACGACCTCAGCCACGCCCCCTTCCGCCTCCTCCCACAGCGGGTTCAGCCCTCACGTCATCAAGAGGAGGGGGGAGACGCTGTCGAGCAGAAGTTCTCGTCGCCACCACTGGAGAACCACCATGCCCTCACCCCCTCACCATGGCAAGCAAGGGAAGCTTTGAAAGGGAGAAGACAGGTGTGTGAGCAGACACACTTCTCCTGCCCCCTTTTATAGGAGAACGAGGCAGGGGGCTGGCCTCTCATCCAGCAGGCGACCGCCTTGCTCCTCCAATGCAAACCCCCGCGCCTCCAACGGCTCGGGGAATCAGAGCCGCCCCTCTACACCACTCGGCGACGCCTGGCTTTCTGCCATGGCGCCCGTTCCCGCGCCCTCCGCGTCCACTACCTACCCTACGCAATGCATGCGGTACACGTGGCGGAGGTGCCCCGGGGCAGGAGGCAAGTGGGATGGCAGTTTCCTACCCTGTGATCGTGAGGCGTGGGCTGCCCACAGATCATGGTTTAGTTTCTCCCCTAAACGTTTCGCACGACGCGCGGGAAAACCGGAAACTGACCCAAGCTTAGATTAATGAAGAAGCAAAGAAGATCTCAAAGGGTGGAGCCGCCCTTACATTTCTGCCTGTGCACTGGTTAGGGCCTACCCCGACGACGCCCAGCGGCGAGTCCGTGCCAGGCTTGGGGGCTTCTTTCAGTGCAACAGACCCTGGGTCCATTGCACAGATTGTGCACAGGCCAGAGACAAGATTACAAGACCAAGACCAGACCAAACAAGGACGATCAATTCCTTTGAAGGATCCAAGTGCAAGTCGAGAAGGCCAAGATGAGCCAAAGGAACAAGGCATCGCTAAGGGAAGGACCTACCTTGCCGGCAGGCAAGCCTAGCAGGGTTGGGTTTTGCCCCGGAAGCAAGCTCCAGATCGTCCCGGCAGGCCTGCCGGGACTGGCGGAGGCAAGCCACTCCACCGCTCCACCTCACAAGCGACGCAAGTCATTAATCAAAGCGGTGTCGAGGTCCAAGGTGACTAAGTGGCTGCTTTCTGCCACATGGCTGCCACTTCCTACAGCGAACATCTCCATGTTACACCCATCCTGAGACGTGTCAAGCGAGCAGGCGTGAAGATGGCAAAACATCCCGGCAGGGCCTGCCGGCCAAGCTATGATGTGACACTGAGCGGCACATTTAATGCGCTTTGTCAGCCTGCAGAGTTAGATATGATAGCACTTTTAGCTATCTAATTAGTACGCAAAGACTGATTTGCCATTGTGGTGACCCCTTAATCTATAAAAGGAGGCCCATGGCGACCATAGAAAGGGTGGGACCCTTGCATATCCATACGCGCGTAGCCACTCTCGCCCCCAGAGCGACCTTGCCGGGCGAGTGTGCTACGTTCACCACAATTATCCACCATCAATCCACCAAAGCAGGAGTAGGGTTTTACGCCTCGCGGCGGCCCGAACCTGGGTAAAGACTGCCCGTGTGATCTCTGCCGTGCTGCGCGATGCTTCGCCGCTCTTTGTGCAACATGCCCATCCCCCCGCCGAACCAAAAGGGGCTCATGGCCCCATAGGTGGCCATGGTTTCCCACGACATGTTTTGCATCTTTTTTGGTGGTTTTTTTACATCACCGTTTGCGATTAATGCATCGCACACAGTTTTGTCAAAGGGTCTCTGATCGTAGTGTCGCGTTAGCAGTATCCTGCAGTAGTGACACCAGCATCCCCTGCTAGTCCTGATGGACTAGAGAATATAGCTTAGTGACTACCGATAGCCGCCACAAAGCCCACTTGATTGCCGCTAAATTTGAGGTCAACTATGCCAATCCGAACGATGATACAACCGTGCCCATAGAACAAAACCCGGACCAATCCCACGAACTGGTAGCAAGCAAGAGGACCATAACATGAAGGATTGTGCCAGCGTGGACCAAGTCAGCACCCAATACCTGTGCGCGCCGGACATCGTCCACCACCGTGAACCAGGAACCCCGCCACCACCCTTACACTGACGCCATAACATGTGCACGTCTCCCCAAACAACCCATGAACCCCAGCTCAACGTCGGTGGAGATGGGTAAGGGTCCGGTGGTGCCTCCGGCCAACTGCGGGACATCACCACCAGGAGGAGCGAAGACTGCCCCATCATATCTGATCATTCAGTTCCCGATGGGGGCACCCAAGGCAACTGGCAACTCCGGCCACCAGGGCAGCCACAAAAGGCCAGCCTTGCCCTCTAATGCCACCCAGCTCGCCACCATCTCTAGCCCAGATGAGCTCCGCTAGGCAGCCGCCGGTCCCAGCCAAAGGAAGCAGCAACCGGAGGAACGCACGCGTCACAGCTCCCCCCATGCGCACCCAGGCACCTCCAGCACGCTCACCACCCCTCGCCACAACCACGCCCGGCCGCCGCCTCTTCCACGCACTGCACGAGCCCCCGCCTGAATCCGCGCCAGATTCACCGCGGGGACGCCATCCTGGTCGCCGGCAAGCTGCATGCGTGATTTGATGAGGCAGCTGTGGCGGTCACCGTGCTCGCCGCGACCGTGCTGTTGGGAAACGTAGTAGAAAACAAAAAAAATTCGCGCCTACGATCACCCAAGATCAATATGAATATGCATAACGGGTTGGGATCACGATCGTTACAATCACTGAGTTGCACCGGAAGAAGAATGTGTCGGTGTAGATCGTACTTCGAGTCCCTCGAACCGTCGATGAATGATCCCTCCTACCGGCCAAGAACAGTCCCTCGAACCAAAGACCGTAAGCATGACCTCTTGACTTGGTTGCAAGCGTGCAACCTTCACGATCCGGCAGCGCTTCGTCGTCCAGAGCTAATCATTGCCGAAGAAATAGAGGGAGGAGATTAGAACCACACATGACTTCTAATTATGAGGACAAGAGGATTATCCTATGTGACGCCCCCGACTCAATCATGCACTAATCATACACACAAACATGCACGATCAAGCACAGGGACTCACGGGAAGATATCACAACACAACTCTAACACAAATATACGGAGAACCACAAATATTACAGACCAGGGATCACGAGGATCCGAATACATAAGTCAGTCATACAAATAATATCTGAGTACAGACATAGTTAGCCAAGGTTTGCCTTAAGAAGGCTAGCACAAACAACGACTCTAGATCGAAAGGCGTAGGCCTCCTGCCTGGGAGCCTCTGATCCTACTCCTTGTCGGCTGGGTCGATCTAGTAGTAAGTACCGTCTGGACCCATCTGGTAGTAAGCTCCTGCAGTGGCATCTGGCTCCAGGGCACCATCATCTGAGGTATCATCAAATGGGATATGGGTGAAAAGAAGTAACAAAGCAACCGTGAGTACTCATCCGAAGTACTCAGCAAGCAAGGATCTACACTACATATGCAACATTATCAAAGAGGAAAGGCTGTATATGTGGACTGGGTTGCAGAAATGCCAGAATAGAGAGAAGGCCTAGTCCTATCGAAGACTAGCATCTTCAAACATCTTCACAAGCCACCATCTTGCAGTAATAGAAGAGAGTAGCATAGCATTTTAATAAGCAAACATGTTGAAGTAAGCCTAGAGATCCTTCCTCGACTCCCTGCAAGAAAGCGATCCCGAAGCTTCAATTAAGTAACAAGTATCCAGTTCAAGTAGTAGATCGGGATACACAAACTGAGCGTCCCTTACCGTAGGACCGGCTATCGATAGATTATTCATCCCTGCAGGGGAGCACTACTGTTACCCATCACGCTCGATCACCTCTAGCCGAACACACTTGCTGGGTAATGCTCGGCCTCGGGAGATCAAAACGAAGCAGCGCCCTACCTAGGCTCAGCAGAGAGGTCAGCACGCCGGACTAACCTATGCACCCAGAGGTCTTGGGCCATCGCCCTGGGCACCCTGCACGTTGCGAGACTGGCCGGGGTGCAGGCGCGACACTAAACTCGTCAGTGAAGTATCCAGCCCATTCCCGACAATCAGCCCGCACGGTGAACCGTGACGTCTGAATTGCTTTCGGGAGGAACGTACAACGTAGAGGGCCCCATAAACCATAATCCAGCGTGGTGGTAGTGCGTATAGGGCACGTCGACCCACTCAGATCAAATACCCAAATCCAATAGGCTCCTTTATTAACACGCAGAGACAATCAGAGTTTCTGAAGCTCCGCCATAATATCACCATCGAGTGCCCTTCCGGCACACCCGACATCGTAGATCCCCTGCGGGTACCCATCAGGGTCGACCAGCCTGTAACAAAGGTCAAAGTAGCCGTGTGGTCATAACATCAAGGGGGAAACCCCGAGGAATCACCCTTGGTGGATTCCACTCGATGAAATCATCAGGGTGAATGTATGAGGCATCACCCTCGAGGTTCACTCTGAGGGGTTGCACGACAGAGTCGTATCGGAAGTGGAGAAGGAGGAATCATCCTCGATGACCACGACCGAACAGCTACACTGTAGAGTATTCATCAGGAGTGCGTTACGAGGTATCACCCTCGGCACTCGATAGTAACTATGTAGAGTCGTACAACTAAGGGGGTGAAGTGATGTGTCGGTCTCTGGTCGACGATCACATTGATCGAGTCATCGATGATCAAGCAGGGGCAACAAGGGTAAGGTGGTGGGGGTCACTGATGGTTCACTACCAGCCTATATAGGCAAGTAAGGTAACAATAAATAGGTTACAAAAGTAGGCTATGCATCAGAATAGGAGCAAACATTAACAGTAACAAAATCTAATGCAAGCAGGAGAAATGGAATGGGCGATATCTGGATGCTCAAGGGGGGGGGGGCTTGCCTGGTTGCTCTGGCAAGAGAGAGGGGTCATCAACGGGCTGCCCGTCTGTAGCGTAGTTGTACTCAGCTGCAACGGCGTCGGTCTCGGTGTCTATCGAGACAGAAGGAGGGGGAGAGAAATAATAAATTCACGGCAAAATGCAAAAAATATGCATAACATGTCTAAATGATATGCCGGGCTGTTCTACTGCCTAACTAAATGATTTAGTAAATTTAGGAATTTATCTGGATTTATTTAATTAAAGTTGGGCACTATTCATTTATTGAAATCGGTCTAAAAGTTCCATGTTCATCTAGCTAGGGGCATCTGACAGGAATACGGAGGACGTATTCAGATTCGTATCGAAATTCTGAGCAACTTTCATATATAAATTATTTTCATCGGAGTTACGGATTATTTTATATGATTTTCTAAATTTTAATCATTTTTTGAATTTATTTAATCCATTTAATCCAACATTATCCAGAATAGTGTATGATGACGCAAGCATGACATCAGAGTGATGTTAGCAGGTCAACTGGTCGGTTGACCAGTCAAACCAGACAGGTGGTTCCAGTGGGACCCACATGTCATTGACTGAGCTAAATAAACAGAGTTAGTTTAATCTAATTAAACTAATTAGCAGGTGGGGCCTACTGTCAGTGAGTGTTTAGTAATCTAATTGACTAACTAACTAATTAACTAATTATCTATTTATTTTAAACAGTTTAATGGAGTGGGGCCTGCATGTCATAGACACAGGGGCGGCCATGTCAGCGCTGACCGAGGTCAACAGGGCCCTGTGGGGCCCATCGGTCAGTGGCACGAGGGCGGCCAGGTCAGTGCCACGTCGGGGCCGGCCGGAGATGCGCCGGAGTTGGCTCCGGCGAGCCAAACTCGGCGGCGCGGCTCGGGAGGTGCTCGGGTTTCGCGCACAGGGCGTCTGCGGGGCTGTGGTTGGGCGCGTTCGAAGCGGCTCGGCGTCGCGCGTCGAATGGCGGCGGTGCGAGGTGCTGGAACGGTCGGAGTCGAGCGGCATGAGCTCGTCGGCAGCGAGGCATTTGGGCGAGCTTCGGGGTCGGGGTTATAGCATGCAAATGAACGAGGCGAGACGCTGGGGAGGCTCTACGCGGCACGGCGAGCAGGATGGACAGCAGCAGGGGACTAAATGGTCGCCTTACGGTTGCCGGCGACGAGGTCCGCAACGGTGAGCTCTGGCATCTCCAATGCGATCGCTACGGCGACGAGATCGAGCAGAAAAGGGAGGGGGAAGGTGGCGACTGCTCATCGGGCCCTATAGGTGTGCGAAAGCGGGCTCGGGGAGGGTTCGAGGTGGCGAATCGAAGCAGCGAACAACGGCGGCCGCAGGTTGAAGACGACGACGTGCAGCTTGACGTAGGGGCTCCCGGCTTCGGTTGAATGGCGGAGGGGAAGGAGGCGACGTCGAGGAAGCCGATGGACACATCGGAGAGGCGGGGAGGCACGGTGGCCGCGAGCTTTACGGCGGCACGGCCAGGGCGGTGTCAGGTGAGGTGGGAGAGAGCGAGGGAGAAAGGGGAGAGGTGCTAGCGTTCATCTGTGGGGCCAGGGGTGGGTACTTGTAGCCCACCGCGGCGCGCGGGTGGCCGCTGTCGACCGGGGACGGGGGGGCTGGTGCGCGCACGTGCGGCAGGGGACGACAGCGAGCGCGCGTGAACAGCGCGAGGTGGGAGGCGAGGCTAGAGGGGCTGGGCCGGGCACTGTGCACTCGAGGCCCAGGCGCACTGGGCCTTTTTCTTTTTCCTCTTTTCTTTTCTGTTTCATTTCTTTTGTCTCTGTTTTTGCAATAATGTGTGGCCTCATATTTAGTTTTGTGAAATATGGGAACTAGCCACAAAACTCCAATGCAACATCTACTAATGCCATAAAATGGTTTTGAGTTCATATCATTTCATTTGCAATTTTATAAAACTAAATTGGATTAAATATTGTTGTTTTGACACTGTTAGAGTCACTTACTTTATTTATTAAATGTTGGTTACAATTTTAGAATTGTCTCTGGAATATTTGTTATTTAATGAACATTTTAGTTTCTCTTTTGAACAACTTTTATTTTCCACTTTGAATTTAATTGAAGTTTGAACTACGAGTTGAAATGCAATATGATGCAAATGATGATTATGCACTGTTAATCTAGCTGACTTGTCATTATCAAAAGTGATTACTATGGCTAATGACATGGGGTGTTACAATTATCCTCATCTAACAAGAATTCTCGTCCCGAGAATTAAGAGGAAGACTGAAAGAAAGCGAGGTATTCTTCGCGAAGACGATCCTCGCGTTCACAAGTGGCTTCATCTTCAGAATGATTCGACCACTGAACTTTAAGGAATTTGATCGACTTCTGATGAGTTCGATGCTTAGCTTGATCAAGAATACGGATGGGATATTCTGGATAAGACAGATCTTCCCGCAATTCAAGCATTTCATGATCCACAGCTCGAATAGGATCCTTGAAGCAGCGACGGAGTTGGGATACATGAAAAACATCATGCACTTGGGAAAGATTTGGCGGTAATTGCAATTGATATGCCACTTCTCCTCGACGGGCAAGAATACGGAACGGGCCAATGTAGCGAGGAGCTAACTTGCCTTTGATTCCGAACCGATGAGTGCCTTTCAACGGAGTGACGCGGAGGTAAGCTTGCTCGCCAGGTTGATAGACCATTTCCTGATGCTTTCGGTCATAGTTGCTCTTCTGACGAGACTGAGCAGATTTCAGATGTTCACGGACAATGCGGACTTTTTCTTCAGCTTGGTGAACAATGTCCGGTCCGACGAGTGAGCGTTCCCAGTTTCTGACCAATTCGGAGGAGTTCGACACTTATGTCCGTATAGAACTTCAAATGGTGCCATCTTCAGACTAGCTTGATAACTATTGTTGTAAGTGAATTCGGCATACGGGAGAGATTCTTCCCACTTCTTACCGAAAGAGATGACACAAGCTCGAAGCATATCTTCGAGCACTTGATTAACTCGTTCGACTTGACCCTGAGACTGAGGGTGAAAAGTGGTACTGAAGGATAGATGAGTTCCCATAGCTTCTTGGAAACTATTCCAGAATCTGGAGGTAAAGAGGCTGCCACGATCCGAACTGATCTCCAACAGAACACCATGGAGTGACACAATTCGGGAAACATACAAGTCTGCTAACTAACTAGCAGTGATTGTCTCCTTGACTGGCAGAAAGTGAGCAACCTTTGAGAATCGGTCAAGGATGACAAAGATAACATCTTGACCCTTCTGAGATCTAGGAAATCCAGTAATGAAATCCATTTGGACCTTGTCCCATTTCCATTCAGGAATATCAAGAGGTTGCAGAGTTCCAGCAGGTCTTTGATGTTCTGCTTTAATGCGGCGGCAAACGTCACACTCAGAAACATAACGAGTAATGTCTCGCTTCATATTAGGCCACCAGTATCTCTGACAAATGTCACGGTACATCTTTGTGCTACCAGGATGAATTGACAGAGGAGTGTCATGAGCTTCTTTCATAAGGTGTTCTCTCTCATCCTTGGACTTGGGTACGAAGAGACGGTGTTGGAAGAATAGGATCCCATCATTATCAAGATGGAATTCCGACGGCTTTCCTTTTTTGAGGTATCGCTTAATCCTTTCAACTTCATAGTCATACCGTTACATAGTCTTAATGCTGTGTTCTAAATCTGGTTCGACAACCAGGGTATTGAGATAACCCTGTGGAACAATATGGAGGTTCAATTTGCGAAGCTCTTCATAAAGAACAGGTTGTGCTTCCTGAACCATATGGTTGCTGCAATAAGCCTTGTGACTCAAAGCATCGGCCATTACATTAGCCTTGCCAGGGGTGTATGAGATATTCATATCATAATCAACAATTGTCTCGAGCCATCTTTGTTGACGAAGGTTCAGATCTGGTTGAGTATATAGGTACTTCAAACTTTGATGATCCGTGTATATCTCGCAACGGTTACTGAGCAGGTAATGTCGCCATAGTTTCAAAGCATAAATAACCGCAGAAAGTTCAAGATCATGCACTGGGTAATTTTCTTCATGAGGACGCAATTGTCGAGAGGCATAAGCAATCACTTTGCGCTCTTGCATTAGGACACAGCCTAATCCTTGACGAGATGCATCACAGTATATCACAACATCCTTTTGGGAATCCGGGGGTGCTAGCACTGGGGCGGATGTCAACTTATCTTTTAGCGTAAGAAAGCTTTCTTGTCATTTTTCTATCCACTCAAATTTAACACCCTTGTGGAGAAGGTCAATCAGTGGCTTTGCAATCTTGGAAAAGTTCTCAACGAATCGACGGCAATAACTAGCGAGTCCGAGAAAACTTCTGACTTGCTTGACATTCTTTGGGGGAGTCCAGTCAAGAATAGCCTGTACTCGTTCCAGGTTAACAGCAATTCCATTCTTGGAAATCACATGACCAAGATAGGTCACGTCAGATAACCAGAATTCACACTTAGAGTACTTGGCGTAAAGCTGGTGTTCCTGAAGCTTTTCCAATACAAGCCGAAGATGTTCAGCATGTTCTTCTTCATTCTTGGAATATATAAGGATATCATCTAAATAAACCATGACGAATTTGTCGAGGTAATCCATGAAGATATAGTTCATCAACCGGGAGAAGGTTGCTGGAGCATTGGTTAAGCCAAACGACATGACGGTGTACTCATAAGAGCCATAACGTGTGACAAAGGCAGTCTTCGGAATATCCTCTTCGCGAACATGGATCTGATGATAACCCAACCTCAAGTCGAGTTTCGAAAACACAGAGGATCCAGCAAGCTGATCATAAAGATCATTGATCCAGGGCAGTGGGTATTTATTTTGGATTGTGGCTTGGATAATGGGGCGGTAATCCTGAACCAATCGGTTAGTTCCATCCTTCTTCTTAACGAAGAGTGAAGGTGCTCCCCAAGCAGAGGAACTGGGGCGGATGAAACCTTTCTTAAGTGACTTGTCGATTTCTTCCTTACGCTCGAGAAGGTGGTGCAGAGGCATCTTATAAGGACGCTTCGCAATAGGGGTAGTGCCAGGCTTCAAGTCAATGACAAACTCGACAGCTCTAACCGGGGGTATCCCTGGAAGTTCTTCCGGAAAGACGTCCGGAAAATCTCGAATGACAGGAACGTTCTCAATTCCTTCCAGAGGTGAGGCGTTCAAAGCATTCAGAGCATATATCTGCGCTTCAGCATCCCATGTAATTCAGGCGGTGTAGTTCACTACCTCATCGGAGGGGTGAAGAAGTTAGATGACTTTTGTGGCACATTTGATCGAAGCAATGTGAGCTTTCAACCAATCCATTCCGAGGATGAGGTCTATGGTGGAAGATTTCAAGACGATGGGTGAGGCAAGGAATTCCATCCCTTTAATTTCGACGGTAACGTCAGGTGCTATCACGTCAGCATGACAATGAGAAGTATAATACAACTCGGAGAGAAAGGTTAAACAAAACAATGGAAAGGAAAATGATTATCAGACTAATCAGATCAATGACAGGGAAATCGCACAGATATCCAGCTCTCCGGGTGGACGAAATTTTACGAGATCCTAAGTGTCGGCGTTAGTAAAATCATTTAACCGAATAGAAGAGAGATTAGAGTCCCAGAGTATAGACGAGGAATAAAAGATCCTAATACCACCCAGTTGCTGACGTGGGCCCGTAAGCCACACAGCCAAGTTAGTAAAATAGTTTTTTCGGTTTCTAGACTCAACTTCGGCCAAGGAATTGGAAAGGGGCTTCCTACAGGCAGTCGGCTCTGATACCAACTTGTGACGCCCCCGACTCAATCGTGCACTAATCATACACGCAAACATGCACGATCAAGCACAGGGACTCACGGGAAGATATCAAAACACAACTCTAACACAAATATACGGAGATCCACAAATATTACAGACCAGGGATCACGACGATCCGAATACATAAGTCAGTCATACAAATAATATCTGAGTACAGACATAGTTAGCCAAGGTTTGCCTTAAGAAGGCTAGCACAAACAACGACTCTAGATCGAAAGGCGTAGGCCTCCTGCCTGGGAGCCTCTGATCCTACTCCTTGTCGGCTGGCTCGATCTAGTAGTAAGTACCATCTGGACCCATCTGGTAGTAAGCTCCTGCAGTGGCATCTGGCTCCAGGGCACCATCGTCTGAGGTATCATCAAATGGGGTATGGGTGAAAAGAAGTAACAAAGCAACCGTGAGTACTCATCCGAAGTACTCAGCAAGCAAGGATCTACACTACATATGCAACATTATCAAAGAGGAAAGGCTGTATATGTGGACTGGGTTGCAGAAATGCCAGAATAGAGAGAAGGCCTAGTCCTATCAAAGACTAGCATCTTCAAACATCTTCACGAGCCACCATCTTGCAGTAATAGAAGAGAGTAGCATAGCATTTTATTAAGCAAACATGTTGAAGTAAGCCTAGAGATCCTTCCTCGACTCCTGCGAGAAAGCGATCCCGAAGCTTCAATTAAGTAACAAGTATCCAGTTCAAGTAGTAGATCGGGATAGACAAACTGAGTGTCCTTTACCGTAGGACCGGCTATCGATAGATTATTCATCCCTGCAGGGGTGCACTACTGTTACCCAACACGCTCGATCACCTCTGGCCGGACACACTTGCTGGGTAATGCCCGGCCTCGGGAGATCAACATGAAGCAGCGCCCTACCTAGGCTCAGCAGAGAAGTCAGCACGCCGGACTAACCTATGCACCTAGAGGTCTTGGGCCATCGCCCTGGGCACCCTGCACGTTGCGAGACTGGTCGGGGTGCAGGCGCGACACTAAACTCGTCAGTGAAGTATCCAGCCCATTCCCGACAATCAGCCCGCACAGTGAACCGTGATGTCTGGAGAGCTTTCGGGAGGAACGTACGACATAGAGGGCCCCATAAACCATAATCCCGCGTGGTGGTAGTGCGCATAGGGCACGTCGACCCACTCAGATCAAATACCCAAATCCAATAGGCTCCTTTATTAACACGCGGAGACAATCAGAGTTTCTGAAGCTCTGCCACAATATCACCATCGAGTGCCCTTCCGGCAGAACCGACATCATAGATCCCCTGCGGGTACCCATCAGGGTCGACCCGCCAGTAACCGTGTGGTCATAACATCAAGGGGGAAACCCCGAGGAATCACCCTCGGTGGATTCCACTCGATGAAATCATCAGGGTGAACGTATGAGGCATCACCCTCGAGGTTCACTCTGAGGGGTTGCACGACAGAGTCGTATCGGAAGTGGAGAAGGAGGAATCACCCTCGATGACCACGACCGAACAGCTACACTGTAGAGTATTCTTCAGGAGTGCGTTACGAGGTATCACCCTTGGCACTCGCACTACTAGGAAAAGGCTAATTAGTGGCGCACCTGTTTTGGCCATTAATGGCGCACTATAGGTGCGCCACTATCATCACGCCACTAGTAACAAATACTAATGGCGCACTCCTGGTGCGCCATTAGTATACTAGACAATAGTGGCGCACCTGGCAGTGCGCCATTAATATGTCAAACGGTGCGCCATTACTATGCCTCCTAGGGGGCCATATTTACCTTGTGCTCTGGGTTACTAATGGCGCACTTCTAGATAATGCGCCACTAGTGTGTTTATTGCAGTGCGCCACTAAAGTGCAGTATGGTGCGCCACTAGTATGAATATTAGGAATTATTTTTCTTTTTCTTTTCTGATATTTGTACAGGTTACAAAATATATTACTGCACAGAATATAGACAGCACAACATATAAACAGCAGATTTATCGAATACAATAGAAGATTAGTCTCCGAATACAATTCATCATATTAGTCTCTGAATTCAAAATACCGAACAAAGTTAGAACATTACAAGTCTCAAGACCGCGAGTAGCGAGTTTGTCTTCACATTACAAGTCGATATCTAAACTACCATCACATAGAAGAGAGCTGCGGTCACGATGAGCATCATCGCGATGAAACTGGTCTTCATCCGGTTCCTCCTCCGCTCCCTCCTCTCTCCTGCTAGATAGCGCACATATCTAGCTTCCGCCTTCGCCCTAGTGGTGTACCCTTTGTAACTGTTACCGCTGAAACGGTGAACCTGTCTCCGACACTCCTCCCAGTCGTCGTAGACTCCGGAAACCTTACCCTTGTACACGACATACGACGGCATCTCTATGCACTAGACAAACAAAACGTTAGTAGCAATTCACAGACAATACATAAGCAATATATAAGTATGCAACAAAAGGATCGGAAGAGAAAAGCAACACATTAATAGCACGATTCATGGTCCTACTAATAAATAGCATCGATTACATATAAGTTGAACGACTGTCCAAACCAAAGAGACATACAAGTTCATTAAAGTTTAATTACAACATGAACTAATCGATATTTCAGAACTACATAGCATCATTACTTTCGACTCGACTCAGGGACCGGAGCATGGACGAAGCCGCCGTCTTTCGTGATGGTCATGAAATCGCGATCGTTGTCAGCCTGCATTTGTAGCGTTGTTTCTATTTCACTGTTGGACGGTTGATATTTGAGGTAGAGCTACCCCGAGGTACGAAGGACATCTTGATGGATGATTTCCGCAAACTCCGACTGGATGCGAAAGAATTCTTGTCTGATGTCCGCGTCCTGGATTGCCGACAAGCGTGCGGCCCAATCTTTGAGATTATTTGGTAGCAGAAGGTGATTATGGTCCTGTACGATCGCCCGCATGTGATGGAGGGCGTAGTAGGCATCCTTCTGACCGCCAGGCGGCTGCTTGACGCAGGGGAACGTCGTTACGTGGGTGAACACGTGCTTGCCGTACCTATGAATTGGCCTCCTGAAGGTGCCTCCAGATTTGGTGTAGCCGGGGAGACCATTGTCAAGAACTTTCTTGATATTTGTGTAGTCTTTCTTCGACTGACGGTCCAAGTCAAAATACGTGGCCATGGAATATTTCGGGCTTAAGAGGATGAGTGTGCAATGTGTGTCACTGCACAAAACACGGAATGTTAGAAAAAAAATAACGATCGAAATCTAAGAAACCATTTGTTACAGGGCGGTGAGGGGATGACTTACTCGGGAAAGTAAGGCATGAGGAAGTTATCCTTATCTGGGTTCGCCAGAATGACGCCTTCGAGGTATGAACTCGTGACTTGCCAGTCCCCAGCGCTGCCCATGATCTTGGCACGCATGTAGAAGGGGTCGACTATCACGATGTCCGGGGTCTTGTCTCTAATGATCCGCATCTCCATACTGAGCGAAAATAGCTGAATGAAGGTGTAGTGCAGCGGATGAAGGTTAAACATAGCGAAGATGTCATCAAACCGCAGGACGATCATACCCACGATGGTGCTATCGACAAAGCCCTTGCACTCTGGCACCTTGGCCACGAAAACCAGGTATGCCACATCATTCTTGGAGAGACGCCGCTTCTCCAAAGAAAGAACACTGTCATGCAGACTCCGCATAGCACCGGTTGCAGCATTGAGCAGATTAGTCGGTAGCATTGGCCTACCCGCCACATGCACCCTCCTCGAGATATCCTTAGGTGAAGGTGGCCCGTCCTGAGCACGGATCGTACTCGGTGCCGGCTGGCTCGCACCCTTGTTATTCTTTCTTTTCCGTCCCTTCTGCTTCTTCTGCTGTAATGGGATCGAGTTCTGCTCAGAGACCACCTTCTTGAGTGTGTTGGGGCTGATAATATTTCGCACCTCGGCTATCTGAGGCTCGGTGAAGGCGGCAGCTGGAGGCGTCTCCTGAGAACTGAACACCAGACGACGCCTGTTGCAATTGCGTTTCTCCGCGGTACCAGCTAGATCGTGATCGTCTTTTGCAGGGTTGGGTTCTTGAGAAGGAGGCCCCAAGAATTCGTCATCGTACCCATGTTCGTTGAAGTACTTATCGACGTTGGTAAATGTACCGTCGTCGTCGTCCGGATCCTGTGCCATATGCATGTCCGGATCAGTTGACGGCGGTAGCGTTGCGGCGGTCTTGCCATGGCTTGGCGCCGGCACGACTAGCGGTGTTGTCTGTGGGGTGGTGTCCCCTGCCCCCAAACGAATCTGGCTCTTCGGCCAAAGCATGGGCCAGCTTATGCAGGCGCTAAGGGTCATCACATCATCTTCGTCGGCCCCAGGGGGTCGATACAGAGGTAACAAGGCATCGCAGCCCCACAGCACCCGAACCAGTTGAACCCTATACACGGTGGGTGGCGTCGGATTACCGTGGAACACGCAGCTGCCCGGTTGAACAATTCTGGCCTTGGCGACATCGATCAACTCGCCGCCCACGAAGTGCAGGAGAGTGCATGGAACGTCGGCGGCACCCTGCGAAAACATGTAGGGTGTCAGGGATGCCCAGTCAAAGGCAAAGAGATGAAGTCATCGGCCGAGAGGCTTAGTTACCGTGATGGCGTCGGGCTCGGCTAATTTCGAGGCACCGCCAACGGCGGGCGTGCAAGTGACGGAGGGGCCGCTTGCTGCCGAGGTGCCGGCCGGCGTATTCTTCCCACACCGGCCGGGTGCATTAAGCTCCAATGCCGGCGCCGACGCCGGGGACACCAATGCCGCCTCCGCCGGAGACACCAATGGCGCCGTCGGCGCATTGTGCGAGTTGCTGCCCGTGAAGCTGGGAATCGGGGGCGGCCCCTGTTGGCCGCCCGCAATCCACGCCTGCAGCCCCTCAATCCGCTCCAATGGGTGCCACTGCCATGCATCCCTCTCCTATCATTTAATCATGATTAGCCCATCATTTTGACCAGAGATTAGTTTTGGTTAATTAATTAACTAGTGTGTGCCACAGCAGAGCACATATCTCCATCTAGCTAGTAGGAGTAGCTTTCCAAGGCCTCTTTCCAAAGCCACAACTCTAAGTTCTCAAGATAACCTAGTTGTCGAGGGATGTGTCCAGAAAGTTGGTTGATGTCAAGATACATGCTGATTAATTTTTGTTTCGGTTGAGAATCGGGCACCTTCTAGGTCAAGAAAATTGGGCATGACCTTTGCTAATTTTCTTGACCTAGGAGTGCCCCATTCTCAACCGAAACGGAAATTAATCAACATTTCAGGAGAAAGGGGTCATTTCAGAAGATCACAAGTAGCAGCAGCATCACTTGACAAAATCACAAGTAGCAGCAGCATCACAAGTAGTACAGCAGCAACATCATCACAAGTAGTACAGCAGCAGCAGCATCATCACAAGTAATACACTTAATTGGCATAAAAGATCAAAAAACAACATAAATTGGAAAACAAGCAATACTTCTAAAACCAGTACAACTGGAGCAGCTCATCTGACCATTCCTTATAGCATTGCACATTGTAATTCTGATTGTGACGACAAATCGAGATAACCCTATACTGCATTTGTTTTTATGACAGATTTGAGCTAGCACTTAGCCATCTGATAATGGTAATCAGTACAACTAGTAGTACTATTATTCTTTTCTCTTGTCACTCCATTTTTTGTTACCAGTAGTATTACTTTGAGGAGTATAGATAGATTCCACTGAACTGCTCTATCCATCCATCCATCTGCATTGCTGTGATCTCAGAGTGGAGGCCCCAGCCAGACTTGTTGTTCTGGGACTTATGGATGGAATGAAATGGGATATTTGGATTGGAACTTTGGAGATGGGCATAAAATGTAGGGCATTTCCATTTGGACAGTTGCAAGCAAATGGTTTAGTAGTATTGCTTGTTTTCCAATTTATGCTGTTTTTTGGACAGCAAAACCATTTGGATAGTTGCAAGCAAATGATCCCATAGTTAAGCAAATGTACAGTTGCAAGCAAATGTACAGCAAATGTACAGTTGCAAGCAAGTATTTTTACAAAGACCTTTCACAATTGGCAATGATGTTCAGTAGCAGAGATTCAGAGTCATTAGTTTTGAGTGTACATCGTGAAAAACTGTACATCTGATTATTTGGTCATTTTACTGCCCATTTTAAAAACATCATAAACATCCTACAGGATGGTGTGAAGGAAATGATCACAAGATAGCACTGAATACTTCAACTTCCTCATCTGTCTGTAGTTAACTTCCAACTTGGTAACCCATTTGGATCGAGAAAACAAACACACAGAGCATCACTAAGTGGCAAAGATGCAGTTTTACCAGAGGGGCTTGTGCTAGACAGAGGTGTTGGGGAAGGCGCCGTCTCCGCTCCGAGGTACGGCTAGGGTTCGCCGCTGGACGCGTGAGTGCACCTGCCTGAGGAAGCAAACCAAGGGCATGAGGGGAGGGAAGGGAAGGGAAGGGAAGGGAAGGGAAGGGAAGAGGAGAAGATTGGGCGAGAGAGTGCATACCTCGACGACGGCGCGACGGAGCAATCAGGCTGGCGCGCTCGATCTGGTCTGCCGTTCGCGAGCACAGGCACGCGGAGGCGAGGTCGTCGTCGTCGTCCCGGCGCGCGAGCGAGCGAGTGGGGTGGGGTCGGAGGGGGAGGAAGGGGAGGGTGGGGAGAGGGAGGCGGCGGGGGCGCGGATTGGCAGCGGACGCGTCCCACAGGCGAGGGCGGCGACGCAGTAGGGGCGGCGGCGTAGTGGGTCGGGCGCTGCTCCGGCTGAGAGAGATGTGAGATTGGGAGAAGGACGAACGGCTGGCGAGATGGACAGCACACACATACATACAGAGGGGGGAAGGTTAGCAATGGCGCACCATCTGGGGGTGCGCCATAAACACAGTGATAGCAATGGCGCACCTTCCCCTGGTGCGCCATTAGTAACTTTTTTTTTGAATTTTTAGTTGCATTCATTTGTGAATTGGTAAAACATTTATGAATATGAAAAAATATCATCAAATTTGAAAAAAAATTAACAAATTCAATACTTTTTGTGAGTTAGAAATTCAATACCAGAATAAACATAAATAAATATTCATGAGGACTAGAACAGAAGAAATGTCATTTCCATATTCGAAATACAATCGAGAAATGAAGACTACAATTTAAATACAATCGATCTTAGCTAGCTATCTTTTCACATTCTTCTTGCCCTTCTTTTTTGCAAATGGAGTTCTTCTCTTGAACGGACGTCCTTTAGGTAGGGTGGTCCTGCTTCTTCTTGTGGTGTATGGCACTTCATCGTCGTCGTCATGTTCCATCTTCGGGTCGCCGTACTTGTCGAAGTCTTGCTCATTGGCGACTCCATCCATTCCGATGATCTTCCTTTTGCCTCTCCTCACGACAACACGACTGGGCTTTGACGGGTCGGTAATGAAGAAGCATTGGTCCACTTGAGGAGCCAGTACCCATGGCTCATTTTTCGCGGTGATGTTTGCGCCCGCGGTCTTGGATTTGGCTTCAGGTATAACCATGGTGGTGAAATACCGGTCTTCTTTTAGGACGCTCTTGGCCCATCTGACACGGAACATCGGGACCTTCTCTCCAGCGTAGCTCAGCTCCCAGATCTCCTCGATCCTTCCGTAATATCTGTCCTTGTCGTTACCGGTGTAGGATTCCATCGTTACCCCGGAGTTCTGATAACCATCGCTCTTCATGTCCTTTTCCTCGGTGTAGAATGTGTAGCCGTTGATATCGTACGCCTCATAGGTCATCAAGTTGTGCTCGGCGCCCTGTGACAAGGCGAATATGAGTTTTTCTTCCGCGGAAGAATCCTCATGTAAAGGGTATGACAAAAGCTTCTCCTTGAACCAACGCGTGAAACATGAGTTGTGCTCTTTGATTATATCTCCATCCGTCCTCTGTTGGCCTCGGTCATTGTACGTCTTCTCCATAAAGGTTTTGTGCTCTACCACCCAAGGATCGACCACGTCTATGTGTTGTAGCGCGACTAGGTTTGCTCTTTCAAAGTCGGCGAGTCGACCCTCGAAGTCGACATGCATTTCACGGCGACCCTCGCGGTGACCCCATCCAGCGAGCCTGCCGAGGTGCCTGTTGACGGGCAGACCAACAGGGTTCTCGATGCCTAGATAATTCGTGCAGTAGGAGATGCACTCTTCGGTCAGAAAGCCCCTGGCTATGCTTCCCTCTAGACATGACATGTTGCGAATGTATCCTTTGATGACACCATTCATCCTTTCGAACGGCATCATGCTGTGCAGGAACGTCGGCCCGAGTTGGATGATATCCTCCACGATATGGACCAGCAGATGCACCATAACGTCGAAGAATGCGGGCGGGAAGTACATCTCAAGCTCGCATAGTATCACCACGATCTCTTCCTGTAGCCTTCTAAGTTGCCTCACGCCAACCGACTTCCGAGAGATGACGTCGAAAAAGTTGCATAGGCCAAATAGCGTTTCACGGACGTGCGCGTCCATGATCCCACGGATTGCAACTAGAAGTATCTGCGTCATCAGCACGTGACAGTCGTGAGACTTCATCCCGCTAAACTTCTGCTTCGCTGAGTCTAGGTATCTGCTTATCTTCCCCGCGTAACCGTAAGGAAGTTTTACTCCTACTAGGCAGGTGAAAAACTGCTCGATCTCCTCCTGACTTAGAGTGAAGCACGCGGGGGGGGCAGTCATTTCTGATCTTCTTGGCCTTTTTGCCTTTGCGACAACTTTCCGTGTCCTTCGCCTCATCATCATCATCATCATCATCATTAGCGTGAAGCTCCTCCCTGATGCCCATTGATTTCAAGTCCGCCCTTGCTTTCGGCCCATCTTTGGTCCTCTCTGGCATGTTGAGCAGGGTACCAAGCAGACTCTCGCACACGTTCTTCGTGATATGCATGACATCAAGGATGTGAGGCACACGGAGGATCTTCCAATACGGCAAGTCCCAGACAACCGACCTCGTTTTCCATACCTTCAGCAGCAGCTCTGGCGCCTTTCGCTTCTTTCCCGGCGGTGGGCACTCTTTCCAATTTTTCAACAGCTCGTCTATTTCCTCGCCGCTCCTCGTACGCGGGCGTCTTCGGGGTTCGGTTTCACCATCGAACAGATCCTTGCGTTTTCTCCATGAGTCATCATCGCGAAGCCACCTTCGATATCCCATGAACACGGTTTTCAAAGACCCGGGATCTCTATCTAGCTGGCGATACGTTGTGTCATCCATGCACCTGACACATGCACGAAATCCGTGGACCACCTGCCCCGCGACATATCCGTAACCGAGATAGTCTTGCACCGTCGTGAGCAGTGCGGCTCTCATAGGGAAATATTCTTTCTCTGCGGCGTCCCACGTATTGGCTGGCGTTTTCCACAGTGTGTCTAGCTCCTCTTTCAGCAGCCCCAGATATAGATTGATGTCGTTCCCTGGTTGTTTCGGCCCTTCAATTAGCATACTCATGTGAATGTACTTCCTCTTCATGCACTTCCAGGGGGGAAGGTTGTACATCCACACAAACACAGGCCAGGTGATATGTGTGCTTCTCTGGCTACCAAACGGATTGGCTCCATCGGTGCTCGCGCCCAGCATGATGTTCCTTGGATCGTCCCCAAATTCTGGGTGTTCGAAGTTCAACGCTTGCCACTGGCTCGCATCCTTAGGGTGACTCAGCATCTTGTCTTTTTTATTTATCTCCGGATCATTTCCGTCATCTTCTCGCTTCTTCTCCTCCCTATCCGCGTGCCAACGCAGGAGCTTTGCTGCCTTAGGGTCCGCGAAATACCGCTGCAGACGAGGAGTGATCGAAAAGTACCACACCACTTTTCAAGGAGCTTTCTTCCTCTTCTTGTATCAAGTGACGCCGCACACTGGACATATGGTAGACTCCGCGTGCTCGTCCCGATAAATGATGCAATCGTTCATGCACACATGGTATTTCACGTGCGGTAAATCCAGAGGACACACGATTTTCTTCGCCTCCTCGAAACTGGTCGGGCACTTGTTCCCCTTGGGAAGACGTTCGTGCCAGAATGACATGTTCTCGTCGAAGCATGCGTCGGTCATTTTGTGTTTTACCTTCATCTCCAGAGGCATGAGCGTTACTTTCAGGCGGGTATCCTCGGGCCTGCATCCTTCATACAATGGAGTAACCGCGTCTATCTCCAGTTGATCCAGCATGGCTTTCTCTCGGGTGGCAGCTCTTGCGTTATCCGTCTGCTTGAGAAGCAGCTCTTGAATATGAGGGTCCTGCACCCAGCCCATCGATGGTCCATCATCGTCTGCTCCGGCATCTTCATCTTCATGATCATGCCCTTCGTCTTGATCTTCCTCATCATCATGTCCGGCATCTTCTACATGATGACTATGTACTGCATCTACTTTGTGATCATGTCCTGGAGATTCTTCGTCTTCTCCCCCGCCCTCGCCGCGGTTGTCTTGCTGCCCTTCCTCATTTCTTGCCCGGCCCCCATGGACGACTTCATAATCATCTTCATCACCTTGCCACCAATAGCCATCCATGAAACCACGCAAGAGCAGGAGGTCCCGCACCTGTACGGAATCCGGGTCCATAAGGCTCTTCAGCTTGCATCTTCGACACGGACATCTTATCTCCGTCTCGTTCTTTTGAAGCATCTCGGCCTTCGCGGAGCTCAAAAACCTATTCACGATGCCTTCGGTCATCGTGCGGACCATGGTCGCCTGCGGGGTAGAGCAAAACGATATTTTAGAACCAAAAAAAATTTGGCATGACTTTGCCTAAAAATAGGACCAAAAAGAATGCATAGTGCCAAATTCTCGCCGAAACGGAAATGAATCAACATTCCGGCAAAATATTGGCAACTATCGCATTTCAAATACCGGTACCTGCAAACACAAACATATGCAACACCACAAACATATGCAACACCACAAACATATGCAACACCTCAAACATATGCAACACCACAAACATACGTAGATCTAGGCCATAAAAAGTGCATGTGCACGTTGTTGGAGGGAGAAAAAAGTAGATCTACAACATAAAGAAAGCTTTCCCCTTACTTACCTATCAAAAAAAGGAAATTTAACCACTTAATTTGTGTGAATCTATGGTGCAAATGATGTGAGGAGGAGGAGGCAGCCGAGACAAGCTTGGAGGAGGAGGTGGAGAGAATGAAGTGGGGAAAGTGAGTGTGGTAGGTGGCTGTCCATAATATCTAGCTGCTCTCAGGTTACCAATGGCGCACCACCTAACAATGCGCCATTAGTAACCCTGGTTACTAATGGCCCACCTGTTACGTGGTGTGCCATTACTAGTTTTGCAAAAAAAAAAATTGTTAGTAGTGGCGCACTGTGGTTGTGGTGCGCCATTACTAGTTTGAACTAGTAATGGCGCACTATACCCGGGTGCACCATTACTAGTTTTCAAAAAAAAGTAAAAAAAAAATTTGTTAGTAGTGGCGCACTGAGTATGTGGTGCACCATTACTAGTTAAAACTAGTAATGGCGCACTATGCCCTGGTGCGCCATTACTAGTTTTGGAAAAATAAAAAAAAATTGTTAGTAGTGGCGCACCGTGGGTGTGGTGCGCCATTAGTGATATGGACACTAATGGCGCACCACATATATGGTGCGCCATTAATGTCCATATTAGCTATAGCCCTTTTCCTAGTAGTGTCGATAGTAACTATGTAGAGTCGTACAACTAAGGGGTGAAGTGATGTGTCGGTCTCTGGTCGACGATCACATTGATCGAGTCATCGATGATCAAGCAGGGGCAACAAGGGTAAGGTGGTGGGGGTCACTGATGGTTCACTACCAACCTATACTAGGCACTTTAACATAGGCAGGTAAGGTAACAATAAACATGTTACAAAAGTAGGCTATGCATCAGAATAGGAGCAAACATTAACAGTAGCAAAATCTAATGCAAGCAGGAGAAATGGAATGGGCGATATCTGGATGCTCAAGTGGGGGGGGGGGCTTGCCTGGTTGCTCTGTTAAGAGAGAGGGGTCGTCAACGGGCTGCCCATCTGTAGCGTAGTCGTACCCAGCTGCAACGGCGTCGGTCTCGGCGTCTATCGAGAGAGAAGGAGGGGGAGAGAAACAATAAATTCAGGGCAAAATGCAAACAATATGCATGACATTTCTAAATGATATGCCGGGGTGTTCTACTGCCTAACTAAATGATTTAGTAAATTTAGAAATTTATCCAGATTTATTTAATTAAAGTTGGGCACTATTCATTTATTGAAATCGGTCTAAAAGTTCCATGTTCATCTAGCTAGGGGCATCTGACAGGAATACGGAGGGCGTATTCAGATTCGTATCGAAATTCTGAGCAACTTTCATATATAAATTATTTTCATCGGAATTACGGATTATTTTATATGATTTTCTAAAGTTTTAATCATTTTCTGAATTTATTTAATCCAACATTATCCAGAATAGTGTATGATGATGCAAGCATGACATCAGAGTGATGTCAGCAGGTCAACTGGTCGGTTGACCAGTCAAACCAGACAGGTGGGTCCAGTGGGACCCACTTGTCATTGACTGAGCTAACTAAACAGAGTTAGTTTAATCTAATTAAACTAATTAGCAGGTGGGGCCTACTGTCAGTGAGTGTTTAGTAATCTAATTAACTAACTAATTAATTAACTAATTATCTATTTATTTTAAACAGTTTAATGGAGTGGGGCCCACATGTCATAGACACAGGGGCGGCCACATCAACGCTGACCGAGGTCAATGGGGCCCAGTGGGGCCCATCGGTCAGTGGCACGAGGGCGGCCAGGTCAGCGCCACGTTGGGGCCGGCCGGAGACGCGCCGGAGTTGGCTCCGGCGAGCCAAATGCGGCGGTGCGGCTCGGGAGGTGCTCGGGTTTCGCGCACAGGGCGTCTGTGGGGCTGCGGCTGGGCGCGTTCGACGCGGCTTGGCATGGCACGTCGAATGGCGGTGGTGCGAGGTGTTGGAACGGTCGGAGTCTAGTGGCATGTGCTCGTCGGCGGCGAGGCGTTCGGGCGAGCTGCGGGGTCGGGGTTACAGCATGCAAATGAACGAGGCGAGACGCTAGGGAGGCTCTACGTGGCTCGGCGAGCAGGATGGACAGCAGCAGTGGACCAAATGGTCGCCGGACAGTCACCGGCGACGAGGTCCGTGGCGGTGAGCTCGGGCATCTCCAATGCGATCGCTACAGCGACGACATCGAGCAGAAAAGGGAGGGGGAAGGTGGCGACTGCTCACCGGGCCCTGTAGGTGTGCGAAAGCGGGCTCGGGGAGGGCTCAAGGCGGCGAATGGAAGCGGCGAACGACTGCGGCCGCAGGTTGAAGGCGACGACGTGCAGCTCGACGTAGGGGCTCCCGGCTTCGATTGAACGGTGGAAGGGAAGGAGGCGATGTCAAGGAAGCCGATGGACACGTCGGAGCAGCGGGGAGGCACGGTGGCCAAGAGCTTTACGGCGGCACGGCCATGGCGGCGTCGGGTGAGGTGGGAGAGAGCGAGGGAGAAAGGGTTCGTCTGCGGGGCCAGGGGTGGGTACTTGTAGCCCACCGCGGCGCGCGGGTGGCCGCTGTTGACCGGGGACGAGGGGGGCCGGTGCGCGCGTGTGCGGCAGGGGACGACAGCGAGCGCGCGTGAACAGCGCGAGGTGGGAGGCGCGGCTAGAGGGGCTGGGCCAGGCACTGTGCACTCAAGGCCCAGGCGCAGTGGGCCTTTTTCTTTTTCCTCTTTTCTTTTCTGTTTCATTTCTTTTGTCTCTGTTTTTGCAATAATGTGTGGCCTCATATTTAGTTTTGTAAAATATGTGAACCAGCCACAAAACTCCAGTGCAACATCTACTAATGCCATAAAATAGTTTTGAGTTCATATCATTTCATTTGCAATTTTATAAAACTAAATGGGATTAAATATTGCTGTTTTGACACTGTTAGAGTCATTTAATTTATTTATTAAATGTTGGTTACAATTTTAGAATTGTCTCTGGAATATTTGTTATTTAATGAACATTTTAGTTTCTCTTTTGAACAATTTTTATTTTTCACTTTGAATTAAATTGAAGTTTGAACTAGGAGTTGAAATGCAATATGATGCAAATGATGATTATGCACTGTTAATCTAGCTGACTTGTCATTATGAAAAGTGATTACTATGGCTAATGACATGGGGTGTTACAGCCTAGCTCTAATTACTCAACTTGGACCAACTAGAACTAGAACGCCTAGCTCTAATTAGTCAACTTGGACCAACTAGAATTAGAACTAGAAGAACTAGAGGAGGCTCCAAAACTTGTATATCAAAGAGCACAAATCCTCATGTACATATAGGGTTAGGGAAGAGGGAGGGCTACCACCAAGGAGGGAAGGACTCTCCTTGGCGTGCCTGCCAAACGGAGGAGTCCAATCTCCTCCCCAAATAGGATTCGCCCCCCCCCCCCTACATTGAAAGGGGGGTGCCACTTCCTTTTGGGCTTTGGTGGCCCAATTCTCTTTCTCCGGTTTGGCCTTTTTAGGCATGTCGATATTTAAATTAAATATAAAATGTTCTAAATACTTTTAGAACATTTTATATATAATTTTCACATCCCTGGAAATACTTTCCACCTATTTATAATTATCGCTAATACCAGGTATTACCCAATATTCAAAGAAACCCTTCCGGTGACCCCGAAACGCTTTCCGATCCTCTCAGAACTATTCCAAATATTAATGAAGCAATTACCCAAATATATTATCATCACTCCCATCCTACTAACAGTCAGCATATCATGATTGCCTTAAGCTTGTGACCCCATAGGTTCGGTAATTCATAGACATAAATGAAACTGTTCATTCAATGACCGACAGCGGAACCGTGGACGTCCATATCAATCCCTATGAGCACACGAATGATATTCGAGTGATCCTTTGGTTGAACACTTCACTAGTACTGGCAAACAAAACACTTATTTATATATCATATATCATTTAACCTTTGTTTGTTCTGAAAACAATTTTCAGTTCCACAAATATCACATAACTATCCCAAACATTTTAAAAATTCGGGTTTCTCGAAAGTAATTATACCGTAATGTAATTCTAACCTTTTGGATCGAATGATGTGATTCTTGTCATCCATAGGCGTGTATTGTAAGCATGCAACAGAAACAATTTTCTGGGCACTCTAGAGAACGATCCTCTCACTACGTTTACTAATCGTAAAGATATAACCAGATAAATAACAATCAATGAATTTTAACATGAAAGGTAGAACCGTGAGCCATAATTCTACAACTATAATGCAAACTACACAAAGGCATTGTTCATAATTAATTTGCACTAGTGATTAACTTAATTAATTGATAACTAGTCGTCGACCCGTGCTCCTGCACGGGCTAGAAAATTTTGGAAGTTTATAATATTATACATAGAAATTTTCTATAAGCATTATTTTATTCAAATCTTATTGAAATTAGATGTATAAAGTAATGATAAATATGTTTTATTCTCTATTTACAAAGCCTATAAAATATTGTATTTAATACATGACCAATGACTAAATACATATGAAAATGACTTTTCCTTTTTTATCATTATTATATATGTAGCGTAAATGATTTTACTCTTTGCGGATTACTATTTCCAAGGTTATTCCATGCTTTCCCTTGCAAACATCTGATTAAAATGTTTCAAGAATAACTTGCGTGTGACCAAAAATCATTCTCCAAGCAGTTTTTCCAAGTGCTCATATGTTCAGCATGTACGCCTTGCTATGCGACACAACCCAGATAAAGCTTTTTTTGGGATAAGCTCAGTTAAAGCTTATCCTCTTAGTTTTAAATGTTTGGATGCTCGTTAAACTTCTTAAAGTTTGTTTTAGCTCATGCAAGTTTTCTATATCTTTTCAATAATTCCGTATAATTTATGGTATTCTCACCGGACCTTTCTTTTTTCCTTCGACTGTAAAGTTCTAGAAGCCATCATTATATTATTTTTAAAATTGTAACATTTACATTTAGAAATTTTCTTGAATATTTTGAAGTTGTCATGTAATTATCTAGAAGATCACACTTCTGCACTGTGAAAATCCCACTAAATTAATGTATGTCCGCGTATAATTTTTTTATGTTTAGTTTGTACGCTTTTGATAATTGATCTTTCTAACATCCAAACTGAGTCGTCGAGAAAAGCAATGACAATGCATTTTTTTAGGTGATGACCGCTAGCCCGTATCCTAGCCCGTGATATATAGCTTTAACCGGCAGACACCTATGCCATTACATTATATTTACCTGGACTCACATCTCACATTTTGGCTACTATTACTTTACATATTTTTATTAATTAAATGGTCTCACATTTTTGTGCGCTTATTCCTTAAATATCTAACATATGGAACTTATGCCTTTCCGCAAAAGGAAAACTTACACTACATTCCCTGACATCTGAATCAGTGGGTAGCAATTTTTAATTTTAATTTTAATCCTGAATTTATAACTTTTTCAACTTTAATTTCTTTAAATTTTCATAAAATACTATGTGCGTTGCCACACGCAAATGCGGGAGTATATATTTAATTAAGTGTGATTTATGGATGGAACTGGTAAAGTACAACCATATATACATTTTGGTTGTGTGCATGGTGATTTTTGAATGAGAAAAATTAGTCCACGTATCTATACCTAGATGTACCAATTGCACTATATGTAGATTTTCAGCTTGATCCATCATTTTTCTTGCAGCATGTGAATTTTCAGCTAGCTAGGTGAATCACGTTGCTCCATGATTTTTTTTAGTTTCCATGGTACATATATTGCTAGCTACGTCATGCCTGCACCCATGATTTTACTTTTTTTGAGTTTCCACGTCTCCTTCCTAGAGTACCTCGCATGGACTCTTGGCGTGATTGGATCTCCCTTATAAATGTAAGTACTGCTAAAAAAAGGGAACCTATCTCTTTAATCCTAGACGTAGAAAATTTTTATTTAGTTTGTTAGTTGCTTTTGGTTTCCACGTTTCCATCCCAGTGTACCTCACATGGACTCTTGGGCCGATTGGATATGCGTTCTAAATGTACGTGCAACATGAGGAAACAATATCTCTTAAATTCTTCCCTAAAAATATCTTTTAAATCCTAGATGCAAAATTAACATCTAACGGTTATTTGTAAATAGTTTTAACGATTAACGTGGAGGCTCGTATGGTGCTTCCAATTAGTAAATATAAGATTGTGCTTCCACTCAAATCAATATCTCTCATAATTGAAAGTGAGTAATTGAAGATCTTGATCTCATTCACACCCATGGATGGTAGCATCTCATATCATGTGAATTTCAAGTGGCAGGCAATCTTTTGCCGATCATATCACCATATGACTCTTATTCATCTTCCGAAGCTTCGTGCTCCGAGCTCAGAACGTTTCTGCTAGAACTTCAAGGCAACCAAGTGTTTCAGCTATGAAGTCCTACCTCACCCGCCTTACACTTCACTTCTTATTTGTACTCGTGGTAGCATGTAGTACTCTGAAAGGCCACATGTTATAGACGGTTGCAACACTGGGAAGAGCACCTTTTAACTTGATATTTACTGTAAGAGATCACCCTAGCTAATAATTGACTAGTGCGCAATCAAAGGGTGCAAACAACAAAGGGATAAACATCTCGGGCAATTCATAAAAGCATGATATGGTATAGCCCTGGGCACAGGGAATCCTTCATGACCATCTTCAATCTTAAGTTAAAGCGTCGTGATGGCCAATATTTCATTGCCGTGGTAATCGTTTCAAAAATGCTGCAGTGGCGACAATTTCAGAAAACGTTGCCGTGGCGACCATTTTAGAAAACGTTGGCGTGGCACCAAATTCAGATATTTCGTTGTGGCACAAAATTATAGCTCCTTGTCCCGCGCCTAGTACACCTTCTCCACGTCGGGGTCCTCCGTGCATGTTTGCCATCGTCACCTGTAACCTGTAGGCTATCTCTACGATATTTACATTAACGTGGAAATCTCATGGCTCCAGCCAACATGCCGTGACGCGCAGGCCACTTAACATTATAACATATAACCAACGAAGGCTATACCACATCATATGCATACCCTGCAAAACCAAGTTTGACGTCCTTTAGTCTTTTTTAGCAAGTTTTAGTTACATGGTTAACCAGTTTTAACAAATAATACTAGCTACCTACGTCCACAATAAAGGTGTTAATTCTTCATGCTAGATTAAGTTTTGGGGTGTGTGAAAGAAGATACTTAATTAAAAGTCTCGTCCCCCACACTAAACTTTGTCAAATACGCGTGACCCCCTAGAAGATCAGCCATCTTCGGCACCCTCTTGTGTACGCTACGGTTCACAATTCTCAACTATGGTGAAGCCCAAGGAAGTGTTAGCAGATCGTCAACGGCCAGAGCCGATTGATTGTCAGAACCTTGTGAAAAGCGAAACCATGCCGTCGATGAATTGAACCAAAACAACACTCGAGGGAAGCATAGCAAGAATATAAACCCTCACAATCACATGTGATCTGATTGTAACCTGCGCCTACTCATAAAACCACTCATGGTGCCACAATTTCAAATGTAGTAGAAAACAAAAAAAAATCACGCCTACGATCACCCAAGATCAATATGAAGATTCATAACGGGTTGGGATCTTGATTGCTACCGTCACCGAGTTGCAGCAGAAGAAGAACGTATCGGTGTAGATCGTACTTGGAGTCCCTCGAACCATCGATGAACGATCCCTTGTACCGCCCATGAACAGTCCATCAAAACAAAGACTGAAAGCACGACCTCTCTACTTGGTTGCAAGCGTGCAGCCTTCACGATCTGGCAGCGCTTCATCGTCCAGAGCTAATCGTCGCTGGGGAATTAGTGGGAGAAGATTAGAACCACACAAGACTTCTAATTATGAGGAAAAGAGGATTATCCTAGCTCTAATTTGTCAACTTGGACCAAATAGAACTAGAAGAACTAGAGAAAGCTCCAAAACTTGTATATCCGAGAGCACAAATCCTCATGTATATATAGGTTTAGGGGAGAGGGAGGGCTGCCACCAAGGAGGGAACGACCCTCCTTGGTGCGCCAGCCAAGGGGATGAGTCCAATCTCCTCCCCAAGTAGGATTCGCCCCCTCCCCCCCTACATGGAAAGGGGGCCCCACTTCCTTTTGGGCTTTGGTGGCCAAATTCCCTTTCTCCGATTTGGCCTTTTTAGGCCCGTTGATATTTAAATGAAATAAAAAATATTCTAAATACTTTTAGACCATTTTATATATAATTTAACATTCTTGGAAACATTTTCCAACTATATATAATTATCGGTAATACCCTGTATTACCCGATATTCACCGAAACCCTTCTGGTGACCCTGAAACGCTTGCGGGTCCTTTCGGAACTATTCTGAATAAAATAATTACAAAAATATATTCTCATCACTCTCGTCCTACTAACACTCAGCAGATTGTGATTGCCTTAAGCTTGTGACCCCATAGGTTCGGTAACTCATAGACATGAACGAAATCGTAGGTTCAATGACTGACAACGGAACCGTGGACATCTATATCAATCCCTATGAGTACACGAATGATATTGTAGTGAACTTTTGGTTATCATGTGATGTTCCCTTTGCTTCGTGATACTTTACAAAACCCATGATGCATCGGTATCCTTCTAAGTCATCACATGCTCACTATACCGAAATCCTCATTACCAGTTTTGTTCTTCTTTCCCGTTATCGTGTTCCGGCATCCCCGTGACATAGTCACCTATGTCTGGCCAGACGATGATGGATATCATCAAATTGAGAGGTCCCTAAGAATATCTCTCTATCGTTAGAGGAGCAAATCCCACTCTCGAGCTATCTAGTACCTTGTTTAACTTTCCGATGAACCTGTAAGTTGTCATTATGATCATCGTGTTACAGGTGACTTTTGAGAAACCCCAAAGTCCACCGTACGGTGAGAAGTGACTATGATACTATCATGGTCTAAGGAGAAAAAACACATGTTAACACTCCATGTTATTACAATTGATTATAGACGATATTACTCAATTCATATCAAACAAGTTTGGGTCGATTCAATGTGATAATTCTTCCAACGTCATAATCTAAATATTGTTTTAGGACTATCGTTACACTTAACGATATTCTAAGATCTGGAAAATGTGATCATCAACAACACTTGAGCTAGTCTTAGAGGCGAGACTAGGAACCTTTATTTTATCCGTTTATCATTTCACACGTGCATATGAGTTTTCCACTGAATCACAAATTCTAGGATCATAGCAGTTATAGTATTAAATATAAACATTTAAATATGAATATGAAAATATAATAATACAATATTATTGCCTCTAGGGGATATTTCCAACAGGTTCTCATGCTCTAGGCCACCAGTGTCCCACACTCCCACTCCATCCTCTTTACATATAGCTAGCTCATCGATTGAGAGTGTTACTTTGTGTGTTGGTTTTTGTATGCGGTCGATCGTGCTGCTATTTTTTATGTTAGAACGTTGTGAATTTGTTCCCCTCAAATTTTATTCAATCAAAGATATGTTTCAATTTTCTAGTAAAAAGATTAGTTTCAGTTGGCTATTATAAAGTGTATCAGTGCACTTAAAACTTACTTCAAGAACATGTAACTGAGATAAGATAATAACTGTCCAAAAAGAGATAATTGTCCAGAAAGGTCAACTCAACCCGGTGTGTGATATACTCCCTCCGTTCTACATTGTGGTGCATATAAAAAAATTACAAAAATTACAAACTTTGACCAAGTTTATAGAAGTAATTATATGTATCTAAAATATGAAACATATATATTATAAGTATATTCCTCATGGGTTATCTAATGATATTCATTTGGTATTTTAGATGTAGATATGTATCCTTGGCCAAAGTTACAAACATTGAACTTTTTGTGTGGAGGAATGCATCTTTCAGCCTCACCCAATCCTTCCAGAAATGTCAATTACTAGATTTTGAGTTGTGCTATATAGAGGACGCAAGAGATAGAGCCATCCCATGTAGAGCAGCACTACTCCACCGTTTGATATAAGGGTCGGCTGCATGTCACGCTTGTACTTTCGTGTGCACAATAGTTTCATTAGGTTTTACTAACCAAAGTGAAAGATTTCTGGGTTATACAAATAAAAGTGATTGTCAAACCCCATTCCGAGGAGGCGCTAATTCCTACGAATCAAAATTCTGATGCCGCACAACCCCTGCCCTTTAAATGTAAACACAATGCCCCGTTTCACCAACTAGCACTTCTTACATTGATCATCAAACGTCCCGGAAAATTGGACTTCTAAATCTCGATGCATAACAAAACAAGAGACCATACAGTACGATCATAAGATGACCCCTCGCCCTCCCCCCAAGACAATATCATCAACACGTGCACCATTTTAGCTCATAGTGATGGCTCATCAAGATTAGTAATTCCCTTATGGACAACATCGATACATAATACTTTTTGTTGTGATTCTGTTGTTCAAATATTGTGTGTACGCATGTGCATAAACATATATCAAAAACAACCATGATACCATATTAAGAAACAAGAACAAAGATATATTCCAACACATTTGACTTCAACTAAATAAGCACAACTTCTTAACAAGAGTCGTTCATGATACGTATTGGTGGAATCGAAATCTGAATTCACTGTCCAGCCTACCTACTCGGCCAATGGAGATACATTGTAGATATCGCTCTAAACAGACATGGAAGCTTAAGTTGCTATGGAAAATAAAGATTTTTCTTGTGAGCTTGTGTCATTTTATTTTTCTAACTAAGGACATGTTGGGGAACATAGTATTTCAAAAAATTTCCTACGATCACACAAGATCTATCTAGGAAACATAGCAACGAGCGGGGAGAGTGTGTCTACGTACCCTCATAGACCGAAAGCGGAAGCGTTTAGTAACGCGGTTGATGTAGTCGAACGTCTTCACGATCCAACCGATCAAGTACCGAACGCACGGCACCTCCGCGATCTGCACACGTTCACCTCAGTGACGTCCCTCGTACTCTTGATCCAGATGAGGCCGAGGGAGAGTTTCGTCAGCACGACGGCGTGGTGACGGTGATGATGAAGTGATTCCGGCAGGGCTTCGCCTAAGCTCTCCGAAAATATGACCGAGGTGGAAATCTGTGGAGGGGGGCACCGCACACGGCTAAGACCAATCTTGGTGTGTCTTTGGGGTGCCCCCCGCCCCCGTATATAAAGGAGGGAGGGAGGAGGTGGCCGGCCTAAGGGTGAGGCGCACCAAGGGGGAGTCCTATTAGGATTCCCAATCCTAGTAGGACTCCCCTTCCTTTTCCAAGAGGGGGAGAGAGGGAAGGAGAGAGAGGGAGAAGGAAAGAGGGGGGCGCCGCCCCCTCCCTAGTCCAATTCGGACTTGCCATGGGGGGGGGGGGGGTGCGCAGCCACCCCTTGGACTGCCTCCTCTTTTCCCGTATGGTCCAATAAGGCACATTACTTCTCCCGGTGAATTCCCGTAACTCACCGGTATTCCGAAAAATACACGAATCACTCGGAACCTTTCCGATGTCCGAATATTGCCTTCCAATATATGAATCTTTACCTCTCGACCATTTCGAGACTCCTTGTCATGTCCCCGATCTCATCCGGGACTCCGAACAAACTTCGGTCATCAAATCACATAACTCATAATACAAATCGTCATCGAACGTTAAGCGTGCGGACCCTACGGGTTCGAGAACTATGTAGACATGACCGAGACACATCTCCGGTCAATAACCAATAGCGGAACCTGGATGCTCATATTGGCTCCTACATATTCTACGAAGATCTTTATCGGTCAAACCGCATAACAACATACGTTGTTCCCTTTGTCATCGGTATGTTACTTGCCCGAGATTCGATCGTCGGTATCATCATACCTAGTTCAATCTCGTTACTGGCAAGTCTCTTTACTCATTCCGTAATGCATCATCCCGTAACTAACTCATTAGTCACATTGCTTGCAAGGCTTCATATGATGTGCATTACCGAGAGGGCCCAGAGATACCTCTCCGACAATCGGAGTGACAAATCCTAATCTCGATCTATGCCGACTCAACAAACACCTTCGGAGACACCTGTAGAGCATCTTTATAATCACCCAGTGACGTTGTGATGTTTGATAGCACACTAAGTGTCGTGGACTTGACACGGCAGATGTCCTAGCGGAAGGACGTAGTCGTGGAGCCATCGCAACTAGGTTAACTTGAAGGGGTTAAACGGGGCAAAAGACACAGAGAGTTTACCCAGGTTCGGCCCCTCTCAATGAGATAAAAGCCTACTCCTGCTTTGTGTTGTATTGCTAGGGTTTCGATTACCAGGGAGCGAATACGCTTGACCTAGTTCCCGATTGTTTTGTTACCTGTCCCTAAACCGCCGCCGGGTCGTCCCTTTATATCCACAGGTTGACGCCCGGCGGTTCACAGAATCCCGGCCGGCTCATAAACGTGTCCGACTCGGTATCCACTCTTTCCTATCTTACAATACAAGTCATATACTTATGGCGGTTTACATCTATGGGCCCTAACTCACCTTTGGGCTTTGGGCCTTCTTATTAAGTCTCCTTCGTAAGTCGCCATCTTCTATGTCTTCATGGGCTTCAATACAGGTAAACCACTATGAGCATAACCCGGCCCCTCCTGGGCGGTTTATACTCAATAGTTATATCCCCAACATTAGGCCCCAGGTTGATGTGAACTTGTTCATATCAATCTTCAATACTTGACTTAGAAAAAATCCTTCATCATCACTCCTTATGAAATTTTATAACCCGCCACGACGTCTGCTCACAGCATTGTGCTTACCCGCCATGGCGTCATCTTGCATTAATATCGCACGAGGCCCAAATCTCAGCCTCCTTGATTCCCGCGCATGCCATCTATCCATTCACCTTATAAATAGGGCCAGGGGTCCTTTTCACTTTCCCCCCTTGCCTCCTTGTCTCTGTCTTCCACCTCGCATTGCCTCAGCGCCTGAGCTCCGCCGCCGTCGTCGACCTTTGCCACTGCCTCAACAACGGCCGCTGCATCAACCTGAATCGACCAGAGTTCGTCCGCGCGCCTCCGCTACTCAACAGCCTTGGTAGGTCCTCTTCCTTCCTTTTCCCCTAGATCCCATTAGGGTTTCCACGAGTTCATCGGAGTTCATCTCGGTTCATCTTTGTTCCTCCATAGACCATGTAGTTTTTTATCTAAGTATAGTACCAATCTTGTGCGATAGCAGTTTAGCACTCATTTTTAATATCTGAACGCCTCCCCTCTGTAGGAGATCTCATCTGAGCACGTGAACTGTCCTGCTACCGCTACTTTAGGTTAGAATTTTTCTTCATTATCTAAACTGCTGTAGATCCAAAATTATAACACCAATTTGTGAAACCTGTTTTTCACCACTTAGCCATTTTCCAATTTCAGATCTATACTTTCAATATCCTTGTAGGCGGTTTAACCTCAGAAAGTAATAACCTGCCACGTACCATTAGTCCCCTTTTAAACCGCCAAGTGCTCGTCTTTGTAATTTAATAACGTCACTGTCTGGTTTAACATTTATGCATGCTTCAACACTTTCTGCTTATTAACCATGAACCTTAAACCGGCACAAATCTTTTCCAGGTTATCGTATAAATGGCCAAATCCTTTTATTCCTGTAACTGGGTTCAATCCCGGGTTACAGAAGAAGAACTGAACGGGTGTGTTGCAACCGGTGCTTTAGCGAAAAAAGAAGACATCCACTGGAGAGCCCCCGGTCCAGAAAATCCTCCTGAGCCCAAGGATGGGGAAGTGATCATTTTTGTTGATCATCTGAGTCGAGGGTTCAGCCCTCCCGGATCAAAAAATTTCCGTGGCGTGCTTCATTTCTTCCAACTTCACCCTCAAGATATTGGGCCTAACTCCGTGTCCAATATTTGCAATTTTCAAGTGTTTTGTGAAGCCTACCTGCAAGAAGAGCCCACAGTCTACCTGTTCAGAGATTTCTTCTATTTAAACCGCCGTACTGAATTTACGGATGGGCCCAATACAGAACTTGGCGGGGTTTCAATTCAGAAGAGAAAAGACGTCAGCTTCCATCAGGCTAGGCATCATAGCCATCCCCAAGATTGGAATCAAACTTGGTTCTATTGCCAGGATACATCTCCAGCTGGCGAGAATCCTCTGCCGGGTTACCGTGCTCACCGGCTTACCAATGCACATCCATTCCCCCAAAGACTCAATGCAAAGGAACGGTCCAAATATGCACCACAGCTCTCAAAGCTCAGAGCCTTTATGGTAGACGGTTTGACAGGCATTGATTTTGTCCGTTGCTGGGTATCTTGGAGCATTTTGCCTTTAAGTCGTCGCCCCGGTTTAATGTGTGAGTACACAGGGGATGTGAAAGACCCTCAACGCCACACTGATATTCAGCTGAGTGATGCTGAAATTACTGAATCTGTCAAGAAGATGTTGGATGAACCGGTGACCGACTGTAGCAAAACAGGACTTAGTCCTTTCTGCGCTTCAAATAAACCGCCAGCTGTAAGAATTGCCCCACTCCTGCTTTAATCCACATTCTTAATACTCCCTTATGATTTTTTCAATCTTTAAACAGGGTGATGATCCGTTCTGGAAGAAGAAACCGCAGGATAAACCGGCCAAAACACTTCGTGTCATGACCAAGGTCAACAAGAAGCCCGCCAAGAAGAAAAACACCGAGCCTACCGAGTTAAACATTGACGATGATAATCCGGAGTCAGAGGTAGAACTTGATTCACTTGGCTCTTTTTTCATACATCTCATTGACGATGATTTTTATCAGGACGACACAGAAGCTAGCCGCGCAAACGACATAGAGGTAACTATTCTCTCATCCGGTTCAGAACCTCTGCCCACACAGAAAACCCGACAAGCAAGCCGAAAAGTAAGATCTTCTCACCCCCTAGCTTACTTGGATCCAAACTTTCTTTTAAAGAAGCAGCAACACGAAGCTCGCAGCACAACCCGGCATAGCGGCCATGTGGTCACTTCTTCCGGTTTACCGAACTCGCCAGTTCGTAAACGCCGCCCAGAGGTCTCTTCTATTTCTGACACGTCTTATCCCAAGGCGGGTTATTTCTGACAACCTCTTAATCCGTATGATTCAAACTACCAGGGAACTTCCCTGTCATCCTCTGGCGAGTCCACAGGGACACAAATTCCAACCCTCAAAACTGTTTCTGGGTGAGCATTTTTAACTAACCCCTTGTACCTTATGCTTGATCATTATACTAACCTGTTATTTGCGTCTCTGTCAGAGCCAAGGCCAGGCCCAGCAAAAAGGCCAAATTGAACAAACCGGCTGATCACAGCGCGCCAACTGATTCGGAAAAGAACCTGGAACAGTTTGAAACAAATACTGAAGCTATTCTTGATGATCCGCCACTGCAAGATCATGACACCTTTGTTGAGCAGATGGAAATAGATCCGATAGGTCATGCTGATAAACCGCCAAGCCCAACTAAGGCTGCTGATGATAAAGCTGACGATGTTGTAGTTACCGGTGTCGGGTATACAGCCCCAGACAACCCCACTGCTCTGTCAAAACATAGTGCCAAAGAAGAATTTTCTGCTGTTGATAAGGGCAAGTGGAAGGCTGACTTGGAAAGTTATGCCCACCTCAGTGCCCAAGATATTCATTCTGGGTTTTTAAACCGTCTGTACACAAGCCATGATTATGAAGCCGGTTTACTGAACATGATGAAGGAGCGATATGAGGTAAATGCCGTTAACTCTGCATACATATTCTTCCCTTAGCCGCCAAGTTTACTGGACATAAAAGAATAGAATGTTCTGCAAACTTTCGAGAGCCATATAGATCAACTCCACTAGCCCGCAAGGGCCGGTTTATAATGTCAATATGAACCGAGACTTTAGAATAATATATCTTCAATTTCGCATGTGTAGCCCCCAAGGGTCGACTTAACAAATATGTTAAGTTGAGACTAATTATGATGTAAGGCTCAAAATTCTTACTTAGGACCTTTATAATCCGGTTGACCATCAAGCTGATAGTTGTTATGTGCTTGGGACTTGTAAATTTTTTTTTGATAAGACACAATAGACATTAGCCCCCAAGTGCCAAGTATATTACTTGTTATGTGCTTGGGACTTTGAATATGCACTGCTATGTAATTAATTACATGTCTCTTGCAGGCTGATCTTAACAAGAAGGAATCTCAAATCGCCGACCTTCAAGAAAATATCAAGTCGCAACAAACCGAGACCTCCAAAGCCAAGGAGGAACTGACCAGTGCCTTAACAGCAATGGAGAAACTGAAGGAGAGCTTTAAGAACGAGCGGGCAGGTTGGGATACAGAAAAGTCAACTCTGCTGAAGAGGGCTGAGGATGCTGAGGCTGCCCTTAAACCGGTAGCTGAAGAGCTGACTGGCTTGAAACAGCAAATAAATGCCATGACCGCTATCGTATTTGGTAAATAACTTCTTCATAAGCTTTGAACATGTATTATGTAAGAGACTGCCGGTTTACCGATGTTTTTGATGATGCAGGAACTCGCATTGCTCATCTTGGCTTAGAGATGCGGCAAAAACTGAACGGCGCCTATACACTTATAGAGCAATTATATACCGGTGTACAACGGGTTATCTGCATAGCTTCCCATAATAAACCGCCCCCAACCTTGATCAAGGAGATGTTGGAAAGGCTGGCGATGATGCCTGCACAGTTTGAAGAGCTAAAGAAGTCAGCGGCCAGGGCGGGTGCTCTTACTGCACTGACTCGGGCCAAAGCTTGGATAACTGATCTTGATCCGGCCGATGTGGGAAACGGCTACCCGAGCATAAAGGAGGACGGGTCAGAGTTTAATTACGACGACCTCAGAGCCTTGACGAGGGAAATGCGCCCATTGGCCAGCAAATTGGCTGAAGAAATCGATCTTTCACATTATCAGTCGATTTATGATGCCAACAACAAGAGAGTTAACGCGCCAACATATGATGCTCCAAATCTTATTCCTCCAATCCGTAAGCATACCTATGCCCCTAATGTTGACCCCTCCACACTTATAAGTGATGAAGCTGTATTCAAGGCCTTAACTGGGATCGATTGGACCACCATTGACTTCCAGCCATTGGGTAGAGAGGAGGAAGATGAACCGGCGCTGGACGATCTGCAACCTTCAAGTCAGCCAGGCCAGGACTCGTAAACCAGGGGCTGGTTTAGCAGCTGCTTCCTTTAATACTTGTTAAAACAATTATTCTTTTGAGCACCAAACGCCTTGTAATAGGCTAGCTTAAACTCTTTTTCTGCTATGCCATCGTGCATATTTACTTTGCATGACACTGCTAATCCACCATGTTAAGATATGCCACTTATGCTTATAATATTAACAATGTGGAATCTGCTCCTGCATGCAAAGGATTAAAGGTGTCCTGGCGGTTTACCGCTGGACGGGTCATAACGCCCAAATATAAAACCATGGAAACTAACATAGCTTGTACCCAAGGCTGGACTTTAAGAATAACCAAATTTGAAATATATCATACATGTGATATTTGATCACACTGTTGGTTTACCAAACTGGTGTAGTAAGGGAAGAACCCAAACTTTGAGCACTCGTGATCATCATAGATTTGCTTGGCTTATGAACAAAACCAGGCCGGGTTAATAAACACCGGATATTATCTTATCTCATACTGGCGACTTATAGTCAAAAGCTAGGCCGGGTTAATAAACACCGGATGAATTATGATCATAAAGCGTTATAAGCCTCATCAAATAAACCTCAAAAACTGTGGAATAAAACAAACAAAAAAACGAGGTTTTTCATGTGCTGCCAGGACGAAAATCGAGTGCTTTCACGGGCCGCACAGCCACAGAGTTAAACCTATATACAAACCTTATAAGATGGACCTCACATAACCAATCGTCATTTTAACTTTGACAAGTTCAGGGTCTGTATAAGATTGACTTGTCAAACATTCGGCGGGTCATTCCAGGAATACCTGGGCGGAGTGGCTTACTTAAAAAGGCAGGATAACCCGGGGTTTTAGGTGAATACACCTGGCTTTTAAGCCTATTACAAGGGTTATACAAACTCTTTGTTCTTTAGAATCAAGGAGCCCCCAAGTAATATTTTTGAGCTATGCTCAAGGGGCACCTATGTTTGAGCTGTGATTTTGCAACAGACTCTCTTTGGTACCTTTAACCTGGGTAGCAAGCCCCCAAGTTTTTTTTTCAGTTGGCTTATAAGCCGGTTCAAAGGGTAATCATAACTTCGCTCATAAGCCGGAAGCCCCCAAGTAACCAAAAACTCATTAAGAAAAGACGACAGAGGCCCTGCTTTAGCAGGGGTGCCGATTTAATATATACATTGTCAAAAATATGTACATCAGAAGAGCCAATGGCTCAGGTGTAGTAAGGCCGAAGATGAGCAATATTCCACGGCCGGCGAGTCTCTTCCTCCGACGTGCGTGAGTCCTTGTGGTCTCGAACATCAATAAGGTAGTATGACCCGTTGTTCAGATTCTTGCTGACCACAAAGGGTCCTTCCCAAGGTGGGGATAACTTGTGCATATCAGTCTGATCCTGGATAAGCCGGAGCACCAAGTCGCCTTCTTGAAAGGCTCTGGTCTTGACCCGACGGCTGTGATAACGATGTAGATCTTGGTGGTAAATCGCCGAACGAGCCGCTGCGAGATCACGCGCCTCGTCTAACAGGTCAAGTGCATCCTGACGTACCTTTTCATTATCAGCTTCAACGTAAGCCGCCACCCGGGGGTGAGTCGTGACGGATGGCACTGGGGAGAATCGCCTCTGCTCCATAAACCATGAAAAAAGGCGTGTAACCCGTAGATCTGTTGGGCGTTGTGTTGATGCTCCATAGCACTGAGGGTAACTCCTCTACCCAACAACCCGGCGTCCTCTGTAAGGGAACCATAAGCCGGGGCTTGATGCCTCTCAGAATCTCTTGATTGGCTCTCTCAGCTTGACCATTAGATTGGGGGTGAGCCACCGACGATACATCAAGCCGGATATGCTCACGTTGACAAAATTCTTTCATAGCACCCTTGGAGAGATTAGTGCCATTGTCTGTTACAATGCTGTGTGGAAAGCCAAAACAGAAGATCACCTTCTTCATAAATTGAACCGCCGTTGCTGCATCACACTTACTGACTGGCTCTGCCTCTACCCACTTAGTGAATTTATCAACCGCCACCAAGAGGTGGGTCTTTTTATCCTTGGACCTCTTAAAAGGTCCAACCATATCAAGCCCCCAAACTGCAAACGGCCAAGTGATTGGAATCATTCTCAACTCCTGAGCCGGAACATGAGCTCGACGTGAAAACTTCTGACAACCGTCACATTTTTTGACCAAGTCCTCAGCATCAGCATGAGCCGTCAGCCAATAAAAACCGTGACGAAAAGCCTTGGCTACAAGATATTTAGAGCCGGTGTGATGACCACAATCTCCTTCATGGATCTCACGCAGAATCTCACAGCCTTCTTCAGGAGAAACACAACGCTGAAACGCCTCGGTAACACTGCAATGGTGCAGCTCTCCATTGATAATTGTCATTGACTTGATCCGCCGGGTTATTTGCCTGGCCATGGTTTCATCCTCAGGTAACTTGCCCCGGGTCATATATGCCAAATATGGAACTGTCCAATCAGGAATAACATGAAGAGCCGCCACCAACTGAGCTTCCGGGTCAGGAATAGCCAAATCCTCCTCTGTAGGTAACTTGACCGACGGGTTATGCAAAACGTCAAGAAAGACATTAGGTGGCACCGGTTTACGTTGAGAACCCAACCGGCTTAAGGCATCAGCCGCTTCATTTTTCCTCCGATCAACATGTTCAACTTGATAACCCTTGAAGTGACCAGCAATAACATCCACCTCTCGTCGATAAGCCGCCATGAGGGGATCCTTAGAATCCCAAGTACCAGAGACTTGTTGAGCCACCAAACCTGAGTCACCAAAGCACCTTACCCGGCTTAAGTTCATCTCCTTAGCCTTTCGAAGACCATGGAGCAAGGCCTCATATTCAGCTGCATTGTTAGTACAAGGGAACATCAAACGGAGAACCTAACAAAATTTATCACCTCGAGGGGAAGCAAGCACAACTCCAGCCCCCGAGCCCTCCAATTGCCTGGACCCATCAAAGTGAATAGTCCAATACGTGTTATCTGGTTTTTCCTCAGGCATCTGCAGCTCTGTCCAGTCATTGATGAAATCCACCAGTGCTTGAGACTTGATGGCCGTGCGAGGCATATACTTCAAACCATGAGGCCCAAGTTCAATGCCCCATTTGGTAACCCGGCCTATTGCTTCCCTATTTTCTATGATATCTCCTAAAGGAGCAGAGCTAACCACAGTAATGGGGTGACCCTGAGAATATTGCTTGAGCTTCCGGCTTGCCATGAAAACCCCATATACAAGTTTCTGCCAATGTGGGTATCTCTGTTTGGACTCAATAAGCACTTCGCTGATATAATAAACCGGCCGTTGAACCGGATATTCCTTGCCTGCGTCTTTCCTTTCAACCACAATAGGCACAATGATAGCCCGGCTATTAGCAGCCACATATAACAACAACGGCTCCTTATCAACGAGCGCAGCTAGGACCGGCGGCTCAGCCAGCTGCTTCTTAAGCGCCTCAAATGCCTCATTAGCAGCGTTACCCCAGACGAAGTCATCTGTCTTTTTCATCATCTGATACAAAGGGATGGCCTTCTCAGCGAGGCGGCTTTTAAACCGGCTTAGCGCCGCAATATGACCCACCAGACGTTGAACATCATTGATACACGCCGGTTTAGCCAGAGAAGTAATGGCTTTGATCTTCTCCGGATTAGCTTCAATGCCCCTGTTAGACACCAGAAAACCCAAAAGCTTGCCCACCGGCACACCAAAAACACACTTGGCCGGATTAAGCATCATCTTATAAACTCAGAGATTATCAAAGGTTTCCTTCAAGTCATCTATCAACGTCTCCTTCTTTCTAGATTTCACCACCATATCATCCACATAAGCATGAACATTGCGTCCAATCTGATTATGAAGACAATTCTGCACACATCGCTGGTAAGTCGCCTGGGCACTCTTGAGCCCAAAAGGCATAGACACATAGCAGAAGGCTTCAAAGGGAGTTATGAAAGTTATCTTCTCCTGGTCCTTAACTGCCATCTTGATCTGATGATAACCAGAATAAGCATCCAAAAAACTCAAACGCTCACAACACGCCGTAGCATCAATAATCTGATCAATACGAGGGAGAGCAAAAGGATCAGCTGGACAAGCCTTGTTTAAATCTGTGTAGTCCACACACATGCGCCAAGTGCCGTTCTTCTTAAGTACCAGCACCGGGTTAGCCAACCACTCAGGATGAAAAACTTCAACAATAAACCCAGGCGCCAAGAGCCGGGCTACCTCCTCACCAATGGCCTTACGCCTTTCTTCATTGAAACGACGAGAAACTGCTTGACCGGTTTAAACTGGGATCAATATTGAGAGTGTGCTCAGCGAGTTCCCTTGGTACACGTGGCATGTCAGAAGGTTTCCATGCAAAGATGTCCCGGTTCTCGCGGATGAACTCGATGAGCGCGCTTTCCTATTTCGGATCCATATTAGCACTGATGCTGAACTGCTTGGATGAATCGCCAGGAACAAAATTAACCATCTTAGTGTCATCTGCCGATTTAAACCTCAAAACTGGATCATGCTCTGTAGTTGGCTTTTTCAAAGACGTCATATCCGCCTGATCAACATTGTCCTTGTAAAATTTTAACTCCTCCGTTGCATAAACCGACTCAGCATAAGCCGCATCACCCTCTTAACATTCCAAGGCTATCCTTCGGCTCCCATGTACTGTGATGGTCCCCTTGTAACCCGGCATCTTGAGCTGCAGATAAACATAACAAGGCCGTGCCATGAACTTGGCATAAGCCGGCCGTCCAAACAGAGCGTGATACGGGCTGTGAATTTTGAATACTTCAAAGGTCAATGTCTCTGACCTAGAGTCATGATCATCTCGAAAGGCAACTTCCAGAGCTATCTTACCAACAGGGTACGCCGACTTACCAGGCACCACACCATGGAAAACTGTATTCAACGGTTTAAGATTTTTATCTGTCAACCCCATGTGACGGAAAGTTTCGTAATAAAGGATATTGATGCTGCTCCCTCCGTCCATGAGTACCTTGGTAAACTTATACCCTCCAACCTGTGGTGCAACCACCAATGCTAGGTGACCCGGATTATCAACCCGGGGCGGGTGATCTTCCCGACTCTACACGATGGGCTGCTCGGACCAGCGCAAGTAACGGGGAACCGCCGGTTTAACGGCGTTCACTGCCCTTTTGTGAAGCTTCTGATCCCGTTTGCAAAAATTTGTGGTGAAGACGTGGTACTACCCACTATTCAACTGCTTTGGGTTACTCTGATACCCAGATTGCCGCTGCTGATTCCCCTGACCTGACTGTTGATGGTAGCCACCCTGATTGCCTTGATTGCCCTGATTACCTTGGAATCCAGAACTAGAACCGCCACTGCCGTAACCCGGCCCATGAGAACCAGACCCTGAACCACCACCCGGTCCATGATTGTCTTGAAAAAGATTGTAATTTTATACTCTTTCAAGATGTAGCAATCCTTCCAGAGGTGGCCAGACGGTCTTTCTAGTGTCCCATGCCTTGGGCAGGGCTGATTTAGCATCTGCTCAAGATTAAAGCCTGACCCTCCGGCCCGTGGGGGCGATTTATCTTTACGACGCTGGCCATTATTCTGTGCATTGGTGTTAGCCACAAAGTCCAAACTATTATCAGCTTTGCGCTTACCATTGCCTCCCTGATTCGCTGGATTATGCTGCTGTCCTCTGGTGCTGCTGCTCTTCTTTCCCTTTCCCGGCTTGTCATCATCAGACTCGGGGTCCTTGGTACCATCAGAGTCAGCGTACTTAACCAGAGCCGTCATCAGCTCTCCCATGTCATTGCAGTGGCGCTTGAGCCGACCCAACTTCTGCTTAAGAGGCGTAAACCGGCAATTCTTCTCCAACATTATGACCGCTGAACCGGCATTGATGCGATCCGATGAATGTAAGATGGTCGAAACTCGGCGCACCCAATGGGTTGTGGACTCACCCTCTTCTTGGACACAGGCATTCAGATCCACAATTGACATCGGCTGCTTGCACGTATCTTTGAAATTCTGGATAAACCGGACTTTTAACTCGGCCCATGACCGAACGGAGTTGGCAGGGAGCCCCTTCAACCAAGTGCGAGCCGTTCCATCCAACATCAGGGGAAAATATTTGGCACATGCCGCATCGCTAACATCTAGCAATTCCATGGCCATCTCATAACTCTCGATCCATGCTTCAGGAGGTAAATCGGCTGTATAGTTAGGCACCTTGCAAGGACCCTTAAAATTCTTGGGCAGACGCTCATTACATATGGCCGGCACTAAACATGGTACGCCCAAATTCCTAAAGGTTACACCTGGCTCCACCGAAGTTGTCGGACGAACCGGAGAAGGTTGACGGGCCGCATATTGCGCCGCCAGCTCGGCCTCTCGACGCGCTCTACCTTGATCCACCACGTTCTGAGCATCAGCACCACCGCCCGCCGGGTTATGCCCACGAGGCTGGTTATGGTTCCGCCCACTGCTTGACACAGCTGGTTCATCAATATGCCTACTGTAACTCCGGCTTGGGCGAGGGGTGGAATGAATCCGGCTGCGACTGTAAGAATAAGCCTGCTGCTGAACCAATGATGTCTGAAGGAGCTCTCTAGCCCTCCGCATCTCAACCGCCGTTGGAGACTCGCCTCCAACCGGGATAGCCGCCAATCGTGACGCCGCAGCGATCATGTTATCCAAAGGGTTATAGTTATGACCCGGTGGTGTTGGCATGTGTTGCGGCGGGATATTGTTCTGACGAGGCAAATCCGTGGTGTGCGGCTGAACCAGCGCTCCCGTCCCAGGCATTTCAACCCGGTCTGCCACTGGCGGGTTACTGGTTCCTGCTCCTGGCGTGTTAAAGAGGTTCCTTGCCTTGTAAACCGGTGGCAGGAAAGACTGATGCCTCCTCCTCATGACTTCGTTTGAAGCGTTCTGATCTAGCATGAGCCGGTAAGACTCCGACTGAATCTGCTGCGCCTGTGCATCCAACGTAACCCGCTCCGCAGCCATCCTGGCATCTTCAGCTGCCAGGTCTTCCTTAGCTTGAGCTATCTGATCTCGCAATTTCACGACTTCCGCGTTATGCTGATCTTGATTACCCGGGTTAACCTCCGTCATCAGCAGTGTTGCCAAGGCGTCTAGTAACCCGGACAAGACTTGAGCCGACGGGCGCGCAGGGCCTCCTGCCCCGGCTGCCGTCGCCGCTGCTGACCCGGAAATCAATGCCGCTACAGTTGAAGAGTGCTGCATTGGCTGCGTACCGGCCATGAAGATTGCAACCTGGTTCGGCGGCTCTTAGGGGTCCGGAATACTATCGCCATCGGAACAGCCCCCAAGCCGACGGTCTTGCAGTTTGTACAATGACTCGGTTTCACCGGTGGATGACTCGCCATCAGAATAGACAACTGTCTCACCGTCAAATACCGATTTATCCTCAGATCCCGCACCATTGATGAATCCCAAGAAGGCACGACTCATGGCGGGCTGAACTCGGGCGGGTTTTGCATGCTGAGCCGTCTAGATGATGTTGGTGCAGGTTTCCGGCTCAGGGCCCGGTTCACCGATCTTGCCAATGAAGACGTGAATTCCACCGAAGGGGACCCGGTATCCGTACTCTATTGAGCCAGCCTCGGGGCCCCAGCCTTCGTCGTCGATGTAGAGCTTGCCGCGACGACTCTTGGTCATCCGGCCCACAGCGTAACCCTTGATCCCTTCGAAGTTGCCCTTCAAGAACTCGAAACCACCGTGCGCTGGCCCCACGGTGGGCGCCAATTGTCGTGGACTTGACACAGCAGATGTCCTAGCGGAAGGACTTAGTCGTGGAGCCATCGCAACTAGGTTAACTTGAAGGGGTTAAATGGGACAAAAGACACAGAGAGTTTACCCAGGTTCGGCCCCTCTCAATGAGGTAAAAGCCTACTCTTGCTTTGTGTTGTATTGCTAGGGTTTCGATTACCAGGGAGTGAATACGCTTGACCTAGTTCCTGATTGTTTGTTACCTGTCCCTAAACCGCCGCCGGGTCGTCCCTTTATATCCACAGGTTGACGCCCGGCGGTTCACAGAATCCCGGCCGGCTCATAAACGTGTCCGGCTCGGTATCCACTCTTTCCTATCTTACAATACAAGTCATATACTTATGGCGGTTTACATCTATGGGCCCTAACTCCCCTTTGGGCTTTGGGCCTTCTTATCAAGTCTCCTTCATAAGTCGCCATCTTCTATGTCTTCATGGGCTTCAATACAGGTAAACCACTATGAGCATAACCCGGCCCCTCCGGGGCGGTTTATACTCAATAGTTATATCCCCAACACTAAGTGTTCCTCCGGTATTCAGGAGTTGCATAATCTCATAGTCGTAGGAACTTGTATAAGTCATGAAGAAAGCAATAGCAACAAACTAAATGATCATCGTGCTAAGCTAACGGATGGGTCTTGTCAATCACATCATTCTCTAATGATGTGATCCCAATCATCAAATGATAACTCATGTCTATGGCTAGGAAACTTAACCATCTTTGACTAACGAGCTAGTCAAGTAGAGGCATACTAGTGACACTCTGTTTGTCTATGTATTCACACATGTATTAAGTTTCCGGTTAATACAATTCTAGCATGAATAATAAACATTTATCATGATAGAAGGAAATATAAATAACAACTTTATTATTGCCTCTAGGGCATATTTCCTTCAGTCTCCCACTTGCACTAGAGTCAATAATCTAGTTCACATCGCCATGTGATTTAACACCAATAGTTCACATCTTCATGTCATTAACACCCATAGTTCACATCGCCATGTGACCAACACCCAAAGGGTTTACTAGAGTCAATAATCAAGTTCACATCGCTATGTGATTAGCACCCAAAGAGTACTAAGGTGTGATCATGTTTTGCTTGTGAGAGAGGTTTAGTCAACGGGTCTGCCATTTTCAGATCCGTATGTATTTTGCAAATTTCTATGTCTACAATGCTCTGCATGGAGCTACTCTAGCTAATTTCTCCCACTATCAATATGTATCTAGATTGAGACTCAGAGTCATCCAGATCAGTGTTAAAGTTTGCATCGATGTAACTCTTTACGATGAACTCTTTATCACCTCCATAACCGAGAAATATTTCCTTAGTCCTCTTAGGTAACTAAGGATAACTTTGACCGCTATCCAGTGATCCACTCCTGGATCACTATCGAACCTCCTTGCTAAACTCATAGCAAGGCACACAACTGGTCTGGTACATAGCATGGCATACTTTATAGAACCTATGACTGAGGCATAGGGAATGACTTTCATTCTCTTTCTATCTTCTGCCGTGGTCGGGTTTTGAGTGTTACTCAATTTTACACCTTGTAACACAGGCAAGAACTCCTTCTTTGACTGATCCATTTTGAACTTCTTAAAAAACTTGTCAAGGTATGTGCTTTGTGAAAGTCCTATTAAGCGTCTCGATCTATCCCTATAGATCATGATGCTCAATACTTAAGCAGCTTCACCGAGGCCTTTTTATTGAATTTTTTTTATTCAAGTATCCTTTTATGCTATCCATAAATTCTATATCATTTCCAATCAACAATATGTCATCCACATATAATATCAGAAATGCTACAAAGCTCCCACTCACTTTCTTGTAAATACAGGCTTCACCGTAAGTTTGTATAAAACCATATGCTTTGATCACTTCATCAAAGCATATATTCCAACTCCGAGATGCTTGCACCAGTCGATAGATGGATCCCTGGAGCTTGCACATTTTGTTAGCACCTTTAGGATTGACAAAACCTTCTGGTTGCATCATATACAACTTCTTCTTTAAAAATTCCATTAAGGAATGTAGTTTTGACATCCATTTGCCACATTTCATAAAATGCGGCAATTGCTAACATGATTCGGATAGACTTTAAGCATCGATACGAGTGAGAAAATCTCATCGTAGTCAACACCTTGAACTTGTCGAAAAACTTCTGCGACAATTCGAGCTTTGTAGATAGTAACACTACCATCAGCGTCTATCTTCCTCTTGAAGATCCATTTATTCTCAATGGCTTGCCGATCATCGGGCAAGTCAACCAAAGTCCACACTTTGGTCTTATACATGGATCCCATCTCAGATTTCATAGCCTCAAGCCATTTCACGGAATCTGGGCTCATCATCACTTCCTCATAGTTCGTAGGTTCGTCATGGTCTAGTAACATGATTTCCAGATCAAGATTACCGTACCACTCTGGTGCGGAACGTACTCTGGTTTACCTACGAGGTTCGGTAGCAACTTGATCCGAAGTTTCATGATCATCATCATTAACTTCCTCACTAATTGGTGTAGGCATCACTGGAACTGATTTCTGTGGTGAACTACTTTCCAATTCGGGAGAAGGTACAATTACCTCATCAAGTTCTACTTTCCTCCCACTCACTTCTTTCGAGAGAAACTCCTTCTCTAGAAAGGATCCATTCTTTAGCAACGAATATCTTGCCTTCGGATCTGTGATAGAAGGTGTACACAACACTCTCCTTTGGGTATCCTATGAAGGCGCATTTCTCCGATTTGGGTTTGAGCTTTATCAGGTTGAAACTTTTCACATAAGCATTGCAACCCCAAACTTTAAGAAACGACAGCTTAGGTTTCTTGCCAAACCACAGTTCATATGGTGTCATCTCAACGGATTTAGATGGTGCCCTATTTAACGTGAATGCAGCTGTCTCTAATGCATAACCCCAAAACAATAGTGGTAAATCGGTAAGAGACATCATAGATTGCACTATATCCAATAAAGTACGATTATGACGTTCAGACACACCATTATGCTGTGGTGTTCCAGGTGGCATGAGTTTGTGAAACTATTCCATATTGTTTTAATTGAAGACCAAACTCGTAACTCAAATATTCTCCTCCACGATCGGATCGTAGAAACTTTATTTTCTTGTTAGGATGATTTTCCACTTCACTCTGAAATTCTTTGAACTTTTCAAATGTTTCAGACTTATGTTTCATCAAGTAGATATACCCATATCTGCTCAAATCATCTGTGAAGGTCAGAAAATAACGATACCCACCGCGAGCCTCAATATTCATCGGACCGCATACATCGGTATGTATTATTTCCAATAAATCTGTTGCTCGCTCCATTGTTCCGGAGAACGGAGTTTTAGTCATCTTGCCCATGAGGCATGGTTTCGCAAGTACCAAGTGATTCATAATCAAGTGATTCCAAAAGTCCATCAGTATGGAGTTTCTTCATGCGCTTTACACCAATATGACCCAAACGGCAGTGCCACAAATAAGTTGCACTATCATTATCAACTCTGCATCTTTTGGTTTCAATATTATGAATATGTGTATCACTACGATCGAGATTCAATAAACCATTTATATTGAGTGTATGACCATAGAAGGTTTTATTCATTTAAACAAAACAACAATTATTCTCTGACTTAAATGAATAACCGTATCGCAATAAACATGATCCAATCATATTCATGCTCAACGCAAATACCAAATAACATTTATTTAGGTCCAACACTAATCCCGAAGGTAGAGGGAGTGTGCGATGGTGATCTTATCAACCTTGGAATCACTTCCAACACACATCGTCACCTCGTCATTAACTAGTCTCTGTTCATTTTGCAACTCCTGTTTCGAGTTACTAATGTTAGCAACTGAACCAGTATCAAATACCCAGGGGCTACTATGAACACTAGTAAAATACACATCAATAACATGTATATCAAATATACCTTTGTTCACTTTGCCATCCTTCTTATACGCCAAATACTTGGGGCAGTTCCGCTTCTAGTGAGCAGTCTCTTTGCAGTAGAAGCACTCAGTTTCAGGCTTAGGTCCAGACTTGGGCTTCTTCCCGGGAGTAGCAACTTGCTTGCTATTCTTCTTGAAGTTCCCCTTCTTCCCTTTGCCTTTTTTCTTGAAACTAGTGGTCTTGTTAACCATCAACACTTGATGCTCTTTCTTGATTTCTACCTTCGTTGATTTCAGCATCACGAAGAGCTCGGGAATCATTTTTGTCATCCCTTGCATATTATAGTTCATCACGAAGTTCCAGTAACTTGGTGATAGTGACTAGAGAATTCTGTCAATTACTTTCTTATCCGGAAGATTAACTCCCACTTGATTCAAGCAACTGTAGTACTTAGACATTCTGAGCACATGCTCACTGATTGAGCTATTCTCCTCCATCTTGTAGCTATAGAACTTATTAGAGACTTCATATCTCTCAATCCGGGCATTTGCTTGAAATATTAACTTCAACTCCTGGAACATCTCATATGCTCCATGACGTTCAAAACGTCGTTGAAGTCCCGGTTCTAAGCCGTAAAGCATGGTGCACTAAACTATCAAGTAGTCATCATACCAGGCTTGTCAAACGTTCATAACGTCTGCATCTGCTCCTGCAATAGTTCTGTCACCTAGCGGTGCATCAAGGACATAATTCTTCTGTGCAGCAATGAGGATAAACCTCAGATCACGGAACCAGTCCGCATCATTGCTACTGTCATCTTTCAACTTAGTTTTCTCTAGGAACATATCAAAAATAAAACAGGGGAGCTATACGCGAGCTATTGATCTACAACATAATTTGCAAATACTACCAGGACTAAGTTCATGATAAATTAAAGTTTAATTAATCATATTACTTAAGAACTCCCACTTAGATAGACATCCCTCTAATCATCTAAGTGATCACGTGATCCAAATCAACTAAACCATGTCCAATCATCATGTGAGATGGAGTAGTTTTCAATGGTGAACATCACTATGTTGATCATATCTACTATATGATTCATGTTCGACCTTTCGGTCTCAGTGTTCCGAGGCCATATCTGCATATGCTAGGCTCGTCAAGTTTAACCCGAGTATTCCGCATGTGCAAAACTGTCTTGCACCCGTTGTATTTGAACGTAGAGCCTATCACACCCGATCATCACGTGGTGTCTCGGCACGAAGAACTTTCGCAATGGTGCATACTTAGGGAGAACACTTATACCTTGAAATTTAGTAAGGGATCATCTTATAATGCTACCGCCGTACTAAGCAAAATAAGATGCATAAAAGATAAACATCACATGCAATCAAAATATGTGACATGATATGGCCATCATCATCTTGTGCTCATGATCTCCATCACCGAAGCATCGTCATGATCTCCATCGTCACCGGTGAGACACCTTGATCTCCATCGTAGCATCATTGTCGTCTCGCCAATTTATTGCTTCTACGACTATCGCTACCGCTTAGTGATAAAGTAAAACAATTACATGGCGATTGCATTGCATACAATAAAGCGACAACCATATGGCTCCTGCCAGTTGCCGATAACTCTGTTAAAAAACATGATCATCTCATACAACAAATTATATCTCATCATGTCTTGACCATATCACATCACAAGCATACCCTGCAAAAACAAGTTAGACGTCCTCTACTTTGTTGTTGCAAGTTTTACGTGGCTGCTACGGGCTTCTAGCAAGAACCGTTCTTACCTATGCATCAAAACCAAAATGTGGTGTAGTGATTGCTTTTTGATCTTCTAAAAGAACCCTCTTCATTGAAACCGATTCAACTAAAGTGAGAGAGACAGACACCCGCTAGTCACCTTTAAGCAACAAGTGCTCGCAGCGGTGAAACTAGTCTCGCGTAAGCGTACGCGTAATGTCGGTCCGGGCCACTTCATCTCACAATACCGCTGAACCAAGTAACAACTAGTAACGGCAAGCAATATGTATACACCAACGCCCACAACTCCTTTGTGTTCTACTCATGCAAATAACATCTATGCATAGACCTGGCTCGGATGCCATTGTTGGGGAACGTAGTATTTCAAAAAAATTCCTACGATCACACAAGATCTATCTAGGAGAAGCATAGCAACGAGCGGGGAGAGTGTGTCTATGTACCCTCATAGACCGAAAGCGGAAGCGTTTAGTAACGCGGTTGATGTAGTCGAACGTCTTCGCGATCCAACCGATCAAGTACCAAACGCACGGCACCTCCGTGATCTGCACACGTTCAGCTCGGTGACGTCCATCGTACTCTTGATCCAGCTGAGGCCGAGGGAGAGTTTCGTCAGCACGATGGCGTGGTGACTGTGATGATGAAGTGATTCCGGCAGGGTTTCGCCTAAGCTCTCCGAAAATATGACCGAGGTGGAAATCTGTAGAGGGGGGCACTGCACACGGCTAAGACCAATCTTGGTGTGTCTTTGGGGTGCCCCCCGCCCCTGTATATAAAGGAGGGAGGGAGGAGGTGGCCGGCCTAAGGGGGAGGCGCACCAAGGGGGAGTCCTATTAGGATTCCCAATCCTAGTAGGACTCCCCTTCCTTTTCCAAGAGGGGGAGAGAGGGAAGGAGAGAGAGGGAGAAGGAAAGATGGGGGGCGCCGCCCCCTCCCTAGTCCAATTCGGACTTGCCATTGGGGGGGGGGGGCGCAGCCATCCCTTGGACTGCATCCTCTTTTCCCGTATGGCCCAATAAGGCCCATTACTTCTCCCGGTGAATTCCCTTAACTCCCCGGTATTCCGAAAAATACCCGAATCACTCGGAACCTTTCCGATGTCCGAATATAGCCTTCCACTATATGAATCTTTACCTCTCGACCATTTCGAGACTCCTCGTCATGTCCCCGATCTCATTCGGGACTCCGAACAAACTTCGGTCATCAAATCACATAACTCATAATACAAATCGTCATCGAACGTTAAGCGTGCGGACCCTACGGGTTCGTGAACTATGTAGACATTACCGAGACACATCTCCGGTCAATAACCAATAGCGGAACCAGGATGCTCATATTGGCTCCTACATATTCTACGAAGATCTTTATCGGTCAAACCGCATAACAACATACGTTGTTCCCTTTGTCATCGGTATGTTACTTGCCCGAGATTCGATCGTCGGTATCAACATACTAGGTTCAATCTCGTTACTGGCAAGTCTCTTTACTCGTTCCATAATGCATCATCTCGTAACTAACTCATTAGTCACATTGCTTGCAAGGCTTCATATGATGTGCATTACCGAGAGGGCCTAGAGATACCTCTCCGACAATCGGAGTGACAAATCCTAATCTCGATCTATGCCAACTCAACAAACACCTACGGAGACACTTGTAGAGCATCTTTATAATCACCCAGTTACGTTGTGACGTTTGATAGCACACTAAGTGTTCCTCCGGTATTCGGGAGTTGCATAATCTCATAGTCATAGGAACTTGTATAAGTCATGAAGAAAGCAATAGCAACAAACTAAACGATCATCGTGCTAAGCTAACGGACGGGTCTTGGCAATCACATCATTCTCTAATGATGTGATCCCGTTCATCAAATGAAAACTCATGTCTATGGCTAGGAAACTTAACCATCTTTGATTAACGAGCTAGTCAAGTAGAGGCATACTAGTGACACTCTGTTTGTCTATGTATTCACACATGTATTAAGTTTCCGGTTAATACAATTCTAGCATGAATAATAAACATTTATCATGATATAAGGAAATATAAATAACAACTTTATTATTGCCTCTAGGGCATATTTCCTTCAGGATAATGTAGCTAAATGGCACTGGCATGATGATTCACCATAATTTCTTGAATGCTTTATTTCATGGTTGCCTTGGCAAGTTGTGCATAGCTTTTAGCATCACTTCCCTCACGACATGTCTTATATTTTTGGAGTCTTGATTCATGGGAGTTTCACAAGTTTCTTCGTTCCATTATTTATGTGGGTTCCGTAATTATTTATCGTATATTTTGATACGCCGTAAGTACATTGTACTTGACGAGAAAATATGTATACTCTTTCACAAGTAGTGTTCTCATGTATCAACTAGTTGTGATCTTAATGTTTGAAGGTGCCTCCCATGTAAATAGGGGCAATGCGATTTAAGTTGCTTCCCAGAGAAATTATGCCCTGATTTGGGTGGAGCGTGTAATAGGTTACAACATGTTTAATCTTTATATGCGTGCTACTTGTGAGCTGCGTTGGGATTTTTACCGAAGTGGAGAGGAGATGCGGTATAGTAGAGATGAGTATTTCCCTCAGTGAGAACCAAGGTTTATCGAACCAATATGAGAATCACGCAATGCCTCATGAACAACACTTACACACAGAAAGCAAATACTTGCACCCAATGCGGGCCAGAGGGTTGTCAATCCCCTTGAACTTGTTACTTGCAAGGATTAAATTTTGTATAGATAGATAGATAACTGCAAAATAAAATAAAACTAAATAAATTGCAGCAAGATATTTATAGATTTTACTTGCACAAATCCCCATGCGTTGCAACGGGAGAGAAAAACACCGCACTTCCCTAACCCAATGGCACAGGACCCTCCTTCTCCTCCCATGACCCACCGCCAGACATTATGACATCAACAAACTCTTCGAAATCTTCCATGCTATCATTAAATTATATGTTGCGTAAAAACATAAACGTGAAAGTATTTCGTAAGTGTATGAAAGGTATGTGCAATTTAACTCACTAAAATATCTTCCTGGTTGCGAGTATCTCTTCACATCTTTGTTGGCGTTGCTTAGTGATGCCCAATAAATATTGCATTATAACAAAAATAGTTAATTCCATTTTAGTACAATGTATTTGCTTCACTACGATGGCAACACAAATTTCTATGAACTAGTGTTCGGTAGGTTTACGGACTGTGTAGTATAGCACTATTCGTGTCTAATGATATTGGGAGCATTGTACAAAAATCCTTAAACCATGGATAATATAATAGAGAAAAGTATGGAGTTTGTGTGGCACACATGGAATCTGAGTCTGACTCTTTGTACTTTGGTGACGGGCGAACCAAAACACAAAACCTGCACTGTGTGCCACTATGTGCCATCTTTTCTATTCAACTCCGACAAACATCACAAATAAGATTACTCTCATCTCTAGTAACATTGTGAAATTAATGTTGTTTCACTAAATCTAAAATACAAATATCTAGGTTCGTGTTTGTTTTTGCAGAAAAAATTTGTCAAACTTGCAAAACTTGTTAGGTTTTCTTGCTTTTTGCAAGTTAATTTTACTTGTGTCGGGTGTGTAGATGATTTGAAAACTACGATTCCTAGCCATTCAGCGTGGATGCTGAGCTATCTCAGAAACAAAGAAAACTATGACTCCTATGGCATGAAGATATAGAAAAGAGCTTAATTCAAGTATAAAGGAAACCTTTAGCCATTTTGCATCGGGAGAAAAATTGACGTATATATATTATTAGGTGGAAGCATTAGCCCTTATGTTATAAATCAATCATTACATGCGAGTATACAATCCCATTTCAACGTGCGCATTTGAGAAATCAGTTGTCTTAAAGCAACAATCAAACGCCTATTTTAACTACGGCTCTCTTTTTCATTATAATTCTCAGAAAAATATTGTACACGTGAACATTTTTTATTGTGATTTAGACAACATAATTTGCTGGTGTTAAACAGTCCCAATATAATTTACTCTTCAGTTAATTTGACGTCAACATTCCACTTGCCTGACGCCATGTGTAGCTCCTTATTTTGTACTAATCCTTGAGCTACTTGCATTCATGGACGGGGTAAACTACGTGCGGGCGGGTAATAATATACACGTGGGCTCTTTATTTTTCTCTCTTTCCTTCTTATAGTGGGACGGTTTCCCACTTTCCTATTTTTCTCTGTCAAACTTTAAATCCCTCCTGTCCTTATTTATACATTTTCCTTCGTCATTACGGGATGGCTTCCAACTTTCCTATTTTCCCTCTATCGAACCTGAAATCCCTCCTTTCCTTCTTTATTTTCCAACATTCAATTCCGAATCACTCCTTTCCTTCTTTATTTTTGGACATTATTAAATTGAAATATGAAATCCCTCCTTTCCTTCTGTATTCACTTTCCTCCCCCCTCCTTTCCTTCTTTATTTTCTTTCTTTCCTTCCTTATTACTGGATGACTTTCCACTTTCCCCATGTGGCTCGCTGATGTTCAAGCAATTTATCTATGTATATAAATTGGTCGGTTTCGTGTATAGGAGCGATATGGTACTAATAAATTCTATGACGAACCAACTCCATAACACAAGTATTATCTAGCTCATGTGGCAGCGGACCTAAGGATTGTTGGTGAGGTCATGAGTTCGAAACTCAACTCCTACTATTTTTTGTTCGGCCCACACAAATTTTTTTCCCCTGAACTAGCTGTGTGCAGCCCAGGACGACGTACAGACGAAAAAAATTAAGGCCCATGAGAATGGACGGGAATAAAATCACACGGGCAAAAACTATTAGTACCACCTTGGATAGTTATTAAAATCTCAAAATTATAATTAATAATATGGGTGAACGGATCAAAAAATTGGAGAAACGCACCTTGCTTTATTAGTAGTGAAGAGATATAGATAATATGATAAAAGTAGATCCAGTGGCTGACGTGGCTTAAGGCTCCGTCGGTATTTCCCCAAAGAGGAAGGGATGATGCAGCACAACTACGGTAAGTATTTCCCTCAGTTATGAAACCAAGGTATCAATCGAGTAGGAGGACCAATCAACACTATGTAAATGGTATCTGCACACAAAGAACAAATAATTGCAAACCGACGCGTAAGAGGGGTTGTCAATCCCTCCGTGGCAAAAAGATAGATTGGTTTGTATGATATTGGATAAATAGATATGAATAAAACGCGAAATAAAATAAGTAAAGAAAAAGTGCACCAAGGTATTTTTGGGTTTTTAGAATAATAGATCTGAAAATAAATATGATAAAAGATAGATCTGAAAGCAATATGATAAAAGATAGACCCGGGGGCCGTAGATTTCACTAGTGGCTTCTCTCGAGAAAATAACATACGATGGGTAAACAAATTACTGTTGGGCAATTGATACAAGAACAAATAATTATGACAATATCCAGGCAATGATCATGAATATAGGCATCACGTCCAGGATTAGTAGACCGAAACGATTCTGCATCTACTACTATTACTCCACACATCGACTGCTATCCAGCATGCATCTAGTGTATTAAGTTCATGGAGAAACGGAGTAATGCAATAAGAATGATGACATGATGTAGACAAGATCTATTCATGTAGGAATAGACCACATCTTGTTATCCTTAATAGCAACGATACATACGTGCCTCGCTACCCCTTCTGTCACTGGGTGAGGACACCGTAAGATCGAACCCATCACAAAACACCTCTTCCTATTGCAAGAAAAATCAATCTAGTTGGCCTAACTAAACGAAAGATTCAGAGAAGAAATACGAGGCTATAAATAATCATGAATAAAAGAGATCAAAGAAGACTCAAATAACTTTCATGGATATAGATCTGATCATAAACTCGAACTTCATCAGATCCCAACAAACACACCGCAAAAAGTCATTACATCAAATAGATCTCCAAGAGACCATTGTATTGAGAATCAAAAAGAGAGAAGAAGCAATCTAGCTACTGCCTATGGACCCGTAGGTCTATGGTGAACTACTCACGCATCATCGGAGAGGCACCAATGAGGATGATGAACCCCTCTGTGATCGTGTTAGATTGGATCTCGTGGTTCTGGAAATTGCGGCGGTTGGAATTGTGTTTCGTCGACTCCCCTAGGGTTTCTGGAATATTTGTGTATTTATAGAGATGAGAGGTGGTGGAGGAGACCTCTGTGGGCCCCATGATACATCAGGGCGCGCCAGGGGCCTCTGGCGTGCCCTGGTGTATCATGGGCCCCACAGGCCTCCCCCCAGGTGCTTCCTTGGCTCCCAAGTTGTCTTTTGGTCCAAAAAAATCTCCAAAAAGTTTCGCTGTGTTTGGACTCCGTTTGGTACTGATATTCTGCGAAGTAAAAAACAAGCAAAAAACAACAACTGGCACTGGGCACTATGTCAATAGGTTAGTCCCAAGAAATGATACAAAGTTGCTTTAAAATGATTGTAAAACATCCAAGAATGATAATATAACAGCATGGAACAATAAAAAATTATAGATACGTTGGAGACGTATCAGCATCCCCAAGCTTAATTCCTGCTCGTCCTCGAGTAGGTAAATGATAAAAATAGAATTTTTGATGTGGAATGCTGCCTAACATGTTCATCACATATTCTTTTCTTTGTAGCATATACATTTGGAATTTTTGGATGGTTCAAAGCACTAGTGTAGTTTTGACATGAAGACTTGAATACTCAAGCATATCAACAAGCAACCATGTCTCCCAAAATATCAACACTAAAGAAAGTTATCCCTAGCCCATCATGCTCAATCATTGATGCATTCACGAAACACACTCGAATATTAGCTACATCCAATGCTCAAGTACGATCATAGTGCTCCCTAGTTGGTGCTTTATAAGAGAAAATGGAGACTCAAAATAAAAAATAAAATTGCATAAAAGTAAATAGATAGGCCCTTCGCAGAGGGAAGCAGAGATTTGTAGAGGTGCCAGAGCTCAAAGCTTAAATTGAGAGATAAAGTTTTTGGGAGGCATGCTTTTGTCGTCAACGAAAACGACTGAGTAGTTACCAATACTTTCCATGCTAGATACATCATAGGCGGTTCCCAAACATAAAATAAAGTTTATTCCTTTTTCCACCATACTTTCACACTCCACAACTAGCCATATCCACGGGTACTGTCCATACCAACACTTTCAAGGAATTTATTATTTGACAACATAAAGTAAATTTCTTTTGCATTTCGAGACTGGGCATCCCTGTTACCGCCGCACTCTCGTGCAATGACAAGTGAATAAACACTCATCCTGAGAATAACACATCTAGCATGGAAAAATATTGGCCACCCCCTGCCGCTTCATGAGCGGTACGGGCACACAAAAAGGAAATTCATTTTAAAAATTAGAGTTGGCACATACAAATTTACTTAGAACGATATGGAAATACCGCATATAGGTAGGTATGATGGACTCATATGGCAAAACTTGGTTTAAGGATTTTGGATGCACAAGTAGTATTTCTACTTAGTACAAGTGGAGACTAGCAAAAAGATTGACAAGCAACCAACCAAGAAACAAAAATTCTCATAAACAAGCATTAAGCATAACTAACACCGAATAATGCACCACAAGTAAGTTGTAATTTCATTGCATAACTATTGACTTTCGTGCTTGCATAGGGAATCACAAACCTTAACATCAATATTCTTTCTAAAGCATAATTACTCACCAACATGACTCACATATTACTATCATCATGTCTCAAAACTATTACAAAGAATCAAGTTTATTTTGTCCAATGATCTTCATGAAAGTTTTTATTATATCCCTCTTGAATATCTATCACTTTGGGACTAATTTCATACATTGTAATTGCTTTTGATAAGCTCAAACAAATTTAAGTGAAGAACACAAGCATAAATTTTTTCTTCTCTCACAGTAATATAAGTGAAGCATGAGATAATTTCTTAAAAAAATTACTAACTCTCAAATAAATCTAAGTGAAGCATGAGAGAATTTATTCAAAACATATTAAAGCACACCGTGCTCAAAAAGATATAAGTGAAGCACTAGAGTAATTCCATAGCTCAAAAATTTTAAGTGAAGCACATAGAGCAATTCTAACAAATCATAGCATAATTTTGGCTTTCTCAAATAGGTGTGTCCAGCAAGGATAAACATGACAAACTAAAAAGCAAAACAATCAAAGACTCATATAATACAAGACGCTCCAAGCAAAACTCATGATATGTGATGAATAAGAATATAGCTCCAAGTAAAATTACCGATGGTTGTTAGAAGAAAGAGGGGATGCCATCTGGGGTATCCCCAAGCTTAGTTGCTTGGTTCTCCTTGAATATTTACTTGGGGTGCCATGGGCATCCTCAAGCTTAGGCTCTTTTCACTCCTTATTTCTTCATCCATCGTGATCTCACCCAAAACTTGAAAACTTCAATCACACAAAAGTTAAGAAAACCTTCGTGAGATCCGTTAGTATAAGAAAACCAACCTTCACTTTAAGTACTATTGCAAACCCATTCATATTTTGTTATTGCATTATACCTACTGCATTCTAACTTTACCATGGCTTATACCCCCTGATACAATCCATAGATTCATCAAAATAAGCACACAATGCAAAGAAAACAGAACAATCTGTAAAGGCATGAATTTTACTCATACTTATGTAACTCCAAAAATTCTGAAAAATGAGGAAAACATAGGAAATTTGTATATCAATCATGTGTAAAACATTCAACATTTTTCGTTGCTTCTGTCAATTTAAACAATTCTGTTACTGGATGCAAAAGTTTCTATTTTTCAACAGGATTAAATTAACTATCACCCAAGCTATCCCAAAGGCTTCACTTGGCACAAACACTAATGAAAACATAAAAAACACAATAATAACAGAATCATAATTGTGCAAACACACAAAATTAGAAATAAAAAGGGAAAAATTATTTTATTCATTGGGTTGCCTCCCAACAAGCGCTTTTCTTTAAAGCCTCTTAGGTAGGCATTGATAATTTTGATGATGCTCGCATGAAAGACAAGAATTGAAACAGAAAGAGAGTATCATAATACATGTGACAAATACAATTAAGTCTAACATACTTCTGATGCATAGGGATTTTATGAGCAAACAAATTATCAAGACAAGAAATATATAGCATATGCAAGGAAGAAGAAAGAAACAATAGCAATCTCAACATAACGAGAGGTAAATTAGTAACATGAAAATTTCTACAACCATATTTTCCTCTCTCATAATAATTACATGTAGGATCATAATCAAATTCAACAATATAGCTATCATATAAAATCTTCTCTTCATGATCCACATGCATAAAAGTTTTATAATCTTCCAAGATAGTGGGACTAACATCAACTAAAGTCATGACCTCTCCAAACCCACTTTCATAAAAAAAATCGTAAGATTGAACACTCTCCAAATATGTGGGATTATTTTTACTTAAAGTTGATGCTCTTCCAAACCCACTGTCAATATTATTGCAAAAATTATTATCAACATCATATTCATCATGAGGCTTAAATAAATTTTCAAGATCATAAGAAGAATCATCCCAATCATGATCATTGCAATAAGTAGTGGACATAGCAAAATTAGCATCCCCAAGCTTGGGGTTTTTCATATTATTAGCACAATTGACATTAATAGAATTTATAGTAAAGTCATTGCAATCATGCTTTTCATTCAAGGAGCTATCATGAATCACTTCATAAACTTCTTCATCACAATTTTCAGATTCATGATCTTCAATCAAAACTTCATAAAGATAATCTAGTGCACTCAAATCACTAGCAATTGGTTCATCATAATTGGATCTCTTAAAAAGATTAGCAAGAGGATGAGGATCCATATCAATATATTTTTAGCAAGCCAAGAAGGAAGCAAAAAGAAGGCACATGGCAACACAAGCAAACAAAAGATCGAATGAGAAAAGGGCAAATAAAAAGGCAAATATTTTTGTGAAGTGGGGGAGATGAAAACGAGAGGCAAATGGCAAATAATGTAATTTGCAAGGAGATGAGATTTGTGATTAGGAACCTGATAGATGTTGATGATGTCTCCACGGCAACGGCGCCAGAAATTCCTTTGACGTGGCTTGAGACTGTGTCGGTATTTCCCCAAAGAGGAAGGGATGATGCAGCACAGCTACGGTAAGTATTTCCCTCAGTTATGAAACCAAGGTATGAATCCAGTAGGAGAACCAAGCAACACTATGTAAACGATACCTGCACACAAAGAACAAAAACTTGCAACCCGACGCGTAAGAGGGGTTGTCAATCCCTCCACGGTAAAAAGATAGATTGGTCTAGATGATATTGGATAAATAGATCTGAATAAAATGTGAAATAAAATAAGTAAAGAAAAAGTGCAGCAAGGTATTTTTGGGTTTTTGGAATAATAGATCTGAAAAACAAATATGATAAAAGAAAGATCTGAAACAATATGATAAAAGATAGACCTGGGGCCGTAGATTTCACTTGTGGCTTCTCTCGAGAAAATAGCATACGGTGGGTAAATTTTTTACTGTTGGGCAATTGATAGAAGAACAAATAAATATGACGATATCTAGGCAATGATCATGAATATAGGCATCACGTCCAAGATTAGTACACCCAAAAAATGCTGCACCTACTACTATTACTCCACACATCGACCGCTATCCAGAATGCATCAAGTGTATTAAGTTCATGGAGAAATGGAGTAATGCAATAAGAACAATGACATGATGTAGACAAGATCTATTCATGTAGAATAGACCCCATCTTGTTATCCTTAATAGCTACGATACATACGTGCCTCGCTACCCCTTCTGTCACTGGGTGTGGACACCGTAAGATCGAACCCATCACAAAGCACCTCTTCCCATTGCAAGAAAAATCAATCTAGTTGGCCTAACTAAACCAAAGATTTGGAGAAGAAATACGAGGCTATAAATAATCATGCATAAAAGAGATCAAAGAAGACTCAAATAATATTCATGGATACAGATCTAGTCATAAACTCAAACTTCATCGAATCCCAACAAACACACCGGAAAAAGTCATTATATCAAATAGATCTCCAAGAGACCATTGTATTGAGAATCAAAAAGAGAGAAGATGCCATCTAGCTACTGCCTACGGACCCGTAGGTCTATGGTGAACCACTCACGCATCATCGGAGAGGTAGCAATGAGGATGATGAATCCCAACGTGATTGTGTTTAATTGGATCTCGTGGTTCTGGAACTTGTGTGTCGGTGTACTAAGTATTGGGACTTTAGTACCCCATACTTGTGCACGGGCAGTCGTAGCCAAACCCGCGGCAAGGCTTACCGGGGGAGTAGTTGGAGATTAGTGGAAGATTGTCAAGGGGACACTCAGACCGAGAATCAAAGGATCAGGAGTTAATAAGATCTGAAGACCGAAGGCCAGGCCCCGGCAAGATTTTGGGCCCGGCAAGATTTGCACCCCTGCAAGATTCTATCACTGTTCCGCCGCTTCAGCACAGCAACCAGCCTGGCATCCTGGGCCCATTCCTGGATGCGTGGCAGGAGACCAGTGGGGGAGAGCTTAAGCGGTGCTGATGGGATGGCCCCTTTTTCCATCCCCAAGAAAGTGAGGACACCTAAACGGACACCTCACGGTGCATTAAATGCGTTCATCCTAATCCGTCAGGGGTAGGTATGATGACCCTGTAGCTACTTTACACCTCAATGTATGTACATTTTGCCACTGTGGTGACCCCTTTGAGCGTATAAAAGGAGGCCCAAGGCAACTGCTACAGGGGGAAGAGGATCTTCTGGCCCATTCTGCATGCGTAGCTGCTCTTTGAACGTACTGTTCATCGCAAGCGCTCCTGGAGCCTGGGCTCAAGAACACTCATAATAAAACAAGGTAGGAGTAGGGTTTTACTCTGATTAGCGGCCCGAACCTGGGTAAAATCACCCCGCTTCGATCGTTGGTTCTGCTCTTTGTGCATCTCTCACTCCCTGCCGAACCATAAAGGGGTCCTTTAGGATCCCATAGGTGTCGTACGTCGACATCTTTGGCGCGCCAGGTAGGGGGATCGAGGTTGTGCGAACCTGATCCAGTGATCGGCGCCTTAGTTTCTTCATCATCTTCATCATCATGCCACCCAAGAAGAAGAGCGCCACAACGGCGCAACCATCTACATCCGTTTTGCCTGTGCCCTCGCGTACGGGCGCCGATGTAGATGCAGAAGGAAGAGGTTTAGAGCCTCCACGACATTCCGGTGATCCAAGCCAGGCGAGTGGCGTCGTTCGCATCGACAGCGGCAACCCACACGCCGCTGGATCCAGAGATGGAGCTGTGTTGCCTACGGGCGGCACAACGAACTCCAGAGATGGGAGGACGCCTTCTGGGGCTCCCGCGCCGGCGCAAGCGTCACGGCCTACCCAGGTCGTGCAGGATGAGCAACGTCATGGCGCTGGTGGTTCAGGGCGTCCCCATGAAAAAGCTTCTACGCATCGACCCCAAGGTACACAGGCCCAGCATGCACGCCAAACTGCCGGCGAAAGTGGCGCGCGGTCGCGTGATCATGACGGTGCTCCTTCTAACATTGTTAGGAGTCAGAGCACCTCATGTACCTCGCACCTGTCGCCGCCGCCTACGCCAGCAGAAGCTTTGGCACGTGCGCAGCTGCTCCTCGATTTCCCTCCTGCTTCGGCGAAGATGGAGGAGTGGCGAGCTACTATCCAGAGCCTCATTGGCTTCGCCAACAAAGATGGGCCACAGGAGGCAGGGCCCTCGCAGCGGCGGTCCATCGATCCGGCGCGAGCCGATGTGGAGAAAACCGGAGGTGGTGCAACCAGGGTGCACTCTCCTCCATGACACCAGCGGCGGTCGACAACCCGGCGGACTGATGGCCGTGACGATGATTCCACGGCGTCCCCCGATCCACGAATGCACCGCGACCAGCGTCAAGTTCTCCAGGAACAAAGCAAAGAGGACGCTCGAACCACCATCGAGCGGCGACGGGAAGCGCGCTATCAATCTGATAGGCGCGCAGGGCCCGCTGTCGACGAGCCTGTGCCAGGGGACACAGGCGACTTGCCTTACGAGGTAGGTACTCCAGCGTTTACCCATGAGCTGCGGCAAGTCCAGTGGCCCAATTCCCGAACCTTCAAGCCAGAGGTCCCGGAGAAATATGACGGCAAGACTCACCCCTCGGAGTTCCTGAGCATCTACAGCATTGCGGTGCAGGCTGCCGGGGGCCGAGACGACAAGATACTTGCCAACTACTTCCCGTTGGTGCTCAAGCCCAACGTCAGGTCGTGGTTGATGCATCTGCCGGAGAATTCTATTTCTTCTTGGTCAGATCTATGCCATCAGTTTGTTGGCGCCTTTGTTGGAGGCCACCAAGCTCCTGGCCAAGAGAGTGATTTGCATATCATCCCTCAGAAGGAGGGCGAATCCCTGCGCAAGTTTATCCAGAGATTCAGCCGGGTGCAGTACAATATTCCTGATGTTCACCCTGCCACTGTCGTTAGCGCATTTCATCAAAACGTGCGTAACCGCAAAATGCGGGAAGAGCTGGCAATGAACAAAGTCAGGAGTATTGCCGACCTTTATGCTTTGGCCGACAAATGCGCTCGAGCTGAAGAGGGGAGGAAACTCCCTGGCGAGGCTGTTGGCGTGGGGGGCGAATCAAAAGATGAAGACGCTGCAACCCCGTCAAGGAAAGGCCGACAGCGGAACAAGAAGCACAGAGGCAAGGCCGTGCTTGCTGTCGAGGAATCCGGCAACCCTGGCGCCGCCAAGAAGGCCAAGGTTGACGACCCCGGCAAGGAAATTACCGGGTGCACCTCCTGCCAGGCCTTGGCGGCTGCCGACAGGTCGGAAAGCTCCGGCAAGCAGTATTGCAAGATCCATCGCACCAAGGGCCATGATCTCCAAAATTGCCGGCAAGTTGAGCAGCTCATCGAGAAGCAGAGAGCTGAGTATGAAAAGCGGGACAAGGAGAAGGCCCTAGACAGTGCTGAGGGGTCCGGCAAGAAGCACGGTGGCCGAGGGGGTCGCTGCGGCAAGGCCAAGCAACAGAGGGAGAGGCCCGCTCATGGCCGTGATAAAGCAGAGGGAGATGATGATGATGGAGAAGATGATGAGTCCAGTGAGCAAGAATTTCAGAAAGCTACAGAGGCTATGTGTATCGACGGAGGCGCCTCATTGCATTCTTCTCACCGTCGACTGAAACAGTGGGTGCGAGAAGTTAATGCAACAGAGCCGTCGTTCGATGCATGTAAGCCCCTGAAGTGGTCCAACACGCCTATCATTTTCGACGCCGAGGATCACCCTGATCGCACAACCGCGGTCGGGTGCTTGCCATTGTTGGTCTCACCAACAATTCGCAACCTCAAGGTGACAAAAAATGCTAGTTGACGGTGGGGTTGGACTGAACCTAATCTCACCGGATGTGCTCAAGAGGCTCCAAATTTCTGATGAAGATCTCGAGGAAACGGGCATGTTTCAAGGGGTCAATCCAGGAAGGACCCAGCCAAAAGGCAAGATTACGCTACCGGTGACGTTTGGTAGCGAGCTCAACTACAGGACAGAGAAGGTGGTGTTTGATGTCGCCAAGATTCCTATGTCGTACAATGGGATCCTTGGCCGCCCCGCGCTGGCTAGGTTTATGGCGGCATCACACTACGCGTATAATGTATTGAAGATGACCGGGCCATTGAGTGTCGTTACTATCCATTTCGATAAGAAAGATGCGCTCATCTGTGCCGACCAACTCTACCGGGAAGCAGTTGCAGCACCTGTCGTCAAGGCATCTGCTCCTGCCGCTGGAACTCCCGGGGGGAAGAAGAAGACAGGCAAGAATCTTGGCGTGAACTCCGGCAAGCGCACCTCTTTGGAGTGCTGCGCTTCCATTGAGGACGCACCAGAGAGTCCCACCGGCAAGAACAAGAAATCCAAGGCTGCTCCACCAGAGACCAAAAAGGTGCCCGTCAGGGAGGACGGAACGGGAGGAACTTTCACCATAAGTTCCACCCTAGATGACAAATAGGAAAGCGCGCTCATTGCCTTCCTGCGGGCGAATGCCAATGTGTTTGCATGGCAACCGTCTGACATCCCCAGTGTTCCCAGGGAGGTAATTGAGCACCACCTTGCTGTCTGTCCTCACACGCGGCCCGTCAAGCAGAGGGTCAGGAAGCAAGCCTTGGAGCGGCAAGAATTCATTGCCAAAGAAATCAGGAAGCTGGAAGTGGGAGGATTGGTCAGAGGAGTGCTTCACCCAACCTGGTTGGCCAATCCGGTTGTAGTGCACAAGACGAATGGGAAATGGAGGCTGTGTATTGATTATACAGATATCAATAAAGCCTGTCCAAAAGATCCTTTTCCCTTGCCACGCATCGATCAGATTGTGGACTCCACTGCTGGTTGTGATCTACTGTCCTTCCTTGATGCCTACTCAGGGTATCATTAGATCTTCATGGCAAAAGAAGATGAAGAAAAGACCGCATTTATCACCCAATGTGGTATGTATTGTTTTATACGAATGCCTTTCGGGTTGAAAAGTGCTGGTTCTACATTTGCGAGAGCAGTCCAAATTGGTTTTGAGCCTCAGCTCCATAGAAATATGGAGGCATACATGGATGACATAGTGGTTAAAACCAAGGACAAGGCGACGCTCATACAAGATCTGGAAGAAACATTTGCAAATCTGCGCAAGATCAACTTAAAGCTCAATCCTGAGAAGTGCGTGTTTGGTGTTCCTTCCGGCAAGCTTCTTGAATTCTTTGTATCTCAACGGGGGTCGAAGCAAATCCCGACAAGATCAAAGCTATTGAGCAGATTGAAGCGCCAAGACGCATCAAGGATGTCCGTTGTCTTGCCGGCTGTGTTGCTGCTCTAAGCAGGTTTATTTCCAAATCTGCTGAGCGTGCCCTGCCCTTTTTCAAAATTTTGAAGAGGGCAGGTCCAATGAAATAGACTCCGGAAGCGGAGGCTGCGCTGCAAGATTTGAAGAAATACCTTTCTTCTCCGCCGACACTAGTTGCGCCTAAACCACGAGAGCCATTGCTGCTATATCTGGCAGCGACAAATCAAGTGGTTAGTGCTGCGTTAGTGGTGCAGAGAGAAGCTGATGAGGAGGTAACACCAGCGGCAGGACCGCCGGGTGACGTGGCAAGATCTTTCCCGGCAAGGGTTGATCTCGGAAAGACAGGATCTGCGCAGTCAGAAGAACCAATGCAGAAGAAAAAGGTGGTGCAGCGCCTAGTTTATTTTGTTAGCTCTCTTTTGCAAGGAGCCAGGTCAAGATATTCTGGCGTGCAAAAGTTGCTCTTCGGCCTCCTTATGGCCTCGAGGAAGCTGCGCCATTATTTTCGAGCACATGAAAATCACCGTCGTCACTCGCTTTCCGTTGCAACGGATTTTGCGAAATCCAGAAGCAACCGGCAGGATTGTGGATTTGGCGTTGGAGTTGTCGAGCTTTGGTCTCAAGTTTGAAAGCACTTCGACAATTCAGAGCAGGGCCTTGGCAGAGTTCATTGCGGAATGGACCCCAACGCCAGAAGAAGAGGTCCAGGAAACAACTCTCCCCGGCAAGGAAATCGATCGGGAATGGGTTATGTACTTTGACGGGGCTTTTTGGCTGCAAGGCACCAGTGCTGGCGTGCTGCTTATCTCACCCACCGGAGAGCACCTCAAGTATGTAGTCCAGATGCATTTTCCCCGGGAGAGTTCGACAAACAACACCGCAGAGTACGAGGGCCTGCTTGCCGGTCTCAGGATCGCAGCAGACCTTGGTATCAAGAAGCTCATCATAAGAGGCGACTCGTAGCTTGTCGTCAGGCAAGTTAACAAGAATTATCAGAGTCCATTGATGCAAGCTTACGTGGATGAAGTGAGAAAAATGGAAGAGCGCTTTGATGGTCTGCAAATGGAGCACATTCCCCGTGCCGAAAACAGTATTGCTGACGACCTGTCAAAGCGCGCTGCCCTCAAGTTGCCTGTGGAACCAGGAACTTTTGTGCTCCATTTGACTCAACCATCCGTGGCGCCATCAATGCCTCAAGAAAAGAGAAGGAAGTTGAATTCTGGACAGTACTTTCCGGCAGAGCTCCCTGGAGCCGCCGGCAAGGAACTTGCTGGGATCAACGACAAGCCTGCCGGGGAACGACAGGCTCCGGCGGAATTTCACGCTTTCGCTGTCGAGACAACTTTTCCCCCGGCGGAAGAAATGCCTTTAGTCCTAGCTATCGAGCCCTAGGCTCCAGCATGGGTGCAGCACATTGTCCATTTCCTTCAGACAGGAGAACTCTCGGAGGAACAGGAAGAAGCGGAAAAAGTAGCCCGTCGGTTTGTTATGTACAAGTTCGTCGATGACGTCCTGTACAGAAAGAGACCAAACGGTGTTAAATTGAAGTGTATTCCTCAGGAGGATGGACTAGAGCTGTTGGCGGAGATACATGGAGGCGTATGTGGCTCTCACATAGGATCAAGAGCACTTGTCGGGAAAGCATTCCGGCAAGGTTTCTTTTGGCCCACCGCTCTCCAGGATGCAACTGCACTAGTAACCAGGTGTGAAGCGTGCCAGTTTCATTCGAAGAAATCGCATCAACCAGCTCAAGCTCTTCAGACAATACCTCTCTCCTGGCCATTTTTGGTCTGGGGGCTCGACATACTGGGCCCTTTCCCCCGTGCTACCGGGGGCTTTGAGTACTTGTATGTTGCTATCGACAAGTTCACAAAGTGGCCGGAGGTGGAAGCAGTGAGGAAGGTGACAACATAATCAGCCGTTAAGTTTTTTAAAGGGATAGTTTGCCATTTCGGTGTGCCCAACAGGATCATCACCGACAACAGTACGCAATTCACAAGTCGCACCTTCATGCAGTACGTCCAAGACCTTGGCGGCAAAATTTGTTTTGCCCCTATTGCTCACCCGAGAAGCAACGACCAAGCGGAGAGGGCTAATGCTGAAGTGCTGCGCGGTCTCAGGACCAGAACTTTTGACAAGCTGAGAAAGTGCGGAAGACGCTGGGTTGATGAGTTGCCGGCGGTTCTTTGGTCAATCAGAACGACACCAAATCGAGCCACCGGCCAGACACCTTTCGCTCTGGTCTACGGAGCGGAAGCAGTTCTCCCCACGGAACTCATATACGGATCACCTCGAGTGCTCGCTTATGATGAGCTGGAGCAAGAGCAACTGCGGCAAGATGACGCTGTGCTCCTTGAGGAGAATCGTGTTCAGGCTGCTGTGCGAGCTGCACGCTACCAGCAAGCTTTGCGCCGCTACCATAGCCGCAAAGTTCATGCCCGAAGCCTTGAGGAAGGCGACCTTGTTCTTCGACGGATTCAGTCTACCAAGAATTCAAACAAGTTGACGCTGAAGTGGGAAGGCCCTTATCGGGTAGTACGAGTCACCAGCCCCGGCGCTGTCCGCCTGGAGACCGAAGATGGCATTCCAGTGAGCAACTCCTGGAATATCGAACATCTTCGCAAGTTCTACCCATAAGGCGCGGTTGCCGGGGGCCCCCGGTAACCACCTTTTTGTACAAGTCTTGCCGGCAAGGCATGTAATCCTTTGTACAAAGCCAGGCGCAGAACCTGAGCCCAGATGAATAAGTTTAAGTGTTGTACATTTCCTTATCGATTTCCATGTTCATGTATATATATGCGTGCTTATCTAAGATGTTGTATGACACTTGTTCCCAATAAGCTCTAACGAACCGCCAAGGTTACATATCTTTATTTTCTCTTCTTTCTTTTTCTCAAAAGACAGAAGGGTTCCTCGCGTGCATGTTTGCCGGGGGGGGGGGGGGAAGGAAGGTATGGGTACCAGTTGGCGACGTTCAGAATTAGCACCTTACCGGAGGAAGAACAGCGACAGAAAGCTAAGTTCTAAAACTTAGAGCAAGTTTCCTTTATTGCAAAGTTATTTTCCTTAGACGATTTCGACCTTTGTATGGAAAACCTGCACGCGAAGGAACCCTTGTCGTAATCGGTTGCGCCCTTATTTTGTTTCGAGTCCGCTCAACGATTTAAGTGGCTGCACTGAGAACGCCAAGGAGTCTTGCCGGCTGCTGCACCTCCAGTAGGCTGCTGAAGTCCCGCACCCAGCGCTCATGGCAGGTTGCGCGCCGGCAAGTTTTTCAGTAAGCGTAGGGTGAACTCCATACATAAAGGAATCAGACAAGGGAGATAGCATGCATGTACTCAAACATAAGCAAGTTATATTACATTAATAATTTGCCGCAGTTCTAACTTAAGACTTAATTGTCTTTGGCATGGAATGGCGACGGCAAGAAGAGGTGGAGCAGCTAATCTCTGCGCTGGCCTTCGACCCTTTTGATTGAATCCACCTTCTCAAGGATAGGCGTGACAAGCTCCTCAAGTGCCTTGAGGTCTGCGTCCTTTGGCAGGCGGCCGAGCACGTTGGTGAGGTCGATACCAGGATTATATGCACCACCTTGATGAGTACTTTGCGGAGGATGGCCCGGCAAAGCTGGCGGGATTCGTTGGCCAGTTGGGTCGCCCGGTTAGACTGAAGCAGCTTCAGAGCATCAACGATGCTTTCGAAGAACTTCGTCAACCTGACGCTCGAGGATATTCTTTCTTCGGAGGAATACTTGAAGTTTGACAGGCCCATGGTTGACAGTTGTGCCATGAGCTTCTCTCCAGCGTCGACAAGGCGTTCAGTCCAGATTTGCACGCCCATATCGTAGTCAACTTGGGCGGTGGCAGCGCTCTTGAGCAGGTTCCTCTCTTCCTGGAGATCTTTGCACAGGGCCTTCTTGCGGGCCCTGCCGTCCTTGAGAGACTTCTCCAACATGGTCAGCTTCAGCCTCAGATCGGCAATGGTGTCATTTGCTGAAGAGAGCCGCTTGGTCTTGTCAGACATGGCAACTTGCATCTCTGCCAGGGTGTGGAGGGTTTTTTCCCTGTCGCTTTTGAGCGTCGAGAGCTCCTTGCCGTGTTCTTCAATATCCACTTCCAGTTTCTTGACTTTGTCGCTCAGCTCATTCTTGGCGGCCTCTGCAGCCTCGGCAGCATCGACGGCCTCCTTCAGCTTGCCGGCGTGATCTACAGTTAGAGCTTCGAGCGCCTCCTTGTGCTTCTGCTCCAGCTCCTGGGTCCGCCGCGCGACAAGCTTCTCGATCTCTTCATCTTTGCTACGAAGCTTGGCGGCGAGCGCCTGCTCATGTGCGGCAAGGTCTTCCTCGTGAGCATCAAGCGCAATGCGACGCTCTGTCAGGAGGGCATCTTCAGCAGCAATTCTTTGCGTAGCTTCCTCTTGCGCCTTCTCCATGTCAGATTGCTTCAAGAGAAGCTCCGTCCAGCCTTGGCTCATTTGTTCCCAATTGGTAGTCAGCTCTTGATAGGCCTCGGTGTACAAGATTTGCGTTTGCTTGACGCGCTTTTGGAAATCTGCTTCAGCCGCTTCAACAACTGCAGCTCTGGAATCTACCTTCTCTTTTGGGCACAGTGGAGTGCTTGGAGCTTGCGGAAGTTATCGCCCATGGCCTGAAGGAGTTGGTCTTCCTCAGATTTGCTGCTACTGACACTTGGTTCGTTGACGATCTCAAGCCCAGCAGCAGTGATGATTTCTTCATCAAAAGTTTCTCCTTCGGTCGGTGCCCCAATGCTTGCCGTTCCCAGCAAGTTGACAAAAAGGTTCTCGCCAACTTTGAGATATTTGCTTGATGAGGGGACTTCGGATGTTGACGGTTGATCCTCAGCAACCACCTCACCAGTAGCTGGGGGCTCCATGGCTGGCGTAGCGCCTGGCGTTCCTACGCCAAGGATGCCGTCAGTACGGTCACCAGCCTCCTTGCCGCCCTCTTCAGCAGATTCCTTGGCGGGTTCCTCCTGTGCGGTCTTGGCGGCCTCATCGGCAAAGGCACCGCCGGCTCCGACGGTGGCATCCATGGCGGCCTCGCTGGCAGCGATTTTGTCGGCTTCGGCGGCAACATCCCTGGCGGTATCCTCGATGACAGCATAGATGTCCATGTATTCCATCTCAGGGAATTATAAAGGACAAAGGAGAGAAATAGAATGAGATCAAGATTGAAGTTCAAGTAGACAAAAGAAAAAGAGATAAAGGAAAGAATAGCAAGCGCTCTGAGGCAATTGGTTACCTGCATCGAGCTGTTGAGAGGTGGCCTCGCCCCTCCCGACAACCGAGGTTGCCGGGGGTAGGATGCTAGTACCAATGGTTGCCGGCTCCTCCTCAACCAAGTCAAGCTCGTCGGTGTGATCTCTTGCCAGGGATGCGCTTGTGGGCGGCGTGGTTGACGAAGGTGGCACGATGGGGGTATCTCCTGATAACTCCCCTTGTTGTCATCCTCCTCCTGCAAGTCCAAAGATATCAGCGGCAAGGATAAAAACCTCAGCGCCCGTCAGCAGAAAACGAGTGGAGAACTCATGCTGGGGGCTGCGCTAGGGGCTGCATTGAGGGCTGAGCTCCGGGCTGACGACGACAATTTCTGGCACGCTCGTAGAGCCAGCCAGGGGCTCATCGCCAGTGGAAGTTCTCAACCTCTTCGCCGCCCTTTCCGCCAAGGTTTTTGCATCGCTGCAGAGACAAAACAAGCAAGGCTATGAGATTAATCCAAGATTTGGAAGATAAAGGCTATGACAGGACACTTACTCTTCCTCTTCTCGTTCCGGGCTAAAGCCGGAGATGTCGAAATCGACCTCCGGTGTTGTGTCCGTGTGAGGGGGCGGAGGAGGGGTCCTGGGTCGCTTGGCTGTAGCAGGCGCAGGAGGTTGGCGTGATTCCGCCACCTCAGCCTCCGGTGCGGTAGTGCGAGATGCCCCTGCCGCCTCAGCAGTTGCCGCTAGTGCGGGTCTCCCATGCCGCGTAGGTTGCTGTCGGACTCCTTGCCACAGCGCAGTCTTGCCGGCCGCCTTTTGCCAGGAGCCTCGCTGCTCAAAGAAGGTTGGCTTGCCGGGATGCCAGATGCAGCCTTTCGAAGAACACGCTTTGTCTTCTTCGGGGCTGGGAGCTCTTCTTGCGGTTCTTCTTCAGCCGCGTCTTCGTCGGAAGAGCTCTCAGCGGCTGCGCTGCTCTGTTCCCATGCAGCCTTGTCCTTCCCGGCAGGTTTTCCTTCCACCACTACCTCTGCGTCGTTGGTTTCCCATTCTGAAAAGCCGGCGCTACCAGCCTCCGTGGCAAGATTCGCCTCCTCCGCCCTAGTGGCGATGTATGCCACTTCTTCGTCGGTGGTGGCTCGGATGAGGTCTATTTCTTCCCGGACAGCTCTCTCCGTCAAGTTGTCAAAGAACCTTTGTGCCTCTTCCTTGGATGGCTCGACCCAAGTCGCGTCAGGACCGTGGGCGTTGAACAGCGGCATGGTGGCGATAATCGACCCCAGGGCAGAGTTGTTGCACAGAGGGACAATTCTTGCCGGCAACCGATGCTTGTTGTCGCGCTGGAATAGCTTTCGACGGAGAGCGCCAAGCTGCATAGCAGTCAAATTGTTGTTTAACCCGGGGCACAGTCTCATGATGTCTGCTGCGTTCCGGTATTCCCAAGCTGATCTCCCTTTATTCTGCAAAGGGGCGATGCGGCGGCGGAGGAAATCGAAGCCAATCATCTGCATTGTGAGCCCGACAGCTTTCAGGTGAAGGATTCTGGTGGTGGCAATCATGAGCTTTTCGTCTTCAGCAGCGAAATCGCTCCAGTCACTGCCCCGGACCGCCTTCTGCTGTCGAGGCAAACCGAACGGATGGAGATCTGCTTCCTTGATCCAGCACCACTCAGCCCGCCATTCGTCCCACTTCTCGCGGTAAACCCCTTCTAGGTATATTTCCTTATTCCAAGCCCTTGGAATCTAGGCGATAGAACCAGAGAGGGCCTCCCCTTTTTGGATACTGGGGAAAAAGTAATGGCGGAAGAGGGCAGTATTGGGAACCACTCCGGCAAAATTTTCACAAAGATGAGCAAAGATGGACATACACAGTACAACATTCGGCGTGAAATCAAGAAGATGGAAGCCATATGTGTACATAATGTCATTGAAGAAGTCAGAGAATGGAGGACAGAGCCCGCAATAGAATCAAGCGACGAAGAAGGGGTATCTATCTGGTCCGCTTTGGGAACAAGAACCTGGAATCACGCGAGTGGCGTGGTGAGCCTGCGTCTCCCTCGCCCACATACACTGGTACTGGCTCTTCAGAGCTCTCGCGTCAAGCGACGGGGCGAAGACGACGAACGTCTTCCGCATCTTCACCAGCTCGCTCTCCGGGACATCGGCTTTCGTCGCCTTGCCCTTGCCTTTGCTGGTCTTGGGCGGCATGGTGACTACAGGGGCGGAAGCCGAGGATGGAGCAGGCGTGGAAGCGACGAGCGGATGAGGGAAAGCTTTGCTCTGAGCTCGAGAGAAGGAAGGCAATGGCGGATTTCAGGTTGAGAAGAAGAAAGAGGGGGTAAATAGGCAGCGCCTCTGTGGTTTCCTTTTTATGGGGAAGGAGCGAGCCGCCTCTTTTACTGCCCAATGAGAATACGCTTCTACAAGCGCGCTGCGGCCGCGGCCGTTCAGCGCACGCGCCCCACGTCGCGCATTCAATGCGCGTAGTGGGAGGATGCAGTAAGCAAAATCATCGCAAGCAGTTAATCCCCTGCCACGCATGCCCGTGCACTGTTTGGGCCTAGCCCAACAACGCCTCGCATTCGTGTATGGCCTAGGTCCGGGGGCTCCTGTCGGTGTACTAAGTATTGGGACTTTAGTACCCCATACTTGTGCACGGGCAGTCGTAGCCAAACCCGCGGCAAGGCTAACCGGGGGAGTAATTGGAGATTAGTGGAAGATTGTCAAGGGGACACTCAGACCTAGAATCAAAGTATCAAGAGTTAATAAGATCTGAAGACCGAAGGCCAGGCCCCCGTCAAGATTTTGGGCCCGGCAAGATTTGCACCCCGGCAAGATTCTATCACTGTTCCGCCGCTTCAGCACAGCAACCAGCCTGGCATCCTGGGCCCATTCCTGGATGCGTGGCAGGAGACCAGTGGGGGAGAGCTTAAGTGGTGCTGATGGGATGGCCCCTTTTTCCATCCCCAAGAAAGTGAGGACACCTAAACGGACATCTCACGGTGCATTAAATGCGTTCGTCCTAATCCGTCAGGGGTTAGGTATGATGACCCTGTAGCTACTTTACACCTCAATGTATGTACATTTTGCCAATATGGTGACCCCTTTGAGCGTATAAAAGGAGGCCCAAGGCAACTGCTACAGGGGGAAGAGGATCTTCTGGCCCATTCTGCATGTGTAGCTGCTCTTTGAATGTACTGTTCATCGCAAGCGCTCCTGGAGCCTGGGCTCAAGAACACTCATAATAAAACAAGGCAGGAGTAGGGTTTTACGCTGGTTAGCGGCCGGAACCTGGGTAAAATCGCCCCGCGTCGATCGTTGGTTCTGCTCTTCGTGCATCTCTCTCTCTCCCTGCCGAACCGTAAAGGGGTCCTTTAGGATCCCATAGGTGTCGTACGGCGACATTGTGGCGGCTGGAATTGTGTTTCGTCGACTCCCCTAGGGTTTCTAGAATATTTGGGTATTTATAGAGCTGAGAGGTGGTGGAGGAGACCACTATGGGCCCCACAATACATCAGGGCACGCAAGGGGCCTCTGGCGCGCCCTGGTGTATCATGGGCCCCACGGGCCTCCCGCTAGGTGCTTCCTTGGCTCCCCAGTTGTCTTCTGGTCCAAAAAAATCTCCAAAAAGTTTCGCTGCGTTTTTACTCTGTTTGGAACTGATATTCTGCGAAGTAAAAAACAAGCAAAAAACAGCAATTGGCACTGGGCACTATCTCAATAGGTTAGTCCCAAAAAATGATATAAAGTTGCTATAAAATGATTGTAAACCATCCAAGAATGATAATATAATAGCAGGGAACAATAAAAAATTATAGATACATTGGAGACGTATCAGTCGCCATATTTTTCACTAGAGGCTTCTCTCTCGAACACATAGCGTACGGTGGGTGAACAAATTACTATTGCGCAATTGATATAAAAGTGCATAGTTATGACCTATTCACGACAATGATCATGTATATAGGCATCACGTCCAAGACAAGTACACTGACTCCTGCCTGCATCTACTAATATTACTCCACCAATCGACCGCTAGCCAACATGCATCTATGGTATTAAGTTCATAAAAAACAGAGTAACGCCTTAAGCAAGATGACATGATGTAGACCAAGTAAACCCAATCAATATGAATAAAGCACGTCGTTTTACCCTTAATGGAAACAATACAAATATGTGTCTTGTCCCCTTCTATCAGTAGGATATAGAGCGCCGCAAGATTGAACCCATTACAAAGCACCTCTCCCGCTGAAGATAAATCAATCTAGTTGGCCAAACCAAAAAAATAGATCAGAGAAAAATACAAAGGTATATCAATCATGCATAATAAAGTTCAGAAAAGACTCAATTACTTTCAATGAATAATCTGATGATAAACCCAAAAGTCACTGCATCCCAACAAACACACCGCAAAAGAAGATTACATCTTGTCGGTGTACTAAATATTGGGCCTTTAGTACCCCATACTTGTGCACGGGCAGTTGTAGCCATACCTGCGGCAAGGCTTGTCGGGGAACAGCTGAAGATCGATCCAAGGTTATCAAGAGACATCCACGCCAAGGATCAGAAGATAAGGAGGACTGAAGACCAAGGGCTCGGCTCCCGGCAAGATCTTGCCGGGGTAGCCCGCCAAGCCCGGCAAGATTTGCACCCGACAAGGTTCTGCTACTATGCCACCGCTCCAGTACAGTGATCGGCCTGGCATTCTGGCCCCACCTCTAGATGTGTGGCAAGGCACTAGTGGAGGCGAGCTTAAGCGGTGCTGATGGGATGGCCCCTTTTTCCATCCCCAAGAAAGTAGGGACACCTAAACGGACACCTCACGGTGCATTAAATGCATTTGTCCAAAATCGTCAGTGGTTAGGTATGATAACCATGTAGCTACTTTCCACCTCGCAGGTGAGCAGTTCGCCACTATGGTGACCCCTTTGATCATATAAAAGGAGGCCCAAGGCAACTGCTACAGGGAGGACAACTCTCAGCCCATTCTGCATGCGTAGCTGCTGCTTGAACATACTGTTCATCACAAGCGCTCCAAGAACTGGGACGAATCACTGATAATAAACTAAAGCAGGAGTAGGGTTTTACGCTAATCAACGGCCCGAACCTGGGTAAAAATCCCCTCGCGTTGATCATCGGTTCTGCTCTCTGTGCACACCTCTCTCCCTGCCGAACCGTAAAGGGGTCCCGCGGATCCCATAGGTGTCGTATGCCGACATCTTTGGCGTGCCAGGTAGGGGGGATTGAGCTTGCGCGAACCTGATCTGGTGATCAGCGCGTCAGTTTCTTCATCGTTTTTGTCACCATGCCGCCCAAGAAGAAGGGTGCGGCAGCGATTGTTCCGTCTATGTCCGTCCTGCCTGTGCCAACTCGGACGGGTGACGACGTGGATGCAGGAGGTGGAGGTTTAGAGTCTCCACGGCATTCTGGTGATCCAAGCCAGGCGAGCGGTGTCGTTCGCAGCGGCGACAGCAACCCGCACGCCGCTAGATCCAGGGATGGAGCCGTGCTGCCTACGGGCGGCGCAGCGAACTCCGAAGATAGGAGGACGACTTCTAGGGCTCCTGCGCCGGCGCAAGCGTCGCGGCCTTCCCAGGTCGCACGCGACGAGTAGCGTCATGGCGCTGGTGGTTCTGAATGTCCCCATGGGAACACTTCTGCGCACCGATCCCAAGGTGCGCAGGCCCAGCATGCACGCCAAACCACCGGTGGAGGTGGCGCACGGTCGCGTGGTCGTGGCGATGCTCCTTCTAACACTGTTAGGAGTCAGAGCACCTCACGTACCTCGCACCTGTCGCCGCCGCCTACGCCAGCAGAAGCTTTGGCACGTGCGCAGTTGCTCCTCGATTTTCCACCTGCTCCGGAGAAGATGGAGGAGTGGCGATCTACTATCCAGAGCCTCATCGGCTTCGTCAACAATGATAGGCCGCAGCAAGCGGGGCCCTCGCGGGAGCGGTCTATCGTTCCGGCGTGAGCCGATGGTGAGAAGACCGAAGGCGGTGCCACCATGGTGCACTCCCTTCCACGACAGCAGCAGCGGTCGTCAACCCGGCGGACCGACGACCGTGATGACGATTCCACGGCGTCGTCCGATCCGCGGATGCACCGCGATCAGCGTCAAGTTCTCCAGGAACGAAGGAAAGAAGATGCTCGAACTACCATCGAGTGGCGATGGGAGGCGCGTCATCAGTCCGATAAACATGCAGGGCCTACTGTCGACAAGCCTATGCCAGGGGACGCAGGCGACTTGCCCTATGAGGTAGGTTGTCCAGCGTTTACCCGTGAGCTACGGCGAGTCCAGTGGCCCAACTCCCGAACATTCAAACCCGAGGTCCCGGAGAAATATGACGGCTAGACTCACCCCTCGGAGTTCCTGAGCATCTACACCATTGCGGTGCAGGCTGCCGGAGGCCGAGATGACAAGATACTTGCCAACCACTTCCCGTTGGTGCTCAAACCCAACGTCAGGTCATGGTTGATGCATCTGCCGGGGAATTCCATTTCTTCCTGGTCAGATCTGTGCCATCAGTTTGTTGGCGCCTTTGTTGGAGGCCACCAAGCTCCTGGCCAAGAAAGTGATTTGCATCCCCTCCCTCAAAAGTAGGGCGAGCCCCTGCGCAAGTTTATCCAGAGGTTTAGCCGAGTGCAATACAATATTCCAGATGTTCATCCTACCGCTGTTGTTAGCATGTTTCATCAGAATGTGCGTAACCGCAAGATGCGCGAAGAGCTGGCGATGAACAAGGTCAGGAGTATTGCCGAGCTTTATGCTTTGGCGGACAAGTGCGCTCGAGCTGAAGAAGGGAGGAAACTCCCCGGCGAGGGTATTGGTGCAGGGGGTGAATCTGAGGTCGAAGGTGTTGCTACCCCATCGAAAAAGGCCGGCGGCGGAACAAGAAGCGCAAAGGCAAGGCCGTGCTTGCTGTCGAGGAATCCGGCAACCCCGGCACCGCCAAGAAGGTCAAGGTTGATGACCTCAGCAAGGAAGTTGCCGGGTGCACTTCCTGTCAGGCCTTGGCGGCTGCCGACAAGCCGGAAGGCTCCGGCAAACAGTATTGCAAGATCCATCGCACCAAGGGCCACGATCTCCAAAACTGCCGGCAAGTTGAGCAACTTGTCAAGAAGCAGAGAGCTGAGTACGAAAGACGAGATAAAGAGAAGGCCCAGGACGGTGCTGAGGGATCCGGCAAGAAGCATGGTGGTCGAGGAGGCCGCCGCGGCAAGGCTAAGCAACAGAAGGAGAGACCCGCCCGAGGCCGCGACAAGGACGAGGGAGGCGATGATGATGATGAAGACGACGAATCCAGCGAGCACGAGTTTCAGAAAGCCACAGAGGCCATGTGTATTGACGGGGGTGCCTCGTTGCATTCTTCTCACCGCCGACTTAAATAGTGGGTGCGTGAGGTTAATGCAATGGAGTCGTCGCTTGATGCACGGAAACCTTTAAAGTGGTCCCACACGCCCATCATTTTTTACGCCGAGGATCACCCTGATCGCACAACTGCGGTCGGGTGCTTGCCCTTGTTGGTCTCACCAACAATCCGCAACCTCAAGGTGACAAAAATGTTGGTTGACGGTGGGGCCGGGATGAACTTAATCTCGCCGGACGTGCTCAAGAAGCTGCAAATTCCTGATGAAGATCTCGTGGAAACAGGCACGTTCCAAGGGATCAATCCAGGAAGGACCCAGTCAAAAGGCAAGATTATGCTACCAGTAACATTTGGAAGCGAGTTCAATTGTAGGACAGAGAAGGTAGTGTTCGATGTAGCCAAGATCCCCATGTCATACAACGGGATCCTTGGTCGCCCAACGCTGGCCAAGTTCATGGCAGCATCACACAATGCGTATAATGTGTTGAAGATGCCCGGACCGATTGGTGTCATCACTGTTCACTCCGACAAGAAGGATGCACTGATCTGCACTGACCAACTCTACTGGGAGGCAGCCGCAGCACCTGCCGTCAAGGCATCTGTTCCTGTCGCTGGAACTCCCGGTGGCAAGGAGAAGAAGACCGGCAAGATTTCTGGCGCAAACTCCGGTAAGCGCACCTCTTCGGAGTGCTGCGCTTCCGTTGAGGACGCACTAGAGAGTTCCACCGGCAAGAACAAGAAGTCCAAGGGTGCTCCACCAGAGACCAAGAAGGTGCCCGTCAAGGAGGACGGAACGGGAGGAACTTTCACCATAAGTTCCACCCTAGATGACAAATAGGAAAGCGCGCTCGTTGCTTTCCTGTGGGCGAACGTCGATGTGTTTGCATGGCAACCATCTGACATCCCCGATGTTCCCAGGAAAGTAATTGAGCACCACCTTGCTGTCTGTCCTCACGCGCGGCCCGTCAAGCAGAGGGTGAGGAAGCAAGCCTTGGAGCGGCAAGAATTCATTGCCGAAGAAATTAGGAAGTTGGAAGCGGTAGGTTTGGTCAGAGGGGTGCTTCACCCAACCTGGTTGGCCAATCCGGTTGTTGTGCGCAAGGCGAATGGGAAATGGAGGCTGTGTATTGATTATACAGCCATCGATAAAGCCTGTCCAAAAGATCCTTTCCCCTTACCGTGCATCGACCAGATTGTGGACTCCACCGCTGGTTGTGACCTACTGTTGTTCCTTGATGCCTATTCGGGGTATCATCAGATCTTCATGGCAAAAGAATATGAAGAAAAGACCACATTTATCACCCCATGTGGTACATATTGTTTTATATGAATGCCTTTTGGGTTGAAAAGTGCTGGTTCTACATTTGCGAGAGCGGTCCAAATCGGTTTTGAGCCTCAGCTACATAGAAATATGGAAGCATACATGGATGACATAGTGGTCAAAACCAAGGATAAAGCGACGCTCATACAAGACCTAGAAGAAACATTTACAAATCTGCGCAAGATCAATTTAAAGCTGAATCCTAAGAAGTGTGTGTTTGGCGTCCCTTCCGGCAAGCTTCTAGGGTTCTTTGTATCTCAGCGTGGGATCGAAGCGAACCCCAACAAGATCAAAGCCATTGAGCAGATTCAAGCGCCAAGATGCGTAAAGGATGTACGTCGCCTTGCTGGCTGCGTTGCTGCCTTAAGCAGGTTTATCTCCAAATCTGCTGAGCGCGCCCTGCTCTTTTTCAAAATTTTGAAGAAGGCAGGTCCAATGAGATGGACTCCGGAAGCGGAGGCAACGCTGCAAGATTTGAAGAGGTACCTCTCTTCTCCGCCTACGCTAGTCGCGCCTAAGCCACAAGAGCCGTTGCTGCTGTATTTAGCGGCAACAAATCAAGTGGTTAGTGCTGCGTTAGTGATGCAGAGAGAAGTTGATGAGGGAGCAACGGCAGTGGCAGGACCGTCAAGTGACGCGCCGGGATCTTCCCCTGCAAGGTCTGGTACCGACAAGACAGGATCTGCGCAGTCAGAGGAATCAGTACAAAAGAAGAAGATGGTGCAGCGTCCAGTTTATTTTGTCAGTTCCCTTTTGCAGGGGGCTAGGTCAAGATACTCTGGTGTGCAAAAATTGCTCTTCGGCCTTCTCATGGCCTCGAGGAAGTTGCGCCATTATTTCCAAGCACATGAGATTACCGTCGTCACTCGCTTCCCGTTGCAGCGGATTTTGCAAAATCCAGAGGCAACCGGCAGGATTGTAGAGTGGGCTTTGGAACTGTCGAGCTTTGGTCTCAAGTTTGAAAGTACTTCAACAATTCAGAGCAGAGCCTTGGCGGAATTCATTGCGGAATGGAGCCCAACGCCAGACGAGGAGATTCAAGAGACGACTCTTCCCGGCAAGGAAACAGATCGAGAATGGGTTATGTACTTTGACGGTGCTTTTACGCTGCAAGGCGCCGGTGCTGGCGTGCTGCTTGTCGCACCCACCGAAGAGCACCTCAAGTATGTAATTCAGATGCACTTTCCCCGGGAGAGCTCGACAAACAACACTGCAGAGTACGAAGGCTTGCTTGCCGGTCTCAGGATCGCGGCGGACCTTGGTATCAAGAAACTCATCATCAGAGGCGATTCGCAGCTTGTTGTCACGCAAGTCAACAAAGATTATCAAAGTCCATTGATGCAGGCTTACGTGGATGAAGTTAGAAAAATGAAATAGTGCTTTGACGGTCTGCATACAAAGCACATTCCTCGTGCTGAAAACAGTATTGCCGATGACCTGTCAAAGCGCGCTGCCCTTAAGTTACCTGTGGAACAAGGAACTTTTGTGCTCCATTTGACTCAGCCATCTGTAGCGCCATCAATGGGGCAAGTAAAAAGAAGGAAGTTGAATTCTGGTCAGTACTTTCCGGCAGAGCTCCCGGGAGCCACCGGAAAGGAAGTTGCCGGGATTAGCGGCAAGCCTGTCGGGGAACAACAGGCTCCAGCAGGGGCTCAGGCCCTTGCCGTCGAGACAAACGTTCACCTGGCAGAAGAGATGCCTTTAGTCCTAGTTATCGAGACCTAGGCTCCAGCTTGGGCACAGCCCATTGTCCATTTTCTTCAAACAAGGGAACTCCCTGAGAAGCAGGAAGAAGTGGAAAAAGTAGCCCGTCAGTCTAGCATGTACCAGTTCGTCGATGGCGTTCTGTACAGGAAGAGACTGAACGGTGTGAAATTGAAGTGCATTCCTTGGGAAGATGGACTGGAGCTGTTGGCAGAGATACATGGAGGCATATGTGGCTCTCACATAGGATCAAGAGCGCTTGTCGGAAAGGCATTCCGGCAAGGTTTCTTTTGGCCTACTGCTCTCCAGGATGCAACTGCACTAGTAACCAATTGTGAAGCGTGCCAGTTTCATTCGAAGAAATCACATCAGCCAGCTCAAGCTCTTCAGACAATCCCTCTCTCCTGGCCATTTTTGGTCTGGGGGCTTGACATACTGGGCCCTTTTCCCCGTGTTACCGGGGGCTTTGAGTACTTATATGTGGCAATCGACAAGTTCACAAAGTGGCCGGAGGTGGAAGCGGTGAGGAAGGTGATAGCACAATCAGCCGTCTAGTTCTTTAAAGGGATAGTTTGCCGTTTCGGTGTGCCCCACATCAACCAGCTCAAGCTCTTCAGACAATCCCTCTCTCCTGGCCATTTTTGGTCTGGGGGCTTGACATACTGGGCCCTTTTCCCTGTGCTACCGGGGGCTTTGAGTACTTGTATGTGGCAATCGACAAGTTCACAAAGTGGCCGGAGGTGGAAGCGGTGAGGAAGGTGATAGCACAATCAGCCGTCAAGTTCTTTAAAGGGATAGTTTGCCGTTTCGGTGTGCCCAACAGGATCATCACCGACAATGGCACACAGTTCACAAGTCGCACCTTCATGCAATACGTCCAAGACCTTGGCGGCAAAGTTTGTTTTGCCTCTTTTGCTCACCCGAGAAGCAACGGCCAAGCGGAGAGGGCTAATGCTAAAGTGTTGCGCGGTCTCAGGACCAGAACTTTCGACAAGCTGAGAAAGTGCGGAAGGCGATGGATTGATGAGTTGCCGGTGGTTCTTTGGTCAATCAGAACGACACCAAATCGAGCCATTGGCCAGACACCCTTCGCTCTGGTTTACGGAGCGGAAGCAGTTCTCCCCACGGAACTCATATACGGGTCACCTCGAGTGCTCGCTTATGATGAGCTTGAGCAAGAGCAACTGCGGCAAGATGAAGCTGTGTTCCTTGAGGAGGATCGCCTTCAGGCTGCTGTGCGAGCTGCACGCTACCAGCATCCTTTGCGCCGCTATCATAGCTGCAAAGTTCATGCCCGAAGCCTTGAGGAAGGCGACCTTGTTCTTCGGCGTATCCATCCGCCAAGAATTCAAACAAGTTGACGCCGAAGTGGGAAGGCCCTTATCGGGTAGTACGAGTCACCAGGCCCGGCGCTGTCCGCCTGGAGACCGAGGATGGCATTCTAGTGAGCAACTCCTGGAATATCGAACATCTTCGCAAGTTTTACCCATAAGGCGCGGTTGCCGGGGGCCCCCGGCAACCTCCTTTTGTACAAGTCTTGCCGGCAAGGCATGTAATCCTTTGTACAAAGCCAGGCGCAGACCCTGTACGCAGTTGAATAAGCTTAAGTGTTGTGCATTTCTTGTTGATTTCCATGTTTATATATATGCATGTTTGTCTGAGATATTGTATGACACTTGATCCCCGGTAAGACAAACGAACCGCCAAGGTTCCATATCTTTATTTTCTCTTCTTTCTTTTTCTCAAAGGATAGAAGGTTCCCTCACGTGCAAGTTTGCCGGGGGGGAAGGAAGGTATGGATACCAATGGGCGATGTTCAGAATTGGTGTCTTGCCGGAAGGAGTGCAGCGACAGAAAGCTAACTTGCGAAACTTTGAGCATGTTTTTCAATTTTTACTATCAGGCTATTTTCTTTGGATGATTTTGGCCCTTGTAAGGAAAACCTGCACGCGAGGGAACCCTTGTCGTAATTGGTTGTGCCCTTGTTCTGTTTCGAGTCTGCTCAACAGTATAAGTGGCTGCGCCAAGGACGCCAAGGTGTCTTGCCGGTTGCTGCACCTCCAGCAGGCTACTGAAGTCCCGCACCCAGCGCTCGCGGCGGGTTGCGCACCAGCAAGTTTCCAGTAAGCGTAGGGCATAATCATACGGAAAGAAATCGAACAAGGGAAATAGCATGCATATACTCAGTCATAGCAAGTTATATTACACCGATAGTTGCCACAGTTCTAACCTAAGACTAAAATTGTCTTTGACATGGAATGGAGGCGGCAAGAAAAAGCTAGACGGCTAGTCCCTGTGCTGGCCTTTGACCCTCTTGATTGAATCCACCTTCTCGAGGATGGGCGCGACAAGCTTTTCAAGTGTCTCGAGATCTGCATCCTTCGGCAAGCGGTCGAGCATGTTGGTGAGGTCAATGCCAGGATTCTTATGCACCACCTTGATGAGCACCTTGTGGAGGACGGCCCGGCAAAGTTTGCAGGATTCGTTCGCCAACTGGGTCGCTCGGTTGGACTGGAGCAGCTTCAGAGCATGAATAATGCATTCGAAGAATATGGTCAACCTGGCGCTCGGGGATATTCTTTCTTTAGAAGAATACCTGAAGTTTTGCAAGCCCTCCCGGCCCATGGTTGACAGTTGTGCTGTGAGCTTCTCCACGGTGTCAACAAGGCGATTTGTCCAGATTTGCACGCCTTTCTCATAGTCAACTTGGGCGGCGGCAGCGCTCTTGAGCAAGTTCCTCTCTTCCTGGAGATCTTTGCTCAGGGCCTTCTCGCGGGCCCTGCCATCGTTAAGAGACTTCTCCAGCGTGGTCAGCTTCAGCCTCAGATCGGCAATGGCTTCAGTCTTGTCGGACATAGCAACTTGCATCTCCGCCAGGCTGTGGAGAGTTTTCTCCCTCTCACTTTTGAGCGTCGAGAGCTCCTTGCTGTGTTCCTCAAGATCTGCCTCTAGCTTCTTCACCTTGTCGCTCAGCTCGTTCTTGGCGGCCTCTGTGGCCTCGGCGGCGTCGATGGCTTCCTTGAGCTTGCTGGCGTGATCTATAGTTGCGGCTTCGAGCGACTCCTTGTGCTTCTGCTCTAGCTCCTGGGTCCGCTGCGCGACAAGTTTTTCAATATCTTCGTCCTTGCCACGGAGTTTGGCGGCAAGTGCCTGCTCGCGCGCGGCAAGATCTTCTTCATGAGCATCAAGCCCAATGCGGCGCTGCGTCAAGAGAGCTTCTTTAGTGGCAACCTTTTGCGCAGCTTCCTCTTGCGCCCTTTCCATATCAGATTGCTTCAAGTGGAGCTCCGTCCAGCTTTGGCTCACTTGTTCCCAGCCGGCAGTCAACTCCTGAAAGGCCTCGGCGTACCAGATCTGCATTTGCTCGACGCGTTTCTGGAAATCCGCCTCGGCTGCTTCGACAACTGTAGCTCTGGTGTCTACCTTCTCCTTTCGAGCATGGTGGAGCGCCTGGAGCTTGCGGAAGTTATCGCCCATGGCCTGGAGGAGCCGATCTTCTTCAGATTTGCCGCTGCTGGCGCTTGGTTCATCGACAATCTTGAGCCTGGCAGCGGTGATGACTTCTTCATCAAAAGTTTCCCCTTCGATCGGCGCTCCAATGCTTGCCGTCCCCGGTAAGTTGACGAACAGGTTGTCGCCAACCTTGAGATACTTGCTCGATGAGGGACCCTCGGATGTCGATGGTTGATCTTCGGCAAGCGTCTCACCGGTAGCTGGGGGCTCTGTGGCCGGTGCAGCGCCTGGCGCTCCTGCGGCAGGAATGCCGTCAGTACGGCCATCAACCTCCTCGCCGGCCCTCTCGGTAGGTTTCTTGGCGGCCTCCTCGGAAGCAGCCTCGCTGGCCTCGACGATGGTGTCTTTGGTGGCCTCGCTAGCGGTGATCTTGTCGGCTTCGGCGGCAGCATCTCTGGCGGTCTCCTCGATGACCACGTCGATGTCCATACGTTCCATCACAGGAAATTCTGAAGGACGAAGGAGGGAAACAAAATCAAATCAAGATCAAAGTTTAGAAAGATAAAGAAAAAAAATCACAAGTGCTCTGAGGCAAGCAGTCACCTGCGTCGAGCTGATGAGGAGTAGTTTCATCCCTCTCGGCAACATTGGTTATCGGGGAAAGGTTGCCGGTGCCCATGTTCGCCGGCTCCTCCTCTTCTAAGGTAGGCTCATCGGTGGGAGCTCTTGCCGGAGATGCGCTTGTGGGCGGCGTGGTTGACGAGGGCGGCACGACGGGGGCGTCCTCCAACGACTCTCCTTGTTGCCGTTCTTCTCCTGCAAGCCCAAAAGGTGTAAGCGGCAAAGGTAGAAACCTTAGCACCCGCCAGCGGAAAACAAGTTGTGAACTCACGCTGGGGGCTGTGCTGGGGGCTGCGTCGAGGGCTAAGCTCCGGGTTGATGGTGATAGTCTCTGGCACGCTCGTAGAGCTTGTCGGTGGCTCGTCGCCCATGGAGGTTTTCGCCCTCTTCGCCATCCTTTCCGCCAAAGTTTCTGCCTCCCTGCAGAGACAAGACAAAGCAAGACAATGAGATCAACTGAATTCAGAATTTGGGAGATAAAGACTGTGACAGGATACTTACTCTTCCTCTTCCCGTTCCGGGCTGAAGCCGGAGATGTCAAAGTCGACCTCCATTGCAGTGTCTGTATGGGGAGGCGGAGGAGGGGTCCTGGGCCGCTTGGCCGCGGTAGGTGTAGGGAGTTGGTGTGGCTCTGCCCCTTCAGCTTCCGGTGCTGCTGTGTAAGACGCCCCTGCCGCCCCAGTGGTTGCCGCAGGTGTGTGTCTCGTGCACCGTGCGGGTTGCTGTCGAACCCCTTGCCGCGATGCAGCCTTGCCGGCCGCCCCCTTGCCGGGAGCCTCGCTGCTCGGAGAGGTTTGGCTTGCTGGGACGCCAGAGGCAGCTTTCCGAAGGACGCGCTTGACCTTCTTTGGAGCTGGGGGCTCCTCCTGCGGCTGCTCTTCGGATGCGTCCTCGCGTGATGAGCTCTTAGCGGCTGCACCACTCTGTTCCCCGGCAACCTCATCCTCCCCGACAGGTTTCTCCTACAGTACGACTTCTACATCGCTGGTTTCCCATTCTGTGAAGCCGACGTTGCCGGCCTCCGTGGCAAGATTCGCCTCTTCCACTCTAGTGGCAATATACTCCACTTCTTCATGAGTGGTGGCACGGATGAGGTTTGTCTCTTCCCGAACGGCCCTCTCCGACAAGTTGTCGAAGAACTTTTGTGCCTCCTCCGCAGATGGCTTGGCCCTGGTCGCGTCAAGGCCATGGGCGTTGAACATTCGCATTGCAGCAATGATTGACCCCAGGGCGGAGTTGTTGCACAAGGGAACAATTCTTGCCGGCAATTTATGCTTGTCTTCGCGCTGAAATAGCCGGTGGCGGAGAGCCCCAAGCTGCATAATTGTCAGGTTGTTGTTTAGTCCGGGGCGCAGCCTCATGATATCTGCCGCGTTCCGGAACTCCCAGGCTGGCCTCCACTTATTCTGCAGAGGGGAGATGCGCCGGCGAAGAAAATTAGAGCCGATCATCTCTATTGTGAGCCCGGCAGCTTTCAAATGGATCATCCCTATCATCTTGAGCATCAAGATCGCTCCAGTCCTTGCCATAGACCGCCTTTTGCCGTCAAGGCGAACAGAAGGGATGGGGGTCCGCTTCCTTAATCCAGCACCACTCGGATCGCCATTCTTCCCACTTCTCGTGGTAAACCCCGTCCTGATATATCTCCTTGTTCCATGCCCTTGGGATCCAGGCGATAGAGCCGGCAAGGGCTTCCCCTTTTTGGACGTGAGGAATGAAGTAATGGCGGAAGAGGGCGGTGTTGGGAACTACTCCGGCAAAGTTTTCGCAAAGATGGGCGAATATAGCAATACAAGTTACGGCATTCGGCGTGAAGTCCAAGAGATGGAAGCCGTATGTATACATGATGTCATTGAAGAAATTGGAGAATGGAGGGCAGAGCCCGCAGTAAAAATAAGCGGCGAAGAAGGGATATCTATCAGGGCCGCCTTTGGAAGAAGAACCTGGGGCCACGCGAGTCGCGGGGTGATCCTTCGTCTCCCTCACCCACATGCACTGGTACCAGTTCCTCAAGGCTTCGCGTCAAGCGTCGTGGTAAAGATGATGTACTTCTTCCGCATCTTCACCAACTCGGTCTCCAGGACATCGGCCTTAGTCTCCTTGCCCTTGCTCTTGCTAGCCTTGGGCGGCATGGTGGTTGCGAAGGCGGAAGCCGAGGATGGAGCGGGTGCGGAGGCGATGAGCGGATGAAGAGAAGTTCTGCTCTTGGCTCGGGAGAGAGAAGGTAATGGCGGATTTCAGATTGGAAAGAAGAAGGGGTAAAAGGGCAGCGCCTTTGCGGATTCCTTTTTATGGGGAAGGAGCAAGGCTGCCTCTTTTACTGCCCAATGTGAACACGCCTATACGAGCGCGCTGCGACCGTGGCCGTTCGGCGCATGCTTCCCACGTCGCGCATTCAACGCGCGTAGTGGGGAAGTGCAGTAAACGGAATGATTACAAGCAGTTAACCCCTGCCACGCGTGCCCGTGCACTGTTTGGGCCTAGCCCAACAACGCCTCGCACCCGTGTGTGGCCTAGGCCCGGGGGCTCCTATCGGTGTACTAAATATTTGGCATTTAGTACCCCATACTTGTGCACGGGGAGTTGTAGCCAGACCTGCGGCAAGGCTTGTCGGGGGAACAGCTGAAGATCGATCCAAGGTTATCAAGAGACATCCACGCCAAGGATCATAAGATAAGGAGGACTGAAAACCAAGGGCTCGGCTCCCGGCAAGATCTTGCTGGGGTAGCCCGGCAAGATTTGCACCTGACAAGGTTCCGCCACTGTGCCACCGCTCCAATACAGCGATCAGCCTGGCATTCTGGCCCCACCTCTGGATGCGTGGCAAGGCACCAGTGGAGGCGAGCTTAAGCGGTGCTGATGGGATGGCCCCTTTTTCCATCCCCAAGAAAGTAGGGACACCTAAACGGACACATCACGGTGCATTAAATGCATTTGTCTAAAACCATCAGTGGTTAGGTATGATAACCATGTAGCTACTTTCCACCTCGCAGGTGAGCAGTTCACCACTGTGGTGACCCCTTTGATCATATAAAAGGAGGTCCAAGGCAACTGCTACAGGGAGGACAACTCTCAGCCCATTCTGCATGCGTAGCTGCTGCTTGAACGTACTGTTCATCGCAAGCGCTCCAAGAACTGGGACGAATCACTGATAATAAACTAAAGCAGGAGTAGGGTTTTACGCTGATCAGTGGCCCGAACCTGGGTAAAAATCCCCTGGCGTTGATCATCGGTTCTGCTCTTTGTACACACCTCTCTCCCTGCCGAACCGTAAAGGGGTCCGTCGGATCCCAGAGGTGTCGTACGCCCACACATCCGATAGAACTCCAAGAAGATCAAGGAGAATATTGTATTAAAGATCAAAGAGAGAGAAGAGGCTATCTAGCTACTAGGGATGGACCCGTAGGTCCGTGGTGAACTACTTACGAATCATCGGAAGACAGCTAGGATGATGTAGAAGCCGTCCATGATAGATTCCCCTTCCGGGAGAGTACTGGGAAATGCCTCTAGATGGGATCACGGAAGAACAGAAGCTTGCGGTAGTAGAGAAAGTGTTTCGGGTGGCTCTCCGGGGGTTTACCATTTCAAAATTTATAGAAGTAGAATTAGGTTAGACGGAGCCTCGAGGGGCTAACAAGGTAATGATACGTCTCCAACGTATCTATAATTTTTTATTGTTCCATGCTATTATATTATCTGTTTTGGATGTTTTATATGCAATAATATGCTATTTTATATTATTTTTGGGACTAACCTATCAACATAGAGCTGAGTACTAGTTTCTGTTTTTCCCTTGTTTTTGACTTTTACAGAAAAGGAATATCAAATGGAGTCCAAACGGTGTAAAACTTTACGATGATTTTTCTTGGACCAGAAGACACCTACGAGGCTTGGAGAGAGGGCCAGAATAGACCTGAGGTGGCCACAAGCCCTCAGGGCGCGCCCCCTAGCTTGTGGGCCCCTCGGGAGTCCCCTAACCCTAGTTCCACCTCTATAAATTCTCAAATATTCCCCAAACATCAGAAGCGTCCACCAAAATACTTTTCCACCGCTGCAAGCCTCTATTCCCGTAAGATCCCATCTTGGGGCCTTTTCCGGCACCCTGCCAGAGGGGGATGCGATCACGGAGGGCCTCTACATCAACCTTGTTGCCCTTCCGATGAAGCGTGAGTAGTTTACCACAGACCTACGGGTCCATAGCTAGTAGCTAGATGGCTTCTTCACTCTCTTTGATCTTCAATACTATGTTCTCCTCGATGTTCTTGGAGTTCTATCCGATGTAATCTTATTTTGTGGTGTGTTTGTTGAGATCCGATGAATTGTCGATTTATGATCAGATTATCTATTAATATTATTTGAGTCTTCTCTGAACTCTTTTATGCATGATTAAGATATCTTTGTATTTCTCTTCGAACTATCGGTTTGGTTTGGCCAACTAGATTGGTTTTTCTTGAAATGGGAGAGGTGCGTAGTTTTGGGTTCAATCTTGCGGTGTCCTCACCCAGTGACAGAAGGGGTAGCGAGGCATGTATTGTCATATTGCTTGAGTTTATCCCTCTACATCATGTCATCTTACTTAAAGCATTGCTCTGTTCTTATGAACTTAATACTCTAGATGCAGGCAGGAGTCGGTCGATGTGTGGAGTAATAGTAGTAGATGCAGAATTGTTTCGGTCTACTTGTCACAGAGATGATGCTTATATTCATGATCATTGCCTTAGATATCATCATAACTATGCGCTTTTCTATCAATTGCTCAACAGTAATTTGTTTACCCACCGTATGTTTTCTTTCAAGAGAGAAGCCTCTAGTGAAACCTATGGCCCCCGGGTCTATTTTCCATCATATATTTTCATAGCTATAAACCAAAAAATACCTTGCTGCAATTTATTTATATTTACTTTAGTTTTCTCTTTTATTTATCTTTTACACCTATCTCTATTAGATCTCACTCTTGTTCGTGACCGTGAAGGGATTGACAACCCCTTTTTTGCGTTGTGTGCAAGTGTTTGTTAGTTTGTGCATTTGCATATACTAGAGACTTGCTTGTGCCTCCTACTGGATTGATACCTTGGTTCTTAACTGAGGGAAATACTTATCTCTACTTTACTGCATCACCCTTTCCTCTTCAAGGGAAAAATCAACGCAAGCTCAAGAAGTAGCAGGTAACAGGGCGTGACCCCCTGGGCGCGCCCTTTTGCCTTGCCATTTGCTCGTACATCCTCTAGTCTCCTCTCGAAGCTTCTAGGGTCTCTTATATCTAGAAAAAAAATTGTCAAAAAGTTCTTAGCATTTGGACTCCGTTTAGTACTGATTTTCTGAAAATCAAAAAGAAGCAGAAAACAACAACTCACACTAGGCACTGGGTTAATAGGTTAGTTCCCAAAAATGATATATAATAGCATAAAAATGCATATTAAGTATCCAAGATTGATAACATAATAGGATGGAACAACAAAAAATTATAAATACACTGGAGACATATCAGCATCCCCAAGCTTAATACTTGCTCGTCCTCGAGTAGGTAAATGATCAAAACAGAATTTTTGATGTGGAATGCTACCTAACATGTGTAGCATGTAATCTCTTTTATGGTATGAATATTGAGAAACGAGTGATTCAAGGCAATAGTCTATCATTTGATATAAAGCATCAATACTCAGGCATACTAACAAACAATCATGCCTTTCAAAATAACGAATGCTAAAGAATGCTATCCCTACAAAATCATATAGCCCGTCATGCTTAGTCTTCCTAGCATAGAAATATTAACCATGAACTACCCTGATGACAAGCCAAACAATTGGATTATACTTTTTAACGTGCTTCAACATTTTCAACCACACACAATACATGAGTGTGAGCCATGGTGATACGTCTCCAATGTATCTATAATTTTTTATTGTTCCATGCTATTATATTATCCATTTTAGATGTTTTATATGCATTATTATGCTATTTTATATCATTTTTTGGGACAAACCTATTAACCTAGTGCCCAGTGCCAGTTGCTGTTTTTTCCTTGTTTTTGTCTTTTAGAGAAAATCAATACCAAACGGAGTCCGAACGGAATGAAACTTTTTGACGATTTTTCTTGGACCAGAAGACACCTAGGAAGCTTCGGGAGGAGGCCAGAAGGGCCATGGAGTAGCCACAAGCTCGGGAGGCACGCACTAGGGGGGTGCACCCCAAGCTTGTGGGCCCCCTGTGGCTCCCCTAACCCTAATCCTAGCTCCATAAATACCCAAATATTCCCCGTATACCAGAGGGCACACCAAAAATACTTTTCTGCTACCGCAAGTTTCTGTCCTCGTGAGATCCCATCTGGAGACTTGTTCCGGTACTCTGCCGGAGAGGGATTCGATCACGGAGGGCATCTACATCAACCTTGCCGCCCTTTCGATGATCTGTGAGTAGTTTACCACAGACCTACGGGTCCATAGCTAGTATCTAGATGGCTTCTTCTCTCTCTTTGATCTTCAATACAATGTTCTCCTCGATGTTCATGGAATTCTATTTGATGTAATCTTCTTTTGCGGTGCGTTAATTGAGATCCGATGAATTGTGGATTTACGATCAAGTTATCTATGAATATTATTTGAGTCTTCTCTGAACTCTTTTATGCATGATTAATATAGCTTTGTATTTCTCTCTGATCTATTGATTTGGTTTGGAACTAGATTGATTTATCTTGCAATGGGAGAGGTGCTTTGTTTTGGGTTCAATCTTGCGGTGTCCTTCATACGTCTCCAACATATCTATAATTTTGATTGTTCCACGCTATTATATTATCTATTTTGGATGTTTTATATGCATTAATATGCTATTTTATATTATTTTTGGGACTAACCTATTAACCTAGAGCCCAGTGCCAGTTTTTGTTTTTTCCTTGTTTTTGAGTTTCGCAGAAAAGGAATACCAAACGGAGTCCAAACGGAATAAACTTTCGCGATGATTTTTCTTGGACCAGAAGGAAACCAGGAGACTTGGAGATGAAGTCGGAGGAGCCACGAGGCGGCCACAAAGACGGAGGGCGCGCCCAGGGGGGTAGGGCGTGCCCCCCACCCTTGTGGGCCCCTCGTGCACCTCCTGACCTAATTCTTTCGCCTATATATTCCCAAATATCCACAAACCAAAAGAGGCATCCACGAAAAGACTTTTCCACCGCCGCAACCTTCTGTACCCGTGAGATCCCATCTAGGGACCTTTTCCGGCACCCTGCTGGAGGGGGATTCAATCACGGAGCGCTTCTACATCAACACCATTGCCCTTGAGATGAAGCGTGAGTAGTTTACCACAGACCTACGGGTCCATAGCTAGTTGCTAGATGGCTTCTTCTCTCTCTTTGATTCTCAATACCATGTTCTCCTCGATGTTCTTGGAGATCTATTCGATGTAATACTTTTTTGCGGTGTGTTTGCCGAGATCCGATGAATTGTGGATTTATGATCAGCTTATCTATGAATGTTATTTGAATCTTCTCTGAATTCTTTTATGCATGATTTGATATCTTTGTAATTCTCTTCGAACTATCAGTTTGGTTTGGCCAACTAGATTGGTTTTTCTTGCAACGGGAGAAGTGCTTAGCCTTGGGTTCAATCTTGCGGTGTCCTTTCCCAGTGACAGTAGGGGGGAGCAAGGCACGTATTATATTGTTGCCATCGAGGATAAAAAGAAGGGGTTTTCATCATATTGCTTGAGTTAATTCCTCTACATCATGTCATCTTACTTAATGCATTACTCCGTTCTTTATGAACTTAATACTCTAGATGCATGTTGGATAGCGGTCGATGTGTGGAGTAATAGTAGTAGATGGAGAATCATTTCGGTCTACTTGACACGGACATGATGCCTATATTCATGATCATTGCCTTAGATATCGTCATAACTATGTGCTTTTCTATCAATTGCTCGGCAGTAATTTGTTCACCCACCGTATTATTTTCTATCTTGAGAGAAGCATCTAGTGAAACCTATGCCCCCGGGTCTATTTTCCATCATATAATCTTCTATTTTCCATCATATTAGTTTCCAATCTACTATTTTGCAATCTTTTACTTTCTGATCTATAAAACAAAAATACCAAAAATATTTACTTTATCATTTATCTATCTCTATCAGATCACACTTTTGCAAATAACCGTGAAGGGATTGACAACCCCTTTATTGTGTTGGGTGGAAGTTGTTTGATTGTTTGTGCAGGTATTCGGTGATTTGTGCGTTGTCTCCTACTGGATTGATACCTTGGTTTTCAAACTGAGGGAAATACTTATCTCTACTTTTCTGCATCACCCTTTCCTCTTCAAGGGAAAAACCAACCCAAGCTCAAGAAGTAGCAGGAAGAATTTCTGGCGCCGTTGCCGGGTAGATCTACGCCAAGTCAAGACATACCAAGTACCCATCATAAACTCTCATCTCTTGCATTACATTATTCACCATTCACCTCTCATTTTCCTCTCCCCCACTTCTAAAATGATTTTCGAAAAGATTTGCCTTTTTCTTCGCCCCTGTTTTTGCCTCTTCTTCGCCCCTCTTCCGTTCGTCTTCTTCATTTGCTTTTTGTGAGCTCGTGTGTTGGATTGCTTGCTTTGTCATGATGGCTCAAGAGAATACCAAATTGTGTGACTTTTCCAACACTAATAACAATGATTTTATTAGTACTCCGATTGCTCCCGCCACTAGTGCGGAATCTTGTGAAATTAATGCCGCTTTGCTGAATCTTGTTATGAAAGATCAATTTTCTGGCCTTCCTAGTGAAGCTGCCGCATCCCATCTAAACAATTTCGTTGATTTGTGTGATATGCAAAAGAAAAAAGATGTGGATAATGATATTGTTAAATTGAAGCTATTTCCGTTCTCACTTCGAGATCATGCTAAAACTTGGTTTTCATCTTTGCTTAAAAATAGTATTGATTCATGGAATAAGTGTAAAGATGCTTTTATTTCCAAGTATATTCCTCCCACTAAGATCATCTCTGTAACACCCCATGTATTAAGCTACAGTAATCACCCTTTTGATTATGCCATGTCATCATGATCAACAGTGCTTAATCATCATTAGTATCATATATCTTTTCAAATTCAAATTCAAATGAAAATGAAAATTCAAACTTAAAGTGAAAATAAAAGTTGTCCAAACCCAGAAACTAAAATGTTCATTAAATAGAAAATTATTAGTTAATTAAGTTAGTTAGTCAAACTAGTCCCTAATCAGACACTGACAGTAGGCCCCACCCCCCCTAATTAACCTAACTTAGTTAAATTAACACTAATTATGCCTCTGTCTCAATGACATATGGGCCCCACCTATCAGGTTTGACCTGGATCAGCTGGGTTGACTGCTGACGTCACCTCTACATCATGCTGATGTCACCCCCGTACTGTTCTGGATAATGTTGTTTTAAATAATTAAATAAATTCCAGAAATTAATAAAAACTTTAGAAAATCATATCTTTTAAACCGTAACTCCGACGAAAATAGTTTATATATGAAAAATGACCAGAAAAATGAGACGAATCCGAATACGCCCTCCGTATTCCTATCAGATGCCCCTAGCTAGATGAACATGGAACTTTTTGCCTATTTTTGATAAATGAATAGTGCCTGGCTTTTATAAAATAAATCCAAACAAATTCCTAAAATAACTAAATGACTTAGACATGTGTTTAGGCAGCCCTGCACTGCACGTTAGCCTAGCCTGCTCCGTGTTGCTTATGTTTGCTGTGTATTCATTTGTTTCCTCCCCCTCTCCTCTCTCGTTAGACCCCGACACCAACGTCGTCCCCGAGACTGACGCAGCTCAGGAGCCCGACGCCACCATTGACGACCTTGCCTTTGCCGCCGATTAACCAGGCAAGCACCCCCCCCCCTTGAGCATACAGATATCGCCTATTCTTTCTCTCTCATGCTTGCATTAGAAATTGCTGCTGCTACTGTTTAACCTATTCTGATGCATAGCCTGTTTATTGTAACCTGCTATTGAAACCTTACCTGCTTATCCTAAATTGTCTAGTATAGGCTGGGTAGAGACTTATCAGTGACCCCACTAGTCCCGACTGCCCCGCTGGATTATTAGAAGACCCGAGCAACAGGATCGAAGACCAGGCCCCGGCTCCACACATCACGCCCCTTTAGTTGTAACGACACTACAGCGTTACTATCGAGTGTCGAGGGTGAAACCTCTTGTAGCACTTCAGATGTTAACTCTGTAGAGTAGCTATTCGGTCGTGGTCATCGAGGATGATTCCTCCTTCACCGCTTCCGATAACGACGCCGTCGTACAACACCTCAAGTGTGTACCCAGCGAGGGTGATTCCTCCGAGTTCACCTTGACGGATACATCGAGTAGGAATCCAACGAGGGTGATACCTCGGATTCCCCTGATGTTATGGACACACGGATACTTGGACTGTACTATTGTTACTTAGAAAGGCGGGTCGACCCTGAGGGGTACCCGCATGTGATGTGAACACGGGTCGCATGTATGGTGCCCGAGTGATGAATACGAGGCGTGGCCGGGCATTCTTGGACCTTGCCGCAAGTCCTCGAGACGGGGCGACGGGGTCACATCGATCATGAGTCTCTGCTCGTTACCGCACCCCCAAGGTACTAACGATTTGGATATTTGATTCGAGTGGGCCCATAACCCACAGGTCCCAGGATCGAAACCTGGCTCTGATACCAACTTGTGATGCCCCCGGCTCAATCGTACAATAATCATACACGCAAATGCACACGATCAAGCCTAAGGACTCATGGGAAGATATCACAACACAACTCTAAACATAAATAAAGTCATACAAGCTTTATATTACAAGCCAGGGCCTCGAGGGCTCGAATACATAGCTCGATGGCATACAAGCGTCAGCAGAAGCATTAGATATCTGAGTACAAATATAAAAGAGAAACAGGAAGGCCTTTAGAAAGGCGGGGCAAAATAAAACACTACGATCGAAAGGCGTAGGCCTCCTGCCTGGGCCCCTCCGATCCTACTCCGGGTAGTCGGCCAGCTCGTAGTAGCAGCCACCCTCGGGGTAGAAGTGGCAGCTGAAGTCATCAACCGGGGCAGCGGTCTCAGGGCTCTGTCATCTGGTTGCATAAAAAGGATATGGGGGAAAAAGAAAGCAGAGCAACTGTGAGTACTCATCCGAAGTACTCAGCAAGCAAGGATCTACACTACATATGCAACATTTTCAAAGAGTGGCTGTATATGTGGACTGGGCTGCAGAAATGCCAGAATAGAGAGAAGGCCTAGTCCTATCGAAAACTAGCATCTTCAGAGGTCTTGCAGCATTAGAAGAGTGTAGATTAGTACCGTATAAAGTAGTAGTAATGTTATCAACCTCACCCACAGATCCTTTCTCGACTCCCTGTGAGAAAGAAATCCCAGAGCCATACAGTCATCAACCTCGTCCTGAGATCCCTTCTCGACTCCCTGCGAGAAGCAATCCCAGAGCCATAGTATCCAATTCTAGTTGTATCGATCGGGATACAACTCCGAGTGTCCGTTACCGAGGATCCGGCTATGCATAGTTTAGTTCTTCCCTGCAGGGGTGCACCAACTTACCCACCACGCTCGCTTAACTCCGGTCGGACACACTTTCTGGGTCATGCCCGGCCTCGGCCAAACGACACACCGCAGCCCCACCTAAAGCTCAGCAGAGAGGTCCCCGCCGGTCTACAACCTAAGCGCTCGGGGGTCTTGGGCCATCGCCCCTCGCCATCCGGGTCGTTGCGCACATGGCTCAGATCCAAGCACCACCTCTATCATGAATGGCGCCAATCACTCCATGCCGCACTGCTGAACTTGACGTCTGACAGAGCTTTCGGCTGATGCATACGATGCAGAACGCCCATACTATGCCCACGTGATGGTTAGTGCAATCAGGCTAGAGGCCCACTTGAATCAAATATCCAAATCGTTAGTACCTTGGGGGTGCGGTAACGAGCAGAGACTCATGATCGATGTGACCCCGTCGCCCCGTCTCGAGGACTTGCGGTAAGGGCCAAGAATGCCCGACCACGCCTCGTATTCATCACTCGGGCACCATACAGGCGACCCGTCTTCACATCACACGCGGGTACCCCTCAGGGTCGACCCGCCTTTCCAAGTAACAATAGTACAGTCCAAGTATCCGTGTGTCCATAACATCAGGGGAATCCGAGGTATCACCCTCGTTGGATTCCTACTCGATGTATCCGTCAAGGTGAACTCGGAGGAATCACCCTCGCTGGGTACACACTTGAGGTGTTGTACGACGGCGTCGTTATCGGAAGCGGTGAAGGAGGAATCACCCTCGATGACCACGACCGAATAGCTACTCTACAGAGTTAACATCTGAAGTGCTACAATAGGTTTCACCCTCGGCACTCGATAGTAACACTGCAGTGTCGTTACAACTAAAGGGGGGTGATGTGTGGTGCCGGGGCCTGGTCTTCGATCATGTTGCTCGGGTCTTCTGATAATCCAGTGGGGCAGTCGGGACTAGTGGGGTCACTGATAAGTCTCTACCCAGCCTATACTAGACAGTTTAGGATAAGCAGGTAAGGTTTCAATAGCAGGTTACAATAAACAGGCTATGCATCAGAATAGGTTAAACAGTAGCAGCAGCAATTTCTAATGCAAGCATGAGAGAGGAAGAATAGGCGATATCGGTATGCTCAAGGGGGGGTGCTTGCCTGGTTGCTCGGCGGTAAAGGCAAGGTCGTCAATGGTGGCGTCGGGCTCCTGAGCTGCGTCAGTCTCGGGGACGACGTTGGTGTCGGGGTCTAACGAGAGAGGAGAGGGGGAGGAAACAACTGAATACACGGCAAACATAAGCAACACGGAGCAGGCTATGCTAACGTGCAGTGCAGGGTTGCCTAAACACATGTCTAAGTCATTTAGTTATTTTAGGAATTTGTTTGGATTTATTTTATAAAAGCCAGGCACTATTCATTTATCGAAAACAGGCAAAAAGTTCCATGTTCATCTAGCTAGGGGCATTTGACAGGAATACGGAGGACGTATTCAGATTCGTCTCATTTTTCTGGTCATTTTTCATATATAAATTATTTTCATCGGAGTTACGGTTTAAAAGATATGATTTTCTAAAGTTTTTATTAATTTCTGAAATTTATTTAATTATTTAAAACAACATTATCCAGAACAGTACGGGGGTGACGTCAGCATGACGTAGAGGTGACATCAGCGGTCAACCCAGCTGATCCAGGTCAAACCTGACAGGTGGGGCCCACATGTCATTGAGACAGAGGCATAATTAGTGTTAATTTAACTAAGTTAGGTTAATTAGGGGGGGGGTGGGGCCTACTGTCAGTGTCTGATTAGGGACTAGTTTAACTAACTAACTTAATTAACTAATTATTTGCTATTTATTGAACATTTTAGATTCTGGGTTTGGACAACTTTTATTTTCACTTTAAGTTTGAATTTTCATTTGAATTTGAATTTGAAAAGAGATATGATACTAATGATGATTAAGCACTGTTGATCATGATGACATGGCATAATCAAAAGGGTGATTACTGTAGCTTAATACATGGGGTGTTACAATCTCCCTTAGTAACGAGATTATGAATTTTAAGCAACTTGATCATGAATATGTTGCACAATCTTGGGAGAGAATGAAATTGATGATACGAAATCGCCCTACTCATGGTTTAAATTTGTGGATGATTATACAATTTTTTTACGCCGGATTGAATTTTGCTTCTAGAAATCTTTTAGATTCGGCCGCGGGAGGCACTTTTATGGAAATTACTCTAGGAGAAGCTACTAAACTTCTAGATAATATTATTGTTAATTATTCTCAATGGCATACCGAAAGATCTTCCACTAGTAAAAAAGTGCATGCAATTGAAGAGATTAATGTTTTGAGTGGAAAGATGGATGAACTTATGAAATTATTTGCTAGCAAGAGTGCTTCTTTGGATCCTAATGATATGCCTTTGTCCACTTTGATTGAAAATAATAATGAATCTATGGATGTGAATTTTGTTGGTAGGAACAATTTTGGTAATAACGCGTATAGAGGCAATTTTAATCCTAGGCCGTTTCCTAGTAATTCCTCTAATAATTATGGTAATTCCTACAACAATTCTTATGGAAGTTATATTAAGATGCCCTCTGATTTTGAGAATAGTGTTAAAGAATTTATGAGTTCGCAAAAGAATTTCAATGCTTTGATTGAAGAAAAATTGCTGAAGATTGATGATTTGGTTACGAACGTGGATAGAATTTCTCTTGATGTTGACTCCTTGAAACTTAGATCTATTCCACCCAATCATGATATCAATGAGTCTCTCAAAGCTATGAGAATTTACATTGATGAGTGCAAAGAAAGAACCGCTAAGATGCGTGCTAAAAAATATTGGTTTGTAAAAACATGTTCTTCTAGTTTTCGTGAAAATAATGATGAAGATATTAAAGTGATTGATGTGACTCCTATTGAATCTTTGTTTTCCAATATAAATCTTGATAAAGATGGGACTGGAGATGAGTCAACTTTAGTTAAAAGGCGTCCCAATGATTCGGAGTTTTTAGGTCTTGATGCAAAAATTGATAAAAGTGGGATTGGAGAAGTCAAAACTTTAAGTAGCAATGAACCCACTCTTTTGAATTTCAAGGAATTTAATTACGATATTTGTACTTTAATAGATTGTATTTCCTTGTTGCAATCCATGTTGAATTCTCCTGATGCTTATAATCAAAACAAAGCTTTTACTAAACATATCGTTGATGCTATCTTTTGAAGAAAAGCTTGAATTTGAAGTTTCTATCCCTAGAAAACTTTATGATGAGTGGGAACCTACTATTAAAATTAAGATTAAAGATTATGAGTGCTATGCTTTGTGTGATTTGGGAGCTAGTGTTTCCATGATTCCAAAAACTTTATGTGATGTGTTAGGTTTCCATGAATTTGATGATTGTTCTTTAAATTTGCATCTCGCGGATTCCACTATTAATAAACCTATGGGAAGGATTAATGATGTTCTTATTGTTGCAAATAGGAATTATATGCCCATAGATTTCATTGTTCTTGATATAGATTGCAATCCGACATGTCCTATTATTCTTCGTAGACCTTTCCTTTGAACGATTGGTGCAATTATTGATATGAAAGAAGAAAACATTAGATTTCAATTTCCATTAAGGAAGGGCATGGAGAAATTTCCTAGAAATAAAATTAAATTGCCATATGAATCTATTATGAGAGCTACTTATGGATTGCATACCAAAGATGACAATACCTAGATCTATTCGTGTTTTTATGCCTAGCTAAGGGCGTTAAACAATAGCGCTTGTTGGGAGGCAACCCAATTTTATTTTTTGTTTTTGATTTTTTGGTTCTGTTTTGCAATAAATAATTCATCTAGCCTCTGGTTATATGTAGTTTAATGTTTTAATTAGTGTTTGTGCCAAGTAAGACCTTTGGGATGGCTTACGGTGATAGTTGATTTGATCTTGCTGAAAAACAGAAAATTTTGTGTCCAGTATGAGAATTTTAATAATTAACTGAAGCATTCAAAAACCATGAATTGTTTATACAAGATTTATATACAAATTTCCTCTGTTTTCCTAATTTTTCAGAATTTTTGGAGTTGCATAAGTATTAGAACAATTAGGATATTCACACACTGTTCTGTTTTTCACAGATTATGTTTTCTTTGTGTTGTTTGCTTATTTTGATGAATCTATGGGTAGTATCGGGGGGTATGAATCATGGAAAAGTTATAATACAGTATATATTACACCAATATAATTAAATAATGAGTTCACAACAGTACCAAAGTGGTGATTTATTTTCTTATACTAACGGAGCTTGCGAGATTTTCTGTTGAGTTTTGTGTTGTGAAGTTTTCAAGTTTTTGGGTAAGGATTTGATGGACTATGGAATAAGGAGTGGCAAGAGCCTAAGATTGGGGATTCACAAGGCACCCCAAGGTAATATTCAAGGACAACCAAGAGCCAAAGCTTGGGGATGCCCCGGAAGGCATCCCCTCTTTCGTCTTCGTCTATCGATAACTTTACTTGAGGCTATATTTTTATTCACCACATGATATGTGTTTTGCTTGGGGCGTCTTTTATAATTTGAGTCTTTACTTTTTAGTTTGCCACAATCATCCTTGCTGTACACACCTTTTGAGAGGGACACGCATGAATCGTGATTTATTAGAATACTCTATGTGCTTCACTTTTATCTTTTGAGCTAGGCAATTTTGCTCTAGTGCTTCACTTATATCTTTTTAGAGCACGGCGGTGGCTTTATTTTGTAGAAATTATTGACCTCTCATGCTTCACTTATATTATTTTGAGTGTCTTTAAACAGCATGGTAATTTGCTTTGGTTATAAATTTAGTCCTAATATGATAGGCATCCAAGAGGGATATAATAAAAACTTTCATATAAAGTGCATTGAATACTATGAGAAGTTTGATTTCTTATGATTGTTTTGAGATGTAAAGATGGTGATATTAGAGTCATGCTAGTGAGTAATTGTGAATTTGAGAAATACTTGTGTTAAGGTTTGTGAGTCCCGTAGCATGCACGTATGGTGAGCCGTTATGTAACGAAGTTGGAGCATGAGATATTTTTTGATTGTCTTCCTTATGAGTGGCGGTCGGGGACGAGCGATTGTCTTTTCCTACCAATCTATCCCCCTAGGAGCATGCGCATAGTACTTTGTTTCGATGACTAATAGATTTTTGCAATAAGTATGTGAGTTCTTTATGACTAATGTTGAGTCCATGGATTATACGCACTCTCACCCTTCCACCATTGCTAGCCTCTCTAGTACCGCGCAACATTCGCCGGTACCATACACCCACCATATACCTTCCTCAAAACAGCCACCATACCTACCTATTATGGCATTTCCATGGCCATTCTGAGATATATTGCCATGCAACTTTCCACCGTTCCGTTTACTTTGACACGCATCATCATTGTCATATTGCTTTGCATGATCATGTAGTTGACATCGTATTTGTGGCAAAGCCTCCGTTCATAATTCTTTCATACATGTCACTCTTGATTCATTGCACATCCCGGTACACCGCTGGAGGCATTCATATAGAGTCATATTTTGTTCTAGTATCGAGTTGTAATTTTTTGAGTTGTAAGTAAATAGAAGTATGATGATCTTCATTATTAGAGCATTGTCCCATGTGAAAAAAAAAGGCCAAAGAAGCCAAAGAAAAAAGAAAGAAAAAAGAGAGAAAAAAAAGAAGAAAAAAGAAGAAAAAAAGAAAAAAGAGAGAAAAAGAGAGAAGGGGCAATGTTACTATCCTTTTTCCATACTTGTGCTTCAAAGTAGCACCATGATCTTCATGATAGAGAGTCTCCTATGTTGTCACTTTCATATACTAGTGGGAATTTTTCATTATAGAACTTGGCTTGTATATTCCAAAGATGGGCTTCCTCAAATTGCCCTTGGTCTTCATAAGCAAACAAGTTGGATGCACACCCACTTTGTTTTCTTTTTTGAGCTTTCATACACTTATAGCTCTAGTGTATCCGTTGCATGGCAATCCCAACTCACTCACATTGATATCTATTGATGGGCATCTCCATAGACCGTTGATACACCTAGTTGACGTGAGACTATCTCCCTCTTTTTGTCTTCTCCACAACCACCTTCTATTCCACCTATAGTGCTATGTCCATGGCTCACGCTCATGTATTGCGTGAAAGTTGAAAAGGTTTGAGAACGTCAAAAGTATGAAACAATTGCTTGGCTTGTCATCGGGGTTGTGCATGATTTGAGTATTTTGTGTGATGAAGATGGAGCATAGCCAGACTATATGATTTTGTAGGGATAAGCTTTCTTTGGCCATGTTATTTTGAGAAGACGTTATTGCCTTGTTAGTATGCTTGAAGTATTATTGTTTTTTTGTCAATATTAAACTTTTGTTTTGAATATTATGGATCTGAACATTCATGCAACAATAAAGAAAATTACATGGATAAATATGTTAGGTAGCATTCCACATCAAAAATTCTGTTTTTATCATTTACCTACTCGAGGACGACCAGGAATTAAGCTTGGGGATGCTTCATACGTCTCCAACGTATCTATAATTTTTGATTGTTCCATGCTATTATATTATCTATTTTGGATGTTTTATATGCATTAATATGCTATTTTATATTATTTTTGCGACTAACCTATTAACCTAGAGCCCAGTGCCTGTTTCTGTTTTTTCCTTGTTTTTGAGTTTCGCAGAAAAGGAATACCAAACGGAGTCCAAACGGAATCAAACTTTCACGATGATTTTTCTTGGACCAGAAGGAAACCAGGAGACTTGGAGATGAAGTCAGAGGAGCCACGAGGCGGCCACAAGGACGGAGGGCGCGCCCAGGGGGGTAGGGCGCGCCCCCACCCTTGTGGGCCCCTTGTGCACCTCCTGGCCTAATTCTTTCGCCTATATATTCCCAAATATCCCCAAACCAACAGAGGCATCCACGAAGAGACGTTTCCACCGCCGCAAACTTCTGTACCCGTGAGATCCCATCTAGGGACCTTTTCTGGCACCCTGCCGGAGGGGGATTCGATCACGGAGGGCTTCTACATCAACACCATTGCCCTTTCGATGAAGCGTGAGTAGTTTACCACAGACCTACGGGTCCATAGCTAGTAGCTAGATGGCTTCTTCTCTCTCTTTGATTCTCAATACCATGTTCTCCTCGATGTTCTTGGAGATCTATTCGATGTAATACTTTTTTGCGGTGTGTTTGCCGAGATCCGATGAATTGTGGATTTATGATCAGCTTATCTATGAATATTATTTGAATCTTCTCTGAATTCTTTTATGCTTGATTTGATATCTTTGTAATTCTCTTCAAACTATCGGTTTGGTTTGGCCAACTAGATTGGTTTTTCTTGCAACGGGAGAAGTGCTTAGCCTTGGGTTCAATCTTGCGGTGTCCTTTCCCAGTGACAGTAGGGGCAGCAAGGCACGTATTGTATTGTTGCGATCGAGGATAAAAAGATGGGGTTTTCATCATATTGCTTGAGTTAATTCCTCTACATCATGTCATCTTACTTAATGCATTACTCCACTCTTTATGAACTTAATACTCTAGATGCATGTTGGATAGTGGTCGATGTGTGGAGTAATAGTAGTAGTTGCAGAATCATTTCAGTCTACTTGACACGGACGTGATGCCTATATTCATGATCATTGCCTTAGATATCGTCTTAACTTTGCGCTTTTCTATCAATTGCTCGGCAGTAATTTGTTCACCCACCGTATTATTTTCTATCTTGAGAGAAGCCTCTAGTGAAACCTATGGCCCCCGGGTCTATCTTCCATCATATAATCTTCTATTTTCCATCATATTAGTTTCCGATCTACTATTTTGCAATCTTTTACTTTTCGATCTATAAAACAAAAATACCAAAAATATTTACTTTATCGTTTATCTATCTCTATCAGATCTCACTTGTGCAAATAACCGTGAAGGGATTGACAACCCCTTTATCGCGTTGGGTGCAAGTTGTTTGATTTTTTGTGCAGGTATTCGGTGATTTGTGCGTTGTCTCCTACTGGATTGATACCTTGGTTCTCAAACTGAAGGAAATACTTATCTCTACTTTGCTGCATCACCCTTTCCTCTTCAAGGGAAAAACCAACGCAAGCTCAGGAAGTAGGAGGAAGAATTTCTGGCGCCGTTGCCGGGTAGATCTATGCCAAGTCAAGACATACCAAGTACCCTTCATAAACTCTCATCTCTTGCATTACATTATTCGCCATTCGCCTCTCGTTTTCCTCTCCCCCACTTCTAAGACGATTTTCGAAAAGATTTGCCTTTTTCTTCGCCCCTCTCTTTGCCTCTTCTTTGCCCCTCTTCCGTTCGTCTTCTTCATTTACTTTTTTGTGTGCTCATGTGTTGGATTGCTTGCTTTTTCATGATGGCTCAAGAGAATACTAAATTGTGTGACTTTTCCAACACCAATAACAATGATTTTATTAGTACTCCGATTGCTCCCGCCACTAGTGCGGAATCTTGTGAAATTAATGCCGCTTTGCTGAATCTTGTTATGAAAGATCAATTTTCTGGCCTTCCTAGTGAAGATGCCGGATCCCATCTAAACAATTTCGTTGATTTGTGTGATATGCAAAAGAAAAACGATGTGGATAATGATATTGTTAAATTGAAGCTATTTCCGTTCTCACATCGAGATAATGCTAAAACTTGGTTTTCATCTTTGCCTAAAAATAGTATTGATTCATGGAATAAGTGTAAAGATGCTTTTATTTCCAAGTATTTTCCTCCCGCTAAGATCATCTCCCTTAGGAACGAGATTATGAATTTTAAGAAACTTGAGCATGAACATGTTGCACAATCTTGGGAGAGAATGAAATTGATGATACGAAATTGCCCTACTCATGGTTTAAATTTGTGGATGATTATACAATTTTTTTATGCCGGATTGAATTTTGCGTCTAGAAATCTTTTAGATTCGGTCGCGGGAGGCACTTTTATGGAAATTACTCTAGGAGAAGCTACTAAAGTTCTAGATAATATTATGGTTAATTATTCTCAATGGCATACCGAAAGATCTTCCACTAGTAAAAAAGTGCATGCAATTGAAGAGATTAATGTTTTGAGTGGAAAGATGGATGAACTTATGAAATTATTTGCTAGCAAGAGTGCTTCTTTGGATCCTAATGATATGCCTTTGTCCACTTTGATTGAAAATAATAATGAATCTATGGATGTGAATTTTGTTGGTAGGAACAATTTTGGTAATAACGCGTATAGAGGCAATTTTAATCCTATGCCATTTCCTAGTAATTCCTCTAATAATTATGGTAATTCCTACAACAATTCTTATGGAAATTATAAGAAGATGCCCTCTGATTTTGAGAATAGTGTTAAAGAATTTATGAGTTCGCAAAAGAATTTCAATGCTTTGATTGAAGAAAAATTGCTTAAGATTGATGATTTGGCTAGGAACGTGGATAGAATTTCTCTTGATGTTGACTCTTTGAAATTTAGATCTATTCCACCCAATCATGATATCAATGAGTCTCTCAAAGCTATGAGAATTTCCATTGATGAGTGCAAAGAAAGAACCGCTAAGATGCGTGCTAAAAAAGATTGGTTTGTAAAAACATGTTCTTCTAGTTTTTGTGAAAATAATGATGAAGATCTTAAAGTGATTGATGTGACTCCTATTGAATCTTTGTTTTCCAATATAAATCTTGATAAAGATGGGAATGGAGATGAGTCAACTTTAGTTAAAAGGCGTCCCAATGATTCGGAGTTTTTAGATCTTGATGCAAAAATTGATAAAAGTGGGATTGGAGAAGTCAAAACTTTAAGCAGCAATGAACCCACTCTTTTGAATTTCAAGGAATTTAATTACAATAATTGTTCTTTAATAGATTGTACTTCCTTGTTGCAATCCATGTTGAATTCTCCTCATGCTTATAATCAACACAAAGCTTTTACTAAACATATCGTTGATGCTATCTTTTGAAGAAAAGCTTGAATTGGAAGTTTCTATCCCTAGAAAACTTTATGATGAGTGGGAACCTACTATTAAAATTAAGATTAAAGATTATGAGTGCTATGCTTCGTGTGATTTGGGAGCTAGTGTTTCCACGATTCCAAAAACTTTATGTGATGTGTTAGGTTTCCGTGAATTTGATGATTGTTCTATAAATTTGCATCTCGCGGATTCCACTATTAAGAAACCTATGGGAAGGATTAATGATGTTCTTATTGTTGCAAATAGGAATTACGTGCCCGTAGATTTCATTGTTCTTGATATAGATTGCAATCCGACATGTCCTATTATTCTTCGTAGACCTTTCCTTAGAACGATTGGTGCAATTATTGATATGAAAGAAGAAAACATTAGATTTCAATTTCCATTAAGGAAGGGCATGGAGCACTTTCCTAGAAAGAAAATTAAATTGCCATATGATTCTATTATGAGAGCTACTTATGGATTGCATACCAAAGATGACAATACCTAGATCTATTCGTGTTTTGATGCCTAGCTAAGGGCGTTAAACAATAGCGCTTGTTGGCAGGCAACCCAATTTTATTTTTTGTTTTTTCTTTTTTGGTTCTGTTTTGCAATAAATAATTCATCTAGCCTCTGGTTAGATGTGGTTTTATGTTTTAATTAGTGTTTGTGCCAAGTAAGACCTTTGGGATGACTTACGGTGATAGTTGATTTGATCTTGCTGAAAAACTGAAACTTTTGCGTCCAGTAGCAGAATTTTAATGATTCACTGAAGCGTTGAAAAACCCTGAATTTTTTATAAAAGATTTATATACAAATTGCCTCTGTTTTACTAATTTTTAAGAATTTGTTTAGTTGTATAATCATTAGAACAATTACGAATCTTCGCAGAATGGTCTGTTTTTGACAGATTCTGTTTTCTTTGTGTTGTTTGCTTATTTTGATGAATCTATGGGTAGTATCGGGGGGTATGAACCATGGAAAAGTTAGAATACAGTAGATATTACACCAATATAAAAAAAGAATGAGTTCACAATAGTACCAAAGTGGTGATTTATTTTCTTATACTAACGGAACATACGAGATTTTCTGTTGAGTTTTGTGTTGTGAAGTTTTCAAGTTTTTGGGTAAGGATTTGATGGACTATGGAATAAGGAGTGGCAAGAGCCTAAGATTGGGGATGCACAAGGCACCCCAAGGTAATATTCAAGGACAACCAAGAGCCTAAGCTTGGGGATGCCCCAGAAGGCATCCCCTCTTTCGTCTTCGTCTATCGGTAACTTTACTTGAGGCTATATTTTTATTCACCACATGATATGTGTTTTGCTTGGAGTGTCTTTTATAATTTGAGTCTTTAATTTTTAGTTTGCCAAAATCATCCTTGCAGTACACACCTTTTGAGAGGGACACTCATGAATCATGATTTATTAGAATACTCTATGTGCTTCACTTATATCTTTTGAGCTAGGCAATTTTGCTCTAGTGCTTCACTTATATCTTTTTACGGCACGGCGGTGGCTTTATTTTGTAGAAATTATTGAACTCTCATGCTTCACTTATATTATTTTGAGAGTCTTTAAACAGCATGGTAATTTTCTTTGGTTATAAATTTAGTCCTAATATGATAGGCATCCAAGAGGGATATAATAAAAACTTTCATATAAAGTGCATTGAATACTATGAGAAGTTTGATTTCTTATGATTGTTTTGAGATGTAAAGATGGTGATATTAGAGTCATGCTAGTGAGTAATTGTGAATTTGAGAAATACATTTGTTAAGGTTTGTGAGTCCCGTAGCATGCACGTATGGTGAGCCGTTATGTAACGAAGTTGGAGCATGAGATATTTTTTGATTGTCTTCCTTATGAGTGGCGGTCGGGGACGAGCGATGGTCTTTTCCTACCAATCTATCCCCCTAGGAGCATGCGCATAGTAATTTGTTTCGATGACTAATAGATTTTTGCAATAAGTATGTGAGTTCTTTATGACTAATGTTGAGTCCATGGATTATACGCACTCTCACCCTTCCACCTTTTCTAGCCTCTCTAGTAACGCACAACTTTCGCCGGTACCATACACCCACCATATACCTTCGTCAAAAAAGCCACCATACCTATCTATTATGGCATTTCAATAGCCATTCCGAGATATATTGCCATGTAACTTTCCACCGTTCCGTTTACTATGACACGCATCATCATTGTCATATTGCTTTGCATGATCATGTAGTTGACATCGTATTTGTGGCAAAGCCTCCGTTCATAATTCTTTCATACATGTCACTCTTGATTCATTGCACATCTCGGTACACCGCCGGAGGCATTCATATAGAGTCATATTTTGTTCTAGTATCGAGTTGTAATTTTTTGAGTTGTAAGTAAATAGAAGTATGATGATCTTCATTATTAGAGCATTGTCCCATGTGAGAAAAAAAAGAGGCCAAAGAAGCCAAAGAAAGAAAAAAAAGAGAAAAAAAGAAAATAAAAAGAAAAATGAGAGTAAAAGAGAGAAGGGGCAATGTTACTATCCTTTTTCCATACATGTGCTTCAAAGTAGCACCATGATCTTCATGATAGAGAGTCTCCTATGTTGTCACTTTCATATACTAGTGGGAATTTTTCATTATTGAACTTGGCTTGTATATTCCAACGATGGGCTTCCTCAAATTGCCCTAGGTCTTCATGAGCAAACAAGTTGGATGCACACCCACTTTGTTTTCTTTTTTGAGCTTTCATACACTTATAGCTCTAGTGTATCCGTTGCATGGCAATCCCTACTCACTCATATTGATATCTATTGATGGGCATCTCCATAGCCTGTTGATATGTCTAGTTGATGTGAGACTATCTCCCTCTTTTTGTCTTCTCCACAACCACCTTCTATTCCACCTATAGTGCTATGTCCATGGCTCATGCTCATGTATTGCGTGAAAGTTGAAAAGGTTTGAGAACGTCAAAAGTAGGAAACAATTGCTTGGCTTGTCATCGGCGTTGTGCATGATTTGAGTATTTTGTGTGATGAAGATGGAGCATAGCCAGACTATATGATTTTGTAGGGATAAGCTTTCTTTGGCCATGTTATTTTGAGAAGACGTAATTGCCTTGTTAGTATGCTTGAAGTATTATTGTTTTTATGTCAATATTAAACTTTTGTTTTGAATCTTATGGATCTGAACATTCATGCCACAATAAAGAAAATTACATGGATAAATATGTTAGGTAGCATTCCACATCAAAAATTCTATTTTTATCATTTACCTACTCGAGGACAAGCAGGAATTTAGCGTGGGGATGCTTGATACGTCTCCAACGTATCTATAATTTTTTATTGTTCCAGGCTATTATATTATCTGTTTTGGATGTTTTGTATGCATTAATATGCTATTTTATATTATTTTTGGGACTAACCTATTAATCTAGAGCCCAGTGCCAGTTTCTGTTTTTTCCTTGTTTTTGAGTTTCGCAGAAAAGGAATACCAAACGGAGTCCAAACGGAATCAAACTTTCGCGATGATTTTTCTTGGACCAGAAGGAAACCAGGAGACTTGGAGATAAAGTCGGAGGACCCACGAGGCGGCCACAAGGACGGAGGGCGCGCCCAAGGGGGGTAGGGCGCGCCCCCCACCCTTGTGGGCCCCTCGTGCACCTCCTGACCTAATTCTTTCGTCTATATATTCCCAAATATCCCCAAACCAACAGAGGCATCCACAAAAAGACTTTTCCACCGCCGCAACCTTCTGTACCCATGAGATCCCATCTAGGGACCTTTTCCGGCACCCTACCGGAGGGGGATTCGATCACGAAGGGCTTCTACATCAACACCATTGCCCTTCCGATGAAGCGTGAGTAGTTTACCACAGACCTATGGGTCCATAGCTAGTAGCTAGATGGCTTCTTCTCTCTCTTTGATTCTCAATACCATGTTCTCCTTGATGTTCTTGGAGATCTATTCGATGTAATACTTTTTTGCGGTGTGTTTGCCGAGATCCGATAAATTGTGGATTTATGATCAGCTTATCTATGAATATTATTTGAATCTTCTCTGAATTCTTATATGCATGATTTGATATCTTTGTAATTCTCTTCGAACTATCGGTTTGGTTTGGCCAACTAGATTAGTTTTTCTTGCAATGGGAGAAGTGCTTAGCTTTGGGTTCAATCTTGCGATGTCCTTTCCCAGTGACAGTAGGGGCAGCAAGGCACGTATTGTATTGTTGCCATCGAGGATAAAAAGATGGGGTTTTCATCATATTGCTTGAGTTAATTCCTCTACATCATGTCATCTTACTTAATGCATTACTCCGTTCTTTATGAACTTAATACTCTAGATGCATGTTGGATAGCTGTCAATGTGTGGAGTAATAGTAGTAGATGCAGAATCATTTCGGTCTACTTGACACGGACGTGATGCCTATATTCATGATCATTGCCTTAGATATCGTCATAACTTTGCGCTTTTCTATCAATTGCTCGGCAGTAATTTGTTCACCCACCATATTATTTTCTATCTTGAGAGAAGCCTCTAGTGAAACCTATGGCCCCCGGGTCTATTTTCCATCATATAATCTTCTATTTTCCATCATATTAGTTTCCGATCTACTATTTTGCAATCTTTTACTTTTTCATCTATAAAACAAAAATACCAAAAATATTTACTTTATCGTTTATCTATCTCTATCAGATCTCACTTTTGCAAATAACCATGAAGGGATTGACAACCCCTTTATCGCGTTGGGTGCAAGTTGTTTGATTGTTTGTGCAGGTATTCGGTGATTTGTGCGTTGTCTCCTACTGGATTGATACCTTGGTTCTCAAACTGAGGGAAATACTTATCTCTACTTTGCTGCATCACCCTTTCCTCTTCAAGGGAAAAACCAAGCCAAGCTCAAGAAGTAGCAGTCCTTACCCAGTGACAGAAGGTGTAGCGAGGCACATATTTGTATTGTTGCCATCAAGGATAAAAAGATGGGGTTTATACCATATTGATTGGATCTATCCCTCTACATCATGTCATCTTGCTTAAAGCGTTATTCCGTTCTTATTAACTTAATACAATAGATAAATGCTGGATAGTGGTCGATGTGTCGAGTAATAGTAGTAGATGCAGGCAGGAGTCGGTCTACATGTCACGGACATGATGCCTATATTCATGATCATTGCTTTAGATATCGTCATAACTTTACGATTTTCTATCAATTGCTCAACAGTAATTTGTTTACCCACCGTATGCGTTCTTTCAAGAGAGAAGCCTCTAGTGAAAACTATGGCCCCCGGGTCTATTTTTATCATATTATTTTCAGATCTATAAAACCGAAAACCCAAAAATACCTTGTTGCAATTTATTTACTTTTACTTAGTTTTGCACTTTTATTTATCTTTTATACCTATCTCTATCAGATCTCATCCTTGCAAGTAACAATGAAGGGATTGACAACCCCTTTAGCGCGTTGGGTGCAAGTATTTGTTTGTTTTTGTAGGTGCAACCATTGGCGACTTGTGTGTTCCTTCTACTGGATTGATACCTTTGTTCTCAAACTAAGGGAAATACTTATCTCTACTTTGCTACATCACCCTTTCCTCTTCAAGGGAAAAACCAACGCAAGCTCAAGAAGTAGCACATGGACATAGCACTATAGGTGAAATAGAATGCGGTGATAGAGATCAATAAGGGGAAGTCAAAAAAGGAAGAAAGTCTCGCATCAACGCGGTTAATCAACGGGCTATGGAGATGCCCATCAATTGATATCAATGCGAGGAGTAGGGATTGCCATGCAACGGATGCACTAAGAGCTATAAGTGTATGAAAGTTCAATGGAAACTAAGTGGGTGTGCATCCGACTTGCTTGCTCATGAAGACCTCGGGCATTTGAGGAAGCCCATCATCAGAATATACAAGTCAAGTTATATAACGTTAAATTCCCACTAGTATATGAAAGTGACAACTCAGGAGACTCTCTATGTGAAGAATATGGTGCTACTCTAAATCACAAGTGTGGAAAATGATAATAACATTGCCCCTTCTCTCTTTTTATCTCATCTTTTTTGTTGGGCTCTTTTTGGCCTCTTTTTTTCTTATTTTTTCGTCCAGATTCTCATCCTGACTTGTGGGGGAATCATAGTCTCCATCATCCTTTCCTCACTAGGACAATACTCTAATAATGATGATCATCACATTTTTATTCACTTACAACTCGATAACTAGAACAATATGACTCAATATGAATGCCTCTGGCAGTGTACCAGGATGTGCAATGATCTAGCGTAACATGTATAACAATGATGAACGGTGGCTGGACCACAAATACTATGTCAGCTATATGATCATGCAAAGCAATATAACAATGAACATCTATGTCATGAAAACTAAACGGTGGAAGTTGCATGGTAATATATCTCGGAATGGCTATGGAAATTCCATAATAGGTAGGTATAGTGGCTGTTTTGAGGAAGATATAAGGAGGATTATGTGTGATAGAGCATATCATATCACAGGGTTTGGATGCATCGGCGAAGTTTGCACCGACTCTCGAGGTGAGAAAGGGCAATGCACGGTACCGAAGAGGCTAGCAAATTGTGGAAAGGTGAGTGTGTGTATAATCCATGGACTCACATTAGTTGTAAAGAACTCACATACTTATTGTGAAAGTTTATTAGCCCCCGTAGAAAAGTACTACTCGCATGCTCCTAGGGGGATAGGTTAGGAGGAAAATACCATCGCTCGTCCCCGACCACCACTCATAAGCAGACACTCAATAATAAATCATGCTCCAACTTCATCGCATAACTAGAGACTATACGTGCATGCTTCGGGAATCACAAACCTTAACATCAATATTCTTACTGAACCACAATCAGCCACTAGTACCCCCATATATTACCATCTTAATATTGTAAAACTATTGTAGGGAATCAAACATATCATATTCAGTGGTCTACATGAAAGTTTTTATTATATCCCCCTTGAATACCTATCCTTTATGGACTAGTCTTATAACCTGTGCAAATTGCCATTACTATTTATTAGACTCTAAAAAATGTTTAAGTGAAGCATGAGAGTTCAACTATTTCTATAAAATACAACCACCACCATGCTCTAAAAAGATATAAGTGAAGCACTAGAGCAACACCCTAGCTCAAAAGATATTAGTGAAGCACATAGAGTATTCTAACAAATCACGAATAAATGTGTGTCCCTCTCAAAAGGTGTGTCCAGCAAACAATGATTATGGCAAACTAAAAAGGAAACAAAGAAAAGACTATAATACCAGACACTCCAAGCAAAACTCATATCATGTGATGAATAAAAATGTAGCTCCAAGTAACATACCGATAGATTGTAGATGAAAGACGGGATGCCATTCCGGGCATCCCCAAGCTTAGACGCTCGGGTCTTCCTTGAATATAACCTTGGTATGCCTTGGTCATCCCCAAGCTTAGGGTCTTGCTGCTCCTTATTCCTTTATCCATGATGATCTCACCCAAAACATCAAACTTAAGCACACAAAACTCAACAGAAACCTCATGAGATCCGTTAGTATAATAAGAAAATCTTAAACTTTATCTACAGTTTTGGACTCATTCATATTTTATTCTTGCATAAAATCTACTTTAGTCTAACTTCTGCATGAGTTATACCCCCCGATATAATCCATACCATCATCAAAACAAGCGAACTATGCAATAGAAAACAGAATTTGTCCAAAACAGAACAGTCTAATTATCTGAACAAATACCATACTTATGTAACTCCAAATATTTTTAAAAATTAGTACAACGTGGGCAATTTGTATATCAATTATGTGTACAAAATTCTGAGGAAAAGTACGCTCCGGTTATTTTTCAAAATTCCTGGACCGAGTGCCGACGTTTCTGTTTTTTCACAGAATCATGTCAACTATCATCCGAATCATCCCAAAGGCTTTACTTTGCACACAGACTAATTAAAAAAACAAAATCATAACAGTAGCAAAAATTGTGTCAACACACCAAAACAGAAATTATTGGGTTGTCTCCCAACAAGCTCTTTCTTTATAGCCATTAACATAGGCTTGTGATTTATTGATGCTCACATGAAAAATAATAATTGATACACAAAGAGAGCATCATGTAGCATGTGAAAAACAAATTTATGTCTAACATACTTCCTATGCATAGGAATTTTATATTTAATTAAATTATCAAGACAGGCAATATCTAACATATGCAAATAGGAAGAATGAATCATTAATAATTTCAACATAAAGAGAGGTAATTTAATGACATGAAAATTCCTACAACGATATTTACCTCTCTCATAATAATTACATGTAGGATCATATTCAATTCAAAAATATGACAATCATATAAAATATTCTCTTTGTGATCCACATGTATAAAGGTTTTATAATCTTCCAAGATAGTGGGATTAACATTAACTGAACTCATGACCTCTCCAAACCCACATTTATAAAAAACATAAGAATGAACACTCTCCGAATATGTGGTATTATATTTACCTAAAGTTGACACTCTTCCAAACCCACTTTCAATATTATTGGTAACATTATTATAAATAACATATTCATCATGAGGCTTAGATAAATTTTTGAGATCATAAGAATCATTATCACCCAAATCATGATCATTGCGATAAGTAGTGGACCTAACAAAATTATCATCCCCAATCTTGTAGCTTTCCATATCATTAGCACATTTGACATTAATAGTATTTATAGTAACATCATTGAAATCATGCTTTTCATTCAAGGAGCTATCATGAATCACTTTATAAATTTCTTCTTTTAACACTTCATCGCAATTTTTAGATTCATGTTTTTCAAGTAAAATTTCATAAAGATAATCAAGTGCACTTAACACACTAGCAATTGGTTCATCATAATTGGATTTTTTGAAAAGATTAGCAAGTGGATGAGGATCCATATCAATAATTTTTAGCAAGCGAAGATGCAAGCAAAGAGAAGGCACATGGCAGCACAAGGAAAGATAGCACACAAATATTTTTGGTATTTTTAATTTTTTAGAGAAGTGGAGGGAGATGAAAAAGAGGGGCAAATAAAAAGGAAAATAAAAGGTAGAGCAAGTAGATGATTGTTTGTGTGAAGGTACTTGATAGGTTTTGATGATGTCTCCCCGACAACTGCACCAGAAATTCTTGCTGCTACTTGTGAGCTGTGTTGGGATTTTCCCCGAAGAGGAGAGGAGATGTAGTACAGTAGACATAAGTATTTCCCTCAGTGAGAACCAAGGTTTATCGAACCAATAGGAGAATCACGCAAAGCCTTGTGAACATCACATATGCACACAAAAGCAAATACTTGCACCCAACGCGAGCAAGAGGGTTTTCAATCCCCTTGAACACTTTACTTGCAAGTATTAAATCTTGTATAGATAGGTAGATAAAATTGCAAAATAAAATAAACCTAAATAAGTTGCAGCAATGTATTTTTAGATTTTATAATATGATAAAACTAGACTCGGGGCCATAGTTTTCACTGGAGGATTCTCTCTCGAACACATAGAATGCGGTGGGTGAACAAATTACTGTTGCGCAATTGATAGAAAATCGCACAGTTATGACGTATTCATGACAATGATCATGTATATAGGCATCATGTTCGAGACAAGTAGACCGACTCCTGCCTGCGTCTACTACTAGTAATCCACCAGTCGACCGTTATCCAACATGCATCTATGGTATTAAGTTCATAAAAAATGGATTAACTCCTTAAGCAAGATGACATGATGTAGACAAAATAAACCCAATCAATATGAATAAACCCCGTCATTTTACCCTTAATGGAAAAAAATTACTAATACATGTCTTGTCCCCTTCTATCACTGGGATATAGAGCACCGCAAGATTGAACCCATTACAAAGCACCTCTCCCACTGAACATAAATCAATCTAGTTGGCCAAACCAAACAGATAGATCGAAGAGAAATACAAAGCTATAACAATCATGCATAATATAGTTCAGAAAAGACTTAATTATTTTCAATGAATAATCTGATCATAAACCCTCAATTCATCGGATCCCAACAAACACACCGCGAAAGAAATTACATCTGCAAGAACTCCAAGAAGATCGAGGAGAACATCGTATTGAAGATTAAAGAGAGAGAAGAAGCCATCTAGCTACTAGCTATGGACCTGTAGGTCCGTGGTGAACTACTCACACATCATCGGCATGCAGCAAGGATGATGTAGAAGCCCTCCATGATCGACTCCCCCTCCGACAGAGTACCGGAAAAGGCCTCCAGATGGGATCACGAGAGAACAGAAGTTTGCGGAGGCGGAAATAGTGTTTTGTGTGGCTCTCTGGAGGTTTCCCAATATTTGAGAATTTATAGAAGTGGAATTAGGTCAGATGGAGCCTCGAGGGTCCCACAAGGTAACAGGGTGTGACCCCCCTGGGCGCGCCCTGTTGCCTTGCCGTCTCCTCGTACGTCTTCTGATCTCCTCCCGAAGCTTCTAGGGTCTCTTATGTCCAAAAAAAAAGGTCAAAAAGTTTCATATAGTTTGGACCCCGTTTGGTAATGATTTTCTGGAAAAACCAAAAACAAGCAAAAAACAACAACTAGCACTAGGCACTGGGTTAATAGGTTATTTTCCAAAAATGATATAAAATAGAAATAAAATGCATATAAAGTATCCAAGATTGATAATATAATAGTATGGAACAATAAAAAATTATAGATACGTTGGAGACGTATCAATGCGTAGCTTGTATTTTCTTTTCAGTTCCCTCTCATGCATGTATGTTGACACACTTGACCATCTGCATTTCAGATGTTGTGCAGAATAAAAATTAATATATTTAAATGTAAAGTATTGGAATCATATTATATAAGAGAGGTCAATAACGACAAATAATAAGATGTGATCACATTGGAAGTATATGAATTTGATTTGCAGGAACAATTTCATACGTCAACTTCAAAATGTGCAACCAGATTCCTAAGCGGTAAACCTCGAGGTGGTCTCCAAACCTTCAAACTTTTCAGGGTAATCACAACTAGCAATTCGTTTTGAAATAACTCCTATAGCCTAGTAGTCTCCAACACCCAAGAGTAATAAGATCAAGCTGAACACTCAAGACTTGCTCAAATCAAGATTTGTTTTGATCAAAAGAGGGAGAGAGTGTATCTATCACTTGGTGGAATATCTCTCAAGACCTCTCATAATTCTCTTCAGGATGTAAGATTGGGTGTGGGAGAGAGTAGGAGAGAGCATTTGCGTTTATGGGGATGAATATGCGTGAACAGGCCAACTCTCTGCGGGAGTGGTAGAGAGGTATAAATAGCTCCCCTCGAAAAGAATCTTTTGAGCCATTTCCTACTAAGTGCCCGGACGTCCTGCTAGGAACCCGGATGATCCAGAACAAGCCACTACAACCCGACTTGGGATTCAGACAGTTCAGCTAAGTCAACTACTGTCCAGTTGAGATAATATAGCCGGACAAAAGGGTTCCCTGTGTTGGTATCTGGGCGGGTCATCCGGGGGTAGCCCAGACGTTCAGGATGGTACCCGGAGCATCCGACTAAGTATTGGCCTGTGATGGTGGTTCACAGGCTAGTCGGACGTCCAGGATAGAGTGCATAACATTCCGGCCAGCCCGGACAAATAAGCACTCTGTATAGCCATCCAGGCAGAAGTGTATATTGCCGGACAAACATCTCCCCTGGATAGGTATCTAGACTATCGTCTGTGCAACTGTGAGTCCGGGTAAAGTGAAAACCTTCTGTTATCCCCTGGTGGTTTAGGCGGATGTCCAGGACCCTTGGATGATCTGGGCAATGCCCAGATGATCCAGGTAGGAACCCAGATGATCCAACTATTAAGTAGAGTAGGGACATTTTTTGTAGTTGGTATTCGCCAAGATTTTTTGGAATGTGCATGTGTAGTGATGTGTAGAGAAAGATATTTACTTGAGCAAATCTTGAGCGAACCCCTTTGATCTCCTCTTAATAGTGCAGGATCTCTATAACTCAAGATTAACCGAAAAAGGTTACGCTTCTTTTGTCGTTTTCACCATGCTTAAGTCATATACATTTTGGTGGGTCCATGATCCATACATAATGATGCCAAAGACACTAATAACATATGCATACACTTAGCAAACATAATTAGTACCCAATATGAATGTTGTCATCAACATCGAAACATGATTTAGGGCATGATCGCACTTTCAACTGATACTTAAACATGGATTGAAGGGATAGTTTACTATAAAACACCCCAGTTGGGCCTGATCCTAGCACCGTGGGGTGCCGCGTCAACAGCGAAGTCACCCACGGTCCGAGATACTAATCAGACAACTTTCATGCGGTTGCACCTAGTTGTGTGTAGTCCCTTATCTTTTGAATGATGCCTTCGTTGCAGTAGACCGCCGACTTTCTTTTACTGAGAAAATGGACTACAAAAGCATCTAGAGAGGCTAAAACAAACCTCAAATTCCCATCATAAACATTGATCAAAGATTTTCACAATTCTTAAAAGGGTCTACCTAATATGAGTGGAGATTTCATTTGTAGGCATGTCCACTATAAAAAGATCAAGAAGAGTGGGTCATTCTGTAATTTGCACTACAACATGTTGGAAATATGCCCTAGAGACAATAATAAAGATGTTATTATGATATTTCCTTGTTCATGATAAATGCTTATTATCCATGCTATACTTGTATTGACCGAAAACTCAGATACATGTGTGGATACATAAATGAATACCGTGTCCCTAGTAAGCCTCTACTAGTCTATCTCGTTGATTAAAGATGGTTAAGGTTTCCTATCCATAGACATGAGTTGTCATTTGATAACGGGATCACATCATTAGGAGAATGATGTGATGGACAAACACAACTATAAGCTTAGCATTAGATTGTATCACTTAGTTTATTTGCTAAAGCTTTCTTCATGTCAAGTATATGTTCCTTAGACCATGAGATCATGCCACTCCCGAACACCAGGAGGATGCTTTGTCGGTTATCAAACGTCAATTCGTAACTGGGTGATCATAAAGGTGCTCTAAAGGTATTTTAGAAAGTGTTTCTTGGGTTGCATGGATCGAGACTGGGATTTGTCGCTCCGTGTGACGGAGAGATATCTCTGGGCCTTCTCGGAAAGACAACATCATGAATAGATTGCAAGCATGTGACTAATGAATTTAGTCACGGGGATTTTGTATTACAGAATGAGTAAAGAGACTTTCCGGTAACGAGATTGAACTAGGTATGGGTATTGCGATACCGATGATTGAATCTCGGCAAGTAACATATCGTCTGACGAAGGGAATTCTATACGAGATTAACTGAATCCTTGACATCATGGTTCAAACTGATAAAGATCTTCGTTGAATATGTAGGAGTCAATATGGGCATCAAGTTCCCGCTATTGATTATTGAGCGGAGAGGTGTCTAGGTCATGTCTGCATGTTCTTGAACCTGTAGGGTCACACATTTAACGTTCGATAACGCTAGGGTAGTATTGGGATATTCATATGCTGAGTCTGAAAGTAGTTCAGAGTCCCGAATGGGATTCCAGACATCACGAGGAGCTCCGGAATGGTCTAGAGGTAAAGATTTATAACTGGGAAGTCAGATTGAGGGTTCCAGAAGATGTTTCGGATTTTTCGGTATTATACCAGAAAGGTTCGAGAAGGTTCCGGAATGGGGCCCACTTGCATGGGGGGACCCACATGGACGTGGGTAGTGGGGCAAGGCCCCACACCCTTGGTCTAGGCGCACCAAGATCCCCCCTAAAAGGAATAGGATCATATCCCGAAGGGATAAGATCAAGATCCCTAGAAAGGGGGGATAGCGATTGGTGGGGAAGAAAAGGAGGGATTTCCTTCCTCCCCCTTGGCCAATGACCCTAGGGGCTTGGAGGGCAAGACACCAACCCCCTCCACGCGTATATAAAGGTGGGGAGGCGTAGGGGTCAACCACACTTCCATCGCTTGGTGCCTCCCCTTCCGTTACCCCCCCTCCTCCGTGTAGCGCTTAGCGAAGCCCTGCCGTTGTTCCGCTGCCACCACCACCATGCCGTCGTGCTGGCCTAGATCCCATCTACCTCACCACCCTCCCTTGCTGGATAAAGAAGGCAGAGACGCCAGCGAGCCGTACGAGTGCACATCTCAGAGGTGTCGTCCGTTCGGCGCTGGATCGGATTGGATCATGAAGGGAGTACGACTACGCCAACCACGATCTTTAGATCGTTAACGCTTTTGGACTACTAGGGTATGTAGACACTCCCCCTCTCAACGCTTCCTGGCATAGGAACATCACGTGCTTCGAGTCTTCCGCTCCATTAGAGCAAGAAGGGCATTGGGATGAAACTTTCAGATGTCTATTTTCGCAAGCGTAACACGACATGGTAGGGTGCCATGCAATGTACACCAAACAAAATGTTTAACCTTGTCCGGACAAGACATCTTCCAAATCATACACCAAACAGGATTGGTTGTTGCGCGACCCAACCCTTTAGCCTGATGAAGTTTTCTCCCATGCTTGTGGTCCCATTCCACGAAATAAGCATATCTGATAGAGAAGTTCCCATTTTTTGTAACAGTCCATGCAATAAAATTCGACATCTCAAATATTTGAAGCGGGATCGCAAGAACCTGTTGAGAGTCAATTGACTACAAAGTCTATCTGACGAGGTCCTCGTCCCAAGAGTTATTAGTTGGGTCAATAAGATCAGAAACCTTAGACAGAAGATTACCCCCTCTAGGAGTAATATTTTTCCTATTAGCACCAGTTGAGATCCAAGCATCTTCCCGAATATCAATACTCTGTCCTTTCCCAACACACCATATGTAACTATGTTTCAGAGAATTGACCCCCGCCATGATACTTTGCCAAGTAAATGAAGATCCCTTCTTTAAACTTATGTTAAGCAAGTCACCATTAGGGAAGTATTTAGCTCTCAAGACCGAAGCACATAACGAATCTGGACTTTCGATGAGAAGCCATGCTTATTTCGCTAGCATCGCCAAATTAAAACAATGAATATTACGTAAACCCATTCCTCCTTGTTTTTTTTGTGACGCACATCTTCCACCAGGCCATCCAATGTATCATGTTGTTGTCTTCGTCTCCCCACCAAAACTGAGACATCACGTCATTTATTCCTTTAAAATTGTTCTAGGGATTTTAAAGACGGACATAGCATAGGTGGGAATAGCTTGAACAACAGATTTGAGAAGAATTTCCTTTCCTTCGTTGGATAGTAATTTTTCTTTCCGTCCATTAATTTTCATAATAATACGCTCAACAAGGTATTGAAAACATTCTGTTTTGTCCATACCCACATGGGCTGGCAACCCGAGATATCTATCATTCAGAGCTTCAATCATGATATTCAGAGTAGTACAAATAAGTTCCCTGTCCTCCACTGCCGTATTGGGACTAAAGAAAATGCTGGATTTATCAATGCTCACCGATTGCCCTGATGCGGCAGAGTAATCATCCAAAATTGTTTTCAGAGCCTCCACATTCTGAATGTTTGCTTTCATGACTATCAACGAGTCATCAGCAAAGAGAAGGTTTGTAACAAAGGAGGCTTCTCTATAAACTTTCAGATATAGTTCCACTATTGTCCGCATGCGTCAAAACGTTGCCATTGAACATCCATGGGCAAAACGTCCATTAAGGGGACAAAGGATCTCGCTGCCTCAAACCTCTAACCATTATTTTCAAGGAAACCGCACCCATGGGCAAAACGTTGCCATTGAACATCACAAAAGTCATCTTGAAAATTCTTCGAAATGTACCTACGAATACTAGGAGTTCCCACCACCTCACAACCCCGAAACGGCGGCCAAAGGCGAGGGGGACCGATCAGATTCCACAGCGGCTACTGCTATTCTTCAACGTCCTTCAAACCCTATCTGGTACGTATCGCTTCTTGTTGTGGTGTCACTAATGGAACTAGTCTTGTAGTCCTCGATTGTAAAAAGGGGATTTGCTTGGGCCGCTCCGGTTGGCTCTTGCTCTACAAAACTAGTTCCATTAGTTGTTCTTCGGCCACGGGGAGGATAATCATACTAACACCTCCACGACGAACCTGGCCGGCCTAACTACGCTGATAACATGTGTCAGATCAGGACCCCTTGTCTCTCACACATGAAAGCGAAACAGCCTGTGGAGGACAAAATTTCGTTTTACAGCACAAAATAATTAGCATCGATGTCATGCTACAGTGTATATATCCTCTGTTCCGATGAAACCAAGGCAATGCGACACATCACATTTGGCGCCACAGGGACGAATTCAACTTCCATAGGCATACCATTGCCGCCATTGGCCAGCAGCTGCCGCTGCCTCCGGTCAGGGACAAGACGGGCTCGAGTGCCAGCAATGGTGACTACGACGTATGCGTACTACGTACTCCACTAAAGAAACGGAGGAAGTACCTGTCTACCTGATTACTGAGCTCTGTCCCTATATATAAATGCAAAGCCAAAGCTAGAAGCACAACACACGAACGACCTGCATCCATCTAGCAGCAAGCCAGGAGAGCTAGCTATTGGACTACCTCGATCGCAAGGTTTGGTGCTTGCTCAGTGATGGCTTCCAAGCAGATGCTCCTCTCCGTTGTCGCCGCGGCCGCCCTCGCTGTGGCCTTCCTCCCGGGGCTCGCCGTCGCCACGGAGCACATGGTCGGCGACGACAAGGGCTGGACCCTCAATTTCAACTACACGGCCTGGGCCGAGACCAAACAGCTCGTCGTTGGCGACACGCTAGGTAATTACATACCTCCGTTAATCCTTTCCGGCCACGCGTACGCTTGATCGCTCCATTTTCTTTGGGGCGCGAAACTAATTTCATGCAAACTACTATATCGATCGCAGTGTTCAAGTACAACAGCGCCGCCCACAATCTGGTCGAGGTGGGCGGGCCGGACTTCCTCTCGTGCACCCAGCCGGCCAACGCCGCCGTCTGGACCTCCGGCGAGGATCGAGTCACGCTCGATAAGGCCGGACGCAAGTGGTTCTTCTGCGCCGTCGGCCAGCACTGCCAGAACGGCATGAAGCTCAAGGTCACCATCCTCGAGACCGCCGCGCCGACTCCCCAGCCAGCCCCGACCAACCCTGCTGGCAAGCTGCAGGCCCGCTTCGGTGAAGCAGCGGCCGCGGTCACTGCGGTCGCCATGGCCGTGCTCGTGCTCTAGGCCACCACAGTCCCACTCCATGGCCGTGCTCGTGCTCTAGGCCACCACAGTCCCACTCCATCCTCTTTACACATAGCTAGCTCAGCGATCGATAGTGAATGCTGTTATTTTTTACTATGATACAAGTTACAACGTTGTGCATTTGTGCCCCTCAAATTTTATTTCAACCCATTCTCGATTTATTTTATTCAATCAAAGATATGTTTCATTTTTTCTAGTAAAAATATTAGTTTCATTTGGCTACTAATAAAGTTTATCACTGCGCTTAAAACTTACTCTATTTAAAGAACATGCAACTGAGATAAGATAACTGTCCAGAAAGAGATTATTGTCCACAAAGGTTAACTCAACCCCGTGCGATTTACCTCCTCCATTCTGCAATGTGGTGCATATAAAAAAAAAGTTAAAATTCACAAACTTTGACTAAATTTATAGAAATAATTATATGTATCTAAAATATCAATATAAAGATATGTTTTTTTGGCGTGGAATTTTTCGATCTATTTCATCTTCAATCATGGTAGTACAACGGACACAAAAAATAATAAAAATATTACATTCAGGTCCGTAGACCGCCTAGCGACGACTACAAGCACTGAAATGAGCCGAAGGCGCGTCACCGTCCTCGCCCCTCCCTCGCTGGAGTCGGACAAAACTTGTTGTAGTAGACAGTCGGGAAGCCGTCATGCTAAGGCCCATAGGACCAGCGCACCAGAACAATAACCGCCGCTAATGAAGAATAGCGTAGACGAAAGGATCCAAACCGAACACACACGAACATAGACGAACGATGACCAGGTCCGAGCAAAACCACCAAAGATAGATCTCGCCGGAGACACACATCCACACGTCTACTGACGATGCTAGACGAACCACCGGGACAGGGGTTAGGCGGGTAGAACTTTATTCCACCTTTAGTGAGCCGCCACCGTCTCGCCTTCCTGAGAAGGATACAAACCCTAACAAAACTCGAAGAAACATTTTAAAACAGAGCTCTCCAACCGACAAGGGCCGAGATCCACCGCGTCCCAATGGCCCTAAGGCCACCGGAGACGAGGAACCCTAAACTTCTTTTGGGGAGGAGGCGTGTGATATGCATTTGGTATTTTATATGTAGATATATGTTTCCTTGGTCAAAGTTACAAACATATAACTTTGAAAAAGGCTTATTCCAAATAGAGTGGCATGTGTCCTCCAATTGTGCTACCCAAAAATTACTGGCCTAGAATTACACAAATTGGAGGAATGCATTTTTCACCCTCATCGAATCCTTGGCAATCATTAGGTTTTACTCTAACCAAAGTGAGAGATTTCTGGGTTATACAAATAAAAGTGATCGTAAAATTCCATTCCGAGGAGGCGCTGGCCTTCGTTGTGTTCTTCCACTCTCCCTGCTCATTGCCTCTCCTTGTACCAATCTTCTGTGCTTTGGGTACTTGTGAGTCTTGGGATCGAGGTAGAATCATAATGTGAATCCCGTCCTTTGCATACACAGAGCTACGAGGCTACTCCGCAGCCCTTAGCTCGAGGAATTACCCACACATCATGATCGAATCACAAGCAGATTACATTGTATAATTGTGTACTTGAAGATGGATGCTTGCTAGTGTTATAGTGTCGCTGATACGCGATGGTATATCGATCACAAGTAAATGATCTATAGGAGATGGTAGCTATGGTGATGGACATGGCTATGGAGATGGAGATGTTGTCGGGGATATCGTGCGACATATGCCAGGGGGTGGCTTATCATGGATGGGGACAAGAGTACGTCGCCGGTCTCTAGAAGCGGGAGTGAGCGAGACCGCATACGCCTGCGAATCTTACCCAGGTTCGGGGCTCTCCTCGGAGATAACACCCCTTATCCTACTCTGCGGGGTCTCCGCATGATGACTATGATCGACAAGGTAGCTACAAGATTGCTCCTTGAGCTATTTCGGCTAGAGGAGGAAGAAAGGCAAGGCTAGCTCTACTTCCTCGCTCTACGTGTGTGTGTATGGCGTGGGTGCTGAACCGACCGAACGACCCCCTTTGCATGGGTGAGCCTGGGGGGTTTATATAGGCCTACCCCCCAGGGGTACAATGGTAATCCGGCCGGGTGTAGGACCCGGCTGTCAGCGTCTCTGGCTGCCGGCTTCTCCGCCGACCGCTGGGGCCCGCCGCCTGGTGGGCCTCGTTGACTGCTTTATGTTGTAGCCTCGCCCTCAATGACGAAGGCTTGATCGTGGGGAACATGGTTACAGTCCCGCCGCCTGACGGGTACTCGTTGTAGCCATACCCTGTCTCATCTGGTTAATGGTGCACAGACTCCAAGGGGGAGGAGGGCCGCCTGCTAGGAGTCGGTCCTCCCTTGTTGCCACCTGCTGGAGGTTTGCCGCCTTCTGGTGGCTCGCGGACAGGTAGGGCCTACCGCCTGCGGGCCATACCGACCGCCCGTCGTGGGAGCGTGGCTCCCTCTGGCGCTAATGACGTCACAGACTGTGCGACAATAGTGCCACGCTGGGCGGGGGGTGTCCGCCCAATGCACAGCTCTGTGGCCACGTCCCATCCTGGATTCGGGGGTGGCAGGCTGTACTGCAGCCATGCCTTGTCTTGTCGTGGTGATGTGGAGCTGACTTCGAGGGGACGAGGGGCTGTCTGCCAGGAGTCGGCTCCCTCCCTGCCGCCTTCCATGGCCCTGCCGCCTTATAGCAGCCGGCCTCTTGGACCAGCCGGCCCAAGAAGGCGGTCGTGCTCCCGGACGGTGTGAGGGGCGCAGCTAGCCCCGATGTCTTGAAATACTATGGGGGACTGATGAGGCTACCCATGGTCATTTACTCCGACAGTAGTCCCCGAAGCTGGTGAGGCACCGCGGCTGAAAAAACAAGGAGCCTCAGCAGCTTCCTACTCTGAGTGGTCTGGTAGTTGGGCTCCGTCCGTCTTCTGGAGAGGCCGGTTGCCAGGAGCCGGCCAAGGCCAGGCCGGCCACCCCGTGAATTCGAATCGTCGTGTGGAGGCCGGGTAGAGTGCCAGCCGGATAATAAGCTTGCCGCCCGTTGCTCGTTCACCATGCGGCGCCAGCAGGCCAGGCCGGCCTGCCAGCCCGCGTGCGTGACGAGACGTCGCCGCAGGCCTGGGCCCGCCACTACAGGGCCTCGGCACGCGTGCGGATCCGCTGCGGCCGATGCGGACGGTTGCGCTTTCTAGGTGCGGTAAATGCACGCCGTTATGGCGCGGTAACTGCGGGGTCGTGGGCGGAGTGGGCGCAATTAATCTCGCGCCCCCCACGTCTCGCCCCCTCGGCTTCGCCGCCAGAGGGCTATAAGTAGGGGGAGGAGGGGGCGGCAGAACGCACGCGCGCCCTCCTCTCCCTTCTCTTTGCTTTTCTCCTTCGTCTTCTTCTTGCCGTTGCCACGGCCTCTCCTCTCGCCGGAGTGCTGCTGCAGCCCGCCGTTGCCGGACCTCCTCGCACCGCAGCCACCTCGCGCCGCCGCCGAGCACGGAGCCCATGGCGCAAAGCGGCCGTGCTGGCGCCTGGGACGGCTCCAATGTCCACGACGGGCACTTGGAGTTCCTCCGCCAGACGCGGCGGCTTCCCAATGCATCGAACGTCAAGGTGCGTGTCCCCCCCGAAAGGGAGATCTCGCCGGCGCCGGAAGGCGGCGAGCGCGTCGTCTTCCGGTCGCATTTCCTTCGCGGCTTCGGCCTTCCGGCGAGCGGATTCCTTCGCTCTTTCTTGGATTTCTACGGAGTGCAGCCCCACCACCTCACTCCGAATACGGTGGTGCTGCTCTCCGCCTTCGTCACCCTGTGCGAGGGCTACCTCGGCACGCTCCCCACACTCGAGCTTTGGGGAGAACTCTTCTACCTCAAGCTTGGCACTGCCGCCAAGAACGAGGCGGCCCAGTGCGGAGCATGTGTCGCTGTGTGGTGCACGGGATCCGGGGTCCGCTTCCCAGCTCTCGCCCTGCTGCAGTCGGCCAAACTGTGGTAGAAGTCGTATTTCTATTTCGAGAATATCCACTCGACGCGGGACTATGTCAACCTGCCGGCCTACGCAGTCGGCCCGCCTGTTGGGCCTCGCACCCACTGGAAGTTCCGGCCAAAGACCCTGTCGGCCGCGTGCTCCACTGTACTCCTCCGGCTCCAGAAGATGACGGCGTCGGAGGGCCTCAAGGCCTCGGATCTGCTGCCCGCGTTCGTGAAGCGCCGAGTGCTACCCCTCCAAGCCCGGCCTCACCTGATCAGCGTCATGAGTGGGCGCCGGGACCCGTGCCGGCCTTCCACCAAGGTGATGCCGGACATGGAGGTGGTCTGCATGGTGAACTTCTTCTCCGACTGCAAGCTGTCGGAGACGGAGTGGCAGTTCGGCAAGCCGCCGTACAGCCGGGCCAACCCGCCGCCTCCGGTACGTCTCCTTATTCTTTTTTCCTTTGTTCGTCCGGGTTCTTTCTTTTCGCCTGACCACTCGGCCTTGACGCAGCGCTTCCCGGGCCAGACGGCCACTAACACGCCGGCCCTGGGTCACTAGTACATGGCGGACCGGTCGGTGAGTGACGTGGACGACCCTGACTTGGGGGCGGCCGTGCAAGAGGAGGACGACGCCACCGGTGGTGGCGGCGAGGGAGCAGCCGGCTCCTTAGGAGGCGGCCTTGGGGATTGGCCGGATGACGACGAGGAGGACGAAGAGCCGTGCCGTGCCCACAGCGCCGACATGGCAGGCGCCAGTTCCTCAGCCGCGCCGACTGCAGCAGCCGGCGCGCCGAAGCGCCGGGCTGACGCCGGGTTGTTCGGCAGCCGGCCAGAGAAGGCCAAGACCTCGACCGCCGCGACCAAGCGGCAAGAGGCTACCGCGAAGGCGGCCCTCTTCCAGAAAGCCCCAAAGCAGCTCCCGCTGGTGTCCGCGTAAGTGCCTTGTCCTTTCTTGCACCTTGCTTTGCGCTTGCTTTTCTTCTATCTTTGCGATCTTTTTATTCTCTTCCTCCCTTGGCGCGCAGCGCCCCACTTTCCTTGTCGCGAGCCCCGTCCGGCTCGGTGATCGGGGCGGCAGACGATGTCGCGGGCCCCCGCCACATGGATCGGCTCGCCGCCCTTCAGGAGGCGACGGAGAAGAACGCGTGGGAGGCGCGAGAGGAGCGGGAAGCCACGGCCCAGGAGAAGGCGGAGGCCGACGCGGCGGCCAAGGCCCAAGCCGACGTCGCTGCCAAGGAGCAAGCGGACGCGGCCGCCAAGGTGCAGGCGGAGGAGGTGTCCCGCAGCCAGGCTCCGGAGTCCACCGGTCCGCAATCTGCGGAGCCTGTGGTGCTGGAGGTCCAGGCTCTGACTGGAGGGGCCGGCGATGACTAGCCGATCCAAGAGAGGGGAGGGAACCCTGTTATCCCGGAGTCGGAGGTGCCCCCGCGCACAACAGCTGCCGATGCCCAGGGCGGTCGTCCCGACGCGTCGCTGGTGCCGCCAGCCAGCGGTGAGTTGGTGGTGCGTCCGACTCCGGCCACCCGTATCCCGGTGCGTCGGCGAGCGGGGAGGGCGGCCTCAGCACCGCGGCCGTTGGAGGTCGGGGCCGCTAGCTCGTTGGCCCCCGACGCCGAGGCTACCAGCGCCGCCCCACCGAGTTGGACGTCTGGGGGTGGTTCGGGTGTTTTGAATGCGGCCTCGCAGGAAGTCCTGGCCCGATTCAACGCCCATGGCGCCGTCCTCCAGCAGTACACGCAGGAGTTCCTGGCGACGTGGGCGGCCGTCCGGGTACGTTTCTTGTTTTTGTTTCTTTGTAATCTTCCGTGGGGGCGCGCCAGCGCACCCACTGGGTGTAGCCCCCGAGTTTCGGGCCGGCTGCTTAGCAGGCGGCTCGGAACTTCAGGTCGACCTCTGAGTACTAACTCGTTACCTTCTTCTGTTGTCTCTGTTGCAGGATTATGACAACATCCGCACGACCGCCTATAACTCTCAGCTCCAGGAGCTGACCAAGCGGACCGCCGATCTGACGGAGATCCGAAGTAAGTACTTGGTCTTCTTCCTTGCGGGGGCGCGTCAGCGCACCTGCTAGGTGTAGTCCCTGAGATTCAGGCAGACTGCTGAGCAGTCAGGCTGGATCTCCTGGCAACTACTTTTCATTGGTGTTGATGGTTTTCTTTTTTCTTCATTTTTGGCAGAGGCCGCCGCAGATCTGCGGCAGCGCCTGGGCGAGGCCGAGTCCGCGCTCCATACCAAGGAGCAGGAGCGCAGCCAGGCGGCCCAGGAATGCGACCGTCTGGCCAAGGAGCTGGCGGACCAGGCGGAGCGGCACAAGGCCGAGTTCAAGGCTCAATGCTCGAACTGGGCCGAGAAGGGGAGACTCCTGACCGACGGCTATGGCGAGATCGAGGACATGATCGATGGTAAGTTACATCTTCTTTTGAACAGCCACCGACTGCTGTAGGAGTCGGCTTCTGGCTTCTAATCTTTGATCTTCTTCTTGTGCAGAATACTTTCCCGGTCACTCCGTCGCCGTCAGCCAGGCCATCGAGGTGCGTCGCAACGTACGGAGGAAGGCGGGCGCGGACATTGTGCCCAAGACGCGCCTTCAAGACGCGCCTGCAGCCGGCTCACAGGATGCTTCGCCGCCTGCAGCTCGCCGGGGCTCAGGTGTTGGCCGCCTTTTGGCCCGACGCTCAAATTCCACGCACCCCCGGTTGGACTGCCGACTGGCTGGAGGTAGCGGTCAGCCGCTTCGAGGCTTGGAAGGGCGCCGCGGCTCGGGCGGGTGCGCGGACGGCCTTGGAGTTCGCCAAGGCGTGGTATCTTGGGCTGGACCTGGCCCAGCTGGCCACCTTCCGGCAGGAGGCCGGACCGGAGCTGGCGGCGATGGGCCCTACGCTTACTCAACGCGCGGCGGCGATCGCCGAGTATGCCGACACCACCGTTTTCATCCCCGAGATGGACGAGGAAGGCGCTGAGGTGTCGCCCAGCTGATTCGGGCTGAACCCGGGGGATGCGGGGGACTCGGCGGAAGAGATCGCCTCCAGCGGCGAGGGCGAGGACGAAAAGGACAAGGACAGTGAAGACGACGCATCGGACGACGGAGCGGACAGCCGGCCTCAGCCAGACCAAGCCTCGACCAACGAGCCGCATGCTACCGCACCTACTGCTGCCAGGGGCGATCAGGCCGAGACCCTTCAATCGGCCGCTCCACCATCCGGCGCCGCTGCCTCTGCCAACCCGTCGGACCCGCCTACTGCTTCCCTGGCCTAGATAGCCACGTCATTTTATCTTTTCCTGTTCTTGCAATCTTTTGAACAAGCAAATAAGTTCACGCAATTCCACCCGCTGGGGGTGTATTCAAACTTTGTTGAATGCTGGCTAAGAGCTTTTGCTATGTAAATTAACTTTAATTGCACAAGCTGTGCTTTGCCGGGTTCTGACTTGGTCTTGCTTTTCTGTTCTTTTTGGCTTTTTCCTTTGGCGCCTTTCTTTGGCTACTGCCCTGTTAGCCGGACAGCCGCTCTGCGGTATGTGGCTGGGTCCGGTATTTGGCCGTTTAGGAAGACAAGTACTTTGGCCATTTTAGAACGTAGCAAGTCAAGTGAGAAGCCGGCCGGCCGGCTGCTCAGCAGCCGAATGGAGGGGCGAGGAGCCGGCTTGGCCTATGTTGATGCTTTTTCCTTAGTCATTTTTCGTGTGGACACCGTTTCCTGTGTTTAGCTCTTGCCAGCCGGACAGTCGCTCTGCAAGCTGCGGATTAAGACAAGAGAGGGCTTAGATGTCGGCACACTACTTGTCCGACTGCAGGCGGGACCAACGTAGGGCAAGGCGGCGAGCCCCCGGGCCGACTGGTCAGACCCGGTGCCGGGCGGAGGAATGAAATAACACATTCTCAGGCACAAACTTATCATACAGATAAAAAGGGGAGCCCCCGAGTGCTCCTCGAGGGACCCTATGCCTTTTCTCTTAATACAAAAGGTAGCATGGTACATACTGCATTAACTGTAAAATCTTCGGAGGAGGTTTGTGTTCCATGGGCGCTCTGTTTCCTTGCCGGAATCGTCCCTTTTGCGTGCCCTGGGCTTCTGCGCGTCGATGAGGAAGTAGAAGTCATTGCCCAAGGCTTTGCTGATGATGAAGGGCCCTTCCCAAGGGGCCGAGAGCTTGTGCTGGCTGGCTGATCGCTGGATCAACCGGAGCACAAGGTCCCCCTCTTGGAAGGATCGCGGCTTGACCTTCCGGCTGTGGTAGCGGCGCAGGCCCTGCTGGTAGATAGCAGACCGGCTGAGTGCCAGCAACCGGCCCTCTTCCAGTAGGCCGACGCCGTCTTCTCACGCCTCCTTTGCCTCCGCCTCCGTGTACATGGTGACGCGAGGCGAGTCAAACTCGATGTCAGTTGGGATGATGGCCTCGGCCCCGTACAAGAGGAAGCAAGGGGTGAAGCCGGTCGATTTGTTCGGTGTGGTCCGGAGACTCCATAGGACGGTCGGCAGCTCGTCGATCCAGCAGCCGGCCGAACGCTCTAGAGGCTCGACCAGTCGGGGCTTGATGCCGGACAAGATGATGCCGTTTGCTCGCTCGACTTGGCCGTTTGACTGCGGATGGGCAACGGACGCTAAGTCCAGTCGGATGCCCTGCGTCGCGCAGAAATGGGCCAAGGCGCCTTTGGCAAAGTTTGTGCCATTGTCGGTGATGATGCTGTGCAGTATGCCATACCGAACGGTGATATCTGTGATGAAGGTCACCGCAGTCGGACCGTTCAGCTTCTTGATTGGCTTTGCTTCAATCCACTTGGTGAATTTATCCACGGCGACCAGCAGATGAGTCATGCCGCCACGTGCTGTTTTGAACGGGCCCACCATGTCCAGCCCCCAGACGGCAAACGGCCAAGTGAGGGGGATGGTCTTGAGTGCAGAAGCTGGCAGATGTTGCGTGCAGCCGAATCTCTGGCACCCTTTGCACTTCTTGACTAAATCCTTGGCGTCGTCCAAAGCAGTCGGCCAGAAGAATCCATGGCGGAAAGCTTTGGCGATGAGGGATCTGGAGGCCGCGTGGTGGCCGCATTCGCCTTGATGGATGTCTTTGAGGATTGCCTTGCCTTTTTCTGGCTCAACGCAGCGCTGGAAAACGCCAGTCACGCTGCGTCTGACAAGCTCTCTGTTCACTATCGTGTATGCTGCTGCCCGGTGTTGCACTTGCCGAGCCAAGGTCTCGTCGGTTGGTAGCTCTCCGCTTGCCAGGAAGTTGAGGATGGGCTGCGCCCATGATGGTGCTTCGACCACTGTCATTACGGCCACTGGGACCAGGGCGGTTGGGTTGGGAGGAGGCGGGTTGTTGTCGGCCGCCGCTTGTTGTGTCATTGAAGTCCCCGGGCCGACTGCTGCAGTTCCCGGGCCGCCTGCCATCGTCCCTGGGCCAACTACCGTAGTCCCCGGGCCGGGTTCTGAAGTTCCCAGGCCGGGTGCGACTGCAGCTGTCCCCGAGCCGCCTGCCGAAGTCCCCCGGTCGGCTGTTGCAGCCCCTGAGTAATCGGATCCGACTGCTCCAGGAGCAGCCGGCATGAAGATGGACTCTGATTCCGGCGAAGGCTTGATAGACGGCTTGCAGAGGCATTGGAGGGAGATGTCGGCTGGTATCGCTTGGCCGGTGGAGCCAATCCGTGCCAGGGCATCAGGTTGCTCATTGTCGGCTCGTGGTACATGAAGGAACTCGCACCCGTCGAAGTATGCACTGATCTGCTGGATGAGGAAGCGGTAGCTCGCCATGTTTGCATCCTTGGCGTCCCAGTTGCCAGACGACTGCTGGACTACCAAGTCCGAGTCACCGTAGCACAGAATCCGGCGGATGCCAACCTCTTTGGCCAGTCGGAGCCCGTGGACGAGTGCCTCGTACTCGGCCACATTGTTGGAGGCGGCAAAGTGAATTTGCAACGTGTACTTGAGCTTGTCGCCTTTGGGAGAGGTGAGGACGATGCCGGTTCCCAGACCGGTGCGCATCTTTGAGCCATCAAAGTTCATCCGACAATGGGTAGAATCCGGCGCCGGTGGCAGGTACTGGATCTCGGCCCAGTCGACGAGGAAGTCGGCCAGCGCTTGGGACTTGATGGCGGTGCGGGGCTGGTAGAGGATGGTGTGGGGAGCTAGCTCGATGGCCCACTTGGCCACCCGGCCTGATGCATCTCTGTTGCCCATGATCTCGGCAAGTGGGGCAGTGCAGACAACTGTGATGGAGTGCTCTTGAAAGTACTGCTTGAGCTTCTTGGCGGTGAAGTACACGCCATAGCACATCTTCTGGTAGTGGGGGTAATTCTGCTTGGAGGCTGACAACACTTCACTCAGGTAGTAGACGGGCCTTTGGACCGGTTGTGCCTTGCCATCCTCCGGGCACTCGACCACAATCACAGTGCTGACCACCCGGCTGGTGGCGGCGATGTAGAGGAACATGGGCTCCTTAGCAGCCGGAGCCGCCAGGACAGGCGGCGTAGTCAGCATTTTCTTGAGCTAGAGGAAGGCCTCGTCCGCCTTGTCTTTCCACTCGAAGTGAGTGGTTTTCTTCATTAGCTGGTACAGGGGAAGAGCCTTCTCGCCCAGCCGACTGATGAAATGGCTGAGGGATGCCAAGCACCCGGTGAAATTCTGTACGTCTCGCAGCCGGGTGGGCCTCTCCATCCGCTCAATGGCCTTGATCTTCATAGGGTTGCACTCGATGCCGCGTTCTGAGACAAGGAAACCAAGGAGCTTGCCGGCTGGGACTCCGAAGACACACTTTTCTGGGTTGAGCTTGATTTGAAAACGGCGCAGATTGTCGAAGGTCTGCTTGAGATCCTCCAGGAGGGTGCCATGCTTCTCCGTCTTCACCACAATGTCGTCTACATAGACGTGGGCATTTCTGCCGAGTTGCTTGAGGAGGCATTTCTGCATGCAACGCTGAAACGTGGCACCGGCATTTCTCAGGCCGAATGTCATGGTTAGGTAGCAGAAGGCTCCGAATGGTGTGATGAAGGCGGTCTTCAGCCGATCGGCCGGGTTCAGCTTGATCTGGTGGTAGCCGGAGTAGGCATCCAAAAAACTCAACAGCTCGCATCCGGCTGTGGAGTCAATCACTTGGTCTATCCGAGGCAGAGCAAATGGATCTTTGGGGCAAGCTTTGTTGAGGCTGGTGTAATCGATGCACATGCGCCACTTGTTGTTCTTCTTCAGTACAAGGACTGGGTTGGCAAGCCATTCTGGAAAGAACACTTCCATGATGAAGCCGGCTGCCAGAAGCCGGGCGATCTCTTCACCAACAATTCTTCTTTTCTCTTTAGACAGGCGGCGGAGGGGTTGCTTGACTGGTTTTGCTTCCGATCAAGCATGTAGCTTGTGCTTGGCGAAATCCGTCGGAACACCCGGCATGTCCTTGGGAGACCATGCGAAGATGTCCCGATTCTCACGGAGGAAATCGACGAGCTCGCTTGCCTATTTACTGTCGAGGTGGGCCCCCACGACAGCGAACCACTCCGGGTGCTCCGGGTCCAAGGGAATCTTCTTGGTTTCTTCGGCCGGCTGGAAAGAGGCTTGGGTCTCCGACTCCTTGGGATCTGGTGACAGGTCCGGCTGCTTGCCGGCCATGGCCACAACCCGGTCGAGGAGCCGCCTTTCTGCAGCGATGACAAGGGACTCGGCCAGCCGACTGCTGGCAGCAGCACACAGGGCCGACTTCTGGTAGTCGCCGACTACGGTGATGATGCCCTTGGTGCCCTGCATCTTCATCTTGAGGTAGGCGGAGTGCGGTACCGCCATGAACTTGGCCAGGGCAAGCCGGCCAAGGAGCGCATGTAAGGGGCTCTCCAGATCCACCACCTCGAACCAGATTGGCTCGCGGCGGAAGTGATCTTAGTCTCTGAAGCGGACATCTATCTTGATCTTGCCGATTGGAGAGCAGGAAAGGCCAGGTACAATGCCATGGAAGACAGTCCGGCTGGGCTAGAGCTGCTTCTCCTTGATGCACAGCTTCTCCAGGGTGTCACGGTAGAGGATGTTGATGCTGCTACCGCCATCTATCAGAACTCAGGAGAAGCGACAGGCTCGCTGCTCCGTTGAAAAGGTGGTATCCAGCAGCAGGGTGTAGGAACCCGGGGAAGGCATCACCTCCGGGTGGTCAGCGCGGCTCCAGCTGATGGGCCTCTCAGACCAGTGCATGAACTCTGTGACCTCAGAAGCGACCGTGTTCACCTCGCGCTGCTACTGACGCCGGCTGTGCCTGTCGTCGGCCACACTAGTGAAGACGACATAGGCTCCGTGTTCTTCGGGGAATTCATCTTGAATTGCGCCGACGGGGCGGGCCGCCGGCTGCTGAGGAGGCGGAGCCGGCGGGCCAGCAGGCGGAGGGGGCAGTCCTTTGCCTTTGGCAATGCGGGTGAGCCAGTGGCACTTCCGGGTGGTGTGGTTGGATGGCTTCGCGCCACTGTGGAACTTGCAGGGAGCATCAAGGGTTTGCTCGAAGGAGAAAGCGGGCAACCAAGCTGGCTTGCCGCCTTTTTGACGCTTGGGGCCGGGCTGCCCTTCCGGCTGTTGGTCTTCAACTGCTGCCACCTATCGGATGGTGGAAGCCGGCTGCTAGGCCTTGCGCTTGTTGTCGTTCGGCTGCTGTCACCGACTGGAGTCGCCAGCAGACGTCTGAGGGTCCGGAGGGACCATCTTTCCAGACGCGTCCACTCGGAGCTCCAACTTCATGGAGGAGTCGGCGGTGGCGTACTTGTCCGCTATGATTAGCAGCTCGTCGAGTGTGGCCGGCTCGTCGCAGAGGAGTCGGTGCTTGAGTAAGGTGCCCTCTCGGCACCCGGTAGTGAAGTATTCTATGGCTTGCACCTCATGCACCCCTTCGCAGGAGTTGCGCACTCCAGCTAGCTGTTGACGCTGTAGGGCTTGAGGCTGTTCAGCCATGTCCGGGCCATGCCCTGGAGCATGAGCGGAACGTACTTCACGGCAACGCGCTTGTTGCCGTTTGCTATGCTGACGGCGGTGGAGTAGTCAACTAGCCAATCCTCCGGCTTCACGGAACCGTTGTACTTGGAAGTGTCTCGAGGAAGCGAGAACCCTTTGGGGAAGGGCTCGTCACGAATGCGGGGGCCGAAGCAAGGCGGGCTGATCGCATCTTCTTCTTCTAGCGCCAGGGATCGAGCCATGCGGTCAATCTGGTAGCGGGCGTCGTTTTCTCCGACTCCTTCACGGGGGCCCATCCGGCCTCCGAGAGTAGGATGCTCAACGGGCGGCGGGGAGGCGCGCCTTTCCCTGCGCGGGGGAGGCGGATGATCGTCCCGCCGTTCTACTGCTCGTGGGCGGCCGTCTTGGTCGCGCTCGATGGTGACGCGCGTGCGGCTGCGGCTAACAGCCGGCTCTTGGTCTCCTCGGTCGCGGGCGCCGCCTGTCGATGTCCGGGAGGTCGCGCCGTGCTCTCGGCGAGGGGGAAGGTTCCCGGCCCGCAAGCCGGGTTCCACCACGCGGCGGCCGCATTGATGAGCTGCTGGACGCGCTCCGTCATGCAGCGACGCTCGTCGCCCTCCAGGCGGTCCAGCTCGTCTGCTGCCGCCTGGGCGGCGCGTAAGTTCTCCATGGGCGTGGCGTAGACTGAGCGGTCGGCCCCCAGCATGCTGGCGATGGCCGCGCCGCGCTGCCGAACCGTGCCTGCGCGGCTGGGCTCGCCAGCAGCCGGTGTGCCGCAAACGGCGCAGTCGATCTCACGCTGGTAGGCCTCGGGGAGGCGTCTCATGGCTGCCAACTTGTTAGCGCTGTCGAGGAGTGCAACACGGCACGCTTCCAGCCTTTCGCCGTTCGCACAGGGCGATATGGACGTGGACAGGTCTCGCATTGCCGCCCGCAACGGATCCCGCCGGCCTCGTCGGAGGCTCCATCGTGGATGATGACCAGCACCTCGGCGACGGTGCTGGTGCCGGTGCTGCTGTTAGCAGCAGGGAGCGGGTCGTCGAAGATCACTACGTCACCGGGGAAGGCATCAGAAGGTGCGGCGTCGGCGTCGATGACCATGTCGACGGGCGGGTCGGTGGAGCCAACGAACTCCAGATCGGAGGCCTGCTCGCGGGTGACGTGAAGCTTGCCGAGGGGGTCGACAAGGCAGCTCTTGGAGCTGGCGGCGCCTGTGTTGGGTGCGGGCTTGTCGGAGTGGCGGATCCCGCCGATGAGGTCAGCGAGGCAGCTCGCGGCGCAGGCGGCTTCCACGCCATGCAGTGTGTCGGCGCAAACGCCGTCGGGCGTGCTGGGCTGGCTGCGCTCGCCAGGAAGGAAGAGGGTTCCCGTCCAGAACGTGTTTCCGGACGACAGTGCACTGAGCCCCACGGTGGGCGCCAAATGTCGGGGATATCGTGCGACATATGCCAGGGGGTGGCTTATCATGGATGGGGACAAGAGTACGTCGCCGGGCTCTAGAAGCGGGAGTGAGCGAGACCGCATACCCCCCCCCCCACCCCGTGTATCGCCATTTCAGTTTTGTAAAAATCAAAAGAAAATGATAAAAACTTCAAAAATTAAAATCCTTCGAGATGTAGTTATGTTACTACATCTACTAGTTAGGAAAATTAAAAAACTTAAATTTGGACATGTTTTGCAAAAAAGTGTTATGAAAAAGTAAAATGGCCATATCTTTTGCATACGATGTCGAAAAAAAGCGCATAATATATCAAAAAAATCAGCACGAAAATCCGCATCCGATTTTGATGGCCAGAGGCGGTGTTGCAAATTTTAGAATCCTCAAATTCTTAAAGGAAAAAAAGTTATGCTCAAATTTCAGTTTTTTTGAATTTTGGTTAAATCTGGTCAAACTACTTATTCAAGAAATATTAGTGTTACTAAATAATTATTTTAGTTTTTTTGAATTTTGGTCAAACTATGGTCAAATCTGGTCAAACTGTGGTCAAACTACTTATTCAAGAAATATTAGTGTTACTAAATAATTATTGTTTTTTAGAATAATAGTTTCAAACTCAAACAGTGCTTAATGCTCAAGTTCAACTCCTAAGGGGTTAATAGGATTGACAGCTTAGTATTGTTAGGAAAACAACAAGTGCAGACTTGGAAACTAGGTGGAATAGAATTCGAAAGTTAAGCGTGCTCAGGCTGGAGTAGTGAGAGGATGGGTGACCGGCCGGGAAGTTAGACGATTTGGAATGAGTGCTGACTAGAGATTAGATATTAAATTCTGAAGCAGTGAGGAGGGAAGGGTGATTAGAGATTAAATTGTCAAATAATTCAAAGATTTGAAAATCAGAAAAAAAATAAAAAAAATTCAAAAAAAATTCAAAAAAAATTCTTTAGTCCCGGTTGGTAACATAAGCGAACCGGGACTAAAGGTTAGAGGCTTTAGTCCCGACCCTTTTGTCCCGGTTCCAGAACCGGGACTAAAGGCCCTCTGAAACCGGGACAAAAGCCCTGTTTTCTACTAGTGCAAGTAGAGGCTCACTAGGGACACGATGTTTGTTTATGTATTCACACATGTATTTAGGTTTTCGATCAATACAATTCTAGCATGAATAATAAACCTTTATCATGAATAAGAAAATATAAAATAATAACTTTATTATTGCCTCTAGGACATATTTCCTTCAATGGGAAGTTTTTTTTTTTGAACAGGTGAGGGATCCCAAAAACTTTATTCAGGGAATAGTAGCGTAGTACATTTTACAACCAGACTCAGATGAAAACAGGAAAATACAAGTCCATCCGTGAACTTTGCAGATAGGACCCCAGACTGAAATCCAAAACGCGATCAGGTCCACTGCTTCCACGCCGGAATCGCCTCGTCGTCGCCGGGGACAGAACCACTTGGGGCGACGAGGGTGCCACGGCAACCAGCCATGGCTACCGACTGGAAACAGAACTGCCTACTTCAATGGGAAGTTGAATATGTATAACTAAATATATCTAATTGCCATATAAAGCATTATGACACATGCATTATAATTGTTCATTGGTTCATTTTCTCTACTAGGATAGGGCCCATTTTATGCACGGAGCCCCGAATTTTCCCGGCCCGGCCTGACATTGTGTTGCACAAGCTTGTTGTCCGAAAATTGAGAAAATGGGGTTGGATTCGACACCTAAGGGATTAAAACGATGAACAGGTAAGACTACCTTGATGACCTCATCACCACACACGCCCTAGTTCTTTTGAGAAAAATGCACAGGGACGCTGTCAGGCCTGACGCCTTTGTAGGGAACATCTTGAACAAAGCTTCCATGACTACGTGAACTACTCTTGTACTCTTTTCTCGATTGCAAAAATGTTTTGCCTAGGCGGATCTGCACTCTAGGAAAAGGCTTTAAATCCGAGTGTGCAAATCACTCGGCTAAAGCTAAATTCATCGTGGCAAAGGTCACACTCGGCGACTCACACATGGCGTATACCCAGTCGGCATACGAACATAAGCCGAGGGTCTTTTGTCGAGGACTAGGCAACATATGTTTTTCCTGTAGTGCGGGTTAGTCTTTACGATGTTGTTCTTCTGGCACGGGAGGAAATTGGAGGAATTTCTTAAGATGGACGACGAAGAATAACATGCGTCAAATCAGGACCACGTCGTTTCTTTTACGCGACCAAATCATTAGCATATGTGTGACTGATGCTGCGTATCCCTCTATTCTTCCGATGATACCAAGGAAATAGGTACTACATTTGGCGCCACAGGGACGCATTCAACTCCCAGAGCCACACCATTAATTGCTGCCATAGGCCAGCTGCTGCCTCTGCCCCGGTCAAAGACAAGACAAGACGCGTTCGAGTGGCAACGGTGAAAAGGCTGGTTGTAATGGTAGTATCATAACTAGTGTCATGCATGCCAACTAGCTAATTCTGATGAGGTGTCATAGAATTAAATAAAGAAAGAGAGGGTTAAGTACCATATCACGATACCGTATTATAATAAATGTTATGCTATTATATGTCATGTATGGCAATAAATAAAGTACTATATGATACTAATATATGATACTATGCATTAGAGAGGTAGTATCATGCACTAGTATGATATGCATGATCCTAGCATATGATACTTCCCATTACAACCAGCCTAACTACGTACGTATACATACTCATTACTGATAGAGCTCTGCCACTCCCTATATATACATGCAAAGCCAGAGCTAGAAGCACAACACACGAGGTGCATCCATCCCATCACAGGACACTTCTTCCCCTTTAGCAACAAGCCAGTCATCTCGCTAGCTTTGCTGCTTACTCAGTCAGTGATGGCGCCCAAGCAGATGCTCGTCGCCGTGTTCGCCGCGACCGCCCTCGCCGTGGCCTTCCTCCCGGGACTCGCCGTCGCCACGGAGCACATGGTCGGCGACGACAAGGGCTGGACCCTCAACTTCGACTACACGGCCTGGGCCGAGACCAAGCAGTTCGTCGTCGGCGACACGCTAGGTAAGCAATCACACATCAGCACCATTAACCCAACCACACGCCGCGCATCCATCTCGCCATGCTTCACAACACGGCGCGCTCTCTGTCTTGGTTTCGTCGGAAACTAAACTGCTCGCCGCGCGCTCTCGTGTTAACTATATTGCAGTGTTCAAGTACAACAGCGCCGCCCACAATGTGGTGGAGGTGGGCGGGCCGGACTTCCTCTCGTGCACCCAGCCGGCCAACGCCGTTGTCTGGACCACCGGCGAGGACCGGGTCACGCTCGACAAGGCCGGACGCAAGTGGTTCTTCTGTGCCGTCGGCCAGCACTGCCAGAACAGCATGAAGCTCAAGATCACCATCCTCGAGACCGCAGCGCCAACTCCCCAGGGCCCTCCGCAGCCGACCAACCCCGCCGGCAAGCTGCATGCGCACTTCGCGGAGGCGGCCGCCGCGGTCACCGCTCTCGCGGCGGCCGTGCTCGTGCTCTAGGCCCCCACGGTGGCACAGTCCGACTCCATCCTCTTTACATATAGCCGAGCATTTTTTTTATATGAGCTATCGAGAGCGTTGCGTTGTTTGTTGTTTTGTGTATGTGTTCGATCGTGTTGTTATTCTTGATGTTAGTACATCATTGTGAATTTGTGTTTTCTTCAATTAAAGAATTGTTTCATTTGGTTAGTAATAAATTTATCAGTGCTCTTAAGATATGGTTCGCTTTTGTTTGCAATTGCCTAGGATATGAAATGCCGGACAACAAAAACGTTCGAAAGAGAAGGATGTGCTATTCAGATAATGCCATATGGCATTTGTTGTTTCCTTATGGATAAGATAGAGAATACTATTTGCTCTGGTTCTCTTATTCAACTATTGTGTGTATCTTGTAAAGAATACTCACTACTGGATTTTTTATATACGCCGGGTGCCAGGCTCTTCGCCGAGAGCCAAATCACGGACACTCGGCAAAGTAACAGACACCGAGAGGGCCTCTCGACAATAGGCACAACTCGGCAAACACAGGATATTGCCGAGAGTAGACCTCAGCAAAACTAGAACACTCGGCAAAGGCACAATTTGCCGAGAGCCAAGCAGCCGCCGCACGGCAAAGTTTTGCCACGTGGCACATCCGGCGGCGACTGACGACACGGTGACTTCTTTGCCGAGAGTGGCTCTCGGTAGACTTTAGTCCCACCTCACCATGGGAAGCAACATGACCTGTTTAAATAGTCGGATAGTCCAGATGGCAGATGCAGTAAGCTTCGGTCTTCATTACACCCCTGTTAAGGAGATGGACCATCACTTTAAATCTTCACCTGTTTCGGGCAGAGAGGATTCACAGTTATAGGCCATCTTTCTAATGATGGATGCCGACGCTTTTTATTAAATCAATTACTATTACTTTTTAGTCTTCCGTCCGTCTCAGGCCCCCGCATTTTTCATGCGCAGGCCTTGTGCAGACGAGGGAGGGGCAGGCCCTGCCACCGGGGGGGTGAAAGTACCTCGGTGCCATCACATGGCCTCTGTAGGGTGTGGTAAAAGTTTGGGCGTGTTTCGAATAAGCCTCCGCATTCTGAATGTTTCCTTTCGTGACTATCAATGAGTCATCAGCAAAGAGAAGGTTTGTAATAGAGGGGGCTTCTCTACAAACTTTCACTCCAGATATAGTTTCATTGTTCTCCGCATGCGTCAAAAGAGCAGTCAACCCCTCCGTACATAGCAAGAAAAGGTAAGGGGACAAAGGATCTCCTTGCCACAAACCTCTAACCATTATTTTCATGGAAACCGCACCCATGGGCAAAACATTGCCGTTGAACATCACGAAACTCATCTAGAAAAATCTCCGAAATGCACCTACGAATACTGGGAGTCCCCACCACCTCACAACCCCGAAACGGCAGCCAGAGGCGAGGGGGACCGATCAGATTCTACGTTGGCTGCTGCTATTCTTCGACGTCCTTCAAACCCTATCTGGTACGTATCACTTCTTGTTGTGGTGTCACTAATGGGAATAGTCTTGTAGTCCTCGATTGCAAAAAGGGCATTTGCTTGGGCCTCTCCGGTTGGCTCTCGCTCTTTAAAAAACGTCCTACATTATGGGACAGAGGTAGTAGTTCCATTAGTTGTTCTTCGGCCACGGGGAGGATGATCATACTAACACATCGACGACGAACCTGGCCGGCCCAACTCCACTAATTTTTTCTCCAGGAAACTACACTGATAACATGTGTCAGATCAGGACCCCTTCTCTCTCACTGTCTCGCACATGAAAGCGAAACAGCCCGCGGAGGACAAAATTTCGTTTTACACGACAAAATAATTAGCATCTATGTCATGCTGCAGCGTATCCTCTGTTCCGATGAAACCAAGGCAATGCGACACAAATCACATTTGGCGCCACACGGACGAATTCAACTCCCATAGGCATACCATTGCCGCCACTGGCCAGCAGCTGCCGCTGCCTCCGGTCAGGGACAAGACGGGCTCGAGTGCCAGCAATGGTGATTACGATGTATACATACTACGTACTCCCTCTGTAAAGAAATACAAGAGCCGTTCTTATATTTGTTTACTTGTTTACGGAGGGAGTACCTGATTACTGAGCGCTGTCCCTATATATACATGCAAAGACAGAGCTAGAAGCACAACACACGAACGACCTGCATCCATCTAGCAGCAAGCCAGAAGAGCTAGCTATTGGATTATCTCGATCACAAGGTTTGCTGCTTCCTCAGTGATGGCTTCCAAGCAGATGCTCGTCTCCGTTGTCGCCGCGGCCGCCCTCGCTGTGGCCTTCCTCCCGGGGATCGCCGTCGCCACGGAGCACATGGTCGGCAACGACAAGGGCTGGACCCTCAATTTCAACTACACGGCCTGGGCCGAGTCCAAACAGTTCGTCGTCGGCGACACGCTAGGTACTTACATACCTCCATTAATCATTTCCGGCAACGCGTACGCTTGATCGCTCCATTTTCTTTGCGACGCGGAACTAATTTCATGCGAACTGTTTCGATCGCAGTCTTCAAGTACAACAGCGCCGCCCACAATCTGGTGGAGGTGGGCGGGCCGGACTTCCTCTCGTGCACCCAGCCGGCCAACGCCGTCGTCTGGACCTCCGGGCAGGACCAGGTCACGCTCGACAAGGCCGGACGCAAGTGGTTCTTCTGCGCCGTCGGCCAGCACTGCCAGAACGGCATGAAGCTCAAGATCACCATCCTCGAGACCGCCGCCCCGACCAACCCTGCTGCCAAGCTGCAGGCGCGCTTCGGTGAGGCAGCGGCCGCGGTCACTGCGCTCGCCATGGCCGTGCTCGTGCTCTAGGCCACCACAGTCCCACTCCATCCTCTTTACACATAGCGCTCAACGATCGAGAGTGTTACGTTGTGTGTTCGTTTTTGTGTGCGGTTGATCGTGCTGTTTTTTTTTATGTTACAACGTTGTGCATTTGTGCCCCTCAAATTTTATTTCATTTTTCGAGTAAAATAATTAGTTTCATTTGGCAATTAATAAAGTTTATCAGTGTGCTTAAAACTTATTTAAAGAACATGTAAGTGAGATAAGATAACAGTCCAGAAAGAGATAATTCTCCACAAAGTTTAACTGAACCCCTTATGATATACCTCCTCCGTTCTACAATGTGGTGCATATTAAAAAAAGTCAAAATTTACAAACTTTGATTGAGTTTATAGAAATAATTATATGTATCTAAAATACCAATATAAAAATATATTTTTTGGGCGTGAAATCTTCCGATCTATTCATCTTCAATCGTGGCAGTCAACAAACACCAGAAATAATAAAAAATACATTCAGGTCCGTAGACCACACTAGTAGAAACTGACATTTCATCCGGAGCACTAGTCCCGGTCGGGTTTGGGCCCGGGACTAATGTGAGCATAAGTCCCGGTTTCAATGGCTAGGAGCGGACGGGGGCACGGCCAGGATTAGTCCCGGTTCAAATGGGAACTCTAGACCCGGTTGGTGATACCAACCGGGACTAAAGGGGTTACGGCAGGCTGGGGCCTCTGCGAGCCCCTTTAGTCCCGGTTGGTATCACCCACCGGAACTAAGATAGACTTTCAGTCCCGGTTGGTGTACCCAACTGGGACTAAAGTCTTCCCTATATAAAGCTGCCTCGTCCAGCCTGAGTCCAAACTTTCTCTTCTCTCTGTTTCCTTCCCCAAGCTCAAGATTGGAGGCACCCCATCTATCCAAGGGTTCTAAAAGGTTAGCAACTTTATCCTTTCATCTCTCATTGCTAGTTTAGCTCGTTTCATGCTCTATAAGTATAGTGATTTGTGGGTTTTAGTTTGGGAGTAATTATGTGGGAGTTTATTTGATTTATATGCAATTTGAGCTCAAATTAACTTCTTGGTCTGCATATGTGTAGGTGTGGTTTACTTAGTGCCTTCTCGTCCCTGTCCTCACCGCCGTCGATCGCCCGCGCCGTCCCGTCGCCGGCACCACCTTGGTGAGCCTCTTGTTCTTATCCTTTTTGTAAAAAAATATTTTATTTGTATGATTTAGATAGTTACTTGTATAATTTTTCTTACTTGTATGATTGTTTGTTATATATAGTGCCACGGTTTTGATATCCGTCCCCGTCGGCCCTCGTTCGGTTTATGATTCGGATGTGGTATATTATCTTTTATAACTATTTGTTTCATTTCGTGTTTATGATAATTATGCCCATCAAGTTGACATAGATATTTTTATCTAGGAGTTATGTGAACCGAAAATTGCAACCGACCCTCTTGTCGAGAAGTTAAATTTAGTTTAAAAAGAAAATGATTATTTGAAAGAAAAATTGAAAAGAATTGAAGAAGTGAAGATGAAATTGGTGTTGTATGTTGCCGATGTCGTCGATGATCACAAGATCAAGATGAATGCAATGCACTTGAAGATTAGAAAGATTAAAAAATATGCCATTAATAAAGAGGCTTGGTATCATTATGATGTTGGATCAATTATTATCTTAGTTGCGATATTGATCGCATTTGTTGTTGCATTTAAATGCTTTAGATAGTTGTATGTTGTTTTATGAGAAGTATGTATGAACTTTATGTATATATTTTTGCAGTAATAACATTTTGTCACTGCTCTACTTTGGTTTTAATGTGATGAACTTGTATTAATTTTGTCACTTCGATGTTGTGTAATGAAGATGAGCCGCCAATGGATGTACGATGACCGACGCTCTCCCGAGTTCATTAATGGCGTGTATAATTTTATGCGTGTGGCTGAGGCAAACAAGCGGAATGGTTTTATGTGTTGTCCATGTGGTGTCTGTAAGAATACTAAGGATTACTCTTCCTCAAAAATCCTTCACAGCCACCTGCTTTAGTCCGGTTTCATGTCCGGCTATAACTGTTGGACCAAGCACGGAGAAAGAGGGTTATAATGAAAGACAATGAAGAAGAACAGGATGATGGCAACTATCCTAGGTTCCCTGAATTCGATGGTACTACAATGGAGGAAGCTGAAGAAGAGGCATCAGATGAGCCCGCTAATGATCTTGGTCGGGCCATTGTTGATGCAAAGAGAAACCGCGAAAGTGAAAAGGAGAGATTGAAGTTGGAGCGTATGTTAAAGGATCACAAAAAAATATTGTACCCAAATTGTGAAGATGACAAGAAAAAGCTGGGTACCACACTAGAATTGCTGCAATGGAAGGCAGATAATGGTGTATCTAACAAGGGATTTGAAAAGTTGCTGAAAATGATAAAGAAGACGCTTCCAAAGGATAACGAATTGCCCGACAGTACGTACGAAGCAAATAAGGTTGTCTACCCTCTATTATTAGAGGTGCAGAAGATACATGCATGCCCTAATGACTGCATCCTCTATCGCGGTGAGGAGTATGAGAATATGAAAGCATGCCCGGTATGCGGTGCATTGCGCTATAAGATCATCCGCGATGACCATGGTGATGTTGAGGGCGAGCGCCCCAGGAAGAGGGTTCCTACCAAGGTGATGTGGTATGCTCCTATAATACCACGGTTGAAATGTTTGTTCCAAAACAAAGAGCATGCCAAGTTGTTGCGATGGCACAAACAAGACCGTAAGAAAGACACGATGTTGAGAGGACCCAATGATGGGTCGCACTGGAGAAAAATCAAGAGAAAGTAGCCGGACGGAGTTTGCAGATGACGCAAGGAACTTATGGTTTGGTGTAAGTACATATGACATGAATCCTTTTGGGGAGCAGAGCTGCAGTCATAGCACCTGGCATGTGACTCTATGTATCTATAACCTTCCTCCTTGGTTGTGCATGAAGCGGAAGTTAAGTATGATGTCAGTGCTCATCCAAGGCCATAAGCAACCCGGCAACGACATTGATGTGTACCTAAGGCCATTAGTTGAAGAACTTTTATAGTTGTGGGATATAAAATGTGTACATGTGTGAGATGAGCACAAACAGGAGGAATTTGACCTACAAGAGATGTTGTTTGTAACCATCAATGATTGGCCTGCTCTTAGTAACCTTTCAGGACAGACAAACAAGGGATACAATGCGTGCACACACTGTTTAGATGAGACTGAAAGTATATATTTGGATAAATGTAAGAATAATGTGTACCCGGGACATAGTCAATTTCTTCCGATCAGGCATCCCTTAAGAAAGAAAGTCAAGCACTTCAAAGGTGAGGCAGATCACCGGAAGAAGCATAGCCACCATACTGGTGATGATATATTTGATATGGTCAAGGATTTAAAAGTAATCTTTGGAAAGGGTCCTGGCGGACAATCTGTTCCGAATGACGCTAACGGACACGGACCCATGTGGAAGAAGAAATCTATATTTTGGGAGCTACCCTATTGGAAAGTCCTAGAGGTCCGCTCTGCAATCGACGTGATGCACGTGATGAAGAATCTTTGCGTGAACCTGCTAGGCTTCTTGGGCGTGTATGGGAAGACAAAAGATACACCGGAGGCACGGGAGGACCAGCAATGTATGAACGAAAAAGACGCCATGCATCCAAAGCAGTATCAAGTTCCTGCCAGCTACGCTCTTACCAAAGAAGAGAAGGAAATCTTTTTTGAATGCCTGAGCAGTATGAAGGTCCCGTCTGGCTTCTCGTCGAATATCAAGGAATAATAAATATTGCAGAGAAAAAATTCCAAAACCTAAAGTTTCATAACTGCCACGTGATTATGACGCAATTACTTCCGGTTGCATTGAGAGGGCTTCTACCGGAAAATGTTCGATTAGCCATTGTGAAGCTATGTGCATTCCTCAATGCAATTTCTAAGAAGGTAATCGGTCAAGAAATCCTACCAAGGTTACAGAATGATTTGGTCCAATGTCTTATCAGTTTTGAGTTGGTGTTCCCACCATCCTTCTTCAATATTATGACGCACGTCCTAGTTCACCTAGTCGAAGAGATTACCATTCTGGGTCCTGTATTTCTACACAATATATTCCCCTTTCAGAGGTTCATGGGAGTCTTAAAGAAATATGTTCATAACCGTGCTAGGCCAGAAGGAAGCATCTTCAAGGGCCATGAAACAGAGGAGGTTATTGAGTTTTGTGTTGACTTTATTCCTGATCTTAAGTCGATTGGTGTTCCTCAATCGCGGTATGAGGGGAGACTGAGTGGAAAAGGCACGCTAGAAAAGAAAGCAGTAATAAGTATGGACGGACATTCTTTCACTCAAGCACACTACACAGTTCTACCAAATTCCACCTTGGTGGCTTCGCATATCGAGGAACACGTGGATATTGTACGCTGCAAGAACCCGGAGCAGTCTGAGTCCTGGATTAAACGTACACACATGGCGACTTTCGGCGGTTGGTTGCAAACAAATCTCATGAATAACACCACTGTTGGAGATGAGCTATACTTGTTGGCAAAGTCACCATCTTCAACTATATTGAATTTCAAAGGGTACGAGATAAATGGAAATACATTTTACACGATCGCCCAAGATAAAAAGAGCACCAACCAAAACAGTGGTGTCCACTTTAATGCAACAAACAACAATAGGAAAAAGGACACATATTATGGTTACATAGAGGAGATATGGGAACTTGACTATGGACCTTCTTCTAAGGTCCCTTTGTTTCGGTGCAGGTAAAGGTAGACCCGCAGTACAGAATGACAATAGTGGATCTCAACAGTCTTGGGTACACGGACGAACCATTCGTCCTAGCCAATGATGTGGCTCAGGTTTTCTATGTGAAGGACATGTCTACCAAACCGAGAAAAAGAAAAGATAAGGAAGCGAATACATCATCAGATGAGCCAAAGTGCCACATAGTTCTTTCAGGGAAAAGAAACATCGTGGGAGTGGAGGACAAGACAGACATGTCAGAAGATCATAATAAGTTTGATAAAATTCCTCCATTCACAGTGAAGACTGAACCAAGCATCCTGTTAAATGATGAAGATTCTCCATGGTTACGGCACAATCATAAGCAAGGGACATACGCGAAGGAAAAAAATTATACCCCAAGATCCCACTCTGGGATGTGACCGGCTTCACCGTCATCACTTTCTCCCTAGTGAGTTTTCGGACTTATAGCTGGAAAGCCCCACTTCAGACAAACCAGAGGGAATCTTTGTAAGAGTTAGGGTATATATGTGTTTTGGGTGTTCCTAGGTGGACTCAAGAGCTTCAGAATCCAACTAAAAAGCTAGGGAATTTTGGCATTTGAAACATGATATTTGAATAATTATTTATTAAGTTATGAATTTTCAATTATTCCTGTCCTTTTAGTATTTTAATTATACAAAGGAGTTAATCAATGCATTTATGTACAAACAAAATATGAATGTGTAGGTTATGTTAAGGCAAACAATTTGACATCTTATTTGCTCCATTTGGCAGAACTGAAGATATGAATTTTCAAAGTTTAAAATAATGTCTTCAAATACTGTATTTAATTAATAAGTGCAAAATTAATTATGCAACTTCCTATTAAAATGATACTAGCTGATAGAAATCTTCAAGATGAATCCATAGAAATTTGAATCAACTCATTTGGTTTAGTTTTAAAATTGTTATGCATTTTACAAGAATTAATTTCAATCTGTAAAATTGAATCTGTCAAATAATTTCTTCCAAACGAAAATTAATTGAAAGACACCTTTAGTCCCGGTTGAAACCACCAGTCGGGACTAAAGGTTTCAGATCCCGTGCAAAATTTTGCCGCCGAAAAGGTTGGCCTTTAGTCCCGATTCGTGGCTGGAGCCGGGACTAACGGACTTTTAGTCCCGGTTCGTGGCTGGAGCCGGGACTAACGGACTTTTAGTCCCGGGTCATGGCTGGAGCCGGGACTAAACGTCACGGGTATATAGTGTCCCGGTGCCAGCCACCGCCCGGGAGAAGGAATAGATGGAACCACGCCCCACCGAGCTCGCCTTCAACCTCTGACCGCCGGAGATCGCCGACGCCGTCCCGCTCGCTCTGGCCCCTCCCCGAGCCCGCTGAGCATCGCCTCGACCTCGCGGCGAGCCCCTTGTCAAGACCCCTCCGTTTCCCCTTTGATTCCATGCTCGTAGCCTTGCTAGCCATCGCGCTCGAAGCTAGTCGCCGCCTTTTACATCACCACCGCGGCCACCGGACGGGTTTCTCGCGTCCGAGCACGTCATCGCGTTCCTGGGCTCCCGAGGGACCCAACGTGCCGGTCCGCTCGTCTTGCCATGCTCTGCGCTGCCGAACACGTCCATGCCCGAACCCCCCGTCGCCGCCCAGTCTGTTGCCGCCGTCACTGTAGACCATCTCCGGAGCTGACACCGGCACCACTCGACGCGCGCCGTCGTGGGCGTTCGGAAGAACCCAACCGCGCCTATGGCTGTGCCCCGTAGCGGTTTTCCGACGAGGTCGGGCCCTCTCCGCCGCGGTTCTGGATGCCAGGGTTCCACCGCCGGCGCGCCATCGCACTGAGTTGCTGACAAGTGGACCCCACGCGCCAGGAGATTAGTTAGAACTAATCTAACCGCTAACAGCCACCGATGTGTGGGCCTGCACTACTGCAGGATACTGGTAATGCGACACTACGATTAGAGACCCTTTGACGAAACTGTGTGCGATCCATTAATCGCAAACGGTGATGTAAAAAAAAAGTCAAAAAAGATGCAAAACGTTTGCGATGAAGGATACATCAAACACGGTTCCGATTTTAGTTGTGTGTGTGATGCGGGGCATATGGTTTAGTTCAATGAACTGTTTGTGATGAGGCAGAACAAAAGAAATGGGCAGCCAGATGGAGGCATGTGCGATATATGATATACAGTTCACTCGGACAAACTGTTTGTGATGACGCGGAACAACAGAAACGGGTAGCCAGATGAAGGTGTGTGCGATATACGGCATACAGTTCACTCGGATGAACTGTTTGTGATTAGGCAACACAAAAGAAACGGTCAGCCAGATCAAGTTGTGTGTGATATACGGCATACGGTTCACTCGGATGAACTGTTTTCGATTAGGCAACGCTACAGAAACGGTTCAGCCAGATCAAGATGTGTGCAATGGAGGGCATACACTTCATTCCGATAAACTGTTTGTGTTGAGCCAAGAGAACAGAAACGTTTCACATAAACAAGATGTGTGTGATACGCGGCAAACATCCAATTACATAGGTGGCTAGTACACACATGACATTTCCACACACCAAAGTAAACTATATATTACATGCATAATTAACTAGGATAAACGATCATCTGATCATCATCTACTTCTTGTGATGCTTGCCGCCACTGTTCTACTAGGATAAACGAAACAGTATTCTTTACTGTGAATAGTGTGCTCTGTTGGGCACACAAGTATATGCATCATAGCTTTGGATGAGCAATGTGCCCACACGCGTCGTGCTAACTCAATGTTCCTTCTATGCTAAGTTTCCATTAATTGATGGCGCTTTATGAACACGTCACCGTTTCCCGCCATTTCCTCACCGGTTTTCCGCCGCCACGCAGCGATATTGCGCGCGGCACACGACGCACGGAGGCAACAAGCGCAGCCTGTAGCACATCCACCTTTTCCAAGCATGCCAACCAACCAAAGCGCCGCCTCTACCATCAACCTCCTCGACGAGGAAAACAAGAAGGCGCCACGGCCCGTCGAGGTCGAGGCGCTCCCCGGCAACGCGATGGACGACGCCGTGATGCGTGTCATCGCAAGGGTTGAGCAGACCCTTGGCACGTGACGCTTCAGCGCCGCGGATCAAGATAGGCATGTCAGTGCCGAGAGGCTGCAGCTTGCCGCACAACATGATCGATGGCGCACCGCAGAGCAAGCTAGGCGCGTCCGCGCCGATAGGCTGCGGCTCGCCGCATGCTACTTATTGAGCTTGCGTTGGTTTTTCCCTTGAAGAGGAAAGGGTGATGCAGCAAAGTAGAGATAAGTATTTCCCTCAGTTTGAGAACCAAGGTATCAATCCAGTAGGAGACAACGCACAAATCACCGAATACCTGCACAAACAATCAAACAACTTGCACCCAACGCGATAAAGGGGTTGTCAATCCCTTCACGGTTACTTGCAAAAGTGAGATCTGATAGATATAGATGAAACTAAATAAAAGATAAAGTAAATATTTTTGGTATTTTTGGTTTATAGATCGGAAAGTAAAAGATTGCAAAATAGTAGATCGGAAACTTATATGATGGAAAATAGTAGATCGGAAACCTATATGATGGAAAATAGTAGATTGGAAACTTATATGATGGAAAATAGACCCGGAGGCCATAGGTTTCATTAGAGGCTTCTCTCAAGATAGCAAAAAATATGGTGGGTGAACAAATTACTGTCGAGCAATTGATAGAAAAGCGCAAAGTTATGACGATATCTAAGGCAATGATCATGAATATAGGCATCACGTCCGTGTCAAGTAGACTGAAACGATTCTGCATCTACTACTATTACTCCACACATCGATCGACTCCTGCCTGTATCTAGAGTATTAAGTTCATGAAGAATAGAATAACGCATTAAGTAAGATGACATGATGTAGAGGAATTGTCGGGGGTATCGTGCGACATATGCCAGGGGATGGCTTATCATGGATGGGGACAGAAGTACGTCGCCGGGCTCTAGAAGCGGGAGTGAGCGAGACCGCGTACGCTTGTGAATCTTACCCAGGTTCGGGGCTCTCCTAGGAGATAACACCCCTAGTCCTGCTCTGCGGGGTCTCCGCAAGATCACTATCTCAACAGGTGGCTACAAGCTTGCTCCTTGAGCTTCCTGGCTGGAGGAGGAAGAAGGGCAAGGCTAGCCCTACTCCACTCTCTCTGCGTGTGTGTGTGTGTGTGTTGCTGTGAGTACTTGACGAGGCCTCTGCCAAGGAGCCAACTGCCAACCCCTTGCATGGGGTGACCTAGGGGGTTTATATAGGCCTACCCCCCAGGGATACAATGGTAATCCGGCCGGGCGTAGGACCCGGCCGTCAGTGTCTCTGGTCACCGGCTTCTTCGCCGACTGCAGGGGCCCGCCGCCTAGTGGGTCCCCCCGGCGGTCTTGTCCTCGGCCGACAAGCTGGGCCCGCCGCTTGCGGGTCCTATCGGCTGTGTAGCACTGTAGCCATGCCACTGATGATGCATGCTCGGTCGGGGAGAGCGTGGATACAGTCCCGCCGCCTGGCGGGAACTCACTGTAGCCATACCCCGTCGTATCTGGTTAATGGCGCATGGACTTCGAGGGAGGAGGAGGACCGCCTGCTGGGAGTCGGCCTCCCATTGAGCCGACTGGTCTGGGCTTGCCGCCTTCTGGCTTGTCACGGACAGGTAGGACCCGCCGTCTGCGGGCCGTACTGGCCGCCTGTCACGGGAGCTTGGCTCCCTCTGCCATGGGTGTCGTCACGAGTTGCATGGCAACAGTCCTGCGTCGGGAGCAGGATTCCTGCCAGTTACGTAGTACCGTGGCCACGCCCCGCCCTGGATTCGGGGGTGGCAGGCCTGTACTATAGCCATGCCCTGTCTCATCATGTTTATGTTGGTGTTGACTTTGAGGGCGCGAGGGGCCGCCTGCTAGGACTCGGCATCCCAGGAGGCCGCCTGCTAGGAGTCGGCCTGCTTCATGGCCGTCTTGTGGACTCCGCCGCCTCCCGGCAACCGGCTGCTTGGACCAGCTGGCCTCAAGAAGGCGGCCCTTGTCCTTGATGCTTGAGGGGCGCAGCCTGCCCTGATGTCTTGAAATACAAAAGGGAGTAGATGGGGCTACCCATGGTCATTTACTCCGACAGTAGTCCCCGAAGCTGATGAGGCGCTGCAGCTGAAGGGGCGAGAAGCCTCAGCAGCTTCATACTCTGAATCGTCTTCCGAAGAGTCGACTGGTTGGTGTCGGCCATGACCAGGCGGGCCGCCTGGTGGTTTTGAAACGTCGTGGCGGGGACCGGGTGGCGCGCAAACCAGGCGTCAGGCTTGCCGCCCGCACATGTCGGCCACATGGCGTCATCAGGTTAAGCCGGCCAGCCAGCCCACGCGCGCGACGGGACGGCACCGCAGGCCGGGCCCACCACTACAGTGCCTCGGCCCGCGCGCGCGGATCCACTGCGGCCGAGGCGGACGGTTGGTATTCTGTGGCAGTTAATGCACGCCTTTACTGGCGCCATAATCGCGGGAATCGTGGGGGCGTGGGTGCAGTTAATCCCACGATCCCCCACGCCCCCGTCCCCTCAGCTTTGCCGCCTGGGGCTATAAGTAGGGGGAGGAGGGGGGCGGCAGACGCACGCGCGCCCTCCTCTCCCTTCGCCGTTCTTCATTTTCTCCTGCCACCGCAGCACTCCTTACTCCCACCGAAGCACTGCCGCAGCTTGCCGTCGCTGTGCGTCCTCTCGCGGCAGCTTCCTTGCTCCGCTGCAGCCTCGTCCACTCGCCACCGCACCGCGCCTGCAACGAACTCCGTCGCCCATGGCGCGTTCACGAGCCGGCGACTGGGACGGCTCCAACATCCACGAAGACCACCTCTCCTTCCTCCGCCAAACACGCCGGCTGCCCCGAGAGGCAAATGTGCAGGTGCGCGTTCTCCCGAGGCAGAAATCTCGCCGGCGCCGGAGTACGACGAACGCGTCGTCTTCCGGTCTCATTTCCTTCGCGGCTTCGGCCTTCCAGCAAGCAACTTCCTCCGCTCTTTCTTTGATTTCTCCCAAGTCCAGCCACACCACCTCACGCCAAACACGGTGGTGCTGCTGGCCGCCTTCGTCGCCTTGTGCGAAGGATATCTCAGCACTCTCCCCACCCTCGAACTCTGGGGGGAGTGCTTCTACCTCAAACTCGGCACCGCCGCCAAGGGCCAGGCGGCTCCGTGCGGAGCCTGCATGGCGGTGCGGCGCCCGGGCACCGGGAACCGCTTCCCTTCCATCTCTCTGCTGCAGTCCGCCAAGCTGTGGCAGAAATCTTATTTTTATGTCAGAAACATCCATCCGACTAGCGATTACGTCAACTTGCCGGCTTACGCAGCCGGCCCGCCAGCCGAGCCGCGTGCCAACTGGCGGTTCAGGCCGAGCTCTCTATCGGCCGCCTCCTCCGCCGCCCTTGCCCGACTTCATGTGATGACGGAGTCGGAGGGTTTGAAGGGCTCGGACTTGCTGGCCGCCTTCGTGACACGCCGAGTTCTCCCCCTCCAAGCCCGGCCTCACATCATTAGTTGCATGAGCGGGCACCGGGACCCGTGCCGGATGTGCACGCAGGAGCTGCCGGAAGTGGAGGTGGTCCGGCTGGTCAACTATATCTCCGACTGTAAGCTGTCGGAGACGGACTGGCGGTTCGGCAAGCGGCCGTACGATCGCGCACATCCGCCGCCTGCGGTAAGTCTTTGTAATTCTCTTTCTCTTTTGCTGGTCCGAGTTCTTGTTTCGCCGTCTGATCAGTCGGCCATGGTGCAGGTCCTCCCGGCCCAGTCGGTCGCCGGCGCTCTAGATCTAGGTCAGGAGTATATGCCAGATCGAACAAGGAGCGACGTGGAAGACCCCGACCTGGGGGCGGCCGCCATGGAGGAGGACGACGCCACAGGTGGTGGCGGTGGAGCAGGCGGCTCCGGGGGAGGAGGTGGCCTTGAAAACTGGCCGGACGACGATGAGGAGGAGAACGAGCCGCACCGCCCGCACGGCACCGACAGGGTGGGCGCGAGCTCCTCGGCCGCGCCGACCGCACCAGGCGGCCCAAAAAAGCGCCGGGCCGGCTCGTTGCTGTTCGGCAGCCGGCCGAAGATGTCCAAGAACGCGGCCACCGCGACCAGGCGGAAAGAGGCCACCGCAAGAGCGGCCCAGTTCCAGAGGGCCCCGAAGCAGCCCCCGATGGTGTCCGCGTAAGTGTTTGGATGTGTTTTCCTTTCTTCTTCCTTGCAAACTTTTTCTGAGTTTTTCTCTTGTCTTGCTTGAATTAGGGCCCCACTCACTCTTGAGCGGTCTGCCGCTGCCTCCGTGATCGGGGAGGCGGAAGGCTCCACCAGTAACCACCGTGTGGACCCGCTCGCCGACCTCCGGGCGGCGACAGAGAGGAACACACGGGAGGCGCGCGAGGAGCGGGAGGAGGTGGAGAGGCAGGAGGCGGCCAAGGCAGCGCGGGCGGACGCCGCCGCCAAGGCTCGGGCGGACGCGGCCGCTAGGGCGCAGGCGGAAGAAACCGCGTGCGGCCAGGCCCCGCAACTTGTCATTCCGTTGCGCGCGGCGCCGCCAGCGCCAGAGATCCCGGAGCCGACTGGAGGAGCCAGCGATGACCAGCCGGCCGTGGAGAGGGGAGGGGGCGACGCATCGTCTCGGAGGCGGAGGTGCCCCCGCAAGCGCCGACTGCCGAGGCCCGAGGCAATCGGCCTGACGTGCCACCGGCGTCGCCGATCGGTGTCGAGTTGGTGGTGGGGGTGACTCCCGTGGTCCGCCCTTCGGTGCGCCGGCGTGTGGCGAAGGCGGCCTCGGCGCCGCGGGCGCAGGAGGTCGGGGCCGCGAGCTCGTCGGCCCTGGACGCAGAGGCCACCAGCGCCCCCCCCACCGGAATGGACGCCTGGGGGCAGGACGGGCGTGCTAAACAAGGCCGCGCAGGACATTCAGGCCCAGCTCCAGGCCAAAGGCGCCGCCCTCCAGCAGTGTACGAAGGCGTTCTTGGCGACGCGGACGGCCGTTCGGGTATGCTTCTTTGCTTTGTTTTTTGATTCTTGCAGTCTTCCGTGGGGGCGCGTCAGCGCACCCACTGGGTGTAGCCCCCGGGTTTCGGGCCGGCCGCTGAGCAGGCGGCTCGGAACTTTAAGGTAAGTTCCGAGTGCTAACTTGTTTCCTCTTCTTTTGTCTTCGTTGCAGGACTACCACAACATCCGCGCAGCCGCCTTCAACTCCCAGGTCCAGGAGTTGGCTAAATGGACCGCCGACCTCACCGAAAGCCGGCGTAAGCATTCTGTCTTCTTCCTCGCGGGGGCGCGTCAGCGCACCCGCTGGGTGTAGCCCCCGAGATTCAGGCCGACTGCTAAGCAGTCGGGCCGGATCTTCCGGCAACCACTTTTTTTTGGTCATCTTTGTTGATTGTCCTCTCTTTCTCATTTCTGCAGGAGCCAACGCGACACTGCAGCAGCATCTGGGCGAAGTCCAGACCGAGCTGCGCGTCAAGGAGGAGGAGCACCGTAAGGCGGCCCTGGAGCACGACCGTCTGGCCAAGAAGTTGGCGGACCAGGCGGACCGGCACAAGGCGGAGCTCCAGAAGCTCAAGGAGGCGGAAAGCGCCCTTCAGGCCGAGTTTGAGGTCGAACGCTCAAAGTGGGCCGAGAAGGAGGCGATCCTCGCCGCTGGCTACGGCGAGATTGAGGACATGATCGACGGTAAGCTTCTTTCTTTGGAATAGCTGCCGACTGCATCGGGAGTCGGCTTCTGATCTCTGTTTTTCTTTTGCGTAGACTTCTTTCCTGGCCACGCTGTTGCCGTCAGCCAGGCCATCCAGGCGCGGCACGACCGGCGTAGGAGGGAAGGAGTGGAGATCCCGCGCGACGCGCCTCGGAACATGAACGAGCAGCTCCTGGCCGTCAGGACGTGTTTACAGCCGGTTCACCGTCTGCTCTGCCGCCTTCAGCATGCCGAGTCTCAGCTGGTTTCCAGGCTCCACGCACCCCCAGTCGGACCGCCGACTGGTTGGAGGCGGCAATCGGCCGCTTCGAGGCTTGGAGGGGTTCCTCCGCTCGGACAGGCGCCCGAAGAGCCTTGGAGTTTGTCAAGGCGTGGTATCCTGGGCTGGACCTAGCCTAGTTGGCCACGTTCCGACAGGAGGCCATGGAAGAGTTGGTGGCAGCGGGGCCCTCGCTCACCCATCGCGCGGTGGCGATCACCGAGTACACCGACACCGGCGTCTTCTTCCCCGAGCTGGACGAGGAAGGTGCCAAGGTGCCGATGGACTGGTTCGGGCTGAACCCGGATGACGGCGAGGACTCGGCGGAAGAAATCGCCTCAAGCGACGAAGGCAAGGACGAGGAAGATGAGGATGGTGAAGGCGAGGACGAGGAAGATGAGGATGGTGAAGGCAACGCACCGGAAGGCGGAGTGGACGCCCAGCTTCAGCTCGATCAGGCCTCGAGCAACGAGCCGCGTGCGAGTGCACCGACTGCTGCTGAAGGCGACCAAGCCGAGACTCGCCAGACGGCCACTCCACCAACTGGCACCGCCGACTCCACCAACCTGCCGGACCCGCCTGTTGCTCGTTTGGCCTAGGCTGCCAACTTATCTTATCTTTTCCTGCTTTGGTAATCTTTAGAACAAACTTTGTTAAATTCGCGCAGTTCCACCCGCTGGGTGTATTCAAACTTTGTTAAATGCTGGCCGAGGGCCTCTTGCTATGTGATTTAATTCTCGCACGAGATGTGCTTCACCGAGCTCTGACTTGTCTTGCTTTCTGTTCTTCTTGGCTTTTTCCTTTGCCGCTTTCCCTTGGCTGCCGCCTTGCCCTCCAGACAACCATTCTCGGTCTGCTGGCCGGGTCAAGTACTTGGCCATTTTGGGAAGACAAGTACTTTGGCCGCTTAGAACGTAGCAATTTAAGTGAGAAGCCGGCCGGCCGGCTGCTCAGCAACCGGACGGCTAGGCGAGGAGCCGACTTGGCCTATGTGGGTGCTTTCGTCCTTAGCCATTTTTCATGTGAGCACCATTTCTTGCCTTTGACTCTTGCCGGCCAGACAGTCGCTCTACGAGCTGCGGCTTATGGCAAGGGTGGGCTTAGATGCCGGCACACTACTTGTCCGGCTGCAGGTAGAGCCAACATAGTACAAGGCGGCAAGCCCCCGGGCCGACTGGTCGGACCCGGTGCCGGGCATAGGAATGAAATAATAAACTCACAAGCATGAAACTTATCATACAGATAAGAAAGGTAGCCCCCGAGTTCTCCACGAGGGACCCGGTGCCTTTGCTCTTAGTACAAAAGGTAGCGTGGTACATAGTGTATTTAACTGTAAAATCTTCGGAGAAGATTTGCGTTCCATGGGCGCTCTGCTTCCTTGCAGGACTCGTCCCTTTTGCGCGCCCTGGGCTTCTGCGCGTTGATGAGGTAATAGGAGTCATTGCCCAAGGCTCTGCTGATGATGAAGGGGCCTTCCCAACGAGCCGAGAGCTTGTGCTGGCCGGCTGTTCGCTGGATCAGCTGGAGCACAAGGTCTCCCTCTTGGAAGGATCGTGGCTTGACCTTTCGACTGTAGTAGTGGCGCAGGCTCTGCTGGTAGATGGCGGACTAGCTGAGTGCTAACAGCCGACCTTCTTCCAGCAGATCGATGTCGTCTTCTCGTGCTTCCTTCGCCTCCGCCTCCGTGTACATGGTGACGCGAGGCAAGTCGAACTCGATGTCAGTTGGGATGACGGCCTCGGCCCCGTATACGAGGAAGAAGGTGGTGAAACCGGTTGATCTGTTTGGAGTGGTGCGGAGACTCCAGAGGACGTCCGGCAGCTCGTCGATCCAGCAGCCGGCCGAGCGCTCCAGCGGCTCGACCAGTCGGGGTTTGATGCCGGATAAGATGAGGCCGTTTGCTCGTTCTACCTGGCCGTTTGACTGCGGATGGGCAACGGACGCTAAGTCCAGTCGGATGCCCTGCGTCGAGCAGAAACGGGCCAAGGCGCCTTTGGCAAAGTTAGTGCCATTGTCGGTGATGATGATGTGTGGCACACCATACCGGACAGTGAGATCCACGATGAAGGTCACAGCAGTCGGACCATTTAGTTTCTTGATTGGTTTGGCTTCAATCCACTTGGTGAATTTGTCCACGGTGACCAGCAGATGGGTCATGCCACCGCGTGCTGTCTTGAATGGGCCCACCATGTCCAGCCCCCAGACGGCAAAGGGCCAGGTAAGGGGGATGGTCTTGAGTGCAGAAGCCGGCAGATGTTTCTTGGAGCTGAATTTTTGGCACCCCTTGAATTTCTTGACCAGATCCTTGGCGTCCTCCAAAGCAGTCGGCCAGAAGAAACCATGTCGGAAAGCTTTGGCGACAGGGGATCTGGAGGCCGCGTGGTGGCCGCACTCACCCTGGTGTATGTCTCTGAGGATTGCCTTGCCTTTCTCTGGTTCGACGCAGCGTTGGAAAACGTCGGTCACGCTGCGCCTGACAAGCTCTCTGTTTACTATCGTGTAAGCTCCTACCCGGCGTTGCACCTGCCGGGCCGAGATCTCATCAACTGGCAGCTCTCCGCCTATCAGAAAGTTGAGGATGGGATGCGCCCATAATGGTGCTTTGACTTCATCCACTGTCATTACGGTTACTGAAACCAGGGCGGTTGGGTCTGGAGGTGGTGGGGTGGAGTCGGCCGTGTCTTGCCGCGTTGTTGAAGTCCCCGGGATGGCCGCTGCAGCCCCCGGGCCGGGCTGTAGAGTCCCCGGGCCGGGTGTGACTGTCGCAGTCCCCGAGCCGCTTGCCGAAGTCCCCGGGCCGGCTGCCGCAGCCCCCGGGCCGGGTTGTAGAGTCCCCGGGCCGGGTGCGACTGTCGCAGTCCCCGTGCCGCTTGCCGAAGTCCCCGGGCCGGCTGCTTCAGCCCCCGGGCCGGGTCCGACTGCTTCAGGAGCAGCCGGCACGAAGATGGATTCTGATTCCGGGGAAGGCTTGATGGACGGCTTGCGGAGGCGCTGAAGGGACACGCCGGCTGGTATGGCTTGCCTGGTGGAGCCGATCCGTGCCAGGGCATCTGCTTGCTCGTTGTCGGCCCGTGGCACGTGAAGGAATTCGCACCCATCAAAATATCCGCTGATTTGCTGGACGAGGAAGCGGTAGCTCGCCATATTCGCATCCTTGGCGTCCCAGTCGCCGGACGACTGTTGGACCACCAAGTCTGAGTCGCCGTAGCACAGAATCCGGCGGATGCCAATCTCCCTGGCCAGCCGGAGTCCGTGTACTAGCGCCTCGTACTCAGCCACGTTGTTGGAGGCGGCAAAGTGGATTTGCAGCGTGTATCTGAGCTTGTCGCCTTTGGGAGAGGTGAGGATGACACCGGCTCCCAAACCGGTGCGCATCTTCGAGCCATCAAAGTGCATCCGCCAATGAGTGGAGTCTGGAGCTGGCGGCAGGTACTGGGTCTCGGTCCAGTCGACGAGGAAGTCGGCCAGTGCTTGGGACTTGATGGCGGCGCGAGGCTGGTAGAAGATGGTGTAGGGGGCCAGCTCGATGGCCCACTTGGCCACTCGGCCCGATGCGTCTCTGCTGCCTATGATCTCCGCAAGCGGGGCAGTGCAGACGACCGTGATGGGATGCTCTTGAAAGTATGGCTTGAGCTTCTTGGCGGCAAAATGCACGCCATAGCACAACTTTTGGTAGTGGGGGTAGTTCTGTTTGGAAGCTGACAGCACCTCACTCAAGTAGTAGACGGGCCTCTGGACCGGCAGCGCCTTGCCGTCCTCTTGCCGCTCTACCACCATAAATGTACTGACCACCCGGCTGGTGGCGGCGATGTAGAGAAGCATAGGCTCCTTGGCAGTCGGGGCAGCTAGGACGGGCGGCGTGGTCAACATCTTCTTGAGCTGGAGGAACGCCTCATCCGCCTTGTCGTTCCACTCGAAATGAGTGGTCTTCTTCATCAGCTGGTACAGGGGAAGAGCCTTCTCGCCCAGCCGACTGATGAAGCGGCTGATGGATGCCAAGCAGCCGGCGAACTTCTGAACGTCTCGCAGTCGGGTGGGCCTCTCCATCCTCTCGATGGCCTTGATCTTGACAGGGTTGCACTCTATGCCGTGCTCTGAGACAAGGAAACCGAGGAGCTGGCCGGCTGGCACTCCAAAGACACACTTCTCTGGGTTGAGCTTGATTTGAAAACGGCGCAGATTATCAAAAGTTTCCTTGAGATCTTCCAGGAGGGTACCGCGCTTCTCCGTCTTCACCACAATATCGTCTACATAGACGTGGGCATTTCTGCCGAGTTGCTTGAGGAGGCACTTCTGCATGCAACGCTGGAACGTGGCACCGGCATTTCTCAAGCCGAATGTCATGGTCAGGTAGCAAAAGGCTCCGAATGGTGTGATGAAGGCGGTCTTCAGGCGGTCGGCCGGGCTTAACTTAATCTGGTGGTACCCCGAATAGGCATCCAAGAAACTCAACAGCTCGCATCCGGCTGTGGAGTCTATCACTTGGTTAATCCGAGGCAAGGCGAACAGATCCTTCGGGCAAGCTTTGTTGAGGCTGGTGTAGTCAATACACATGCGCCATTTGTTATTCTTCTTTAGTACAAGGACTGGGTTGGCTAGCCACTCTGGGAAGAATACTTCCATAATGAAGCCGGCTGCTAGAAGCCAGACTATCTCTTCGCCGACAATTCCTCTCTTCTCCTCCGACAGGCGGCGGAGGGGTTGTCTGACTGGTTTTGCATCTGCTCTGACATGTAGCTTGTGCTCGGCGAAATCCGTCGGAACACCCGGCATGTCCTTTGGAGACCACGCAAAGATGTCCCGATTCTCACGGAATAAATCGACGAGCTCGCCTTCCTATTTGCTGTCAAGGTGAGCTCCTATGACAGCGAACTTCTCCGGGTGCTCTGGGTCCAAGGGTATCTTCTTGGTTTCTTTGGCCGGCTGGAAAGAGCCCTGAGCTTCTGACTCCTTGGGATCTGGCGATAGGTCCGGCTGCTTGCCGGCCATGGCCACAACCCGGTCAAGGAGCCGCTTCTCGGCAGCAATCACAAGGGACTCGGCCAGCCGACTGCTGGCTGCAGCACAGTCGGCAGACTTCTGGTAGTCGCCGGCTATGGTGATAATGCCCTTGGTGCCCGGCATCTTCATCTTGAGCTAGGCGTAGTGGGGGACCACAATGAAGTTGGCCAGAGCAGGCCGGCCAAGCAACGCGTGGTAGGGGCTCTCAAGGTCAACCACCTCGAACCAGATTGGCTCTCGGCGGAAGTGACTCTTGTCTCCAAAGAGGACATCTATCTTGATCTTGCCAATTGGTGAGCAGGATAGGCCAGGCACAATGCCATGGAAGACAGTCCGGCTGGGCTGGAGCTGTTTCTCTTTGATGCACAACTTCTCCATGGTGTCGCGGTAGAGGATGTTGATGCTACTACCGCCGTCTATCAGAATTCGGGAGAAACGAGCAGCTCACCTCTTTGTTGCGAAGGTGCCATCCAACACCAGGGCATAGGAACCCGGAGAAGGCATCACCTCCGGGTGGTCCGCTCGGCTCCAACTGATCGGCTTCTCCGACCAGTGCATGAACTCTGGGGCTTCAGAGGTGACAGTATTCACTTCTCGGTGCTATTGACGTCGGTTGTGCCTGTCGTAAGTCACGCTGGTGAAGACGACGTAAGCTCCATGCTCTTCAGGAAACTCGTCTTGGATCGCGCCGACTGGTCGGACCGCCGGCTGCTGGGGAGGCGGAGGCGGCGGGCCAACAGGCGGCGGAGGCAGCCCTTCACCTCTGGCGATGCGGGTGAGCCAGTGGCACTTCCGGGTGGTGTGGTTGGATGGCTTCGCACCGCTGTGGAACTTGCAGGGGGCGTCGAGGGTTTGCTCAAACGAGAAGGTGGGCAACCAGGCAGGCTTGCCGCCCCTCTGGCGTTTGGGGCCGGGCTGCTCTTCTGGCTGCTGGTCTTCGACTGTAGCCACCTGCCGGCTGGTGGTAGCCGGCTGCGGGGCCTTGCGCTTGTTGTTGTTTGACTGTTGGCGCCGACTGGAATCACCAGCCGGTGTCTGAGGAGCCGGATGGAGCATCTTTCCTGACGCATCCACCCGGTGTTCCGACTTCATGGAGGAGTCGGCAGTGGCGTACTTGTCCGCTGTGATCAACAGCTCGTCGAGCGTGGCCGGCTCGTCGCAGAGGAGCCGCTGCTTGAGTAGGGTCCCCTCCCGACACCCGGCAGTGAAGTATTCATTGGCTTGCACCTCATGAACCCCTTCGTAGGAGTTGCACAGCTCGGCCCACCACGTTAAGTATTCGCGGGTGGACTCGATCGGGCCTTGGATGCACAGGGAGAGCTGGCGAGGCTTGAGCGGCCGCTTGTAGGTGCTGGTGAAGTTGCGGATGAAAACTTCGGTGAAGTCTAGCCAGCTGTTGACACTGTAGGGCTTGAGGCTGTTCGGCCATGTCCGGGCTGTGCCCTGGAGCAGGAGCGGAACATACTTCACGGCGACACGCTTGTTGCCATTCGCTATGTTGACGGCAGTGGAGTAGTCGACCAGCCAATCTTCCGGCTTCACAGAGCCGTTGTACTTAGGAGTGTCCCGAGGGAGTGAGAACCCTTTGGGGAAGGGCTCATCGCGAATGCGGGGGCCGAACCAAGGCAGGCCGATTGCATCTTCTTCTTCCAACGCCAGGGACCGAGCCAAGCGGTCGATCCGGTTGCGGGCGTCATTCTCTCCGACTCCATCGCGGGGGCCCAGCCGGCCTCCGAGAGTCGGATGCTCAACTGGCGGCGTCGAGGCGCGCCTCTCCCTGCGCGGGAGAGGCGGATTACCGTCCTACTGTTCCACTGCTCGTGGGCGGCCGTCTTGGTCGCGCTCGATGGAGATGCAGGTGCGGCTGCGGCTGGCAACCGGCTCTGGGTCTCCTCGGTCGCGGGCGCCGGCTGTCGGCGTCCGGGAGGTCGCACCGTGCTCCCGGCGAGGGGGAAGGTTCCCAGCCTGCAGGCCGGGTTCCACCACACGGCGGCCGGCTTCTTGCTGTGTGGCGGCCGTGTCGATGAGCTGCTGGACGCGCTCCATCATGCAGCGACGTTCGTCGCCCTCCAGGCGGTCCAGCTCGTCTGCCGCTGCCTGGGCAACGTGCAAGTTCTCCATGGGCATGGCGTAGACCGGGAGGTCGGCCCCCAACATGCTGGCGATGGCGGCGCCGCACTGCCGGACCGTGCCCGCGCGGCTGGGCTCGTCAGCAGCCGGTGTGCCGCAAACGGCGCAGTCGATCTCGCGGTGGTAAGCCTCGGTGAGGCGTCTCATGGCCGACAACTTGTTGGCGCTGTCAAGAAGTGCGATACGGCATGCCTCCAGCGTTTCACCGCTCGCACCGGGCGCTACGGGAGCGGACAGGTCCCGCATTGCCGCCTGCAACGGGTACCGGCCGGCCTGGTCGGAGGTTCCGTCGTGGCTGATGACCAGCACCTCAATGACGGTGCTGGTGCTGGCGCTGCTGTCTACAGCGGGAAGTGGATCGTCGAAGATCACCATGTCACCGAGGAAGGCATCAGGAAGCGCGACGTCGGCGTCGACGACCATGTCAATGAGCAGGTCGATGGAGCCAATGGACTCTGGGTCAGAGACCAGCTCGTCGGCGATGTGAAGCTTGCCGAGGAGATCGACGAGGCAGCTCTCGGAGCTAGCTGCGCCCGCGTCGAGTGCGGGTTCGTCGAAGAGGTGGATCCCGCCGATGAGATCGGCGAGGTTGCTTCCGGCACAAACAACTTCCACGCCACGCAGCGTGTCAGCGCAAACGCCGTCAGGCGTGCCGGGCTGGCTGCGATCGCCAGGGAGGAAGAGGGTTCCCATCTAGAACGTGTTTCCGGACGACACGGTGCACCGAGCCCCACGGTGGGCGCCAAATGTCAGGGGTATCGTGCGACATATGCCAGGGGATGGCTTATCGTGGATGGGGATAAAAGTACGTCGCCGGGCTCTAGAAGCGGGAGTGAGCGAGACCGCGTACGTTTGCGAATCTTACCCAGGTTCGGGGCTCTCCTAGGAGATAACACCCCTAGTCCTGCTCTGCGGGGTCTCCGCATGATCACTATCTCAACAGGTGGCTACAAGCTTGCTCCATGAGCTTCCTGGCTGGAGGAGGAAGAAGGGCAAGGCTAGCCCTACTCCGCTCTCTCTGCGTGTGTGTGTGTGTTGCTGTGAGTACTCGACGAGGCCTCTGCCTAGGAGCCAACTGCCAACCCCTTGCATGGGGTGACCTGGGGGGTTTATATAGGCCTACCCCCCAGGGATACAATGGTAATCCGGCCGGGCGTAGGACCCGGCCGTCAATGTCTCTGGTCACCGGCTTCTCCGCCGACTGCAGTGGCCCGCCGCCTGGTGGGTCCCCCCGGCGGTCTTGTCCTCGGTCGACAAGCTGGGCCCGCCGCTTGCGGGTCCTGTCGGCTGTGTAGCACTGTAGCCGTGCCACTGATGATGCATGCTCGGTCGGGGAGAGCGTGGATACAGTCCTGCCGCCTGGCGGGAACTCACTGTAGCCATACCCTGTCATATCTGGTTAATGGCGCACGGACTTCGAGGGAGGAGGAGGGCCGCCTGCTGGGAGCCGGCCTCCCATTGAGCCGACTGGTCTGGGCTTGCCGCCTTCTGGCTTGTCACGGACAGGTAGGACCCGCCGTCTGCGGGCCGTACTGGCCGCCTGTCACGGGAGCATGGCTCCCTCTGCCATGGGTGTCGTCACGAGTGGCATGGCAACAGTCCTGCGTCGGGCGCAGGATTCCTGCCGGGTACGCAGTACCGTGGCTACGCGCCACCCTGGATTCGGGGGTGGCAGGCCTGTACTGTAGCCATGCCCTGTCTCATCATGTTTATGTTGGTGTTGACTTTGAGGGCGCGAGGGGCCGCCTGCTAGGACTCGGCATCCCAGGAGGCCGCCTGCCAGGAGTCAGCCTGCTTCATGGCCATCTTGTGGACTCCGCCGCCTCCCGGCAACCGGCTGCTTGGACCAGCCGGCCTCAAGAAGGCAGCCCTTGTCTTTGATGCTTGAGGGGCGCAGCCTGCCCTGATGTCTTGAAATACCAAAGGGAGCTGATGGGGCTTCCCATGGTCATTTACTCCGACAGGAATAAACTCAAGCAATATGATGTAAACCCCATCTTTTTATCCTCGATGGCAACAATACAATACGTGCCTTGCTGCCCCTACTGTCACTGCAAAAGGACACCGCAAGATTGAACCCAAAGCTAAGCACTTCTCCCATTGCAAGAAAAACCAATCTAGTTGGCCAAACCAAACCGATAGTTCGAAGAGAATTACAAAGATATCAAATCATGCATAAAAGAATTCAGAGAAGATTCAAATAATATTCATAGATAATCTGATCATAAATCCACAATTCATCGGATCTCGGCAAACACACCGCAAAAAAAGTATTACATCGAATAGATCTCCAAGAACGTCGAGGAGAACATGGTATTGAGAATCAAAGAGAGAGAAGAAGCCATCTAGCTACTAGCTATGGACCCGTAGGTCTGAGATAAACTACTCACGCTTCATCGGAAGGGCAATAGGGTTGATGTAAAGGCCCTCCATGATCGAATCCCCCTCCGGCAGGGTGTCGGAAAAGGTCCCTAGATGGGATCTCACGGGTACAGAAGGTTGCGGCGGTAGAAAAGTGTTTTCGTGGATGCTTCTGGTGGTTTGGGAATATATGTGAATATATAGGCAAAAGAATTAGGTTAGGAGGGTCACGGGGGGCCCACAAGGCAGGGGGCGCGCCCTACCCCCCTGGGCGCACCCTCCACCCTTGTGGCCGCCTCGTGGCTCCTCCGACTTCATCTTCAAGTCTCCTGGGTGTCTTCTGGTCCAAGAAAACATCGCGAAGATTTTATTCTGTTTGGACTCCGTTTGGTATTCCTTCTCCACGAAGCTAAAAAACAAGGAAAAAACAGAAACTGGCACTGGCTCTAGGTTAATAGGTTAGTCCCAAAAATAATATAAAATAGCATATTAATGCATATAAAACATCCAACACAGATAATATAATAGCATGGAACAATCAAAAATTATAGATACGTTGGAGACGTATCAAGCATCCCCAAGCTTAATTCCTGCTCGTCCTCGAGTAGGTAAATGATAAAAACAGAATTTTTGATTTGGAATGCTACCTAACATACTTATCCATGTAATTTTATTTATTGTGGCATAAATGTTCAGATCCATAAGATTCAAAACAAAAGTTTAATATTGACATAAAAACAATAATACTTCAAACATACTAACAAGGCAATTATGTCTTCTCAAAATAACATGGCCAAACAAAGCTTATCCCTACAAAATCATATAGTCTGGCTATGCTCCATCTTCATCACACAAAATATTCAAATCATGCACAACCTCGATGACAAGCCAAGCAATTGTTTCATACTTTTGATGTTCTCAAACTTTTTCAACTTTCACGCAATACATGAGCGTGAGCCATGGACATAGCACTATAGGTGGAACAGAATATGGTGGTTGTGGAGAAGAAAAAAAGAAGCAGATAGTCTCACATCAACTAGGCGTATCAACAGGCTATGGAGATGCCCATCAATAGATATCAATGTGAGTGAGTAGGGATTGCCATGCAACGGATGCACTAGAGCTATAAGTTTATGAAAGCTCAAAAGAAAACTAAGTGGGTGTGCATCCAATTCGCTTGCTCACGAAGACCTAGGGCAATTTGAGGAAGCCCATCATTGGAATATACAAGACTAGTTCAATAATGAAAAATTCCCACTAGTATATGAAAGTGACAATATAGGACTCTCTATCATGAAGATCATGGTGCTACTTTGAAGCACAAGTGTGGTAAAAGGATAGTAACATTGTCCCTTCTCTCTTTTCTCTCATTTTTTTTATTTGGGCCTTCTCATTTTTTTGCCTCTTTTTTTTCGTCCGGAGTCTCATCCCGACTTGTGGGGGAATCATAGTCTCTATCATCCTTTCCTCACATGGGACAATGCTCTAATAATGAAGATCATCACACTTTTATTTACTTATAACTCAAGAATTACAACTCGATACTTAGAACAAAATATGACTCTATATGAATGCCTCCGGTGGTGTACCGGGATGTGCAATGAATCAAGAGTGACATGTATGAAAGAATTATGAACGGTGGCTTTGCCACAAATATGATGTCAACTACATGATCATGCAAAGCAATATGACAATGATGAAGCGTGTCATAATAAACGGAACAGTGGGAAGTTGCATGGCAATATAACTTGGAATGTCTATGGAAATGCCATAATAGGTAGGTATGGTGGCTGTTTTGAGGAAGGTATATGGTGGGTGTATGGCACCGGCGAAAGTTGCGCGGCACTAGAGAGGCTACCAATGGTGGAAGGGTGAGAGTGCGTATAATCCATGGACTCAACATTAGTCATAAAGAACTCACATACTTATTGCAAAAATCTATTGGTTATCGAAATGAAGTACTACGCGCATGCTCCTAGGGGGATAGATTGGTAGGAAAAGGCCATCGCTCGTCCCCGACCGCCACTCATAAGGAAGACAATCAATAAATAAATCATGCTCCGACTTCATCACATAACGGTTCACCATACGTGCATGCTACGGGAATCACAAACTTTAACACAAGTATTTCTCAAATTCACAATTACTCACTAGCATGACTCTAATATTACCATCTCTATATCTCAAAACAATCATAAGGAATCAAACTTCTCATAGTATATAATGCACTTTATATGAAAGTTTTTATTATATCTCTCTTGGATGCCTATCATATTAGGACTAAATTTATAACCAAAGCAAATTACCATGCTGTTTAAAGACTCTCAAAATAATATAAGTGAAGCATGAGAGTTCAAAAATTTCTATAAAATAAAACCACCGTCGTGCTCTAAAAAGATATAAGTGAAGCACTAGAGCAAAATTGCCTAGCTCAAAAGATATAAGTGAAGCACATAGAGTATTCTAATAAATCACGATTCATGCGTATCCCTCTCAAAAGTTGTGTACAGCAAGGATGATTGTGGCAAACTAAAAATCAAAGACTCAAATCATACAAGACGCTCCAAGCAAAACACATATCATGTGGTGAATAAAAATATAGCCTCAAGTAAAGTTACCGATAGACGAAGACGAAAGAGGGGATGCCTTCCAGGGCATCCCCAAGCTTAGGCTCTTGGTTGTCCTTGAATATTACCTTGGGGTGCCTTGGGCATCCCCAATCTTAGGCTCTTGCCACTCATTATTCCATAGTCCATCAAATCCTTACCCAAAACTTGAAAACTTCACAACACAAAACTCAACAGAAAATCTCATAAGCTCCGTTAGTATAAGAAAATAAATCACCACTTTTGGTACTGTTGTGAACTCATTCTTTATTTATATTGGTGTAATATTTACTGTATTCCAACTTTTCCATGGTTCATACCCCCCGATACTACCCATAGATTCATCAAAATAAGCAAACAACACAAAGAAAACAGAATATGTCAAAAACAGAACAGTCTGCGAAGATCCAAATTGTTCTAATACTTACGTAACTCCACAAATTCTGAAACATTAGGACAACATAGGAAATTTGTATATAAATCTCTTATAAAAAATTCAGGGTTTTTCAACGCTCGAGTGAATTATTAAAATTCTGTGACTGGACGCAAAAGTTTCTGTTTTTCAGCAAGATCAAATCAACTATCACCGTAAGCTATCCCAAAGGTCTTACTTGGCACAAACACTAATTAAAACACAAAAACACATCTAACCAGAGGCTAGATGAATTATTCAAAGCAAAACAGGAACAAAAAGCAAAAACAGAAATAAAATTGGGTTGCCTCCCAACAAGCGCTTTTATTTAAAGCCTTTAGCTAGGCATTGGTAATTTCAATGATGCTCACAAAAAAGAGAAGAATTAAAGCACAAAGAGAGCATCATAAAACACGTGACAAACACATCTAAGTCGAACATACTTCCTATGCATAGGCATTTTATAAGCAAACAAATTATCAAGGCAAGCAAAAACTAGCATATGCAAGGAAGAAGAAAGAGACGATAGCAATCTCAACATGAAGAGAGGTAATTTAGTAACATAAAAATTTCTACAACCATATTTTCCTCTCTCATAATAATTACATGTAGGATCATAAGCAAATTCAATAATATAGCTATCACATAATATATTCTCAACACAATCCACATGCATGCGAAGTTGGCACTCTTCCAAAATAGTGGGATTAACATTAACTAAAGCATGACCTCTCCAAACCCACTTTTATCAAAAATTTCATAAGATTGAACATTCTCCAAATATGTGGGATCTAAAGTTGACACTCTTCCAAACCCACTTTCAATATTATTGCAAACATTATTATCAATCTCGTATTCATCATGGGGCTTAAATAAATTTTCAAGATCATAAAAAGAATCACCCCAATCATAATCATTGCAACAAGTAGTGGACCTAGCAAAACTAGCATCCCCAAGCTTAGGGTTTTGCATATCATTAGCACAACAGACATTAATAGAATTTATAGTAGAACCATTGCAATCATGCTTTTCATCCAAGGAGCTATCGTGAATCACTTCATAGATTTCTTCTTTTAACACTTCATCACAATTTTCAGATTCACGAATTTCAAGCAAAACTTCATAAAGATAATATAGTAAACTCAAATCACTCGAAATTGGTTCATCATAATTGGTTCTCTTAAAAAGATTAGAAAGTGGATGAGGATCCATAAACTTTTAGCAAGCAAAGATGCAAGCAAAAAGAAGGCACATGGTAACACAAGCAAACAAAAGATCGAACAGAAGAAGGGCGAATAAAAAGGCAAATCTTTTTGTACTTTTCTGAAAATCATTTTAGAAGTGGGGGAGAGGAAAACGAGAGGAAAATGGCAAATAATGTAATGCAAGAGATGAGAGTTTATGATGGGTACTTCGTATGTCTTGACTTGGCGTAGATCTCCCCGGCAACGGCGCCGGAAATTCTTCCTGCTACTTCTTGAGCTTGCGTTGGTTTTTCCCTTGAAGAGGAAAGGGTGATGCAGCAAAGTAGAGATAAGTATTTCCCTCAGTTTGAGAACCAAGGTATCAATCCAGTAGGAGACAACGCACAAATCATCGAATACCTACACAAACAATCAAACAACTTGCACCCAACGAGATAAAGGGGTTGTCAATCCCTTCACGGTTACTTGCAAAAGTGAGATCTGATAGATATAGATGAAACTAAATAAAAGATAAAGTAAATATTTTTGGTATTTTTGGTTTATAGATCGGAAAGTAAAAGATTGCAAAATTGTAGATCGGAAACTTATATGATGGAAAATAGTAGATCGGAAACTTATATGATGGAAAATAGTAGATTGGAAACTTATATGATGGAAAATAGTAGATTGGAAACTTATATGATGGAAAATAGACCCGTGGGCCATAGGTTTCACTAGAGGCTTCTCTCAAGATAGCAAATGATATGGTGGGTGAACAAATTACTGCCGAGCAATTGATAGAAAAGCGCAAAGTTATGACGATATCTAAGGCAATGATCATGAATATAGGCATCACGTCCGTGTCAAGTAGACCGAAACGATTCTGCATCTACTACTATTACTCCACACATCGACCGACTCCTGCCTGCATCTAGAGTATTAAGTTCATGAAGAACAGTGTAACGCATTAAGTAAGATGACATGATGTAGAGGAATAAACTCAAGCAATATGATGTAAACCCCATATTTTTATCCTCGATGGCAACAATACAATACGTGCCTTGCTGCCCCTACTGTCACTGGGAAAGGACACCGCAAGATTGAACCCAAAGCTAAGCACTTCTCCCATTGCAAGAAAAACCAATCTAGTTGGCCAAACCAAACCGATAGTTCGAAGAGAATTACAAAGATATCAAATCGTGCATAAAAGAATTCAGAGAAGATTCAAATAATGTTCATAGATAATCTGATCATAAATCTGTAATTCATCGGATCTCGGCAAACACACCGCAAAAAAAGTATTACATCGAATAGATCTCCAAGAACATCGAGGAGAACATGGTATTGAGAATCAAAGAGAGAGAAGAAGCCATCTAGCTACTAGCTATGGACCCGTAGGTTTGAGGTAAACTACTCACGCTTCATCGGAAGGGCAATAGGGTTGATGTAGAAGCCCTCCTATGGCGCCCCGCCTGAGTACCACTGTAGCCAGATGGTCGCCACGCATACCAGCCCAGGAAATCACTCTGGGATGCGCGTTTTCAACAAGTATCATGAACACAGGCATTTCTATCAATGGATATATATAAGTATTACATGAGACATTACAATGGTGATGGAAGCGGAAAGGCTCTATCTAAGGCAGCATGGTCCTAGTGCGGCTCCAATCCACAGGGATCTGACTGGGTTACGCTCCTAGCCTGCGAACGCTCCGGCTCCTCGTCGACGGACGACGGATCCTTATGTGAACCTAGCCACATTGAAGGCCGCTGAGTACTTTTGAGTGTACTCGCAAGCAAACCAAACTAACATATACATCAAGCAAAGCAATCCATGGCATTCAAGCATGCACTTGTTATTAGAGCAATATTAATTATCATGTTATAGCAGGTTTAACCAGCAAAATAACTACTGAAGAAAATGCAGTAAGGTAAAGCTTATTAGGTGAATATTCCATACTCCGAACATTCTCGTGATCCAACCTGAATCTGAACCAAATCCGATCCAACTCATGTGGTCGTCCGACCACTCATCATATAGACATCCCATGGCTAACATATCATATCCCTGACATCATCTGATGTCTACACAAGACGAGCTCTTCCATCATTATTATCCTTATTACGGTTGACCACCTAGTGAGGTCTGGGCGGGCTGTCCAATACCATGGACGCGGCTATTCGAATAGATTTTACACTCTGCAGAGGTTGCGCACTTTCCCCACACTATGGACCACTGACCTCATGATCCCATTCGGGAGGACCAGTGTTGCTCCAACGAAACCTGCCTAACCCGTGACTCCTCCACCGTACCACCGGCAATCATTCTCCCCCGGAGTCAAGCCCTGGGTGGCCCCTATGTCACCTCGTGACACCTGCCACCGTCGTGGCCAAACTAAACTGTCCCAAACGGGGACGGCGCGCAAACCAACAACTGGGCCCACAAGGTTATCGTCGCCTACCGGGCCAGGGTAGCGCGCACACATAACCTTCCCTGTCTGGTGGTACCGGTGAAAGAGTACGCGATCAGACCAAGTTAAGGCCGTCCCATACCGGCAAACATGGTTGCACGAATAAGCCCGGACAGGTGACTCAAGATCAACTGACTAAGTTCATTTAGCAAGCTTAGTGGTTCATCACAATAACTTAACATGGTGGTAACTAGGTATGAGATAACAACTGTGGAAACATAACAACCTATCTCCATATCACAATGAGCCATTAGGGAAACAATATTTAAATGGCAAGTTATCAGTTTACAAGTTCTAGTTGTAAGTGACGACCATCGGAACCCTTGCACAAAACCGGCAAAGAAACCAGTAGCCACCAGAACGGTCTTTACAACTCAGATCTGGGACATTACCAGAATAACTCAACCCCGGCTCAAGACGGCTGGAAAGCAGCTCAGAGCATGAGACGGTGTTGATAAGAAGAATGTAGCAGCTCCCTAAGACGGCCGAGAAACAGCTCAGAGCATAGGGTCACTGCTACGGAAAGAAATTCAACAGCTGCCCGAGACGGCCGAAAAGCAGCTCAGAACACGGACAGTTGCTGACAAGAGAAATAAAAGTCGGCAACCACCCCAGACGGCTGGAAACAGCTTAGAACACAGGCGTGGTACCGTCACCGAAGAAAGTGCAAGCAAGGGTTCGTCAGAGTCACATACAGCTCACTACTACACAGACAAGCACATTCATATTAATTTAAACATGCAAGAAATATCACAGAGCAATGCTTTAGGGCATATATCAGATGGTCGGCTTGCCTGGGGTGAAGAAATACTTCGGGAAGAAATGCGGTGAAGCCGCGGAAAGGATCACCGGAAAAGTTTCTCTCTCGGAGGCCTATTTGAAGGGCAAGGGCAAAATGGTCATTTTCACAGTGTGACAACCTTGTGAAAATGATACCAACAGAACGGGCTCGACGAGACGATGAAGTGGGCTTTGGTTTCACCTGAATCGGAGTCACGAGTAAAAAGTTATAGCCGTTTGAAGGACAGGGACTGATCTGTAAAAATTATATTCATAGACGGGCCCCTAGCGGCTAAATGGAAAGCGCACTTTCGATAATACGCTTTCAGTATGAGGAAGCGTACTTTGCGCAGGAGCCGCTGCGGATTACGCCTTGCTTAAGAGGAAAGGTATTCTAGAAAATACGTGTCGACTTAAACAGTGCGGGCCCGGCCGCTGGGTGGCTTACAGCTGGGCCCCACCGTTGACTCCTCTCTCTCCTGGCTCCCTTCTTCCTCCCATCTGCTCTGTCCCGACGCCGCGACAGGGCGAGGCTTGACCGGCGCGCGCCGGCGCTCGCTCCGGCGACACAGCCCACCTCCGACGAAGCTCGGGCCACCGGCAGACTCAGGAGGGAGCGCCGCTTCCACCCCGGCTAGACACGGATGCTGAGGAGGGCCGGAGCGATGACGACTTGGGTGGCCATGGGCGGCGGCTCCGGCGGGGTTCCAGCGACCTGAGTGTTCCCACAAGGGGGGGCGAGCAGTTGGGAGAGCTTGCCGGAGGATGGCGCGTCCGGTGAGGTACTAGGACGGAGTCGGGGAGGCCTCGGGCGATCGAATTTGAGGCGAGAACGAGCAGCGGCCATGGTGGCCATTGGAGGCGAGGAGAGCTCCAGGAGCTCGAACGAGGGACCGAGGAGGTAGCTAGGAGGGAGAGGGAGATGCTGCGAATGGTGTGGTGCTCGGGGGAGGGCTCGGTCCGTGGCTATTTATAGCCCGGGCGGCCGAAGTGATCGGGACGGCCACCGTGGCGTCCTTAGGCGGTTACTGGAGCTCGCAGTGAGCTAGCCGTGGACGTGCATGGCGCCGACCTGACACGCTCAGAGGGAGGGGACGGCTCGGGGAGGAAGGAGCCAAATGGAGGGGAAAACGACGGCGTTCACGAGCGGAGCAGTGCTGCGGCAGGCGACTGCGGTGGCGCGAGGAGGAGGAGATAGGAGGGGGAAGCTCCTGGAGGGGGTGCACGCGGCCGTTGTGGAGCCACCGGACACTCCCAGACAAGCCACGGCCGACCGGAAGTGACCACCCGAGGGCAGAGCACCGGTTTGACCTATCCTGAACATGGTCACCACCGGCACCACGTGGCCCGACGATCAGCTTGACCTTACACCATGTCAAATAGATAGATCAGAGGTCAGTGAGTTGATATATGAGAATTTGGATGGAAGTGGGGCCAAGATATGACTGATGCAAGCTCACAATGGTTCTGACATGAAACTTGGGTGGATTCTAGAGTAGAAATGGTTGAGGGTGGGGAGTTGAAACTTTGTCAAAATGAAATAGGACAGGAAGGACTATATGCTTGCAAAATTTGAAGTCATTTGGTCCTCATTTGTATATACTTCCTTCACAAACCACAAATTGGTCCAGAAACTAGAATTTGGAGCTGTGATCAAATGGCTTGATGAAATGTGATGAAATTTGGTGGAGAGTGATTACTTGGATATAGGAAGCCACTATAAAAGTTTCATACCATTTGGGTACACCAAAATGGTACTTGCTTTACAGAGGTTCTAAATGGACAGAATCTTAGGTAAATTGCTGTGGAAGAATGGTTAGAGGGATTGAGCTGATTTTTGGTATCCATGGGTTATTTGTCAGTATTAACCACCATGAAAAATTTCAGCTCAAAACGATCAAGGGTTCAAGCACTTCCTTTGCAAACTGAAAATCTGGACAGAATTTGCAAATGGATGCTGTGATCAAACCTTGAACTATGAGACTTGGGTTTTGATGGAAATGGTGAAGATATAGATATAAGAAGCTCCACAATTTATTTGGGATTTTTCCTGGCTACCAAAAGGGTAGTTTTTTCAGAAAGTGCCCAAAATACAATATTGGCATTAAATAGGAAAATACAATTTTCCCTATTTAATTATGGCCAATATTTTTGTGGGAGCTCAATATGATCTCAAAGAATATCTCCACAAGTTTTCATGAACTTTGGAGATGGATAGATATTTTCCTGGATTTAATTCCTTTAACTGGCAGAAAAAGGAATTAATTATAAACAAAAAATATTGCAAATGACTTGGCAATATTTTTGCATATCCAGGGTTTATAGATGTGGGATGATCACTAGGAGAAGTTTGGGAGGCAACAGATCAAAGGAAATCGGGGTTCCTTTGTAACGGAAGAAATCAGGGTTTCCCTTCCGGCAACTCGGAAGGTAGGGTTTCGACGGTAAAACCCTGAGAATAAATCTTAGGTGGCAAGGTTGGACTGGAGGGAATCTCTGGTTGGACAGGGGAGGCAAGGTTAAATGACCATCTTCATATACCCAAGAGCGAGAGAAAATCCGACAATATCGAGAAAAAAAGACGGGAGTCAAATCCCGGAGAAGGAAAAAAAACAGGGAGCGAAAACCAGGGTGTTACACCTCCATGATCAAATCCCCCTCCGGCAGGGTGCCGGAAAAGGTCCCTAGATGGGATCTCACGGGTACAGAAGGTTGCGGCAGTGGAAAAGTGTTTTCGTGGATGCTTCTGGTGGTTTGGGATTATATGTGAATATATAGGCGAAAGAATTAGGTCAGGAGGGTCACGGGGGGCCCACAAGGCAGGGGGCACGCCCTACCCCCCTGGGCGCGCCCTCCACCCTTGTGGCCGCCTCGTGGCTCCTCCAACTTCATCTCCAAGTCTCCTGGGTGTCTTCTGGTCCAAGAAAAATCATCGCAAAGATTTTATTCCGTTTGGACTCCGTTTGGTATTCCTTCTCCATGAAGCTAAAGAACAAGGAAAAAACAGAAACTGGCACTGGCACTGGGCTCTAGGTTAATAGGTTAGTCCCAAAAATAATATAAAATAGCATATTAATGCATATAAAATATCCAAAATAGATAATATAATAGCATGGAACAATCAAAAATTATAGATACGTTGGAGACGTATCACCGCACAGCGAGACCGTTGGAGCACCGCAGAGCAAGAGGCACGGCGCGCCGCACGGCAAGGGCGGATCCATCGGCGCTTGCGTACTGTCAACAGCACATCGTAGCTGGGTACACGTCCCGTCAGTACCCCCATTCCTCGCCAGGAGTGGGCATAGGCCGTCTACGCCGTACTTGCACCAGAGGCCGGCCGTGCCGTACTTGCACTGGACGCCCGCCGCGCCGTTCGCTTGGGTCACGCCATTCACCTTGTCCACGGCCCGCTCGATGCCAACGCGCTGGTTGCTAGGCTCGACTGCCTCCTTGGCCCAGGTGTCCACCTGGGCATAGTAGAGGAACATGGCCGTCGCATCCTCGAGCTGGTGATCCCCGATGAAATTGCCAACTTGGAGCTCAAAATCGCACTGCAGATGTACCGGGAGCGTGTCGACCGCTTGGACGAACGCCTGCATGAGTTCAGGCAGAGCCAAGAGTTACCGTAGGTAAGGGCTGCTGGTGATGGTCTCATGGACGCGTTTTATTTTGTTGAGTCGTTTCGACGTGGATCGCTATGTATTCACAGCAATCATAATATTGCTCTGTTTCAATGTGTGTACTCTGTTTTCTGTTCTTATATGTTATGTTTCAATGTGTGTATATGCTTTCCTTTCTGTATATGTGGATGATAACAGCTAGATACAAATTAGTATACAAAAACAGATAGAAAATGGAATTCATAATATATATTAATTGTTCATTAGTTCATCACAAAATATATATAATATCATCACATATACGTGATGATACTTAACTACTAGGTACAATGCATAAAATTGAAAACAAACAATACTAAAACTAATAATCTCTCCTAGGGGAAGTATTCCGGCAGCCCCTCGCCAGCAGCTCCCGGGTGCACAGCGTCTTCCCAGCGCGGAGGCAGTACTCCGCCTCCTCCGCCTCGCAGCGCTTGACGTACTGATCTGCCTCTTGCTGGCGGACGAGCGCAAACGATCTTGCCATTTTGTTGGGCGCCCACCGGAGCTCCTCGTCCGTGGCACGCTGGAGCTTATCGGCCCACCTCCATGCAGCGATGAGGCACCTAGCGCCTTTGAACTTCCTCGTGAAGTACCCGTCTTCGTACACCTCCTCCACACGACGACGAGCCCGCCCCTAAAGCACCACCGCCTCCTTTTTCCAGGCGGCATCACGGGCTTCACAGGCTGCCTGGTACCTGGCTTCCTCCTCCGCCATCTCCTTCTTGAACACCACATGCCTGGCTTTCTCAGCCAGCGGCAGTGACTTCCACAGACAAAGATTGTACTGGCCCCAAAACCACTCCAAAGTTGGGGGGGGGGGTCCAGCGCAACCTCGTCCGGTGGCGCGTAGGGGTCCTCCTCGTCGCTTCTCTTCGACTGAGCGTCCTCGGGGGGCGGCGCCTCCTCATCGGCACGTGGACAAATCGGCGGCGCCATGGCAGAGATTTGAGAGAGAGAGAGAGGGCGAGCAAGGGGAGGATGTAGATAAGAATGCAGGCGGGACGACGTGCGGAAGGTAGTATTTATTGGCTGCCGGAATCTAGATTGACGGGAACAGTTTACACACCGGTCACCGGAATTTACGAGTACTGTAGTTTGAATTACACACGATTCCCGTAGCAAAAGTTGTGTGTGAACTTAATAGCTGATGGTTTCCAATGCAGAACCGTGTCTGATTAATAACCCGCGCCACTCACCTTCTAAACCTCGAGGCGCGAAATAGAGTGCCAATCGTGTGGGGCCCGGTTGTCTTGCCAGATCTTTACATTTTCTTTTTTGAACACCAGATATTTACATCGTCTGATCATTTTTTAATTTTTTGGAAATTAAATGCCATGGCACTCAATGCATGTGTCCAAGCCGTGACACCAATATGTTTGCAAATTCGTTCCAATTTACTGCACATGGAATTAACTCGCACACAAGTACATAATTTTTTTTCAAACCGTTACGGTTAGCCGCTGCATGTAGATGTAGTTCAAATTTGGATTACGGTCATTAAATGGCTAGAAAATCACTTAAATATCTTAAAAAGGTCAAATGACCCCTTAAATTTTCCAAATTTTGACATGACAGATGTATTAGTGCACGTTAACTGTAGAATTTTTTTGAAGCCCATAAGAGGGAGCTATCGTCGATTCGTCATCAAACATGCATTGTTCCCTCTCCAAACCATGAGCCTTTCAGTTCAAAAAAAAAACCACGAGCCTTCTACCGAGTTGCTCCGGTTTGTGAGGAGTGTGTGTCCAAACTTTCGTCAAACAGGCCAATTTGTTTACCACATCATCTTGGTGGCATGACATTACATCAAGCGAGGTTTCAAGTTTGTCTGATCATTTTTTAATTTTTTGGAATTTAAATGCGATGGCACTCCATGCATGTGTCTAGGCTGTGACACCAATATGTTTGAAAATTCCTTCTAATTTACTGCACATGGAAATAACTCGCACACAAGTACACAAATATGATTTTTCAAACCGTTATGGTTAGCCGTTGCATGTAGATGTAGTTCAAATTTGAATTACAGTCATTAAATGGCTAGAAAATTACTTAAATGTCTTTAAAAGGTCAAATGACCCCTAGAATTTTCTAAATTTTCAAATGACAGTTGTATTAGTGCACGTTAAATGTAGAAAAAAATTAAAGGCCGTAAGAGGAAGCTATCTCCCGTGCGTCATCAAACATGCATTGTTCCCTCTCGGAACCACGAGCCTTCTAGTGAGTTGCTCCGGTTTGTGAGGGGTGTGTGTCCAAACTTTCGTCAAACATGCCAAAAAATTTACCATGTCATCTTGGTGGCATGACATTACATCAAGCAAGGTTTCATGTTTCTCTGATCATTTTTTAATATTTTGGAATTTAATTGCCATGGGACTCCATGCATGTGTCCAGGCCGTGACACCAATACGTTTGAAAATTCCTTCTAATTTACTGCACATGGAATTAACTCGCACACAAGTACAAAAAAATGATTTTTCAAACCGTTATGGTTAGCCGTTGCATGTAGATGTAATTCAAATTTGAATTACGGTCATTAAATGGCTAGAAAATCACTTAGATGTCTTTAAAAGGTCAAATGACCCCTAGAATTTTTCAAATTTTCAAATGACAGTTGTATTAGTGCATGTTAAATGTAGAAAAAATTTGAAGGCCGTAAGAGGAAGCTATCTCCCATTCATCATCAAACATGCATTGTTCCCTCTCGGAACCACGAGCCTTCTAGTGAGTTGCTCCGGTTTGTGAGGGGTGTGTGCACAAACTTTCGTCAAACATGCCAAATTTTTTACCACATCATCTTGGTGGCATGACATTACATCAAGCAAGGTTTCATCTGTTTTTGATATTTTAAAAAAAAATTGGAATTTAAATGACATGGCACTCCATGCATGTGTCCAGGCCGTGAAACCAATATGTTTGAAAATTCCTTCCAATTTACTGCACATGGAATTAACTCGCACAAAAGTACACAAATATGATTTTTTTTCAAACCGTTATTGTTAGCCGTTGCATGTAGATGTAGTTCAAATTTGAATTACGGTCATTAAATGGCTAGAAAATCACTTAAATGTCTTTAAAAGGTCAAATGACCCCTAGAATTTTGCAAAATTTCAAATGACAGTTGTATCAGTGTATGTTAACTGTAGAAAAATTTTGAAGGCCGTAAGAGGAAGCTATCACCCGTTCGTTATCAAACATGCAATGTTTCCTCTCGGAACCACGAGCCTTCTTCTGCTGAGTTGCTCCAGCTTTGTGACGGGTGTATGTCCAAATTTTCGTCAAACATGCCAAATTTTTTACCACATCATCTTGGTGGCATGACATTACATCAAGCAAGGTTTCATGTGTTTCTAATCTTTTTTTAATTTTATGAAATTTAAATGACATGGCACTCCATGCTTTGTGTCATAACCGTGACACCAATATGTTTGAAAATTCCTTCCAATTTACTGCACATGGAATTAACTCGCACAATAGTACACAAATATGACATTTCAAACCGTTATGGTTAGCTGTTGCATGTACATGTAGTTCAAATTCGAATTACGGTCATTAAATGGATAGAAAATCACTTAAATGTGTTAAAAGGTCAAATGACCCCTGAATTTATCCAAATTTTGACATGAAAGTTTTATTAGTACTACAAATTTTCTCGTACATTTAAAACATCACCTGTTGCCACTTTACTCCAATTTTGTCTTTCACAGCTAATAAAAAATATCAACAACATCACACACTGTTTTTTTGTAGGAACCGTTTGCGATGAAAATTCGTTGGTCTATTTAGTCTTCCTCCTTAAGCTTCGCCGGCTCGTCTGCTCCAGTGCCGGCAACCCCCAAATCCACGAATCCCGATCCCCATTCCCGCAACCCCTTCTTGCAAAGATGATGCTACTTCTTGAGCTTGCGTTGGTTTTCCCCTTGAAGAGGAAAGGGTGATACAGCAAAGTAGAGATAAGTATTTCCCTCAGTTAAGAACCAAGGTATCAATCCAGTAGGAGATACACGCAAGTCTCCAATCTATGCACCTGCACAAATAATCAAACACTTGCACCCAACGCGATAAAGGGGTTGTCAATCCCTTCACAGTTACTTGCAAAAGTGAGATCTGATAGATATAGATGAAACTAAATAAAAGATGGTGATAAAAAGTCTCTTGTGTCCCCAACACACCCAATACAATGGCAAATTGTATAGGTGCACTAGTTCAGCGAAGAGATGGTGATAAAAGTGTAGTAATGATAGTAGATATTGTTTTTTGTAATAGGAAAAATAAAAAACAGCAAGGTAGCAATTAATAAAACGGAGCACAAACGGTATTGCAATGCTTGAAAATGAGGCCTAGGGTCCATACTTTCACTAGTGCAACCTCTCAACAATGCTAATATAATTGGATCATATAACCATCCCTCAACGTGCGGTGAAGAATCACTCCAAAGTTCCTATCTAGCGGAGAACATCAGAATAAATTGTTTGGAGGGTACGAAACCACCTCAAAGCTATTCTTTCCGATCGATCTATCCAAGAGTTTGTACTAAAATAACACCAAAGCAAATTCAGATTCGTAATGCTCAATCCAACACAAAGAACCTCAAAGAGTGCCCCAAGATTTCTACCAGAGAAACAAAGACAAGAACGTGCATCAACCCCTATGCGTAGATTACCCCAATGTCACCTCGGGAATCCGCGAGTTGAGTGCCAAAACATATACCAAGTGAATCAATATAATACCCCATTGTCACCACGGGTATTCGTATGCAAGAAATATATCAAGTGCTCTCAAATCCATAAAAGTATTCAATCCGATGAAACGAAATCTCAAAGGGAAAAATCGATTCATCACAATAAGATAGAGAGGAGAAAACACCATATGATCCGACTATATTAACAAAGCTCGCGATACATCAAGATTGTGCATCTCAAGAACTTGAGAGAGAGAGATTAAACACATAGCTACTGGTACAAACCCTCAGCCCTGAGAGTGGACTACTTCCTCCTCATCATGGTGGTCGCCGAGATGATGAAGATGGCCACCGGTGATGATCTCCCCCTCCGGCAGGGTGCCAGAATGGGGTCTAGATTGGATCTCGTGGATATAGAGGCTTGCGGTGGCGGAACTTCTGATCTAGGGTCTCCACGAGGGTTTTTGGAATATTTAGCAATTTATAGGGCGAAGAGGCGGTGCGGGAGGCCACCGAGGTGGGCACAACCCACCGGGGCACGCCTGGGGCCCCCAGGTGCGCCCCGGTGGGTTGTGCCCCTCTCAGGGCACCCCCCAGGTGCTGTACTGGCCCATTGGATGTCTTCTGGTCCATAAAAAATCCACAAAAAGTTTCGTGGTGTTTGGACTCCGTTTGATATTGATTTCCTGCGATGTAAAAAACAGCAATTCGCACTGGGCACTGGGTCAATAGGTTAGTCCCAAAAAAATGATATAAAGTTGCTATAAAATGATTGTAAAACATCCAAGAATGATAATATAACAGCATGAATACTTCATAAATTATAGATACGTTGGAGACGTATCAGCATCCCCAAGCTTAATTCCTACTCGTCCTCGAGTAGGTAAATGATAGAAGAAATAATTTATGAAGTGTGAATGCTAGCAAAGTGCACAAGTTTGATCAATGACAATTTCAATCACTTTTCCTAGCATCATAACAGCAATTCTTTCTTATAAAACTTCTCATGTTAAAGTAGCAACCAATTCACATGTTAAGGTTCAAACAATGAATTCTCTTGAAACTCAACAACCTATGTTCTCAGTCACCAAGCAATTGCAATTCAAATTATTCAACAGAGTCTAAGTAAGAGCTCCATATACTCAACCATCATATAGTCTTCTATGATTGCTAACACTCACCGCATACACATGAGCAAAATGTTTCAACCGGACACATAGAAAGATAGGAGCTTATAATTTCGCCTCCCAACGTATTCACCTCAAGGGTGATGTCAACAATAATAACTCATGCAACCCATATCCAACTGGATATATGTGCCTAGATCTTTCCTCACCACATGATGCTTGCCAAAAGAGAAAAATAAAAAGGAATAGAGAGAAAAACTTTGACTCTTGCATGAAAGTAAATACATAAAAGTAAAAGGTAGGCCCTTCGCAGAGGGAAGCAGAGGTTGCCATGCGCTTTTTTTTGTATGCTCAACCCCTTAGTGCAAAAGAATGTCACATTATTTTGTCCCTTATGGTAGCAACCTTTATTATGCAGTCTGTTGCTTTTATTATTTGCTATCACAAGTTCGTACAACGCTCAATTTTCTCTTACACTAAATGATCTAACACTTTTAGAAGCAATTTTTATTGCCTTATTACACCGATGACAACTTACTTGAAGGATCTTACTCAATCCTTAGGTAGGTATGGTGGACTCTTGAAAATAAGATTTGGGTTTAAGGGTTTTTGGATGCACAAGTAGTATCTCTACTTGGTGCAGAATTTTGGCTAGCAAAGATGGGGGGCAAGCACCACATGTTGAAGGATCTATGACAATATAACTTCTATGTGAATATGAACAAACATAAATCATTACGTTGTCTTCCTTGTCCAATGTCAACAATTTTGGCATATAATATTTTGATGGGGGGTCACAATCACAAAAGATTTCCAAGATAGTGTATTTGCATGTGAAAGTTCTCTGCCTTCTATTAATCATTCATGAATTGCTTGTATGGCCAATATTGTGATTGTCAAGCTTCAAAAGATTTCACTTCCTAAACCCAATGTGAAGCTACCACTAGGCATGATATGAACATATAATTTCTACTACATTATATTCAATTTATTCAACAATTTACTCATAGGATATAAGTGAAGCACAAGAGTAAATGACAAGCTACTCCAAAAAGATATAAGTGAAGATCAAACGAGTAGTTAAGTAAATGGGTAGCAATTTGAGGACTCTCTCTTATTTAAAAACTTTCTGATCTAAGTATTTTATTAAAACAGCAAGCAAAACAAGACAAAATGACATTCCAAGAATAATACCACTCATGTGAAGAAGCAAAAACTTAGGCTCAACCGATACTAACCGATAATTGTTGATGAAGAAAGGTGGGATGCCTACCGGGGCATCCCCAAGCTTAGATGCTTGAGACTTCTTGAAATATTATATTGGGATTCCTTGGGCATCCCCAAGCTTGAGATTTTGTGTCTCCTTAATTCCTTTTATATCACGGTTTCCCTAAAACTTAAAAACTTCATCCACACAAAACTCAACAAGAACTCGTGAGATAAGTTAGTATAAACCAATGCAAAAACCTTATCATTCTCTACTGTAGAAAATCACTAAAATTATTATTCAACATTGCATACTAAATGCCTCTGCATATTTAATACTCCTATCCTCAAATAGAATCATTAAACAAGCAAACATATGCAAACAATGCAAACATAACAGCAATCTGCCAAAACAGCACAGTCTGTAAAGGATGCAAGAGTATCAATACTTCTTAAACTCCAAAAATTATGAAAATTTACCACACTGTATAAAATTTATCATAGCTTATTTTTCAAAAAAATTCAACATGTTATCACATTCTGAATTTTCTAGAGAATGTTTTCAACAGTGATAAACTTTCTGTTTTGAAACAGCAACATGTAGACTTGCAAAATAAGCATGGTAAAGGCTATCCTTGACATTTTTATTGAAAAGAAAGATGCAAAACATTATTATAAATATCAGCAAAAAAATCAAAACAAAATAAAATAACGCTCCAAGCAAAACTCATATCATGTGACGAATGAAAATATAGCTCCAAGTGAGGTTACCGATAATGTTGGAGACGAAAGAGGGGATGCCTTCCGGGGCATCCCCAAGCTTAGTTGCTTGGATCTTCCTTGAATATTACCTTGGGGGTGCCTTGGGCATCCCCAAGGTTAGGGTCTTGTCACTCCTTATTCTCCTCATATCAACATCTCACCCAAAACTTGAAAACTTCAATCACACAAAACTTAACGGAACTTCGTGAGATAGGTTAGTATGATTAAGAGCAAACCATTTCACTTTGGTACTGTCAAAGACAAGATTAATAATTGTTTCCACATAATAACTACTGTAGAATATCATTTCCACAATTTATATTGAGCAATATAAGCCGTAGAAACTAGGAAACAAGCAAACTATGCATTGAAAATAGAATCTGTCAAAAAACAGAACAGTCTGTAATAATCTGTACTCCAACCATACTTATGCTACTTCAAAAATTCTGAAAAATTAGGAAAACGTAGGGAATTTGTATATGTATCACCTGTAAAAAATGCAGATCAAAATCACGTTCCAGTTAATTTTCAAAATTCCTGGACTGAGCGCAAAAGTTTCTGTTTTTGCACCGAATCAAGTCAACTATCATCCACACTATCCCAAAGGCTTTACTTGGAACTTTATTGAAATAAAAGCTATAAAACATGATTACTACAGTAGCATACACATGTTAACACACAAAAACAGTAGGTAAAACTGTTGGGTTGTCTCCCAACAAGCGCTTTTCTTTAATGCCTTTTAGCTAGGCCTGTTGAGTTCAACGATGCTCGCATAAAAGATAAGGATTGAAACATAACAAGAGCATCATGAATCATAAGTTCCGCTCTCATAATAATTTTCAGTAGCATCATGAATAGATTCATCAATATAACCATCACATAAAGCATTCTTTTCATGATCCAAAAGCATAGAAAATTTATTACTCTCCATATAAGCCATTTTATTTTCATTCACAATAGTGGGGGTATCATATGAAACTCGAATACTAAAAATTGTTTCCACATTAAAAGAGTAATGTTCAGAAAAAGGATAATCAAAATTATGACAATAATTATCACTAATTTTTATAACATAAGTGTCATCACAATAATCATCATAAGTAGCAACTTCGTTCTCATCATAGATAGGAGGCATGCAATCATCATAGCAAATTTGATCATTCAAAGTAGGGGGACTAAAAAGATCATCTTCATTAAGCATATCATCCCCAAGCTTGGGACAAATATTAATTGCAGCAAATAAATTCTCAAACATGTCATTCTCAGCAAACATAGCATCCCCAAGCTAGTGGCTTGGCATATCATAAACATAATCACTCTCATCATTAAAAGTTTGAATAGCACCAATGGTATAACAATTGCTATCATCATAGTTTCCCAAGTTGGTGCTAAAAAGATTTCCAAGATTATAAGAAGTATCATTATCTTCCCAATCATAATTATCACAACAAGCAATAGGCATAACAAAATCATCATCAATAATGCTCTCGAACATTGTGCCATAAGACAAAGAAGCAATGTCATCATCAAATGCATCATCTTCTACAATTATTTTTGATTCATTTTCGTGAGGCACAATAATAATAGGAGCAACATTATTTGGGAGAGATACCTTTTTACCTCTTTTCTTTCTTCTTTTCTTCTTCTTCACCACATCATGTGTGGGTTTAATTAATTTTTTCAAGCTTCTTGTTGAAGAGATTGATTGGATAGGAAGGTCCTCCTCGTTACCTGATTCATCATAATAAACACTAGGAGGGTATTGGGAAATACTTTCCGTTTCATTAGTACTCTCTTCATATTCTATTTGTTTTCTTGTCTTTAGATAGGATTATGAATTCTCTGTCGATCCTGAGTTAATTACTTTGGTTGAATCTGATCCTTTCTATGGTTATGAATCTGAAACAGTTGTGGCACATCTTACTAAATTGAATGATATAGCCACCCTATTTGCTCATGAGGAAAAAGTTCTCTATTACTATATTCTTAAGTTGTTTCCTTTCTCATTAAAGGGTGATGCTAAGATATGGTTTAATTCTCTTGCTCCTGGTTGTGTGCGTAGTCCCCAGGATATGATATATTATTTCTCTCAAAAATATTTCCCTGCTCATAAGAAACAAGCTGCCTTACAGGAAATATTTAACTTTGCGCAAATTGAAGAAGAGAGTCTCCCACAAGCTTGGGGGAGGCTTCTCCAATTACTTAATGCTTTTCCTGATCATCCTCTCAAGAAAAATGAAATACTTGATATCTTTTATAATGGACTAACCGATGCTTCTAGGGACCACCTAGATAGTTGTGCTGGTTGTATTTTCAGGGACGATCTGTTGAGCAAGCTGAATTGCTATTGAATAATGATAATGATTGGACACTTCCTGAACTTACTCCTAATCCAACTCCAAAGAAAAGAGGTATTCTATTTCTCAGTCCTAAAGATATGCAAGAGGCAAAGAAATCTATGAAAGAAAAAGGTATTAAAGCTGAAGATGTTAAGAATCTACCGCCTATTGAAGAAATACATGGTCTTGATAACCCGAGACAGGTAGTAGAGGTAAATTCTCTTTATAGATTTGATGAAGGTGATATTCCTCATAATAAGTCTGCTAGTCAATGCTTGGATGAGTTTGATAATTTTATTGTTAAACAAGAAAACTTCAATGCTTTTGTTAGTAGACAATTGAAACGTAATGCTTACATGCTTGACAATTTGGGTGATTATATGAGTAGAACTGTTAATGATCTTAAGCTTATTAGTAAACATGCTTCCATGGTCACAACTCAAGTAGAACTAGTACTTAAGGCACAAGATGATTTGCTTAATGAGTTGAATAATAAGAATAATGATAATGCTGTTAGAGTTATGACTAGAGGTGGTAAGATGACTCAGGAACCTTTGTATCCTGAGGGCCATCCTAAGAGAGTTGAGGAAGATTCTCAGAGAATTAATACGGATGCACCTAGTCCTAATAAAAAGAAGAAAACTGATAGGACTTTGCATGCTTCTAGTGAACCTGTTATAGATAAACTTGGGAATCCAAATGACATTTCTATTTCTGATGCTGAGACACAATCTGGTGATGAACATGAACTTAGTGATAATGTTAATAATGATGTTCATGTCGATGCTCAACCTAGTAATGATAATGATGTAGAGATTGAACCTGTTGTTGATCATGATAACCCACAATCAAAGAATCAACGTTATGATAAGAGAGACTTCGAAAGAAAACCATGGGTTCAGAAACCCATGCCCTTTCCTCCTAAGTCATCCAAGAAAAAGGATGATGCAGATTTTGAGCGCTTTGCTGAAATGATTAGACCTATCTTTTTGCGTATGCGTTTAACTGATATGCTTAAAATGCTTCCTTATGCTAAGTATATGAAAGATATTGTTACAAATAAAAGAAAGATACCGGAAGCTGAAATTTCCACCATGCTTGCTAATTATACTTTTAAGGGTGGAATACCAAAGAAACTTGGAGATCCAGGAGTACCCACTATACCATGCTCCATTAAAAGAAACTATGCTAAAAATGCTTTCTATGATCTTGGAGCCGGTGTAAGTGTTATGCCTTTTTCTTTATATCGTAGACTTGAATTGAATAAGTTGACACCTACTAAAATCTATTTGCAAATGGCTGATAAATCAACTGCTATACCCATCGGTATTTGTGAGGATGTGCCTGTTGTGGTTGCAAATGTTACTATCTTAACGGACTTTGTTATTCTTGATATTCCCGAGGATGAAAGTATGTCGATTATCCTTGGTAGACCTTTTTTGAATACTGCAGGGCCTATTATTGATTGCAATAAAGGCAATGTCACTTTTCATGTTAATGGTAATGAGCATACGGTACACTTTCCGAAGAAACAACTTCAAGTTCATAGTATCAATTCCATTGGAAAAGTTTCAACTATTACTATCGAATGTTTTGAATTCCCTCTCCCAGCTATCAAAAAGAAATATGATATTCTTATTGTTGGGGACATGCATATCCCCGTCGAGGTAACTTAGTGTTATTCGAAAATTCTCCGGTTTCATGTTATTCGAAAGAGGTTTGTTAATAAGACATGATCAACTTTGTTAACGGATTCCTTTTGATGAGCATGAGATGGATGAATTTATAAGGCACAACTTTCTGTGCTTACTTTTTACTTTCTGTTATTTAGAATAAATAAAGCAAAAATAGTATTATTTGTCTGTTTTCTAAATTACCTGTGTAATAAAAAATGTCCCGAAAATAAAAGTTCCCCAAATGCCCTGGAAATTTAGTATGATTTTTTATAGAATATTTGAGAATTTCTGCCACTGAGCATGCACCAGGGGGATGCACCAGTGGGCCACAAGGGTGGTGGGCGCGCCCCCCCAGTCTTGTGGGTCCCACGTGGCCCCCCTTCACTTATTCCAGCACCCATCCACTTCGTCTTCCTCCAGAAAAAATCATCCTAGTGCTCAAACCCGTGTTCTAGCTCATCTTGCTGCCATTTTTGATCTCCTTGTGTAAAGCTCCATTTGCAAAACTGTTTTGGGGGATTGTTCTTCGGTATGTGACTCCTCCAATGGTCCAATTAGTTTTTGTTCTAGTGCTTTATTTATAGCAAATTTTTGCTGCTGTGCTGACCCTGTTCTTGAGCTTGCATGTCAAATTTATACGGTCCAAAGTAGTTTTGATGCATGATATAGCCTCTAGACACTTGTAGGAGTAGTTGCTATTAGTTTTGTTGAGTTTGGTTCACTTTTATTTTGAGTTACTAAAAATTTCAGAAAATTTTCAGAGGAATAAAATAATGAGGAAATTGTTGAGAGGCTCTTCGAGCCGGGGTTCGAAGGAAAAAGAAAATCAGGAGAAGGAAAAGCCCAAGTACAATCTTCCTCATGCCGCAGAGATTCGGCCGTGTGAATGGCCATGTGATGCATTCTTGGAAGCGGCTGGAATTTATGAGGATTTCTATTATTTGGCTGAGAATGTAGGCATCACCGACTTCCTACACGACCAGTGTGATCACTATCTCCTACTCACTAATACTTTCGTGCAAAATTTTCATTTTCATGCTAGGAGATCACCACCCACGATAGAGTTTCACTTATATGATGAGCATAAGGAGATGACGCTTTATGACTTTTTGTGAGGATTGTAAATTACCTTATGAGGGTAGCATCGACGAAACACGTCCTAGTGATGTGAAAGATTTTATTAATGAAGTTACCATAGGGGAAAGGAGAAAGGTGTCGGAAGCGAGAGTAGCTAGTTTACATTCTCCTGTTTTGCGCTACTACTCATTATTTGCTGGGAGATTTTAATTGGTCGCAGGGAGAGTGGAGGCCTTAGTGCTCCTGACCTTGCCATTTTACGCCATGCTTTACTTCGAGATAAAACTTTCAGTTTAGGCGCTATGGTTGCTAGACGGTTGAGTCTCAACCGTACTAAGGGTCCTATTTTTGGAGGTATCTTCGCCTCTCGACTTGCTAGACGCTTTGAGATACCCATTAGGCATAATGAGAAAGAGGAGAAACTGCTACCCACTATATACTTAGATTATGACAGCATAGTAGCACATAAGTTTATTCGCTATGATGAGGAAAAGAGACTCATTTATAACTTGATATTTAGCGAGGATACTCTTCAGATTATTACCTTGCCTGCACCTGCTTTGTTCGATATTCATTCACGCAGGTACTTCATTTTTCCCGAGGACATTCATGCATACTGGGAGGGGACGCGATCCGCAGCTCCTGGGCCAGAGCCATCACCTGATCCATATCAGGAGTCTATTTATCAGTGGGAGCCACAGGAGCTCGCTAACCAGTGGAAACCCCAGGATCCTCCTCAGTACACCGAAGAGGGCTACTTTGATCCATGGGCTTAGACCAACTTAGGCCAAAAGCCTAAGCTTGGGGAAGTACGTATTTCTCACCGACATTACATTCATGTTCACACACTCATTCTAGTTGTCGGTGTTCATACTTTTTCATTGTATTATCCATGTTAGTCTATTTCTTTTTCTCGCTTTCTTCTTGTGTGTTTGAAAACCTTTGAGAAAAACAAAAAGAAATTAGTTGTAGCTTAGTTTATTCCATGCTTAGTTGTAGTATTAAAGAAAACCCAAAAAGATTTCTCGTTATTCTTTTACTTGTTGGGAGCTTTCCCGTGTAGATAGTTTTTCTCGTTCTTGTTTTACTTTCTTAAGAAAAACAAAAACTCCAAAAGCATTTCAGTGTGTTTCTTTGAAATTCTTTTCTTTTCTTTGGGGGTCGAAGGGAGAAGACCACGATGAAAATGTTGAGTGGCTCTCATATGCATTATTGTTGATCTAACAAAGAGCCCATATTATATTGTCTTCTCCTTTGAATAAATATTTGCAGATTCCAGCTTAGTCCAATGCACGTGCACTATTATTATTATTCACATCGTTCGGTCGTGCAAGTGAAAGGCAATAATGACGATATATGATGAAATGATTGAGATGAGGAAAAGCTGGTATGAACTCAACCTATCTTGTTTTTGTAAATATGATTAGTTCATCATTCTTGATTCAGCCTATTATTAATGAAACATGTTTGCAATAACAATTAGAGATTATAGTTATTCATGCCATGCTTAATTAGCTAGGAGTTTATAATGGTTTACCTTGCGTGCCAACATGCTTTTAAAATGGTTGTGATGTAGTATGATAGGATGGTATCCTCCTTTGAATGATTCGAGTGGCTTGACTTGGCACATGTTCACGCATGTAGTTGAAACAAAATCAACATAGACTCCACGATATTTATGTTCATGGTGATTTATATCCTACTCCTGCTTGCACTCAATGTTGGTCACTCACGATGCATGTTTATGACTGTTGTCGCTCTCTAGTTGGTCGCTTCCCAGTCTTTTTCTAGCCTTCACTTGTACTAAGCAGGAATACTGCTTGTGCATCCACTTCCATAAACCCAAAGTTATTCCATATGAGTCCACCATACCTTCCTATATGCGGTATTTACCTGCCGTTCCAAGTAAATTTGCATGTGCCAAACTCTAAACCTTCAAATGATAATATGTTTTTATGCCCGAATCGCTCATGTAGCAACTGGGAGCTGTCAGTATCTTCCATGTTAGGTGAGTTATTCTCGCTATGAGTGGACTCCGCTAATCATTCATGAGAAAATGGCTGGTAATAGGGATGCCCAGTCCCATGCTCAAATCAAATCAAAATAAATTTGCATGATTTGAATTGAACTAACCCGGACTGACGCTGTTTTCAGCAGAATTGCCATGGTGTTGTTTTTGTGCAGAAATAAAAGTTCTCGGAATGACCTGAAAATTCACGGAGATCATTTTTGGAATTAATAAAAAATATTGGCAAAAGAATCAACAGAAGGGGGGCCACACCCTGTCCACAAGGGTGGGAGGCATGCCCACCCCCCCAGGGCACGCCATCCGTCTTTGTGGGCCCCCTGGACCTCCACCGACCTCAACTCCAACTCCATATATTCACGTTCGGGGAGAAAAAAATAGGAGAGAAGGATTCATTGCGTTTTATGATACGGAGCCGCCGCCACCTCCTGTTCTTCCTCGGGAGGGCGGATCTGGAGTCCGTTCGGGACTCCGGAGAGGGGAAATCGTCGCCGTCGTCATCATCAACCATCCTCCATCACCAATTTCATGATGCTCATCGCCGTGCGTGAGTAATCCCATCGTAGGCTTGCTAGACGATGATGGGTCAGATGAGATTTACCATGTAATCGAGTTAGTTTTGTTAGGGTTTGATCCCTAGTATCCACTATGTTCTAAGATTGATGTTGCTATGACTTTGCTATGCCTAATGCTTGTCACTAGGGCCGACTGCCATGATTTCAGATCTGAACCTATTATGTTTTCATGAATATATTTGTGTTCTTGATCCTATCTTGCAAGTTATAGTCACCTACTACGTGTTATGATCCGGCAACCCCGGAGTGACAATAGTCGGGACACTTCCCGGTGATGACCGTAGTTTGAGGAGTTCATGTATTCACTAAGTGCTAATGCTTTGGTCTGGTTCTCTATTAAAAGGAGGCCTTAATATCCCTTAGGTTCCAATAGGACCCCGCTGCCACGCGAGGGTAGGACAAAAGATGGCATGCAAGTTCTTTTCCATAAGCATGTATGACTATATTCAGAATACATGCCTACATTATATTGATGAACTGGAGCTAGTTCTGTGTCACCCTATATTATAAATGTTGCATGATGAATGCCATCCGACATAATTATCCATCATTGATCCATTGCCTATGAGCTTTTCACATATTGATCTTTGCTTTGTTACTTTTCCGTTGCCACTGTTACAATTGCTACAGAACTACTACTATTACTTTTGCCACCTTTACTGTTTCTTCCTTACTACTTTGCTACTAAATACTTTGCTGCAGATATTAAGTCTTTCAGGTGTGGTTGAATTGACAACTCAGCTGCTAATTCTTGAGAATATTCTTTGGCTCCCCTTGTGTCGAATCAATAAATTTGGGTTGAATAATCTACCCTCGAAAACGGTTGCGATCCCCTATACTTGTGGGTTATCAGTGTTTGAGGAAATGCCGCGGGTATTGAAAATTTTACTAGGCGGGAGTAAAATGGCGGGGCTACCGAAAATTTGGATCAAGAGATTGAAGCAGAGCGGGGCGGGAGTAACGAACATCACACACGGTTAAAACATAATAATCGTGTGCTATCGAACAGAAAAACACTCCAGCCGAGTAGATATTTTTGATATTGCGAGGGATGCAGGCGGGAGTAAAATGCTGGGGCTACTGAAAATTTGGATCTATTGATTGAAGCAGAGCGGGAGTAACAGACATCGCACACAGTCCAGACATACTAATCGTGTGCTATCAAACAGAAAAACCATCTACGCGGGTAGATATTTTCGAGATTGCGAGGGTGTAGATATTTTCGAGAGGGGGAGGGAAGCCTCGTGGAGCCCAATCTACTGTGATCATGTGGGTGACAGGGGCAGGGGCTCGGCACACAGGTAGTCCTAGGGAACCGTGTCTGTTTCGTACCCGATCGCAGACGGTTGCTGCATCCGACTCGTCTGCTGTTTATAAATTTGGCCAAAAAAATGCGGGAAAGGGTCAGAACATGAAGACACTTGCATGTGGACCAAATATATGTATGAAAAGGGTGGTTTGATGTTCAAATACCCAATGCACAACTTTGATGTGGCACCTGTTGCACAAAGCGCATGTTATTATTGCTAGCCCCCCCACCCCCACTCCCACCCCACAAACACACACACACACACACACACACAAACTTCGTGTTGCCAGGAGGGGAATCCTAGCTATGAACGCATGCCCCCAAATAGCTAGGTCTGACATCTCACCCTACCGTAACACAAAACCGAAAGGAGTACATCATGGTCAAACCCCACACCCCCCCCCCCCCCCCCCCGCGCTTTGCTTCCGATCAAAAGTGGACCATGTGCGGCCCACAAATGTGTTCTTCCGGCGTTAGATGGGTGAGACCACATACGAACCACACATGCGGGTGGCCCGATGTGTGTGTGTGTGTGAAAACGATGTGGTATGATATTTAAATAACCAAATCACAAATTTGATGTGGCACATGTGCATCGCAAATTAACCGGACATCCTCGACCCCACGGAGGTTCACCTAGTACGAAGTAGTAGTGTGCCCCCCTCCCCCCCCCCCCACAGGCAGCCCCACAAAATAGGCTAGTTTGTCGCCGATAACCATGCGAGGGAGTGCCTGAAGACAACCACTGCGTGCATGTGGCCCAAACATAAAGTGTCATGTGGTGTTTGAATATACCCAATGCACAACTTTGATGTGGCAGCGTGCTTTTGGAACCGGAAAGTCCCCACACGGAGTGAGGGTTCACAACGCGTGTATACTATATATATAGGGATTCATGTGTATGCGAGCCCTCGAACTTAGGTCTCGAATCTCACCATGATCGACGTACGACTATACAGTAACGTGAACCAAGAGAAGAAGAATCCACCCTGGTAACCTCTCTCGCGTTGTTGGTCGAAGTGATGGACGTCCACGCAGGCCCATGAATATATAGGCCGTCGATGATAACCAAGCGAGGGAGAGTGTCCAAAGACAACCACTGCATGTATGTGCCCCAAACATATGTATGGACATGCGTGATGCATGCATATATGTTTGAATACCAAAAGCACAACATTTTGATGTGGCACAGGCATGCGTCCAAAATCGCACAGTCCCCACAAAGATCTGGTTCATGACACGTCGCGTGCTCGCCCCCCCCCCCCCCCCCCACACACACACACACTTCGACCCGATGGGAGGGATTCGTGCGTACACATGCGCGCGAAGGATAGTTACATGTACCGAACCGTATAAGACGAACCAAAATTGAATTCCCTCCTAATTATAAGTCAAATTAACCTCTATCGCTGTCGGTCGAAGTGATTGAGCAAGCGGGCACACAGAGATGGACGAAGCATCTCGCCGATAACCCCGTGAGTGAGTGCTAGAGGACAACCGCCATCGCTTGCTTGTGGGCCAAACACATGTATGGAGATGTGTGGTTGTGATGTTTGAATACCTAATATATATGCAGAACTTTGATGTGGCACCTGCCTCGGAAACCTTTAAGTCCCCCACACGAACCGAGGTTCATGGCACGTAGTATATATATGTTGCCCCCTCCCCTCTTCGATGCGTAATATATACTCCTACGTACCGTAACACAACCCGAAAATAATCCTCCTTGTTCGTCAAATTACCTTTCTCGTTGTGTCATATATTAGATGGATGACGACCTCGCGGGCCCATGGAGGGAAGAGTCGCAGGCGAATGAGTGACAACCGTCTTCTGCACGTGGCCCAATGTGTTGGTGATGTTTTTAATACCCAATATGCACAACTTCTTTGCGGCACCTGCCTCGGAAACCGAAAAATCCCCACACGGAGCGAGATCGATTCATGATGTGTGTGTGTAGTATGTGCTGCCCCGGCCCCTTCCTCCCCTCTTTGACGCGTACTATATACTCCTACCGCAACACAACCCAAAAAGAAACCTCCTTGCTGGGTCAAAGTGATGGAGGACAACCTCGCGGGCCCACGGATGGAAGCATCGCATGCGAGTGAGTGTCCTATATGACGCGTAGTATTGCCCCCGGCCACCCTCTTCAACGCGTACTATATATATACTCCTACAGTACACTACAAGAAATCTGTTAATCCATGACGGATTTCTGGTGACATTTCCGTAAACCATCATCGAAACTGTCATCGATCATGAAACTACGAATGAGATCCAAAACGGTAGCCATTTCATGACGAACATCGCGAGACCGTCACGGAAACCGTCATGTATCGACCAACCAGGCCTAGTCGGGCCTAGCTTTTTTTCTTTATACTGTATTTGGCCGTCACGGATGACTCTTGCTGATGTATCCGTGTGTGTGGCTCACATGTCAGTCAGATATAATCAACAATATAAATAGGAGAAAGGAGAGACCAAAACTAACAGAGCACGGGCGCGAGAAAGAAAATTTTAAGTCGCCAGCGCGGGGAGTCAAAATTTTGAGACTTCCCATTTAACCCTAATTCCCCTTCCCCTTATCCCATCTCCTCCCGTACCAACCATCAGCCGCCTCACTCCACCTATCCTCCTCGCGTCGCTCTCCAGGTCGGCACCGGCGGCGCCGGCGCTGAAGCACCCCACGTCCCCTCCCCATCTATCCCGCGTCGGGGCCCTCCCCATCTAGCCCACGCTGGACCCCTCCCATCTAGCCCACGCCATGCCCGTCCCCATTCAGATCGCGCCCTCGAGATATGGCGGCCCAGTGCTACCCCTCGAGCTGAGGCGGCAACGGTGGCGGTGGTACTGACTGCCGGATTTCGATGTCCCCGAGGTCGCCGGCGACGGGCACACATCCAGCTCCATCTGGCGGCGAGCGCAGCTCCATCCGGCGGCGGGCGCAGATCCAGCTCCATCCAGCGGTGAGCCAACGTGAGTGAGGAATCACCCAACCCCCACACGCTTCTCCTCATCTACTTGTTTGTCGGAATTGATTTATTACACAGATTCTTATTTGGGTTGGGGATCTGCAGGTAGTCTCGTAGGGATGGTTAGCGGCATGGCGGATCGGAACACGGACGTCTCCTTCACACTCGACGACGGCACCGGCCGCATCGATTTCATCAGATGGTGAGTGCAACTCGGCAAATGGCTTGCTTGTACTTGACTTCTCTCATCGTATGTATAACAAAAACCAAAAAATGACCATCCTTGTTGGTCAAATTAACCTCTCTCATCGCATGTCATAGTGTTGGACGGCGACCTCGCGGGCCCACGCGAGTGAGTGTCCTAGGACCACCGCGTGCATGTGGCCCAAAGATGCAAATGTCAAACTTTTTCTTCAGTGAACATGCGACCAAAGGAGTTTAGTGTTGAAAATTGAAAAAAAAAATAGATAGCATTTGTCCGTTTTTTATACATTGATTGATTTCCCACGGATTTAAATGTGCAAAAATCAAATTTGATCTACATGAGGCCTGTGATAGTGCACAAAAATGGATTGCAAAATCATATGTGTACGTGTCCCTGGGTGCATGTTTAGTCCCCATGCAAGAAATTTCTAACATCGAGAATCTTGATTTTAAAATCCAATAAATCCAAAACTAAGAACTAAGTTGAAATTCATGAAACTTATCGTGGTGTCATATGGACACCAATAGACTATGATAATTTTTTTCAAATTTGAGACAAGTTTTGATAAAATCTACTTACATACAGGAAATTATAAATAATTATCAACCAATATCGCAAACAAAATATTTTATTCGAACTGTGTGCGTTAGACCAACAATGTAAGTGTCGTGCTTCGGTTAAGCAATAAAGCGGCAGAATTAATCATCAGAGAGAAAAAAAAATAATACGTGCCGCGCACGTGTCCCGTGTGCCGTACGAGCATGAGTGAGTTGAGGAGGTGCATGCTAGCAAGCAGACCGGGAGGCCGAGGCATCCGCGTATTCGCTACGCACTCACCGTGGGGCGTGCTAGTAGCTGTGTGAAATGACGGTAGGCGTGTCAGCAGTCCGCTGCGCAGGCTCATCGGGAGGCGAGCCAGCCCTTTGACCGCCGCCCACCTCGCTCCCACTGCTCCATATTAATGGCGCACCCGATCCGCTGGTCATAATAGGCGGCCGCACACCCCGTCCACAGTGGTCACCGCTGCATGGAGTGTATTAGGATTTTGCCGAAGCGCACCATCGGTGGGAGTGGCGACGCCGGGGCTGGTGAAGCACCCGCGCACCTGCGCAACGCCATTGGATGTTTAATTTGGTCTTGCAATCATGTCCTGTTACAAGTATATATATGTTGTTCTTCTGTACACAGAGCATAGATGTTCTGCAGACAGAGCATATCACATCGCACACGGACCACACTAGGAAACCCGTCGGTGATGAATTCATCAATCGCAAACGGTTATATACCAGCAAGCGTTTGCCCACAACACACACGGCTTATTCCATCACAAACAGCTCGGATGGATCAACTGTATGCCACGTATCACACACACAACTCTAATCTGATTCGTGCTTGATGTCTCCGCCATCGCTCGCACAGTTCGTCTTATTTGCCACGTATCACTGTGCCGGCCTCTGCTCGCGTCCCTCAGCGCGCTTTGCTTGCCGTTAGGCGCCGCGGCACACTCTGCTCGCATCCGTCGGTGCGCTCTGCTCGCGTACCTCCACGCGCTCGGCTTGTGGACAGCTTTTCCTTGCGTGTTCAACTACTATATGCATATATATGGTTGCTCGCTATTGAGGTGCTGCAGAGCGCTCTGCTCGCGTCCGTGCGCGCGCGCTCTGCCAGCGGTTGGGGCCTGTGCACGATCACGTTGGGGGCCCATATGCATGCGGTTGCATGATAACCCACAAGTATAGGGGATCGCAACAGTTTTCGCCTGCATCCCTCGCAATCTCAAAAATATCTACTCGGCCGGAGTGTTTTTCTGTTTGATAGCACACGATTATTATATTTTAACCGTGTGTGATGTTCGTTACTCCCGCCCCGCTCTGCTTCAATCTCTTGATCCAAATTTTCGGCAGCCTCGCCATTTTACTCCCGCCTAGTAAAATTTTCAGTACCCACGGCATTTCCTCAAACACTGATAACTCACAAGTATAGGGGATCGCAACCATTTTCGAGGGTAGAGTATTCAACCCAAATTTATTGATTCGACACAAGGGGAGCCAAAGAATATTCTCATGTATTAGCAGCTGAGTTGTCAATTTAATCACACCTGAAAGACTTAATATCTGTAGCAAAGTATTTAGTAGCGAAGTAGTACGGAAGAAACGGTAACTGTGGCAAAAGTAACAGTAGCAGTTCTGTAGCAATTGTAACAGTGGCAACGGAAAAGTAACAAAGCAAAGATCAATATGTGAAAAGCTCGCAGGCAATGGATCAATGATGGATAATTATGTCGGATGGCATTCATCATGCAACAGTTATAACATAGGGTGACACAGAACTAGCTCCAGTTCAACAATATAATGTAGGCATGTATTCCGAATATAGTCATACGTGCTTATGGAAAAGAACTTGCATGACATCTTTTGTCCTACCCTCCCGTGGCAGCGGGGTCCTATTGGAAACTAAGGGGTATTAAGGCCTCCTTTTAATAGAGAACCGGACCAAAGCATTAGCACTTAGTGAATACATGAACTCCTCAAACTAAGGTCATCACCGGGAAGTGTCCCGACTGTAGGAGATATGCCCTAGAGGCAATAATAAATATTATTGATTATCTCCCTGTTCATAATTAAGTTTATGTTCCATGCTATAACTGCTATGGTTCTCGAGTCTGCAAATAAAACGAGGCTTGGAGGAAGACTCATATGCACGTGTGGGATAATAAACGATGAAATGTATTCCTAGTCAAGCCTCTATGACTGGCTCAAGTGTTGCATGATGGTTCTGTTTTCCTGATCATGGGCATGTCTATGCCAGCAACTTTGAGGGCACAATGTTATAAGAACATTTGTGTTGAATCGACCCGATTGATGTTATGCTATGAGATACATTCGTCATGAGTTAATGGTTAATAACACAGAGATGGTTAATGTTTGCATAATTCCTTAGACCATGAGAGTATCGAGTTTCTTCATACTTGCTTCATGAACTTTGGGGTTTGTTAAATGTCATCCGTAAATGGGTGGCTATTACGGCGGCTTACGGGTTCATGGAAAAGTATGTCAAGTAACTTGATAGCTCGAGATTGGGATTTGCTCCTCCGACGATGGAGAGATATCTCTGGGCCCTCTCAGTGTTACGGTATCCATCATCGTCTGGCCAGACACTTCGTGATTTGATCACGGGGATGCCGGAACACGGTAACGAGAAAAGAGAACAATACCGGTAACGAGGTAACTAGCATAGTGGACAAGTTGTTGATCCACGGGAATGCCAACATGTCTCACCTCGGGTATTTGTAACATATCGCGAAGCAACAGGAATAGCACACGGCAACTGGAGGTTCACTCGAATATTCATTCGTGTGGGTATAGGGGTCAATATGGGTGTCCACGGCTCCGATGTTGATCATTGATCGGAAGGGGTTCCAGGTCATGTCTATACTTCACCGAACCTATAGGGTCACACGCTTAAGGGTCATCTATCTGCTGAATACTAGACAGGGAGTCTGAGAGAAAATCACCGAAAAAGTTTCGGACACCGAAAAAGTTTCGGACAGCGGAAAAGTTCCGCAGAGAGAGGTCACCGGATGAGTTCCGGTGAAACTGAAAAGTTGTTTCAGAGGATACCATAAAGTCAAATTGGTTTCGGCACATGCCCGATAATTCTTGGAGGGTGCCACAATCATTCTGGAAACTTTTGGGAATTTTCTAGAAGAAAAACCGGAAATGTTCCGGAGCTGCCGGAACCACTTCAGATGCTTTTCGCAGATGAAAATCACTAATCTGGAATTGTTCCAGAACGCGTTGAAAATTATTTTAGTGGGTACTAGAAATGTTCTAAGCCCACATAAATATTTTCAGTTCGAACGGACGCTGAAAAATGACGTCATGAATAGTGAAAGTGCTTTTTGGGTGGCTTCTTGGAGAAGCCACCTTGAGGGTCCTTTGGTATTTTTCCCCTTGGCTTCTTGGAGAAGCCACCCTTGGGCTTGGCCTATAAATAGGGGTGGAGGGGGCTGCCTAAAGACTCACTCTTTCTCACATATACATGCCATTGCAATGATCTGGCTTCTTCTCTCCCTCTCCGCGAAATAGTTTTGTAGAGCCGAAAGGCTGTCTGGGTTCCGGTGGGAACTAGTTCTGGACGGCGAAGCCCTGCCGGATAGATGACACCGTATGTGTGCAACTCTGTAGAGAGGTCGTAGTTTCGATCTTAGTGCCCGAGGGGCTGTTCGAGAGTGCCTCCCGAAGGGCTGTCCAAGTGACGGTCCGAGTTCTGTGAGTCCTCCCGAAGGGCTGTCCGAGTTTCGAAGGTCCTCCCGAAGGGCTATGCGCGACACCGTCCGGGGGACTGTCCGACTGCCTCCCGGGGGGCTGTCCGGGTGGCGGATGAGGGTATACATCCTCGCGGTTGGGAGGTTGTAAATCCTAGCTGCGGGGATCTGCACCGCCAATCGTCATCGACTCTACTTCCGCTGCGCTACGAGTCGGTAACGAAAATGATCAAACCTTGTATGCAGTCTCCATAGTGGTCCTAGGCTGGTGCGTAGGTCGGAAATTTTTTGTTTTCTGCTGCGTTACCCTACAGTGGCATCATGAGCCGTGCTATGCGTAGATGCAGGTTGCGATCTAGAATACATGGAGATGTATGGGTGTTGCACAAAATAATTAGGTAGTAGATGAGTTCTATTACTGAAAATTATTTGTGCGGGTAGCAGATGAAATCTGTTACCTGATGTTCTTGTTGCTTCCCTGGAATTTGCATATTTCTGATCTTGATAACAGCATGGTGGAGTTTCAATGTTCTGGCAATCCGCGATCCTGATTGATCAACGAAGTGCTAACAGTTCATTGAATTCCATCGTAGTTAAAAAGAAAGATGAAATTTCGCAGACGAAAGGGCAATGCAGATATGATCTGCACGGGGGTCATGCGTATGACGAAGTTTAGTATGGGGCTCGAGATTTTATTATCTCGGTTTTCATACACCCTGGAAAGTTAATCTAGCGACTTGAATTATCATACTTGATGATGGACGTTGGTAGCTTCCGTTTGTTTCGAAACTTTAGAAGCCACGTAAAACAAGTTTTTGCCTGAACCGATTAGAGGCGTCTAACTTGGTTTTGCAGGAGGGTTTGCATGTGCATATGATGTGGTATAGCAGTGCTCATAATAATTTGATTATGTATGAGATGTCTATATGATGTAAAATTAACATGACCTGCGTGTCATGATTCGGCATGATGGCTGGAGCCATATGATTGCACTTTAATGACCTGCGTGTCAACCTTAAGTATTGCATTTATTTTATCTGCTATGGAGATAGCAATAATATCTGGTGCATCGACAAGGTGGTGGCAATCTTCGCGAAGGTGAACACCGACGTGAATACCGAAGACGAAGAAATACAAGACTTCTCCGTCAGAAAGGGCTATACCATATCATGCTAATTATGAATTGCCTGAGATGTTTATCCCTTATGTTGCACCCTTCTTGATTGCGTGGTAGTCGCTTTTATTAGGGTGATCTCTCACAAAATATCAAGTAGTTAGTGTTCTCCCATGTGTAGCACCGTCACGGCACCTAACTTTTCGGGGTATCACATGCTAACATGGGTACGAACGATTAGGGATGTGTGAGGCGGGTGAGTTGAGACCTCGCAGCGAGATCACTTGGTTGTCTTGACGTTCAGGCATGAAAGTCATGAGCTCGGAACACACGCATCAAAGATGAACAAGAGTCACATAGAGATGTGATTGGCAAGTTTGCCTACCGATTGAGATTTTCGTCATCAGTGATGCTACCATCAATGGCGTTGAATTGAAATGCGGATCTTGAATCACTCACAATCTATTATGAGAGATATTGATTTGAGTGGGAGTGCACTGTTGAATTAACTTGTTTAATTCTCAGTGCAATTAATTATGAACTCTGTCTAAGTGTGATTTGCAAAATAGTTGTAGAATAATGGCTCGCGTTTCCACCTTCCCTGTTAAAATTGAATAGCTGTTAAATATCTGGTTAAAACTTTACGGTTGGTAACGTAATGTGAGGATCGTCCTCAAGAGTGCCGAGAAGGACTTTGTCCTATCGCATACTTTCGGTATTCTCTCGCTTATGCTATGGATCATGTGACTCTCGTCCTTCGATCCAAAAGCTAGAATTCCGTTTTCAATCAAGTGCAATACATTTGCTTCCATGAGACCCGAACTTCGAAAGTTTGGATAGTTATGTGATATTCATGGAATCTGAAAATCATTTTCACAGACAGACAAAGGCTAAAAGATATGAGATATCCAGAGAAATGTTTGTTTGCAAATTATTAGTAAAGGAGTTTACTATGCATTAGACTGATAAAAGAGGGATCCAGAAGAACGCCTGTCATATGATGAAAGGTGAATAAAACAACAACTTAAAGAGAAAGGAAGTGTCCAAAGGGTGTTAGTGTGACTTACACGCCTAGGAAGTCCAGGGCTAACACCACTCTTAAGTTGGGTGCTTCTTCTGAGAGTAGGAGAAATACTAAAAGTTAAACTGTTAGAAGTATAAAGGCCGAAACAAAGAAGACTGGAAGATCCAGCTCATGTATGAATGTCATACAAGTTTTTGATGTATAGAAGGCTGGTCAAAGATATAGTTCTTGGGAATTATGATTAAAATTGTTTAATCACTGATTCTTGGGTATTGTGAGTTAAATCACAAAGATACCCGCTCGATTGCATTCTGTTGCAACTCGATGTAAGAACTACTATGGCCTGAAAGACTAGCCAGGAATGAGGTTGAGATACACACATGGAACATAGTAAAATGTTACTATACTTTCCATCGGTGTATTACCTATGTATTTACTTTCATAATTTATTTTAGAGTTTCACACTCTAGCCCTTTGCATAAGGTATCTTGCAAGGAGGTTGTTCATAAGAGAACTTTTGATGTTCGGTGTTATGAATAACATAAGGGCCATACATTCATTATGAATGAGATGTATGTTATGAATATTGATAATAATACATTACCTCGGTTTTTTACTTTCATAATTCATTTTAGAGTTTTTGCACTCTAGCTCATTGCACAATGTTTGTTGCAAAAGGGTTGTTCATAGAAGAACAATTGTTGTTCAGTATTATGAATAACATGAGGGCCATACTTCCATCATCGATGGGACGTATGTTATGAACATTGATGGTAATATGATACATCCATAACACTGACGCTAAATGTCGTAAGACTAAAAGAATACCACACAAGTGTGGCACTGCATTTGGTCACATTGGAGAAACCCGCATGGAAAATTCCATTATGATGGATTTTTTAAGTCGTTTGATTTTGAATCATCTGACACTTGCAACTTTCCTCCGAAAAGTGAAGTGACTGAAATACCGTTCACATGCCATAAGGAACGAGCAACGAACTTATTGGTGATCATACATTTTGATGTATGTAGTCCGATAAATGTTATTGCAAATAGTGGATTTATCTATCTTCAGAAATGACTCAAGTAGATATATGTATATTTACTTGATGAGACGTAAGTCTAGATCTTTTGAATTCATTCAAAAGGTTTTCAAGAATGAAGTAGAAGTTATTGTAACAAGAAAATTCTGTTTCTATAATTCGATTGCAGAAAGGAATATTTGAGTTACAAGTTTAGCGAATGTCTGATGAGTTGTGAAAGGGGTTTCATAACTTGCACCTCCCGGAACACCACTGCAAGTGGAAAGTCCGTGAAGATGTAATCGAACCATTTATGACATGGTAAGATCAAAGATGACATAAATAAATTTGCCATTACCCCTTTTAAAGAGTGATGCTTTAGAGACTGCGGCTTTTACACTGAAAAGAGCTCCATCAGGTCTGTTGAAATGACACCATGGTATTGTACGCCCAACCATGTTATATCTTTTCTTAACATTTGGAATATGGGGCTTGTGTAAAAGGTTACAAACCTATTCCAAATCAGACAAGTGCTACTTTGTAGGTTATCCCAAGTCATTGGGTATTCCTCCCTCACTATACCGAGGCAAATAGGTTTGCCACAAAGAACGGTATGCTTTTTGAAGAAAATGGTTCTTTCAAAAAGGTGAGTGGGAGAATAGTGCAACTCGACAAGATAAACAGTATCTTCGTCATCAGGTCAAAGGAAAGGAACCTTGGAATTGATTCCGGAGTTTCCTACTGCGACTGATACGGAAGTCTCTACAATAAAATGTATGGACTTCGGTCGAACTTGCAGCTGAACCACGTAGGCAAGGCTCGTGCAAACATCTCAGGTGCGCAAACGAGATATTGTTGTTAGACAACAGTATACCTACGATACACAAGGAAGCGTTGATGGGCCCTGACTCCGGAATTGGCTAAATGCCAATAGAACCCGAGTTAGTTTCCATATAAGTGATTCAAGATTAAAACCTTGATACACCTTTCGGAAGGATTAGAGTCTAACGAATATTTATGGAACTTAAAACTGATACAGATAAAAATGTTTTATCCATAAAGCTCGACTTGTTGCAATAACAAGTTCAAGGAGTTGACTACGATGAGGTTGTTTCATCGTAGCGATGCTTAAAGTCGGTTCGGGTTGAACTAGCAATTATTACATATTTCAATCATGAGATATGAAACAAAGGATGACAAAAGGATTTTCATCTGATGGAAATGAAACCAAGGACTTGCATGTGTTACAGTCCAAGGTATTTTGTCAATCCAGAGGATGCTAGTAAGTATGCAAACTTCAGAGTTCCAGCAATGGACAGAAGAGAGCAAAATGGAGTTGGAATCTTCGTGTTTTGATGAAATAGTCAAAGGGGTTTGACTTCATCAATGGGTAACGAAGATGCTTATGATTCAAGAAAGTAAGTGGGAGCATAATAATATTTCTAGAAACGTTGTGTGCTTGACACATTGTTAATTGGAAATAAATTTCTTGACACGAATTAGGACTTCATTTAAAAATAGTTTTTTGATGAAGTGCTTGGGCTAAATAGCCTTTATATTAAGCATGATGATCTATGGAGATAGATTTACCTAATGGGGCTGAGCAAAGATACATATTGACAAAATGCTAAAACCTTTTAGCATTAAAAATGTCAAGGAGTGATTCTTGCCGAAGTCACATGGAAAGAGTTTTTGCAAGACTCAGTGTCCCAAAACACTGATGAGCAAAATACATGATGGAGATTCCACACACTCTTGTGTTTGGATTAATCATGTATTCCATGGTATGTAAAACAACCAGATATGTCCAATAGTCCAAAGTTGTTGCGAGTATAGATACCAAAGTGATCAAAAGTACTGATCATGGGACAACAGTGAAAAAGGGTCATTGAGTACTATAGTAGCACTGATGACATGTTTTCTCGCAAGTGGAGATCATGAAGAGTTCGATGTAAAAGGTTACATCGAAGCAGTCTTCATCATTTCTCCATGCAATTTTCAATTTAAATTGAGGGTTTTGTGTAACACACAATATGGTGGCACAGTTAGTTGGAAATTGTTCCAAACAAGTTACTGTGGCGAATTCTATAACAGAGGCAAAGTATATTGCCGCTTTCGAAGCGACAAACAAGATGTTGAATCATATAGTTCATTCATGAACTTAGTATGGTTCCAAGATGGCTTTTGTAAATGGGACACTACTGCAAGTAGTTGCTCCATAACTCAGTCTGAGGAATCCAGGTTCGACCTGTGATTCGCATATATACCAAGCCAAGTCCACACAAAATATGAATTTTGTGAAAGCGTGAAAACGCGAGGATATGCAAAGATACACACGGAGCTGAAGTCGTCAGATCCGTTGGACATTCAGGCTATACCACAAGCGAAGCATATTTACACCGGTGTGCCACAGGTGCAATGTGCATTAGCATTAAACTAGATTATTGACTCTAGTGCAAGTGGGAGTCTGTAGGAGATATGCCCTAGAGGCAATAATAAATATTATTGATTATCTCCCTGTTCATAATTAAGTTTATGTTCCATGCTATAACTGCTATGGTTCTCGAGTCTGCAAATAAAACGAGGCTTGGAGGAAGACTCATATGCACGTGTGGGATAATAAACGATAAAATGTATTCCTAGTCAAGCCTCTATGACTGGCTCAAGTGTTGCACGATGGTTCTGTTTTCCTGATCATGGGCATGTCTATGCCAGCAACTTTGAGGGCACAATGTTATAAGAACATTTGTGTTGAATCGACCCGATTGATGTTATGCTATGAGATACATTCGTCATGAGTTAATGGTTAATAACATAGAGATGGTTAATGTTTGCATAATTCCTTAGACCATGAGAGTATCGAGTTTCTTCATACTTGCTTCATGAACTTTGGGGTTTGTTAAATGTCATCCGTAAATGGGTGGCTATTACGGCGGCTTACGGGTTCATGGAAAAGTATGTCAAGTAACTTGATAGCTCGAGATTGGGATTTGCTCCTCCGACGATGGAGAGATATCTCTGGGCCCTCTCGGTGTTACGGTATCCATCATCGTCTGGCCAGACACTTCGTGATTTGATCACGGGGATGCCGGAACACGGTAACGAGAAAAGAGAACAATACCGGTAACGAGGTAACTAGCATAGTGGACAAGTTGTTGATCCACGGGAATGCCAACATGTCTCACCTCGGGTATTTGTAACATATCGCGAAGCAACAGGAATAGCACACGGCAACTGGAGGTTCACTCGAATATTCATTCGTGTGGGTATAGGGGTCAATATGGGTATCCACGGCTCCGATGTTGATCATTGATCGGAAGGGGTTCCGTGTCATGTCTATACTTCACCGAACCTATAGGGTCACACGCTTAAGGGTCATCTATCTGCTGAATACTAGACAGGGAGTCTGAGAGAAAATCACCGAAAAAGTTTCGGACACCGAAAAGTTTCGGACAGCGGAAAAGTTCCGCAGAGAGAGGTCACCGGATGAGTTCCGGTGAAACTGAAAAGTTGTTTCAGGGGATACCATTAAGTCAAAATGGTTTCGGCACATGCCTGATAATTCCTGGAGGATACCAGAATCATTCTGGAAACTTCTGGGAATTTTCTGGAAGAAAAACCGGAAATGTTCCGGGGCTGCCGGAACCGCTTCAGATGCTTTTCGCAGATGAAATCACTAAACTGGAATTGTTCCAGAACGCATTGAAAATTATTTTAGTGGGTACTGGAAATGTTCTAAGCCCACATAAATATTTTCAGTTCGAACGGACGCTGAAAAATGTCGTCGTGAATAGTGAAAGTGCTTTTTGGGAATTTTATGGAAAGCACCTTTTTGGAAATTCCAAAAAGGGCCTTCTAGAAGGGGAAGGAGGGCATGGCACCTCATGGGGGGGGGTCCCCCCCCAAGGGTGGCCGGCCAAGGAGGTGGAGCACCATGGTGCTCCACATGGCACTCCCATAGGGCATATTCCCTTTTGGAAAGGGATATTCCAAGGGCACTTTGGGGTTTTTGTGTGACAATTTTACCCCTTGGCTAGCCTATATATAGGAGTGATCTTGGCAGCCATTTCCCCATCCCTTGCTCTCATACACATGCCAAGATGTTATCTGGCTTCTCTCTCCCTCCCACGAAAAGAGTTTCGTAGAGCCGAAAGGCTGTTTGGGTTCCGGCAGGAACTAGTTCTGGACGGCGAAGCCCTGCCGGATAGATGACACCGTATGTGTGCAACTCTGTAGAGAGGTCGTTGTTTCGATCTGTAGGAGATATGCCCTAGAGGCAATAATAAATGTTATTATTTATCTCCGTGTTCATAATTAGGTTTATGTTCCATGCTATAACTGCTATGGTTCCCGAGCCCGTATATCCATAAAGGCTCTGGGGAAAACCCATGTGCACGTGTGGTATAATAAACGGTAAAATGTATTCGTAGTCGTGCCTCTAAGACTAGCTCAAGTGTTGCATGATGATTATGTTTTTCCAATCATGGGCATGTCTATGCCAGCAACTTTGAGGGCACAATGTCAGGAAGGACATTTGTGTTGAATCGACCCGAATTGATGTTATGCTATGAGATACATTCGTCATGAGTTAATGGTTAATAACACAGAGATGGTTAATGTTTGCATGATTCCTCAGACCATGAGAGTATCGAGTTTCTTCATGCTTGATTCATGAACTTTGGGGTTTGTTAAACGTCATCCGTAAATGGATGGCTATTACGGCGGCTTACGGGTTCATGGGAAAGTATGTCAAGTAACTTGATAGCTCAAGATTGGGATTTGCTCCTCCGACGATGGAGAGATATCTCTAGGCCCTCTCGGTGTTACGGTATCCATCATCGTCTGGCCAGACACTTTGTGATTTGATCACGGGGATGCCGGAACACGGTAACGAGAAAAGAGAACAATACCGATAACGGGGTAACTGGCATAGTGGACAAGTTGTTGATCCACGGGGATGCCAACATGTCTAACCTCGGGTATTTGTAACATATCGTGAAGCAACAGGAATAGCACACGGCAACTGGAGGTTCACTCGAATATTCATTCGTGTGGGTATAGGGGTCAATATGGGTGTCCACGGCTCCGATGTTGATCATTGATCGGAAGGGGTTCCAGGTCATGTCTATACTTCACCGAACCTATAGGGTCACACGCTTAAGGGTCATCTATCTGCTGAATACTAGACAGGGAGTCTGAGAGAAAATCACCGAAAAAGTTTCGGACAGCGGAAAAGTTCCGCAGAGAGAGGTCACCGGATGAGTTCCGGTGAAACTGAAAAGTTGTTTCAGAGGATACCATAAAGTCAAATTGGTTTCGGCACATGCCCGATAATTCTTGGAGGGTGCCAGAATCATTCTGGAAACTTTTGGGAATTTTCTGGAAGAAAAACCGGAAATGTTCCGGAGCTACCGGAACCACTTCAGATGCTTTTCGCAGATGAAAATCACTAATCTGGAATTGTTCCAGAATGCGTTGAAAATTATTTTAGTGGGTACTAGAAATGTTCTAAGCCCACATAAATATTTTCAGTTCGAACGGACGCTGAAAAATGTCGTCATGAATAGTGAAAGTGCTTTTTGGGTGGCTTCTTGGAGAAGCCACCTTGAGGGTCCTTTGGTATTTTTCCCCTTGGCTTCTTGGAGAAGCCACCCTTGGGCTTGGCCTATAAATAGGGGTGGAGGGGGCTGCCTAAAGACTCACTCTTTCTCACATATAAATGCCATTGCAATGATCTGGCTTCTTCTCTCCCTCTCCGCGAAATAGTTTCGTAGAGCCGAAAGGCTGTCTGGGTTCCGGTGGGAACTAGTTCTGGACGGCGAAGCCCTGCCGGATAGATGACACCGTATGTGTGCAACTCTGTAGAGAGGTCGTAGTTTCGATCTTAGTGCCCGAGGGGCTGTTCGAGAGTGCCTCCCGAAGGGCTGTCCAAGTGACGGTCCGAGTTCTGTGAGTCCTCCCGAAGGGCTGTCCGAGTTTCGAAGGTCCTCCCGAAGGGCTGTGCGCGACACCGTCCGGGGGACTGTCCGACTGCCTCCCGGGGGGCTGTCCGGGTGGCGGATGAGGGTATACATCCTCGCGGTTGGGAGGTTGTAAATCCTAGCTGCGGGGATCTGCACCGCCAATCGTCATCGACTCTACTTCCGCTGCGCTACGAGTCGGTAACGAAAATGATCAAACCTTGTATGCAGTCTCCATAGTGGTCCTGGGCTGGTGCGTAGGTCGGAAAATTTTTGTTTTCTGCTGCGTTACCCTACACCGACTATTGTCACTCCGGGGTTGCCGGATCATAACACGTAGTAGGTGACTATAACTTGCAAGATAGGATCAAGAACACAAATATATTCATGAAAACATAATAGGTTCATATCTGAAATCATGGCACTCGGGCCCTAGTGACAAGCATTAGGCATAGCAAAGTCATAGGAACATCAATCTTAGAACATAGTGGATACTAGGGATCAAACCCTAACAAACTAACTCGATTACATGGTAAATCTCATCCAACCCATCACCGTCCAGCAAGCCTACGATGGGATTACTCACGCACGATGGTGAGCATCATGAAATTGGTGATGGAGGATGGTTGATGATGACGACGACGACGATTTCCCCTCTCCGGAGCCCTGAACGGACTCCAGATCTGCCCTCCCGAGGAAGAACCGGAGGTGGCGGCGGCTCTGTATCGTAAAACGTGATGAATCCTTCTCCCTTATTTTTTTCTCCCCGAACGTGAATATATGGAGTTTTAGTTGAGGTCGGTGGAGGTCCATGGGGCTCACAAGGACGGATGGCGCGCCCTGGGGGTGGGCGCGCCTCCCACCCTTGTGGACAGGGTGTGGGCCCCCTTCTTTTGATTCTTTCGGCAATATCTTTTATTAATTCCAAAAATGATCTCCGTGAAGTTTCAGGTCGTTCCGAGAACTTTCATTTCTGCACAAAAATAACACCATGGCAATTCTGCTGAAAACAGTGTAAGTTCGGGTTAGTTCCATTCAAATCATGCAAATTAGAGTCCAAAACAAGGGCTAAAGAGTTTTGGAAAAGTAGATACGACGAAGACGTATCAACTCCCCCAAGCTTAACCCATTGCTTGTCCTCAAGCAATTCAGTTGACAAACTTAAAGTGAGAAAGAAAAACTTTTACAAACGCTGTTTGATCTTGCTGTTGCAAATATGTAAAGCCAGCATTCAAGTTTTCAGCAAAGATTATGAACTAACCATATTCACAATAACATTTAGGTCTCACATTTACTCATATCAATGACATAATCAACTAGCGAGCAATAATAATAAATCTTGGATGACAACACTTTTTCAAAACAATCATGATATGATATAACAAGATGGTATCTCGCTAGCCCTTTCCAAGACCGCAAAACATAAATGCAGAGCACCCCTGAAGATCAAGGACTGACTAGACATTGTAATTCATGGTAAAAGAGATCCAGTCACAGTCATACTCAATATCAATTAATAACAAAGCATATAAATGACAGTGGTGCTCTCTAACTGGTGCTTTTTATAACAGGATGATGTCTCAGCAATAAAATTAAATAGATAGGCCCTTCGCAGAGGGAAGCAGGGATTTCAGAGGTGCCAGAGCTCAAGTTTTTAAAACAGAGATGAATATAATTTTGAGCGGTATGCTTTCATTGTCAACATAACAACCAAGAGATCTCAATATCTTCCATGCTACATACATTATAGGCGGTTCCCAAACAGAATGGTAAAGTTTTTTACTCCCCCTCAACCAACAAGCACACTCCACGGCTGGTCCGAAACAACGGGTACAGTCCATACAATCAACAATCCTGGGGGAGTTTTGTTTTAATTTATTTCGATTTGATTTAAGCATGGGACTGGGCATCCCGATTACCAGCCATTTTCTCATGAATGATGAGCGGAGTCCACTCATAGCGAGAATAACCCACCTAGCATGGAAGATACTGACAGCCCCCAGTCGCTACATGAGCGATTCGGGCATAAAAAAACAGATTATCATTTGAAGGTTTAGAGTTTGGCACATGCAAATTTACTTGGAACGGCAGGTAAATACCGCATATAGGAAGGTATGGTGGACTCATGTGGAATAACTTTGGGTTTATGGAAGTGGATGCACAAGCAGTATTCCCGCTTAGTACAAGTGAAGGCTAGAAAAAGACTAGGAAGCGACCAACTAGAGAGCGACAACAGTCATAAACATGCATCGTGATTAACCAATATCGAATGCAAGCATGAGTAGGATATAAATCACCATGAACATAAATATCGTGGTGGCTATGTTGATTTTGATTCAACTACATGTGTGAACATGTCCCAAGTCAAGCCACTCGAATCATTCAAAGGAGGATATCATCCTATCATACTACATCACAACCATTTTAAAAGCATGTTGGCACGCAAGGTTAACCATTATAAACTCCTAGCTAATTAAGCATGGCATGAATAACTATAATCTCTAATTGTCATTGCAAACATGTTTCATTCATAATAGGCTGAATCAAGAACGATGAACTAATCATATTTACAAAAACAAGATAGGTCGAGTTCATACCAGCTTTTCCTCATCTCAATCATTTCATCATATATCGTCATTATTGCCTTTCACTTGCACGACCGAACGATGTGAATAATAATAATAGTGCACATGCATTGGACTAAGCTGGAATCTGCAAACATTTATTCAAAGGAGAAGACAATATAATGTGGGCTCTTTTTTAGATCGACAATAATGCACATGAGAGCCACTCAACATTTTCATCGGGGTCTTCTCCCTTTGACCCCCAAAGAAAAGAAAAGAATTTCAAAGAAACACACTGAAATGTTTTTGGAGTTTTTATTTTTCAGAAGAAAGTAAAACAAGAACGAGAAAAACTATTTACATGGGAAAGCTCCCAACAAGTAAAAGAAGAAGGAAAAATCTTTTTGGGTTTTCTTTTATACTACAACTAAGCATGGAAGGTAAACTAAGCAACAACTAATTTTTTTTTGTTTTTCTCAAAGGTTTTCAAATACTCAAGAAGAAAGCGAGAGAAAGAAATAACCTAACATGGATAATACAATGAAAAAGTATGAACACCGACAACTGGAATGAGTGTGTGAACATGAATGTAATGTCGGTGAGAAATACGTACTCCCCCAAGCTTAGGCTTTTGGCCTAAGTTGGTCTAAGCCCATGGATCAAAGTGGCCCTCTCCGGTGTACTGAGGAGGATCCTGGGGGTTCCACTGGTTAGCGAGCTCCTGTGGCTCCCACTGATAAATAGACTCATTATATGGATCAGGTGATGGCTCTGGCTCAGGAGCTGGGGATCGCGTCCCCTCCCAGTATGCATGAATGTCCTTGGGCATAACGAAGTACCTGCCTGAATAAATATTGAACAAACCAGGTGCAGGCAAGATAATAATCTGAAAAGTATCCTCGCTAAATATCAAGTTATAAATGAGTCTCTTTTCCTCATCATAGCGAATAAACTTATGTGCTACCATGCTGTCATAATCTAAGTATATAGTGGGTAGCAGTTTCTCCTCTTTCTCATTATGCCTAATGGGTATCTCAAAGCGTCTAGCAAGTCGAGAGGCGAAGATACCTCCGAAAATAGGACCCTTAGTACGGTTCAGACTCAACCGTCTAGCAACCATAGCGCCTAAACTAAAAGTTTTATCGCGAAGTAAAGCATGGTGTAAAATGGCAAGGTCAGGAGCACTAAGGCCTCCACTCTCCCCGCGACCAATTAAACATCTTCCAGCAAATAATGAGTAGTAGCGTAAAACAGGAAAATGTAAACTAGTCACTCTCGCTTCCGACACCATTCTCCTTTCCCCTACGGTAACTTCATTAATAAAATCTTCCACATCTCAAGGACGTGGTTCCTCGACGCTACCCTCATAAGGTAATCTACAAACCTCACAAAAGTCATAAAGCATCATCTCCTTATGCTCATCATATAAGTGAAACTCAACTGTGGGTGGTGATCTCCTAGCATGAAAATGAAAACTTTGCACGAAAGTATTAGTGAGTAGGAGATACTGATCACATTGGTTGAGGAGGTAGTCGGTGATGCCAGCATTCTCGGCCAAATAATAGAAATCCACATAAATTCCGGCCGCCTGTAAGAATGCATCACATGGCCATTCACACGGCCGAATCTCCATGTTGCGAGGAAGATTGTACTTGGGCCTTTCCTTCTTCTGATTTTATTTTTCCTTTGAGCCCCGGCTCGAGGAGCCTCTCAACAATCTCCTCATCATTTTCTTCCTCTGAAAAATTTCTGAAATTTTTAGTGACTCAAAATAAAAGTGAACCAAACTCAATAAAATTGATAGCAACTACTCCTACAAGTGCCTAGAGGCTATATTATGCATCAAAACTACTTTGGACCATATAAATTTGACATGCAAGCTCAAGAACAGGGTCACTACAGCAGCAAAAAATTGCAATGTATAAAGCACTAGAACAAAAACTAATTGGACCATTGGAGGAGTCACATACCAAAGAACAATCCCCCAAAACAGTTTTGCAAATGGAGCTTTACACAAGGAGATCGAAAATGGCAGCAAAATGAGCAAGAACACGAGTTTGAGCTACGGGATGATTTTTTCTGAAGGAAGACGAAGTGGATGGGTACTGGAATAAGTGGAGGGGGCCACGTGGGACCCACAAGGGTGGGGGGCGCGCCCAGGGGGGTAGGGCGCGCCCTCTGTCCTTGTGGATAGGTGGTGGGTCCCCCTGGTGTGTTCCCAGTGCCAGAAATTCTCAAATATTCTATAAAAAATCATACTAAATTTTCAGGGCATTTGGAGAACTTTTATTTTCGGGTCATTTTTTTATTTCACAGATAATTTAGAAAACAGACAGAAAATACTATTTTTGCTTTATTCATTCAAAATAACAGAAAGTAAAAAGTAGGTATAGAAAGTTGTGCCTTCTAAATTCATCCATCTCATGCCCATCAAAAGGAATCCGTTAACAAGGTTGATCAAGTCTTATTAACAAACTTCTTCCAAATGACATGAAACCGGAGAATTTTCGAATAACACTAGGTTACCTCAACGGGGATATGCATGTCCCCAACAATAAGAATATCATATTTCTTTTTGACAGTAGGAAGAAGGAATTCAAAACCTCCAATAGTAATAGTTGAAATTTTTCCAATAGAATTGATACTATGAACTTGAGGTTGTTTCTTCGGAAAGTGTACCGTATGCTCATTACCATTAACATGAAAAGTGACATTGCCTTTGTTGCAATCAATAACAGCCCCTGTAGTATTCAAAAAGGGTCTACCAAGGATGATCAACGTACTGTCGTCCTCAGGAATATCAAGAATAACAAAGTCCGTTAAGATAGTAACGTTTGCAACCACAACAGGCACATCCTCACAGATACCGATGGGTATAGCAGTTGATTTATCAGCCATTTACAAAGAGATTTCAGTAGGTGTCAACTTATTCAATTCAAGTCTACGATATAAAGAGAAAGGCATAACACTAACATCGGCTCCAAGATCACATAAAGCAGTTTTAACATAGTTTCTTTTAATGGAGCATGGTATAGTTGGTACTCCTGGATCTCCAAGTTTCTTTGGTATTCCACCCTTAAAAGTGTAATTAACAAGCATGGTAGAAATTTCAGCCTCCAGTATCTTTCTGTTATTTGTAACAAAATCTTTCATGTACTTAGCATAAGGAGACATTTTAAGCATATCAGTTAAACGCATACGCAAAAAGATAGGTCAAATCATTTCAGCAAAGCGCTCAAAATCCTCATCATCCTTTTTCTTGGATGGCTTAGGAGGAAAGGGCATGGGTTTTTGAACCCATGGTTCTCTTTCTCTACCATGTTTTCTAGCAATGAAGTCTCTCTTATCATAACGTTGATTCTTTGATTGTGGGTTATCAAGATCAACAGCAGGTTCAATCTCTACATCATTATCATTACTAGGTTGAGCATCAACATGAACATCATTATTAACATTATCACTAGGTTCGTGTTCATCATCAGATTGTGTCTCAGCATCAGAAATAGAAATATCATTTGGATTCTCAGGTTCACTAGAAGTATGCAAAGTCCTATCAGTTTTCTTTTTATTACTAGGACTAGATGCATCAGTATTAATTCTCTGAGAATCTTGCGCAACTCTCTTAGGATGGCCCTCAGGATACAAAGGTTCCTGAGTCATTTTACCACCTCTAGTCATAACCCTAACAGCATTATCATTGGTCTTATTATTCAACTCATTAAGCAAATCATCTTGTTCCTTAAGTACTTGTTCTACTCAAGTTGTGACCATGGAAGCATGTTTACTAATAAGCTTAAGATCATTAATAGTTCCACTCATATAATCACCCAAGTGGTCAAGCATGTAAGCATTACGTTTCAATTGTCTACTAACATAAGCATTGAAGTTTTCTTGTTTAACAATAAAATTATCAAACTCATCCAAGCATTGACTAGCAGACTTATTATGAGGAATATCACCTTCATCAAATCTATAAAGAGAATTTACCTCTACTACCTGTGTCGGGTTATCAAGACCATGTATTTCTTTAATAGGCGGTAGATTCTTAACATCTTTAGCTTTAATACCTTTATCTTTCATAGATTTCTTTGCCTCTTGCATATCTTCAAAAATGAGAAATAGAATACTTGTTTCCTTGGGAGTTGGCTTAGGAGTTGGTTCAGGAAGTGTCCAATCATTATCATTACTCAATATATTACTCAATAGCAATTCAGCTTGCTCAACAGTTTGTTCCCTGAAAATACAACCAGCACAACTATCTAGGTGGTCCCTAGAAGCATCGGTTAGTCCAATATAAAAGATATCAAGTATTTCATTTTTCTTGAGAGGATGATCAGGCAAAGCATTAAGTAATTGGAGAAGCCTCCCCCAAGCTTGTGGAAGACTCTCTTTTTCAATTTGCACAATGTTAAATATTTCCTGTAAGGCAGCTTGTTTCTTATGAGCAGGGAAATATTTTTGAGAGAATTAATATATCATATCCTGGGGACTACGCACACAACCAGGAGCAAGAGAATTAAACCATATCTTAGCATCACCCTTTAATGAGAAAGGAAACAACTTAAGAATATAGTAATAGCAAATTTTTTCCTCATGAGCAAATACGGTGGCTATATCATTCAATTTAGTAAGTGATACGTCTCCAATGTATATATAATTTTTTGATTATTCCATGCTATTATATTATCATTCTTGGATGTTTTACAATCATTTTATAGTCATTTTATATCATTTTTTGGTACTAACTATTGACATAGTGCCCAGTGCCAGTTGCTGTTTTTTGCATATTTTTTACATCGCAGGAAATCAATACCAAACGGAGTCCAAACGCAGCGAAACTTTTTCTAGATTTTTTTTGGACCAGAAGACATCATGTGGGCCAGAGAAGCACCTGGGGGGTGCTCCGAGGGGAGCACAACCCACCAGGGTGCGCCTAGAGGCCCAGGCGCGCCCAGGTGGGTTATGCCCACCTCAGTGGCCTCCCACACTGCCTCTTTGCTCTATAAATACCCCAATATTCCAGAAACCCTAGGAGAGTTGACGAAAATCAATTCCAGCCACCGCAAGTTCCAGAAACACCAGATCCAATCTAGACACCATCTCGGAGGGGTTCATCATGTCCATTGGTGCCTCTCCGATGATGCGTGAGTAGTTATTTGTAGACCTACAGGTCCGTAGTTAGTAGCTAGATGGCTTTCTCTCTCTCGTTTGATTCTCAATACAATGGTCTCTTGGAGATCCATATGATGTAACTCTTTTTGCGGTGTGTTTGTTGGGATCCGATGAACTTTGAGTTTATGATCAGATCTATGTTTTTATCCATGAAAGTTATTTGAGTCTTCTTTGATCTCTTATATGCTTGATTGCTTATAGCCCTGTATTTCTTCTCCGATATTTAGGTTTTGTTTGGCCAACTTGATCTATTTCTCTTGCAATGGGAAGAGGTGCTTTGTAATCGGTTCGATCTTACGGTGCTTGATCCCAGTGACAGAAAGGGAAACGACATGTATGTATCGTTGCTATTAAGGATAACAAGATGGGGTCTATTTCTACATAAATAGATCTTGTCTACATCATGTCATCATTCTTATTGCATTACTCCATTTTTCCATGAACTTAATACACTAGATGCATGCTGGATAGCGGTCGATGTGTGGAGTAATAGTAGTAGATGCAGGCAGGAGTCGGTCTACTAATCTTGGACTTGATGCCTATATAATGATCATTGCCTGGATATCGTCATGAGTATTTGAAGTTCTATCAATTGCCCAACAGTAATTGTTTTCCCACCGTTGCTATTTTTCTCGAGAGAAGCCACTAGTGAAACCTATGGCCCCCGAGTCTCTTCCTTAATATATTTGCCTTTGCGATATACTTTTATTTGCTTTTGTTTTTAGATCTATATTTCCAAAAACCCAAAAATACCTTGCTGCACTTTATTTTATTTTGCATCTATTTATCCAATCTATTACAACTTTTTCCCGTCCACTAGCCATTTCTGGTGCCGTTGCCCGAAAGGGATTGACAACCCCTTTAATACGTCGGGTTGCGAATATTTGTTATTTGTGTGCAAGTACCATTCACGTAGTGTTGCGTGGTTCTCCTACTGGTTTGATAACCTTGGTCTCATCACTGAGGAAAATACCTACCGTCGCTGTGCTGTATCATCCCTTCCTCTTTGGGGAAATACCGACGTAGTTCTAGCAGACATCAGTAAGATGTGCCACAACTATTTCAGATTCATAACCATAGAAAGGATCAGATTCAACCAAAGTAATTAACTCAGGATCGACAGAGAATTCATAATCCTCATCAGTAACAAAAATAGGTGAAGTAGCAAAATTGGGATCATATTTTATTCTAGCATTCAAGGATTTTTCTTTCAGCTTAGCTAGCAATTTTTTAGATCTTCTCTATCATTGCAAGCAAGAAAGTCTCTAGCAGTTTCTATATCCATAATATAACCCTCAGGTACAACAAGCATTCATATCTAGGGGGAGAATCATAATCTTCAGTTTCAATAATATTTTCTCTAACCCTAGCAAGTTGTTCATCAAGAAATTCACCTAGTGGCACAGTATTATCAAGCAAAGCAGTAGTTTCATCATAAGCATCATGCATAGCAGAAGTGGCATCATCAATTACTTGCGACATATTAGAATTACTAGCAGGTGTAGGTGTCGCAAGTTTATTCAAAACAGAAGGTCAATCAAGTGCAGAGCTAGATGACAGTTCCTTACCTCCCTTCATAGTAGAGGGAAAAATCTTGGTTCTAGTATCTTTCAAATTTCTCATAGTGATCAACAGATATAAATCCCAAGTGACTCAAAGAATAGAGCTATGCTCTCCGGCAACGGCACCAGAAAAAGGTCTTGATAACCCACAAGTATAGGGGGTCGCAACAGTTTTCGAGGGTAGAGTATTCAACCCTAATTTATTGATTCGACACAAGGGGAGCCAAAGAATATTCTCAAGTATTAGCAGTTGAGCTGTCAATTCAACCACACCTGAAAGACTTAATATCTGCAGCAAAGTATTTAGTAGCAAGGTAGTATGGAAGTAACGGTAACGGTGGCAAAAGTAATAGTAACAGTTCTGTAGCAATTGTAACAGTGGCAATGGAAAAGTAACAAAGCGAAGATCAATATGTGAAAAGCTCATAGGTAATGGATCAATGATGGATAATTATGTCGGATGGCATTCATCATGCAACATTTATAATATAGGGTGACACAGAACTAGCTCCAGTTCATCAATATAATGTAGGCATGTATTCCGAATATAGTCATACGTGCTTATGGAAAAGAACTTGCATGACATCTTTTGTCCTACCCTCCCGTGGCAGCGGGGTCCTATTGGAACCTAAGGGATATTAAGGCCTCCTTTTAATAGAGAACCAGACCAAAGCATTAGCACTTAGTGAATACATGAACTCCTCAAACTACGGTCATCACCGGGAAGTGTCCCGACTATTGTCACTCCGGGGTTGCCGGATCATAACACGTAGTAGGTGACTATAACTTGCAAGATAGGATCAAGAACACAAATATATTCATGAAAACATAATAGGTTCAGATCTGAAATCATGGCAGTCGGCCCTAGTGACAAGCATTAGGCATAGCAAAGTCATAGCAACATCAATCTTAGAACATAGTGGATACTAGGGATCAAACCCTAACAAAACTAACTCGATTACATGGTAAATCTCATCCGACCCATCACCGTCTAGCAAGCCTACGATGGGTTACTCACACATGGCGATGAGCATCATGAAATTGGTGATGGAGGATGGTTGATGATGACGACGGCGACGATTTCCCCTCTCCGGAGCCCCGAACGGACTCCAGATCTGCCCTCCCGAGGAAGAACAGGAGGTGGCAGCGGCTCGATATCGTAAAATGCGATGAATCCTTGTCCCTTATTTTTTTCTCCCCGAACGTGAATATATGGAGTTGTAGTTGAGGTCGGTGGAGGTCCAAGGGGCCCACAAGGACGGATGGCGCGCCCTGGGGGTGGGCACGCCTCCCACCCTTGTGGACAGGGTGTGGGCCCCCTTCTGTTGATTCTTTCGCCAATATTTTTTATTAATTCCAAAAATGATCTCCGTGAAGTTTCAGGTCATTTTGAGAACTTTTATTTCTGCACAAAAATAACACCATGGCGATTCTGCTGAAAACAGTGTCAGTCCGGGTTAGTTCCATTCAAATCATGCAAATTAGAGTCCAAAACAAGGGCAAAAGAGTTTGGAAAAGTAGATACGATGGAGACGTATCATTGCGCCGCGCGCATCGCAACGATGCAGTTACGTGTGGCACGATGGAGTTACGCGCTACAAATTAGAACTGCCATCCGGGCGTGTGGATATTCCAGTCCGTCCAGCTTCCCCATTTATTCCCGCTGCCATTATAACCTTAGTCTCTTCAACCTTTCGATCTCGCCCCACAACACAACAAGCACACCCACGACGACACATACAGAGAGGATATCTAGCGGCTCTCCAATGGAGTTCCGCGAGCATAAAGTCGAGACCCACACGAGGGAGACGGATCGCACGGTGGTGTACACCATCGACCCGGCCGTGGTGGAGGACTACATCAACACCGTGGAGCAGTTGCTTGCTAGGGACAAGTACAAGGTGGTCGGCATCGACCTCCAGTACACCGCCAGTCTTCCCGGCAAAGATCAGAAGGTTACCGTCGCCCAGTTATGCATGCGCAATCATGTCCTCATCTACCACTACTGCATGGCCACAGAGCCTTGCGACCGTTTTGCCAGGTTTGTCAACAGCACCGACTACAAGTTCGCTACGGTGGAAACCACCGACGATGTAAAAGCGCTCAGGGTTACGGGCTTGGCCTGCAACAACCTCGTCGAAATCCATGAGCACTATAGGGTACGGGGCAGCGTGAAGAAGGACTGCCTGGTTGAACTCGCCTCGGCCATCATCGACCCATACTACGAAAAGATGAAGCAGGATGCCACCAGAACACGTCCCGTATCCTGGCACGGGGCCTGGATGCGGCAACTGGATGAACCTCACCTCAGGTTCACGGCCAAGAGCGTGTACACATGCTACGAGATGCACAGGCGGATCATTGACATGAGGAAGTGCCTCATTACCGAAATCGATGAGGCCGGATCGAGGCACAAGCAGAGCAGTAGTGGCAAGCGTCACAAGAAGTAGATGATGATCAGATGATCGTTTATCCTAGTTAATTATGCATGTAATATATAGTTGACTTTGGTGGGTGGAAATGTCATGTGTGTAGTAACCACCTATGTAATTATGCATGTAATAGTTTACTTTGGTGTGTGCAAATGGCATGTGTGTAGTAGCCACCTATGTAATTGGATGTTTAATTTGGTTATGCAACCATGTCCTTATAAGTGTGTGTGTGTGTGTATATATATATATGTTGTTGTTCTATATGCAATCCCATCGCAAAACACACACATCTTATTGGCAGCAATCGTCTGTATTATTATTGGTCTTCGCACACATTTCTGATTACAGACCTGTTTGCCGCATATCACACGTATCTTGTTAAATTGAACCGTTTCTGTTATCTTGGCTCAATGCAAACAGTTCATCCGAGTGAACTGTTTGCCCTCTATCACACACACCTTGATCTGGCTAACCGTTTCTTTTGTTCCACCTAATCACAAATAGTTCATCCGAGTGAACCGTATGCCGTATATCGCACACACCTTCATCTGGCTGCCCGTTTCTGTTCTTCTGCCTCATCGCAAACAGTTCACTGAACTGAACCGTATGCCCCACATCGCACACGCAACTAAATTCTGAACCGTTTTTTATGTATCCGCCATCGCAAACGTTTTGCATCTTTTTTGACGGGTTTTGTACATCACCGTTTGCGATTAATGCATCGCACACAGTTTTCTCGAAGGGTCTCTGATCGTAGTGTCGCATCAGCAGCATCCTGCAGTAGTGCAATGACGTGGATGAGGGCAGTACCCAGGGAAATTTCCACCAAAATTTAAATTATCAAACTCATCCCATGCGCGTAAAGCAGAAGAATCGTTTGCGATGCACACAATCGTTCAAAGTGAATGGTGTCCCGCGGCAGCGCGCGCAAAGTTTCCCTCCACGTTTCAAATTTTTTGGCCTACCACCGAAATATCTACCCCCGCCCCCCACCCTTCCCCACCCCCTTTTCTCCCCGACCACAAGTCACATTTCCCTTGTTTCCTCCTTCCTTCCTTCTGAAGCTATAGCCGCTTCCTCGCTTGCTTCCTCGCTCTCGCCGTCTCACATCCTACCGTCGGGGTCGCCATGGTCTTCTTCAATAACCTCTCCAGCGGTTCCTCCACGGACGACGAATTTTTCAGCACCCGGGTATACCTCTCTTCTCTCTCGGGTTATGACTTGGAATGAAGGATTTCAACCCGGCGGTCGATTTGAGTCTTTTCTTCCTCTTGTAGCTCCCTGGGACCATCAGTTGCAACGAATGTAGCGGGGTGGCTGAAGATCTGCCTGCTCGTTATCACCATCAATCTCCATGCGTGAAGCTAGTTGTGTTTGAATCTGTGGATAGTGGGAGGAAGTTTCTGGCATGTGCAGAGAAGGTTAGCCCCACTTTTGTTGTTACAAATCATTTGTTAGATGTGATTCAGACACTGTCACTGTGCTGTGTTATTCTGGATGTTAAGACAGTGTCACAGTTTGTACCTAGTATCTAAAAATGTTGCCATCTCATCAGCGGTGCCATTAGAAAATTATTTGGCACCGCTTCAGTAGTTTGTGCAGCCAACTTTGGTCCACACATCCGAGCAGCCAAGCAGTAAAATACTAAATCTTTATGGCACGAAGGAACTGGGCATCGGAGCAACTAGGTGCTCCGGATTCTGGGTCCCTCATTTTTCCTGCTGCATCGGCTCGCCAGTACAGGGCACCAGTGCCAAATGTAGCAACAGTTGTCTTTACACCGGTTTTGACATACATAGTGGACGGCCTTAGTGCTATTAGTTCTATGTTACTAAATTTGTGCATGTACACACCTGTTAGTATCAATTTGCTGTCATCCAAACACTGTCGCTATGCTGTTGCAGTTATATTTAGCTTCCTCATAAAATGTTCAATTTGTTATTTATAGTACATGACTAAGAACTTGTAGCGTTGTTGTAGTTAATTATAGCTTCTGATGTTTCAGAATTTGGTTGTTGTCTCAGTAGCAATTAATTCATTTGCACATTGATCTTTTTGAGAAGATATGTCATAATTAACTTGTTTCTTCAGTTTTTCAAAATATGTATTTGGTGATTTTCTATGTTGCTAGAAACCCATTTCCCCTACAATTGTTACTGGTATAGTTTTAAATATTATAGGATAAACGGAAGTGTTCTTACCTGGAGTGGGTTGATCAAGAGTGGCCACAGTCTTTGAAGATGTGCCTAGCAAAGCTCTGGAGCATGTATGAGGAAAAGAACAGAGTTAGGCTTAGAGAAAGTGTTGTCAGCGCTGAAGAATATTTGAAGATGCAGGATAAAAAGAGGAAGATGGAGAATGAGCTCAGATTTTTTTAAATTAGACTTTGCTAAGATGGTGTTGGCGAAGGAGGAGGCACTTTCCCAGTTGGCCAGTGCAAAACAGGTTATTACTGAACTGAAAGAAGAGGTGGATAAGACGAGCCTGGATGATCTCGATTAGGGAAATGAATATATTGTTCTAATATTGTTCTTATGAAGGTGAACTAGCTATATGATGTACTGTGCTATTTTCAGGTAGCTATGGTACTATGATGTTAAAATATATTTATGTGCCTGATATGAAATTGGCAAACAGTTGTTCGATATGAAATATGAATTTGCGTAATACTGAAATTATTAATTGTAAACTAATAAACCGGCTAAATGGGTTATGGAACTTTGCAAGCGGTTCTAGTAGTAAAAGTGCTTGTGATGGATAGCCCAATGTCATACCGTTTTCTTCATCAAATCGTGTGTGATGTAGTTGATTAAAAGCAAACGGTTAACCGATGCAGAGCATGTGTGCTAATTACACCTATCACACATGAGGCTATACATAAAACTGTGTGGGATGTATATACGAACGGAAACGTTTTCCCTGGATTGACTGTGTAGGATGTACATACGAACGGAAATGTTTTCCCTGGATTGACTGTGTGGGATGTACAAAAGAACGAAAACGTATTCCTTGGATTGACTATGTGGAATGTACATAACAAATGGAAACGTTTGTTTGGGACTGACTGCGTGGGATGTACTTACGACCGGAACCGATTGGGCCTGTATAACCGTATTTGATCGCTCGCCCGTCGCACATGACCTCATTTTGCCGAGCGTGTGTGACCGGAGGGCCTATCCCCGAAGGTTTCTGGGTCGTGTGGGAAGGACCCCCTATCGCAGTCACTCACTTGGCGACAGTTCAAAACGCCGTCGCAGAAAGGGGTTAAAAACCGTTTGTATAGCACCTCGCTGTACCAGTGCCGCAACACTAATTATTTTCACTAATTAAAACATGTGTCAATGACATGGTGTCCCACCGCTACTAATTAACCAAATTCATTAAAGTAAACTCTGTTTAATTAAAATAGACTCTATTAACCCCTCTCTCTCTATGACAGGTGGGGTGACCCCACTGTTAGTTAGATTAATTAGTTTAAATTAAAACTGTTTTGTTAGTTGTGTCACTCACCAGTGGGGCCCACTGGTCAGGGTTGACCAGTCAGCTGGTCAATTGTTGACTCCTGACTGGGCTGCTGACTCAGCTCAGTGGCCCCACTGGCACACCTATGCACATATCTGGTGTGTACCCATAGTAATTAATGTTTAATATATTTTCAAATGAAAATAATTCCAGAATTTCAGAAAATATTTAAAACTTTGAAAATTAATATAAAATAATCTATAACTCGGATGAAAATAATCTATATATGAAAATTGCTCAGAAAAATCCAACGAATCAGAATATGCAATCCTTTCATCTGTCACATGCCCCTAGCATGCTGAACATGGAAGCATCCCCCTCCTTTCATCTGTCCAGAAAATGCCAAATGCTGGGAAAACATGGGCCCGACACATCACATCACAACCCCTTAGTTATACGACACTGCAGGGATACTATCGAGTGTTGATACATCTCCAACATATCTATAATTTTTGCTTGTTCCATGTTGTTATATTATCATTCTTGGATGTTTTACAATCATTTTATAGCAACTTTATATCATTTTTTGGGACTAACCTATTGACATAGTGCCCAGTGCCAGTTGCTGTTTTTTGCTTGTTTTTTAGTTGCAGAAAATCAATACCAAACGGAGTCCAAATGCAGTGAACTTTTTGGAGAATTTTTCTGGACTAAAAGACACAAGTTGGGCGAAAGAAGTACTAGAGGGGTGCCCCGAGGGGGGCACAACCCACCTGGGCGCGCCTGGGGGCCCAGGCGCGCCCTGGTGGGTTGTGCCCACCTTGGTGGCCTCCCGCATCGCCTCTTCACCCTATAAATTCCCAAATATTCCAGATACCCTATGAGAGTCGATCAAACACAATTCCAGCAGCCGCAAGTTCTAGAACCACGAGATCCAATCTAGACGCCATCACGGAGGGGTTCATCATCCTGATTGGTGCCTCTTCGATGATGTGTGAGTAGTTCATTGTAGACCTACGGGTCCGTAGGCAGTAGCTAGATGCCTTCTTCTCTCTTTTTGATTCTCAATACAATGGTCTCTTGGAGATCTATTTGATGTAACTCTTTTTGCGGTGTGTTTGTTGGGATCCGATGAACTTTGAGTTTATGATCAGATCTATATCCATGAAATTTATTTGAGTTCTTTGATCTCTTTTATGCATGATTACTTATAGCCTCATATCTGTTCTTCGAATCTTTGGTTTAGTTAGGCCGACTAGATCGATTTTTCTTGCCATGGGAAGAGGTGCTTTGTGATGGGTTCGATTGTGCGGTGTTCTTTCCCAGTGACAGAAGGGGCAGCAAGATACGCATGTATCATTGCTATTAAGGATAACAAGATGGGGGCTATTCCTACATGAATAGATCTCGTCTACATCATGTCATCGTTCTTATTGCATTACTCTGTTTCTCCATGAACTTAATACACTAGATGCATGTTGGATAGCGATCGATGTGTGGAGTAATAGTAGTAGATGCAGGCAGGAGTCGATCTACTAATCTTGGACGTGAGGCCTATATAATGATCATTGCCTGGATATCGTCATAATTATTTGAAGTTTTATCAATTGCCCAAAAGTAATTTGTTTACCCACCATATGCTATCTTCTTGAGAGAAGCCACTAGTGAAATTTACGGCCCCCGGGTCTATTCTTTATCATATTTGCTTCGAGATCTATTTTTATTCGCTTTTATTTTCAGATCTATTATTCCAAAAACCCAAAATTACCTTGCTGCACTTTTTTGCTATTTATTTTATTTTGCGTTTGATTGAGATCTATTTATCCAATCTATCACAAATTTATCTACCTTTTTACCCGTAGAGGGATTGACAACCCCTCCTAATCGTTGGGTTGCAAGTATTTGTAATTTGTGTGCAGGTACCGTTTATATAGTGTTGCTTGGTTCTCCTACTGGATTGATACATTGGTTTCATAACTGAGGGAAATACCTACCGTAGATGTGCTGCATCATCCCTTCCTCTTTGGGGAAATACCGGCGTAGTTCAAGCGACGTCAAGTGCCGAGGGTGATACCTCGTATAGCACTTCTGATGTTAACTCTGCAGTGTAGTTAATCGGTCGTGGTCTTTGAGGGTAATTCCTCCTTCACCACTCCTAATAACGACTCTGTCGTGCAACCCCTCAAGTGTGGACCATCGAGGGTGATTCCTCCAAGTCCACATTGACGGTTACATCAAGTGGGAATACATCGAGGGTGATTCCTCGGGTTTCCCCCTTGTTGTTTTGGACACACGGTTACTATGACTATAACCCCATAACCATGTTGAAGTCGGGTCGGCCCTGAGGGGTACCGCGAGAGCAATGATGCGAATGATGTGAAGTTGGGTTGACCTAGAGGGTACCCGCGAGATTTCTACGTGGCACAGCCAGGCATTCCGGGCCCTTGCCATAAGTCCACGAGACAGGGCGACGGGGTCACATGATCGTGAGTCTCTGCTTGTCACCCCGAGCTCCCAATACACTAAGGGTTTGGGTATTTTAAGTTCTTAACTTTGGAGTTGCATTTGAAAGGTTCAAATGGACATCATCCAAATTGATGTTAGTTGCATAAGCTCAAACCACATCATATCTCCATGTCATGATCATGCATCATATTGTTGCATTGCTGTGTATTGATTGCATCTCCGGTATTGTTCTTCTCAATACTATGATTCAGTTTTTGCTTATTGAATGCATTCTAATTTAAATACTAAATTGTTTTATCTTTCTTCTGGATTAGTTAAGCTATGGGCGATAGCGGCAAAGACCACGAAGAGGATATCTTCGACATGATACGCTCCTCCCAAAACCAATCAACCAGATGATGACTCACAATTTCTGAACGACTCCGGTGAGGGACTTGAGCAAGAACCAAGAGATGAAGGGCAAAAAAACAATGATGGCAAAGAAAATGTTAGATAATTAACAAAGTCCGGCTAGGTATATACATATTAGGCCTCTGGTGATCATTAGATGTATTAATTCATTTGTATGTATATATATTAACGAATCTTTCTTATTTTAGCCCTCTGGATTGAGCCAATCTCCTAGAAGGGTACGAGGCCGGGCCAAAAAGTTGGGCGATGGCATAATGTTCAACATCGATGAAGTCGCAGAAGATGGCAAACCGATTGCTCCTGAACAAAATGCCCGTAAATTTATAAATCAATGCGTTATTGTTAGGGACAACATCCCGATCAACATTCGGCAATGGAATAAGCCAAAGGAAGATAGGAGTTAGTTATGTCAATGAAACATCAAAAAATTTGCTTTGGGATACGCTCATGTCACATTTCAACCTACCAGAGGGTCTAACAGATGGCTAACAGTTGAAAGTCAAGCAGTTTGCCCTTAAGAAGATGGCCACACAATTCCAGACCTGGAAGAAAAGATTATACAATGACTACATCAAGGCAAAAACAAAGACTCCAGAATTCACTGGAGCACTAGAGAAGATAAAAGATCACTGGGACACATTGGTGAAGTACAGGGAATCGGATGAAGCTCTGGAAAGGTCAAGAAAAAATAAGATAACTGCCGCGAAAAAAGAGTATCACCATGTTCTGGGGACTGGTGGCTACAAGAGAGGCATGCCTAAGTGGGACGCAGCTGAGGCCAAGATGCTTGCCGAAGGGATCATTCCAAAAACAGCGGATTGGCCCCAGAGGCCCAAGAATTGGTTTTATGCGCATGGGGGGCAGTTGGACCCAGCAACATGGGAGATTATTGAAAAGGCAGATCTTAAAACAGCCTCAGACGCTTTACTTGAAGGAATAGAAGATGCTCGGAAGGGGTCATTCCAGTCTGAGAGAGAGAACGACGAGCTTACACGCGCCCTCAAGAATCCTGAACACGGAGGACGAACACGAGGCAAAGGCGTTGTTCCGTGGGTTCAGGGGTTTTCGGAGTGGAGCGACACTTATAGAAGCCGTCAGAGAAAAACGAAGCAGGATGTAGACCGGCTTCAGAAGATAGAAACAAAGAACGAGGAGTTGGAACGCATGTTAAAGCGGCAGCAGGAGCAACTAGACGCAATTAACCAGCAAAGGGCATCTCCACGGCAGGAGCAAGCAGATCCAACATTGGATAGTACCGTCCCATCTATGCGGAAAAGTAGCGTGGGTTCCACGGGGGTCCAGGACGATGATGCACTGCTGGCTCGCTACCCCATGGATGATATCAAAGAGAGGACAAATTGTGAGTGTAGGAGATATGCCCTAGAGGCAATAATAAATGTTATTGATTATCTCCCTGTTCATAATTAGGTTTATGTTCCATGCTATAACTGCAATGATTCTCGAGTCTACAAATAAAACGAGGCTTGGAGGGAAACTCATGTGCACGTGTGGGATAATAAACGGTAAAATGTATTCCTAGTCAAGCCTCTATGACTGGCTCAAGTATTGCATGATGATCCTATTTTCCTGATCATGGGCATGACTATGCCGGCAATTTTGAGGGCACAATTGTTAGAAGAACATTTGTGTTGAATCGACCCAAATTGATGTTATGCTATGAGATTCTTTCGTCACAAGTTAATGGTTAATAACACAGAGATGGTTAACGTTTGCATAATTCCTCAGACCATGAGAGTATCGAGTTTCTTCATGCTTGATTCATGAACTTTGGGGTTTGTTAAACGTCATCCGTAACTGGATGGCTATTACGGCGGCTTACGGGTTCATGGGAAAGTATGTCAAGTAACTTGATAGCTCAAGATTGGGATTTGCTCCTCCGACGATGGAGAGATATCTCTGGGCCCTCTCGGTGTTACGGTATCCATCATCGTCTGGCCAGACACAGGGTGATTTGATCACAGGGATGCCGGAACACAGTAACGAGAAAAGAGAACAATACCGGTAACGAGGTAACTAGCATAGTGGACAAGTTGTTGATCCATGGGAATGCCAACATGTCTCACCTCGGGTATTTGTAACATATCGCGAAGCAATAGGAATAGCACACGGCAACTGGAGGTTCACTCGAATATTCATTCGTGTGGGTATAGGGGTCAATATGGGTGTCCATGGCTCCGATGTTGATCATTGATCGGAAGGGGTTCCAGGTCATGTCTATACTTCACCGAACCTATAGGGTCACACGCTTAAGGGTCATCTATCTGCTGAATACTAGACAGGGAGGCTGAGAGAAAATCACCGAAAAAGTTTCGGACACCGAAAAGTTTCGGACAGCGGAAAAGTTCCGCAGAGAGAGGTCACCGGATGAGTTCCGGTGAAACTGAAAAGTTGTTTCAGGGGATACCATTAAGTCAAAATGGTTTCGGCACATGCCTGATAATTCTTGGAGGATGCCAGAATCATTCTGGAAACTTCTGGGAATTTTCTGGAAGAAAAACCGGAAATGTTCTGGGGCTGCCGGAACCGCTTCAGATGCTTTTCGCAGATGAAATCACTAAACTGGAATCGTTCCAGAACGCGTTGAAAATTATTTTAGTGGGTACTGGAAATGTTCTAAGCCCACATAAATATTTTCAGTTCAAACGGACGCTGAAAAATGTCGTCGTGAATAGTGAAAGTGCTTTTTGGAATTTTTTGGAAAACCACCTTTTAGGGCTTTTGCTAAAGGCTTCTAGAAGGTGATGTGGATGGATGAGAGCCCCCTTTGGGGGGGACCCCTAGGGGGTGGCCGGGCACATGTGGAGCTCCTCCTTGGAGCTCCACATGTCCTTTGGTTTCTCTCTTATGCCCTTGGAAAGAGTTTCCTTCATGGGTATTTTTGGTATTTCTTGAATGCCCATCCTACCCCTTGGTTTTCCTATATAAGGAGGAGAGGGGGCTGCTCAATCCTTCATCCCTTCTCACATACAAGTGCCATTGCAATGATCTGGCTTCTCTCTCCCTCCCACGAAAAGAGTTTCGTAGAGCCGAAAGGCTGTCTGGGTTCCGGTGGGAACTAGTTCTGGACGGCGAAGCCCTGCCGGATAGATGACACCGTATGTGTGCAACTCTGTAGAGAGGTCGTAGTTTCGATCTTAGTGCCCGAGGGGCTGTTCGTGAGTGCCTCCCGAAGGGCTGTCCAAGTGACGGTCCTAGTTCTGTGAGTCCTCCCGAAGGGCTGTCCAAGTGACCGTTCGAGTTTCGAAGGTCCTCCCGAAGGGCTGTCCGCGACACCGTCCGGGGGACTGTTCGACCGCCTCCCGGAGGGCTGTCCAAAGAGAAGACGAGGGTATACATCCTCGCGGTTGGGAGGTTGTAAATCCTAGCTGCGGGGATCTGCACCGCCGATCGTCATCGACTCTTCTTCCGCTGCGCTACGAGTCGGTAACGAAAATGATCAAACCTTGTATGCAGTCTCCATAGTGGTCCTGGGCTGGTGCGTAGGTCGGAAATTTTTTGTTTTCTGCTGCGTTACCCTACAGTGGCATCAAGAGCCGTGCTATGCGTAGATGCAGGTTGCGATCTAGAATACATAGTGATGTATGGGTGTTGCACAGTATAATTAGGTAGTAGATGAGTTCTATTACTGAAAATTATTTGTGCGGGTAGCAGATGAAATCTGTTACCCGATGTTCTTGTTGCTTCCCTGGAATTTGCATATTTCTTATCTTGATAACAGCATGGTGGAGTTTCAATGTTCTGGCAATCCGCGATCCTGATTGATCAACAAAGTGCTAACAGTTCATTGAATTCCACCGTAGTTAAAAAGAAAGATGAAATTTCGCAGACAAAAGGGCAATGCAGATATGATCTGCACGGGGGTCATGCGTATGACGAAGTTTAGTATGGGGTTCAAGATTTTATTAAATCGTACTTCATACACCCCGCATTGTTAATCTAGCGACTTGAATTATCATACTTGATGATGGACGTTGGTAGCTTCGGTTTATTTTGAAACCTTAGAAGCCACGAAAAACAAGTTTTTGCTGAACCGACTAGAGGCGTCTAACTTGGTTTTGCAGGAGGGTTTGCATGTGCATATGATGTGGTATAGCAGTGCTCATAATAATTTAAATTAATTAACATGACCTGCGTGTCATGATTCGGCATGATGGCTGGAGCCATATGATTGCACTTTAAATGACCTATGTGTCAACCTTGTTGTAATGCATTATTTTATTAGCTATAGAGATAGCAATATTATCTGGTGCATCGACAAGGTGGTGGCAATCTTCGCGAAGGTGAACACCGACGCGAATGCCGAAGACGAAGAAATACAAGACTTCTCCGTCAGAAAGGGCTATACCATATCATGCTATTATGAATTGCCTGAGATGTTTATCCCTTATGATGCACCCTTCTTGATTGCGCGGTAGTCTCTTTTTATTAGGGTGATCTCTCACAAAAATATCAAGTAGTTAGTGTTCTCCCAAGTGTAGCACCGTCACGGCACCTAACTTTTCGGGGTATCACAGGATCTCCCTGGGTACGAACGATTAGGGATGTGTGAGGCGGGTGAGTTGAGACCTCGCAGCAAGATCACTTGGTTGTCTTGACGTTCTGGAAGGATCTCCCTGAGCTCGGAACACGCCCATCGAAAGATGAACAAGAGTCACATAGAGATGTGATCGGCAAGTTTGCCTACCGATTGAAGTTCGCGCCATCAGTGTTCATCTCGTTCAATGGCGTTGAATGGAAATGCGGGTCTTGTATCACTCACAATCAATTATGAGAGATATTGATTTGAGTGGGAGCGCACTGTTGAATTAACTTGTTTAATTCTCAGTGCAATTAATTGTGGACACTGTCTAAGTGTTATATGCATAATAGTTGTAGAATAATGGCTCGCGTTTCCACCTTCCCTATTAAAATTGAATAGCTGTTAAATATCTGGTTAAAACTTTACGGTTGGTAACGTAATGTGAGGATTGTCCTCAAGAGTGCCAAGAAGGACTTTGTCCTATCGCATACTTTCGGTATTCTCTCGCTTATGCTATGGATCATGTGACTCTCGTCCTTCGATCCAAAAGCTAGAATTCCGTTTCAGTCAAGTGCAATATGTTTGCTTCCATGAGACCCGAACTTCGAAAGTTTGGATAGTTATGTGATATTCATGGAACCTGAAAATCATTTTCAGAGACAGACAAAGGCTAAAAGATATGAGATATCCAAAGCAATGTTTGTTTGCAAACTATTAGTAAAGGAGTTTACTATGCATTAGACTGATAAGAGAGGGATCCAGAAGAACGCCTGTCATATGATGAAAGGTGAATAAAACAACAACTTAAAGAGAAAGGAAGTGTCCGAAGGGTGTTAGTGAAACTTTCACGCCTAGGAAGTCCGGGGCTAACGCCACTCTTAAGTTGGGTGCTTCTTCTGAGAGTAGGAGAAATACTAAAAGTTAAACTGTTAGAAGTATAATGGCAGAAAGAAAGAAGACTGGAATATCCAGCTCATGTACGAATGTCATACAAGTTTTTGATGTATAGAAGGCTAGTCAAAGATATAGTTCTTGGGAATTATGATTAATTTGTTAATCACTGATTCTTGGGTATTGTGAGTTAATCATAGAGATACCCGCTCGATTGCATTCTGTTGCAACTCGATGTAAGAACTACTATGGCCTGAAAGACTAGCCAGGAATGAGGTTTAGGTATACACAGGGAACATAGTAAATGTTACTATACCTTCCATCGGTGTATTACCGTCTGTATTTATTTTCATAATTCATTTAGAGTTTTACAAACTCTAGCCTTTGCATAAAGTAATCTTGCAAGAAGGTTGTTCATAAGAGAACTTTTTATGTTCGATGTTATGAATAACATAAGGGCCATACTTTCATTGAGAATGAGATGCATGTTATGAATAATGATAATAATATATTACCTCTGGATTTACTTTCATAATTCATTTTAGAGTTTTACACAATCTAGCCCATTGCACAATGTTTGTTGCAAAAGAGTTGTTCATAAAAGAACAATTGTTGTTCAGTATTATGAATAACATGAAGGGCCATACTTCCATCCAAGATGGGATGTATGTTATGAATATTGATGATAAAATGATACATCCATAACACTGACGCTAAATGTCGCAAGACTAAAAGAATACCACACAAGTGTGGCACTGCATTTGGTCACATTGGAGAAACCCGCATGAAAGATTCCATTATGATGGATTTTGCAGTCGTTTGATTTTTGAATCATCTGACACTTGCAACTTTCCTTCGAAAAGTGAAGTGACTGAAATACCGTTCACAGGCCATAAGGAACGAGCAAAGAATTTATTGGTGATCATACATTTTGATGTATGTAGTCCGATAAATGTTTTTGCAAGTAGTGGATTTATCTATCTTCAGAAATGACTCAAGTAGATATATGGATATTTACTTGATGAGACGTAAGTCTGAATTTTTTGAATTCATTCAAAAGGTTTTCAAATATGAAGTAGAAGTTATTGTAACAAGAAGATTAGGTTTCTACAATTCGATTGCAGAAAAGAATATTTGAGTTACAAGTTTAGCGAATGTCTGATGAGTTGTGAAAGGGGTTTCATAACTTGCACCTCCCGGAACACCACTGCAAGTGGAAAGTCCGTGAAGATGTAATCGAACCATTTATGACATGGTAAGATCAAAGATGGCATAAATAAATTTGCCATTATCCCTTTTAAAGAGTGATGCTTTAGAGACTGCGGCTTTTACACTGAAAAGAGCTCCATCGGGTCTGTTGAAATGACACCATGGTATGGTACGCCCAACCATGTTATATCTTTTCTTAACATTTGGAATATGGGGCTTGTGTAAAAGGTTACAAACCTATTCCAAATCAGACAAGTGCTACTTTGTAGGTTATCCCAAGTCATTGGGTATTCCCCCACAACTATACCGAGGCAAAAGTTTTTGCCACAAAATGGTATGCTTTTAAAGAGAATTGTTCTTGCAAAAGGTGAGTGGGAGGACAGTGCAACTCGACGAGATAACCAGTATCTTCGTCATCAGGTCAAAGGAAAGGAACCTTGGAAGTGATTCCGGAGTTTCCTACTGCGACTGATACGGAAGTCTCTACAATAAAATGTATGGACTTCGGTCAAACTTGCAACTGAACCACGTAGGCAAGGCTCGTGCAAACCTCTCAGGTGCACAGACGAGATATTGTTGTTAGACAACAGTATACCTACGATACACAAGGAAGCGTTGATGGGACCTGACTCCGAGATTGGCTAAATGCCAATATAATCCGAGATAGTTTCCATATAAATGATTCAAGATCATATCTTGATGACCCCTTCAGAAGACTTAGAGTCTAACGAACTTTTATGGAACTATAAACTGATATGGATAAAATGTTTTATCCATAAAGCTCGACTTGTTGAAATAACAAGTTCAAGGAGTTGACTACGATGAGGTTGTTTCATCGTAGCGATGCTTAAAGTCAGTTCGGGTTGAACTAGCAATTAATACAAATTTCATATCATGAGATATGAAACAAGGGATGACAAAAGGATTTCCATCTGATGGAAATGAAACCAAGGACTTGCATGTGTTACAGTCCAAGGTATTTTGTGAGTCCAGAGGATGCTAGTAAGGGTGCAAACTTCAGAGTTCCAGCGATGGACAGAAGAGAGCAAAGTGGAGTCGGAATCTTCGTGTTTTGATGAAATGGTCAAAGGAGTTTGACTTCATCAATGGGTAACGAAGATGCTTGTAATTCAAGAAAGTAAGTGGGAGCCTAGTAATATTTCTAAAAACCTTGTGTGCTTGACACATTGTTAATTGGAAATAAAATTCTTGACATGAATTCGGACTTCATTTGAAAATAGTTTTTCGATGAAGTGCTTGGGCTAAATAGCCTCAATATTAGGCATAATGATCTATGGAGATAGATTTACCTAATGGGGCTAAGCAATAAATACATATTGACAAGATGCTAAAACTTTTTAGCATTTAAAACACCAAGGAGTGATTCTTGCCGAAGTCACATGGAAAGAGTTTTTGCAAGACTCGGTGTCCCAAAAACACTGATGAGCAAAATACATGATGGAGATTCCTCACACCTTCGTGTTTGGATTAATCATGTATTCCATGGTATGTAAAACAACCAGTTTTGTCCGATACTCCCAAGGTGTTGCGAGTATAGATACCAAAGTGATCAAAAGTACTGATCATAGGACAACAGTGAAAAGTGTCATTGAATGCTAGAGTAGCACTGATGACATGTTTTCTCGCAAGTGGAGATCATGAAGAGTTCGTTGTAAAATGTATACATCGATCAGTCTTCATCATTGCTCCAAGCGATTTTCGATTTAAATAAAGGTTTTTGTGTAATACATAATATGTGGCACGGTAGTTGGAAATTGTTCCAAACAAGATACGTGGGCGATTCTATAACAGAGGCGAAGTATGTTGCCCCTTTTTAAGCGACAAAGAAGATGTTGAATCATATAGTTCATTCATGAACTTAGTATGGTTCCAAGATGACTTTTGTCAATGGACACTACTGCAGGTAGTGTGCTCCATACCTCAGTCTGAGGAATCCAGGTTCGACCTGTGATTCACATACATACAAAGTCAAGTCCACACAAAATATGAATTTTGTGGAAGCATGAAAATGCGAAGGATATGCAAAGAGACACACGGAGCTGAAGTCGTCAGATCCGTTGGACATCAGGCTATACCACATGCGAAGCATATTTACACAGGTGTGCCACAGGTGTAAAGTGCATTAGCATTAACTAGATTATTGACTCTAGTGCAAGTGGGAGTCTGTAGGAGATATGCCCTAGAGGCAATAATAAATGTTATTGATTATCTCCCTGTTCATAATTAGGTTTATGTTCCATGCTATAACTGCAATGATTCTCGAGTCTACAAATAAAACGAGGCTTGGAGGGAAACTCATGTGCACGTGTGGGATAATAAACGGTAAAATGTATTCCTAGTCAAGCCTCTATGACTGGCTCAAGTATTGCAGGATGATCCTGTTTTCCTGATCATGGGCATGACTATGCCGGCAATTTTGAGGGCACAATTGTTAGCAGAACATTTGTGTTGAATCGACCCAAATTGATGTTATGCTATGAGATTCTTTCGTCACAAGTTAATGGTTAATAACACAGAGATGGTTAACGTTTGCATAATTCCTCAGACCATGAGAGTATCGAGTTTCTTCATGCTTGATTCATGAACTTTGGGGTTTGTTAAACGTCATCCGTAACTGGATGGCTATTACGGCGGCTTACGGGTTCATGGGAAAGTATGTCAAGTAACTTGATAGCTCAAGATTGGGATTTGCTCCTCCGACGATGGAGAGATATCTCTGGGCCCTCTCGGTGTTACGGTATCCATCATCGTCTGGCCAGACACAGGCTGATTTGATCACAGGGATGCCGGAACACAGTAACGAGAAAAGAGAACAATACCGGTAACGAGGTAACTAGCATAGTGGACAAGTTGTTGATCCACGGGAATGCCAACATGTCTCACCTCGGGTATTTGTAACATATCGCGAAGCAATAGGAATAGCACACGGCAACTGGAGGTTCACTCGAATATTCATTCGTGTGGGTATAGGGGTCAATATGGGTGTCCATGGCTCCGATGTTGATCATTGATCGGAAGGGGTTCCAGGTCATGTCTATACTTCACCGAACCTATAGGGTCACACGCTCAAGGGTCATCTATCTGCTGAATACTAGACAGGGAGTCTGAGAGAAAATCACCGAAAAAGTTTCGGACACCGAAAAGTTTCGGACAACGGAAAAGTTCCGCAGAGAGAGGTCACCGGATGAGTTCCGGTGAAACTGAAAAGTTGTTTCAGGGGATACCATTAAGTCAAAATGGTTTCGGCACATGCCTGATAATTCTTGGAGGATGCCAGAATCATTCTGGAAACTTCTGGGAATTTTCTGGAAGAAAAACCGGAAATGTTCTGGGGCTGCCGGAACCGCTTCAGATGCTTTTCGCAGATGAAATCACTAAACTGGAATCGTTCCAGAACGCGTTGAAAATTATTTTAGTGGGTACTGGAAATGTTCTAAGCCCACATAAATATTTTCAGTTCAAACGGACGCTGAAAAATGTCGTCGTGAATAGTGAAAGTGCTTTTTGGAATTTTTTGGAAAACCACCTTTAGGGCTTTTGCTAAAGGCTTCTAGAAGGTGATGTGGATGGATGAGAGCCCCCTTTGGGGGGGACCCCTAGGGGGTGGCCGGCCACATGTGGAGCTCCTCCTTGGAGCTCCACATGTCCTTTGGTTTCTCTCTTATCCCTTGGAAAGAGTTTCCTTCATGGTATTTTTGGTATTTCTTGAATGCCCATCCACCCCTTGGTTTTCCTATATAAGGAGTATAGGGGGCTGCTCAATCCTTCATCCCTTCTCACATACAAGTGCCATTGCAATGATCTGGCTTCTCTCTCCCTCCCACGAAAAGAGTTTCGTAGAGCCGAAAGGCTGTCTGGGTTCCGGTGGGAACTAGTTCTGGACGGCGAAGCCCTGCCGGATAGATGACACCGTATGTGTGCAACTCTGTAGAGAGGTCGTAGTTTCGATCTTAGTGCCCGAGGGGCTGTTCGTGAGTGCCTCCCGAAGGGCTGTCCAAGTGACGGTCCTAGTTCTGTGAGTCCTCCCGAAGGGCTGTCCAAGTGACCGTTCGAGTTTCGAAGGTCCTCCCGAAGGGCTGTCCGCGACACCGTCCGCGGGACTATTCGACCGCCTCCCGGAGGGCTGTCCAAAGAGAAGACGAGGGTATACATCCTCGCGGTTGGGAGGTTGTAAATCCTAGCTGCAGGGATCTGCACCGCCGATCATCATCGACTCTTCTTCCGCTGCGCTACGAGTCGGTAACGAAAATGATCAAACCTTGTATGCAGTCTCCATAGTGGTCCTGGGCTGGTGCGTAGGTCGGAAAATTTTTATTTTCTGCTGCGTTACCCTACAGTGAGCTACACCAGAAAATGAAGAACATATCCATGAAGGTGGCGGTCGGCTTTGCTTTACCGAATGCACCTAAAGCAACCATCCACGGCAATCCGATTCCAGCTGGCTATGCTCGTGTCGGGGTGGATGAAGTTCTGCCGGGATATGAATCACTAGACCTTGACATTCCTGGAGGTGAAGGGGAGCAGACACTGGGAGAAGTCATACATGGTGTCATTGTATGGAGAAAGGAATGCATCGTGTTTCCAAACTCGGCGCCAAGGCCACCGACTCCTCCGAGTAGTAATACACCTCTAAGTCCACCCCACCTCGAGAGGGAGCCCAACGCGAGTCCACCACATCGATCTCCACCGCGTTAGCGGACTCCACCCCCTATATCCCAGCAGCAGGGCCAAAAGCGAAAGAAATCTAGAAAGAAGAAAGCCAACGATGACCCTCCTGCCAAAAAGAAGTTACCTTATGATATACTGATGAGGAAACTAGAGCGGTCGTGGTTGAAGTGAATTCCCATTTTGCACCAAAACCACCCCCGCCGCCAAAGAAGATAATATCTACGAAAACCGTAAAGCACTTTGTGGAACTTCTTGAGCGACCCCCACCACATGTGGAGAATTCGCCATCAGACTATGACCGCTCTATTAGGAAGTCATATGAGGAACACATGCAGAAGTCGAGACGTACAAGTAGTAATAAAAGCGGGAAAATAGTTCCCCAGCTCGGAGAATAGGCAATGCAATTGATCCCCCCAATCAAGGTGATTACCGATAAGGTAACCGAGGCTGCTAGAGAGTTTGGTATAAGTGTTGATCAATTTCTAGGCATCGAGGAAGTCCCCGTGGCTGATGTAGCATGGCAATATGTCCCCGGGAACCCTCTGGTCAGACCTGAGCAGGTCCCGCATCTATCAACACAAATGCGAAGATTGCATGAGTGGTACATGAAAGAAGTAAAGAGCGGGCAAGAGATGCTCATGGTGAAAGTCAAGGAAGAGCATTACTTCTATGAAAACGAGCAATGCATTGAGTTTGCAGAAATTTTTCAGTTATACAATCAAGATGCACTCAACAAATCTATCGTCAGTTGCTATTGTCTGTAAGTGATTTCTTTCTGTAATTTAAGTCTCTAGCTCAGCTCGTTCATTGCCTGTAATTATCCTAACTATATTCTTTTGTATGTTATTATGCAGAATGAAGATTGTCGAATGCAAAAGAGAGGGAATCTATGGCATTGGGTTTGTTGACCCATATATCCTTAATGAAAAAATGATAGAAGACTACGCCAAAGACTCAGAGGATAACTTGCTAAGGTTTATGAAGGCACAAAATACCAAAACAGAAATACTATTTCCTTACAACTTCAAGTGAGTGTTACTGTCTTGTACTACAAATTCTATTTTGCTTACTCGATGTTAAGTGTAGTTGATGAGTTATGCATGTCTGCTTATATAAATGTGTGCGCAGGTTCCACTGTATCCTGCTAATCATTAAAGTTGACGCTGGAACTGTTGAAACCCTGGACTCACTAGGTAAAGACCCTCGAGAATACACCAGCGTGGTTTTGATGCTCGACAGGTAATTTCAATCATTGTCGCACTATATCGGTCTCTTTCGTTCATTTCCTGATATCAAGTAATTAATAACTCCTTTATTCATTTTCTTTGCCGGACAGGGTTTGGAAACGGTTCATCAATGATGTTGTCGGTGAATGGAAACGGGAGCTGCAATGGCGTCGGACCAAGGTAATTAAGTAGTACTAGCTAGGTCCGCGCACCTCTTTAATTCTAGTATCAATACCATTATTATGCTTGATTATTATCTGGTTGAATTCTATTCTCGCAAAGTGCATGAGGCAGAAACAGGGGACTAATTTATGTGCATACTATGTTTGCGAGAACATTCGCATGACGACCGAATGGCGCAGAGATGTAAGACAACTTCGGGTACGTAAACACTATTCACAATTTTTTATGATGATCTAATATATATACACACAACAAATATATCCATATTGATCTCCTTCTTTAAAGATGGAAGAGATGCGGGAGAAGCTCCTACCAGAGAACCGCATATGAGCAATTCAAGAGGAATTTGCGGGATTTTTGCTTGCGGAGGTCATATCTGAAAGCGGAGAATACCATTGCCGCTAATGCCTGCATGTAATGATATCCAAATTGTAGGAGAAATTGTATATACCAAATTGTATATATATATATATGTATGGTCATACGAGAAATTATATGATATATGTATGGTCGTACGAGAAATTATATTATATATGCATAACGTGTATAGTATGTAGTAGCGTAAAATATGTTTGAAATGAAAAAAAAAATTGAATGAAAATACAAAATGAAAAGGAAAAATAAACCATAAACCCTAAAATCCTAAACCCCAACACAAAATCCTTAGTCCCGGTTGGTGTCACCAACCGGGACTAATGGTCCTCCAGCCCCCGGCGCTAGCTCGCGGCCACGTGGAGGGGCCATAGTCCTGGTTGGTGTCACCAAATGGGACTAAAGGTCCTCCAGCCCCCGGCGCTAGCTCGCGGCCACGTGGAGGGGCCATAGTCCTGGTTGGTGTCACCAAATGGGACTAAAGGTCCTCCAGCCCCCGGCGCTAGCTCGCAGTCACGTCGAGGGACTTTAGTCCCGGGTTGTGGCCAACCGGGACTAAAGGGTGGGGGCCTTTAGTCCCAATTACGTTGTCCCGGTTGGTGACCCGGGACTAAAGGCCGTTGCCAACCGAGACTAAAGCCCTGTTTTCCACTAGTGCCACCTAGCGACGACTACAACCACTGAAGCGAGCCAAAGGCACGTCGCCATCCTCGCTCGTCCCTCGTTGGAGTCGGGCAACACTTTTTGTAGTAGACAGTCGGGAAGCCATCATCCTAAGGCCCCATAGGACCAGCACACCACAACAACAATTGCTGCTGATGAAGAATAACGTAGATTGGAAGGATCCACACTGAACACACACGAACATAAACGAACGATGAACATATCCGAGCAAATCAACCGAAGATATATCCTGCCTGAGGCACACATCCACACATCCACCGACGATGCTAGATGAACCACCGGAATGGGGATTAGGCGGGGAGAACTTTATTACACCTCGAGGGAGCCGTTGTCGTCTCGCCTTCCTGAGCAGGATACAAACCCTAACAAAATGAAAGAAACATATGAAAACAGAGCACTCCCTACGACAAGGGCCTAGATCCACCGTGTTCCGATGTGCCTGTGGCCACCGGAGACGAGGCGGACCGCCGGCAATGCTGCCGGGAGGCAAAGGAACCCTAAACTTCTTTTGGGGATGAGGTGCGTGATATGCATTTGGTATTTTATATGTACATATTGTAGGGGAACGCGATAGAAAACGAAAAATTTCGGTAGCGCGAGCACGCCCAGGACCACTATGGAGACTGCATACAAGGTTTGATCTGATCTGTACCGACTCGAAGCGCAGCGGAAGAAGAGCCGGTGGAGATCAATGGTGCAGATCCCCGCAGCTAGGATTTACAACCTCCCAACCGCGAGGATGTACTCCCTCGTCAGACAGCCCTTCGGGAGGCGGTCGGACAGTCCCCCGGACGATGTCGCGGACAGCCCTCCGGGAGGACCCTCGAAACCCGAACGGAGACTCGGACAGCCCTTCGGGAGGACACTCGAACAGCCCCTCAGGCAAAAGACCGAAACTACGACCTCTCTACGGGGTTGTACACATATGGTGTCAGCTATCCGGCAGGGCTTCGCCGTCCAGAACTAGTTCCTGCCGGAACTCAGACAGCATTTCGGCTCTACGAAACTCTTTTCATGGGAGGGAGAGAAGAAGCCAGATAATGCATGGCATGTGTATGAGAGCAAGGGATGAGTGTGGAGGGCTGCCCCTCCACCTCTATTTATAGGAAATCCCAAGGGGTAGGGTAGTTTAACACAAAAACCCAAAATGCACATGAATGAAGTCCTTCCTCAAGGGCACAAGTGTGAAACCAAGGGACAAGTGGGGGCTCCATGGAGGAGCCCCCATATGGCCGGCCACACCTTGTAGGGCCCCTTCAAAAGGGGCCTTATCCTTCCATGTCATCCCCCAAAAATATCTTGGGACAAAACCCAAAAATAATGGCTTTCCAAAAAGTAACCATAAAGCTGATTTTCACTATTCATGACGACATTTTTCAGTGTCCGTTCAAACTGAAAATATTTATGTGGGCTTAGAACATTTCCAGTACCCACTAAAATAATTTTCAACGTGTTCTGAAACAATTCCAGATTAGTGATTTTCATCTGCGAAAAGCATCTGAAGTGGTTCCAGCAGCTCCGAAACATTTCCGGTTTTTCTTCCAGAAAATTCCCAGAAGTTTCCTGAATGATTCTGGCACCCTCCAAGAATTATCGGGCATGTGCCGAAACCAATTTAACTTTATGGTATCCTCTGAAACAACTTTTTAGTTTCACCGGAACTCATCCGGTGACCTCTCTCTGCGGAACTTTTCCGGTGTCCGAAACTTTTCCGGTGTCCGAAACTTTTTCGGTGATTTTCTCTCAGACTCCCTGTCTAGTATTCAGCAGATAGATGACCCTTAAGCGTGTGACCCTATAGGTTCGGTGAAGCATAGACATGACCTGGAACCCCTTCCGATCAATGATCAACATCGGAGCCGTGGACACCCATATTGACCCCTATACCCACACGAATGAATATTCGAGTGAACCTCCAGTTGCCGTGTGCTATTCCTGTTGCTTCGCGATATGTCACAAATACCCGAGGTGAGATTTATTGCATTCCTATGGATCAAAAATTTGTCCATCATGCAAGTTACCTCGTTACCGGTTTTGTTCTCTTTTCTCGTTTCCGTGTTCCGGCATCCCAGTGATCAACTCACAAGGTGTCTGGCCAGACGATGATGGATACCGTAACACCGAGAGGGCCCGAGTATATCTCTCCATCATTGGAGGAGCAAATCCCAATCTTGAGCTATCTCGTTACTTGCCATACTTTTTCGTGAACCCGTAAGCCCCCGTAATAGCCACCCAGTTACGGATGATGTTTAACAAACCCCAAAGTTCACGAAGCAAGTATGAAGGAACTCGATACTCTCATGGTCTAAGGAATTATGCAAACATTAACTTCTCTGTGTTATAAACCATTAACTTGTGACGAATGCATCTCATAGCATAACATCAATTTGGGTCGATTCAACACTAGTGTTCTACCAACAATTTGTGCCCTCAAAATTGCCGGCATAGACATGCCCATGATCAGGAAAACAGGATCATCATGCAATACTCGAGCTAGTCATAGAGGCTTGACCAGGAATACATTTTTCCGTTTATTATCCCACACGTGCACATGAGTTTCCCTCCAAGCCTCGTTTTATTGTAGACTCGAGAATTATTGCAGTTATAGCATGGAACATAAACTTTCATTACAAACCAGGAGATACAAAATAACTGATATTACTGCCTCTAGGGCATATCTCCTATAGACTCCCACTTGCACTAGAGTCATAATCCATTTACATGGCTTCCCTAACACCAATGGCTATCCGGTGCTGCTCATGCTTTGCTAGTGGTAGAGGCTTTGTCATTGGGTCTGACACATTCAGATCCGTGTGAACTTTGCGTACTTTCACTAAACCCTCTTCGACATGATGTCGAATGAGTTTATATTTGCGTTGAATATATCTTGTCTTATGGTGCGAACTTGGCACCCTTGCCTGAGCCACGGCGCCACTATTATCACAATAGATCTCCACCGGGTCCAGAGCACTTGGAACCACACCAAGGTCTTCAAGAAATTGCTTGATCCATACCGCCTCCTTGGAGGCTTCTGAAGCTGCAACATACTCCGCCTCCGTTGTAGAATCCGCCACAGTCTTCTGTTTGGAACTTTTCCAATCAACTGCGCCACCGTTCAATATGAAAACATAGCCTGATTGAGATTTGAAGTCATCTGGGTCAGTCATGAAGCCTGCATAAGTGTAACCACTTACAATGAGCTCTTCATCACCTCCGTACACAAGGAGTAAATCCTTGGTCTGTCTGAGGTACTTAAGAATACCCTTGACTGCGGCCCAGTGTTCCAATCCTGGATCACTTTGGTACCGGCTGCTAACACTTAGCGCATAGGAAACATCCGGTCTTGTACATAGCAAGGCATACATAATAGAACCAACTGCCGAGGCATATGGAACATCATTCATTTGTACTCGCTCATCGAGAGTTCGAGGACTCTGATTCTTGCAAAGCACTGTGCCAGGTGACATGGGGAGTAGGCCTTTCTTGGAGTTCTCCATGTTGAACCTTTTCAACACCTTGTCAATGTACGTGCTTTGGCTAAGCGCTATCAGGCGTTTTGATCTATCTCTATAGATTCTGATGCCCAATACATATGCCGCTTCGACTAAGTCTTTCATTGAAAACCTTTTCTTCAATGAGTCTTTTATTTCGCTAAGAAAATTCACGTCATTTCCAATCAACAATATGTCATCCACATACAAGATTAGAAATGCTTTTGCGCTCCCACTAAACTTCTTGTAAACACAAGATTCTTCGTCATTCCTGATGAAGCCAAACTCTATGACCACTTCATCAAAACGAATGTTCTAGCTCCTTGACGCTTGCTTCAGACCATAAATGGCTTTCTGAAGTTTGGATACCTTTCCAGCATCCTCATGAATGACAAAACCTTCTGGCTGTATCATGTATACATCCTCTTTGAGGTTTCCATTTAGGAAAGCCGTTTTGACATCCATCTGCCATATTTCATAATCGAAATAAGCAGCAATTGCTAGTAATATCCGTACAGACCTAAGCATAGCTACGGGCGAGAAAGTCTCATCGTAGTCCACTCCTGGAACTTGCGTGAACCCTTTCGCAACAAGTCTAGCTTTGTGGATAGTAATGTTACCATCCGCGTCCGTCTTCCTTTTGAAAATGCATTTACAACCAATCGGCTTTACGCCTTCTGGAAGTTCTACCAAGTTCCAAACTTGGTTTTCGTACATGGATTCCATTTCGGATCTCATGGCCTTGTGCCATTCTTTTGAGCTGGGCCCCGCCATTGCTTCCTTGTAGTGCGCAGGTTCATCGTCTTCAAGAATGAAGATTTCGTTATGAAACCATTCAGGTGGCTGGATAGCCCTACCTGATCTGCGCGGTTCAGTTACAATATTGTCTGAAGTCTCCGCATCATATGCGACAACTTCCGGCTCAGTTGTAGGGATAATTAGCGGAATTTCTTCCGGTTCCTTAGCCATATCAACAGTCACCGAAGATTCACTAATCTCATTAAGTTGCACTATCCTCCCACTTAATTCTTTGGCGAGAAACTCTTTCTCGAGAAAGTGTCCAACTTTTGCGACAAACGTTTTGCCCTCGAACTGCTGGTAGAAGGAATACCCAATGGTGTTTTTGGGATAACCTACAAAGTAACATTTGTCTGCTCTGGGGTCGAGTTTGCTTGGTTGTAAACGTTTTACATAAGCTTCACAACCCCAAACCTTGAGATGTGACACATTGGGTTTCTTCCCATACCATAATTCAAATGGCGTCGTCTCAACAGACTTAGACGGTGCTCTGTTTAATGTATAAGCGGCAGTTTCTAGTGCGTGACCCCAAAAAGATATTGGAAGATCCGTAAGAGACATCATCGACCTTACCATGTCCAACAAGGTTCGGTTACGTCGTTCCGATACTCCGTTTCTCTGTGGAGTTCCGGGAGGCGTAAGCTATGAAACGATTCCACGATCACTCAGATGTTGGCCAAACTCATGACTAAGATACTCGCCTCCGCGATCAGACCACAGAAACTTAATCTTTTTGTCACGATGATTTTCTACCTCATTCTGAAATTCTTTGAACTTTTCAAAGTTTTCCGACTTATGCTTCATTAAGTAGATATAGCCATACCGACTTAAATCATCAGTAAAAGTCACGAAGTAGAAATACCCATCCCGTGCGGCTGTGTTCATTGCACCACATACATCACTATGTATTATTTCCAATAATTCACCCGCTCGTTCAGGATGACCCATGAACAGCGTCTTGGTCATTTTCCCCATTAAGCAAGCTTCACATGTGTCAAATGATTCAAAATCAAAGGACGGTAAAACTCCATCTTTATGGAGTCTTTGCATGTGTTTCTTTCCAATGTGGCCAAGCCGACAGTGCCACATGAAAGTGGTAGTGGTATCAGCCTTCTTAAGGCGTTTAGCATTCACGTTAAAGACATCATTTCCACATTCAAGATTTAGTATGAAAAGGCCCCCAACAATGGGTGCAAATCCATAAAACATATCCTTACAATAAAGTGAACAACCATTGTTCTCAGACTTGTACGAATACCCATCGTGTACTAAACATGATCCGGAGATAATGTTTCTACACAACAGTGGAACAAAATAACAGTTACTTAGTTCTAAGATAAATCCTGAAGGGAGACGTAGAGGCATAATGCCGACGGCTTGAGCGGCGATCCCAGCGCCGTTCCCGATGCGCATCACGACTTCATTCTTTGCCAGCTTGCGCACCTTCTGAAGCCCCTGTATCGAGTTGCAAATGTGAGCAACCGATCCGGTATCAAATACCCAAGACTTAGAATTTTCGCTAGCAAGCAAAACGTCAATGACATTAACTTGTATAACAATTATACCTTTTTCGGTTTCCCCGGACTTCTTATCTTCCAGATACTTCTTGCAGTTTCTCTTCCAGTGTCCTGTGCCCTTGCAGTAGAAGCACTCAGTTTCATTCTTGGCTCCACCCTTAGAGTTGCTTTGGGAGCCGGTCTTACCGGCGCCCTTGCCCTTCTTTGGCTTGCCTTTCTTCTTTTTGAAACTGGCGGTTTTATTCACAAGCAACACTTGCTTGCGATTTTTCCGCAGTCCTCCTTCTGCAGTTTTCAGCATGGCGAGCACCTCTTCCGGTTCCTTCTCCATCCCACTCATGTTGTAGTTTAATACAAAACTGTCATAAGACGGGGGGAGTGAAGAAAGCAACATGTCCATCGTATGGCCAGGTGGAAGTGGAAATTCCAGGGTTTTAAGCCTTTCAGCATAGCCAATCATTTTGACCACGTGTTCGCCAACCGAACTACCCTTAGCCATCTTGCAATCCATCAAAGCCTTCATGATATCAAATCATTCAGACTTTGCGGTTTCCTTGTACAGAGCATCCAATTACCGGATCATATCACGGGGTTTATGGAATTCAAAACATTTTTGAAGCTCCGCACTCATGCAAGCTAGCATGAGGCACTGCACTAAGTTGTGATCATCATCCTTAGTGGCCCAGACATTTTGTAAATCTTCCGGGGCCTCTACCGCTGGTTTAGCTGGAAGAGCATTTTCAAGCACATACAGTTTCTTAGCGCTCCTGAGGACAATCCTCAGGTTGCGGACCCAGTCCGCATAGTTGTTTCCAGTCGCAGTTAACTTCTCTTTCTCTAACATCGGGCCTAAGTTGAACGCGGTGTTGCGAGCCATTTGATCTACAACGGAAAACACAAGTTTTCACTTAGACTTTGTTTATAATGAAAAAGCACTAGTGAATAAACAGTTTTATTCTAAAGTGTGCTCCTACTCAAATCAATATCTCTCAAAATTGATTATGAGTGATACAAGACACGTATATCCATTCAACGCCATTGAACGAGATGAACACTGATGGCGCGAACTTCAATCAGTAGGCAAACTTGCTGATCACATCTATATGTGACTCTTGTTCATCTTTCGATGGGCGTGTTCTGAGCTCAGGGAGATCCTTCCAGAACGTCAAGACAACCAAGTGATCTTGCTGTGAGGTCTCAACTCACCCGCCTCACAGATCCCTAATCGTTCGTACCCAGGGAGATCCTGTGATACCCCGAAAAGTTAGGTTCTGTGACGGTGCTACACTTGGGAGAACACTAACTACTTGATATTTTAAGTGAGAGATCACCCTAATAAAAAGCGACTACCGCGCAATCAAGAAGGGTGCACTAAGAGGGATAAACATCTCAGGCAATTCATAATAGCATGATATGGTATAGCCTCTTCTGACGAAGAAGTCTTTCATTTCTTCGTCTTCGGCATTCGCGTCGGTGTTCACCTTCACGAAGATTGCCACCACCTTCTCGATGCACCAGATAATATTGCTATCTCCATAGCAAGATAAAATAAATGCATTACTTAAGGTTGACACGCAGGTCATTAAAGTGCAATCATATGGCTCCATCCATCATGCCGAATCATGACACGCAGGTCATGTTAATTACATCATATAGTCATCTCATACATAATCAAATTGAATATGAGCAATGCTTTACCACATCATATGCAAACCATCCTGCAAAACCAAGTTAGACGCCTCTAATCGGTTTATGCAAAATTTTATTTTACGTGGCTTCTAAGGTTTTTACTCAAACCGCAGCTACCAATGTTTTATCATCAAGTATGATTATTCAAGTTGCTAGATTAACATCTCGGGGTGTATGAAACACGAGATAATTAAATCCCGAGCCCCATACTAAACTTCGTCATACGCATGACCCCCGTGCAGATCATATCTGCAATGCCCTTTCATCTGCGAATTTCATCTTTCTTTTGACTATGGCAGAACCCAAAGAACTGATAGCACTTCCATGATCAATCAGGATCACGGATTGCCAGAACTTTGTCAAATTCCACCATGCTGTCTCGTGATTGAGCAAACGCAAATTCTAGGGAAGCAACAAGAACGTCGGGTAATAGATTTCATCTGTCACCCGCATAAATAATTTTCAGCAATAGATCTCATCTACTCCAAAATTATATTATGCAATACCCATACATCTCCATGTATTCTAGATCGTAACCTGCATCTACGCATAGCATGGCTCTTGATGCCACTGTAGGGGAACGCGACAGAAAATGAAAAATTTCGGTAGCGCGAGCACGCCCAGGACCACTATGGAGACTGCATACAAGGTTTGATCTGATCCGTACCGACTCGAAGCGCAGCGGAAGAAGAGTCGGTGGAGATCGTTGGTGCAGATCCCCGCAGCTAGGATTTACAAGCTCCCAACCGCGAGGATGTACTCCCTCGTCGGACAGTCCTTCGGGAGGCGGTCGGACAGTTCCCCAGACGATGTCGCGGACAGCCCTTCGGGAAGACCCTCGAAACCCGAACGGAGACTCGGATAGCCCTTCGGGAGGACACCCGAACAGCCCCTCGGGCAAAAGACCGAAACTACAACCTCTCTACGGGGTTGCACACATACGGTGTCAGCTATCCGGCAGGGCTACGCCGTCCAGAACTAGTTCCTGCCGGAACCCAGACAGCCTTTCGGCTCTACGAAACTCTTTTCGTGGGAGGGAGAGAAGAAGCCAGATAATGCATGGCATGTGTATGAGAGCAAGGGATGAGTGTGGAGGGCTGCCCCTCCACCTCTATTTATAGGAAATCCCAAGGGGTAGGGTAGTTTAACACAAAAACCCAAAATGCACATGAATGAAGTCCTTCCTCAAGGGCACAAGTGTGAAACCAAGGGACAAGTGGGGGCTCCATGGAGGAGCCCCCATGTGGCCGGCCACACCTTGTAGGGCCCCTTCAAAAGGGGCCTTATCCTTCCATGTCATCCCCCAAAAATATCTTGGGACAAAACCCAAAAATAATGGCTTTCCAAAAAGTAACCATAAAGCTGATTTTCACTATTCATGACGACATTTTTCAGTGTCCGTTCGAACTGAAAATATTTATGTGGGCTTACAACATTTCCAGTACCCACTAAAATAATTTTCATCGCGTTCTGAAACAATTCCAGATTAGTGATTTTCATCTGCGAAAAGCATCTGAAGTGGTTCCGGTAGCTCCGGAACATTTCCGGTTTTTCTTCCAGAAAATTCCCAGAAGTTTCCAGAATGATTCTGGCACCCTCCAAGAATTATCGGGCATGTGCCGAAACCAATTTGACTTTATGGTATCCACTGAAACAACTTTTCAGTTTCACCGGAACTCATCCGGTGACCTCTCTCTGCGGAACTTTTCCGCTGTCCGATACTTTTCCGGTGTCCGAAACTTTTTCGGTGATTTTCTCTCAGACTCCCTGTCTAGTATTCAGTAGATAGATGACCCTTAAGCGTGTGACCCTATAGGTTCGGTGAAGCATAGACATGACCTAGAACCCCTTCCGATCAATGATCAAGATCGGAGCCGTAGACACCCATATTGATCCCTATACCCACACGAATGAATATTCGAGTGAACCTCCAGTTGCCATGTGCTATTCCTGTTGCTTCGCGATATGTCACAAATACCCGAGGTGAGATTTATTGCATTCCTGTGGATCAACAATTTGTCCATCATGCAAGTTACCTCGTTACCGGTTTTGTTCTCTTTTCTCGTTTCCGTGTTCCGGCATCCCAGTGATCAAATCACAAGGTGTCTGGCCAGATGATGATGGATACCTTAACACCGAGAGGGCCCGAGTATATCTCTCCATCGTCGGAGGAGCAAATCCCAATCTTGAGCTATCTCGTTACTTGCTATACTTTTCCGTGAACCCGTAAGCCGCCGTAATAGCCACCCAGTTACTGATGACATTTAACAAACCCCAAAGTTCACGAAGCAAGTATGAAGGAACTCGATACTCTCATGGTCTAAGGAATTATGCAAACATTAACTTCTCTGTGTTATAAACCATTAACTTGTGACGAATGCATCTCATAGCATAACATCAATTTGGGTCGAATCGACACAAGTGTTCTACCAACAATTTGTGCCCTCAAAATTGCCGGCATAGACATGCCCATGATCAGGAAAACAGGATCATCATGCAATACTCGAGCCAGTCACAGAGGCTTGACCAGGAATACATTTTTCCGTTTATTATCCCACACGTGCACATGAGTTTCCCTCCAAGCCTCGTTTTATTGTAGACTCGAGAATTATTGCAGTTATAGCATGGAACATAAACTTTCATTACAAACCAGGAGATACAAAATAACTGATATTACTGCCTCTAGGGCATATCTCCTACACATATATGTTTCCTTGGTCAAAGTTACAAACATATAACTTTGAAAAGGCTTATTGCAAATAGAGTGGCATGTGTCCGCCAATAGTCCTACCCAAAAAGAACTAGCCTAAAATCACACAAATTGGAGGAATGCATCTTTCACCCTCATCGAATCCTTCCAGAAATGGCAATCATTAGGATTTACTCTAACCAAAGTGAGAGATTTCTAGGTTATACAAATAAAAGTGATTGTGAAATCCATTCCGAGGAGGCGCCGATCTGCGTTGTGTTCTTCCGCTCTCCCTGCTCATTGCCTCTCCTTGTACCAATCTTCTGTGCCTCGGGTACTGGTGAGTCCTGGGATCGAGTTAGAGACAAGGGACAAATAGGTGTATAAATACATAAAGTATAATCATAATGTCAATCCCGTCCTTCGCATAGACAAGCTATGAGGCTACTCCGCAGCCCTTAGCTCGAGGGATTACCCACACATCACGATCGAATCACAAGCAGATTACATTGTATAATTGTGTACTTGAAGATTGATGCTTGCTAGTCTTATAGTGTTGTTGATCGCGATGGAATATCGATCACAAGTAAATGATCTAAAGGAGATGATGGCTATGGAGATGGATATGTGAAGAGTGGTTGATGAAGCTTGTGTGGCAACTGGGGAAGGCGAATGAGGCTTGATGCCTTTCAGGGGACTTCCTTCTCCGTTATACAATGCAGATAATGGAATAGGGTCTCGGGGCTCTCTGTTGAGAACTAGGTTTGGGCCCTTTGATGGAAGTTGTTCAAATGGCTTCACGGAGGCAGCACCATGCAGTATGACCTTCGGTACGAGAGCCATGGGTCGTCTTCTCTTCTGTTTCCTATGTGGCGCGCCAAATTATATGGAAATTTTCCTTCATTTGGTACATCCCATATATGACTTGATTTCCACCTAAAAACTTCCATATCTACGAGGACTAGATTAAAGAAGGAGATTTGCACATCTTTGCATTCATTAGTAATTAGCGGGCAAGTTGAAGTGCTAAACACAGAAACAATGAGAATATCCGATTTAAACGAGTGTAAAAACCACTCATCATTCTCCCGTTCCCAACACGACGAATAAGACCTTGCTTCAAAATAGAAGTGCCTTCACATATCACCATCCACACTTGAGATGGATGATTACCAATCTTTGCGTGTAGAAGTTCACAATGTGGAAAGTATGATGCATTCAATAGCCTAGCACTCAAAGAGTTTGGATCCTGATATGTCCTCCACGACTATTTTTCTAGCATTGCGAGATTAAAAGTTGTGTGTCTCAGAATCCCAATCCTCCCATATATTTGGGCATGGTCATAACCCTCATGAAACCCCCGCAGTTTTCCTCTCTCCATTCTTACTTCCCCACCAAAATTTATAGAGCACCACATCAATTTGTTGGCATAACCCTCAGGATAACAAGATGCATGTCATGTAATATGTTGGTATTGCTTGGACAACAAACTTTATGAGTACTTCCTTACCAACAACAAGGAATATATAGTTGTCAAAATCTAGGCACCCTTTTCCAAAGAAAACGCTCAATTTTGATAAGTTGACCCGCTGCCCGAAGCATCAGAATATGTTTGGATCGTATCCTTTATAACGGTTGCACCTTCCTCATTTGCTCTGAACACGAGAAGGCTATCACTAGCGAAGAGGAGGTGGTTTACAACAGGAAGCAGAGGGTGCCATGACTACTAGTCTTACATTCCCGTCAGTGGACATTGCTTTCAGTAAACATGACAACCCCACGGCTGCTAATAAAAATAGTTAAGACGAAATAGGGTCTCCTTGCCTTATGCTTGTGATGGCCTGGATTATTCTAACTTTCGTCCATTAAAGTACACTAGAAAGACACTCCCGAAACACACTTCATATTTTTTGTCATCCAACTCTGCACAAAACCCATCTTCAAGATAACAGACTCCAAATAATTCCACTTCACACGGGTATAAGTTTTCATCATATTAACCATGAAGGGGTAGTGCGAATTTTTCTTACTTCTACATCTCTTCATAAAATGCAAACACTCATATGCTACTTTTACATTGTCAGTGATAAGCCTTTCATGGGACAGACACAAACTAATCAAGCGAGATTATCTTAGGAAAAATCTTTTTCAATCGATTAGCGTGTACTTTTGGTATGATCTTAAACATTGTGTTGCGCAAGCTTGTTGGCCGAAATTGAGAAAATGGGTTTGGATTCGACACCTAAGGGATTAAAAGGATGAACAGTTAAGACTACCTTGGTGACCTCATCACCACACACGCCCCGGTTCATTTGAGAAAAATGCGTAGGGAAGCTGTCGGGCATGGCGCCTTCGTATGTCAAATCGAGACCACATATTTTCTTTTACACGACCAAATCATTAGCATCTGTGTGACTGATGCTGCGTATCCCTCTGTTCTTCCGATGATTAGCATTTGGCGGAGATAATTGCATGTTTAGTCCTTGTAGTTGCAGGCAATGTCTAACATGGTCCTCATAGTCAGGAAGTGCTTCAATACAGTCCTTATACATGCGAATACAGCGTCTATATGGTCCTTGAGGTTGCAACAGTGGTCCTGGCTATACACCTCGCGTACGTAGCCCGTATCCATCCACTGCCCTGTCAGCATCAGTCCCACATGTTAGGACGGTCCCACACATCTTCTGGATAAGGGCATAAGGCGTTGTGCGTGGGGGAAAATCCCCAATCCATCCCGCACTCTCTCCTCCCCGCAAGTCCAATCCCTAGCGGCGCCCTCGCGGCGGCCGGCGCCAGGTGCGGCAGCAAGCTCGAGGAGCTCGACCTCTCCAGAAATGCCGCGCTGCGCGGTTCCGTCGCCGACGTGGCCGCGCTCGCCGGCTCCTGCGGCGGGCTCCGCTGGATGGTGGGTGCCGGCCTCGGGTGTGTCCGGTGGCTGGACCTCGCCTGGAACAAGATCTCCGGCGGCCTCTCGGACTTCACCAACTGTCCGGCAACCTCATTGCCGGCGGTGGATCCAGCCGTGGATGTGCTGCTCGCGCCCACTCCTTCCATGGATGCGCTCTAGGCGCGCTACCGTGGGTCCATGCTGCTGGCCACGGTGGTTGGTGATGGCGAGGAGGCCGCCACGCCGCCTGCTCTATTGGCTGCCATCGAGACGCGTTGCGGTGTGCTTTCGTCGGGGGTGTGCATCGAGGTCGCCTGCGCCCCCCACGACCTGTGGCTAAGCTTCATAATGGAGGAGCAGTGCACTGTGGTGCTGCACACGTTGATGCAGTTCAAGTGCAACCGCCGGTGGATCCAGTGCACGCCGGAGGAGTAGTGTAGTTTGTTTAGTCCAGTGTAGTTGTGCCTCTTTTGAACTTGTTTGATCCAAATTTATGTGCTGTGTAGTTTGGCTAGTCAAACTATGATTCAAATTGATGTACTGTGTTGTGTCAAACTGAGATGAGTATGTACTACTTATGAATGAAATGCAATGTGCATTATTGACGTGAGTTCTCTGTCAAGCTGGAGCATGATCTGTCAAACTTTTGTGAAACTGGAGCATGTTGAAATAGCTTGTTAGTTGGTTCTACATGAGTTAAATTGAAACTGTCCATTTGCTTTTGCCTTGCCATTTGGTTCTGCCACAGTTAACTTGACAAATTGGCTCTACTATTATGTACTCTGCTACAAGCACTCAATTCACTTGCCACAACTTAACTACAGTGGGTACAGTTAAACTGAAACTGTAGCTTTTCTTCATTAGCTAAAAGCTGAGCTAACAAGTTAACCACAGTAGCTACATGTGCACATGTTAACTACAATAACATGTAGTACAGTAGCTACTAGCAGAGTTTGAAATTGCTCATTTGGACACTTAATGACAGCAACCAAATATATGACAGCCAACTAGATCATAATCATAAAAGTACTTGAGTACACGATCTGGACTACATTCACTTAGCAGCACATTATCATAAAAGTACTTGAGTACATGATCCGGTGAATGATCATCAAAATACACATGACATAATATAGATCCAACTTGAGTACATCATCTGGAGCATGATCATGAAGAGAACATGATGATGCACATGTTCTTCAATTGATCATAAGCAGAACACAAAATGAAATCACCCATCTAACTTCAAATTCACCCACCCCTCAGTTCATCGAACATGTTAACTTTTCTAGGCTGTTTAAAGCCTCTCATGGTCTGACTAGAACTTGGTCCAGTTCTTTTGCATGCTTTTGTCATGTGCTGACATGCATTAAGTCTCTCCTCCTCATCCCTTGCCTGACTTGATAGCTCTGCCTCTCTCCTATTTTTCTCCTACAGGTCTTCTTTAGCCCTTGCTGTTGCCTGTTGAATGCTCTGCTGCTCTCAAGCTTGTTGCCTTGCTGCCTCATGTGTCTCCAGAAATGATTTCCTTCTCTCCATCTCATCGGATTGATGTAAAAGAAACATTGCCTCCGCTTCTTCATATTTAGTCGTTGCAATTCTTTTCCTCTCTTCAGATATCCTCTGTTTTTCTTCAGCCTTTAATCTTTTTGCTTCCTCTGCATTTCTTTTCCTTTGTTCCATAGCTTCCCTTCTTTTGTCTGCCATGGCAAGTTTTTCCTCTAAGGCCTTTCTTTTCTTTTCCTCACTAGCTTTTTTTTCTGTTCTGCAGCAAGTTTCTTTTCTTCCAATAGGAACTTCTTTTTGTCCTCAGCAGCCTGTTTTTTTGCTAGAAGTTCTTCTTTCTTTTTCTGAGCAGCTAACTTAATTTTTTCTTCTTCTTCTTTCAACTTTGCAATTGCTGCATCAAACTTGGCTTGGTCTGCTATTTCTCTTCTTTCCGCTACAGCTCTGAGTCTTGCAATTGCAACAACCTCTCTCTTTCTGTGAACATCCCCTCCCTTAGTTGCAGTACTTTGTACAACTGGCTGTTGTGACTGACTTTGCTGTTGAATGAAAGCATTTTCTGGTAGAGGCCCTTGTTCAACTTCATTTCTCTGCCTTGATTCTCTCTGTATGTGCAAACAACAGTCACATGAGCAAACAAGAATATATGAGCAATTGTGCACACCATTGAATGTCTTGATCATGATTGCATTTATCCTATTGTCCCAAGATGCATAGAGGTACCATGGGCATCCCTTCTCACACTTTGCACCAAGCCTTCCTTTATCGTTCTTTGGAAATGTAATATTCACCCTTTCCTTGCAACTGTACTCTCTAATAGCCTTCCTCAAGAGCTCAACTGATGAGAACAACTGCCCAGCATGGAACTTGGGGTCATGCATGTCTGCTGGTGTGAAAGACTTGAAATTGAATTTCATGTCTTCTTCATCTGAATCTGGAGCATCTAATGTGTCATCTTCAGAGTTGCACTCTTCAACCACTTTCTTCCCTTTCTTGTCTTGCAAAGGGTGCAACTGCTCCTGTGCCAAATCATCATCCCCATCCTCCAAGTCATAGTCACTATCAACAATTTCTGGAATGTAATCACTGTCTGAATCACTATCACTATATTTTTCCGGCTCATCTTCTAACTTCTGTCTTTTAGGTCTCAATCTGACATGCACTTGTTCATTGCTCTGAATTTCATTGCTTTCCTCAACAACACTACAAGATACCATGCTCTGATCTGCATTGCTTAGCTTCTTCTTGGGACTGAAAACAGCAGGCAATTGAGACCTTGGATTAGCCACAACATCATCCCATGCTGCTCCTCCTCCTGAAATGTGGCTATCCAAATGATCAAGGTAAATCATATGAAATCTATGCCCTAGATTGATGTTTACATACATCGGATCAATGTCTGCATCGTTGGACAGAAGCCTTGCACCATCTTCATTAAGTTGACAGCCAGGGGGCAACCAATATATATCAATTCTGCCTTCCTTCTCATAACGAATGTCCCCGATTAAAGCTTCAAACATTTTATAGTAGGCCAACTCTATGTGACAGTAATCATAGCAGATTTTTTTGCCATCCAAATAGGACCTATTTTGCCCACTTCCAGAGAAAAATCCTCCATGGATGATCTCCACAGTGAAGAAACCGCATTTAGCCGCTGCAAAACAGAACACACACAAAATTCAGAATTTTGCCGCTGCAAAACAGAACGCACAGTAAATTCAGAATTTTGCCCGAACAGAACCCAAACCCTAGCGCAATGAGCCCTTAATTTCATCCAATTAATGTATCATAATGAGATAATGCGTGCTAAATATTCTAATCCAACTCGAAACACATCGATTTGACCAAAAATCGGTACTTTAATACCATGGCACATACCGTACGTTGGCGCCGCCTCGCCCTCGAGCCGTTGTCTGGGGACCTCCATGGCTGACTCAAACCGCCGTATGGGGTCGCGGCTGCGTCGCACTCCCGTCCGCCGCCGGCCGCACTAAGATCGGAACGCCGCCGGGCCGCCAATCATCCGCCGCCGCTGGGTTGCTGTTGGGTTCGAGCGAGGGTTTGTGCTGGGGTTTCAGTTCATGGAAAGGAACAGATGGGGGCGTTTCAGTTAGTGCAGAACGACAGGGATGGATTGGGTCGAATGCAAAGTAACCAGCCCTTTGACTCGGTCCGCCTGACATGTGGGACCGGTGCTGACGTGGCAGTGGATGGATACGGGATACGTAAGCGAGGTGTATAGCCAGGACCGCTCTTGCAACCTCAAGGACCGTATAGACGCCGTATTCGCATGTATAAGGACTGTATTGAAGCACTTTCTGACTATGAGGACCATGTTAGACATTGCCTGCAACTACAAGGACTAAACATGCAATTATCTCGCATTTGGCGCCACACGGACGCATTCAACTCCCATAGCCACACCATTGCTGCCATTAGCCAGCTGCTGCCTCTCCCCCGGTCAAAGACAAGACGCGTTCGAGTGGTAACGGTGATAACTTCGTACGTGTACATACGTGCCATACTCATTACTGATCGAGCTCTGCCACTCCCTATATATACATGCAAAGCCAGAGCTAGAAGCACAACACACGAGGTGCATCCATCCCATCACAGGACCCTTCTTGCCCTTTAGCAACAAGCCAGTCATCTCGCTAGCTTTGCTGCTTACTCAGTCAGTGATGGCGCACAAGCAGATGCTCGTCGCCGTGTTCACCGCGACTGCCCTCGCCGTGGCCTTCCTCCCGGGGCTCGCCGTCGCCACGGAGCACATGGTCGGCGACGACAAGGGCTGGACCCTCAACTTTGACTACACGGCCTGGGCCGAGACCAAGCAGTTCGTCGTCGGCGACATGCTAGGTAAGCAATCACACAACCATTAACCCAACCACGCGCCGCTCATCCATCTCGCCATGCTTCACAACACGGCGCGCTCTCTGTCTTGGTTTCGTCGGAAACTAAACTGCTCGCCGCGCGCTCTCGTGTTAACTATATTGCAGTGTTCAAGTACAACAGCGCCGCCCACAATGTGGTGGAGGTGGGCGGGCCGGACTTCCTCTCGTGCACCCAGCCGGCCAACGCCGTTGTCTGGACCACCGGCGAGGACCGGGTCACGCTTGACAAGGCCGGACGCAAGTGGTTCTTCTGCGCGGTCGGCCAGCACTGCCAGAACAACATGAAGCTCAAGATCACCATCCTCGAGACCGCAGCGCCAACTCCCCAGGGCCCTCCGCAGCCAACCAACCCCGCCTGCAAGCTGCACGCGCGCTTCACGGAGGCGGTCGCCGCGGTCACCGCTCTTGCAGCGGCCGTGCTCGTGCTCTAGGCCCCCACGGTGGCACAGTCCCACTCCATCCTCTTTACATATAGCCGAGCATTTTTTTTATATGAGCGATAGCGTTGCGTTGTGTGTTGTTTTGTGTATGTGTTCGATCGTGTTGTGATTCTTGATGTTAGCACATATCATTGTGAATTGCCGCAAAAAAAAATTAAAAAAATATCATTGTGAATTTGCGTTTGTGCCCCTGAAAATTTTTCTTTAATCAAAGATTTGTTTCATTTGGTTATTAATAAAGTTATCAGTGCTCTTAAGATATGGTTCGCTTTTGTATGCAGTTGACTAGACTACGAAATGCCGGCCGACACGTTCAAAGAAAAGGACGCGTGGCTCAGACAAAGGAAGATGGGATTAGGGCATTTCTAGTAGATCCTTAAAAAATAGAGTACGAAACGTCAGAGTAAATCTTAATAAAGTATATTTAGTCAACTAAATTTTAGCCGGACCTAATCGATCCCTTATATATAACGGAGTAAAACTTACTTTTGTTTATGCATTTCGTCGAACACTTTTTATGCAGCCTACCGACACATACACTAAATCTTTGTAAAAATACGAGTTGACATCTACTACTCCATCACCACCGTGAACAGCAAGTCACCATCGGCCAAGCAAATCGAATCCTCTCTGTGACAAAACTAGTACTACCTCACTCTCTGGATCTGGATCGGATGCGCCTTTGGAGCATTCAAATCCCATGAATCCAGTAGTCGGCCCTAACAATGGATGAGAGAGAGGGAGAAGGATCTGACATGCAGTTGGGCGGCAGTGGTACGGTGCGGGTGGTTCAGATTAGGGAGCCGCTGTGGCCGTGGTGAGAGGGCGAGGGTGAGTATTTAATAAAAAACTACCACATTTCATCCGTCCATGCCTACAAACTACCACTTTACAAATTTTTATCGAAAACTATCACTTTTCAACTAATCATTGACGAAAAATTACCATGTGTGAAAAGTGTCCCATTCGACGAGTTTAAACCTGTTTATGACAGGTTGGGCCCACTCGTCAGAACTAAAAAAGTCTACTCCGTTAACTTTGACGGTCAACCTATGAGGTCCACATGTCAGTTTTATCTTCTCCCCGACCATATTCCCTGTCACTCGGGTCCAGAGCGCGCTGCCGGCGTGGGTTCGCTCGCCGTCGTGGCACCCACCTCTCCGAGGGCTGAAACCATGTCTAGTAGCGCCACCTAGCTGCACCGCGTCCTACTGGCAAAGGAATCGGCCCGGAAGCCCCCGAATCGCCTCGCTGAGTTCGTGCTTCCCCGCCTCCGGTGGACCTCGACCTCGCCGGATTCGCCGCCTTAGAGAGCCTCTGGCCCCTCCCTCGACCTCCTCTAGTGAGTGCTCCTAAAGTGGTGCACGTCGTCGTCCTCGAGTTGTTCATCCCCGAGCCATCTTGCCCGCGAGCACCCGCTCCGGCAGCCGCCGCGAAGCCGGAAGCTCCCGACCATCCCCGCCTCTCATGAGCCTACGTGCTGCTGGTGATCCCTAGAGTTCCCTTCCTCTGGCTCCGTCGGCCGCCACAATCGAATCAGCAGCTAGCTCCTGTACCTGTACGTGCGCATCCGGCCGGGAAGAATCAATCCACCTGCTTCAGAGGTTAGCTTGGCTAGTTTGTACGTGGTGATTTTCTCGGCCAAGAGCATCGTTCAGGTGCTAGCTTCAATTCACAGGATCCCTAGAGGTTAGCTTCAGTTCACGGGAGATGCAGCGGCGACCACGGTCGCGAGGCAGAGGAGGAGCCATCGGTCCTGGTGGGGAGACCAGGTCGAGGGTGGTGCGCCGTCAGGATCTAGGAGGTCGCGCCCCCGCATGCCATCAAGTCCGGCGAGGAGCTCCGGGGCGGCCTAGGCACGCGCGCGTAGACAGGGACTTCCCCTGATCTGATCTAGATCCTTCAGAGAGAAGATAGAACTGACATGTGGGTCCCACATATTGACGGTCAAAGTTAACGGGGTAGACTTTTTTACTTATGACGAGTGGGCCCAACCTGTCATAAACAGGTTTAAACTGGCTGAATCGGACACTTTTCACACATGGTAGTTTTTAGTCAATGATTAGTTGAAAAGTGATAGTTTTTGGCACAAATTTGTAAAGTGGTAGCCTGTAGGCACGGTTGGACGAAATTTGGTAGTTTTTTGTTAAATACTCGGCGAGGGTGGAGGGAGCTACGTTGTCGAGGAGGACGGTGAGGCGGAGGTGAAGGGCAGAAGGGGCGGGCAGTGGAGAGCAGAGCAGGGGAGCGTCGGCCGTGGAGAAGACACACAGCGCAACCAACTTTAGAGAGAGAGTGAGCGTAGTCCGCTAGCAGCCGGAGCTCGTCCTCGGCGGATGTGACGGAGGCCAGCGCCGGGATTAGCTCCTCCTCATCGGAGCTCGTCGCCCACTAGCAGCCGGAGCTCGTCCATGGAGGCCATGGCGCGGAGCTCGCGGGGGCGGCGTCCCGCCGGGGTAGGGTGAGAGCGCGGCCTGGGCAGGGGGTGGCCGCGCAGAGCTCATGGGAGGCCTGACGGCGGAGCGCGGGAGCAGCAGGGGGAGGCGAGAGAGTTGCGAGATTTTTGCTCCGAGCCGGAGCGTTGGAGTAAAAATAGGGAAGGGATATGCGTCGGCGGATTTTTTTTTCTCCGCCAACGGCTATTGGGGATCGGCTAGGTGCATGTTAGAGAAGGAAAACCGAAACTATCCTCCTCTAACGCCGGATAGGTGATCGGTTAGAAATGCCCTTAGTTGTTTCCTTATGGACGATCTGGATAGAAAATAATATCCGCTCTGGTCTCTTATTCAAATATTGTGTCTATCCGCTAAAGAACACCACCACTAATATTCACAGTCATAGCATCAAACATGTGCATAAATTATCGTGAAAACACATTCAGGATAAACATATTGAGAAATAAGAATATATACTCCCACATATTTCCACTCCTGTTAAAACAACCACTATGCAGAGGCCCTGGTGTGTGTTCGTTGTGTTTGTATTCTCTTGATGCTTCATTTTGAATCGATAAAATCCAACATTTATTGCAAAACTAAAATAAGCACAATTGCTCAACAAGAGTAGTTTGAATGTCTCTTTTCCACAAACCATTGTGAGACAATATTTGTCGAATTGGCATGAGATTGTGCTTGGGAGTCGCAAAAATCACCCTATTACGAGAGCATGGTAAGTGTAGGTGGAACTCAAATGCGATGGGTACCGTCAATGTCCAATGTACGTACCCAGCCATTGGAGATACATGATAGATCTCACTCTAAGTATATATGGAAGCAAGTCATGTTTTTTTCATGTGAACTCGTGTCATTGTATTATTTTGACTAAGGATAATCAAGCTACAAGAAATCTGTTAATCCATGACGGATCTCGGGTGACGTTCTTGGAAACTGTCATGGAAACCGTCATGGATCAACAAGATGCGGACGACCCGCAAAATGGCAGCCCCTGGATGACGGGCGTTGAGGGATCGTCCCGGAAACCGTCACGTATCGACCAACTACCTCCCTTTTTTCTTTCTTTACATGCCATCTGAACCGTCATGGATGGCTTCTGCTGATGTGTCGGTTCTGCCCACTTATCTGGCCCACTTGTCATTCAGTCATTCAACGATATATAGAAATTGGAAAGAAAAGGGCGCGCATGAAGTTTGAGAAAGCGCGCAGATGCAAAATTTTAAGTGGCCAACGCGCCAAGGTGTCAAAATTTCGAGCTAGCCCATTTAGCTCCAGTCCACACACACCTAACCCTAATTCCCCATTCTCTCCTCCCGTCCCCTCAGCCGCCACCACTCCACCAATCTTCCTGCGCACGCTCCACGTCGGTGCCGCCCCAGAACAAGCCTTACCTGTGACGACCCATCGATGCCCTCTCTTCTCCCCTCTATATGCGTCGCCCCCTCCCATCCTTCCCACCGCCACGGCCACCAGCCCGTACCCCCACCCCTTTCCAGATCACACCCTCGAGCTGCGGCGACAGTGGTGGCGGCGCGTCCGACTGCTACGGTTGGACGACGGTCGACGCCGTCCATTACCTCTCGGCGCAGATCAATCTGCCTTCCTGGGTCGCAGTCGAGCAGTGCACGTGCCGCGGTGATCCCCATGATGCGCTTGCCATCTCAACCAGATCGACGCCGACGAGAAGTCTCTAATGTCCCGGGCGGCGCGGCGGCCATGGCTCCATCTTCAGTCGGCGGCGAGCTATGGTGAGGTACACATGGCGTTGATGGATGCAGTGTACAGGGGCGCCGCCGCCACAGAACTGGCAACCGGCTTCTGCCTACCGCGATGGGCGCTGCCTCCTCGGCTTTGCCAGGGCCCTCCAGCCCTGCGTTTATGTGATGCTCCTCGTCATCATCTCCGTGGGTGGGTTCCTCCCCTGTAAGCTCTGATCTTACCTACGGCGGGATTAGTCGATTGGTCGACGGTTCATTTGTGTTCTGTCAAAGTTCGTTGGTGATGTCAGTGGTTATCTGTTTACTTATTTCTGGGTACATGTGCACTAGATAGGTTATGTTTCTTGGTACTCTGGAACTTGAAGATTTGTACTCTGGAACTTGGTGCACTTGATCTTTTTTCCCTTCCTCAACAAATTAATTGATTGTTTTTGTGAATTGTTGTTTGCAGGAAGAATGATTCTTGCAGATGTGAGAGAAGAACTTGTGGCGAGGCTCACCCCGCTCTTCACAAAAGGTCAATACATACTTGTTGTACTCCTGGATGAACTTGTATCTCTATATATGTTCGTAAATGTTCCCAATGTGGATTTAGTGATTTCATCTAGGATGCTTGTTGTAATGGATGAAATATTTTTTTAGAAAGGGTAATGGATGAAATAACTTGGAAATGTGTTAACTGGGCCAAATTATGGGCTTGGTACATCAAAATAATTGAGTTGTGAAAGTTTGTTGTGCTAGCTGGGCTGATGGATGGAATGGATTGTTTTTGAAATGGGTGAGTATCATTAGCCCAGATTTTCTTGGTGGGCCTTATTGGGCCAGCAAAAACAAGCTATTGGGCCCGGATAGATAGAAATAACTGGGTTGAAACATTATTGGGCTGAAGGCCACGCTAGCGCCATGTCAGACCCATGCTGGCGCCACGTAGATGCCATGTCAGGAACATGTTGCTGCCACATCATGTCAATCCTTGATAGATTAGTCTGTCACAGAGGCCCGGGCCTGGGGACTAATCGGTGACGGTCAGGAGCCGTCATAATGGTACAGTTGTCAAATTATGACGCGATATACATGACGGATTCTAAATCCGTCACAAGCCTCCCTCCATGACGGGTTTCCACTATTCTATGACGGACTGAATCCGTCATGGATTAATAAGATTCTTGTAGTGTAAATGACGTTGGCATGACAATTTAGCATCATTTCTCAAATGTTTGACTACAGGGGTGGCCTGCCAGTTGTGCACATAGCTTTTAACATTACCCAGCTTGTAGCATGTCTAATACTTTTGGTGTATTGGTCAAGGGACTCAGAAGTTTCCTCGCTCTTCAATTTATGTTGGCGCTAAGCTATTTTCTGGTCTTCTTGGCTACGCCGAAAGTACATTGTACTAGGTGAGTAAGCGCGCTTTGCTGCACCCGGGAACATAGGTGTGCTAATATAGGTCAATTGTTTTTAAAAGTACATTGTCATGTATCAACTAGCCAACTTGCTCTGTATGATGTTTTTTCCAACGATTGTCCCACCAGATAGTTAAAAAAATGTTGCATACTATGGCCCACAAACTAAATCATGTCTAATCATACGAGTGTTAGATGGAAATTCACTGTACATACATCATTGTTGATCAACTAATCTTGATTGTAATGCCTCCTATAGTGTTTTCATGACATGCGTCTGATATAAGAGAGGGCTATGAAATTTAGGTTGCTTCGCAGAGAAATTATGCTCTAATTTGGGGTAGAGAGTGTGTAATAGGTTACAAAAATAGGTGACTTCAGACTTATTGATGTATTACTTTGTAAGGAGTTTGTGAATAAGTAATAAAATGACTGCATGCATTGCCGAGATGCAGCGGCTAGGGGTCATCCTCCTTTTCAAAAAAATGTGAGGCCTGGCATGCTTTTCAGTTTGCTATCATGTATGTTGACACTCTTGATCTTCTGCATTTGCAAAAGTTGTGTGAAATTAAAGGTGCATCGAATTTCATGAAGTCAAATGTGCATCAAATTTAATATATTTACTCCCTCCGTTCCAAAATATAAGGTGCATCAAATCTCGTGAAGTCAAATATATGTATGTTTAACCAGAATTATATAAATAAATGTTACCATCCGCAATACAAAATAAATAAAATATGAAAATACTTTTCATGATGGATCCAATGATATAAATATGGTATTATGGATGATAATATATATTTTTCTAAAAACTTGGTTAAACATGCACAAGTTTAACTTCTGAAAAAAAAACTGATACATCTTACATATTGGAATGGGGGGAGTACAATGTAAAATATAGAAACCATATATAATATAGGCCGATAACGAGAAACATTGAGATGTAGTCGCATTGGAAGTACATAAATTTTATTTGTGGGGACAACTTCATACCTCAATGTTAACGGTGCAATCAACTGATAGTTAAATGGTCACTCTCTTCACTTTGTTTTTGCCCACTTTGCTGATGCCACTCTATAATTTGACATTTCACTTTTGCCACTCTTAGCTTTTGGCAATATATCACTTTTGCCATTCCGTGGCAAAAGCAAATTTTTGAGAGTGGCAATTGTGATACATTGTTAAAAGGTAAGAGTGGCAAAAGTGAAATGAAAAATTATCGTTTTTGCCATGGAATGGCATTTGTGATGTATTGTCAAAAGCCAAGAGTGGCAAAAATGAGATGTCAAATTCTAGAATGGCATAAGCAAAATTGGCAAAAGCTAGAGTGGCAAAAACAAAGTTTTCCCATAATGGTCAATCTCTTCACTGTCAAATTATTCCCTCGCCAAATCGTCTTATGATCATTTGTTACATGAGGTTAAGTTGCTCATGTTGGAGCATGAGTTCCTTCCGGTTAAGATGCCCGATCAAAATAGGGTTTTTCGTTGTCTTGCTAAAAATTGTGCTCACACAGCTCGCAGTACCGCTTGTTGGTTACCGCGAGGGCCACCTTTTATTCTAGATCTTGTTTCAATGGAGTGTAACCCTATTACTTTGTAATAGAACTCTTTTACCCCGGCAAAAAAGGTTACTTACATGGTTTGAGGGAATGGATTAGTTTAGGGAAGATCCTACCACCATGGGGTGCGAGATTGTCAACAAAGTTACGTCTATTCCCATTTGTGCAATTGTTGTGGTGATGATTATTTTTTCTTGCGTGATGGAGTCTCGTCCCATGAGTGATTTGGACGGAGAGAAGTAATGGCGATGTGGCGCAATTGTTGCGGTGATGACTTTGTTTTTTCTCGATAAAGGGCGCTTTTATTAACTCATAACGTAGCATCAAGAGGATACAGATCATGATGAGTTACACCCGCCCTCTGCATAGTTAGTATGCACACAGCCAAATACAAACGGTCTGAAAGAAGATAAAAAGCCGACATACTGGCATTAGTAGATTCAAATAGGATCGTCACTATGCCTATATCGAAGGAGGTGATGGGCCGATTTGGAGGTTATGCTGCCACCCATGTTGGAAAAAAAACCTCCATGGCCACTCGCCCCAATTGCGTACACACCTTCTTGAATAGCGGTTGGAACTCCGTACGGTGAAGCATAGACCACGTATGAAGCGATTGCGTACAATGAAAAATAACATGCAAATGAGAACAGTTTTTGTCATTAATAACCCAATCATTTCTATATAGCCAAAGCGACCATAATAAGACATACGCTCCCACCCTTATTAACATTTTGAACCTATAAGAAATACCATCCAACCAATGACCAAAAATATTGGCAACACCTATGTGCGGATACAAATATTGACCACGTAGAACATGCAAACTTGCACTCAAAAAAGAGGTGTCTGATTGTCTCGTCATGAGTACAAAAACTACACTTCTTACTTCCTTGCCAGTTGCGATGGGCGAGGTTATCTTGGTGAGCACCATTCCCCTTCAAACACACCACATGAAGATCTTAACTTTTACTTGAATCTTCGACTCAAAATTTTACTGTTATTATCCACTGGGACCTCTGAATACGTGAGTCGACTGAGAAGGACCCATATGTAGTGAGGTTCCAATGGAACACATCTTGTCCTTGTGTCAGGTTAATCGTATTCAATTGGGACAAAAGATGTTACCATCATGCATGACGGGGGCCAATAAAATCCCGACTGAAAGAAATATCCGGCGGAAAAGAACTTAGCACCTGCGCAAGAGTTTCGTTCTTCTCGCGAAAAATCCGGTACAAAGCTAGATATTGCTCTCGGAGACTGGCATTGCCTAGCCAGTTGTCCTCCCTAAAATGAATCTTAGACCCGTCTTTAATCGTGAAGGATCCAAAGCGAAAAATATGCTTCTTTGACGCCATTAGACATGCCCAAAAGTGTGAATCATCAAGTTTCCAGTAGGCCTGAGACACAACTTTTTGGCATAGATACTTGTTGCACAGTAGGGTTTGCGAAATGCCATTCTCAGTAAGAAGTATGAACAACCATTTACTAAGTAAGGCATCATTCTTGAACTGCAAGTTATGAATACCAAGACCACCTTGGTATTTAGGCCTACAAACCACGCTCTATTTTGCGAGTATGTACGTTTTCTTTTCATAGTCTCCTTGCGAAAAAAATCTGGATCTAAAATAATCTAGCCTTTGCAAGACTCCTCTTGTGAGTTGGAAAAAAGAAAGCATATAGAGAACCATATTTGTGAGAACTAAGTTGATCAGGACCAGCCATCCTCCAACATAGAGCAACTTGCCTTTCCAACTGCTCAATCGTTTCTCTAAACACTCTTCTACATATTTCCACTCCGCATTAGTGAGACGTCGATAATGAATCGGAATTCCCAAATATTTAATCGGGAATTGGCCTTGTGCACAACCAAACGGGTTAGCATAATCAACCGCCGCCTCACTGGCTTCTCCAAAGAAGAACAAAACACTTTTATGGAAGTTAATTTTAAGGCCCGACATTTGCTCAAAAGCCGAAAGCAACAGTATCGGTGTCAAAACCGGCATACCTCGGGGTAGGGGGCCCGAGCGGTGGATCTCGGGTCGGTGGTAACAGGAACAAGGGAGACGATGTTTACCCAGGTTCGGGCTCTCTTGATGGAGGTAAAACCCTACGTCCTACTCTTGTTTATATTGATGATGGTGTATCGATGACAAGTTTGATCTACCTCAAGATCGTAAGTTGTGTTCTAACCCTAGGGCTAGTTGAATGTAATTGTGATTCGGTCCCCTATATGGGCTAAACCCTTTGGCTTATATACATGCCAGGTAGGGCATCTAGGATTACATAGTCAATATCTAGGGACGCATATGGAGGCGGCATGAGATGTCTTGGAGTATACGTCAAATATTCGGCAGATGCAGTCTTGATCATGTTCCAAGTGTGTAGCTTCCGGAGTCCACCTAAATAAGGATGAGTGCCCACTAGTCCAGCCTGAGGACTATGGGCCAACTAAGTTAACACCCCCTAGTCTAGGACATTGTCAAACAGTTTCAGGTTTCGAGCCTTGTCTGGATCATGTTCCATAAAAAGAATTGTATCATCGGCATATTGCAAAATGGAGAGGCCACCATCCACGAGGTGTGGCACTACTCCTGCAATCTAGCCATCCTGCCTAGCACGCTCAATCAGTACAACCAACATATTAGCAACAATGTTAAATAACATTGGGGACATGGGGTCACCTTGACGTAATCCTTTATTCAATTGCAAGCAATGGCCTACGTCATTATTTACATTGACGACCACACTACCTCCAGTAATGAAATTTTGGATCAACTCGCGCCATTTATCGGAGAATCCTTTCATTCTTACGGCTTCTTGTTCTAGTGATGGAGTTGGGATTCATTTGCGTGCAAAAAAGTAATGACGATGATAGTTACTAACAACCTTGATTGTTCTTCTCCCCTCGATGGTGTTGAATCCTTTTGGATAGCCATGGGCAAATGGAGGTGCACTATGTTGTTCGCATTATACAATAGTTTTCATCTATTTTTTGCCAATTAATGAAATATTTTTAGAAAGGGTAAATTCTAAACGTCAGTTGTTTAGACTTTCCCGCCGACCACCTCCTCTATCATTGGATATTTGACATGAATCCGATAGCATAGAATATCACCACGTCAGTGCACAAGCTCGTTCGGTATGAAGCCATCCGTCACGAACGCTGACCCACTCCTCTGTCTCATATTGCCTTCTATATTTCTCCACTCCTCTACCTCACCCACACGTCGGCAACCAGTGCCATCCGTCGTCGAGTGTTAAGGAATATTCACGCAACACCAAAACCGCAGAATGTTACTTCGGTGTCATCGCCGTCCGTGAAAAGGGGACCACATCCGGAGCCGCGTATTGCATCTTCAGACATGCCACCACACCTTAACACATGCATGAGGACCCGGCGTGATGCTATAGTGAGAGACATGCTCCACCCCCACCCCCCTCCCACCCACCCCCCACACCACCCCCCCCCCCCCCGCCCAAAAGGCCCCCGGCCGGATTAACCCTAGACCAGTTGACCAGGAGATCTACGCCTTTGACTTTCACCGGACGGGCTTTGACCAATGGACTTCTCCAGCCGGTTGTCATAGGTCAGGCCATGGGAACACTTAGGAACAAGGTCTGGGCCCAACCCACCATAGAATCCCCTCCACGTCGACCCGACACGGCCGTTTCCCTCCTCCAAGTGCCGGCGGCAGCGCCGTCCGTGAAGGGGGTCACATTCTAGAGCCGCGTATTGCCTCTTCAGACAAGCCACCACAACTTAAGACATGTATGAGGACCCGGTGCGATGGTGTGGTGGCATTCCTACCCCCCTAAGGCCCCGGACCGGCCTAACCATGGAGCAGCTGACCAGGAGATCTATGCCTTTGACTTTCACTGGACAGGCTTTGACCAATGGACTTCTCCACTTGGTTGTGATAGGTCAGCACATGGGAACACTTCGGAACAAGGTCCAGGCCCAACCCACCATAGGACCCCCTCCATGTCGACCCGACGCGGCCGTTTCCCCCCTCCAAGTGCTGGTGGCAGCACCGTTCGTGAAGGGGGTCACACTCCGAAGCCGCGTGCCGGGTGTTTGCACCCGCCGCCACAATTCCAGACATGTAAAAGGACCCGACGCAAGATTTGGTGGCACAGCTAGCCACCGAAGGCCCCCGACCACACTCCCAGACACTTGAAGAACAATCCGTAGCTGGGGATGTTTGCATACTCCCGCATCTTTAAAAAAATATAAGAAATAGCCACACATCTTATATCACTTGTGTCTTCACTATACAAATTTCATAAGTTGATCTCCGAGTGTTGAGGAATATTCACGCAACACCAAAATCGCACAATGTTACTTTGGTATCATCATCGTCCATGAAGGGGGGACCACACCCCGGAGCTGTGTATTGCCTCTTCAGACATGCCACCACACCTTAAGGCATGCATGAGGACTCGGCACGATGCTCTGGTGGCATTGCTACCCCTTCCCCCTCCCCAAGGCCTTCGGCCGGCCTCACCCTGGACCAGTTAACCAGGAGATCTACGCCTTTGACTTTCGCCGGAAGGGCTTTGACCAATGGACTTATCCACCCGGTTGTGATAGTTCAGCCCATGGGGCACCTTCGGAATAAGGACTGGGGTCAACCTACCATAGGATCCCCTCCGCGTCTACCCGACACAGTCGTTTCCCACCTCCAAGTGCTGGTGGCAGCGCCGTCCGTGATGGGGGGACCACACCCCGGAGCCACGTATTGCATCTTCAGACATGCCACCACACCTTAACACATGCATGAAGACCCGGCGCGATGCTCCGGTGGCATTGCTACCCCTCCCCTATAACACCCCTGCGTAATAGCCAGTGTGGTTACCTGCTAATAAGGTCAAGTCATCTCATTTGCAGTGCCTAGTCATAGTGGTTAATCAAAACAATTCAAATTCAATTCTAAAAATCAACTTAAATTCAAAAGTGCAAAATAAATTTGCTCAAACACTATTGGAAAAATGTTCACTAAATAGCAAATATTCCAGAACCACTTATAAAAATATAACCAACGATAATTGGATTAGTTAAATGACTCCAACAATATGAAACATCACCAAAACAGCATTATTTAATCCATTTAAAATCATTTCAAATTCAAATAAAGTCCTACTTTTGCCCAAGCAAGTTTTTGCTAAAAGGTAATAGAGCACTGTAATATTTGGGCCAAGTTCCACATTTTATAAAAGTGCAATAGTGGCCTAACTACTACCAAAACAGAAAAGAAATAAAAAGAAAGAAGCAGAAAAGGAAATAAAGAAAAAGGGCAGAGCAGCCGCCCTGGACTGGGCCTAAGTGCATAGTGCACGGCCCAGCCCAGCCGGCCCCTCTCTCTCTCTCTCCTCCTTCTTCTCCCTCCTCCCCGTGTCGTCCCCGCCGTGGACAAACGCGCCCGCTCCGGTCGGTGTCCGACAGCGCGACGCCGCAGGCGCCCCGAGGGGATAAGGACCAGCCCCGAGCCGCCTCCCCTGGTCCTCCTCGCTCAATCTCCACTTCTCTCCCTCGAGCACTCCCCTCCCCTTCCTCTCTGCCCGAGCGGCACCGACGCCGCGCGCCGAGCTCCGACGCGGCCACCGACGCCTGCCTGCCTCACCGACTAGACCGGTGGACTCGTCGCGGTCTCCCTCTTCTTCTGGTGGTCTCAGGCAAGGCCGGGGAGCCGCGCAGCGGCCGTTCGTCTCCATCACCATCTTCGACCGCCGCCGGCTGTCTCCGACTCCGACGACTCCCTGCAGCTCCTAAACCTATCACGGGCCACCTTGCGCCGCTCGGTGAGCACTCTCCCTCTCCCTTGGCCTCTCTGGTAGCCCGTTTGCGCGGTAGAACGGCGGCGCCGCAGGGACCCGAACGCCGCCGCCGCCATGGCCGGCCAACTCGAGCTCCCCGTGCCCCTTTGCCCGAACCAGCTACTCCTACGTGCTCCTGGAGAGCCGTAGCCCCCGCCTAGCCACCTCGCGCGCTCGAAATCACCCCGTAGCAGCTAACCCGATCAAGCCCGTAAGCCACCGCCGCGGCACTTCACCATCCGGCCACCCTCGCGCGTTCCGGCGCTGTAAATGGACGCGGGGCACCCTCCTCGTTCGAACGCGAGCCACGGCGCTCGATTTGGTGCCCCGTAGGTGATTCCCGAGGGTCTCCGGTGAGACAGCCGCCGCGGAGCGCTCGTCGGCGCATTTTCGGCGACCCTGCCGACGTGGCGCAGGTGGGACCCACCCCTGGGTCACTGACCGTGGGCCCTGGGGGCCCCAGTTGACTGGTTGACCCAGTCAACTGTGCTGACTGGGCAGCCCTGTCACTGATATACGGGCCCCGCCGTATAATTAAATTAATTAAAACCTTTTTATAAATAATAGTAAATTAGTTAGACAAATGTCTCAATGACAGATGGGGCCCACCCCCTAATTAAACCTATTAATTAGATTAACTCATTGTTAGTCTCATGTCAGGTTTGACTCTGGTCAGCCGCTGTTGACTGCTGACGTCACAGTGACATCATGCTGACGTCATATATCATTTTTTGTTAATAAAAATAATTCCAGAAAATCATTTAAACTTCAAAAATTAATAACTTTTAAACCGTGGCTCAGATCGAAAAACTTAAAACATGAAAGTTGATCAGAACGACGAGACGAATCTGATCGTGTCGTCTGTTTCGATACCGGAACCCCCTACGTAGGTGAAACCGCAACTTCGAGGCCGATTCCGGTAGATGAATAGTGCATAATCACCGGTAAATAAATTCCACCTTAATCCTATAATAACTAAAATGACCTAGATGCATCTTTAGGCAACCCTGCACTGCATCTTAGCATAGCATGCCCTGTATTGCATTGTTTGCTGTGCATTTATCTGTTTCCTCCCCCTCTTCTCTCTCGGTAGACCTCGACGTCGACGCAGCTCCCGAGGCCGACGCCGCTCAGGAGCCCGACGACGCAGTTGACGATCTTGCCCTTGCCGCCGAGCAAACAGGCAAGCACCCCCCTTTTTGAGCATTCCGATATTACCTACTCTTCTCTCTCTTATGCTTGCATTAGAAGTTGCTGCTACTACTGTTATCCTATATCTGCTGCATAGCATGTTTAAATGTAACCTGCTGTTGATACGTACCTGTTATCCTAAACTGTTTAGTATAGACTGGGTAGAGACCTATCAGAGACCCCACTTTATCCCGACTGCCCCGCTGGAATTCTCAGAAGACCCGATCAATGGGATCGAAGACCAGGCCCCGACATTGCACGTCACTTCCCCCTTAACTGCTCGACACTACTGGGTTAATATCGAGTGCCGAGGGTGATACCTCGTCAGCACTTCTGATGATAACCTTGTAGGATAGTTATTCGGTCGTGGTAAGCGAGGGTGGTTCCTCCTACACCACCCCCGATAACGACATTGTCGTGCAACTGCTCAAGTGTGGACCTCGAGGGTGATGCCTCTTTAGTTCACCTTGATATTTACGTCAGGTGGGAGTCCAACGAGGGTGATGCCTCGGATTCCTTCTTGATATGATAGCCACACGGATGCCCTTACTTTACTGTTAACACTGTTATTATGGATAAAGACGGGTCGGCCCTGAGGGGTACCCGCGCGAGCTTAATTGCGAGTGATGTGGAATCGGGAGGACCTGGATGGTGCCCGAGAGTTGAACACGAGGCGTGGCCGGGCATTCTTAGCCCTTGCCACAAGTCCTCGAGACGGGGCGACGGGATCACATCTTTCGTGAGTCTCTGCTCGTTACCGCACTACCAACACACTAACGGTTTGGATTTTTGATCCGAGGGGCCTCTGGCCTGATAGCACTAACCATCACGTGGGCATAGTATGGGCGTTCTGCGTCGTATACTTCAGCCAAAGCTTAATGGACGTCAGCGATTGAGCGGCGCGCGCCAAGTTGGACTGGTTATGCAACTGCGCTTGTATTAAGGGGTTGCTAGGTCTACTCTCGGCCGTGAACGTAACGTGCAGGAGTTCCCGGGGCGAAGGCCCAAGACCCCTGGGGGCATAGGTTAGTCCGGCGTGCTGACCTCTCTGTTAAGTATTTGCTTGGGTTGCGGCATATCGTTTGGCCGAGGCCGGGCATGACCCAGAAAAGTGTGTCTGGCCGGAGTTAATCGAGCGTGGTGGGTAAGTTGGTGCACCCCTGCAGGGAAGAACTAATCTATCGATAGCCTGTCCTACGGTAACGGACACTCGGAGTTGTATCCCGATCGGTACAACTAGAACTGGTGACTTGAGATGTAATGGATAGTATGGCTCTGGGATTGCTTTCTCGCAGGGAGTCGAGGAAGGATCTCTGGCCGAGGTTGATGACACTACTACTACTTTACATTATGTTACTCTGCACTCTTCTAATGCTGCAAGACCGATGAAGATGCTTGAAGATGCTAGTCTTCGATGGGACTAGGCTTTCCCCTCTATTCTGGCATTTCTGCAGCCCAGTCCACCTATACAGCCTCCTTTGAAAATGTTGCATATGTAGTGTAGATCCTTGCTTGCTGAGTACTGTAGGAGATATGTCCTAGAGGCAATAATAAATGTTATTGATTATCTCCCTGTTCATAATTATGTTTATGTTCCATGCTATAACTGCAATGATTCTCGAGTCTGCAAATAAAATGAGGCTTGGAGGGAAACTCATGTGCACGTGTGGGATAATAAACGATAAAATGTATTCCTAGTCAAGCCTCTATGACTGGCTCAAGTGTTGCATGATGGTTCTGTTTTCCTGATCATGGGCATGTCTATGCCAGCAACTTTGAGGGCACAATGTTAGAAGAACATTTGTGTTGAATCGACCCAAATTGATGTTATGCTATGAGATACATTCGTCACAAGTTAAATGGTTTATAACACAGAGATGGTTAACGTTTGCATGATTCCTCAGACCATAAGAGTATCAAGTTTCTTCATGCTTGACTCAAGAACTTTGGGGTTTGTTAAACATCATCCGTAAATGGGTGGCTATTACGGCGGCTTACGGGTTCATGGAAAAGCATGTCAAGTAACTTGATAGCTCGAGATTGGGATTTGCTCCTTCGACGATGGAGAGATATCTCTGGGCCCTCTCGGTGTTACGGTATCCATCATCGTCTGGCCAGACACTTTGTGATTTGATCACGGGGATGCCGGAACACGGTAACGAGAAAAGAGAACAATACTGGTAACGAGGTAACTAGCATAGTGGACAAGTTGTTGATCCACGGAAATGCCAACATGTCTCACCTCGGGTATTTGTAACATATCGCGAAGCAACAGGAATAGCACATGGCAACTGGAGGTTCACTCGAATATTCATTCGTGTGGGTATAGGGGTCAATATGGGTGTCCACGGCTCCGATGTTGATCATTGATCGGAAGGGGTTCCATGTCATGTCTATACTTCACCGAACCTATAGGGTCACACGCTTAAGGGTCATCTATCTGCTGAATACTAGACAGGGAGTCTGAGAGAAAATCACCGGAAAAGTTTCGGACACCGGAAAAGTTTCGGACAGCGGAAAAGTTCCGCAGAGAGAGGTCACCGAATGAGTACCGGTGAAACTGAAAAGTTGTTTCAGAGGATACCATAAAGTCAAATTGGTTTCGGCACATGCCCGATAATTCTTGGAGGGTGCCAGAATCATTCTGGAAACTTTTGGGAATTTTCTGGAAGAAAAACTGGAAATGTTCCGGAGCTGCCAGAACCACTTCAGATGCTTTTCGCAGATGAAAATCACTAATCTGGAATTGTTCCAGAACGCGTTGAAAATTATTTTAGTGGGTACTGGAAATGTTCTAAGCCCACATAAATATTTTCAGTTCGAACGGACGCTGAAAAATGTCATCATGAATAGTGAAAGTGCTTTTTGGGTTACTTTTTGGAAAGCCACTTGTTTGGGCTTTATCCCAAAAGATCTAGGGATGACATGGATGGATTGGGAGGCCCTCATGGGGGCCCCCCAAGGGGTGTGGCCGGCCACACTTGGGGCTCCACCATGGAGCCCCTCTTGTTCCTTGGTTTCACCTTTATGCCCTTGGTGGAAGGACTTCATTCATGTACTTTTGGGTTTTATTGTAAAACCACCCTACCCCTTGGGATTTCCTATAAATAGAGGTGGAGGGGCAGCCCTCCACACTCACTCCTTCTCACATACAAGTGCCATTGCAATGATCTGGCTTATCTCTCCCTTCCCACGAAAAGAGTTTCATAGAGCCGAAAGGCTGTCTGGGTTTCGGTGGGAACTAGTTCTGGACGGCGAAGCCCTGCCGGATAGATGACACCGTATGTGTGCAACTCTGTAGAGAGGTCGTAGTTTTGATCTTAGTGCCCGAGGGGCTGTTCGTGAGTGCCTACCGAAGGGCTGTCCAAGTGACGGTCCGAGTTCTGTGAGTCCTCCCGAAGGGCTGTCCGAGTGACCGTCCGAGTTTCAAGGGTCCTCCCGAAGGGCTGTCCGTGACACCGTCCGGGGGACTGTTTGACCGCCTCCCGGAGGGCTGTTCAAGGGGCAGATGAGGGAGTACATCCTCGCGGTTGGGTGGTTGTAAATCCTAGCTGCGGGGATCTGCACCGCCGATCGTCATCGACTCTACTTCCGCTGCGCTACGAGTCGGTAACGAAAAAGATCAAACCTTGTATGCAGTCTCCATAGTGGTCCTGGGATGGTGCATAGGTCGGAAATTTTTTTTTTCTGCTGCGTTCCCCTACAAGTACTTCGGATGAGTACTCACGTTTGCTTTACTTTCTTTTTCTCCCCATATCCATATGTCGCCGCCAGGTGACGGAGCCCCTGAGTTAGCTGCCCCTGTCGATGACTACGGCTACTACTTCTACCCTCTAGGCGAGTACTACTACGAGGAGCCGACAGACGACCAGGCTTAGGATTCGGAGGGTCCTAGGCAGGAGGCCTACGCCTTTCAATCATAGTGTTTTATTTTGCCCCGCCTTTATAAAGGCTTACCTCTATTTCTGTAATATATCTGTACCCAGATATCTGATGCTTCCGCTGACACTTGTATGCCATCGAGCTATGTATTCGAGCCCTCGAGGCCCTGGCTTGTAATATAAAGCTTGTATGAATTTATTTATGTTTTAGAGTTGTGTTGTGATATCTTCAAGTGAGTCCTTAGGCTTGATCGTGTGCATTTGTGTGTATGATTAGTGCACGATTAAGACGGGGTCGTCACAGGTTGGTATCAGAGCCGACTGCCTCTAGGTATGCCCCCTATCCAATTCCATGGCCGAAGTTGAGTCTAGTGGTCCGAAACTATTTTACTAACTTGGCTGTGTGGCTTACGGGCCCACGTCGCCAACTGGGTGGTATTAGGATCTTTTATTCCTCATCTATACTCTGGGACTCTGATCACTCTTCTATTCGGGTTTAATAAATTCACTAACGCCGACACTTAGGATCTCATAAATTCCATCCATCCGGAGAGCTGGATTCTGTGCGATTTCCCTGACATTGATTTGATTAGTCTGCTAATCATTTTCCTTTCCATTGTTTTGTTTAACCTTTCCCTTTAAGATCTGTTATATTCCTTATCGTCGTATGACAACTCTGAACTTCCTCTGTTTCAGATGGATCGTCTGTTTCCACCGCGCCCCACGACGCAACTTGTGCTTCGCACGTGGGCTCGCGATGCCCCTGGGTTTCCAGCTGTTCTGATCGCTCTCTTGACCAGGCTGGGTTACCGCTGGTACCCTGAGTACATGGTCTACGAGGTTTACCACGAGTTCAACCAGGAGCAGTACTATGCTGATGTTCGCATCTATGATCAGCAGGATAACTCGGACACTGAGTTGTACCTTTTCCACGGTATCGGCGTGATGATTGAGATGGCAGTCCATGATGCCGCCTACTCTGCTATCGCACGTCTCCGAGGAGAGCACAGCGCTAGCTTGGATGCCTCTGAGTACAGATACATTCCGTATGCCCCTGCTGGAGATGCTACTGGATACTACACAGCTATCTCTGCCCCGTACGAGCCTCGTCGCTATGATCCGCGAGTTCTGATTCAGTGTACTCAGGCTCTGGATCGCACTGTTCGGGCTCTTGCCGTCAAGTCAATCGCCACTCGAGCATGACTCTACGAGGCTATGACCCAGTTGCTACCAGCTGTTCGTGCAGGGATACATCCGGAGCATATCCTTTACCCGCGCAGGACAGAGATGCCACCAGGGATCGATTGGCCTGCTGTGGGAGGTCACACGCCTGCATGTCGACCTCTTATTTCAGCTCGAGACCGGGTTCTGCATCAGAGTGCACATGGAGCACAGGATCCCTCAGCGACGAACATCCGTCGTCCGCACTTGCAGCTACCCCGTTTCAGTGGTTTTCTCTGACGTTGATGTAGCCTTTGCTATGTTCCGTTGTGTACTTCCTTACCGCGTGCCTACGTGCCGCCTAGCATGTCTAGCTTTTAAATTTGCGCCGTTATGCTGCCCGAATGTAACCGACTCTGTATGGTTCTGTATGTCTTAATGACTAATGTTCAAAGTCTGTTGCACTACCTAAATTCCATCGCGTTACATCATGCTTGTTGCTAAACACTCGCGTTAGCTTCTGCTAAACTACCCCTGTTGAATTTAGCAGGATGGGTGATAACAATCCACCACCGCCGCCACCGCCTGATTATATGGCTGCTATGATGCAACAGTTTGAACTCAACCGACAGTTCATGACGGGGATTATGGAACAATTCCCCCGTCCCAATGCCAACCATCAGCCAGCCTCAATCACACTGTCAGAGTTTGTCCGACTCAACCCATCGATATTCTGCAACACTGTTAATCCGCTGGATGCCGAAGATTGGCTGCGTGACATCTTCTATGAGATGGAGTCAGCTGATGTTCCCCCTGTCAGCTATGTCACCTTCACGACATACTTCTTGAAGGGACCCGCAGCATAATGGTGGTCCACTCACCGACAGACCCTACCTCCGGGAACTGTTGTCACTTGGGTGGAGTTCAAGACTGCTTTTCGCGCCTGCTATATTCCTCAAGCAGTTATAGCACGCAAGAAGACCGAGTTCCGCAACCTTGTTCAAGGCAACAAGACTGCGGAGGTCTACCAGCGAGAGTTCCTTGATTTATCTCGCTATGCTGAAGAAGACATCCCCAATGATGCTCGTAGGCAGGAGAAGTTCCGTGAAGGGCTACACCATGACATTCAGCTAGCCCTGCTCATCCAAGACTTTCCTGACTTCGCCACTTTGGTCAACAAGGCTATTATGGTCGAGACTGGTCTGAAGAAACACAAGGAAGTGACCAGACGCACTCGTGAAGCGAGCTCATCTTCGGGCTCGTCTTCCCAGAAGCGGCGCATATGGATTCCACAGAGCATGTACCGTCCAGCAGCTTCAGTGTACAAGCCAGCATATGCTGCACCTCATCTGCCTCCTCCACCACCGAGGCAGCCTCTTCGTGCTCCACCACCTCGAGCTCCTGCACCACATCCTGACAGTGGACTCTGCTTCAAGTGTGGCCAGCCAGGTCACCGTGCCAGAGAATGTACTCAGAATCGGAATCAACTAGCTCTTCCTTCTACTGGCCGTGGTAATGGCCGTGGGAATTCTCAGCCTCGCTACAGCAATGTCAGGCCTTCTTATGGTCGTGGACAGAACTATCACGTCAACATGGCTGAAGCTCAAGATCAACCTGAAACCGTGATGGGTACACTTCTTGTTAATTCCGTACCTGCATCTGTTTTATTTGATTCAGGAGCATCGCATTCATTCATGTCAGAACATTTTACACTCATGCATGACGTTAAATGCGAAACGCTACACCAATCCTTAATGGTAAACACTCCCGCGGGTCAATGTCAAACCTCCCTGTTCAGTCCCGAAGTCACTGTTGATATTGAGGGGTTGAAGTTTCAGGCATTTCCCATTATCCTGAAATCTTCCAAGATTGATCTTATCTTGGGAATGGATTGGTTGAAGGCTCACTACGCCTCAATCAATTGTGCCACCAAGGTTGTACACCTCCTGCACCCATCAGATGAGATAGTGAATTATCATGCTCACCTCACTCAGAACGCCGAGGCTCAAATTTATGCCTTGAATGCGTTGAACGCTTCCCCGCTTGAAGGGTTCGAAAACGTTCCAGTTGTTTGCGAATTCCAGGATGTTTTTCCAGAAGAACTTCCAGGAATACCCCCTGCTAGAGCTGTCGAGTATGTCATCGACTTGAAGCCTGGCACCACTCCTATTGCGAAGCGCCCTTACAAGATGCCACCACATCACCTTCTTGAGCTTAAGGAAGAAATCGATAAATCACTTAAGAAGGGCTTCATCCGTCCTAGTTCCTCTACCTGGGGAGCACCGTCTCTCTTTGTCAAGAAGAAAGATGGTATGAATAGGTTGGTCCAAGATTACCGTCCTATCAACCAGGCAACCATTCAGAATAAATATCCGCTTCCCCGGATCAATGATTTATATGTTCAACTTGCCGGATCTTCGGTGTTCTCCAAACTCGACTTGAGGTTGGGTTATCACTAGATCCGTGTCCGCGAAGGGGATATTCCGAAGACCGCCTTCGTTACTCGTTATGGTTCCTACGAGTACACCGTCATGTCGTTTGGCCTAACGAATGCTCCAGCTACTTTCTCCCGTCTGATGAATTATATATTCATGGATTACCTCGACAAGTTCATCGTGGTATATCTGGATGATATTCTAGTATATTCGAAGAATAAGGAAGAACATGCCGAACATCTTTGCCTTGTTCTGGAGAGGCTTCGAGAGCACAAGTTGTATGCCAAGTACTCCAAATGTGAATTCTGGCTTTCTGAAGTGACCTACCTTGGACATGTGATTTCCAAGGACGGTATCGCCGTTAACCCGGAGCATGTTCAGGCTATTCTTGATTGGACTCCTCCGAAGAATGCCAAGCAAGTCCGAAGTTTTCTCGGTCTAGCAAGTTATTGTCGATGATTCGTCGAAACTTTTCCAAGATTGCCAAGCCCCTGACTAATCTGCTCCACAAAGGCGTTAAGTTTGAGTGGACAGACAAATGTCAGGAGAGTTTCCAGACCCTCAAGGACAAGCTTACTTCTGCTACAGTGCTAGCTCCTCCCGACTCTCGCAAGGACTTTGTCATATATTGTGACGCCTCTCGTCAGGGATTAGGCTGTGTCCTAATGCAAGAACGGAAGGTAATTGCATATGCCTCGCGACAATTGCGTCCACATGAAGAAAACTATCCAGTGCATGATCTCGAACTTGCTGCTGTGATCTATGCTTTGAAGCAGTGGTGACATTACCTTCTTGGCAACCGGTGTGAGATTTATACCGATCACCAGAGTCTAAAGTATTTATTCACTCAACCGGATCTTAATCTCCGTCAACAGCGATGGTTGGAAACAATTGCGGACTATGACTGTGGTATTTATTATACCCCTGGCAAGGCTAACGTGATGGTTGATGCCTTGAGCCGCAAGTCCTATCGCAACAACCTCATGGTTGAGCAAGCTCAACCCAAGCTGTATGAAGAATTGCGCAAGTTGAACGTCTGTATCATTCCGCAGGGTTCTCTTAATAACCTTGTGGTACAGCCAGACCTTGAGAAAGCTGTTAAAGAAGCGCAAGCCAAAGATGCTAAAATTGATCTGATGAAGAAAGAGCTTCATCTTGAGAAGTACAGGGATTTCTCGGTTGCTGAAGATGGAACCTTGTATTTCAGAGACCGCACCATGGTACCTCGATTAGAGCTTATGACTGGCAAGGTCATGAAGGAGGCTCATGATACACCGTTGTCCATCCATCCGGGTAGTACCAAGATGTATCGTGATCTTCGACAAAGGTATTGGTGGTCCAAAATGAAGCAGGACATTGCTTGATATGTTGCTGAATGTGACGTATGTCGTCGCGTGAAAGCAGAACATCAGAAGCCTGCTGGAATTCTTCAACCACTCCCTATTCCTCTATGGAAATGGGATAAAGTCCAAATGGACTTCATTACTGGTCTTCCCAAGTCTCAGAAAGTTCACGATGCTATTCTTGTCATCGTCGACCAACTCTCCAAAGTTGCACATTTTCTGCCTGCCAAGGAGACTATCACTGCTAGCCAGTTAGCAGAATTGTATATCTCCAGAATCGTTTCACTCCATGGTATTCCGAAGGAGATCAGTTCGGACCGTGGCGGTCTTTTCACGTCCAAGTTCTAGGAAAGTTTCCAAGAAGATATGGGAACTCACATCACCTGGAGTTCGGCTTATCATCCCCAATCCCAAGGCCAAGTTGAGCGAGTCAATCAAGTGCTTGAAGATATGCTTCGGGCTTGTGTTATATCATTCGGTAAGAAGTAGGAGGAATCTCTCCCGTATGCCGAATTCTCTTATAACAACAGCTATCAAGCCAGCTTGAAGATGGCTCCATTCGAAGTGCTATACGGGCGTAAGTGTCAAACCCCTCTGAATTGGTCAGAAACTGGGGAACGACCTCTAGTGGGACCGGACATTATTCAACACGCCGAAGAACAAGTCAGAATTGTCCGAGAAAATCTCAAAGCAGCTCAGGACCGCCAGAAGAGTAATTATGATCGCAAGCGATGGGGTCTGACTTATCAACCAGGTGATCAAGCTTATCTTCGTGTCACTCCTATGAAGGGCACCCGTCGATTCGGAATCAAGGGCAAGCTAGCTCCTCGCTATATTGGCCCTTTTCGCATTGTTGCCAGACGTGGACAGGTGGCATATAAATTGGAGTTGCCCCCACAATTTTCTCATATCCATGATGTCTTTCACGTGTCGCAACTTCGTAAATGCTTCAAGGAAACTCCGCACCGAGCAGTGGATCACGAGATGCTTGAATTGCAAGATGACTTATCTTATAAGGAGCATCCCATCCGCATTCTCGATGAAGCTGAACGCCGAACTCGTCAGAAGACAACCAAATTCCTGAAAGTGCAGTGGTCGAATCGCACTAAAGATGAAGCCACTTGGGAACGCGAGGATCACCTTCAGGAAGAATATCCCGACCTCTTCCCTTCTTCCTCCTGAATTCTCGGGACGAGAATTTCTTTTAGAGGAGGAGAATTTGTAACACCCCTGCGTAATAGCCACTGTGGTTACCTGCTAATAATTTCAAGTCATCTCATTTGCAGTGCCTAGTCATAGTGGTTAATCAAAACAATTCAAATTCAATTCTGAAAATCAACTTAAATTCAAAAGTGCAAAATAAATTTGCTCAAACACTATTGGAAAAATGTTCACTAAATAGCAAATATTCCAGAAGCACTTATAAAAATATAACCAATGATACTTGGATTAGTTAAATGACTCCAACAATATGAAACAACACCAAAACAGCATTATTTAATCCATTTAAAATCATATAATATTCAAATAAAGTCCTACTTTGCCCAAGCAAGTTTTTGCCGAAAGGTAATAGAGCACTGTAATATTTGGGCCAAGTTCCACATTTTATAAAAGTGCAATAGTGGCCTAACTACTACCAAAACAGAAAAGAAATAAAAAGAAAGAAGCAGAAAGGGAAATAAAGAAAAAGGGCAGAGCAGCCGCCCTGGACTGGGCCTAACTGCACAGTGCACGGCCCAGCCCAGCCGGCCCCTCTCTCTCTCTCCTCCTTCTTCTCCCTCCTCCCCGTGTCGTCCCCGCCGTGGACGAACGTGCCCGCTCCGGTCGGCGTCCGACAGCGCGACGCCGCAGGCGCCCCGAGGGGATAAGGACCAGCGCCGAGCCGCCTCCCCTGGTCCTCCTCGCTCAATCTCCACTTCTCTCCCTCGAGCACTCCCCTCCCCTTCCTCTCTGCCCGAGCAGCACCGACGCCACGCGCCGAGCTCCGACGCGGTCACCGACGCCCGCCTGCCTCACCGACTAGTCCGGTGGACTCGCCGCGGTCTCCCTCTTCTTCTGGTGGTCTCAGGCGAGGCCGGGGAGCCGCGCAGCGGCCGTTCGTCTCCATCACCATCTTCGACCGCCACCGGCTGTCTCCGACTCCCGCGACTCCCTGCAGCTCCTAAACCTATCACGGGCCACCTTGCGCCGCTCGGTGAGCACTCTCCCTCTCCCCTGGCCTCTCTGGTAGCTCGTTTGCACGATAGAACGGCGGCGCTGCAGGGACCCGAACGCCACCGCCGCCATGGCCGGCCAACTCGAGCTCCCCATGCCCCTTTGCCCGAACCAGCTACTCCTACGTGCTCCTGGAGAGCCGTAGCCCCCGCCTAGCCACCTCGCGCGCTCGAAATCACCCCGTAGCAGCGAACCCGATCAAGCCCGTAAGCCACCGCCGCGGCACTTCGCCGTCCGGCCACCCCCGCGCGTTCCGGCGCTGTAAATGGACGCGGGGCACCCTCCTCGTTCGAACGCGAGCCGCGGCGCTCGATTTGGTGCCCCGTAGGTGATTCTCGAGGGTCTCCGGCGAGACAGCCACCGCGGAGTGCTCGCCGGCGCATTTCCGGCGAGCCTGCCGATGTGGCGCAGGTGGGACCCACCCCTGGGTCACTGACCGTGGGCCCTGGGGGCCCCAGTTGACCCAGTCAACTGTGCTGACTGGGCAGCCCAGTCACTGACATACGGGCCCCACCATACAATTAAATTAATTAAAACCTTTTTATAAATAATAGTTAATTAGTTAAACTAATGTCTCACTGACAGATGGGGCCCACCCCCTAATTAACCCTGTTAATTAGATTAACTCACTGTTAGTCTCAACAGAGGCTGACATGTGGGTCCCACTGGACCCACATGTCAGGTTTGACTCTGGTCAGCCGCTGTTGACTGCTGACGTCACAGTGAAATCATGCTGACGTCATATATCATTTTCTGTTAATAAAAATAATTCCAGAAAATTATTTAAACTTCGAAAACTAATAACTTTTAAACCGTAGCTCAGATCGAAAAACATAAAACATGAAAGTTGATCAGAACGACGAGACAAATCTGATCGTGTCGTCTGTTTCGATACCGGAACCCCCTACGTAGGTGAAACAGCAACTTTGAGGACAATTTCGGTAGATGAATAGTGCATAATCACCGATAAATATATTCCACCTTAATCGTATAATAACTAAAATGACCTAGATGCATCTTTAGGCAACCCTGCAGTGCATCTTAGCATAGCATGCCCTGTATTGTATCGTTTGCTGTGCATTTATCTGTTTCCTCCCCCTCTTCTCTCTCGGTAGACCCCGATGTCGACGCAGCTCCCGAGGCCGACGCCGCTTAGGAGCCCGACGACGCAGTTGACGATCATGCCCTTGCCGCCGAGCAAACAGGCAAGCACCCCCCTTTTTTAGCATTCCGATATCGCCTACTCTTCTCTCTCTTGTGCTTGCATTAGAAGTTCCTGCTGCTACTGTTATCCTATATCTGCTGCATAGCCTGTTTAAATGTAACCTGTTGTTGATACCTACCTGTTATCCTAAACTGTTTAGTATAGACATGGTAGAGACCTATCAGAGACCCCACTTTATCCCGACTGCCCCGCTGGAATTCTCAGAAGACTCGATCAACGGGATCGAAGACCAGCCCCGACATTGCACGTCACTTCCCCCTTAACTGCTCGACACTACTGGGTTAATATTGAGTGCCGAGGGTGATACCTCGTCAGCACTTCTGATGATAACCTTGTAGGTTAGTTATTCGGTCGTGGTGAGCGAGGGTGGTTCCTCCTACACCACCCCCGATAACGACATTGTCGTGCAACTGCTCAAGTGTGGACCTCGAGGGTGATGCCTCTTTAGTTCACCTTGATGTTTACGTCAGGTGGGAGTCCAACGAGGGTGATGCCTCGGATTCCTTCTTGATATGATAGCCACACGGATGCCCTTACTTTACTGTTGACACTGTTATTATGGGTAAAGATGGGTTGGCCCTGAGGGGTACCCGCGCGAGCTTAATTGCGAGTGATGTGGAATCGGGAGGACCTGGATGGTGCCCGAGAGTTGAACACGAGGCGTAGCCGGGCATTCTTAGCCCTTGCCGCAAGTCATCGAGACGGGGCGACGGGGTCACATCTTTCATGAGTCTCTGCTCGTTACCGCACTACCAACACACTAACGGTTTGGATATTTGATCCGAGGGGCCTCTGGCCTGATAGCACTAACCATCATGTGGGCATAGTATGGGTGTTCTGCGTCGTATACTTCAGCCAAAGCTTAATGGACGTCAGCGATTGAGCGGCGCGCGCCGAGTTGGACTGGTTACGCAACTGCGCTTGTATTAAGGGGTTGCTAGGTCTGCTCTCGGCCGTGAACGTAACATGCAGGAGTTCCCGGGGCGAAGGCCCAAGACCCCTGGGGGCATAGGTTAGTCCGGCGTGCTGACCTCTCTGTTAAGTATTTGCTCGGGTTGCGGCATATCGTTTGGCCGAGGCCGGGCATGACCCAGAAAAGTGTGTCCGGCCGGAGTTAATCGAGCGTGGTGGGTAAGTTGGTGCACCCCTGCAGGGAAGAACTAATCTATCGATAGCCTATCCTACGGTAACGGACACTCGGAGTTGTATCCCGATCGGTACAACTAGAACTGGTGACTTGAGATGTAATGGATAGTATGGCTCTAGGATTGCTTTCTCGCAGGGAGTCGAGGAAGGATCTCTGGCCGAGGTTGATGACACTACTACTACTTTACATTATGTTACTCTGCACTCTTCTAATGCTGCAAGACCGATGAAGATGCTTGAAGATGCTAGTCTTCGATAGGACTAGGCTTTCCCCTCTATTCTGGCATTTCTGCAGCCCAGTCCACCTATACAGCCTCCTTTGAAAATGTTGTGTAGATCCTTGCTTGCTGAGTACTTCGGATGAGTACTCACGTTTGCTTTACTTTCTTTTTCTCCCCATATCCATATGTCGCCGCCAGGTGACGGAGCCCCTGAGTTAGCTGCCCTTGTCGACGGCTACGGCTACTACTTCTACCCTCCAGGCGAGTACTACTACGAGGAGCCGACAGACGACCAGGAGTAGGAATCTGAGGGTCCTAGGCAGGAGGCCTACGCCTTTCGATCATAGTGTTTTATTTTACCCCGCCTTCATAAAGGCTTATCTCTATTTCTATAATATATCTGTACCCAGATATCTGATGCTTCCGCTGACACTTGTATGCCATCGAGCTATGTATTTGAGCCCTCAAGGCCCTGGCTTGTAATATAAAGCTTGTATGAATTTATTTATGTTTTAGAGTTGTGTTGTGATATCTTCAGGTGAGTCCTTAGGCTTGATCATGTGCATTTGCGTGTATGATTAGTGCACGATTAAGCCGGGGTCGTCACATCCCCCTCCCCCAATGCCCCCAGCCGGCCTAACCCTGGACTAATTAACCAGGAGATCTACGCTTTTGACTGAAACGGGACGGGCTTTGACAAATGGACTTATCCACCCGATTGTGATAGGTCAGCCCATGGGTACACTTCGGAACAAGGTCTGGGCCCAACCTAGCACATGATCCCCTCTGTGTCGACCCGACGCAGCTGTTTCCCCCTGCAAGTGTCGGCGACGGCGCCGTCCGTGAAGGGGGTCACTCTCCGGTGCCGCGTGCCGTTTGTTTGCTCCTACCACCACACTTCTAGACATGTAAGAGGACCCGACGCAAGATTTGGTGGCACAGTTAGCCCTCGAAAGCCCCAGACCACACTCGCAGACACGGGAAGAACAATCCGTAGCTGGGGATGTTTGCGCATACTCCTACATCTTTAAAAAAATATAAGAAATAACCACGCATCTTATATCACATGTGTCTGCACTGTGTAAAAACTTTATGAGTTGATCACGCTCCGAGTGTTCGGGAATATTCACGCAACACCAAAACCGCAGAACATTACTTCTGTGTCATCGCCGTCTGTGAAGTGGGGAACGACACCTCGGAGTCGCGTATTGCCTCTTCAGACATACCACCACATATTAAGACATGCATGAGGACCCAGCGTGATGCTCTGGTGGCATTGCTACCCCCCCCCCCCCCCCCCCCCAGGCCACCGGCCGGCCTAACCCAGGATCAGTTGACCAGGAGATTTACGCCTTTGACTTTCGCACGAACGGGCTTTGACCAATGGACTCTTCCACACGGTTGTGATAGGTCAGCCCATGGGAACACTTCCGACCAAGGTTTGTGCCCAACCCACCACAGGATCCCCTCCATGTCGACCCGACGCGGTCGTTTCCCCCCTCCAAGTGCCGGTGGCAACACTGTCCGTGAAGGGGGTCACACTCTGGAGCCATCGTCCTTTCAAGATTGGGAAAATTTTGTTTTTGCCACTCTTAACTTTGCAAATTTTGCTTATGCCAGTCTAAAATTTGACATTTCACTTTCGCCAGTATAGCTTTTGACAATGTATCAGAATTGCCATTTTGTGGCAAAAGCAAAAAATATTAGTTTCACTTTTGTCATTATTAGCTTTTCACAATGTATCACAAGTGCCACTCTAAGTTTTTTGCATTTGCCACGGAATGTCAATTGTGATACATTGTCAAAATCTAAGAACGGCAAAAGTAAAATGTCAAATTTGAGAGTGCCATAAGTAAAATTGGCAAAATCTAGAGTGGCAGAAACAAAATTTTCCCTTCAAGATTATGATAAAAAACCACATAAAATTTGTCAAAATCGATGCAAGTATCAATTACTTGTGATTTTAATAAAGTATAAGGACCTATATGCAAAAGTACATGAGGTCACATATCTAACTTACTCAAAAACAAAAACATACCTAGTATTCATAATCTATGGAAAATTATACCCCAAATCGATATATAATTTGTGTATGTTTAAGTTTAGATAAGTCAGATTTAAATTAATCAAATATTAATTAAAAAAATAAAAATGATGTAAAAAAACTGATAATATCTATGTCTACGGCAGAGTATTGCCACGTGGCAGCTCCTGGTAAAAAAACAGATAAAACATAATGCCGACGGCCGCCGTCAGGGCCGTCGGCATAGGTTTGACGGCGTTAGGCTGCCGTCTGAGACCGAGTCTCCATGGCCACCTTTATGCCGACGGCCTCACTATACCGATGGCTGTCGTCGGCATAGGCTTTGACATGCCGACGGCCTTTATATGCCTACGGCTACCGTCGGCATAGTCCGGTATATGCCGATGGCCTTTCTACACCTAGGGCTTTTCCCAGGCCGTCGGCATAGAGACGGCCCCGACAAAAAACCGTCGGCATAGTGTAGGCTGTCAGGATAGACAGTTATTCTGGTCGTGGATGCACGAGGAAATTTACGGATTGCCGTTGGAGATGCCTTAGTCTTTACAATGTTGTTCTTCTGGCAGGGGAGGAAATTGGAGGATCTTCTTAACATGGATGACGAACCTGGCCGGTTCAAGTGCCTAAATACATGAATAACATGTGTCAAATTAAGACCCCGTCTTTCCTTTTACACTGCCAAAAAGTTAGCATATGTGATAGTGATGGTGCGTATCCCTCTGTTCTTCAGATGATACCAAGGCAGTACTACATTTGGCACCACAAGGACGCATTCAACTCCAGAGCCACACCATTGCTGCCATTGGCCAGCTGCTGCCTCTAGCCCGGTCAGAGACAAGACGCGTTCGAGTGCCAACGGTGATAACTACGTACGAATACATACTCATTACGGATCGAGCTCTGCCACTCCCTATATATACATGCCAAAGCCAGAGCTAGAAGCACAACACACGAGCTGCATCCATCCCATCACAGGGCCCTTCCCCTTTAGCAACAAGCCAGTCATCTCGCTAGCTTTGCTGCTTACTAGTCGGTGATTGATGGCGTCCAAGCAGATGCTCGTCGCCGTGTTCGCCGCGGCCGCCCTCGCCGTGGCCTTCCTCCCGGGACTAGCCGTCGCCACGGAGCACATGGTCGGCGACGACCAGGGCTGGACCCTCAACTTCAACTACACGGCCTGGGCCGAGACCAAGCAGTTTTTCGCCGGCGACAGGCTAGGTAAGCAATCACACAACCATTAATCCAACCACGCGCCGCGCATGCATCTCGCCATGCTTCACAACACGGCGCGCTCTCTGTCTTGGTTTCGTCGGAAACTAAACTGCTCGCCGCGCGCTCTCGTGTTAACTATGTTGCAGTGTTCAAGTACAACAGCGCCGCCCACAATGTGGTGGAGGTGGGCGGGCCGGACTTCCTCTCGTGCACCCAGCCGGCCAACGCCGTTGTCTGGACCACCGGCGAGGACCGGGTCACGCTCGACAAGGCTGGACGCAAGTGGTTCTTCTGCGCCGTCGGCGAGCACTGCCAGAACGGCATGAAGCTCAAGATCACCATCCTCGAGACCGCCCCTCCGACTCCCCAGCCAGCCCCGACCAACCCTGCTGGCAAGCTGCAGGCGCGCTTCGGTGAGGCAGCCGCCGCGGTCACTGCGCTCACCATGGCCGTGCTCGTGCTCTAGGCCACCACAGTCCCACCTCATCCTCTTTACATATAGCCGAGCATTTTTTTATATGAGCGATCGAGAGAGTTGTTTCGTGTGTTGTGTGTGTTGTTATTCTTGATGTTAGTACATCGTTGTGAATTTTTGTTTGTGCCCCTGGAAATTTTCTTCAATCAAAGATTTCTTTCATTTGGTTATTAATGAAGTTTTTTTTTTAGAAAAGGAGGATGCACCCCCGGCCTCTACATCAAGACGATGCATGCGGCCACTTTATTAATTATTCGCAAAAGACCTTATAAGGAAGTACATCAGTAAGCCTGAAGCCACCCTCTAGACAACACATGTCGCTACTCCTATCCCCTTGATGTAGTGGTACCGAATGTCCGAGCCTAATACCAAACAGACATCGCACCAAATCCTAACATCTCATGCCGGATGCCCCATCCCGGCCACATACCTGGACTGGGTCACACACCGGTCCGGCGCACTCACCGAGGCTGCCGCCGCCGTCTTCCACCGATCCATCTCCAGAGCGAGTACTGACGCACCGACCTTGCCAGGCCTGCCGTCGACGCCACCATGGCGCCAGACAACGCCACCATCCTGCACGTATCCATCCACACGCGCCCGTTGCCGAAACTCCACAGCGCCATGCCGCCGGGATCCGTCGTCGGCCTTGCGGTAGATAAAATACCGCTCCTCCTCGTCCCCTCCAGCCAGCTCCTGCTCCAAAACGATGCCCTCAGGAGGGAGTACGACACCGAAGGCGCCGTCATCGTCCGATCCGGTCGACCCAGATCTAGGGTTTCCCCCGGAACATCCCGATCATGTTGACGCAGTTTGCAACGACGATGCCTCAACAGGGGGCGTCGGAGACGCCGTCATCGTCCGCCATGACCGAAGTCGGCGCGATTTTCACCAGAAATAGCGCCACCACGATCTCGCCGCTGACTGGATCCGAGCACACCCTCGCCATGTAGACGTATGGTGTCATCGGGAAGCCAGTTGAGGACCTCCGGCCGCCCCACCCCGGCCCCATCACGCGCCGCCGGCCGGCCATAGCCGAACCACGACGGATCTGGCCGGGACGCCAGATCCACAGCCACCGCCGCAACCCAACACCCGGCCAGGCAAGCCAACGACTCAACCCACCGGCCATGGGGGAAACGGCCGCCGCCGCACGCCAGGGTCACCGCCCTGACCGCGCCAGCTGAAGACGAAGGCGCCGACGCGAGATCGATCCAGACGACCTGAATCCCTCGCGCGCGACCCCGGTCAGCCACGCAGAACCTCCTCGCCGCGCTGACGAGAGGTTCACCGCAGGATCCACCGCGTCGGCTTCCGCCGCCGCGCCGCAAGCGGGCCACGCCGTCCAGGGCAACGCGCCGCCGCGAGGAGAATAGTGCCCTGCCGCTGCCGTCCTCCGAGGCGGGCTTCGCCCGTCGGCCTCCTCCGGCAGCGGCCAGGCCGCGGGCTGCAGTGGCGAGGGACGGGCCGGCGGAGGCTAGGGTTCGCTCGTGTCGCCCCCCTGGAGAGCGACGCGAACGATAGAACACGTACGATATAACTATCTCCCCGGTTATTAATGAAGTTGTCAGTGCTCTTAAGATATAGCCCGCCTTCGTATGCAATTGCCTTAGGATATGAAATGCCGTACGAGAAACGTTCGAAAGAGAAGGATGTGCTATTCAGACAATGCCATATGGCATTAGTTGTTTCCTTATGGACAATCAAGACAGAGAATACTCCCCCGCAAAAAAAAAACAAGATAGAGAATACTATTTGCTCTGGTTCTCTTATTCAACTATTGTGTCTATATTGTAAAGAACACTATAATTAATATTCATAGACATTCTGTCAGATAAGTGCATACAAAATATCTTGAAGACAATCAGAATAAAATATTAAGAAACAACCATATATCTATATACTGAGGCATATTTCCACTTTTCAATTAAAATAAGCACAACTTCTCATCAAGAGTAGTTTGAGTGTCTATTTTCCACAAACCATTATGAGACAACATTTGACGAATTGGCATGAGATTGTGCTTAGAGTCGACAAAATCACCCTATCACGGGAGCATTGGAGATACATGATAGATTTCACTCAAATGTGATGGGTATATTCAATGTCCAGTGTACGCGCTCAACCATTGGAGATACATGATAGATTTCACTCTAAATATGTATGGTAGCTTAAGATGCCACTCAGAATCAAGTTTTTATTATGTGAACTCGTGTCGTTGCATTTTTTCTGACTTACGGTAATCAAGATAAAAGGCGTTGGCATGACGATTTATCACCATTTCACAAATGTTTGACTACAGGGGTGGCCTGAGATTTGTGCATGGCATGCCTCCAATGTAAGCAAGGGCTATGATGTTTTTTGGGTCCTGGTCAAGGGGCCCAGAAGCCTTTTCGTTCTATGTTGACGCCACAACTACTTTCTGATCTATTTTGCTACACCAAGAATACATCGTTTTGACGAGAATATAACTTTTAAACCGTTAAAAGCTTAGCGAGCCTAAACAAGTTCTGTGGCAAGCTATGGTAGACACACTTTTATATATGCTCACAAGGAATTGTTCTCATGTATCAACTAACGAACTTGCTATGCATACGGCGTTTTTTTATCTGATGAGTGTCCCACCAGACAGTAAAAAAAAATGTTGCATACTATGGCCCACAGATTGAATCATCTCTAATCATACGAGTGTTGGATGGAAATTAGTCGCACATATAGCATTGTTGATCAACTAAACTCGATTGCAGTGCCTCCTATAGTGTTTGCATGACATGCCTCCAATGTATGCAAGGGCTATGATATTTAGGCTGCTTCACAGAGAAATTATGCCCTAATTTGGGGTGGAGAGTGTGTAATAGGTTACAAAAATGTTTGATCTTTTTATGCGTGGCTTAGCATGCTTTTCAGTTTGCTATAATGTATGTTGACACTCTTGACCGTCTGCATTTGGAAATCTTGTGCGAAATGAAAATTAATAAATTTCCATTGTATAATATTGAAACCATACATTATATAGGCCAATAACGAGAAATAATAAGATGTAATCGCATTGGAAGTGCATATATTTGATTTGTAGGAAAAATTCATACATCAACTTCAACAGTACAATCAAGTGATACTTACATGGTTTCAGGGAATGGTTTAGTCTAAAACGCCCAGTTGGGCCTGATCCTACCATCATGGGGTATGACATCGTTATGAAAGTCACGCGCGCACCCATATATATATAACTAGCGCCAAAAAAGCGCGGCGCGACACCGCGCCCGTAAGAGAACCCGTCTGAATTTTTGTTGTTCATTTGGTTAAAGAAAAGGAATAGGAAGTGAAGCAAAGAGGTTGATTGAGTGACATTTTTTTTCGGCAAATAGTTTCGTGTAGGTCGTTGAGTAGTTTCTTTCGATTGAACATGTAGTACGTCATATTCAGCAATTAATCTATTATTACTACATTTTCCGTTCATTGGTATATGTTGAGGGGTGATATCAAAAGAAGTAAGAAATGGTTTATTTTTCGTAAACTATTAAGAGGGTTCATTCAACAGTTGACCTTGAAGATAATGTTTAAGTGATTCACACTTTGGATTACCGAGTGACAATGATACCTTGTGTGCTGCATCTTCATCTATATTTGGATGTATTCCATGGAATCTTTGGGCAAAATTGTAGTAACTCTTTGTTTCTATCTATATTATGGATCAACTTCACTATCTTATGTTTTGACCCGTTGTTCTCTTACAAAGCCATGGAAATGAACCCCATTTAGTAGGAAACATTTTTTTTCTTATAGACATTTACTTCTTACTTATAAGAGATTCCTGATCGGATAAATGAAAATTTAGGTAGTAATATTTTTCACCAATTTTGTTAGAATAGGATTATTGTCTTGTCAACTTGAAAGTAAAATATAATTAAGTAGTTTATGTTAGAAGAAGATATATAGTACATTATTTTGATCGGGCCAATTGTCTAGAAACAGAATATATACATAATCAAGTTTTGCTCTGTCTTTATCCATAGAATATGCTCACTAAGGGAGATAAATCTTGCATTGGGTAGATAAAATATTACTCTTCCTTCGAATGTACGTACGAAAGAAATGTAAAATACAAAATGATCTTTTATTGATTCTTTAGAATTTTTAATAGAGCATCCTATTAAATGGTATTAAATTCCTATCTCTATGTTGTGGTGCTGCAATTACAAAATAGCTAAAGGACAAATCAGTAGATTTTTTTTAACAAAGCAAGATGACGTACCATGAATGTTAAAAGATTTATTTGGGGAAAACAAAAATAGAAATGTTGTGGGAGGGAGCTTTCAGACAGCACACTCCAAACTGATAAATATGTCATGGTATTTGAGACCATTTCAGCAACATACTTATGTTTGTACATTTTTACGAATGGAAAAGAAAAAGAAAAAGGTAGTACTTACGGTTTTTAGTATATTGTTAAAAACATTGTAAAAAAATGGGCACGGTATCTTCCAAATGGCCATCATAAATGGCAATGGGACTAAGGTTGAGATCATTTTTGAACTTGTTCTTTATTGCATGGTTGTCTTTCATGTCGTGGACAGATCATTCGTTAGCTAAATAAAATCTGTGTGTTACTTTGTTGCTTGGCAAATCATTGTCTTCTTCTAGTATTATAAGATGATGAACTAAAACGTGCTGCACTCTTCACATGGGTGAACGAATCAGATCAGATTGTATGAATACAATTGTCTTAATAAAGAATTGTAATAGTTAAACATTGACCGATTGTAAAAAATGTAAACATATTTATTTTTTATTTACTTACCAGAGAAACGAAACACATTAGGGATCGGGAGAGAGACAGGGCAAGAGCAGGGGCGTCGAAAAGAATTGTTTTAGTAGAAGAAAGCGGTCAACGTTATCTCGTAAAGAGTGGCCTGTGAGCGAGATCAGCGGTGAGTGGTGGGATTCGGATCGAGATATTTCTGGGGTAAACCGACCTTCAGCAAGTGTAGTCACTCCACATAATTTCTTGACAGTAGGTAATATAAAAAACCTTAAAAAAAAGAAAAACAATCCTTTATCACTTTTGTTTTAAAAAATCTCAGACTTTTATTTTTATATTTTTCCCGGTTTTCCGTTCACGCGGATGCACTGTGTTGTTACTGTTTCGGTTTACATTTTAGGTACTGTTCATTTGAAGTTATGTTCTTTTTTTTCGGGGAGGGTTTAGATATATATTCCGGTTTATTCGGCAGGTATCGAAACACCGATCACGTAAATATTGTTGTATACGGAATTATTGTTCCGGGAATAGTGTTTTGGTTTATTCGGATTTCCTGTTTTGGTTTATTCGGGTTACTGTTTTCCAAAAATCAGATTTTATTTGAACTGTTAGAGGGAAGGACGATCACTATTTCGGTTTATGGTTCGGGTGGGTTAATGTTTTCGGTTTATTCCGGTATTGTTCCGTCTCACTGGTTTTACTGTTCCAGGTCGAGGGAGGAGGAGTTCTAGTTTTTTTGGTTTTTTTATATTTGTTTTGGATTACTGTTCATGTGAATGTATAGTATTTTTTTTCTGGTTTATTTGGGTGCATTGTTCTGGGTTAAAAATCGGTTACTGTTTCTGTTTTATGGTTCGTGTGGGTTAATATTTTCCGTTTGTTCAGATGTTCTTCCGTTTTACTGGTTTTACTGTTCCTGATTATTCGGAGTTGTTGTTTCGGTTTATTTGAGCTATTGGTTCGGTTAGTAGTCCTGAGTTTATTTGGATAATATTCCGATTATTGTTCGGGTATTTGTTAGTGCACTTTTAACTGTTGTCGTGTTGTAAAAATGGGCAGTAATCGGTCAAGAACTTATTTTCCCCACGGATTACTGTTCGTGCACATATATTGTTCCGGCCTACAGTTTTTGTGCTCCTGCAGTACTATTACCGGTAAGGATCAGGAAACGATTGAGGTGGTTGTGCATCGGTACGCCGGTGTTGAGAAATGATGTATAGAAAATCATAAATCCTAACCGTCTATATAAGGACGTGAGGGTGATGGAGGGGGAGAGAAATGATACGTAAGAAAGTTCCTTTTTTTTTTAAACGTGCATATTTTTTCGACGGTGAAAGCTAAAAAAACAGGGGAAAAAAATTCAGTTTCTTCCACTGTTTAGATGCAGGCACTGTTCGTAGTTGGTACTGTTCACCAGGAATACTGTTCACTGTTGGCTACTGATTTGCATCTGCTTACTGTTCACCCTCGCTTGCTGTTTTTGCGGGTGGGTACCGGCCATCTTCACTGTTCACTGATGATGACGTGAAATGAACAGTGGATGTCGAAAAAATTCAAAAAAACCAGAAAAATAGAACCCTTCCCCCTTTGGTATTAGTATATATATATATATATATATTGTTGCGGTGATGATTTTGTTGTTGCGGTGATATGGAGTTACAGGCCATTTGTGTGGAGAGAAGTAATGACGATGAGGTGCAATTGTTGCGGTGATGACTTTGTTGTTGCTGTGATGGAGTAGGAGTCATTTGCGCAGAGAAAAGTAATGACGAAGACAGTTACAAACAACCTTGATGGCTCTTCTCCCTTCGATGGTGCTGAGTCCTCTTGGATGTGTAGCCAAGGCAGGCGGTGCTGCACTGTTGTTCACATTATGCAATAGTTCTGGTCTGTTTTTTTTCACCAATTAAACAAATATTATTATCATAATTAATGGATTGAGACATTTGGTCTCAGTTGTTTTAAAGAAAAGGGAGTGGCTAGGTGTAAGTCGGCTGGAAACTTAAACCGGGTTAGTCTATTCTTTCCGGCCGCCGGATGCAAAACGAACAGCTGGATCCTCTTTTCAGCCTCTCGACGGCTTCTTCCCCAACCGCCCCGACGGATCACCGGCCGGACCTCACCAGCCACCGCTGCCTGCGGTCAGCGGCGCTCTCACGCCAGCCTCGCCGCCCCCACCCTCCCCTCAACCGCCACCCACCATCGTGCTTCCACTGCCCCCGACCATCCCTCTAGCCCCGGCGATGGCCAGTTTTTTCCGGCGAACCTGCACCACCCCGCACACACCTAAGATAGATGATAACAACGGAGATTATACTCAACAGGTAGTGCGCCTCCGGCCGATCGAGTAGGCAGCGGCGGTGTACGCCGGCACCAGGCAGGCACATCATGTACACTAGCCAGAGCACAGGTGGACAAAAGAGCCGGAAACGAAACCAGCCAGAAACCGCGTCAGACTAAACTAAGCTTCCTGAATCCTCCTGCCTTTTTACCCAAAAAGGGTTTCCACCGCTTTGTATACAAAGCAACCAACCGAGACAACCGACGATAGGTGCTGGGGCGGAAGCAGTACAGTCACGCCCAAAAGAAAAGAAAGAGAAAATACAAGAGAAACAAATGCCGACAACGGCGGATCGACAAAAAAGACGAAGAAGCCTCGTGGCCGCTGCATCCACCGGAGATCGCCCACCAAGCTCCGAGCCTCCGAAGCACCGGTACCAATCAACACCTCCAAGAAGGGACGCGACGATGACGACACTGCTGCCAAAGGTTTCCCCCGGTACGCGGTGAGGAGAGAGGAAGGGTAGCCCCGACGCCCTCCAGGAAGGTCCGGCGGCACCCACATGCGCCACCGCGACGGTGTTGGCCAAGCCAACAGGGATTTCTCCCGATCCCAACCTTCACCTCAGGCACTCCGGAGCTCGCCACCAAACCGACCACCACCCTGCGCCAACCCGGTCAAGAGGCTTCCCACGCTGTCTCACCATGGCACCGCGAAGCATGGCCTGCACAACGAAGAAGAGGAGCCGGGACTAGGGCAGCAGCACCGTCGGCACGCGGGAGGGCCCCACCTCCACCGTCGAAGACGGTAGCTGACCGGACGCAATAGCAGGAATATACCAGGCCCGTGGCCGCACAGGCCCGCCCGGGATCTCCGAGGCCCGTAAAGTTCCCGCCTTCGCACTGCAGCCGGCACGCCGTCGGCGCCGCCGGCCTGTCCAAGCCGCTCCCCTGCCTCCCCGCACAGAGAGCCGCCAAGAGGAAGCACCATCCCCACGCGCACCGTCGGCCACCACCATCAGGTCGCCGGACCGCCACCGGCCAAGCCGCACCACCGCCGCAAGCCCGTGACGGAGATGAACCATCGCAGCCGCCGGGAGCCCGAAGCCGGACCCCAGCCGCTGCCCACGCCGCCCGCGGCCCGCGCCGCCTGCCGGACGGATCTCGCCGCGGCGGCGAGGCGCGCTCCACCGCGCAACCGGCCGCGTAGAGCCACGCCCTCCAGGAGGCCGCGCGCCGCCACGCCGCGACGCCCCGCGCCCACACCCGAAGAAGAGGCCCGCGCCGCCCCATCGCGCCGGAGGAAGGACAAGCCCCGCCGCCGCCGCCGCCGGTCGGGCTTCTCCCGGCCGCGCCCCCTGGCGGCGGCGAGGGAGGAAGGAGGAGGATGGGAGGCTCGCGGTGGGGGGATCTGGGTGCCCTCCCCGGCCACCTCGCGGGTGGCGGCGCGGGAGGGTAGGGTTTCGCCTGGTCTCCTCCTCCTGCCTTTTTATCGATCGATGCATCCATTCGCTCCATTGGTCGCTCCAATGCAGAGCTCCCACGATGCCGTTTTGACTATTTCTCCCGCACGTACGTACGTGAAATCGGGCAAGATCCGTCTCTCTATATAACCATGTCCGAGTACTCGTTCTCCTCACACCCATTGCACAGTTCAGTACTGTGCGTACAACGAACCAAAGAGGTAGTTTCAGTTTGAGTTATAGTGCTCGATCTCCATGGCTTCCAAGGCGATGCTTGTCATGGCGGTGGCGGCGACGGCGATCGCCTTCCTCCCCTTGCTCGCCTCCGCCACCGTCCACGTCGTTGGCGACGGCAGCGGGTGGACGCTCGGGTTCGACTACACTGCCTGGTCCGAGAGCAACTAGTTCAGAGTCGGCGACGCACTAGGTACTCAATCAATTCCATACCTTTCCTCCTCCAGATTCATATATACTCTGTTTGCCCACGAATTTGACCTATCACTCCGTACAACTAAGCTTAGAGAATCGTTCAATTTCTTGATCATGTCATGACCAAGCCTCGCCACGCTCATGCAGTGTTCAAGTACAACAAGGCCAACCACAACGTGGTCGAGGTGAGCGGGCCGGACTTCAGGGCGTGCAACAGCGCCAAGGGCCTCGGCGCCTGGAACTCTGGCAGCGATCAGGTCCAACTCGCCAGCGCCGGGAGGAGGTGGTTCGTCTGCGCCGTGGGCAGCCACTGCGTTATGGGCATGAAGCTCAACGTCACCATCCTCGCCGCCGACACGCCTTCCCTTGCCCATGCACCGGTACCGTCCTCGTCTTCTCACAATACAATCCTCGCCGCCGACGCTCCTTGCTTGCCCCTGCGCCGGCACCGTCCTCGTGTACTCACAATATAATCCTCGCCGCCGACGCTCCTTGGCTTGCCCCTGCACCGGCACCGTCCTCGTCTGCTCAGAAGTCCAGGCGGCGCTTTGTTACCAAGTGGTGATGACCTGCCGGCGCCCCTGTACCAAGTACCGAATATGTTGTTCGTGCTTTTGCTAGTCACGTCGTGCACGGTGTGATCCGTCGCACTGTTCGGTTCGTGCAATTTTTCTCCATTCCGACATAATAATTGAACTGCTGTCCAACACAAGCAACTGATTATTTTTTAGAATAACCAGACGCAGTCGATTGGCCTTTTAGATGTTCGTTGTTTCTTTACATTCATGTGTATCACATTTTGTACCAAACTAAATTAAGTTTATACATACGCATCACAGTTTAACCAGCCTATGAACTAAACTCTCACATTAATCAATCGACGAAAGAAACGCAGTTTGGGGGGGGGGGGGGGGGGGGGGGGGGGGTTGCAAGTTGATAAAAAATAGTCTAGTGCAAAAAGTTGTCCTCCCTCTGTAAATAAATATAAGAGTCTTATAGCAGAAATATAACCGTGTGTCTACATCCAAATCACGAACCATTTTCACCATTGGGTTCCTGCGTTGAGATCTTCGAAACTAGATCATGTGTTAATAGGTTTAGACCATTTTTTTCCGAAAAAAACCTGAAATAAAAAAACTGAATCAAGAAAAGACCAGAGACCGGAAAAAAGCAAAAACAAAAAAGAGGGAAAAACAACGGAAAACCGAAAACAAGGAAGCATGGTTTTGCTTTTCACCTTTTTTTTGGAAGCACACAGGTGCTTTCACTTTCGGGAAGCACATTTGTGTTTCAGCGTAAAGTACACATGTGCTTCTCACTTTTCGGAAAAGCACATGTGTGTTTCACACGAAAACACGGTTATGTTTCACCGTAAAGATTTCAGAAAGTGCAATTGTGCTTCTCGCGGAATCGCAGTTGTGCTTTTCACTTTTCGGGAAACACAGTCGTGCTTCACCGTGAAGCACAATTGTGCTTTTTCACTTTCGACACACACAGTGCAATTCATGTAGAAGCACATCTGTGGGCGGAAGCACACCTGTGCTTCACTATGAAGCACACCTATGCTTTTCACACGGTGTGCTTCACGCGAGAAAATTAGAAAAACAAATTTTCTTTTTGAGGAAACCTAGGAAAAACCAAGTAAAAATAAAATCCCCCAAAAACCAAAAACACGTGCAACTTCAAAAAAAAATGTGCTCCCACACGCTCAACACGTGACACATGGCGGTGTTGGGACGCACCACATGGCGCGCTCCCCATGCTGGGGTTTTCGTTCGAAATCAATCGCTTATTATGGCAGGTGGACGATGGTTGCAAACCTAGGAAAAATCAATCGCTTATTATGAGTGCTAGACACTCCCGCCATGGGAAAAAGCTATGCAAAACAGGCCCACCAAACGTATCGAGCATTATTGCATTGGATAAGAATATGGTCCGGGGTGTCCTGTTTTTGCAGTCAAAGATAACAGGTATTCTTGCGTCTGGGCGTATGAATGTGTCCCTTATGCTGAGATGTGTGTGTGACGGATTCTCAGGGTGGAGGGGGCTTGTAATTGTTGCTCATTAAAGCTAAATATCTACATGGCCGCCCTCTCCTAGCTTGCGATCATAGGGAGGGCTCCTAGTTTTGGAAGTCCCTACAGTCAATCAAGCATGAGATCCGCCTTTGGACTCGCGTCCCTCTAGGCAATGGAGAAGGTCTCTCTTCTGGTTGGACCCATAGCTTGGTATGGTCCCGCACGCCGATTCCCTTGCCTTTTTGCGATTTCCTCGAACTCAACGCTTTTGGTTCCCTGAACTGCCCATAATGGGAATTGGAACATCTCGTTCTGACAAACATTTGGATCTAAGGAGACCTATTATTTTGTTATGTTACACCGGAACTTGTTGTATGGACGTCGTGATTTGCTTTATATATAAATCGTGGTGAACAAACGTTTGAAGACTCACGGTAAAAATTCCTATATCTCCGAAATCTAAACTCTAAACTAACATTTACAGAATTGCGATGTCTCTGTAAGCCTAAACTAATATTTACACGTTCCAAGACCTAGCAAATACAAAGAAGATTGATCGATTTCTATCCTCGAGGACGCCATGACTAACTGCTTGATCGGTTCATCGTTGATCTGGTGAATTCTTGTAGACTTCAGATCCTTCCGGTCATCTTGTCCGCAACCACGAGCGGGTTGTGCTTGGCGATCTGCTCCTGGCCGGCGGCCTTGTAGTCGAATCCACAGTCGTGCTTCTCCGAGTAGCGGTGCACGCTGCAGAAGGTGCCCTCGCAGCGGCATCGGAACCCCAGCAGCCCCACCTTCTTGCGGCACGCCGCGCACCGGTTCGCCGCCACCGCCGGCTGCTTCGCGGCCGTCACGGCGGTGGAGGAGGCGGCCACACCATCAGAGGACGGGACGGCGACGATCATCCTGGCCTTCTTCGCCGGAGGAGGCGCGGTCGAACCAGCAGGGTCGATGAAGACGCTCCCCGCAGCCGTGGTGTCAGCGGTGGCGGCGTGAACGTGGTCGCGGTAGCACTTGGAGCACATGTTGCCGGTGGCGGCGGCGCCGAAGAAGCCGCATCCGTTGGCGCACAAGCCGGCCGTCTCCTCCTCCCCGGTGTACTTGCGCTTCTGCGCCGTCGTCGCCGATGCGTTGTGCGCCATTGCTGCTACGCACTCCAGGAACACTCCGCGTGCGTGTATTGGGGCGACGAGATCTGCGTGCGATCGAGGGCGCGAGGCGGGGTTGGTTGCGTTTGATGGGCTGGGTTGCGCGTGGGTGTGGAACCTTATAATAAGGGCGACCGTGTGACCGACGCACGCGGTGCCCGTCATAGTCCTGGCAGGACTCGCATCTGTGCCCGAAGCGGCCAACGAACACGTACGGCTCCCGGTGTCGGCACGATAACACTAACCCGAGCGTCAGTTGAACACAACAAGGCAAGACGGGTTAGCGGCGGACGTACGTTCTACGTCGGCATAGTTTCTCTTTTTTTACACTCACTCAGTAGCGTGCGCTCTTATGCCGTTTGAGATCGAGATGCCCAAAGGATTACAAACATACTACAAGGAAGTTTCATGAGTACGTACTGTACAATAGCTCAACCTGTAAATTTTCGTTACATGATGCTACGATCAGTTGTCGCGGCGCCTATAAAAAGGAAACTAGGGCAGACACACGTACGAGTTAGGGCTATCGTTTCCTTCCTTCTTAAATTAGGGCAGACACGTACGCAAACGCAATTGGGGCTATCGTTTTCTTTCTTCTCGTGAAAGAATAAAGACGATCTTGTTTTGCCTAGTGCGACCTGCAGCCTTCCGGCACCATCCTCTGGCGGCTCCCCTTCACTGATGACTTCTCGGTCGTCGGTCATGAAGGGGTTGCTGGATCTCGCACTCGCGGACCTATGTAGCTGTAGGTTTAGGATCTTCGTAGCTTAGGATTTTTGCCGCACCACATCTTAGCTCCGACAAGGATGACAATTATTTGTCATGAGAAAACCAATTTCAAATATAGATACTCGACTAAACGCCTACCATATGGACGCCTCAAAATTAAAGGATGGAGGCAAATAGTGAATAACTGCATGCTAGAAATTGCTTTTCTATTTTTTTTCTAAAAGAGAGGAGTAGGTCCTAGTACTTGTCATGATCGGTACTAACTAACTGGTCAATATTTGTATCGTCGACTACTATGTGCTGGGAAGCTATCTACCTAGGATGATAACAATTAGTTGGTGCATTTTTAGTCATGATTGATAATAATTAGCTAGTGTTAACGTATGATGATGAGTTATATCACTATGATGATGATGATGATGATGATGATGAGACATTGTTGTATCATATACTTTCAATGTTGTATGTATATGTTGGACTGTATAAAAACTTATATAATTGTTATATAAATACAGCATAAATACGCAAAAAAACACACAGCGGTAGTACAACGCTATTACACTAGTAGAAAAACGACTTTACGTGAGCCCCATTAGTCCCGGTTTGGAAACGGACCGGTTCTAATGTGACCATTAGTCCCGGTTCCAACGGCTAGGGGGGCGGGCATCATTAGTCCCGATTCGTGTTGAACCTCTAGTACCAGTTCGTGACACGAACCGGGACTAAAGGGGTGGTGGCAGGCTGGTGTCAGGCTGGGGACCCACGAGCACATTTAGTACCGGTTCGTGTCACGAACCGGTACTAGAGGTGCACCTTTAATCCCGGTTCGTATAACCAACCGGGACTAAAGATATCACTATATATAGTGCTTCGTCCAGCCCGAGCCGAAGCTCTCTGTTTTTCCCCTCCTCTCTGTTTTCTTCCCCTCATGCTCGAGCTCACCTCCATTTTTGCCAAAATTTGTCAAGATTTGAAGGCACTCCATCCATCCAAGTGTTCACAAAGTTTAGCAACTTTGTCCTTTCATCTCCCATTGCTAGATTAGCTCTTGCAATGCTCTATAAGTATAGTGATTTGTGGGTTTTAGTTTGGGAGTAATTATATGTGGTAGTTTATTTGATTTATATGCAATTTGAGCTAAAATTAACTTCTTAGTTTGCATATGTAGGTGTGGTTTATTTAGTGTCTTCCCGTCCCTGTCCTAACCACCATCGATCGCCCGCACCGTCCCGTCGCCGGCACCACCTTGGTGAGCCTCCTGTTCTTATCCTTTTTATATTAAAAAATCATGTTTGTGTGATTTAGATAGTTACTTGTATAATTTTCTTACCCGTACGTTGTTTGTTATACATAGTGGCATGGTTTTGATATCCGTCCCCGTCGGCCCTCGTCCGGTTTATGATTCGGATGTGGTATATTCTCTTTTACACCTATTTGTTGCATTTCGTGTTTATGACAAATTATGCCCATCAAGTTGACATAGATATTTTTATCTAGGAGGTATGTGAACCGGAAATTGCAACCGACCCTCTTGTCGAGAAGTTAAATTTAGTTGAAAAAGAAAACGAGTATTTGAAAAAAAAAATGAAAAGAATTGAAGAAGAGAAGATGAAACTGGAATTGTATGTTGCCGATGTCGTCGATGATCACAAGATCAAGATGGATGCAATGCGCTTGAAGATTAGAAAGATTAGAAAATATACCATTGATAGTGAGGCTTGGTATCATTATGCTGTTGGATCAATTGTTACCTTAGTTGCGATCTTGATCGCATTTGTTGTTGCATTTAAATGCTTTAGGTAGAGAGTGTGTATGTTGTTTTATGAGAATAAGTGTGTATGAAATTGTATTAATTTGGTCTTTTCGGTGTTGTGTAATGAAGATGATCCGGCAATGGATGTACGATGGCCGATGCTTTCCCCAGTTCATTAATGGCGTGCATACTTTTCTGCTTGCGGTTGAGGCAAACAAGCGGGCAGATGGTTTTATGTGTTGTCCATGTGTTGTTTGTAAGAATGATCACAATTACTCTAACTCAAGAACCATTCACGTCCACCTATTTGAGTCCGGTTTCATGTCCGGCTATAACTGTTGGACCAAGCACAGAGAAAGAGGGGGTCCTAATGGAAGAGAATGAAGAAGAAGAGGATGACGACGGCTATCCTGGCCATGAGTTCCCTGAATACGATGGTACAATAATGGGGGAAGAAGCTGAGCCGGCAATGCGGGAAGAAGCTGAAGAAGAGGCATCAGATGAGCCCGCTGATGATCTTGGTCGGGCCATTGCCGATGCAAAGAGAAACTGCACAAGTGAAAAGGAGAAGCTGAAGTTGCAGCGCATGTTAGAGGATCACAAGAAATTGTTGTACCCAAATTGCGAAGATGACAAGAAAAAATTGGGCACCACACTGGAATTGCTGCAATGGAAGGCAGAGAATGGTGTATCTGACAAGGTATTTGAAAAGTTGCTGATAATGTTAAAGAAGATGCTTCCAAAGGACAATGAATTGCCCGACAGTACGTACGAAGCAAAGAAGGATGTCTGCCCTCTAGGATTAGAGGTGCAGAAGATACATGCATGCCCTAATGACTGCATCCTCTACTGCGATGAGTACGAGGATTTGAATGCATGCCCGGTATGCGGTGCATTGCGCTATAAGATCAGCCGCGATGACCCTGATGATGTTGAGGGCGAGTGCCCCAAGAAGAAGATTCCTGCCAAGGTGATGTGGTATGCTCCTATAATACCACGGTTGAAACGTTTGTTCCAAAACAAAGAGCATGCCAAGTTGATGCGATGGCACAAAGAAGACCGTAAGAAAGACGGGAAGTTGAGAGTACCCGCTGACGGGTCGCAGTGGAGAAAAATCGAGAGAAAGTGGGAGGACTTTGCAGATGACGCAAGGAACGTATGGTTTGGTTTAAGTGCAGATGGCATTAATCCTTTTGGGGAACAGAGCAGCAATCATAGCATCTGGCCTGTGATTCTATGTATCTATAACCTTCCTCCTTGGTTGTGCATGAAGCGAAAGTTCATTATGATGCCAGTGCTCATCCAAGGCCCTAAATAACCCGGCAACAACATTGATGTGTACCTAAGGCTATTAGTTGAAGAACTCTTATAGCTGTGGAATGAAAAAGGTGTACGTGCGTGGGATGAGCACAAACATGAGGAATTTGACCTACATGCGTTGCTGTTTGTAACCATCAATGATTGGCCTGCTCTCAGTAACCTTTCAGGACAGACAAACAAGGGATACCACGCATGCACTCACTGTTTAGATGATATCGACAGTATATATTTGGATAAATGTAAGAAGAATGTGTACGTGGGACATCGTTGATTTCTTCCGAGCAGGCATCCCGTAAGAAAAAAGGCAAGCATTTCAAAGGTGAGGCAGATCACCGGAAGAAGCCTCGCCACCGTACTGGTGATGATATACTTGATATGGTCAAGGATTTAAAAGTAATCTTTGGAAAGGGTCCTGGCGGACAATCTGTTCCGAATGACGCTGACGGACGCGCACCCATGTGGAAGAAGAAATCTATATTTTGGGACCTACCCTATTGGAAAGACCTAGATGTCCGCTCTGCAATCGACGTGATACACGTGATGAAGAATCTTTGGGTGAACCTGCTAGGCTTCTTGGGCGTGTATGGGAAGACAAAAGATACACCGGAGGCACGGGAGGACCAGCAACGTATGCACGGAAAAGACGGCATGCATCCAAAGCAGTATCAGGGTCATGCCAGCTACGCTCTTACCAAAGAAGAGAAGGAAATCTTCTTTGAATGTCTGCTCAGTATGAAGGTCCCGTCTGGATTCTCGTCGAATATAAAGGGAATAATAAATATGGCAGAGAAAAAGTTTCAGAACCTAAAGTCTCATGACTGCCACGTGATTATGACGCAACTGCTTCCGGTTGCATTGAGGGGGCTTCTACCGGAACACATTCGATTAGCCATTGTGAAGCTATGTGCATTCCTCAATGCAATCTCTCAGAAGGTAATCGATCCAGAAATTATACCAAGGTTAGAGAATGATTTGGTGCAATGTCTTGTCAGTTTCAAGTTGGTGTTCCCACCATCCTTCTTCAATATCATGACGCATGTCCTAGTTCACCTAGTCGAAGAGATTGCCATTCTGGGTCCTGTATTTCTACACAATATGTTCCCCTTTGAGAGGTTCATGGGAGTCTGATACGTCTCCAACGTATCTATAATTTTTTATTGTTCCATGCTGTTATATTATCATTCTTGGATATTTTACAATCATTTTATAGCAACTTTATACCATTTTTTGGGATTAACCTATTGACATAGTGCCTAGTGCCAGTTATTGTTTTTTTGCTTGTTTTTTTTACTTCATAGAAAATCAATACCAAACGGAGTCCAAACGCAGCTAAACTTTTTGGTGATTTTTTCTGGACGAGAAGACACATGATGGGCCAAGAAAGTACCTGAGGGGGGCTCCGAGGGGAGCACAACCCACCAAGGCGCGCCTGGGGGGCCAGGCGCGCCCAGGTGGGTTGTGCCCACCTCGGCCGCCTCCCGCACCGTCTCTTTGCTCTATAAATACCCTGGACGTCCAAAAACCCTAGGGGAGTCGACGAAAAACAATTCCGGCCGCCGCAAGTTCCAGAAACCACAGATCCAATCTAGACACCATCACGGAGGGGTTCATCATCCTCATTGGTGCCTCTCCAATGATGCGTGAGTAGTTCATTATAGACCTTCGGGTCCGTAGTTAGTAGCTAGATGGCTTCCTCTCTCTCTTTTGATTCTCAATACAATGGTCTCTTGGAGATCTATTTGATGTAACTCTTTTTGCGGTGTGTTTGTTCGGATCCGATGAACTTTGAGTTTATGATCAGATCTATCTTTTCATCCATGAAAGTTATTTGAGTCTTTTGATCTCTTATATGCATGACTACTTATAGCCTCGTATTTCTTCTTCGAATCTTTGGTTTAGTTAGACCAACTAGATCGATTTTTCTTGCCATGGTAAGAGGTGCTTTGTGATGGGTTCGATCTTACGGTGCTCAATCCCAGTGACAGAAGGGGAAATGACACGTATGTATCGTTACCATTAAGGATTACAAGATGGGGTCTAATTCCTACATGAATAGATCTTGTCTACATCATGTCATCGTTCTTATTGCATTACTCCATTTCTCCATGAACTTAATACACTAGATGCATGCTGGATAGTGGTCGATGTGTGGAGTAATAGTAGTAGATGCAGGCAGGAGTCGGTCTACTAATCTTGGATGTGATGCCTATATAATGATCATTGCCTGGATATCGTCATGATTATTTGAAGTTCCATAAATTGCCCAACAGTAATTTGTTTACCCACCGTATGCTATTTTTCTCGAGAGAAGCCACTAGTGAAATCTACAGCCCCCGGGTCTATTTTCCCATCATATACTTTCAGATCTATATTGCTATTTGCCTTTTTTTATTTATTTTCATCTTTTATTTTCAGATCTATATTATCAAAAACCCAAAAATACCTCGCTGAATTTTATTTGCTTTTATTTGCATCTATCTATCTATTACAACTTTCTCACGTCCGTTTGCCAATTTCTGGCGCCGCTACCCGAAAGGGATTGACAACCCCTTTTACACGTCAGGTTGCAAGTATTTGTTCTTTGTGTGCAGGTGCCGTTCACGTAGTGTTGCGTGGTTCTCCTACTGGTTCGATAACCTTGGTCTCATCACTGAGGGAAATACCTACCTTAGCTGTGCTGCATCATCCCTTCCTCTTTGGGGAAATACCAATGTAGTTCTAGCAGCAATCAAAAGGAATTTCTGGCACCGTTGCCGGGGAGACATCATCAACATCTACCAGGTTCCTAATCACTAATCTCATCTCCTTGCAATTTACATTATTTGCCATTTGCCTCTCATTTTCATCTCCCCCACTTCACCAAAAATTGCCGTTTTATTCGCCCTCTTTTTTGTTCGCCGTTTTCTCGTCAGATCTGTTTATGAGTTTGATCTTTCTTGTCCACCTTGACACTATGTCTAGCACGACCCCTCCTCTATCTCCAGATTTTGAAGTTCTATACTTCAAGCAGAGACAAGGAGAAAATTTGAAAGAGGTTTGGTATAGACTAATGGAATCTTATCGTATTAGTAATCTTAAAGGAGACGCAAGGGTTTTGCTTCGAAACTTTTATATAGGATTAGCCTTGCATCATAGACAACTTTTGGATTTTGCTGCTAAAGGAAATTTTATTGAACTTGATGCTAATACTGCTTATGAGATCTTAGAGGGGATTTTGGGAATTCCACCAACCAAAAAGGGGATTAGCTTTACTCAAGAAGGAGTTCAAATTTTAGACAAGTTGAGTGATTTGCATAAACATATGGTCGAGTTGCAAAAATATAATGAACCCCTCAAGCATATTAGTGGAAACCTCAATCGCATGAATATTTTGATTACCCTTTGCAATAAGCGGTTGGATATTTTAGATCTCAAGATGGTTTCTTTTCCTGAGAATTTAGGGAAGCGCAAAGAGCCCCCCGGGTTTGAGAAAGCTCTTACAGAAGTTGCCAAAACTACGAATGACAACACTTAGATCTATGCATTATGCCTAGCTAGGGGCATAAAACGATAGCGCTTGTTGGGAGGCAACCCAATGAATAAAAAAATTGTCTTTTTCTTTCTGTTTTTGTGTGTTTGCACAATTATGCTATTGTTATGATTGTTTTTTTTATATTTTAATTAGTGTTTGTGCCAAGCAAAGCCTTTGGGATAGCTTTGGCGATAGTTGATTTGATCTTGTTGGAAAACAGAAACTTATGCATCCAGTAAAATAATTTTATATATTCACAGAAGCGACAAAAAATTCTGAATTTTTTACACAAGATTGATATACAAATTTCCTACGTTGTCCTAATTTTTTAGAATTTTTGGAGTTACATAAGAATGATAACAATTCGTATCTTTTCAGACTGTTTTGTTTTTGACAGATTCTGTTTTCTTTGCATTGTGTGCTTATTTTGATGAACCTATGGTTTGTATTGGAGGTTATAAGCCATGGTAAAATTATAATACAGTAGATATAATGCAATAACAAAATTTGAATGGGTTTTCTACAGTATTTAAAGTAAATATTAGTTTTCTTATACTAACGGATCTCACGGAGGTTTTGTTGAGTTTTGTGTGATTGAAGTTTTCAAGTTTTGGGTGAGATCACGATGGATGAAGGAATAAGGAGTAAGAAGAGCCTAAGCTTGGGGATGACCCATGGCACTCCAAGTTATTATCCAAAAGAGGAACAAGCAACTAAGCTTGGGGATGCCCCGAGTGGCATCCGCTCTTTCTTCTAACGACCATCGGTATTTTACTTGGAGCTATATTTTTATTCGTCACATATCATGAGTTTTGCTTGGAGCGTCTTGTATGATATGAGTCTTTGCTTGTTTTGCTCTTCTTTTTAAGTCAAGTATCCTTGCTGGACACACCTATTTGAGAGAGCCAAAATTATGCCATGATTTCTTAGAATTGCTCTCTATGCTTCACTTAAATCTTTATGAGCTTTGGAATTGCTCTAGTGCTTCACTTATATCTTTTTTGAGCATGGTGTGCTTTAGTATTTTTGAAGAAATGCTCTCATGCTTCACTTAGATTTATTTTAGAGTTAGTAAAATTTTTAAGAAACTCTCTCATGCTTCACTTAAATTATTTTGAGAGAAGAAAATTTTTATGCTCATGTTCTTCACTTAAATTTGTTTGAGCTATCAAAAGTAACATATAAAATTAGTCCCAAAGTGATAGATATCCAAGAGGGACATAATAAAAACTTTCATGAAGATCATTGGACAAAATAAAATTGATTCCTTGTAATAGTTTTGTGATATGATGATATAATATGTGAGTCATGTTAATGAGTAATTATGACTTAGTAAGAATATTGATGTTAAGGTTTGTGATTCCCTATGCAAGCACGAAAGTCAATAGTTATGCAATGAAATTATATCCTACTTGTGGTGCATTATTCGGTGTTAGTTATGCTTAATGCTCGCTTCTGAGATTTTTCGTTTCTTGGTTGGATGCTTCTCAATCTTTTGCTAGCTTTCATTTGCACTAAGTATGATCACTACTTGTGCATCCAAAATTCTTAAACCCAGTTTTGCCATATGAGTCAACTATACCTACCTATATGCGGTATTCTTTTGCCATTCTAAGCAAATTTGTATGTGTCATCTCTAATTTTCAAAATAAATTTCTCTTTTGTGTGCTCGTACCGCTTATGAAGCAGCAGCGGGTGGCCAATATTTTCCATGCTAGATGTGTTATTCTCAAGATGAGTGTTTATTCACTTGCCATTGCACGAGAGTACGGCAAAGGTATTAGGGATGCCCAGTCCCGAAATGAAAAATGAATTTACTTTATGTTGTCAAATAATAAATTCCTTGGAAAGTGTTCATATGGATGGCACCCGTGGATTCGGTTAGCCGTGGAATGTGAAAGTATGGTGGAAAAAGGAATAAACTTTATTTTCTGTTTGGGAACCGCCTATGATATATCTAGCATGGAAAGTGTTGGGAATTACTCGGTCGTTTTCGTTGACAGGAAAAGCATGCCACCCAAAATGTTTTTATCTCTATCTTTTTCGCTTTGAGCTCTGACACCTCTACAAATCCCTACTTCACTCTGCGAAGGGCCTTTCTATTTACTTTATGCAATTTTTATTTTGAGTCTCCATCTTTTCTTATAAAGCACCAACTAAGGGGCACTATGATCGTACTTGAGCATTGGGTGTAGCTAATATGCGAGTGTGTTTCATGAATAGATCAATGATTGAGCATAATGGGCTAGGGATAACTTGCTTTAGTATTGGTATTTTAAAGGACATGGTTGTTTGTTGATATGCTTGAGTATTGAAATCTTCATGTCAAAACTAGACTATTGCTTTAAATCATATAAAAGTCCAAATGTCCATGCTATAAAGAAAAGAATATGTGATGAACATGTTAGGCAGCATTCCACATCAAAAATTATGTTTTTTATCATTTACCTACTCGAGGACGAGCAGGAATTAAGCTTGGGGATGCTGATACGTCTCCAACGTATCTATAATTTTTTATTGTTCCATGCTGTTATATTATCATTCTTGGATGTTTTACAATCATTTTATAGCAACTTTATATCATTTTTTTGGGACTAACCTACATAGTGCCCACTGCCAGTTGCTGTTTTTTGCTTATTTTTTTACTTCGCAGAAAATCAATACCAGACGGAGTCCAAACGCAGCGAAACTTTTTGGTGATTTTTTCTGGACCAGAAGACACACGATGGGCCAAGAAAGTACCTGAGGGGGGCTCCGAGGGGAGCACAACCCACCAAGGCGCGCCTGGGGGGCCAGGCGCGCCCAGGTGGGTTGTGCCCACCTCGGCCGCCTCCCGCACCGTCTCTTTGCTCTATAAATACCCTGGACGTCCAAAAACCCTAGGGGAGTCGACGAAAAACAATTCCGGCCGCCGCAAGTTCCAGAAACCACAGATCCAATCTAGACACCATCACGGAGGGGTTCATCATCCTCATTGGTGCCTCTCCAATGATGCGTGAGTAGTTCATTATAGACCTTCGGGTCCGTAGTTAGTAGCTAGATGGCTTCCTCTCTCTCTTTTGATTCTCAATACAATGGTCTCTTGGAGATCTATTTGATGTAACTCTTTTTGCGGTGTGTTTGTTCGGATCCGATGAACTTTGAGTTTATGATCAGATCTATCTTTTCATCCATGAAAGTTATTTGAGTCTTTTGATCTCTTATATGCATGACTACTTATAGCCTCGTATTTCTTCTTCGAATCTTTGGTTTAGTTAGACCAACTAGATCGATTTTTCTTGCCATGGTAAGAGGTGCTTTGTGATGGGTTCGATCTTACGGTGCTCAATCCCAGTGACAGAAGGGGAAATGACACGTATGTATCGTTACCATTAAGGATTACAAGATGGGGTCTAATTCCTACATGAATAGATCTTGTCTACATCATGTCATCGTTCTTATTGCATTACTCCATTTCTCCATGAACTTAATACACTAGATGCATGCTGGATAGTGGTCGATGTGTGGAGTAATAGTAGTAGATGCAGGCAGGAGTCGGTCTACTAATCTTGGATGTGATGCCTATATAATGATCATTGCCTGGATATCGTCATGATTATTTGAAGTTCCATAAATTGCCCAACAGTAATTTGTTTACCCACCGTATGCAATTTTTCTCGAGAGAAGCCACTAGTGAAATCTACGGCCCCCGGGTCTATTTTCCCATCATATACTTTCAGATCTATATTGCTATTTGCTTTTTTTTATTTATTTGCATCTTTTATTTTCATATCTATATTATCAAAAACCCAAATATACCTCGCTGAATTTTATTTGCTTTTATTTGCATCTATCAATCTATTACAACTTTCTCACGTTCGTTTGCCAATTTCTGGCGCCTCTACCCGAAAGGGATTGACGACCCCTTTTACACGTCGGGTTGCAAGTATTTGTTCTTTGTGTGCAGGTGCCGTTCACGTAGTGTTGCGTGGTTCTGCTACTAGTTCAATAACCTTGGTCTCATCACTGAGGGAAATACCTACCGTAGTTGTGTTGCATTGATACGTCTCCAACGTATCTATAATTTTTGATTGTTCCATGCTATTATATTATCTGTTTTGGATGTTTTATATGCATTGTTATGCTATTTTATATTATTTTTGGGACTAACCTATTAACCTAGAGCCCAGTGCCAGTTTCTGTTTTTTCCTTGTTTTTGAGTTTCGCGGAAAAGGAATACCAAATGGAGTCCAAACGGAATAAAACCTTCGCGATGATTTTTCTTGGACCAGAAGACACCCCGCAGACTTGGAGTTCAAGTCAGAAGAGCCACGAGGCAGCGACAAGGGGGGAGGGTGCGCCCAGGGGGGTCGGGCGCGCCCCTGCCTTGTGGGCCCCACGTGACTCCACCGACCTACTTCTTCGTCCTATATATTCACATATATTCCCAAACCCTCAGAAGCATCCACGAAAACACTTTTCCACCGCCGCAACCTTCTGTACCCATGAGATCCCATCTAGGGACCTTTTCCGGCACCCTGCCGGAGGGGGATTCGATCACGGAGGGCTTCTACATCAACTCTATTGTCCTTCCGATGAAGCGTGAGTAGTTTACCTCAGACCTACGGGTCCATAGCTAGTAGCTAGATGGCTTCTTCTCTCTCTTTGATTCTCGATACCACGTTCTCCTCGTTGTTCTTGGAGATCTATCCGATGTAATCTTCTTTTGCGGTGTGTTTGTCGAGATCCGATGAATTGTGGATTTATGATCAGCTTATCTATGAATATTATTTGAATCTTCTCTGAATTCTTATATGCACGATTTGATATCTTTGTAATTCTCTTCGAACTATCAGTTTGGTTTGGCCAACTAGATTGGTTTTTCTTGCAATGGGAGAAGTGCTTAGCTTTGGGTTCAATCTTGCGGTGTCCTTTCCCAGTGACAGTAGGGGCAGCAAGGCACGTATTGTATTGTTGCCATCGAGGATAAAAAGATGGGGTTTACATCATATTGCTTGAGTTTATTCCGCTACATCATGTCATCTTACTTAATGCGTTACTCTGTTCTTCATGAACTTAATACTCTAGATGCAGGCAGGAGTCGGTCGATGTGTGGAGTAATAGTAGTAGATGCAGAATCATTTCGGTCTACTTGACACGGACGTGATGCCTATATTTCATAATCGTTGCCTTAGATATTGTCATAACTTTGCCCTTTTCTATCAATTGCTCGACAGTAATTTGTTCACCCACCATATTATTTTCTATCTTGAGAGAAGCCTCTAGTGAAACCTATGGCCCCCGGGTCTATTTTCCATCATATAAGTTTCCGATCTACTATTTTGCAATCTTTTACTTTTTGATCTATAAACCAAAAAACCCAAAAATATTTACTTTATCTTTTGTTCGGTTTTATCTATCTCTATCAGATCTCACTTTTGCAAGTGACCGTGAAGGGATTTACAACCCCTTTATCGCGTTGGGTGCAAGTGTTTGATTATTTGTGCAGGTATTAGGTGATTTGTGTGTTGTCTCCTACTAGATTGATACCTTGGTTCTCTAACTGAGGGAAATACTTATCTCTACTTTGCTGCATCACCCTTTCCTCTTCAAGGGAAAAACCAACGCAAGCTCAAGAAGTAGCATGCATCATCCCTTCCTCTTTGGGGAAATACCGATGTAGTTCTAGCCGCAATCAGAGTCTTAAAGAAATATGTTCATAACCGTGCTAGGCCAGAAGGAAGCATCTCCAAGGGCCATGAAACAGAGGAGGTCATTGAGTTTTGTGTTGACTTTATTCCTGACCTTAAGCCAATTGGTGTTCCTGAATCGCGGCATGAGGGCAGACTGGGTGGAAAAGGCACGCTAGGAAGGGACCAAATAATATGTATGGACGGGCATTCTTGGGCGCAAGCACACTACACAGTTCTACAAAATTCCGCCTTGGTGGCTCCGTATATCAAGGAACACAAGAATATTCTATGCTCCAAACACCCGGAGCAGTCTGACGACTGGATTACACAGGAACAAACAGGGACTTTCACCGGTTGGTTGTAGACACGTCTCATGCATGACGACACTATTGCAGATGAGCTGTACTTGCTGCCCAAGTTACCATCTTCGAATATATTGACTTTCAAAGGGTACGAGATAAATGGGAATACATTTTACATGATCGCCCAAGATAAAAAGAGCACCAACCAAAACAATGGTGTCCGCTTTGATGCAGCAAACACCAATAGGCCAAAGGACACATATTATGGTTACATAGAGGAGATATGGGAACTTGACTATGGACGTGGTTTGAAGGTCTCTTTGTTTCGGTGCAAATGGGTCAATCTGATAGGAGGCGGGGTAAAGGAAGACCCGCAGTACGGAATGACAACAGTGGATCTCAACAATCTTGGGTACGCGGTCGAACCATTCGTCCTAGCCAATGATGTGGCGCAGATTTTCTATGTGAAGGACATGTCTACCAAGCCGAGAAAAAGAAAAGATAAGGAAGCGAATACATCATACGATGAGCCAAAGTGTCACATAGTTCTTTCAGGGAAAAGAAACATCGTGGGAGTGGAGGACAAGACAGACATGTCAGAAGATTATGAAAAGTTTCATGAAATTGCTCCCTTCACAGTGAATATTGACCCGAGCATCCAGTTAAATGATGAAGATTGTCCATGGTTACGGCGCAAAGGGACACACACGAAGAAAAAGTTTTATACCCAAAGATCCCACTCTGGGATGTGACCGGCTTCACTGTCATCACTTTCTTCTCTAGTGAGTTTCCGGACTTATATATCTGGAAAGTCCCACTTCGGACAAACCGGAGGGAATCTTTGTAATAGTTAGGGTACTTATGTGTTTTGGAATTTGAAATGCTAAGAAATATTATGTACAAACAAATTATTTCATGCATTATGTAGGAATCTTTGTAATAGTTCTTTCATGCTATTTTTTTGAGCTAAATGACCCTGAAATTGAAAAGCACTACAAATGAATGCATGACAGGACAGTCTGTAAAGAATGCAAGAAGATCGATAGTTCTCTAACTCCAAAAATTCTGAAAAAAATACCACACTGTAGAAAATTTTGTGCGTTTAGTATGCACCATTCAAAGCCACGTCATCAATTTTCAGCCCTTTCTGACTTCATTTGCTATTTTTCATGCATTTACTGATTTTTTGAGCTAAATGACCCTGAAATTGAAAAGCACTAGAAATGAACTCTTAAAAAGTTGAAAGTTGGCATGGTATCATCATTTCACCCACATACATGTGCTAAAAATTTGAGAGGGTTACGGCAAAAACTGGATGCACTTCGTGCACAAAATGGACAATCTCTTTCGAAGTATCAGGGTTTCGGACGAAAACTCATCTGTCACAAAGGCATTTCATTTTTTATAAATTATTTCAACTCCAGACTTTTTGTGCGTTCAGTATGCACCATTCAAAGCCACATCATCAATTTTCAACCCTTTATGACTTCATTTGCTATTTTTCATGCATTTACTGATTTTTTTTGAGCTAAATGACCCTGAAATTGAAAAGCACTACAAATGAACTTTGAAAAGGTTGAAAGTTGGAATGGTATCATCAAATCACCCACATAGCATGTGCTAAAAATTTGAGAGGGTTACGGCAAAAACTAGATGCACTTCGTGTACAAAATGGACAATCTCTTTCGAAGTATCAGGGTTTCGAACAAAAACTCATCTGTTACAAAGGCATTTCATTTTTTATAACTTATTTCAACTCCAGACTTTTTGTGCGTTCAGTATGCACCATTCAAAGCCACTTCATCAATTTTGAACCCTTTCTGACTTCATTTGCTATTTTTCATGCATTTACTGATTTTTTTGAGTGAAACGACCCTGAAATTGAAAGGCACTACAAATGAACTCTGAAAAGGTTGAAAGTTGGCATGGTATCATCATTTCACCCACATAGCATGTGCTAAAAAGTTGAGAGGGTTACGGCAAAAACTGGATGCACTCTGTGTACAAAATGGACAATCTCTTTCGAAGTATCTGGGTTTCACACGAAAACTCATCTGTTACAAAGGAATTTCATTTTTTATAACTTATTTCAACTCCAGACTTTTTGTGCGTTCAGTATGCACCATTCAAAGCCACTTCATAAATTTTCAACCCTTTTGACTTCATTTGCTATTTTTCTATGCATTTACTTGATTTTTTTGAGCTAAATGACCCTGAAATTGAAAAGCACTACAATGAACTCTGAAAGGTTGAAAGCGGCATGGTATCATCATTTCACCCCACATAGCATGTGCTAAAAGTTGAGAGGGTTACGGCAAAAACTGGATGCACTTCGTGTACAAAATGGACAATCTCTTCAAGTATCAGGGTTTCGCCGAAAACTCATCTGTTACAAAGGCATTTCATTTTTTATAACTTATTTCACTCCAGACTTTTGTGCGTTCAGTATGCACCATTCAAAGCCACATCATCAATTTTCAACCCTTTCTGACTTCATTTGCTATTTTTCACGCATTTACTGATTTTTTGAGCTAAATGACCCTGAAATTGAAAAGCACTACAAATGAACTCTGAAAAGGTTGAAAGTCGGCATGGTATCATCATTTCACCCACATAGCATGTGCTAAAAAGTTGAGAGGGTTACGGTAAAAACTGGATGCACTTCGTGTACAAAATGGAGAATCTCTTTCGAAGTATCAGGGTTTCGGACAAAAACTCATCTGTTACAAAGGCATTTCATTTTTTATAACTTATTTACACTCCATACTTTTTGTGCGTTCAGTATGCACCATTCAAAGCCCTTCATCAATTTTCAACCCTTTCTGACTTCATTTGCTATTTTTCATGCATTTACTGATTTTTTTGAGCTAAATGACCCTGAAATTGAAAGCACTACAAATGAACTCTGAAAGGTTGAAAGTTGGCTTGGTATCACATTTCACCCACATAGCATGTGCTAAAAATTGAGAGGGTTACGGCAAAACTGGATGCACTTCATGTACAAAATGACAATCTCTTTCGAAGTATCAGGGTTTCGGACGAAAACTCATCTGTTACAAAGGCATTTCATTTTTTATAACTTATTTCAAATCTAGACTTTTTGTGCGTTCAGTATGCACCATTCAAAGCCACTTCATAAATTTTCAACCCTTTCTGATTTCATTTGCTATTTCTCATGCATTTACTAATTTTTTTGAGCTAAATGACCCTGAAATTGAAAAGCACTACAAATGAACTCTGAAAAGGTTGAAAGTCAGCATGGTATCATCATTTCACCCACATAGCATGTGCTTAAAAGTTGAGAGGGTTACGGCAAAAACTGGATGCACTTCGTGTACAAAATGGACAATCTCTTTCGAAGTATCAGGGTTTCGGATGAAAACTCATTTGTTACAAATGCATTTCATTTTTTATAACTTATTTCAACTCCAGGCTTTTTGTGCATTTAGTATGCACCATTCAAAGCCACGTCATCAATTTTCAACCCTTTCTGACTTCATTTGCTATTTTTCATGCTTTTACTGATTTTTTTGAGCTAAATGACCCTGAAATTGAAAAGCACTACAAATGAACTCTGAAAAGGTTGAAAGTCGGCATGGTATCATCATTTCACGCACATAGCATGTGCTAAAAAGTTGAGAGGGTTACGGCAAAAACTGGATGCACTTCATGTACAAAATGGACAATCTCTTTCGAAGTATCAGGGTTTCGGACGAAAACTCATCTGTTACAAAGGCATTTCATTTTTTATAACTTATTTCAAATCTAGACTTTTTGTGCGTTCAGTATGCACCATTCAAAGCCACGTCATCAATTTTCAACCCTTTCTGACTTCATTTGCTAATTTTCATGCATTTACTGATTTTTTTGAGCTAAATGACCCTGAAATTGAATAGCACTACAAATGAACTCTGAAAAGGTTGAAAGTTGGCATGGTATCATTATTTCACCCACATAGCATGTGCTAAAAAGTTGAGAGGGTTACGGCAAAAACTGGATGCACTTCGTGTACAAAATGGACAAAATCTTTCGAAGTATCAGGGTTTCGGACGAAAACTCATCTGTTACAAAGGCATTTCATTTTTTAAAATAACCTAAGAATTACCAAATTAAATTTAATGATACAACACACTAATATTAAACAGCAAAGAAAAGAATCACTGAAAAATCTATTTTTAAAGTAAAGTTATTCACCAACTAGTGATTCACATAAATTTCAAATAATTCAAATTTAAACTATTCAAAATTGAAAACTACTGGCACTAACAGAAAGTTTATAATTTTTTTTACCTAAAGCAAAAAGATTCACTCAGAAACACTAAATAAAGCAAAAAAACAACTCAGAAACAAAAGAAAATAAATAAAGCAGAAAACAAAAAAAACTGAAAATAAATAAATTAAAAAAGCCCGCCTACTGGGCCGCCACGGCCTGCATACGACTAGAAACCCAACCTCTAGTTGGGCCAGGATGCAGGCCTGCAAGGCCCAGTAGGCCCAACAAGGCAGCACAGGTTCAATAGGCCCACAATGGCCTGCTTAGAGAGGAGCTAGAGGGTGATGCCGCGGCGAGGCTTATAAACTGGTGCGGGCGCCTCTCGCCAAGCGAGGTGGGACTAAACTTGCCCTGCACCGTGCCTGCGCGAGCACCAGCCTTTAGTCGCGGTTGGTGGCTCCAACCGCGACTAAAGGCCCCCCTTTAGTCGCGGTTGGGGCCACCAACCGGGACTAAAGGCCTGACTTCCCGCCGCTTGGCCTGGCCAAATTTCACCCTTTAGTCCCGGTTGGTGGCTCCAACCTTGACTAAAGGTGCCTCCTATATATACAACACTTGCGATTTTTTCAGTCCATTCCCATCGACGCGCCGAACCAAACGCCGCCAGGCTGCCGTCGTCACCCATGCCTCCGCCCACGCCGACGCCGCCGCCAGGCTGCCCCCGAGCCCGCCCTCGTCGTCGCCGCCGCCGCCGCGCCTCTCCTCTCTGATCCGACGCCGCCCCCGACACCGGCACCGCCCCCGACGCGCGCCGCCCAAGCCGCTCGCGCCCGCCTGCCCCACGCCGCCGTCGATAAACTCCCCCGACGTGCCGCCCACGCCGCCCGCGCCCGCCGGCCTCGACCTCGCCCACTGTGAGCTCGCGCCGCCCCGACCCTCCGGCGATTTTTTTTCCACTAGATATGCATGTTTTAGATTATTATTAATTAGTATACAATGTATGTATATATATATGTATTAATTGTAGATGAACGGTGGAATTTGCATAGATTTTTAGTTTTTTAGTTTTTTATACTTATAGAAAAAAGTTGCATAGAAAAAAGTTGACCATGTATTAATAATATTTTAATGTTAATATATATCTTAATGTTGTATTTGAGAAAGTTTGTCATGTATTTGCAAAATCAAGTGAAAAAGAATTACAAAAATCACAATCAAGCATATAAAAAATGTTAAATTTGCATAGAATTTGTTCTCAACGTCTACGATGCCCGGCCCGCATCCTCGTCGTCAACTCATTCGCGACGACGTCCTGCTTCAGAGGCGCCATGTCCGGGACTGGGCTCCGCCGGGCTGGCACTGAGAGGTGCTACCTTCCGGGACGCGCAGCTTGATGAGGAACCGGGCTCCCGTCGTCGACCCGGAGCTTCTTTGGTAGCGGTCGCGTGGGCCACTTTCGGTGCGGAGGTAGCCGGCCCCCGCGGAGGTGGTACGTCGCCGTGTCAGGGAGGAGGACGAGCATGTCCGTCGCTACATGGTTGCGTTGGACGTCAGGTTCTCCAATACCTGGCAGGTTCTTCAGGGATCTCACCCGAGCTATGATCCTGTGATTGTTCCTTCTCTTTGGGTGTCCACCGCCCGCGCCTCAGGAACCACAAGTGAACTAGATTATTCGATAGTATTCGATCTATATTAGCTAGTGATGTATTCGAGATAATATTCGAGACGATGTATTCGAGATTATAGTATTCGATAATATTCGAGACGATGTATTCGAGATTATATTCGATGATGCATATTATCTGGATTATTCGAGATGTATATATTAGTGATATTATTCGAGATGCATATTATCTACTATGAATCAGCTTTTCCTTATTGATTGCATGCATTCTAATTTGAATACTAAATTGTTTTATCTTTCTTCTAGATTAGTTAAATAAAAGCTATGGACAATACCGGCAGAGAAGGAGAAGAGACTCTGTTCGACATCATACGCTCCCCGAGCCCAGATGAGAATGAACCTGAAGATGACGGCTCGCAATATCTGAACAATACCGGTGAGGGTATGATATTTGATGAAGACGAACGAATAGATGAGGTCCACAGCAATGATGACGAAGGAAATGTTCTTCAAATAACAAAGACCGGCGAGGTATATTTATATAAGGCATCTGGTGATCATCACATGTTTTAATTGATTTGTATATATATTAACGAATCGATCTTTCTTCTTTTAGCCCTCTGAATCGAGCAAATCTTCTACAAGCAGCAGGGCAGTACGAGACCCGGCCAAAAAGTTGTAGGATGGCGTAAAGTACAACATCGATGCCATCAAACTAAATGGCGAACCGCTTGAACCTAAGAAGAATGCGAACAAGTTCACTCGTCAATGCGGAGTTATTGTCAGGGACCAAATCCCGATCTCCGTTCAAGAATGGAAAAAGCTAGCAAAGGGAGATCCAGGAGTTACTTTTGTCTCTGGAAGAGCAAAAGATCTGCTTTGGGAATCGCTCATGTCACATTTCACCCTACCAGATCATTTGACAGATGCAGATCTGGAGAAAGTCAAGAAGAGTGCTCTTAAGAAGATGGCGATAGCATTCAACAACCACAAGAAAAATATATGGGCCGGGTACGTCAAAGCAGGAAAGCAGACTCCCGAATTCAAGGGAGCACTGGTGAAGGCAAGAGATCACTGGGACGCTTTCGTGAAGTTCAAGGAATCGGAAATAGCTTAGGAATGGTCAAGAATAAACAAGATTAATGCTACGAAAAAGAAGTGGCACCATATTCTGGGGCCAGGTGGCCCGGCCTAAGTGGGATATCGCTGAGCAAGAGATGATTGCTGCAGGGGTCACTCCAGTTACATTGAGCTGGCCCGAAAGGTGCAGGACTTGGTTTTATGCGCATGGGGGGAAGTTGGACCCAAAGACAGGGCTAGTTTTGGAGCGGGCAAGTCTTAAAGAAGCCTCCAACGGTTTACTTGTTGCAATAGAAGAGGCTCGAACGGGGGCGTTCACGCCCAACAGAGAGAACGACGAGCTTATGCGCGCCCTGAAGAATCCTGAACACCTGGGAAGAACATGAGGCAAAGGCGTTGTTCCGTGGTTTGAGGGGTTTGTGGATTGGAACGACACTTACAGAAGCCGTGCGAGAAAGAGGCAGCAGGAGGAGGAGAAGAGGAAGCTGGAGGAGGAGAAGAGGAAGGAGGAAGCAGACCGCCTTCAACTGGTAGAACCAAAGCACGCGGAGTTGGAACGCGCTTTCAGGTGGCAGTAGGAGCAAATTGACTCACTTAGCCAGGAAAGGGCGTCTCAGCGGCATCAGCAAGCAGATCCAGCATTGGATAGCATCGTCCCATCTATGCCGAGAAGCAGTGTGGGTTCCACCCCGGCCAATGATGCACTGCTGGCTAGATACCCTGTGGATGATATCAAAGATATGACTACTTGTGAGCTACACATGAAAACGAAGAACATATCCATGAAGGTGGCGGACGGCTATGCTTTAACAAATCCCCCTGAAGCAACCTTCCATTGCAATCCGATTCCAGCTGGCTATGCTCGTGTCGGGGCTTGATGAAGTGATGTCAGGATATTATGAGCTAGAGCTTGACATTCCTGGAGGTGACGAGGAGCGCACACTGGGAGAGGCCATACATCGTATCATTCTATGGAGAAAGGATTGCATCGTCCTTCCAAGGCCACCGACTCCTGCTGCAACAAGTCTGCCGCGTCAGCCGGCTCCTCCTCCAAGTCCGCCACCACGTCAGCAGACTCCTACTCCTCCAAGTCCGCCACCGCGTCAGCCGAGTCCTCCTCCTCCAAGTCGGGCACCGCGTCAGCCGACTCCTCCTCCTCCAAGTCCGGCACCGCGTCAGCCGACTCCTCCTCCTCCTCCAAGTCAGGCACCGCATCAGCCGACTCCTCCTCCTCCAAGTCCGGCACCACGTCAGTCGTCTCCGCCGCCTCAGCAACAGCGGAAGAGAGGCGCCGCAGCTATGGCGGCTAGCGGTACAACAGGCAAGAAATTCAGATATGTTCCAAGCCTCAAGCCTCTTCCAAAGTTGCCTTACGACTTGACTGGCAAGGAAAACACGGCCGTAGTGGATGCCCAAGTGAAGGCCCATTTTGCACTGAACCCCCCCCCCCCCCCCCCCCCCCCCCCCCCCCCGGCGGCCGCCGCCAAAGGAGAAAGTACCTGAGAAAGTCGTACAACAGTTTATTGATAATGCTCAACCGGCTGTGAAGAAAAGGGACTCAGACTATGAGCGCTCTATTAAGAAGTTATATCGTGCATAAAAAGAGAAGGAGTCGAGCTCAAGCTCGAGCCAAGCAGTTGGTAAAAAAGCGGGAAAATTGTTCCCCAGCTGGGAGAACAGGCAGTGCAATCAATCACCCCGCTCATTGTACAACCACATGTGAGTACCGCCGATCAGCTGGTAATAACCGACGATCATAGAAGGCAGGCTAAAGAGGCCGGTGTCACTGTTGAACAACTCCTAGGCATCGAGGAACTTCCCGGGTTTACAGAGGAGGAAATAAGATGGAAATTTGTCCCCGGGCAACCTCTGGTCAAGCCTGAGGAGATCTCGCTTCTATCAACGAGAATGCGCACATTGCATGAGTGGTACCTGAGAGAAGTAAACAACGGGCGAGAGTCCCTCATGGTGAAAGTCAAGGAAGAGCATTACTTCCATGCAAAAGATTTGTGGGTTGAGTTTCAAGAAATGTTTCAGTTATTCAATAAAGACGCACTTGACAAATCTATCGTCAGTTGCTATTGTCTGTAAGTGATTTCTTTCTGTAATTTAAGTCTCTAGCTAGTTGTGCTTGTTCATTACCTGTAATTATCCTCACTATATTCTTTTTTGTGGTATTATGCAGAATGAAGATGTATGAAATGAAAAGAGGTGGACGCTATGGCATTGGGTTCATTGACCCAAATACCATTAATCAAGAGACATGGTCAATTGAATGGCCGAGAAAATACATAGAGAGAAGTTTGCTAGAGTTTTTGAAGCGACTAAATACCCAACCAGAAATACTACTTCCTTACAACTTCGGATGAGTGACACTGTCTTGTACTACAAATTCTATTTTTGCTTACTAGATGTTAATAAGTGTAGTTGATGAGTTATGCACATGCCCGCTTAATTATACAAACGTGTGCGCATGCAGTTTCCACTGGATCCTGCTAATCATTGAAGTTGACGAGGGAAAAGTTCAAGTACTGGACTCACTACTTAAAGATGTTAATGACTACGCAATCGTGAGGGGGATGGTCGACAGGTAATTTCAATCATTATCGCACTATGTCGGCCTCTTTAGTTCATTTCCTAATATCAACTAATTAATAATTGCTTTATTCATTTTCTTTGCCGGCGGGCAGGGCTTGGCAAAAGTTCATCAAACAGGTTAAAGGCGCATGGAAAAAACAGCTGAAATGGGTGCGACCCAAGGTAATTAATTAAGTAGTACTAGCTAGCTACGTCCGTGCATCTCTTTAATTCTAGTTTCAATACCATTATCATGCTTGATTAATTATTATCTGATTGAATTCTATTCTCGTAAAGGCCATAAGGCAGGCGCCGGGGAATAATTTATGTGCATACTACGTTTGCGAGAACATTCGCATTATGACGTCCGAAAGGACCAAAGATGATAGACAACTTTTGGTACGTTTGCTAGAACACTATTCATAATGTTTACACCATTATCTAATATATATACACACAACTAATACATTCATACTGATCTCCTTCTTTAAAGATGATGGAGATGCGAGATAAGCTCCTACCAACGGATCGCGTACGAGCAATTCAAAAGGAAATAGCGGGATTTTTGCTCGACAAGGTCATACATCCCAAAGGAGAATACCATTATACCTAATGCCTCCATGTAATGATCTGCAAATTGTAGGAGAAATTGTATATACCAAATTGTATATATATATATGTGTGTGTGTGTGTGTGTATGTGAATGGTCATACGAGAAATTCGATGATATATATATGATCGGTTCTACGAGAAATTCTATTTATATATATGCAGAACGTGTACAGTTTGTAGTAGCGTAAAATATGTTTGAAATGAAAAAGAATTAAATGAAAAACATGAAATTAAAAGGAAAAATAAACAATAAACCCATAAACCCCTAAACCTTTTAGTCCCAGTTGGTGTAACCAACCGGGACTAAAGGCCCCCAGCCCCCCGGCGCGGACTCGTGCCACGTTGTGGGCCTTTGGTCCCGGGTCGTGACGAACCGGCACTAAAGGGGGGCCTTTAGTCCCCACCCTTTAGTGCCGGTTGGTGAACCGGGACTAAAGGTCCTTACGAACCAGAACTAAAGCCCGATTCTACACTAGTGATTACTAACAGATGTAATAGTAGCGCGCGGTGGCACCAGCGCTATTACTACCCTATCAGTTGTAGCATGGTCGCGCTACTACTGGACTTTTACCCCCGCACCACTACTAGGCTTCTCCCTAGTAGTGTACAAAGAAATTCATGTGGATTATGATTATAACTCTTTTGTCTTGTGTAGGATATATATAACCGTAGTTCCCTGCAAAAAAAAACATAGATACTTCAAACATGTAAGGCCGGTCAACTATGAGCATTCTTGTCTCTGTCGCTATTGGGTCAATGGAGTGCGGATGCATCCCGATCTCACTAGAAAAAAAAAACTCAAGCATACCTTACCTCCCCGCGGTCCTCTCTTTCTTTGGAACAACGCTGACGGGCAAAGGCATCGTCTGCCGCGATGGCATAGTGCCTTCTCTCTCCTTGATATTGCCCCTTTTCGGTCCTCTCACCGGAATGGCGCGATGAAGACTACAAACTAGAGGAATAGAAAAACCTTTGGCAACTTCTTCGCTTCTCCGGGATTTTTCAGATTTCGTTTAATAAACAGGAGGATGAAGCAAACTCCTAGTGGCATCCTTGTTCTACTTGGAAGATCTCATTTGTAATTTTCTTGCAGAGTTTTACACACACACCCCTCTCATAGTTTAGCTCCTCTTTGCTATTGATAATCCCCATGAAGTATTGTAGCACTTTCTCAAGTGGAGGTGGTAAATATGGAGTGTCGAAACTAAAATGAGGTAAAGGCGGGATTTGTATTCTCTCAGTTCTATCTACCAATGATACAACCCCACGTACAATGAACTTTGCTTTGCCTAGACCTTTTAGTAAAAGATAGTTTGCAAGATTTAGAGAAAGCGAGTGTGGAGTAGCGGTGGTAAGTGTTGCAAAATTATCCCTAGGCAATTGGCTATGATACTACAACGATAATAATGTGTTGTACTTTTATATGTGGGAGAGGCATATGCTAATTAACATGCAGCAAAAATCCATTAACAACATGTTCTTATGGCTGAAACACTTAGCAAGCATCCACAACAACCAAGAATTCACTAAGGTAAAACCCAGCCATAGCATTAACATATGCATAAACTACTACACTCAGGTTTTTAAATATATGGCACTCCGGCCTCCCTATGCATCGTTATCTCAACATACTACTAACCCTAAAGTGTGATCCACATATGTGCACACTCATATGATGGGCACCAAAGGACATTAGCATATCATAACATACAATTCAAACCAATCATAATAGATCACCAATCATCATCGGACAAAAGGGTATACTCAAACATAATAGAAGGGCAACAAATCATTAATAAATAATTTATCAAATCAAACACCATGTTTAAGTAGGGAATTACAGAGGTTTGTTGGAGAGTGTACCAATGTATATATTGAGGAAAAGGTGATGGGGATGGTGGTGAAGTTGATGGAGTCGATGGAGACGATGGTGGTGGTGATGACGGTTCCTGTGACGCACTCCGGCGCCACCGGAAGAGAGGGGGAAGAGAGGTCACCCTCCTTCTTTCTTGGCCTCCCCCAAAGGTGGGGGAAGGTTTCTCCTCTAGTCATCGGTTTTTATGGCCCCTAGAAGGCGAGAGCCCCCTTCGAGATTAGCTCTCTCCTTGAGTAGTATTTTTCTAGATGTTGAAATATGAGTTCTATCATCGTTTTTAATCCCCCCCCCCCCCCCCCCCCCCCGCGGAGTTCCTAATTCCAAAAAAACTAGAAAAAAACAGGACGGTGGCAAAACTTCTGAAGCAAGCCTGCGGAAAAAGGATGCTACCAAGGGACCTGCTACATGGACACGCAGGCAGGGGACGCGTGAGAGAGGCGTGTGGGGCCCCTGTGGCTCCCCTCCAGGTGGGCCCAAGACCCCCAGGCTCTCCTAGTGGTGAATCTTGCCACATATTTTTTTATTTGTTTGCGCTCTCAAAAATTCCTTTTCTGGAATGTACAAAAACACTAGGAAACAAAAACTTGCATTGGCACTGGACTAATATGTTAGTCCAATAAATATTATATAAAAATGTACCAAAATAATATATAATTGATGTGAATATAGCATAAATAGTTCAACAATTATATATATGTTGGAAACGTATCAACTATCTGAATTGATGAGTTCAACCAATTCAAGGCGAAAGGGTTAAAGATCCTTTTTTATTTTTATAACAAGCTCATTCCTACATCTCCAAATTGTTCAATACAGTGCCACAATACCTAAAATGTTTAATACTTTCTTTGTTTACAAACGTAGGCAACCATGAGCTAAACAAATCCATGCATATTATCTACCACATTTTCAGAATTACGCACACCGCAAGATACTACATATCATCCTTGTCAATGAGCACCTCAACAACATGTGATCACCAGTTTCATTATTACCACAAAGGATGCTTAATGTACTTACTTTCCGTCATGTTTTGAGTTAAGTATCCTTAGCTGGGATACTATTTCCCCATATAAACTAGAAGAAAACTTTAATCTTCACGGGCATCTTAACTTTTTACATAAATGTATGCGAAAAATGAAAAGAGTTCAAGATGGGCTTTTTATAAAAAGAACTAATTGTGGATTTACCATCAACGGCTATGGTCCATTTGATGGAGTCCCTTTCATTCGTAAGAGTGATATCCATTCATGTTGCTTGGATTCTCTCCCTTAACATCAACAAAGTAACCCCCCACCCCCCCCCCCCCCCCCACCCTCCACACACACGCACACAGAGACACACACACACACCTCCAGAACAACAATGAGTCCCACCCATTTGTGAGAAATTCAAATACATAAAAACCTTTGTTGAGAGAAATATTCTACAACCTAGGATAACGGTGATTGAGGGCTTACCCACAAAAAAAACAATGATTGAGGGCTTACTACCAATCCACCAATCCCTCCAAGACCTAATGTTTAAACATTACCAGCTTGGTTCATGCAAAATAGGTAAAGCTCCTTTTTACTTCTAGTAAACTAGAGCAAAACTGAGAACCTCCAACTTTGTGTTTGTTCAAGTTAGCAAGACATTATTATTTTTACATATTTGCTCAACGAAACAGTTTACTATAAGCCTCGTCCACTTTTAATACTTCAAGCTGATAGGACTTTATTACTTACTAGTAGAACGCCCCTGCGTTGCTACGGGCCATAATGCATTTAATGAATCAAACAAATATAAGGTCGTCTCGCATGTCGAAACTCGTTTCTTCCTCGTACGTCTGGACGTGTTCGAACATCAAATGGGCGTCCAACGGGCTTCCTAAAATCCAACCGTCTGGACATTATGGGCTTCCCAAAATTCAACCCATATGTGAGGGAGAAATGTGGTTATCCGGACTATTTGTCATGTTATCTCCAACACACAGTCTCAACACAAAAACCCGACCCCAAGACGCACCCTTCCCTTTTCCCGCAGGACTCCCCCCTTCCCGGTCGGGTACCCACCGTACCGGGACATTTCTCGTTGGAGCCCTCTCCTTTAAAATCGGATGACACCCACCTCACCTTCCTCATGGCGTCCTCTCTTCTTCACACCATACTTTCGCTCGGACCGCCAAGGAGGAGTCCCCCGCCAACGGCCCTGAAATTCACCCTGATACCCTCCCCCCATGTTCGTGCTTATCCACCACCGCCATCAAGGGGGGCGAGGTGTGCGCCCTTGTACGGCCCGCCCCCTCCCTCCCCCTCCCCAAGCAAGAATGGGCAACCCGGTTCTCCTGAGTCATTCTCACGCTGTAACATACAGTTGAATGTCATGCATTACTACAAAAAATATATGATGTCCGCTGTTGGGCATGCAACTGATAGCCACCGTGCTCGTTATTAATTTTTGAAGCAACCAACCAATGCATTTATCCTTCTATCCTAACCAAAATATTGTACTACTTGATGGAAATTGTTGCATGGCCATCTTTAATGAAATGCGATTTGCCATATTTTTTTAAGTAGGAAAATTATTCCACTCAGACAGCCGTAACTGATTAGACCATCCCCAACCTACATCTCGCTCACTCTCAACCCTCACTCTTATCACAAAATCCACTATCTCGTGTTCTAAGTGAGCCAGTGATCAACGTCGTCGTGGCAGGCGAGCAGGAAGTGACAAGGGCGGCAACAACCTTTCTATCTTAGTGCTAATTATACCCATGGTCACTTACTTAATTCAATTCCCTTCACTGGACGTCTCACACACTAATTCTACCCACAACCAGTTCTGCTCTAGCCACTCTGAGCAAAACCCCATGGCAACATGCCCCCTCAAGCAGCTCCATCGTTGATGTCTCTCTTTTCTTCATTTGGTGCATCCCGTCAGCTAGATCGCACAATGGCGAGGCAGTACTCATTGTTCCTTCATTTTTCCCTATACATGACATCCCTTTTTCTTTCATTATTTTAGTTTCACAAAACAAATAGGTTACATGTGTATATTGATTCACGCATAAGCTACTCTGATCACATGACTATAGAGATTCCAGATTTCTATCCCTGGGCGAAGTAAAATTTGATCTAGCTAAATACAACACGTGTACCACTAATACCTTAGATCTAAATGAACGACATGTCCACAACTTTCAAAAACTTACATCAGCTACTGTATGGCCATATATCATGTCCCCTCTGTTTCAAAACTAACAAGGTACATTAAGAAATAGCATATGCTCTAGTAGGTTGACAATGTCGAATAACTAAGAAAAAGTTTGTAACGGACAAGCAGTTCCATGAACAGATGTTTGTTGAATTTTGTCTCTGTGTCCCGACTTCGGTGGTAGCTTCGCACCAGCTCAGTGAAGTATGTAACCTCCCTGTAAGTATATAAATCAACCAGTTGGGATGAAGATTATAAGAGAGATAAATTACAGAAGAGAAAGTTGTTAGATTCAAAAAAATCACTTAGCATTCTTCGAATAGCCAAAATTATGTCATTTCTACCAGAAGTTGATTTTTGCCCAATATATCACAGAACAAATGTGTGCTCCCTTTATAACTCTAAAGTTATATCTACAGTACTATAATCTCAACAAATTAACTCTGGAGTTGTATCGGTAGTATGGATGTATCTAGGCAAATCTAAGACAAGTTTTTTGAGACGGAGGGAGTATTACAATCTCAACTGTTTTTTGAAAAGATACAAACAATTGCTAAACCACTAAAAGTTGTTCTTTTCGTCCCAGACATTCTCCAACCTGATAGGCCTCGGTTTCATGCATTTAGAGCCTAGGAAACATTTGCAATTGCTTTTTCAATCTTTTCTAATAATTTGAGTCTGGACAACACCTGACCTCAATAACTCAATCTTCTCTTATAATTTGAGTCTGGACAACACTAACCTCAATGACTCTACACACTACCTTGACACAGGTATGTTGTAACCCCAAGAGCAATGCATCGTTTAATGATGAAGGGCCTTCTGCATACCCCTCCTTAAGGTTCACTTTACAAATGAAGAGAACAACTTCGTATCTCTACTTCCTCGTAAATATCGCCACCACTTGCTTGAGAAAGCATGTCTTTCTCATCCCTTTAGTTGATAGGAAATCAAAATTTCAGTCATGAATGTGTAATAAGTAAGAGTAAATTACCACTCAATAGTACTCTGAATGTGTTAGGCTTAATTACCTGAGGCTCACCACTGAACACACACTGCGCTCTATACGAATACAAAAAGAGTTGGCATTTTTTTAAATCAATCGAAATTTCACCACATGCTTGGCAATACATGCTAATGAATTCATGATATTGCAGTTTGTGTGCACCTAATGTGGAGGAAGGCCTGCTGCAGCTAGCACGCGATACACACCTGAACTAATCAGACCATGCCCAAATCCGCTTCAGCTTTCATCCGCAATACTCAGCCACTGCCAGCGCCGGATCTTCTAGTAGGGAGAAAAAAGCCCCAAAGTGTTTAGTCGTCCCACGACTCGGCTGTTCCGCGAGTTCGGGATGCCAGTGGCTCGACCTTGCCTCCGGTATGCAGCCGCCTACGGCAGGGAACGTATCTGGTGCACCAAGGCAATTGGTGCTACCGGTGCACCGGACCCGGTTGCACATTCAAAAATGTTTAAACAAATCTGGAAAAAAATTAATGTATCGACACAACATCAATGTATGTTGCCACAAAAATTCAAATCAAAATTCAAAACAATGCTCAAGATACAAAAATGACAAATTTGAAGTCAATGTGCTAATGGGCCAAAACTGAAGCCCAACATGTGTTATGTACTATTCAGTGTCAAATTTGCTATTTTTGTATCTCGAGCAATGTTTTGAATATTGATTTAAATTTTTATGACAACGCACGTTGATGTTGTGTCAATGCACTAATTTTTTTTCCGGATTTTCTCGAATTTTTTTTGAATATGCAACGGACGACTGGTGCACCGGTAGCACAAATTGCTCCGGTGCACCAGATACATCCCCACCTACGGCAAGCTAGGTTGCACGTTCAAGCGGCTCCCCGGAGAGTGGCATCGAGCTCCGTTTGGGGACGGGTGGGAGTGACGTCGGGGTGGTGCAGAAAGGCGGCGAACGGAGTGGGGACTCGGGGGAGGGTAAAGCCGATCCACCGGCCGGAGGAGCGAAGCGACTCCAGTCGCCGGTGGCTGGGTATGAAGAAGCCGGGGTCGGTCGTGGTCGTGGGGTGAGACAGGGAGAACACCGGGGCTTTCGAGCAGAAGGATGGCGGCGGTGTGCGCACGAGCAGAAGACCTAGCCCTCACTAGGAGTCAGGATGGGCCATTTGTTTTTGGGTCCTGATAACGCCCACACGTGTGACATACTAGGCATCCGTCCACACACCGTGTGTGGTGTGAGCAGGAGGCAGCCCACACGGACTGTGTGTGGGCGAACATTAGAATTGCCCACACGTGTGGGCACAGCTACTTCGTGCCACACGCCCAACAAGTACTACTCATCCCCACCCCGCGCGTGTGGCACGAAGCAAATATGCCCACATGTCCTGGCGCAGCTACGTTAGGTACCCGCGGGATGACGATTTAGTTGCCATCCGGGATGGCAGATGTAATTATTCGGGATGGCAAATGCAGTTGTAAAAGCATGGCAACTCTCTCTGTTTTGTTTAACTATAGTTGCCATGTCTAATTTATGGTAGTTGCCGCGTGTAATTAAACCATAGTTGCCGTGTGTGATTAACTACTTGCCACATATGGTCAAACAATAGTTGCCATGTGTGTTTACCTAGTTGCGACGTGTGGTCCAACCATAGTTGCCATGTATGATTAATCACAGTTGCCATGTGTGTTTACCTTGGTTGCCACGTACGCGCAACTGCAGTTGCCGTCTAGCAACGAATCATAGTTGTCATGTGTGTTTACCTAGTTGCCATGTACGCGCAACTGCAGTTGCCATCCAACAACGTACGAGTGTTGTGTGGGCGAAAAGCAGTTCGCCCACACACGCGTGGACTAGGTGGTGGCTGTGTGGGCAGAAACTAGTTCGCCCACACAGCGCAGCTGGCAAACCGCGTGCTGCGGGGCGTGTGGACGAACTCTCCAACGCCCACACACACGATGATGCCCACATGGCACTCAGATTCTAACAGATTCCTTTAGGATTCGTGCAAAACAGAATCAACGTGGATCAAGGCGTGCGGGCGATGTGCAAACATGCCACACATGTGGGCGTTATCATTTGGGTTGTTTTTTCTTTGATTGAGGGGGCTGCATCGCTAAAAAAAAAATTGTCGGTGGCTGCATCGCTGATTTTGTGAGACGTTTCCTTTTATCGAGCGTTAATAGAGGTGGGACTCGATGAGTACGGCGAACGAACGAAACGAAACCACAACCAAACCTACCATCACGACTGCAGACTCCTTCTTTAGAAGTAGGCACGCGATACACACCTGAACTAATCAGACCATGCCCAAATCCGCTTCAGCTTCCATCCGCAATACTCAGCCACTGCCAGCGCCGGATCTTCTAGTATAGAGAAAAAAGCCCCAAAGTGTTTAATCGTCCCACGACTCAGCTGTTCCGCGAGTTCGGGATGCCAGTGGCTCGACCTTGCCTCCGGTATGCAGCCACCTACGACAAGCTAGGCTGCACGTTCAAGCGGCTCCCCGGAGAGTGGCATGGAGCTCCGTTTGGGGATGTGTGGGAGTGACGTCGGGGTGGTGCAGAAAGGCGGCGAACGGAGTGGGGACTCGGGGGAGGGTGAAGCCGATCCACCGGCCGGAGGAGCGAAGTGACTCCAGTCGCCGGCGGCTGGGTATGAAGAAGCCGGGGTCGGTCGTGGTCGTGGGGTGAGACAGGGAGAACACCAGGGCTTTCGAGCGGAAGGATGGCGGCGGCGTGCGCACGAGCAGAAGACCTAGCCCTTGCTAGGAGTCGGGATGGGCCGTTTGTTTTTTCTTTGATTGAGGGGGCTGCATCGCTAAAAAAAATCTTTTCGTCGGCGGCTGCATCGCTGATTTCGTGAGATGCTTCCTTTTATCGAGCGTTAATAGAGATGGGACTCGATGAGTACGGCGAACGAACGAAACGAAACCACAACCAAACCTACCATCACGACCGCAGACTCCTTCTTTAGAAGTACAGATATCAAGGATGATAACCCCTACCCATCCCATCCCCCTCATCATTTTTGTTGGCAAAAGGTTTCCCATTTGACATGGTGTTTCCTCTTATTCTAACCCACTTGCCACATAATTCAATATTTTAAAATCCAAACGCTTCTTCTGCTGCACGGAAGATGTTAAAAAGACGTCATCTGCGGGGAATATAGCTTAAACAAGATGATCTAGAACAATTTATTCCTCCTATAGTGAGCATTTTCCTCTGCCAACAAGCACAAGTTTGCTCACAATGAGATCACTAATGAAAATACCAAGATATCTCACAGCTAGAGGACCTACTTGAGCTGTAAAAAAAATCGTAAAACCTCGGGCCTATCTCAGGCTACACCAAACATGGACAAATCACTTTTACAATACTTAACTTTTTGGTAGTCCAAAAGTATATAAAATGAACCCATAGTGATTAGCAACATGATTTTGTTTGCTGGGAGGTGATTTAAGAAATTGTGTTCCCTAGACCCCCATGGTAAACACACATACCGAGCAAACAATACTGAGTATTTTTGGGGAAAAAATTGAATTCAAGCACTCAAGCTGCAAATAAATAAGTAAATAACATATAATCTATGTATTTAACAACACATGAAGAGATGGTGGAGTGGTATGTCTATGGCTCTATGCCCTTTGATTCTGGAGATCACTGACTTTATTCACATGCATGCATTTTTTAGGGTTGATAATGCTTACGAGATTAGTGGACGCATAAAGACATGCTAAGTTCCGATGCCCCTATTTTTTCGTTTTGAGGATTTATATTGCCAACAAGATTAGCGGATGCATAAAGTTCACAATAATGGGAAAACGAGGCCGACATGGGTCGACCCTGCTACCTGAACAAGTAGGATCGACCCAGAGGCCCTTAGGATTGAGTATAGTTGAAGTTCAAAGCTGATCTATACTTAGCTTGAAAATTTTGAATTCAAATTTCCATTTGATATTTTTGGGTGGTAACTGGGTGATATTTTTCAGTCACAGCAAATCCACCACCCCGCCCCCCCCCCCCCCCCCCCCCCTCGCTGAGGTCGAAATTGTCTGTTTATTAGCCAAAATCTTGATTAGCACTAGACCGAGGGAGGATAGAAATTGTGTACTCAACAAACTGCAACATGTTTATACCTCTTCCTTTACTTCTTACGACACTCCTCTACCTAATCCTGAATAATGTTGAAGGCATCAACACCCAAGTCAAAGAAAGGGGTAAGGAATATCCTTATCTCATCCCCTCAAGAGTACCAAAGTAAGAGTCGACAGTCATTAACCCCTATTTCCAATAGGTCCTCCTATTAGCTCATAATCCACCCCCCCACCCACCCCCCCCCCCCCCCCCCCAAACCACCACCATAGTTTTAAACCCCGGAGCACCAGTCCGACTGAAAAAACACGGAACCGGCAACCTTGGCGGTTTCCTAAACGTCGCAGACCGTCCCGCGGTCGAGCCGGGCAGTTTTCTGTGCAAGCCACGAATGAAATTAGGTAGGTGGACTGGTTGATGGGCGCGAGTGTTAAAATAATATCCGTGTTGGGTGGTTTTCAAATGCAGGAGCCTTGGGGAAGAGGCTAAAGTCCTAAACTCATCCATATAATTAACTCAGATAAGGTTTGGTCCTGCCGAATTGAAACAAAATCCCTTATTTGACGCATTCCCAAACATGGAGTTTGTGACCATGAGCTCACATGCACCTTTTGCTACATGAAAATCAGAAGAAAAAAAAAATCAAAATATCTGATTTTTTTTTTTGCAACAAATATTGATATGTTTTTCACATGTGTGCAAATTTTCGTGATGAAATGATATTCGTGGAGGTTTAGGCAAAACAGCAAAATCCATGCTCTAAAAAAATTATTCTTGGAAGCACTTTGGAGCATCATTTTTTTAGCCTAGCATTCCATGAATGGCATTCCATCGTGAAAATTGCAAGAATGTGAAAAACACATTAATGTTTGTTGCCCAAAAAAATATATTTTGAAAAAAAAGGGTGCATGTGCATGTGAGCTCGTGCTCACAAGAGCACTTTTGTGCATTTCCCCTACTATATTAGTACGTGGAAATACATTTTTAAGTTATGGAATCGATGATCAAACCAGTGAACTGGCGGTCCAATAGGTGAAAACCTGGACCGACAGGCTCACCAGTTCAATCATTGGTCCGGTTTTATAAACTATGCCCCACACATTAATCTATAAAATCTTTTGATTGCATCATTTATTACACAAAAAACAATACATAGATAGTCCGAGTTAGAATCATTGGGACTTTTTTTAACACAGTATAAACTCATATGCTCGTAACGCACGCGCGCGCACACACTCACTCATATGAAAGTACACAAGTACACACGCACACCCTACCCTAGAAGCACCTTACACGTACTAGCCAGCATAACATCTTGAGATTGATAAAGTCAATACATACACCTCGTAGACGACAAGAACGTCCCCTGTTGCTGAACGAAAATCGTCATAAATACTGAAATAAATTCAAAAAAAGCAAGCATCGGTTTCAAATCTAGAATTTAAATTCTGGTGGGCTGGTTACACCACAAACTTTGATGGCGAGCGTCATGCCTAACCAATGCCGGCTTCCATTAGTGACACCTATGTTTGTCCTGGTGCTCATGGTCGGCGCACTGACCACAACGGAGCGCAAACTGTTTGACGTATAAATGTATTGTCTAGTCTCTTTTATCAGATCGATCTTTTGGTTGCATTGACTAGAGCATTCAGGTCTTGAGTTCAAGTCCCGGCTGGCGCAATTAAATTGCAGCTCACCTTTGATTTTAAACACGTATAAATATGATCGGTCTTTCGGTTACATTGACTAAGCATGCACTTCTACACAAACTATAGCCCGGCAGCCCCGCTCGTTGGCATTTGCCAAGAACGAACTCCCCGTATCACCGACTCTGAAGTTCTCAACGTCCATCTTGCGGTTGGCTCGGGCGTGGCAGTTGATCGCAACTGTACTTGATTGGTCTGGTGTTCAATATGCAGCCAAAGTGCCAAACAAGCATCGGGCAAAGACGTAATTTTGTTGGACGAAGCATAAGCCATTGGTGACACCTCTGTTCGATCACATGTTTTATTTCTCAACAAAATTCACTTCCCAGAGTAATTTACAAGAACTCAATCAATCAACGAATCTTACAAATTCATTTCCATGACTAATTACAGGTTTGGCGACAAGGAAAAATTACAACGAACGTCACATGTTCGATGGTTTCGTCGTCTGGTCGATTCTGCCGGTCTTGCGGGCATCAGATCCTGGTGATCTTGTCCGCGACCACGACCGGGTTGTGCTTGGCGATTTGCTCCTGGCCGGCGGTCTTGTAGTCGAATCCGCAGTCGTGCTTGTCCGAGTAGCGGTGAACGCTGCAGAAGGTGCCCTCGCAGCGGCAGAGGAACCCCAGCAGCCCCACCTTCTTGCGGCACGCCGCGCACCGGCTCGCCCTCGCCGCCGGCTGCTTCGCGGACGCCACGGAGGGTTCGACTTGGACTGCAGCATCGGCTGACGCGACGGAGACGGCAATCTTGGCCTTCTTCTCCGGAGGGGCGGTCGAGGCGGCGAGAACGTGGTCCTTGTGGCACTTGGAGCACATGTTGCCGGTGGCGGCGGCGCCGAAGAAGCCGCAGCCGCCGGCGCACATGCCGGCCGTCTCCCCGTCGGGGCACTTCCGCTTCTGCGCCGTCGTCACAGATCCGTGGTGCGCCATGGCTGCTACTCCTCGAACAGGACGCGCTTTGTTCTCCGGCGCGGCTGCGAGCGCGGCCTCTTCTTCGATCGTGATCCCTCGTGCGTGCGGTGCGATCGAGTTTGGGACGCGACGAGGGGCTTGCGTTTGGTGGCCTGGTTCGCGGGGTTGCGGGAGCCTTTTAGCAGCAGCCGGGAGAGAGCCGAGTTCGTGCAGGTCCCAGCCGGAGTCTGAATCATGCGAGCTTATGACTGACACCGTGACGGTGTCACAGTTGCCACGGATAATCTCGAGCATCGCACCGATTTCGGACTCCGTGGCAGACGACTAGACGGTAGACTGTTCTAAAAAAAAAGACAGACGGACAGATGAGACCTTCTTTTTTTTCTTTTTGAGAAAAAGTATACTTGTGTCATCATCCTTAAACCTTACGAGAAAGCTCCTGCAAGACAAGAATCTACAACCAGGCCTAAGCAGATCACATCTTCAACCACGGCATAATCACCGCCACGCGGCTCCCCCTTTTCTTCGCTTCAGCGTCAAAAAGACAAGAACACACATGCAACAAACACGCCTGCATCAGCCTTCGCCATCTGTGCTTTGAGTACCGCTATATGTGCCCCTTCCAGATGGAAGAGAACTAAGATCCGATTCGGACGCAGCGGCCAGGTCAACCGCCAGGGCAAAGCAGAATATCCCTCCAGTAACAGCACAAAGAAAGAGGAAGAACATCAACAGAAATTCATACCGACGAGGAGGAAGAAAAATCTCCGTCTCCACACAACCACAACCCATCCGAGGACCAAACCAGCCAGTGTCAGTCGACCTCCACACATCATAGCCCACGGCCTCGACGAGATCCAGGGATCACCACCCCACTCGCTCCGAGATGAAGCCAAGAGCCCCGCCTGACCGCGAACGAAGCATGGGGAAACTTATTCAGACGCAATGCCGCCCGCAACTGCCTCAGCAGCGTGTCCCTCAACCCTAACCCTACTGGGAACCCACCTGATGCACAGATCCGATGTTCCACCTACCTCCCGCCACTGGAGCAGCCGGCGACACACAAAGGGAAGTCGCGGTCACCTCCTTTTCGCATGTGTACTAGATCCGCTCTTTCCGAGAGTTGCAAATTGAAGCCGACGTGGAGTTTGCTGAAGCTGACTATACGTAGAGATTTTTTTTAGCAAAGACTGTACATAGAGATTTTTTTTTAGACAACCTCGTGAGACTTTTATTCAAACCGTTACAATGTTTACATGGACGAATGGAATCCCATCGGGCTAGCCTAACCAAACATGGCGGCCAGGCCCCAACGTCAATGCATGTCTCGCTAAGTTGTGAGTCTCAACGTTTGAGCTCCTAAATTCATGAACTATATTACAAGAAATAAAAACAGATAACTGTTGCTTGATCTCCTAGATGATTGCGACATAAGTAGCTCCACTTCCCTTCTGAACTTCTTAGACTACTCCCTTGCAGTCAGATGCCACATGTATAAGATTCAGATTCAAATTCGTGGACAGAGCCAGCCCTTCTCGAATAGCAAGTGCTTCTAGGGTAACCGGTTCTCCAATGTTGAACATCATGGCGGATTCTCCAAGAAAAACCCCTGCTTGGTCTCGGCAGACAGCACCAACTGCTCGAAACTGCCCACATCGGTGTACTCCTGCATCAACATTGAGTTTTGAATAATTCTCCGGTGGTGCAATCCAGCCGGAAGGGCATGGATTGTACTTCTGGTATCTCTAGCTGGCTTGATTACTTGTATCTCCATCAGGTAGGTATTGATAAAACTATGAATTGCATGTGAACTCTTGTGAATATCTTTGTGGATTTCTTTCCTACGGGCACTCCAGCTGGCCCAAAGGGACACTATGAGCCTGTTAAACTCCTCTGTAGGTATAGCTTCATGCAAAGCGAAAATCCACTTCATCCCGCACTCCTCCAGGTTTGAACTGATATGATCAAGGATCACTTCTGAGGACAGTGCCCAGGTACTCCGCGACATAGGGCAGTCCAATAGCGCATGCCTCCAAGTGTCGTGAACTCCGCAGAGATGACACGCGACAAATGTTGCCATATTGCGCCGATGGAGGAGTTCCCCCGCCGGCATCGAGTGCCTCGCCAAACGCCAGATGAAGACATTGATCTTTGACGGAACCTGAAGCTTCCACAACGAATTCCATTCTTTCCCTTTAGCGGCAGTATCTGATGACCCCTCTCGGCCCTGTAACACCCCTGTGTAATAAAGCACTATGACCTCATGTTAAATATGCCAAGTCATTATCATTAGCATTGCTTGATCACAGTGGTTAAACTTGCCATCTCAAACTCTTCTCTGAAATCAATTCAAATTTAAAGTGCAAACTGAAGTTGTCCAAAAGTTGCTGGAAAAATGTTCATCATCTAGCAAATATTCCAAAACAATTATATGTTAAGGAACACAACATCACTCTTGTACAAAGATGAGCATTAGCAATTATAACAGCACCATTTCAGCATTTTTAAATGCTATTCTATTTTTGGAAAAATTCAAATGAGTTCCAAAAATTCCCAAACTTTTTGTGGCACTGCCTAAAAATGCAAACTATTTAATAGGCTAAGTCCCACATTTTTCTCAGCTCTTTTAGTTACCCTATATAATCATTTTCTATCTCTGTTAATTAAACAAAAGATTTTATAAAAAAAAAGAGAAAGAGCACAGGCCACTGTGCACTGGGCCAAGTGCACAGTGCCTGGCCCGAGCTAGCCCAGCCCACTCCCCCTGCTTCTCTTTCTCCCTCCTCCACCTGTCGGGTCGGACCGCAACAGGGCACCGTCCCCGCCGGACCACGTCGCCGGCTGCGCCGCGGGGTAGGATAAGGGTGCCACCGCAGCCCTCGGCCTCATCGTCGCCCCCAGATGCGCCTCACCCACTCCCCCTCGCTCTCCATCGCCTCTCAACTCTTCCTTCCCCTTCTGCCGACGCATGTCGTCGCCGTTCTTCTCGCACCGCCACGGCGACCGTTGACCCCGAGCCTCACTGCCATGTCCGAGAGCTCCGCTACGGTCGCCCACATCGACTACGCCGAGCCGTTCGAGCTGAGGAGCCCCAGCGCCGGCGCCGGCGTCGTCTTCCTCCTCGAATCCCCGCCGCCGTTCGACGACAAATCCGGCGCCAGCAAGCCTCCCCGAGCCCGCTGCCCTCCCCTACCGGACCACGGTGAGCTCCCGCTCCCCCTCGTCCCTTTGGCTTCGATCCCCGTGCCCCGTAGCCTTTCTCCCGCCGTAGCAATAGCTCACCGCCGTCGTCCGCATAACCACCGCGGCCACCGCTGCTCACGCTCGCGTCTGAGCACAACGACGTGCTCCTGGGTCTCCCAGGAGTCCAACGCGACCGCCTGCGCCTCCACTTGTGCCCCCTGTCGCTGTCCCCGCTGAACCCGTGCTCCAGCCGCTCGCCGCCGTCGCTGCAGGCGCGCTCCGGCCAAGCCACCACCGCAGTCGGATGCGCGCGAGCCCCGCAGTATCGTAGGTTCAAACCGCGGCCGAAACGGACCACCACAGCCGTTTTCCGGCCGATTCCGAGCCGCGCCGCCGTCTCGAAGGTCACCGGCGTTAAGCCGCCGGCGCACTGACGTGGTCGGTCAAACGGGGTCGCTAATGACGACCTGTGTGGCTGACAGGTGGGCCCCAGCGCTTAATTAACTTTGGATTAGTTGTGATCCACTGTTAAACTAACCTAACAGTCACTGACCCGCGGGCCCCGCCGCATAAAAATGTTTTTGTTAAATACCTAAAACTGCTAATTAAAATCTGTTAATTAATTAGTTAATTAGTTAGTTTATGACAGGTGGGGCCTAGCTGCTAAATTAGTCCCTGTTAAAATTAAATAGCCCCTGTTTAGTCCTCTGACTATGACAGGTGGGACCCACTATCAGGTTTGACCTGAACAGTGGCAGTTGACCTGCTGACCTCATCATGACATCATGCTGACATAATAATTTCCTTTTCTGTTATTTTAATTAATTCCAGAAATTAGTTTAAAACTTCGAAAAATCGTAGAAAATTAACCGTAGCTCGGATCGAAAAACTTTCTACATGAAAGTTGATCAGAAAAACGAGACAAAGCCAACCGTGCCGTCTGTTTTCATGTCGGGACCCTCTACGGAGGTGAACCCGCAACTTTTAGCCTGTTTCCGGTAGATGAATAGTGCATATATACCGGTTAATAAATCCAACTTAAATCCTAAAATAACTAATATGACTTAGACATGCTTTTAGGCAACCCTGCACTGCACGTTAGCATAACATGCTCTGCGTTGCATATGTTTGCTGTATACTTATCTGTTTTCTCCCCCTCTTCTCTCTCGTTAGAGCCCGGTACCGACGCAGCTCCGGAGATCGACGACCCCTGACGACCCTGCCTTTGCCGCCGAGCAACCAGGCAAGCCCCCCCTTTGATCATCCCGATATCGCCCATTCTATTTTCTCATGCTTGCATTAGATTTTGCTACTGTAATTGATTGCTCCTATTCTGTTGCATAGCCTGTTTTTGTAACTATTGTTGATACCTGCCTGATATCCAAACTGCTTAGTATAGGCTGGTTAGTGACCCATCAGAGACCCCACTTTGACCCAACTGTCCTGCTGGATTATCAGAAGACCCGATCAACAGGATCGAAGACAGGCCCCGGCACCGCACATCACCCCCATAGTTGTACGACACTACTGGGTTACTATCGAGTGCCGAGGGTGATACCTCGTCAGCACTTCTGTTGTTAACCTTGTAGGTTAGTTCATCGGTTGTGGTCATCGAGGGTGATTCCTCTTTCACCACTCCCGATAACGACGCTGTCGTGCAACACCTCAAGTGTGAACCCATCGAGGGTGATTCCTCCGAGTTCACCTTGACAGTTACATCGAGTAGGAATCCAACGAGGGTGATACCTCGGATTCCCCAGATGTTATGGACACACGGATACTTGGGCTTTACAACTGTTACTTGGAAAGGCGGGTCGACCCTAAGGGGTACCCGGGAGTGTTGTGGAGACGGGTTGACCTGGAGGGTGCCCGAGATATGAACACGAGGCGTGGTCGGGCATTCTTAGCCCTTGCCGCAAGTCCTCGAGACGGGGCGACGGGGTCACATCGATCGTGAGTCTCTGCTCGTTACTGCACTACCAAAACACTAACGATTTGGATATGTGATCTGAGTGGGCCTCTGGCCCGATAGCACTAACCATCACGCGGGAATAGTTATGGGCACTCTGCATCGTATGCATCAGCCGAAAGCTCTGTCAGACATCCAGTTCAGCATGGCGGCCGGGTCGGATCGTGCCGATGCTGCTGGTATCCACCCTGCACGCAACGACCCAGAGGGCGAGGGGCGATGGCCCAAGACCCCCTTGCGCTTAGGATGTAGACCGACGGGGACCTCTCTGTTGAGCTGTAGGTAGGGTTGCGTGTATCGTTTGACCGAGGTCGAGCATGACCCAGGAAAGTGTGTCTGGCCAGAGTTACGCAAGCATGGTGGGTAAGTTGGTGCACCCCTGCAGGGAAGAAAACATCTATCGATAGACTGTCCTACGGTAACGGACACTCGGAGTTGTATTCCGATCGATACAACTAGAACTTGAGATGATACCTGGATATTGTGACGCCCCCGGCTTAATCATGCACTAATCATACACGCAAATGCACACGATCAAGCCTAAGGACTCACGAGAAGATATCACAACACAACTCTAAAACATAAATAAAGTCATACAAGCTTTATATTACAAGCCAGGGGCCTCGAGAGCTCGAAATACAAAAGCTCGCATACAAGCGTCAGCGGAAGCATCGGATATCTGAGTACAGATATTAAAAGAGAAACAGAAAGGCCTTTAGAAAGGCGGGGCAAAATAAAACACTACGATCGAAAGGCGCAGGCCTCCTGCCTGGGACCCTCCGAACCTACTCCTGGTCGTCATCCAACTCGTAGTAGTATCCATCCTCGGGGTAGTAGTAGTAGTCGATCGACGGGGCAACTGTCTCAGGGGGCTCCGTCATCTGGTCACGACAAACTGATATGGGGAGAAAAAGAAAGCAAAGCAACCGTGAGTACTCCGAAGTACTTAGCAAGTAAGGATCTACACTACATATGCAACATTATCAAGGAATGGTTGTATATGTGGACTGGGCTGCAGAAATGCCAGAATAGAGAGGAGGCCTAGTCCTATCGAAGACTAGCATCTTCAGAGGTCTTGCAGCATTAGAAGAGTGTAGACAGTACCATATAATGTAGCAGTATCATTAAGTCTCAACCTCACCCAGAGATCCTTTCTCGACTCCCTACGAGAAAGCAATCCCAGAGCCATACAGTCATCAACCTCGTCCTGAGATCCCTTCTCAACTCCCTGCGAGAAGCAATCCCAGAGCCATAGTATCCAAGTATCCAGTTCTAATTATATCAATCAGGATACAACTCCGAATGTCCGTTACCGTAGGACAGGCTATCGATAGATGTTTTCTTCCCTGCAGGGGTGCACCAACTTACCCACCACGCTCGCTTAACTTCGGCCGGACACACTTTTCCGGGTCATACCCGGCCTCGGCCAAACGACACACCGCAACCCTACCTAGAGCTCAGCAGAGAGGTCCCCGTCGGTCTACATCCTAAGCGCAAGGGGGTCTTGGGCCATCGCCCCTCGCCCTCCGGGTCGTTGCGTGCAGGGTCGTTGCGCACATGGCTCAGATCCAAGCACCACCTCTATCGTGAATGGCGCCAATCACTCCATGCCGCACTGCTGAATTGGACGTCTGTCAGAGCTTTCGGCTGATGCATACGATGCAGAACGCCCATACTATGCCCACATGGTGGTTAGTGCTATCGGGCCAGAGGCCCTCTCAGATCAAATATCCAAACCGTTAGTACCTTGGGGGTTGCGGTAACGAGCAGAGACTCACGAAAGATGTGACCCCGTCGCCCCGTCTCGAGGACTTGCGGCAAGGGCCAAGAATGCCCGGCCACGCCTTGTATTCTCACTCGGGCACCACACAGGCACCCGTCTTCACAACACTCGCCTCTCAGGCGCACGCGGGTACCCCTCAGGGTCGACCCGCCTATCCAAGTAACAGTGTAAAGTCCAAGTATCCGTGTGTCCATAACATCAGGGGAATCCGAGGTATCACCCTCGTTGGATTCCTACTTGATGTATCCGTCAAGGTGAACTCGGAGGAATCACCCTCGCTGGGTTCACACTTGAGGTGTTGTACGACGGCGTCGTTATCGGAAGCGGTGAAGGAGGAATCACCCTCGATGACCATGACCAAATAGCTACTCTACAGAGTTAACATCAGAAGTGCTACAAGAGGTTTCACCCTCGGCACTCGATAGTAACGCTGCAGTGTCGTTACAACTAGGGGGGGTGATGTGCGGTGTCGGGGCCTGGTCTTCAATTCCCGTTGATCGGGTCTTCGGATAATCCAGCGGGGCAATCGGGATAAGTGGGGTCACTGATAGGTCTCTACCCAGCCTATACTAAGCAGTTTAGGATATGCAGGTAATTATCAACAGCAGGTTACAATAAACAGGCTATGCATCAGAATAGGTAAAGCAGTAGCAGCAGCAATTCTAATGCAAGCATGAGAAATTAGAATGGGCGATATCGGGATGATCAAAGGGGGGGCTTGCCTGGTTGCTCAGCGGCAAGGGCAAGGTCGTCAACGGTGGCGTCGGGCTCCGGAGCTGCGTCGGTCTCGGAGACGACGTCGGGGTCTAACGAGAGAGAAGAGGGGGAGGAAACAATAAATACAGAGCAAACAAGTGCAGCACAAAGCATAACATGGCAATACGTGGTGACAGAGGTGATCTAACGCAGGGCCGGGTGATACTGGCGAAGGGGGAATTCATCCGGGAATGTTTTCCCGGTTCCGGACATTTGTCAGACAGATGACCGGAGGGGAACGGTTCCATGTTCGGGTAGCTAGGGACATGTGGCGGACGAACGGACCACGTGTTCGGATCCATCTCGAAATTCTGAGCATTTTTCATATATAAATTATTTTCATCGGAGTTACGGATTAAAATATATGATTTTCTAAATTTTTATTGATTTTTTGGAATTATTTTTATTATTTAAAATCGGCTGAAAAAGAATTGTGATGTCATCATGATGTCAGCACTGCGTCAGTGGTCAGCGGACCCGCTGACCAGTCAACTGGGCCCACGCGGGACCCACTGGCAGTGACTGGGCACTGCCCAGTCAGCTGTCCTGTGAGACAGACAGGTGGGGACGGGCCAACGCCCACGTCAGCACAGTCAAAACGGACATGTGGGGGCCACTGGATTAAATCTAATCATATCCAAATTAATTAGCTAGCGGTTTGATTTATGCGGGGCCCATTGTCATACTCACAGGGGCTAATTAATCACGCGATTAGCACCCTAATGGCGATGCCACGTCAGCCTAAACCGGCGTCAGCCGCCGGAGCTAATCGGGGCCACCGGAGTTGCCCGTCCGGCCAACTCCGGCCACCGTTCGCTGCGCGGTTTGGCCCGGCGTGTCCCTGAGAGTGAGCCGCGCCATTTGGTGGTGGTTAGAGGCGCGAGGCGGGTCGGAATCGAGCTCAGCCCCGGCCATGGCGGCGGCGGCGTTCGGTGGTCGCGCGGGGCGGCGTTTTAGCCCGAACCAGAATAAACGAGGAGGCGCACTAGACACCTGCGGGCTCTAGTAGGGTCTTGGTGCAACCGAGGCAAACGGGCGAGCTCGGGGCAACACGCGCAGCAGCAATGGCGGAGGCCAGCGCATGGTAGCAGCAACCGCTGGCTAGCATGTAACCCGGAGCGCAGAGAGAGAGAGGAGCTGATGGTGGTGCTCACATCGTTGTCGGGGAGCGTTCGGGGAAGCCGGGGTTGCCGGGGAGGAGCGGATCGATGGCGCGGAGCGGCGTTGACCCGAGGTAGAAGAAGGGGCGATGGCGAGGTTGGGGTGGTCTGCAGCTCGAACGGCTCCTCCAGGAAGAAGCGGTCGACGGTGGCGAAGCAGGCGGGCACGGTCGGGTGGCGAGAAACGGTCAGTGGCTGCGAGCTTCACGACGGCCAGTCCATGGCGGCGTCGGGTGAGGAGGTAGAGAGGGAGAGAGGAAGAACGGGGCGGTTAGGGTTTGTCCACGGGGGCGGGGGGGGGGATCGGGGGCAGTCTTATCCGCGCGAGGCACCGCCGGATGGCCGGCGCGTTGTCGACCGCGGGGCAGGGGGGCCGGCGCGGCGAGTGCGGACGAGACAACAGCGGTGCGCGGTGGTGAACAGAGGAGGGCGGGTGGGCTGGGCCGCACTGTGCACTTGCGGCCCAGGCACAGTGAGCCTTTTCCTTTTCTTCTTTTCTTTTTCAGTTTTCTGTTTTTCTTTTCTGTTTTGTCTTTTGTTTTTACTCCAAATGACTTTTGTAAAATATGGCACTTGCCCATATAATATCAGTGCAATATCCAACCCTGGAAGAAAATAGCTTTGGGGCCAAATGTTTTCATATGGATTTTATTTAAATAAAAATGTATTAAATAACTCTGTTTTGTGGTTGTTAGAGTCACATAAGTTATTTAGTATATGTTGAATATAATTTTAGAATTGTCTCTGTAATATTTGTTATTTATTGAACATTTTAGTTTCTATGTTGAACAACTTTTATTTTCCACTTTTAGTTTTGAATTTCCATTTGAATTTGAATTTGACAAGGGATATGTTACTAATGATGATTAAGCACTGTTGATCATGATGACTTGGCATAATCAAAAGGGTGATCACTGTAGCTTAATACATGGGGTGTTACAGATATGTGGCTCCGGGATCGCTTTCTCGCAGGGAGTCGAGAAAGGATCTCTGGGCGAGGTTGATAACACTACCACTATTATATATTGTACTGATCTACTCTCTTCTAATGCTGCAAGACCGCTGAAGATGCTAGTCTTCGATAGGACTAGGCCTTCTCTCTACTCTGGCATTTCTGCAGCCCAGTCCACATATACAGCCTTCCTTTGATAATGTTGTATATGTAGTGTAGATCCTTGCTTGCTGAATACTTCGGATGAGTACTCACGGTTGCTTTGCTTTCTTTTTCCCCCTTATCCATTTGATGCAACTAGATGACGGAGCCCCGGAGCCAGCTGCCCCTGTCGACGACCACTACTACTACCCCGAGGGTGGCTACTACCACGAGCTGGCCGATGACCAGGAGTAGGATCGGAGGGTCCCAGGCAGGAGGCCTGTGCCTTTTCGATCATAGTGTTTCTTTTGCCGTGCCTTCTTAAGGCTTATCTATGTTTTCTTTTATATCTGTACTCAGATATATGATGCTTCTGCTGACACTTGAATGCGAGCTTATGTATTCGAGCCCTCGAGGCCCCTGGCTTGTAATATAAAGCTTGTATTATTTTAATTTGTGTCTAGAGTTGTGTTGTGATATCTTCAAGTGTGTCCTTAGGCTTGATCGTGTGCATTTGCGTGTATGATTTGTGCATGATTAAGCCGGGGCGTCACAGGTTGGTATCAGAGCCGACTGTCTATAGGATTCCCCTTTCCAATTCCTTGGCCAAAGTTGAGTCTAGTATCCGAAAACTGTTTTACTAACTTGGTTGTGTGGCTTACGGGCCCACGTCGCCAATTGGGTGTTTTAGGATCTTTTATTCCTCTTCCTTACTCTGGGACTCTAATCTCTCTTCCTTTCGGGTTAAAATTTTACTAACTCCAACATTAGGTCCTCGTGATCACATCCACCCGGTGTTCCGAAATTTCCCCCCTTCCTTCAAGATTGTGGGCCAAGTTCTGCTTACAGGATCCTTTTATCGAGGGCACCCTGTGTTGTCACTTGCAGAATCCTCGCTCCAGCAGTTTTCTCCGACATGATGTAGCCTTTGCTATGTCACGTTGTCGTATTCCTCATCGCGTGCCTGCGCGCCGCCTAGCTTGTCTAGTTGCGTGCATTTCCGTACTCCTACCGCCGTTTGTGTCCAACTCCGTGCATCGTTCTGTATGTCTGTAATGACTACTGATATGCACCTGATGCCTTCTTGTTCATTCTCCATGATACATCATGAATAACTCCATACACATGCAGTTTTTCTTGCTAAACTGCCCCTGTTAATTTGGCAGGATGGCTGACGATCCTCCACCTCCACCCTATATTGCCGCCATGATGCGGCAGTTTGAACTCAACCGTCAGCAGTTTGAACTCAACCGTCAGTTTATGACCAGAGTATTGGCTCAGTTCCCAACTCAGAATGCTCAGCAACAGTCTGCTCCAATAACTCTGCCAGAATTTGTGCGCCTCAATCCATCCATTTTCCGCAACTCCACCAATCCTATGGATGCTGATGATTGGCTTTGTGACATTCTGTTTGAGATGGAGTCAGCTAATGTTGCCCCTGATAGTTACGTCACCTTTGCGACATTCCACTTAAAGGGTCCAGCTGCTCAATGGTGGGAAAGCCTCAAGGATATGTTGCTTGCAGAGACTGTAACCACTTGGCAGGAATTTCAGTCAGCCTTTCGTGCAAGGTACATCCCTCCAGGTCTGATCGACCAGAAGAAGCAGGAGTTCCGAAAACTCTCACAGGGCACAATGACTGTGGATGAATATCAGAGGAAATTTATCGAATTATCCCGCTATGCTGCAGATGATGTCGACACTGACGCTCGCAAGCAGGAGAAATTCCGTGAAGGACTGCGTTCCGATATACAGCTCGCACTTGTTCTCATTGATTGTGAGGACTTCGACGCTTGTCAGTCAAGCCTTCCGAGTTGAAACTGGTCTGGCTAAGTATCAGGAGTCGCTCAAACGCACTCGTGATGTTGGCTCATCCTCGGGTCAGCCAGTTCAGAAATGTCGAGTGTGGATTCCGCACTATGTTTATCACCGACCTGCTCCAACACCAAGGTCGTCATATGTTGCACCTCGTCTACCTTCACTGCCGAGACAGCTAACGGTTCAGGGTGGACAGCCTAATGCTATGGCTTCTCCTCAGGTTGCACCACGTCCTCCTGTTAATCGCAAGAAGAGCTGTCGGAACCGTCGTCTCAGAAGCTGTAGTGCCAGGCCGTCTGCTATAGTTCGGGGCCAGGTCACTCATGTCAAAATGGAAGAAGTTCGTGAGTCCCCTAAAATCATGATGGGAACTCTGCCAGTTAATTCAGTTGCAGCTTCTGTTCTCTTTGATTCCAGGGCATCACATTCCTTTGTGTCTCAACAATTTGCTCAACGGCATAAGCTACCTCTAGAGTTGTTGCCCACCCCATTAGAGATTATCACTCCCCGTTCCAGGTGGTAAACCAAGATGGTAAGTCACAACAATCATATCAGAATTGAAGGGTTGATGTTCTCTGCTTCCCTTATTGCTCTTGGACCTTCCGACATAGACATCATTCTCGGTATGGACTGGTTGAACGCCCACAATGCTTTGATTTACTGTGCCGCTAAGAAAGTTCAACTTACCCATCCTTCTGGCCAGACAGTCAAATACTCAGCTCGAACAGTTCAGAATGCCGAGAATCAGATATATGCTCTGAATGCATTGAATGCTTCACCTCTTGAAGACATCGAGAACATTCCAGTTGTTCGTGATTTTCAAGATGTCTTCCCAGAGGAACTTCCAGGAATACCCCCTGTTAGAGCTGTCGAGTTTGTCATCAACTTGAAACCAGGCACTACCCCTATTGTGAGGCGTCCTTATAAGATGCCTCCGCACCACCTTCTTGAACTTAAGGAAGAAATCAACAAGTCACTTAAAAAGGGTTTCATCCACCCCAGTTCTTCTGCTTGAGGAGCACCTTCCCTCTTTGTCAAGAAGAAGGATGGTACGAATCGGTTGGTTCAAGATTATCGACCAATCAACCAAGCGACAATTCAGAACAAGTATCCGCTTCCCAGAATCAACGATCTGTATGATCAACTTGCTGGTTCCTCAGTATTCTCTAAACTTGACTTGAGGTTGGGTTATCATCAGATCCGTGTTCGCGAAGAGAATATTCCGAAGACTGCCTTTGTTACCCGTTATGGCTCTTATGAGTACACTGTCATGTCTTTTGGCTTGACTAATGCTCCAGCTACGTTCTCCCACCTGATGAATTATATATTCATGGATTACCTCGACAAGTTCGTCATGGTATATCTGGATGATATTCTTATATATTCCAAGAATGAAGAATAACATGCCGAACATCTTCGCCTTGTTCTGGAAAAGCTGCGTGAACATCAACTATATGCCAAGTATTCAAAATGCGAGTTCTGGTTATCTGAAGTGACATATATCGGCCATGTGATTTCCAAAGATGGCATTGTCGTTAACCCAGAATGAGTTCAAGCTATTCTTGAATGGACTCCGCCGAAGAATGTCAAGCAAGTCAGAAGTTTTCTCGGCCTTGCAAGCTATTGTCGTCGCTTTGTCGAAAATTTCTCAAAGATTGCTAAGCCTCTGACTGATCTGCTTCACAAGGGCGTTAAGTTTGAGTGGACAGAAAAATGTCAGGAAAGTTTTCAAACACTCAAAGACAAGCTGACATCTGCCCCAGTAGTTGCTCCTCCAGATTCTCGCAAAGACTTCGTGATTTATTGTGACGCATCCCGTGAAGGATTAGGCTGTGTCCTAATGCAAGAACGTAAAGTGATTGCTTATGGCTCTCGACAGTTGCGCCCGCATAAGGAGAACTATCCAGTACATGATCTAGAATTAGCTGCGGTCATCTATGCATTGAAGTTGTGGCGACATTACCTCCTTGGTAATCGTTGCGAGATCTACACGGATCATAAAAGTCTGAAGTACTTGTTCACTCAGCCATCTCTGAACCTCCGTCAGCAAAGATGGATGCAGACCATTACGGACTATGATTTGGGTATTTCTTATACCCCTGGCAAGGCTAATGTAATGGCTGATGCATTGAGCCGTAAATCCTATTGTTGTGAACTTGAAGTCCAGCTAGAACAACCACTTCTGTATGAAGAGCTTCGAAAGCTAAATATCGAGATAGTTCCTCAAGGATACCTAAAAACCTTGGTTGTTGAACCAGACCTTGAGAAGGCTGTTAAGAGTGCGCAAGCTAAAGATGCTGAAATTGATCTCATGAAGAAAGATCTTCACCTTGAAAAGTACAGGGATTTCTCGCTGTCTGAAGATGGAACCTTGTACTTCAGAGACCGCATTGTTGTACCTCGCTTCGAGCTAATGACTGACAAGGTCATGAAGGAGGCACATGATACACCGCTGTTAATTCATCCGGGTAGCACCAAAATGTATCGTGATCTCCGACAAAGGTACTGGTGGTCTAGAATGAAGCAGGACATTGCTCGATATGTTGCTGAATGTGATGTGTGTCATCGCGTTAAAGCAGAACATCAGAAGCCTGCTGGAATTCTGCAACCACTTCCTATTCCTTTATGGAAATGGGATAAGGTTCATATGGATTTCATTACTGGCCTTCCCAAGTCACAGAAGGGTCACGATGCTATTCTTGTCGTCGTCGACCAACTTTCCAAAGTTGCACACTTTCTGCCTGTCAAAGAGATGATCACTGCTAGTCAGTTAGCAGAGTTATATATCTCCAGAATTGTATCACTCCACGGTATTCCGAAGGACATCAGTTCGGACCGTGGTGGCCTTTTCACCTCCAAGTTCTGGGAAAGTTTCCAAGAAGCTATGGGAACTCATATCACCTGGAGTTCAGCATATCACCCCCAGTCCCAAGGCCAAGTCGAACGAGTAAATGAAGTGCTTGAAGACATGCTGCGAGCTTGTGTTATTTCTTTCGGCAAGAAGTGGGAAGAATCTCTCCCGTATGCCGAGCTCTCTTATAACAACAGCTATCAAGCCTGCTTGAAAATGGCCCCCTTCAAAGTACTTTATGGACGTAAGTGTCGAACCCCTCTGAATTGGTCAGAAACTGGGGAACGACCGCTCGTGGGTCCGGATATTATTCCACACGCCGAAGAGCAAGTCCATATTGTTCGAGAAAATCTCAAGGCGGCTCAAGACCGCCAGAAGAGCAATTACGATCGCAAACGATGGGGTTTGACTTATCAACCTGGTGATCAAGCTTATCTACGTGTCACTCTTATGAAGGGCACTCACCGCTTTGGAATTAAGGGCAAGTTAGCTCCACGCTACATTGGTCCTTTCCGCATTGTTGCAAGATGTGGTCAGGTGGCTTATAAATTGGAGTTGCCGCCGCAATTCTTTCATATCCACGACATCTTCCATGTGTCGCAACTTCGTCGTTGCTTCAAGGAATCTCTGCACCGAGCAGTGGATCACGAGATGCTCGAATTGCAGGATGATCTTTCTTATAAGGAGCATCCGATCCGTATTCTCGATGAAGCTGAACGTCGAACTCGTCAGAAGACGACCAAGTTCCTGAAAGTGCAGTGGCCAAATCATACTGAAGATGAAGCCACTTGGGAACACGAGGATCATCTTTGGGAAGAATATCCCGACCTCTTCCCTTCTACCTCCTGAATTCTCGGGACGAGAATTTCTTTTAGAGGAGGAGAATTGTAACACCCCTGTGTAATAAAGCACTATGACCTCATGTTAAATATGCCAACTCATTATCATTAGCATTGCTCGATCACAGTGGTTAAACTTGCCATCTCAAACTCTTCTCTGAAATCAATTCAAATTTAAAGTGCAAACTGAAGTTGTCCAAAAGTTGCTGGAAAAATGTTCATCATCTAGCAAATATTCCAAAACAATTATATGTTAAGGAACACAACATCACTCTTGTGCAAAGATGAGCATTAGCAATTATAACAGCACCATTTCAGCATTTTTAAATGCTATTCTATTTTTGGAAAAATTCAAATGAGTTCCAAAAATTCCCAAACTTTTTGTGGCACTGCCTAAAAATGCAAACTACTTAAATCCTAAAATAACTAATATGACTTAGACATGCTTTTAGGCAACCCTGCACTACACGTTAGCATAACATGCTCTGCGTTGCATATGTTTGTTGTATACTTATCTGTTTCCTCCCCCTCTTCTCTCTCGTTAGAGCCCGGTACCGACGCAGCTTCGGAGATCGACAACCCCTGACGACCCTGCCTTTGCCGCCGAGCAACCAGGCAAGCCCCCCCTTTGATCATCCTGATATCGCCCATTCTATTTTCTCATGCTTGCATTAGATTTTGCTACTGTAATTGATTGCTCCTATTCTGTTGCATAGCCTGTTTTTGTAACTACTGTTGATACCTGCCTGATATCCAAACTGCTTAGTATAGGCTGGTTAGTGACCCATCAGAGACCCCACTTTGACCCAACAGCCCCGCTGGATTATCAGAAGACCCGATCAACGGGATCGAAGACAGGCTCCGGCACCGCACATCACCCCCATAGTTGTACGACATTACTGGGTTACTATCGAGTGCCGAGGGTGATACCTCGTCAGCACTTCTGTTGTTAACCTTGTAGGATAGTTCATCGGTTGTGGTCATCGAGGGTGATTCCTCTTTCACCACTCCCGATAACGACGCTGTCATGCAACACCTCAAGTGTGAACCCATCGAGGGTGATTACTCCGAGATCACCTTGACAGTTACATCGATTAGGAATCCAACGAGGGTGATACCTCGGATTCCCTAGATGTTATGGACATACGGATACTTGGGCTTTACAACTGTTACTTGGAAAGGCGGGTCGACCCTAAGGGGTACCCGCAAGTGTTGTGGAGACGGGTTGACCTGGAGGGTGCCCGAGATATGAACACGAGGCGTGGCCGGGCATTCTTAGCCCTTGCCGCAAGTCCTCGAGACGGGGCGACGGGGTCACATCGATCGTGAGTCTCTGCTCGTTACCGCACTACCAAAACACTAACGATTTGGATATGTGATCTGAGTGGGCCTCTGGCCCGATAGCACTAACCATCACGCGGGAATAGTTATGGGCACTCTGCATCGTATGCATCAGCCGAAAGCTCTGTCAGACGTCCAGTTCAGCATGGCGGCCGGGTCGGATCGTGCCGATGGCGCTGGTATCCACCCTGCACGCAACGACCCAGAGGGCGAGGGGCGATGGCCCAAGACCCCCTTTGCGCTTAGGATGTAGACTGACGGGGACCTCTCTGCTGAGCTGTAGGTAGGGTTGCGGTGTATCGTTTGACCGAGGCCGGGCATGACCCAGGAAAGTGTGTCCGGCCGGAGTTAAGCGAGCGTGGTGGGTAAGTTGGTGCATCCCTGCAGGGAAGAAAACATCTATCGATAGCCTGTCCTACGGTAATGGACACTCGTAGTTGTATTCCGATCGATACAACTAGAACTTGAGATGATACCTGGATATGTGCCTCCGGGATCGCTTTCTCGCAGGGAGTCAAGGAAGGATATGAGGTTGATAACACTACCACTATTATATATTGTACTGATCTACTCTCTTCTAATGCTGCAAGACCACTGAAGATGCTAGTCTTCGATAGGACTAGGCCTTCTCTCTACTCTGGCATTTCTGCAGCCCACTCCACATATACAACCTTCCTTTGATAATGTTGTATATGTAGTGTAGATCCTTGCTTGCTGAATACTTCGGATGAGAACTCACGGTTGCTTTGCTTTCTTTTTCCCCCTTATCCATTTGATGCAACCAGATGACGGAGCCCCGGAGCCAGTTGCCCCTGTCGACGACCACTACTACTACCCCGAGGGTGGCTACTACCACGAGCTGGCCGATGACCAGGAGTAGGATCGGAGGGTCCCAGGCAGGAGGCCTGTGCCTTTTCGATCGTAGTGTTTCTTTTGCCGTGCCTTCTTAAGGCTTATCTGTGTTTGCTTTTATATCTGTACTCAGATATATGATGCTTCTGCTGACGCTTGAATGCGAGCTTATGTATTCGAGCCCTCGAGGCCCCTGGCTTGTAATATAAAGCTTGTATTATTTTAATTTGTGTCTAGAGTTGTGTTGTGATATCTTCAAGTGTGTCCTTAGGCTTGATCGTGTGCATTTGCGTGTATGATTTGTGCACGATTAAGCCGGGGCGTCACAGGCCCTCTAACCAGCTCTCCAAATAAGCAGAGCTGACAGTAAAATTTCCACGTGGTTCCTCGCTCCATGCCCAAAAGTCATCAATCCTCCTTGTGCATGATGGTATCTTAAGAATTGCATCCGCGTCAAAAGGTGTGAAGACAGAGCGTACGAGCTCCACTCTCCACGAAGCAGTTGCTGTTTCGATGAGTTCAGAAACAAGCTGCGGTGGTGTTTGGACCAAAGAGGTGATCGGCCATTTGTAACTATCTCTAGGTATCCAATTGTGTTCCAATATATTGGTGGACTCACCATGACCAATCCTGCGAATGATGCCTTGCGCCATGATATCTCGTCCATCAAGAACAACTCTCCAAATTTGGGATGGATGGGATCCCAACTGTGCATCTAACAGTAAGCAATTCGAGTAATATATGGACTTCAAAATTCTTGCACTCAAAGATTCTGAATCATTCATTATCCTCCATGCTTGCCTAGCCAGAAGAGCTAAATTAAAAAGTTGCAGGTCTCCAAACCCAAGCCCTCCCATATACTTTGGTCTTATCATGACATCCCATGCTACCCAGGCAGGCCTGCGTTTTCCTCTTTTACTATCCCACCAAAACTGCCTAATGATAGATGTAACACTTTCACACAACCCCCTTGGGAGTCTGAAACATGACATAGAATAAACCGGAACTGCCTGAGCAACAGATTTTATAAGCACCTCCTTACCGGCAGCAAACAAAAGTTTTTCCATCCATCCTTTTACCTTCTTCCAAACCCTACCGCGCAGATATTTGAAAGTGCCATTCTTAGAATGTCCCACATCAGTTGGCATGCCCAAGTAACGGCTGCTAAGGGATGAGACCATCTGTTTGACGCCTGCGGAGGCAACGCACTGGGCTGAGCGCATTCGGCCGGCCCAACAAGTAATGTAGAAGACGACTAATGTAGCAACATGTATGTGTTTTGTAGCAGTCAGTTTACTGTACCGACCATTTTTTGTCTCTATTTTCTTCATGGATTGGGTTTTTTCCTGATTTTATTGTATTTTTTTCTCTTTTTACCTTTTTATAGGTTTTTTTACTGTAAACAAATTTATATATACGGTGAACATCAATTAAAAATACACACTGAACATTTTCAGAACATAGGATGAACATTTTAATAATACAAAATGAACTCCCCCCCCCCCCCCCCCAAAAAAAAGAAATACACAATGAATTTTTTTTGTATTATATGATCATTTTTTTAGTATATGTCATTCATATATCAAAAAACAATATGCATATATAGGCGGAACAATTTTCAAATACGCATTGAACATTTTTCATATAAGTTAAACAATTTTTTAATACATATTGAACTTTTGTGTAGTATATGCTGAAACTTTATCAAAAACACAGTGACCATTTGCGTTATTCGTTGAACAGTTTCTAATATATGATGAACATTTTTATAATGCATGGTGGAGCTTTTTAATATACCGTAATGTTTTCTTAATATAAGATGAACATTTTTCTAACACAGAATGAACTTTGTATAATACACGAAATAGAAAGAAAAAGAAAACATAAAAGACGGAAAAGAAAAGAAATATAAACAAAAAGAGAAAAAAGAAAGGAAACAGAAAAGAGAGGAAATGACAGTGGGCCGGACCAAAACTGGGGTGTCGGGAGGCCGAGGTTTGGCGAAACCAAACGTTTTGATGCTCACGAGTGTCAAATAGGATCTATTAGGAGGAGAAAAAGATAGCGAGCAAAGGCGAACATGCTCTGTCTTGGGCCGGCCAATCTTAGGTAACGCCCACCGTGGGAGCTAAATGTGACGGCCCATTTTAGGGGTCACAGAAATAAAAGAGAAAGGGTAATTTCGACTTAGAAATATAAAAAATACGTAAAATGGAAAACAATGTTCATCATGAATTTTAGAAGGAAAACATACTGCATTACATAAAAAATAATTGTAGTGTATTTAAAAAATGTTCGCTGAGTATGCTCGTCGCCAGTGGCGGAGCCAAGGGGAGGCGAGCAAGGGCCTGCCCCCCCCCCCCCCCCCCCCCCTAACGATGGAGCGAACATGGAACCGATATCACTAGTTAAAGAGTACTCATTGCAAAAATCACTCCCACCTTCCCAGGCTGCGACAACTGGCGCGCTGCATATGCGCCACTTGTCGCAACCTGAGAGTTTTACCTTTTTTCGTAGATTCATTTATTCAAAATGTTTTATCTCTTAAACCGTGCGTCCAAATTTCGAACCGTTTTCATCATTAGATTCCTCGCGTCGAGATCTTCAAAACTAGATCCATGTTGATAGGTTTTGACGAACATTTTTTTGACGAAAAAACCGAACCGGGAGCACGGGTTTTTTCCCTTTCCGAAAGAGGCACGCCCGTGCGTCTCGCGAAATCACAACCGTGCCTCTCGCGGAAGTAAAACCGTGCCTCTCGCGGAAGAAAAAAAAAAGAAAACACGTTTTTTTCGTTTTCGAGGAGGCACGGCCGTGCCTCATGCGAAAGCACAACCATACCTCTCGCGAAAGCAAAATCGTGCCTCTCGCGAAAGAAAAAACAGAAAATACATTTTTTTTCATTTCCGAGAGGCACGGCCGTGCCTCTCGTGAAAGCACAACCGTGCCTCTCGCGGAAGCAAAACCGTGCCTCTCTCGGAAGGGAAAAAAACAGAAAACACGTTTTTTTTTTCATTTCCGAGAGGCACGGCCGTGTCTCTCGCGAAAGCACAACCGTGTCTCTCTCGGAAGCAAAACAGTGCCTCTCGCGGAAGGAAAAAAAATAAAAAAACGCGTTTTCTTTTCGTTTCCAAGAGGCACAGCCGTGACTCTCGCGAAAGCAAAACCGTGTCTCTCGTGAAAGGAAAAAAAACGTGTTTTTTCGCGCAAAAAAAAATTCAAATTTTTTTTTGGCCAAAAGTTAAGGAAGACCGGTGGAAAATCAAAACGTCGAAAAAAACAAGAAAAAAACGTTTAAAAAGCCGAAAACGCGTGCGGAAAAATAAAAATAAAAACAAAATCCGAAGGGAGCGCCCAGAGCGCGACATGTGACGGGCGGCTGAGAGCGCGTCAAGTGACGCTGATCGTTGTGAAGCTCCCGAAGGAGCGCTCGTTAACTAGTTGGCCCGCATAGAACATGCTACTATGCAATTAGCGATAAAACGCACGTACACATGTATTTGGCCCCCTTATCTGGCTATCTCTCAACGTGAGTATTGGAAAAAACAAAGAACAGGCCCATGTGAACAGCCCACTAGGAGTGGCCCGGCCGGTTGGCTCTAGTCCCTGACCTGTGCGCTGCGTTTTCTACCCTAATTAGCGGATACGTGGGATTAGTGCGCAGAAAATTAGTCGCCGCTGTTCCATGCCCTTGCCGTTCGCTCGCCTCTGCTCATATGGTGGCGACGGCGTGACGCATCCTCTCTCGATTGGATTCGATTCAGATTAAATCATGCAAAGCCGTGTCTCGAGGGGAAATCATGTAGGCAGCTCCTGCGTGTCTCGACGGTTAGCACTAATGGCTATTGAAATTAATCTCTCTCAGTTCCCATCTTATATATATATATATAATTGTTCTAATTTAGCTTTTATTCTGATTGTGAGATTTGTGATGCCAAGTTTTCTTCCGACGGAATTACAAATATCTTTGATGCCAAGTTCTTATATTGTTTTTTGTTTGTGATTAAATTATTATTGATCTTACTGACAGTTGTATAATATAAATGAGACATACAAATATAAGTAGGTTTTTATTTCATCGAATTGTCACATTATTAGTTTACCACTCGACATTTTTTTTGCCGGCTTGCCGCCCCCCCCCCCCCCCACCCCACCAACCCCACACCACCACCACCCCCCCCCCCCCCCTAATATCCAAATCCTGGCTCCGCCCCTGCTCGTCGCCTATTTAAGACTGCTCATCGAGTATTTGAAATAGGTTCGTTGCATAACCAAAATTTTCATCGTGTATTAGAAAAATAGTCATCATATATTTTTAATACGTTTATCACATATTAAAAACGATGCAGAAAAATATTCGTTACATATTTGTAAAAAATGTTCATTAAAAGTTCATGAATATAAATATATAATGAATAGGAAAATTTAAAACACAAAAATAAAAAACTGGAAGAAACCATGCGGAAGAAGAAACTAATGAACCAAATGTTAAGCCGGAAAGGAAAAAATGTAGAAAAAATCTAATAGAAAAAATAATAACGACAAACTTAGGAAACAGAAGCCCTGCAGTTGCAGCCCAAGAGCGTCGCTTAGGTGCATTGATACCCCCGCTGGGGCCATATCTCAATTATTCCTCAGTTTTTATATCTGTTTTTTATTCTTTTTACTATTTTTCCTTCTTTTGCTGTTAAAATACATGTTTTTTTTGTGGTTGAGCTGTTCAAATACATGTTTACCATTTTAAAGACATGTTGTACATTTTTGCATACACTCAAAATTTTCTTTTCATATAGGTTTTTTTAATAAATGATGGACATTTTTTTAAATACATGTTAACATTTTTTAATGGTACAAAACATTTTTTAAAACAACATGAACTCATTTAAATTGAATAAAAAATAATTAAGAAGTCGCTCTCGTATTTTTGAAACACGTGCACATTTACAAAAATGCCACAAACACTTTTTAATTGTATGAAACAAATTTTAAATTAGACGAATACATTTGGCATTGTATAAGCATTTTTACAAATAAGTCGTGGACATAATTTTTGAAACGGGTGAACATTTTCTCTAAATTTGACGAACATTTTTTTTTAGTCGTCCAGAGCATTTTTCCAAATTACACGGATATGTTTTTTACATTGTATAAACATGATTTTAAATGTCACAGCGGGGCCTGATAATTAGCTCACATAATTTTCAAATTGTTCTTGTACCATTTAAAACAATGTTCATGCCATTTAGAACAATATTCACACATTTCACAAAAAAATGTTCATGATGTTTCAATAAATATTTAACATGGGTTTAAAAGTTGTTTGGACCACTAAAATATGTGCATGCCATTTAGACTGATTTTCACACATTCAAAAGAAATTTTTCGTGGCATTTCATAAAGTGCTCAATCATGTGTTTAAAAAGTGTTCATGCCATTTCGAACAATGTTGTCACATTTGATAAAGTGTTCATGACTGTTTTTGAAAAATGTTCAACATGTGTCTGAAAAATGTTTGTGCCATTCATCAAATTCTCTATTGAGGAACTCATACACAACTTTAGAATGATCTAATTAAATTGAATCCAAATTTTAACTATTTTATCTTGTAACTTTATGTCTGGGTTGTAATATATTCTAAAAATTATTGTTGCATTGAAATAATTATTGAGTTATTGTTGCACCGTGATATTTATCATTGATTATTTTAAATATAAGCAGTATAAAAAAGGATGGGGGCAGAAATTGGGTGATCACGGTTGGACGATCGGTGCGCGGTTGGTTGTTCGTGGACAAGTCCGGACGTGTCCACAGATATTTGCAGATGAAAATTTGCTAACGCGCGATTGAAGATGTTAGGAGAGTAACTCTAGCAAAGTCGTCATATGGGATATAAAGGTTGCAGTTGTTGTGCGCAAACATAGGGTCACATAGGCGGCCTCCCTTGTTTTTTTTTTGTTGCATCAACTTATAATCCACACACTCAATTTTAGAGAGTAAACACTAATCTGACTACAAAGTGGTTACATAGGGGTAGAAAAGTCGATTAGCGACAGTTTTTTTTTACTAAACTGATGACCTTCTATGTCTTGGGAGAAGCACTAGTTGCTCCCCATCACGAGGACATATAATATTGTGCAGGGCACATTCGTGTGTGAACATTTCACTTGCCCTCTACGTGTGATTGTACGATGGTCCGGTAACCTTGTCTTTGTCCCATTTCTACCCATTCGTCGTCAAAGTCGGGGATGACTTTTTCAAGAGGGGGAAGGCCCAATAGGACATGATTCGTCTAGGTGATGTGACCATATTCATGTCGAATATGCGTCATCTGATGCGCTCCGTCTCCTCCGCCAAGTCCTAATGTTTCTCCTTGTATTGGAGCCAGATGCTTGCAATGCCCTCCCGACATCGGTATGCTTGAAGATTTCGCCAGGGTAGAGAACCGAGGTGTGAGAATCATAGCGCTCATCCCATTCCTCCTTAACAAAGAGGCGATGGGGCAGTACGTGTCCCCGGTATGAGTTGTCTGGTCGAGTCCTCACCTGCTCATACGGGATCTATACGTAGCCATGATGGATATCCCAAATAATGGCTTGTGTTCTGGGATTGCAATCTGGTCACTCATCCTTCTGTGTAGCCTCCTTAGTCGCGTCATGGCAATGCCCCACTTTTGTTCCTTGGCGATGAGGGCAACCTTCTTCGATGCTTTTCCTCCTCGCCCAAGATCCGCTCCGCCTCTAAGAGCGGGGTCTGGTACGGCCATGGGGAAAGCAACATGGCGACAGGAAGGAAGAAAGTGGCTAGACACAATGATGTTAGAAGTGGAGGTAGTGAGCTATTCGGCAATGGCGACTACCTTTTTAAAGTAACGGGCGGCGAACGGCGGGTATCGAGAAAATACGGTAGGCATCAAGAAAATATGATGGGGGTAGCCAGTGACAATTGGCACGCGATGGCTGCCATTAATTCCCGTTCCATAGTCATCTACCATTAGCGGGCGGAGGAGATGGGCCGTGTTAGAATTAATGGGCTAGGCCCATAGCAATTTCTGAAATCTCAAACAGTGGCCCATGTGTAAAATGGCAAGTGGTGCTGCTAAAGTTTAGTCCCACCCCGAAAGTTGAAGAAGAGTTGGACCTCTTTATATAGTGGGTTCTCTTCACCACTCTAAGTGGTGTGTTGAGAAGAGAAAGGGAAGACCACACGCGCGCGCTCGCTCGCCTGGCCTGGCCTGGCCGAGGCGAGGCGGCGCATACGTGCGACATGCGCGTGAATGGTCCGCCGAAATCCGGTCTGTCTCCTTGCAGGGGCGCAGCTTCCTTTTGCCGTTTTATTTTTATGTCTTGGCAGACAAGTTAATGATTTTTTGTCTGTCTGGTAAGTATACGAATTAGAAACCAAGTCGGTTTGGGATTGTGATCGCGACACAATACCGCCTCTGGTCCTAATATATATACAGCTACCGGCTGCGGCCAAAGACACACCGAAAACACCTAGGGTTTTGCCTCATCTCGCAACTTGCGCCGCCGTCGTAGTCTACTCCATCCCAAACGCCGGCGTGCATTGGCGCGTGGGAGAGCAGGTCTCCGGAACCATTCGTCCTTGCGATCCTGCACCGGGAGAGGACGAATTAGGTTTTTGGGAAGCGCTCTGCGCGACTGCTCAAGTCCGTCATCACGGGTCATCTTCCGTCCAAGTCGGGCGGTGCTACTCATCATCGTCTTCATCGCCGTCAGCATCAGATCGTCGCCAACATCGTCGCACCCACAATAGCTAACGAACAGTACGTCCAACATCATCTGTTCATGCATGTCTCTACAGCTGTTGTTTCGTGTACGCTGTTGTTCTGCATGTTTTGTTGTTCTTCTAGTTTGCTAGATTGTTGCATGCTAGTATCTGTTCTAGTCATGAATTATTTACTGGAATTAATCATGAACTTGCCTAATTTTCCAACAATCCAAAAACCTAATTGTAGGCAATTTCCAGAGTTAACTATGGCTGGATTCGCTGATGTACTGAGGCCGGATAAGTTTACCGGTGTGCACTTTAAGAGGTGGCAGGTGAAGACCACGCTCTGGCTTACTGCTCTGAAAGTTTTCCACGTTAGTGTTGGTGCTCCAGAGGGAATGACTGACGAAGATCAGAGAAAATTCCAGGAAGCCAATACTATGTTTGTGGGATGCATTCTGAGTGTTCTTCCTGACCGTCTGTGTGATGTGTACATGCACATAGATGACGGAAAGACTCTGTGGGATGCACTGAATGCAAAATTTGGTGCAACAGATGCAGGCAGTGAACTGTACATCATGGAGAGTTTTCATGACTACAAGATGGTGAATAACCGTTCTGTGGTTGAACAAGCTCATGACATACAGTGCATTGTGAAGGAACTTGAACTCCTTAAGTGCGTTCTACCCGACAAATTCGTGGCTGGGTGCATGATTGCAAAGTTGCCTCCTTCATGGAGGAATTTCGCCACAACTCTGAAACATAAGAGACAGGAGATATCAGTTGAAAATCTGATTGCATCTCTTGATGTTGAAGAAAAAGCTCGGGCTAAAGACACTACTGAGAAAGGAGGTGAGGTTCAGCCTACCGCCAATATGGTGCAGAGGTACCCACAGAACAAGAATAAAGGGAAGAACAAACCTGTTTTCAGCAAGCCTACCAAGACTACTACCTTCAAGAAGAAGTTCAACAAGGCTGAGCTAGAGTGCTACACCTGTGGGAAGCCCAGACACTTTTCCAAGGAATGCCCTGAACGTGCAGACCGCAGAGGGAAAACGAGCTCCAAGACTGTCAACATGGTGACCGCTAGCAATACTGATGGGTATGGTAATTTACCTATTGTGCTTTCAGTATTTCAATCATCTTCGTGATGGATTGATTCGGGTGCTAACGTTCATGTGTGTGCTGACGTCTCCCTGTTTACTTCTTGTCAGGTCGCAAGGGATTCTTCCGTCCTAATGGGGAATGGGTCACATGCTTCTGTTCGTGGCATTGGCACGATGGATCTGAAGTTTACTTTGGGAAAGATCGTGCAACTAAGGAACATGCAGCATGTCCCTACTATGAACAAGAATCTAGTTAGCGACTCCCTTCTATGTCGAGATGGGTTTAAGGTAGTTTTAGAGTCGAATAAAGTAATCGTGTCAAGATTTGGACAATTTATAGGCAAAGGCTATGAGTGCGGAGGCTTGTTCCGCTTTTCCCTTTCAGATTTTTGCAATAAGTCAGTAAACCAAATTTGTGCTAGTGTTAATGATGATGCAAGTATTTGGCACTCTCATTTATGTCATATTAATTTTGGTTTAATGACTCGGCTATCCAGTATGAGTTTAATTCTGAATTTCACCGTTGCCAAAGGTTCTAAGTGCCATAGTTGTGTGCAATCGAAGCAACCTCGAAAGCCTCATAAGGCTACCGAGGAGAGAAACTTGGCACCTCTAGAACTCATACATTCTGATCTTTGTGAGATGAATGGTGTGTTGACAAAAGGTGGAAAGAGATATTTCATGACTTTGATTGATGATGCGACTAGATTTTGTTATGTTTATTTGTTGCAAACTAAAGATGAAGCATTAGACTACTTTAAAATCTATAAAGCTGAAGTTGAAAATCAACTAGAGAGAAAGATCAAGTGTCTTAGGTCCGATCATGGTGGAGAGTATTTTCCCAAAGTATTTGATGAATTTTGTGAGGAACATGGTATTATTCATGAGAGGACGCCTCCCTATTCACCCCAATCAAATGGAGTTGCCGAGAAGAAAAACCGCACGTTGACTGACTTGGTGAATGCCATGTTAGACACTGCTGGTTTATCTAAGGCATGGTGGGGGGAGGCTCTATTGACTTCATGTCATGTCCTGAAAAGAGTTCCTAACAATAATAAGGAGAAAACCCCTTATGAGGAGTGGGTTGGGAGAAAACCATCACTTTCTTATTTGCGCACTTGGGGATGTTTGGCAAAGGTCAATATTCCTATTCCTAAGAAACGCAAACTTGGACCAAAGACAGTGGATTGTGTCTTTCTAGGGTATGCTCAACGGAGCATTGCCTATAGATTTTTAGTGGTAAAATCTGAAGTACCTGATATACATGTTCATACTATAATGGAATCTCGTGATGCAACATTTTTTGAGAACATATTTCCTATGAAAGATATGCATAGCATTGCTAGATTTTCTTCTGAGATAATTCCTGAATCTAGTACAACTGATGAATATTTCTAACAATCACATGAGGAAGTCCTTGAGAAGGATAACAATGAAGTTCCTATAAGGAACAAGAGACAAGGATTGCAAAATCCTTTGGTGATGATTTCATTGTATACCTTGTGGACGACACACCCAAGTCGATTGCAGAGGCATATGCATCTCCGGATGTAGATGATTGGAAAGAAGTTGTTCATAATGAGATGGACTCAATTCTTTCTAATGGAACTTGGGAACTAACTGATAGACCATATGGTTGTAAACCTGTGGGCTGTAAGTGGGTGTTAAAAAAGAAGCTAAAGCCCGATGGTACTATTGATAAGTACAAGGCGCGGCTAGTGGCCAAGGGCTACACTCAGAAAGAAGGCGAAGATTACTTTGACACCTATTCACCCGTTGCTAGAATGACCACCATTCGAGTGTTACTTTCCTTGGCTGCTTCTTATGGTCTTATCATTCATCAAATGGATGTAAAGACAGCTTTCCTCAATGGAGAGTTGGAAGAGGAAATCTATATGGATCAGCCTGACGGGTTTGTGGTAAAGGGTGAAGAAAGAAAGGTGTGCAAGTTGTTAAAATCTTTGTATGGCTTGAAACAGGCACCTAAGCAATGGCATGAGAAGTTTGAAAGAACTCTGACTTCTGCAGGATTTATCATTAACGAGGCTGATAGGTGTGTTTACTATCGCCATGGTGGGGGCAATAGTGTCATATTATGTTTGTATGTGGACGACATACTGATCTTTGGTACAAACATTAATGCAATTAATGAGGTCAAGTCTTTTCTATCAAAAAGTTTTGACATGAAAGATCTGGGAGAAGACGATGTAATTCTAAACATCAAACTTATTAAGAATGAGAGTGGGATTACGTTAACGCAATCTCACTATGTTGAGAAGGTCTTGAACCGATTCGGTTTTATGGATAGCAAGTCTTCTCCAACACCTTATGATCTCAGTGTGACACTCAGAAAGAACAAGAAAGAAACGAGAGATCAATTAAGATACTCTCAAATTGTCGGTTCACTCATGTACTTAGCTAGCGCTACAAGACCAGATATCTCTTTTGCTGTCAGCAAACTGAGTAGGTTCATGTCCAACCTGGGTGATGATCATTGGCATGCACTAGAAAGGGTCTTGCACTATCTGAGAGGTACTATGAGTTACGGAATTACTTATTCAGGGCATCCTGCTGTGCTAGAAGGATATAGTGATTCAAATTGGATCTCCGATGTTGATGTACTCTACGCAACAAGTGGGTATGGATTTACTCATGGAGGTGACACAGTGTCATGGAGGTCTTGCAAGCAAACCATATTGACGAGGTCAACTATGGAAGCAGAACTAACAGCTTTGGACACAGCTACTGTTGAGGCAGAGTGGCTGCGTGAGCTCTTGATGGACTTGCCTGTGGTTGAAAAACCTGTACCGGCTATTGTTATGAATTGTGATAACCAAACGGTTATTGCTAAAGTGAACAATTCTAAAGATAATGCAAAGTCATCAAGACACGTGAAGAGACGTTTGAAGTCTGTCAGGAAGTTAAGAAACTCCGGAGTAATAACTATTACGTATATTCAAACAGACAAAAACCTGGCAGATCCCTTTACAAAGGGACTATCACGAAATGTGATAGATATTGCATCGAGGGAGATGGCTATGAGACCCATAGATGTTACACCATAGTAGTAACCCAACCTTTGTGATCGGAGATCCCGTGAATTAGGATCTGGGAAGAACAAGCTATTGGTTAACTGAGGAGAGTAATAACTAATGACCATCTCTAAGTGCAGATGCAAAACTCTCAGAGTTGTAAGGCTCAGAGTTGTAAGGTAGGTTGGCAACATGCCTTAATGTAGTTCTATTGGCTATAATTAGCAAAGATGTTGTCCTACAGAGCAGTCTTGAAAGAACACACATATATGAGTTCCGACTGTAAACGTCGCAGTCTATGAGATTTGGGTGATCTCTAGTAAGCTCACGAAGAGACCAGGGAGTATGACGTATAAGCTCCAAACCGCGGGTAGCCTACTGGTGGTCAGGTACTGGTTAAGACTTTGAGTGAAACCTGTTCACACAAAACTAGCAATTCAAGGCATAGTCCATTGTCAAGTTGTGAATGTATGTAGCTTAAAGTTCTAGACAGAAGTTCAACTTAACAGTCTCTGCTGAAACACTGGTATATTAAACAAGTGGTGAGAGAAGGCAAATCTCTAAATGGGTATTTGAGATCTGGTGGGGGATTGTTAGAATTAATGGGCTAGGCCCATAGCAATTTCTGAAATCTCAAATAGTGGCCCATGTGTAAAATGGCAAGTGGTGGTGCTAAAGTTTAGTCCCACCCCGGAAGTTGAAGAAGAGTTGGACCTCTTTATATAGTGGGTTCTCTCCACCACTCTAAGTGGTGTGTTGAGAAGAGAAAGGGAAGACCACACGCGCGCGCTCGCTCGCGAGGCGGCGTGTACGTGCGACATGCGCGTGAATGGTCCGCCGAAATCCGGTCCGTCTCCTTGTAGGGGCGCAACTTCCTTTTGCCGTTTTATTTTTATGTCTTGGCAGACAAGTTAATGATTTCTTGTCTGGTAAGTATACGAATTAGAAACCAAGTCGGATTTGGGATTATGATCGCGACACAATACCGTCTCTGGTCCTAATATATATACAGCTACCGGCTACGGCCAAAGACACACCGAAAACACCTAGGGTTTTGCCTCATCTCGCAACTTGCGCCGCCGTCGTAGTCTACTCCATCCCAAACGCCGGCGTGCATCGGCGCGTGGGAGAGTAGGTCTCCGGAATAGTTTGTCCTTGCGATCCTGCACCGGGAGAGGACGAATTAGGTTTTTGGGAAGCGCTCTGCGCGACTGCTCAAGTCCGTCATCACGGGTCGTCTTTCGTCCAAGTCGGGCGGTGCTACTCATCGTCGTCTTCATCGCCGTCAGCAGCAGATCGTCGCCAACATCGTCATCAACACCGTCGCACCCACAATAGCTAACGAACAGTACGTCCAACATCATCTGTTCATGTCTGTCTCTACAGCTGTTGTTTCGTGTACGCTGCTATTCTGCATGTTTTGTTGTTCTTCTAGTTTGCTAGATTGTTGCATGCTAGTATTTGTTTTAGTCATGAATTATTTACTGAAATTAATCATGAACTTGCCTAATTTTTCAACTAGGCCATATTTTTTCCACAGGGTTTTTGGAGGGGACTTTAAACAAGATGAAGTATGATAACAAGAATAGACAGTGATTAGGGGGAGTGTTGAGAATTAATTGTATTAATTAATTAAGACTTTAATCCCTGCCTAAACTGCCAGCCGTTTCTTCGGGAAACGTCGTGACTTACCGAACAGGCAGATGCCTGTTCGTTCGTGCCCTTTGGGGTTGTATAAATAGCTGCAGTTATCATTCAATAAAGAGTCCCCTTGTTCTTTACTTCTGTCTCTAAACAGCCTCCATTTTGTACTTCATCTCAGCTCGGCAGCCAGAGCCTCGGTCGGGGAGGGGGATCGAGGTCGATTGGGCTCTGGAGATGGCGCCTGCGCCACGTCCGCGCGCCGGCCTCGTGGACGGACGCCATGTTGGCACGTACACTCCTAGCTCGCGCGCCGTGGATTTGGTCACGGCACGAGCCGACGAGCCCGGCCGGAAATCCGCCGCCCGCCTTCGACGACCTTTCAGGCTCATCGGTATGGCCACTTGAATGCGGTTGCTTCGTTTGAATAAAGATAAACACCCATGTCATGTCATGGCCACCGCTTCCCAGGCCAGGGCCGAATTTGTCAGTCAGTAGGACATCAGGATCGGAGAGCACTCTAGCTAGTCTCCACTCTCACTGACACTGAAAGAGAGAGGCTTGAGCCCGTCACGCATGACGCGAGAGTCCGGTAAATAGATCAGATACGATCTCTCTCGGTGCCGATTGGAACCAGCGACGAACGTGTCACGTTGACCCCAGACCCCGCGCGATCCGCGAGCCGGGCCTCGGGGTGTGGGAGGCAGGCGACTACGGCCCGCACTGTCCGGCGGCGCGTATGGCACCTGCGCGGGGGAAAAAGTCCAAAATAAACCCTGAGCTCGTAGACCCTAACTAAATCGAACCCTCAACTCCTAATCCCGGTAATCAGCACTCTAAACTCTCTAATCCCGGTCCAATATGAACCCTGAGCCCACTTCCAAACAGGGATTGATGAGGTGGCAGACCGAAACTGGGATCGGTGGCTGTTGGGCGCGTTGCGGACAAAAGTTGGGCCGACCCATAAGGCCCAGAGCGCTCCCATGCTCTTAATCAGAGCCAGCCCACGCAAGGGGCAGTCAATCCCCACTCGCGGCGTCCCCTGAAATTCCCCTGCTCGAGCGGCGGCAATGGCGACGGGCGGGTGATCGGCTCCGGCGGCGGCGATCGTGACGGCTTGACGACGAGCGACGTCAAAGGTACTGTCTCCGACGTCCTCCTCCTCCTGTGGCTGCAATTTAAGCTCTCACCGCAGTGTTAGTGTTAGGGTTTCAGAGAGAAAAATTGGGGCTTTTCTGCGATTACAGAGTTAGGGTTTTTGGCGATTTTCTGTGCGTTTTTGTCAGTCCAATTGCTCGGATTAGCAAAATGTAGTGATATACTCTTGTTTGTTGCAGCTCAATCATGGACCCTAGTGAGATTTTGAATGTCAGATTTCATTTTGGGGGCTAGTTCATCCACATTGGTCCTGTTTTGGATTATGTGGGGGGGAGATGAAGCACTTTCAGTGATTGAGAGGGACAAGTTGTCATTGTTTGAAGTTCAAGGCCATTTGAAAGACCATCTGGAGTTCAAGGAATCGATGAAGTTGTATTTTCATCTTCCTGGGAAAGAACTAGCTGATGGTTTGAGGTTTTTGTTTGATGACAGTGGTTGTGTTAGCATGTCAGACTACGTTTGTGTTGGAGATGTAGCTGATATTTATGTGGAATACCATGGGGAGCAGGACAATGAGTACAGCAGTAGTGCTAGTGACTATGAGAATGAGATTGTTGATCTTGATATGGATGATGATGAAGCTGAAGAACCTGACATGGTCATTACTGCAAAACCAGATGATAATGGTGTGCTCACTCAAATGAACAACATCCAATTTGAGCAGCCTAGGGCAAGCAAAACCATAGTGGCCAATGAGGTTGATGAAGTGGCAGGATCTCAGTTGATATTTTCTCAAATATGCAGTCCAGATGAAGTGAATGTTCATAGCATTGATGTGATAGATCAAGTGCATTTTCAAAGCAATGCGAGGACAGAGGCAGTGAATGATCAGAGCAACAATCCACCAGATCAAGTGAATGTTGAGAGCAACAATGCAGTTTCAGCTAGTGATTCTGAAGAAGATACAGAGTACATACCACACAGTGAGGACAGTGGAGAAAATTCAGAGGTTGTTGAGCTCAGAAGGCATGGTAGAAAATTTAAGAAGAGGATGAGAGATACAAAGAGTTGGCTTGCAGGTGATTCAACAGCTCCTATTCCTATTGACTTAATTGCAAATATGGAAGATCAGTTAGAGGGAGAGGAGAAACAGTGGGGCTATGACTCATCTGATGAGGATTATTCTTATGATGAAGATTCTGATGGGCACATGGTGAGGAGGAAGAGCCAGTATCCAAGATACAATAATGACTCAGAAATTCCACACTTTGCATTGACAATGGTATTCAGGAGCAAGAATCAGCTTGTGAAAGCATTGAAGAAATATGGAATTGTGACAAAAAAAAGCATTGTGTTCTTGAAGTCAGAGAGTAACAGAGTTAGGGCTAAGTGTGGATGGCCTGGCTGCCCTTGGCTTATTTATGGAGCCAAAACCTCAAGAACAAGCAGGTTTCAAATCATAACATTTAATGATGAGCACCACTGTGCACAAAACAGGGAGAACAGACTTGTGACAGCTAAGGTTATTGCTGAAAGATATGAGCACTTCATTTTAGCTAATCCAATGTGGAAAATTGAGAGCATGAAAGCAACAGTTCTTCAGGACATGTTTGCTGATGTATCAACTTCTAAGTGCAAGCATGCAAAGAAGCTTGTCATGGACAAGTTAAGGGCTGGAATGAAGAATGAATACACCAGGGTTTTTGATTATCAACTGGAGATACTTAGAAGTAATCCTGGAAGCACTGTTGCAGTCTGTTTGGATCCAACAAACATTGAACAGAACATATTTCAGAGTTTCTATGTCTGCTTTAATGCACTGAAGTTGGGATTCAAGGTTGGCTGCAGGAAAGTGATTGGTTTAGATGGTTGTTTTTTTAAAGGTGCTGTCAAAGGAGAGATGTTGTGTGCTGTTGCAAGAGATGCAAACAATCAAATGTATCCAGTGGCATGGGCAGTTGTTGAGAGGGAAACTAATGATACATGGAAGTGGTTTATTGCCCTGCTTATTAAAGATCTTGACATTAATGACAATGGAGCTGGTTGGGTGTTCATTTCAGATCAGCAGAAGGGACTGATAAATGCCATGAAGGATTATTTGCCAAATGCAGAGCACAGAATGTGTGCTAGGCATATCTATGCCAACTGGAGGAAGAAGCATAGGGAACATCAGTGGCAGAAGAAGTTCTGGGCAGTTGCCAAAGCAGCAAACAAGCAGGACTTCAACTACTATAAAGCAAAGCTTGCCCAAGAAACTCCAGAAGGTGCAAAAGACATCATGAGAACAGAGCCAGTGCACTGGGCAAGGGCTTTTTTTCCAGTGGGATCCAATTATGAGTCAGTTGATAATAATTTATGTGAATCCTTCAATCATGCAATTGTTGAAGTAAGGTTTTATCCAATAATTTCAATGCAAGAAAAAATAAGGAAAAAGGTTATGGTTAGAATTCAGGAACAAAGGGAAAAAGGTCAGAACTTCCATGGAAAAATATGTCCAAGTGCATTCAAGAAATTGAAGAGCAGCATAGCAAGGACCTAATTCATGGAAGTACTTTGGAATGGCAAAGATGGATTTGAAGTGAAACTTGTCACTGGGAGAAAAAAGTAGTACACAGTGAGTCTTGAGAACAGGACATGTTCATGTGGCTACTTCCAGCTAGCAGGTCTACCTTGTTCCCATGCAATAACAGCTATCTACAAGTGTGGAAAAAATGTGGAAGATTTCATTGCCCCTTGCTATTTTGTTGAAGTTTTCAACAAAATTTATGAACATTGTTTGATGCCTGTGGAAGGTGAGGAAATGTGGCCAGTTTCTGAGAAACCTAGGCCTCAAGCTCCAGCATATGCAACCATACCAGATAGCATGCCAGGCAGGCCTAAGAATAATGATAGAAGGAGAGAAGAAACTGAGAAACCTAAGCCTAGCAAAAAAATGACCAAGCATGGCACTGTAATTATTTGCTCAATGTGTGGCACTGCTGGACACAACAGATCAGGTTGCAAGCAAAACCCAGAGAGAGGCAAGAAGAAGAATGCACACCTTAAGAAGACTACCAAAAAAAGGGACACAACAAAGGTGAGTTTTATTTTTTCCATGCATTTCTGCATTTTAAATGATTTAAGTTGGTTCCCTGCAATTTAACATGTTTTGTAGGGATTTTAGATGTCATTTATTAATTTTAGATGATTTCCTGGAATTTAAACGATTTAAGTTGGTTCTCTGCAATTTAAATTATCTAAGTTAACATCACTTCAAATATTTTGACATATAGCAAACTGGATCTGTTGCCCCAGCAACAGCATTTGCACCAGCTACTGCCCCAACAAGAACTTTTGCAACAGCTACTGCCCAAGCAAGAGCATCTGCACCAGCCACTGGCCAAGCAAGAGCATCTGCATTTAAGCCCCCAAGAGCAAGAGCTGGCCAAACAAGTGCACAACCTGGGCCATCTACTGGCTATAAGAGAAAAAGAGCTCCTGCATCATTTATTCCTAGCTACAAGTACTTAACTGCCAGTGGCAATGTGTAATCTTGCCTACTTTCATTTGTTGCAAACATTGAGGCTGTGTTGCAACAGAAATCTTTTGCAATGCCAAAGATATTAAGGCTATGGTCCTAGCTTTTGTAATCTATTTGCAAACATGGATTTGATGTTGCAGATGCTATCTACTTATAATGTCAGATATATTTGCTATAATTTTCTTATGATGTTGTTTGCAAATGCTATCTATTTACATTGCATACATTCCAAATGGCAGCAAATGCAAATGCTATCTTATATTGTGTACATTCCAATGATCAGAAAAGGAATATATAACTTGATTGCAATTGACTGCCAGATCACAAATTTCATTCCATACATTGCATTTCAAACAGAGTTCCACGACTTGACAGATAATACCTGGATTGCATACAAGATCCATACATTGCACAATGCATACACTTGTGAGATCACAGCAACTTGACATTCAGTTCACTACAAATTTCCCTAGCACTAAACCAAGCACAAAGACAATCAGGACAAATATCACATTCATATACTTTCTCTTCATTGCATCCATTTCTGCATTCTTCAACCTCAACTGCTCTTGCAGAGACATAGCCAGCATTTCACTTCCTGCTTCATCTTCACGCATAGCCACAGCTCCAAATGCAACTTCAGTTCGAGCAACAGTAGCTCCAAATGCATCTTCAGTTCGAGCAACAGTACCTCCACCCTTCAACCTCCACACCTCATCTCTCAAATCTCCAATTAAATCACTAAAAAACTTCGGCAACGGATCATCATGCCATTCAGCATACCCACAACCACCATGCTACGCAATTGAACAAAAGAAATAAATCAGATTGAGCAGATGAGGAAGAACAGAAGAATGAGCAGAAAAATTGGGGCTAACCATTGCACTGACGCACGCGTAATACCTCCTCCCCGGGTTCTGACGGCTCCAAGAAATCCATCTCGGTGCTTTCCGCCGTGGATTGCAGTGGCATAACTTCACCGGCTCGTACGCCATAGGGTTCTCCCGGTAGCGCACCGGCGACCTCGCATCCGTGTCCCTCCTTCCTGACGCTCGCCGGAATACAGGAGCAGAAGAACCGCCTGATGACCACGACATCGCAGTGTCCGCCGCCGCCGCCGCCGCACAAATCGCCCACTCCTCACTCCCTGGCCGCCGCCGAGCTAACCCTAACTGTGCCGAGGAATTCCCCAATCGATTTGGATCGGGATATATCCCACCCGCGCGCGCAACGGTCAATTGGCCCACCTGACAGAAGAATCCCCGTTGACTATGCCACGTCAGCGTTTTCCTGCCCAAATCGACTGCAGGGTTCATATTGGACCGGGATTACAGAGTTTAGAGTGCTGATTACCGGAATTAGGAGTTGAGGGTTCGATTTAACTAGGGTCTACGAGTTCAGGGTTTATTTTGGACTTTTTCCCCTACGCGGGCGCCGTGGCGGCACGTAGCGCGGTTTGGTCACGCACGGAACGAGTCGGGGATGGGCGAGCGAGTTGCATGGCGTTCGGTGGACGACCGTCCCATCCCCTCGGGCTGGAGCTCAACAAATATCGGTGGCTGCGTACGGAGTAACACCATCGCCACGGGTTCATCCATCTTATCTGTGTCGAAACGGGTTTGCACCGGAGGCGTTGATTTGGTCGTGCCGGTCGCTACGGATCCATCGGGGCAAGCTCTTCGCACTGTGCAACGTCACCCCAGTTGAAGTTTCAGCGGCGGTACCGTGGTACAGACACACATCTGGTGTGTCACTGTAGTATATACCAAACAAGAACAGATAGCGACGGGTCGGGTTGGCCGCATTTCTCCCTTTCTTCTCACGTTCGTACGTGTGGTCGATCGGCACTATTTTTATTTTCGCCGCGCTGCGTCAACAGCTCAACACATCATCCCGGTCCAAGTTTTCAACGATGCATGGTACTGTGTACCCATCGTGTACTCGGGAACAGGCCATCGGCGTCTGTCAGTCCGTCCACGGAGCGGACGGGGGATCTCTTTCAACGATGCATGGTACCGTGTACCCATCGTGTACTCGGGAACAGGCCATCGGCATCTGTCAGTCTGTCCACGGAGCGGACGGGGGATCTCTCTCGATCGATCGATCGAGAGAGAGAATATTCGCGTCACGTGTTTGACTACGCCGGACGAGATCATGTGGCAGTACCGCCCGAATCGCATCGGACCACGCGATTGGTCTGCGTGGTGCTACGTGCTCGCTTGCCACGAACCCAAACGCAGCGGCCTCACCTCTCGTGCGTGCTCCCTGCCCCTATGATAAGCCGGCGACACGTGGGTAGGTAGGCGAGTTGTAAGACTTAAAATATTACTCTCTTCGTCTCATAATATAGGATGTTTTTTGACACTAGTGTGAGAGTGTATGGTGGCTGTAGATTTACAGCTGAGTTGGATAAGAGAAAGAGAGAGAAGAGAAGCGGCGGTTGTAGATTTACAGCTGGCTGTAGCACGGGCTCCAAGAAGCTATGTGAGAGTGTATGGTGGATCATGTGGTAAAAAAGTAGTACTTTCTTGTAACTTATTATTATACATGTTGGTTATTACATTGGCTATAGATGTGGCTGCATGCATCGCCCAGATGCAGAGGCCGGGGGTCTTCCTTCTTTTCTAAATTTTTTTTTGGCTATAGATGATATGGCAACATGTTATAACCATCGGTCGGCTATATTATTAACTATGCTCTTACCTCGCCGCTGATGCAACTAGCGACGTCGGCTAATGCCTCGGGATGGCCAAAGAAAAGGAGACCCGTAAGCCATAACAACATCTACAGCCGGGGCCCCGACCCGTCTCAAACATTTGGACGGGCGGACCGGTGACTGGCCGGTCGTAAAAAATCGATCAACCCAGGCGCTTCAAACGTCTGGGTTGTCCGATCGATGCTCCTCATATCCAGTCCAAATGTAGAGCGGGCGGTTACGGGACGACCCGGGGCCTAGCTCACTCAATAACCTCTCTCGCTCCGTCCTCTTCTCTCCCCTCCCCAATTCTGATTCAATTCGGTGCAATGTCGAGCTCTGGTAGCCACTCCGGCTTTGATGTCGACCTCAGCGAGGAGCTGACCCTCCGCATTTCCTTGGAGCGGTCCAAGGTGGACATCGAGGGCAGCTCCGGATCTGCAGCGTTGCCGCTACTCCCACGCCGGCGCAGTGCGGACGCCGGAGCTGGCTCCTCCCGGCCCGCGCGCAGGGCAGCGCGGTCTGCTCCGTCCCCGTCAGTCGATGCTTCGCGCGGGCAGCGGTGGGTGCTAGTGCCCGCGTCGCCGGCCCGCACGCGCACTCCAGAATTGGAGGTGCGCGCCGCTCGCCGCGAGAGGCAGCGGGCAAGGAAGAGGCGGGCGGCATAGCAGTGCGTGCGCCGTCGCCGCGGGATGCCGGCGGAGCCCGACGAGGACGAGCGGCTCCTTGCTTGGGTCTGCTGCCGATCGCTCACGACGACGGAGACGGACCCTCGCCGCCTACGGCGGAAAAACGCGCAGGCGCTCCGGCTTGCCATAGAGCAGTCGAGGCGCGAGGCGAAGAAGGCAGCGGCGGAGGCGGCTCGGTTGGCCAAGCTAAAGCGGCATCAGGACAGGCCCGTCTGGCGCCTGAAGGGGCTCATCGTCCTCGACGACGACTCCGATGAAGACGGCGACGACCATAGCTCCTCCGCCGACGACTACGATGATCCACCACCTGCAGCCGACGCCTACAGTTACGCCGGCAACCGGAAGGGCAAAGACCCGGCCAGGAAGTGGTGAATCTCCGCCGTCTCCGTAGTTAATTTCTAGTTATTTATGTCTCTAGTTAGAACCTGTCCGCCGTACGTGGATTATGTGAACTTTGAGTAGCTTTTGGAGATCCGTCTATGATTTTTTGGTGATCGGAATGTGCATATGTAGTTCCGTTTCATAGTCTATGTGATGATCTACGTAATTTATCTTCACGTTGCATGAGTAGTATGGATACAGGGTATTGAATATGAGAAGTGTGAATGTGAAGAACACAAATTGAAAAGTACCCATGAACACGCCCGAACGCGTTCGCGGGTGTTTGAGGGGCCAAATTTACACGGTCTGGCGGTAGTTCTGTGAAGCATAAACAAACAAGAGCAAAATGAAGCAAATCTTGCCTGTCAGGCTGCCACTCACGCCTTTGCATACTAAATATTATTATCACCTTCCCATGCTTTTGATCGCTTGCGTATAGATTAGAGAGTGGAGTAGGAGTATTGGTACCACTGATTGACCGGTAGTACAGCAGAGAAAAGGTTCACGAGAAGCTAGCATCGCAGCACAGGTACCCACACAGCGTGCACTGCACTGGCCGCGATCGATCCATTCCACCGGATCCTTCGAGCGAGCGTACATGATCATCCATCACCGATCTCGATCTACCGCGCCCATTTCTCCATGACCTCCAAGCCATTTCCCGTCGCTTTCCCCCGGTCCGACGTCACTGCATAGCTAGCAAGGCCCCTCGCGCGCTACCGATCTAGCAAAGCCCCCGTATAAAAGGATAGAGGTACAGCCGCCGGCCTCAGCGCACTTGGTGAGTGGTGCACCTGGATCCACAGGAGGGAGCTGTGGGTTGTGGAGACACAGATGGGGTCGTTGGGGAAGGAGGATGCCGGGGACGGGGAGCGGGTGGTGCTGGCGGTGAACGGCGTGCGGCGCGAGGCGGCCGGCGTCGACCCGTCGACGACGCTGCTGGAGTTCCTCCGCACGCGCACGCCCGTCCGGGGGCCCAAGCTCGGCTGCGGCGAAGGTGAGCACAACCAGCCGGCTCTCCACTCCATTAGCTAGCTTGGTTTTATCCTTGCGGTTTCGAATCTTCAGATGAAGAGCTCAAAGCCCCGAACCAACGAGTCGATGGGAGTTCATCTGCCATCGTTTTCAGTTTATCGACCGGATTCCTGTTCCTCGATCGCTTGGTCGTCGATCTCTACCCACGCGCTCCACACGCGCGCGTAGGCGTAGGGAACTAAACCACGAAACGAAACACACAGGAAGGGAGAGGGAAGGAAAATAGGTGGCGGTAGGAGTTTGTGTACACGTGCACGTAGCCACCACGGCACAGACATACATAGGCATATCCACAGTACCCATTCTTGTGCCATCAACCACTTGGGTGCTGCTTGTTCTCTTCATTTTGTGCTACCTGATACCTTACGGTAGCTACCAGCGCTACCGTTCATTCACCACGAACCACAAAAAATGCCGAGCGCTTCCTTTTTCTGCAAATCTTATTGCTTCCTCCTCCTCGGCGCACAACGATCTAGCTAGGACCCATCATATCCGTGTGGAATATATTCTGTTTGTTCTCTTCTTTCTGGTGCTGCCTGGCTGGCCAGCTATCGTTATCGTTCATTCACCGACGCACCACGAGTCCACAAGTATGTATGTCGGGCCACTTTCCAACTGCTCTCAACACTTTGACAGCACAGACGGCAATCAAAGAGAGTACCTAGCGAAAAACGCCTCGTATATATGCTTGGAAATTGACACTTTCTTTCAAGCGCACCCGGCTAGGGATGATTCGGGGATTCAATACTCCGTCCGATCCATATTACTAAGTCTATTAAAGCTGCGATAATTAATATGGATCATAGGGATAGTATCTTTCGCTTTATGTCTAAGATAACATATACTCCCTCCGTCTCAAAATTCTTGTCTTAGATTCGTCTGCATATGGATATATCTAATATTAAAACGTGACTTGATACATCTGTATTTAGATAAATTTAAGACAAGAATTTTGGGACGGAGGGAGTATTAAGAAGGTGATTGGGCGCAGGATTTGTACTCCCTCACAGTTCAATCAGGCATGATGGAGTGAAAAGGCCGGGCACGATAGCTGCCGTTCTACTTTTCTGCTAGTGGAGCAGGCATGCAACGCGAGCATGCACCTGTCCCAAATTATTGGACCTTTACTCTCCGATTTGCAATTTGTTTATCTTCTTTGTTAGGTGGTCAGGTCCCATACGCTGCAGCCTGCAGCTAACCATCTTAGAAAAAACAGGCGCGTGTCTCAGTTTGCTACATATATATAGCGGCAGTGTAGTCAGTAGCATGCTTTGGCCCATATCATGGTCCCAGATGCTTCTGTCCTTATATTGATAAAATGACTTTACATAAACAACACACTAATCAGACCATAGGATCCACACACACACACACAAATAGAGAAACTTTAAAATTGCCGTAGGCTCCACAAATTGACTGTTCATGTAGCGAAAGCTCAGATGATTTCATAAAAATCTGTACTCGCTCCGACTGTTGTTTGTTCACCAAATCAAAATAAAATAAAATATGGTTTTATTTAACCCTAGCTAGGTAAACACACTTCTCTAACTGAATTTGCAATTCTACACCTGCAATGCCATTATGTACCGCATGAGAAATGCACAGATGTATTTAACCATATTGAAAATCATGATCCATAAGCATACCACATAGATCGAATTTGTGGAAATTAAATATGCCATGAGTATGGAATTAAGAAATAATCTTGTTCACCTTAAACTGCGAGCCATCGCTGGAAGTACCTTTGATGACTTAGATAAAAAATACTACACCAACTCATCATTATTTTAGTGAAATAGTAATGGTGCGGGTGCAAAGTACATTCAGCTAACATGCATATAAATAAACAAAAACAATGTAATCATCGATGTCTTTTTTTAGTTTTTTTAGAAAAGGAGGAATCACCCCCTGCCTCTGCATCTGGGAGATGCATGCGGCCATATTATTTATTATTCACAAAGACCTTACAAAAAATACAACAGTAAGCCCGAGGCCACCATCTAGACGACATCTGTCGCTACTCCTATCCTCTTGATGAAGGGGTGCTGAATGTCCGGGTCAAATACCAAACAGACATCGCACAAAAGCCTAACATCTAACGCCGGATGCCTCATCCAAGCCACATAGGCGGGACTGGGTAACACTCCGGTCCGGCGCACTCTCAGTGAGTACCACACGCACACGCTGCAGAGGGCCGTCACCTCCGTCTTCCCGCGATCCATCCTCAAAGCATGTACTGACGCATCGATCTTGTCAGGCCTCTCTGCCATCGACGCCACCACGACGCCAGACAACGTCGACCTCCTGCGCGTGTCCATCGCCACACATCTGACGCCAAGCCTCCACTGCTCCATGCCGCCGAGAACCGCCGCCATGAATATGTAGAAATAAACACCGCTCCACCGAAGAAGCCATCCGCTGGTCCCTCGAGCCCGAGTGCCTCTCCAAGAATGCCGCCCCCAAGGGGGTAACGACACATGAATGCCGCCGTCATCCGATCAGCTGATCTAGGGTTTCCCCCGGAGGTATTGGGTGGGGTTGGGAGCTTCACCCCGATGATGCCTTCATGAAGGAAACGATGATAAGGGCATCGTCATCACCGGCTCCGGCCAACGACCGAAGACCAAGTTTTCACCCGGATCCGTCCCAAGAAATCCACCCGACAACCTGTGCACTGTCTCGACCGCCTTCAAAGCCCCATATCTAGCCGCCTAGATCCGGCGACCAACCGCAACAGCAGTGCCACCGTAGGAGCCCTGGCGCACCGGCCACTGCCTGAGTGCGCCACCACTGGAGCCTGGGAGGAGGGCTCTCACCCCACCTCGCCAAACCGCGAGAGCCGCTGAGATGATCCCGCACACTCATCACCGTCTCTGATCTGAACCAATCCGCAGCAAAACCACGAGATCGGCGATGCAGATCCGCCTTGGATAGGGACAGCACCACGCCATGCCGCCGCGGGAAGCCCGAGCTTCACCTACCGCCACCTTCCAGGGCCGCCGCCCCGGGATCCAGCCGCCGCCGACAGGCCGAGCTGCCGGCCACCGCGAAGGCCGCCATGACCCCGCGAGCCCATCGAACGGCCGGCGCCACCAGATCTTCCTCGGAGCCTAGCAGCTCCGCCGCCCCCGCCCAGCACCACGCCGCCGCCTTGCGCCGTCGCCTATGCGCCGGCACGGCGCCGCGACCCAGATTGGGGGAGAGCGCCCCGGCGCCATGGGTGGCCCGCCTCACCTGATCTGGCGCGGGAGGGAAGAGAGCCTCCGCCGCCGCCATCAGCCGCCTGGGGCTTCGCCCGGCGACCTCCTCTAGCGGCGGCGGAGGGGAGGGGGAGGATGGACGTGCCCGGCGGCGGGGGCTAGGGTTTCCACCCGAGCCGCCCTAGCGGGAGGGCGACGCGGGGGCGTCCTCACAAGATGGGAACCATCATGTTTTTTTTTAGTAAAAGCATGTGTTCCCTTTTAAGAAAGCAAAGGACACGACGTTTGCAAAGAAAGAAGTATCGCACAACAAACAAATTCTGTAAGTACGGGGAAAACAACTTCAAGCATACATTATGAACAAGTACTTAATTACGAGACAATAATTAAGATAATTAAAGAAGGTGACACTTGTTCACAACCATCGGATGAATACTTAACGAAATTGGATTAAAAGGTAACTCATGCTTTCTAAATCGGCATAATACAGATACAAATGTAGAATGTTGAATATGTGCATCTTTTGGTGCTGGCCCTGGCCTTGGACTTCTTTTGTTGTGGGTGGTAGCTCCACCACTTGCCTCCATGAACATTAAAACGTAAAATAATATTTTTTAAATTAAAAAATTCTACTCCCTTCGGCCCTAATTAATCGACGCGGCCCATTCACATGTCCTTCGCCATTAACACTGATGTTGGGACAGTTAATTAGAGCCGGAGGTAGTATTACAACATATATGTTCATGTGCAAACGTTTCATAGAGACATGATAGGTCGCAATACTTTTATTCGTCCCATGAAAATTCAGGCATCTAAAAGGACAGCACAAGCCTATATTTTCTGATTTTTTTTACATTCAGCAAATTGTTTGTTCCATTGAGGAGCAAATTATTATATAGCTTTCTTATTTCTTTGAAGGAATATTTTTTTCCATTATACTCGTATGATTCGTCTCGCTCTGGTGCGTTTACTACGAATCTTGTGTGAGATTTACGGATAAATCTCGTCTCTGTCATTTCTAGCGTGAGACTACAATAGAAGACACGCTCGTGTATCTTGTGGCAAAAATGCTACACGTACGGGGCTTTACAGGCTCTTACGGACTCCTTCCATAACATAATAACCATCCCCCCCCTGATTTTCATGGGGGTGGGCCCGCATCCTCCCCTTACACCCAATCAAAAACTGCCACATCAAATCAATCCTGTAAACTCCTGTAAAAAACCTGTATGTGTAGCACTGCCACATTCTAATTAACGACGTCTGCATGCAGGTGGATGCGGCGCATGCGTGGTCCTCATCTCAAAGTACGACCCGGCCACGGACGAGGTGACCGAGTTCTCGGCGAGCTCCTGCCTCACACTCGTCGGCAGCCTCAACCACTGCTCCGTCACTACTAGCGAGGGCATCGGCAACACCCGCGATGGCTACCACCCCGTCCAGCAGCGCCTCGCCGGCTTCCATGCCTCGCAGTGCGGCTTCTGCACCCCTGGCATGTGCATGTCCATCTTCTCCGCGCTCGTCAAGGCCGACAAGCCCGGTGCCGCCGGCGAGCCCGCCCCGCCGCCGGGGTTCTCCAAGCTCACGTCGTGCGAGGCTGAGCACGCAGTCTCCGGCAACCTCTGCCGATGCACGGGCTACCGGCCCATCGTCGATGCCTGCAAGAGCTTCGCCGCCGACGTCGACCTCGAGGACCTTGGCCTTAACTCCTTCTGGAAGAAAGGCGCCGACCGTGCCGAGGTCGGCAAGCTGCCGGAATACTCCAGTGGCGCCGTCTGCACCTTCCCAGAGTTCCTCAAGTCTGAGATCAAGGCCTCCATTGATCAGCAGACGAACAATGTGCCGGCGGGGATCGCCGGCGAAGACGGCTGGTACCATCCCAAGAGCATTCAGGAGCTACATAGCCTCTTCGATTCCAACTGGTTCGACGCAAATTCAGTCAAGATCGTGGCGTCAAACACGGGCGCCGGAGTGTACAAGGATCAAGACCTGTACGAAAAGTACATCGACATCAAAGGGATTCCGGAGCTTTCCGTCATCGACCGGAGCAGCAAGGGGGTGGAGATCGGGGCGGCCGTATCCATCGCCAAAGCCATCGAGGTCTTTTCAGATGGCACTCCGGTGTTCAGAAAGATCGCCAGTCACCTGTGCAAGGTGGCCTCACCGTTCGTCCGAAACACGGCGACCGTCGGCGGGAACGTGATCATGGCACAACGACTGCAGTTCCCATCCGATATCGCCACCGTTCTTCTCGCTGCCGGCTCCACCGTCACCATCCAGACGGCTTCCAAAATGCTGTGCCTGACGCTGGAGGAATTTCTGGAGCAGCCTGCCTGTGATGCCAAGACCATACTGCTCAGCATATTTGTCCCTGATTGGGGTTCAGACAATGTCATCTTCGAGACCTCTCGTGCAGCACCGAGACCATTCGGCAATGCTGTCTCCTATGTGAATTCTGCATTCCTGGCAAGGACTTCAGGGAATGCAGCATCAGGGGAGCTCCTCATCGACGAAATCTGCCTCGCGTTTGGCGCTTACGGTGTCGATCACGCGGCACGGGCTCGGAAGGTGGAGGAATTCTTGAAGGGGAAATCAGTGAGTGCATCTGTGATACTTGAAGCAGTTCGGTTGCTGAAAGATGCTATCTCGCCGTCAGAAGGCACCACACACCCTGAGTACAGAGTCAGCCTGGCTGTCAGTTTCTTGTTCAGTTTCCTGTCTTCACTTGCTAACGACCTGGATGAACCGGCGAAGGCTATTACTCCCAATGGCTTATCTACTAATGGAACCATGAATGGCAATGGCGCGTCCTCACTGGAAAAGCAAAGTAAGGTTGCGAGTGATTATTTGCCGATCCGTTCAAGGCAAGAACTGGTTTTCACCGAAGAATATAAACCTGTCGGCAAGCCGACCACCAAAGCCGGGGCCGAGCTACAAGCTTCTGGTATACTCCTATATACTCTTATGCCAATGAGCTTCTTACAGAGCTTTTTTTTAAGGAACTCTTATAGAGTTTGTGGTTACCTTTTCTTCTGCATAGTTTAAAACAAGATCTTTTGCTAGTTCTTTTTGTTCATTGTACACTAGTTCAATCAATGCTGAACCATCTGCTATGTTTCATCTGGTATTGTACACAGTACACTAGTTTCTATTCTGAAACATGCAGTTGACAATATTCTTGGTTCTTGTTCAGGGGAGGCTGTGTATGTTGATGACATCCCAGCTCCCAAGGATTGCCTCTACGGAGCATTTATCTACAGCACACACCCTCATGCCCATATCAAAGGTGTCAACTTCAAATCATCTCTGGCTTCAAAAAAGGTCATCGCCGTTATCTCCGCAAAGGACATCCCTGCCGGTGGAAGGAATATTGGATCCAGCTTCCCGGGGCTAGGAGACGAAGCGCTCTTCGGTGATCCGGTGTCTGAATTTGCTGGTCAAAATGTTGGCATTGTGGTACCTACTTCTGAACCACTTGAACTCGGTTTCAGAAAAAATGAACAACCAGTAGTACTGTAATGTTTTACCCGAAATTTTGAGGGACCGTAGAACTGACCATATTATTATCGTGTTGGTTTGCCATCAATCAGATTGCTGAAACACAGAAGTACGCCTATATGGCGGCGAAGCAGGCCGTCATCGAGTATAGCACCGAGAATCTCGAGCCGCCCATTCTGACAATAGAGGATGCCATCCAACATGACAGCTACTTCCATCCTCCCCCGTTTTTGGCTCCTAAGCCAGTTGGGGATTTCGAGCAAGGGATGTCTGAAGCTGATCACAAGATTTTATCAGGAGAGGTACATACTTCAGTTTTGTATTAGTAGGATGTTGTCTATATTCATAGTTTCAGACAAGGATCATTACATCATAGTTTCAAACAAGGATCATTACATCATAGTTTCAGACAAGGATCATTACATACTCATATATAGCATCATTATCAATTTTCAACAGGTGAAACTTGAATCACAGTACTACTTCTACATGGAGACTCAGACCGCCTTGGCCGTCCCCGACGAAGATAACTGCATCACCGTCTATGCCTCTAGTCAGATACCTGAGGTCACGCAGAATGTCGTCGCGGAGTGCCTCGGCATTCCCTACCACAATGTTCGCATCATCACTAGAAGAGTTGGAGGCGGCTTTGGTGGGAAGGCAATGAAAGGATGCCATGTAAGTGGAAGCCCCAACCATTCAAGCTGAGGTTCACAGTAACAAAAAGTTGTACAATCTTCTGACCATGGAGGAAACGTTTGTGTTTTCAGGTGGCATGTGCGTGTGCAGTTGCAGCGTTCAAGCTGCGGCGCCCTGTCCGGATGTACCTTGACCGCAAGACCGACATGATCATGGCCGGAGGGCGGCACCCGATGAAGGTGAAGTACTCCGTGGGGTTCAAGTCGGACGGCACACTCACGGCGCTCCACCTCGACCTCGGGATCAACGCTGGGATATCACCGGATGTGAGCCCGGCCCTCCCGGCGGCCATCGTCGGTGCTCTGAAGAAGTACAACTGGGGCGCCCTGGCCTTGGACGTCAAGGTGTGCAAGACGAACGTCTCGTCCAAGTCAGCCATGCGCGGCCCCGGCGACGTGCAGGGCTGCTTCATCGCGGAGGCCATCATCGAGCACGTCGCGTCGGCGCTCGCGGCCGATACCAATGCCGTCCGGAGGAAGAACCTCCACGGCTTCGAGAGCCTCACGAAGTTCTACGGCGACGCTGCCGGCGAGGCCTCGACGTACAGCCTCGTTGAAATCTTTGACAAGCTGGCCTCGTCGCCGGAGTATCGGAGCAGGACGGCTGAGGTGGAGCGGTTCAACGCCGGGAGCAGGTGGAAGAAGCGGGGCATCTCGTGCGTGCCGATCACGTACGAGGTGAGGCTCCGGCCGACTCCCGGGAAGGTGTCCATCATGAACGATGGGTCCATCGCCGTCGAGGTCGGCGGCGTGGAGATCGGGCAGGGGTTATATACCAAGGTGAAGCAGATGACGGCGTACGGGCTGGCTGAACTCTGCTCCGACGCCGACGAGCTCCTCGACAAGGTGCGTGTCATCCAGGCCGACACGTTGAGCATGATCCAAGGCGGCTTCACCGGCGGGAGCACCACCTCCGAGATCAGCTGCGAGGCGGTCCGGCTGTCGTGCGCCACGCTCGTGGAGCGGCTCAAGCCCATCAAGGAGAGCCTCGAGTCCAAGTCCGACAAGCCTGCGCCATGGAAGGCCTTGATTACCCAGGCGACCATGGCGAGCGTGAACCTGTCGGCGCAGGCGTACTGGACGCCTGACCCAGCCTTCGTGAAGTACATCAACTACGGAGCCGCCGTCAGCGAGGTACCATGATCGTTGATCTAAAGATCCCCATATCATAACAATGGATTTTAATTTCTGAACTGAAAATTGCACATTCGTGAAATTGCAGGTGGAAATCGACGTGCTGACCGGAGCGACGACGATCCTGAGGAGCGACCTGGTGTACGACTGCGGGCAGAGCCTGAACCCGGCGGTGGACCTTGGCCAGGTGAGCTCGCCGCCGATCGGCACAGCTACATGATTGCTCGGTGTTGCCGAAGATCGTTGGAATCTGAATTCATTTTTGGTTGATGGATCAGGTGGAGGGCGCATTCGTGCAAGGCGTTGGGTTCTTCACGAACGAGGAGTACACGACGAACGCCGACGGGCTGGTGGTGAACGACGGCACATGGACGTACAAGATCCCCACGGTGGACACCATCCCCAAGCAGCTAAACGTGGAGCTCCTTACCAGCGCGCGCGACAAGAAGCGGGTGCTCTCCTCCAAGGCGTCCGGCGAGCCGCCGCTGCTGATGGCGGCGTCGGTGCACTGCGCGATGCGGGAGGCTATCAGGGCGGCCAGGAAGGACTTCTCGGCCAGCTCGCCGCTGACGTTCCAGATGGACGTGCCGGCCACCATGGCCGACGTCAAGGAGCTCTGCGGCCTCGACGTCGTCGAGAGGCACCTCCAGAGCCTCTCCTCTGCCGCCGCCGGTACCAACGCCGCCATCAAGGCGTGATGGTGATATGTAATTTATGTAGAAACGTGACACGTGTACTGTAATGACACGTGTTTGGGACGCTGCTTGTGTGCGCTGTGTATAGAAGGAAGGAAATCATACAGCTATGGACGTGGATCAATCTTAAGCGTTGGATTTCATCTAACGGAAGACATGCACGTACCTGGATTAATTTATCCTTCCCACCTCCGCAGCCGACCCTCCCCTTCACCATCTATTCTGGCTGATTACAAGGTTGCTTGTGATCCTTCCCGGCCTTGGTTGACGGGCGCGAGTTGGAGTTAGGTATGCAATCTTGGTGATCCCTGGAAGTTACGTTTTACGATGGCAAGTGAAAACAGTGGTTCCCACAGAGGCGGAGAAGGACATCATGTCAGATCTTCTCGCCATACTGAAACAGTAGGAGGACGAGGATGACAAATTCATTTGGGAAGATGAGGTGATTATTGACAAGATTGAGTCAACAAAGGAGAAGGACATCATGTCAGATCTTCTCGCCATACTGAAACAGTAGGAGGAAGAGGATGACAAATTCATTTGGGAAGATGAGGTGATTATTGACAAGATTGAGTCAACAAAGTCGTTGGCGACCGCCGAGTGAATTGCAGAAAACCACCACATTGGCGTAGGTTTGCAGAAAACACAGGTTTACGAATTTGGGACAAAAAACACTAATTCTTAGCCTAATCTTTTGCAAAAAGCACTGATCGGTCACTTCGGACATTTTAACCGTGATTATGACATATGGGTCCCACATTTGATGATGTGGCATAACAGTTCATGATAGACGACGTTAGATGAGGGATTTTCTAAATTTACAAAACAGTCCCCGTAATTTTCAGGGATACCCTTCAAACAAAAACAAAAAAGCAATCAGCTCCTCCAGATTTGGGTTGCCCAAGCAGCCGAGCAGAGTAGAAGCACCCCGGACATGGGGCTCGTCGGCGGGGAGCAGAGGGCATGGGCACAGCTGCGCGGCTGCTGCGGTAGTCGGCGGCGGAGCTGGCCGGGCAGGTGGGCCGCGCCTCGTCCCCGCGCTTCGCTTCCTGCCGCCGTGGCTTGCCTCTGCTTGCTCCGGTGCCACGCGTCCTGCCGCCACGGCTCGCCTCTGCTTGCTCCGCTGCTGCGCGCCGCCGTGCTGCTGCTTGCTCCAGTGATACGCGCCGCCGCCGCCACCGCTCGATCCGGTGCGCGCGCCGCCGCCGCTGCTCGCTCTGGTGTTGCGTGCCACCGCCGCTGCGTGCACCCTTGCTGTGCGCCGCTGCTGCTGCCTGCTCCGGTGCTGCACCCAGCAGAAAGGAGGCGACGAGCGCCAGTGCAGTGGGCCGGCCTGTGGGAACGGCGGCGAGGGCTTGCTGGAACGGTCAATTGGATCGCGGGGGGGGGGGGGGGGGGGGGGGGGGTTTCTTTTGGAAAGAAGGTTTTTTTTTTGGAAAATGACCGGTCTACATCGTCAATCATGAGCTGTTATGCCATGTCATCAAATGTGGGACCCATATGTCATAATCACGGTTAAAATGCCCGAAGTGACCGATCAGTGTTTTTTGCAAAAGATTAGGCTGAGAATCAGTGTTTTTTGTCTCAAATTCGTAAAACGGTGTTTTCTGCAAACCTATGCGTCAATATGGTGGTTTTCTGCAATTCACTCGCGACCGCCAGGGTGCACACGCCCAAATGCCCTTTATGTGAACACTAGATGACCTGTCGCGCCATTTGGCGCGAAGACGAATTTGAACCAAGAACTAAAAGAGATTACTTTGCTTTTTGTGTAGCATACGATGTTGATATATACTCTTTTGTGAAGTGTTGTGGATCAGTATAGAAGTCAGGGGACTACATATCAACTGCTATCTTGCTCTTAAAAAAAAACAAAAAAAAAACATATCATTTCCTCTCTTCAGAGCATTCTCTTCTTCTCCTCGGGTGCTCTGTTTGGCATGCGACGAATCCTGCACCACCACCGCCAAAGCCAAGGGAAGTGTTGTTTACATAGCAGAAAAACAATGCATGATACGGTTATATAGACATCTCTAGGAAAATAATGAATTGCACATGTAGATGGAGACTAAAACGAAGAAGGCATTAAGAATCAAGACGAAGGTCTGGTCATAGTATCTATACTCAGCCAGGAGTCTCAAATGAAGTATCAGCCATGACATAATTAAGTTTCAGTTAAAATATCACGCAAGAACTTTTCAACTGAACTTAAAAGAACATACTGAGACTCCACCATTTGACGCCCACTCAGAAGGTTCTCATATAGATGGACCCACGAGACAAACTTACGACGGGTTAGACCAAAAACAGGAAACATTTTCCTGTCACAGGTATTTCAGAATTAACGGGAGGAAAACATAGAAAAATTACTGCCTCTCGTCTTGTCATAATTACAACTGTTCTACTATCATCAAATGGTGGATGGCCAGCCCTCCCACACATCTATGAATGACTAAAAAAAGAGGCTCTGTCAGAAGCAAGGGCATTATCACATACCATTGTTTCCTATCTGAATTACAAAACATAATTTTTTAACTAAACATAATAATGTATTACAGGATAACCAAATCAACTTGTATGCATGAAAAAGAATTTAGCGTATCCAATCATTTGCGGCAACAAGACCAACTTATAGTATTCAAAGGAAAGTCAACATATAATAATACGGATTTCAGCAAGGACTGCGCTAAATTTATTAACCTGTGTTTTAAATTTATATTCATCTGTTAATCAGGTAAACAAGTAAAAACACCTTGAGCAACAGGCATATCAATAAGGCTGGAAGGGAAAAAATACACAACAAACTGCTTGGCGGTGCATATCCTTTGTTTATTAAGATGCTATTTTGCAGGAGCAACCGAGACTTAATAGCACACCTTCAGCACCATGGATGTCGCATATTCTACATAAGATGCCTCCTCTTCGTTGCTACAAAATGTATGAAAAGCAAAAAATATCATAAAAGATAACAGAGGGCAGGTAGAATGCTGTCATATTAAAAAAATAGGTTCTCAGAAAAATTATGTCGACTTTATCACTACTGTATGTGCAGGTAAGGAAGTAACTTGAGTTGTGACCTATGGGCAAGTATATATCTCAATAGCAGGTGAAAAGATGTCAGTCTCTGAAGATTCTTACCATATGTATCTCGGCTAGATGTCTTTGCTTCGAGCAAATCTTCCAGTCCTTTCATCGCCGTCACAACTTCTTCAGCTTTTCACTGTAAAACCTACGTGGAGCAGGGTAGCATAACTAAGAAACGAGAAAACTAACAATTTTCTGTTTTTGATTCAAAGACGGGAGTTTGTGCATCTCAAAATTCTTTCCATTTGCATCCCTTCTTCAGCCATACGGTCGCCGGAGCGCAGCCCCTGCCATCAACCAACTCCGGTTGGACCAGCCCGCAAAAGCCCATGCGCTAGGATTACAGCCATGACAACTAAAGACCACAACGATCGTCACTTCTAAACACCTGACATGGTGTGAGAATTTAGGAGCGGATAGCACGCAGGCATGAACCACAGTTGTATAGATGACTGACAGGGTGGTCAGGGACGACAGACTTGCTAACGGCTAGGAGCAACAACCAGTTAATTGTAGATAAGAAAATAGTTAACTTTTGAAGAAAATTATGAAAAAATTGCAGTGTCACGCACAGCCAGCAAAAATAAACAGCTAACTAAGAATTCATGGAAGACTTATCCTACGCTAAACTAAAAGCTAGTTAGAACTATAAACATGCAAGCTCTTACATTACTTCAAACTGCTAACCTCAAATATGAGATCATGAAGAATGAATGCCGTATGGTGTTGACTGCCAATATGGTAAATACATGTATTTGTTAAGGTACCTATAAACTAAAGGCAAGAAAACTGACAATTTTGAGATCAGGGAACCCATTCTGAGTAGGCCTTGTACCAAATCAAATGAAAAAACGAAAATTATGCAGGGGAATGGATCTGTGGTTGCCGGATTCGCCACCCATCATCTGCAGGTTACAGAGAGTACCAAGAACCTGTGTGAGTGTGTGGCAGTCACCACCACACTGGCACACCATTAGTCACGGTCCATGCGTACAGTTTGATCTGCTCAGCCTCGCCACCGCAAACACCCAACACAACCATTAGAACTCTACAATCCTTGCAGTTATTTTAAATCCTAAGAATGCAAGAAACTTACCAAAACAACAGATTGATTAAAATGCTTCACCCATGGTCTTGGACTCTGGTGTCAACATACTCCTCAATTGACTTCCTCTGTCAGTCAAACCTGGAACGGACAAACTAAATCGCTATGAATTAACATGATTGAGGCAAGCATTGAGCAGAGGAGAGAAAAAATCCATGGCCGCTCACCTATCCTTGGTCGGGTGATGAGAGACAATGTGCAACTTCCTTGCATTCTTCACCCCATTCTGCAATTAAGGCATTGTCAGAGAGTAATTCTCTAGAGATCATGTGCTCGCGAGACACCTCAATCATTTTTGACAGCAGAGGCAGGGATGCAAAGCCTCAGCAAATCCTCTAAATACATATATCATGAAGTCCTTCTAATACTCTAGTAACATAATCTAAATTGGCCGATGCGGAATCCTTCAGAACTCATCGTCTGACATAAAACCGGTGAAATCAATAACACAACAGAACACTAAATGTTTAGTTTTACTTGAAGGTATTTTTATTCACATATCCAAAGCCATCGGCATCTAACGTTATCAAACTATAACAACCAGTATGTCACACTACACATTTATTTGACTTGCAATGGAACTCTACATGTTCTCATCAATGCTATAGAAAAATTAAAGACCATAGGACTCCTGCATGAATAAGCATGGATGCAGTAAAACTATATTTCTTGGAGCAACCGGCCTATCGACAAGGTTGCACGGGAATAATTAGTATAAAGAATAGGGCAGGGAACTAATTACATATGTAATGGAAGAGAATAAGAACTATACCTTTTGTTGTCAGTATAGGCCAATGCAACTATTGGTTCTGCAAGAGACATTCTACATAAGCTGATAAGCATTGCAAAGTTCGCAGATCTCAAAAAATGATTGAGGTGCATGATTACATCTCAAGTCCTTTGATACCCAGCTTTAGAGCAAGTTTCTACCAAAGGGACATCCCAAACTATTTTGAAATGTACTAAGTAAAGGAACTTTAGTAAAAACTGGAAATTATTTACTGAAAGGAACTATGTGAAAATTTACTGAAAGAAATTATCTGAAAATTAACTCTGCAAAAAACTCAGAAGCATATTTTGCCCCGAAAGTCTGAGAAAATAAATCATCTAGTTGCTACCCGAAACAACTAACTGTCTGTTTCTTTTATTCAGTACTCCGTACATGGTTTCCAAACTCTGGTCTTTTATTCAGTACTCCAATACATAACTGGAAACTTCTTTTCCTAATAACCATATTAGGAAGTTAAACTATCTTCTGTTAGTAATCACAAGGTAAAACCTAATGATATGCACTATAGTAACAAAAGAAGAGCAAGCGAGATATACAACCCATGAAGCATCACACGTACATAAAACAAATTGTAACTGGATAGATTGTATTTAGGAACGGATGGAGTAATTTGTATACGGCGGATCCACCTGTGTGATTGTGATACAGGGCAATTTATAAGTCCAGGTTCAGCAAAACGTCAGTATCAGCGAGGTAATATCTATACCATATCGTCTGGATACAATCTTAACTAAATTTTGTATGTGCTATACATTTTTGCTCTGGTTCTCGGTAAAATAGGATTTCATCCTTTTTCATGCATTCACAAAAGTAGAACATATGTAGTCAAGGAGTAGATAGGCAGTGATTGAGCACAGCATTTAGTTGCTGCTGTTTAGAGTTCACACGCTATAAACTTGATATCTAGGCGTAATAGAATCAAACTGAGACCAAATTATAGCCTTTTCTGCTCCAATGTCTGAACAATTAACCATAGACCTTTTGATACCATTTTGAGGTAGGTGGTTAATAGATGGATAAAACTCAATCAGTCTCTAGGCCGATGCCTCCTGTGTGGTGGGTGTAGTAGACAGCCCTAACGTCCATTGAAAGACCCTAACATGAGATTAACAATAGTGATAAAATAATCCCGCATAACCATGGCGTACATGTGCCAGGAAAGCAAGGAATAGTCAACAACGAGCATTATGCACATGCATCAGGTTGAAAGGAAGGCAAACATGAAAAATTCCCAATTCTGGTATTAGCCACAAATTCATTTGCAAACTAATATAACATCTAAACTATAGGAAAGTATATACTGGTTCAGATCACAAGCAGCAGGGTCTAAAGAGCTACTAATACACAATATATTTTTAACGGACGGTATGTCTTTTCATGGTGTAATCTGCTATACAAGTTTCGTGGTTCAGAAAACCAAATCCATTGTTCTGAATTTGCATCATACGCAGAACGTACCCAGGCACATACAATCAACTGAACCGAGCCAACAAGCCAAACAATGACCTGCAAAGCAGGCAAGAAGCAGGACGTGAAGGAACACAAAGGGGAAAAAAGAACGGAATTCATCAGGGAACAAGCATTTCATCGAATAGTAGGGCAGCAAGAAAAGGTGGGGCTAATTTTCTCACCTCAATGCTGAAGGAAAGAGGCAAGATCGATGCAGGGGCCCTACCCGAGAGCGAGAAACAACACCAAACCTGCGGAGGACAGAAATCTAAGAAGTAAGACCAAAGAAGAATTTGAGTAAGCAAAGGAAAGAAGAGGATGGAAGAAGAACAAACCTCGACCACATGAGCGGAGCAGAGGAAGCAACCCCATCGCCGTAGACAGAAGGAAACCACCGGCGATCGAGAGGGACAAATAACCGGCATGCATGCCGGCGTCGCAGCTCTGGACACAGAGCCGAAGCTCGTCGCTGCCTGGGCCGCCACCCTCGAGGTTGGCCCGAAATGCGCACTCCACGAGCGGGAGGAACACCACTTACACACGACGGGTCGTCCTTCTCGCCGCTGAGGACCCCGGCCCCGGCCTTGGACTCCACGAGCAGGAGCTGCCTCTCATGCGAGTCGTGGCCGCCCTTGCCTCCCATCTTGTGCGTCATCCATCACACAGCATGGACCAGAAGCACACCATGAACCGCACCGCACGCCCCTGGCCGCATGAACCAAAATCAAATCAGACCAGTACCGATAGAGATGAACCAAACGATCGCACCAGGTAGGCAAGCGGATGGACCTCGTAGCGCCAGAGGGACAAGACATCGATGCAGACGACGCCGAGACCAAGTCCGGCAGGCCAGACATCACCGCGCGACCGCGGACCGACAGCTCCCCGCAGGCGAGCCTGACGGAACACCCGGTCGTCATCTCGTCCTCACCCTCCTTTCTCGCGCTCCACCGTGGGGATGGGGAGGCGGAGCCAGGCGAAGGGACGATCCAAGCAAGCAACCGGGGTCGAGAGGGAAGCAGATCAAGGAGAGAGGGGCAGGGGGAAACAGTGATGGCTGCATACCCACCCAACACGACGGTTCAGCGTACGTGACCACAGTGCATTCTGCAGGCGCTGTAAGTTTCAAACTAACCAACTCGCTTCTAGCCCTTGAGACAGACAGGTGGGACCAGAACACACGGGACCCAGTCACAGAGACAGAACAAATAAGGCCGAGTAGAAAGGATGCTGCACCCTTCACCTGCCATGTTACAACCATTTACCCAAGGCCTGCGCTGCCAAGAGTGTCGCTTTACCCAACGAGCAAAGGTGGCGAGCGCAACCGCTCACACACACAAGCCGCTGCAAAGCGGGCCTGAATACAAGCCGGGACCACCATCAAAGCAGGGTATTGCCGGGGCGAGTAAACCAGCCGGATTCCAGTCCTTAGCCAATCAACGCGCATGCAACGAGCAAAAGCAGGCGAACGCAACCTCTTCCACCCACCAGACGCTGCAACATGGGACCAAACACAAGGCGGGACCACCATTAAAGGAGGGTATAGGCTGGCCAGGTACATCAATGTTTTTCCACCCCTCACCCCTGACACTCGCAGAACGAGCCACCAATCGTTGCAATCCTTCTCAGCTGAGCCAGTCCACGCACATGAAAATCCTCTCGGTCAAACAGGAGACAGCCAACGACATGGGCGTCCAACCCAGCCACTGCGCCCCCGGCCCCATGGAAAGACGGACCCAGCAGTCAGCCACCAATATCCTAATTGCATGAGTGTAAAAGCAACTGACGGCTGGCCAATCGACAGCAGCATAAAAGCATGAGCAGTAAAATGATCGAAGGGCCAGGACTCGCTCGCGCGCAGGTGCGCTAGAATGGCGGGTACTCTAGGAGGCTTTATATGTTCAATGAGGTTGGCATGGAGCCCAACAAGACCAGTCGTGTGAAGGCAGATCAATAATAACCTCTTCAAGGTGCAGTTCGAATGTCTAGCTTCTTGGAAGAAGGCTATGTTTGATGGCGCATGGCTATTCCGTGGTCATGGTCTCATCCTGGCTGGATATGATGGATTCAAACACCCGAAGACAGTGAAGCTCAATAGATTTGTGGCATGTGCTCAAATTCATAAACTCCTAGGCAATTATCTCATTGACGTGGTGGTTCGTGAAGTGGGGGACGTCTAGCTAACACTTCCAGTCAGGGTGAAGCTCAAGATCAACGTGTATGCAAAGACCAAGCGTTTTGTTTCGACAACAAAGGCGGGGGGAAATATGTTATGAAGTGAAATATGAGAAAGGGTCTGTCTATGTCACATCTAGATGTGAGATAATATCTCACATCTAAAATGACATCATCACCTAATATGGCCCGCTCGTGGACAAAACAACCAACCTGGTTGCTCCCGATCACCCCCCTCCTGTTTGTTTTTTGTCTCACCAGCCCACCACACCCAGCCCAAACAACACACCCCTCCCCACCTGTTTGTTGTGCTCTGTTATTTGTTTGTCTGTTTGTTTTTTGTCTCACCAGCCCACCCCACCGAGCCCAACAATGCATCCCTACCTTGTTTGTTGGGCTCTGTTATTTGTTTGTCTGTTTGTTTTTCAGAAAAAAAGTCAACATGTGCACCCAGGCCTGGGCGTTGTTGTGAGGAAAAAAAAGTTGCGAAAAAGAAGCTTACGTCCCTGAGGAAAAAGTTACCAAAACCCAGACATGGTTTATATGATTGGTTGAACAAAACTTCAACAAAAATGGCTGATGAGTCAAACTTCTCTGAAGATGAAGGCATCCTCTCTGAACATTGACTCATGAGTCAAAACTCTCTGAACATTGATTGATGAGTCAACTCTCTAAACAATGATACACAATTCAAGATTAGCATAAATAAAATGCGACGACAATCTGAGCAATTACTGAACATGATGAGTCAAACTCTCTGAACATGCACTACTAGGGAAAAGCCTAGCAGTAGCGCGGGTCTAAGGGCTATCAGTAGCGCGGGGCACGGCGCTACAGCTAATGTTTAGCAGTGGCGCGTTTCTGCCCGCGCTACTGCTATAGCTACTTAGCAGTAGCGCTGTCCATACCAGCGCTACTGCTAGTAGCGTTTTCCTGTTCAGCGCTAAAGAGCGCTACTACTATATTTTCACATATCTTTTTTTTTGCTACGTATCTGCGATGTTTTTGTACAGATTTTATACAGTATTCTAATCGTATCATGAACTGGCAATATGCTCATCATATTATACACATAATAGTCTCATCATATCATCCAACACAAATCATGTCGTCACATCATAATCACGATATAACTATACAAGTTACATGACATGTCTCATCATACATAATGTAGTACTTCTTGAGGCACCGGTTCGTATCCCTCTCTCGCACTAGCGTGAACCTAAACTAACTACTTTCCGCTTCGGCTCTGCTATCGAACCCTCTCTGGCTGTCGCTCGGAAACCGGTACACCTGGGCCTGACACTCCGGCCACTCGTCGTATACTCCTGGCATAGCACTTCTTCGCCATCGATGATCTATGTACTTGCATCGTCACATGAGTCAATAATATGCAACATATATAGTTGAGCAACAGAAAGAGACAGACTTGGCAAAAATAGAAGCAACATATCATAAGCATAAATAACAAAGTTCATCGTACCCAAAATGCTCTAACTAGAGTGATCTTTGCTAGTTGAGGAGGACGGTTTAATTACATCATAAATAAAGTTTCGTCGTGCATAACTCAAAGTTTCGTCATAGAGAAAGTATGGACTAAACGGACACTTTGTCATATATCGTCAATCACTCCAACATGTCGTTCCATCCATCCAAGTCAGGGAGATAGTCCCCGAGTGCAGTGAAAGGCTTCAGGTCGAGACGCTGAGCGGCTACGCGTGTTCGGACATCTTCCCGCGACATTTGCCCTTCTTCATAGAACATCCCTGTTTTTTCGACGACCTCCTTCATGATGATTTGGGCAAGTTCACGCTGGATGTGATAGAACTCAGCTCGGAGTCGATGATCCGGGATATCTCCTAGGTTCTTTGCCCATTGCAGAATATGGGCATCGCCGAATCTAGGTGACATGCGAAGGTTCTGCTGATCCCGTCTGTACTCCAGCATGTGGTGGAGGACATAGAATCCATCACTGAGAGTACCACTCGGTTGCTGGATGCAGCAGAAGTCGATCTTATGGCCGAATGCGGGCGCGCGGTTCCTTGTCTTCTTGAGCGTGATCTCTCCACCCCGTAGGCCGTAGGTAAAGATAGCACTGTCAAGAATAGACTTGATTTGGGTGTAATCCTTTTTCTTCATGTTCTTGGACGAGTCCAAATAAAGAGCGTGGGAGAATCGGGGGTAAAGGATGATGAGGACGGCGTGCCCGTCGCTGCGCAAAATAAGTACACCTCAAATTAGCCTCCACGTGTGCAAATGAAATGATTGAAATCGAAGGAAGGATATCTGCGCGGATGACTTACATGGGATGATAAGGCACGAGAATCGTCTCCTTGTCCTTATTGGCGACCATGAAATCGGCGATGTAGTTACTCGCGTATTCACGGTGCTTTGGGCAGACTGCCAAGAAGCCCTCGTGCATGAAGTACGTGTCAGCGACACAGATATAAGGTATCTGCTCAATCCTGATGATGTAGTTCATGTACAAGGCAAAAAGGCGGACAAGCGTAAACTCCAGCTTTTTCAAGTGAAACATGTCGAAGATGTAATCGAATCGAAGGAAGAACTTCTCCGCGGGGAATGTGTCGATGTACAACCTTTGCTGCGGCGCGTTAACCACGTAGAGCGGGTATCCTGGATTTTTCGAGGCGATCAGGCTTTTCTCTCTCCGCAGCACATCGTCATGAAGTCTCCTTAGATCGCCGTATATGGCCTCTACCGCTGCCTTAGGTAGGATCGGATCACCGGGGATATGCCATTTTGCCGCACCGGGGATAGGTATACGATCTTGAACCCGAGGCTGCGGAGGCGGCTGGATCATAGAAGCAGCTTTGTTGCCTTTCCTCGGTCTCTTCCTATGCTTCTTTGCTACTGGAAGTGAGCCTATAATACGTTCATCCTCTGGCAATTCAGGCACCAACTCATCTTGCTCAAACCCTGAGTACTCATACTGCTGAGCCATCAATCCTCCATCGTCATAGGCGCTGGTATTGAGATACTGTAGAGGGTCATCGTCATCCTCGTCGATGGCATCATGCATTGCTTCTTCGACGGCGGCTATGTCATCAGCCACTAATGGAGCCTCTTCCTTACCCGGCACGACAGGACACACTAATTGGGTAGGTGGGGTGCTGGTGTTCATACCTTGCTGAGGCTGCTTGGTCGTGGGTGTGCTCCCGGCCGCCTCCAGACGAAGCAGGCTCTTCGGCCACAACAGGACCCAATGCTTGTAATCGCCGAGCCGCCGCGGGGTCTCGTTGTCATCTCCCCCTAGTGCTACCGGAGGAGCCAAATTCTTGTGGCCCGGTTCGACACTGGCCACGGAAACCTTGAAGACGTCAGGGGGGATCGGCCGGCTGTGGAACAATTGTTCCTTCGGCTTCACTATCGTCGCCTTTCCCACGTCCACCTTCTGGCCGTCGATGGTGTACAGTATGGTGCACGCGGTTACGTCGGCCTGCAAAGACATGTCTGCGGCGTGAGACATCTGAAAGGCAACGAAAACGGGAGATTATACATATATTGAAGAGGGCCGGTGTGACAGGTACCGTGAGGGCGTCGAGCTCAGCCAAAGACGAAGCCACGCCGAGCACGCCAGAGACGGAGGACGGGCTGCTAGCGGGTGCGGGAGCAGGTGCGCTAAACGAGCTGCTCCCGAAGAAGTTGGAAAGATGAAAGTCCGCTGCCTCTTTATCTGGATTTTGCTTGGTCCAACTGACGATAGCCGGAACCAAGAAACTATATGAAGCTGCCATCTCCTCTTTTGCGGCAGCTACCGCTGCTTTGACTGTCTCAGCTGATTTCTTCTCAACCGCAATCTCAACCTTCTTGTCGATGTTTTCTTCATTTAACCTCCGTCTTTCCTTTCTCTCCTCCGTGGTCTCACGGTAGTACTTCTTCCATGTGGCGCCGTCTCCGACGCCGTGCACACGTCCATACGATGGCCGAGTGTCCATCGGGAGTCCTTTCAATATGTTCAAGGCCCGGTTGAATGGGGTGTCCCACTTGGGCCTCGCCAATGCCTCAGACGGCGAGTCGCTTTCGGCCACAATCCTGTGCTGCTCTTTCTGCCAAAGGAACATGGATCGTTTACAAATGTGACTAAATGTGCAGTCGAATTGATCAGAAGCTAAAATTAGGGGGTAAATTAATAATTACCAGCAGTCTCATGAACTCCTTCGTGACCGCGTCCGTATCGAAAACCTTGTTGACTGGGCCCAACGGTACCGGGCCCTGATGACCTCATGCTCCTGCGGGATGGTGAACTCCGCCAAGGGGTCTGGGATCCCCAGACTTTCGCGTTCCGCATCCTCCTTGGCCCATATGGGCCTCTTCCCCGCGTAACCACGGCTTCCAAGGTGGTGGCACCCCATGTTCCTCTCTTGGAGCCCCTTCATGTACTCCGACTTTTCTTTAGCATCTTCGGCAACACAAGCCTTCTTGAATATTTCGAACTGCTCTTCCGTAATTGTCTGATTATCCTTTACAATCTCGAAGTAGGGTTCCTTTTTGGCGATGATCCGATGTTTCACCCTTACTTTCCAGGCGGACAACGCGCCGCTAAACTTGCCCATGGCGCGTTTGTTTATCTTCTTCATTGCCGGGTCTTTATCTGGATTAGTATATTTGATTTCATCCTGGCCCGGGAACAAGAATACCTGGTGCAGCTTAGTTAGGAGGGAGTGCTCCATATGTGGTATCTTCTTTAGTTTCTCATAGTTGATGGTGGCGGTTGCCCGTAGGATGCAGCCTATTTGATTGCCGTAGCACGCGTGTGCTTCCGCAGGCTCTTTTGGCTCAAAATTGCCAGAGTCCACCTCCATGACCACCAGTCTAGTAGCGATGAGCTTGTTTGGGCACCGCATCCTCTTCGGTTTTGGTTCTATACTGGCTTCGCCAGTCTCGGTGCCGGTCTCGGCGCCAGTCTCAGCGCCGGTCTCGATGTCGGTCTCAGTCTCGGATGTGACAGGTGGGCCCTGCAACAACCGTTGCTCGTCGAGAAGGTTCAAATAGGCGTTTGCCGCCGCGTAGATGTTGCAATCACCAGAACCCTGTCCTTCATCATTGCTAGCCATGTTTCCTATGATTAAATCTAATCAATTAATTCTAAACCTAATAAAATGAATAATGACATAAAAAAAGGCCTATGTTTTGCAGGAATATTGATTCATTGCCGTTGCGGCAAATCCCGGGCACTCGATATGTCCTAGTTTATAGCACAAGTCATGCCGAAATTCACGGAAAATTTCGGCATGACCTTTGTTACAAAGTGGACAAATCGAGCGCCTGAAATTTGCCAGAACGGAAATGAATCAACATTCCGGCAAAACATAGGCCACTCGGCTTCATTCTCTGCAAACAACAAAAGGCCACTTGGGCACAATCGAACCACTTCAATGAAAAGATATAACATGACCACTTCAATGAAAAGATGTAATCAACAATAATGGAATATGCAAATGAACATCAATGACATATATCATATAACATCAATCTTGTTTTTCGTTTATATAGCAACAATTACTTTAACCTTTGCAAAATGACCTCACTAAACACTTCTCTGCCCAAGACAGAACCCAAATTCTGTTCTAGCTATTCCTCTCTCTCACACACACACATTATTTTCTTTTCATCCAAATTGTTTTAGAGAAAATATTCCAACAATACTTGACCTTATTAGAAATTGCAAAGGAACTCCATTTTATCTAACCCTTCTGACCTCACCAAAATTTCCACAGCAAGACCTTAGTACGTACACCCAATTTCTTCAAAAAAATTCAGGTCCATAGTCCAAATAATTCAAATTTCATTTGAATGAAATTTGTACCAGATTCAGGTCCATAGTCCAAATAATTCAAATAGTCCAAATAATTTTATATAACTAAATGCTACTGTTTTTTGTTTATAGCCTCTATTAATTTAAAGCTAAATGCTACTATTATTTATATACCCTCTGTTAATTTAAAGCTAAATGGAATTACTGTTTAGGCAATTTCATAAAAAATTGCCCTAGCTAATTTTCTAAAAAAAATTGCTAATCTTTTTTCCTAAATGCTAAAAAATTGCCTACTGCCCTAAACAAATCTAGGGTTCATATGAACACCTAGGGTTCATATGAACATCATCACAGCAGCAACATATGAATTGCCCTAGTAGAGAGAGAGAGAGAGAGAGAGAGAGGAGGGCAGGGGAGAGGAGAGGGAGAGCCTTACGGTCGGCGGCGAGGGCGGGCTCGGGGTCGGGCGGCGACGGTCCTGGGCGGGCTCGGGCGATGGCGGTGAGGTCAAGGGCGGCGACGGTGAGGTCGAGGGCAGCCTCAGGCGGCGGCGGTGAGGTCGAGGGCGGCCTCGGGCAACGGCCGGCGTCGAGGGCGTGCTCGATCAGGCAGGGCGATCGACGGCGGCGACAGAGGAGTTGGGGGGGGGGGATAGTGGGGCAGAGGGGGGAAAGGACTTAGCAAAATTTTGAGCCCACGTGGGTACGCAAAACGCACTACTGCTACAGGAAGTAGTTACTTATTTTCTTTTTTCTTTTGCTTTTATCTAAGGAACGTAGCTATAGCGCGTGCATATAAAACACACTACTGCTAGAGTAACTATAGCGCTTTGTGAGAACAAGCGCTACTGCTATGCCTTTCTCCTTTATTTTTCTTTTTCTTTACATTTTCTTTTTTTCATTTCTCCTTTTTCTACTTCTTTCATTTTCATTTACTTTTCTTTTTATTTTTCATTTTATTTTATTTTTTTAGCAGTAGCGCTCTATACGAAAAACGCGCTATTACAAGGCACTTAGCGGTAGCATGCTTTCCTCAGAATCGCTACTACTATTCCTAGCCTACCGGCAACAGTGTGGAGATTATATTAGTAGCGCTTTTACCTGCAAACGCGCTACTGCTAGGACCATAATTGTAGCGCGCTTGGTTGACACGCACTGCGGGTAAGTAGCAGTAGCACGCTGTTTTAACCAGCGCTACTGCTATACCTCTGTGTATAAGGTTTTCCCTAGTAGTGATGATGCATGTCTCTCTGAACAATTACTGAAGATGATGGGTCAAACTTTCTGAACATGATACACCTCTCTCTGAACATTGACTGATGAGTCATACTCTCTGAACATGATGCATGATCTCTGAAGATGATGCATCCTCTCTGAGCAATTAGAAAACTGAAAACATGATGCATGCTCTCTCAACATATACACTGAACACAAAAACCTGAAAAACAACAAGCATGACAGTCCTTATTTGCCTTGAATTTATTTTGTGCATCCTCAACTCTGGTATCCCTATGCAACAACAACCCTAATGAATCAGACCACTGAATTACAAATCTGCCTAGGGCGAAAATGTATGGCAACACAGGCACGGCCGCAGTAATTTTGAGCATGTACCATGAGCAGGAATCACGCAGATTCCACACGAGAGAGGAGGGGGGAAAAGGAGCTACTCACTGTCCCTTGCGGTGAATCGGCTGCGTAGAACTCCCGGACAGTGCCCACACCGAGGATTCCGTCGGCCCCGCGAAGCTCGCGGGCACAGCAGACCGATAGTGCCTTGTCGGCGACGTAGAGGTCATCAGCGGTGTGGATGCCGCATGCCTCGATGTCTGTGCAGCTCTCACCCGCCGTGTCCAGAGCGGGTGCCTCCTACATCGAGCACAGGTGCGCAGCGGGGGCTCATCGGCGGCCATCTCGGTCGCCATAGCCTTCGAGCTTGTCGCCCCCCGTCTCTTCCTCCTCTGCTCCACCGATTGAAACAGTGGGAGACAAAACAAATGCAAAAATAAATGTGTCGGTGTGGATAATCATTGGAGATCCGTTGTAGTTCTGGAAATGTTTCAGAAAACCCCCTAAAAAGGTTTAAAAAGGGCAGTTGAGTACATGCCTCTGTGTTTAGTCTAAGAAAAAAAAAGAAAAAGCATTTTGAGGGTCTACCTTGTAAAAAAATTGTGAAACTAAAAATTGAGATTAAAACAAAAAGGGTCACTAAAAACACTAGTGCGCCTACAAAAAAAATCAACAGAAAAAGAAACAAAAAAAAAAAGGAAAAAAGACATAACAAACTATCAAATAAAAAAAGGGGCTCTCGAGTTATTAGTTGGCGCTCGTTTGCAATTTTAGCTTCAAAAAAGATGCCAAAAAAATGTTTGTGAAATATACAAACTATCAAATAAAAAAAGGTTGGACTACTGTTTTCGAGTGAGTAAGACTTGCAAAAAAAGTGGCATGAAACAAAGAACTATGGTTCCCACAGTTGCGAGAAAAACTGCGGGCCCATAGTTGCAAGTCAAAAGAAATGGTGAACTTGCAAACTCGGGTGAATACAAGATCGCAAAGCACAAAAATTGCAAAAACGATGCTTGACTTGCAAGTGGTAGGAAACAAAAAAAAAACTACGGGCCAACAGTTGCGAGTTGATTGCCGCCTTCCAATTGGGCCGACAGAAGCCCCTAGTTGTAGGTAAAAAAAAACACCCCCGAGTTGCGAGTCGAGGGTGGACTTGCAACTAGGGAAACTACAAAACTACATCCCTGAGTTGCGAGCACATGGTTGACTTGCAACTAGGGCGATTACAAATCTACATCCCTCAAAGTTGCAAGTCGGCGGTGGGCTTGCGACTGGGGGTGAAAATAAACAACAAAACAACACCCTCCCCGAGTTGCGAGTCGAGGGCTGGACTTGCAACTAGGGCAACTACAAAAACTACATCCCCCGAGTTGCGAGTACATGGTTGACTTGCAACTGGGCGCGATTACAAACTACATCCCTCGAGTTGCAAGTCGGTGGTGGACTTGCGACTAGGATGAAAACAAAACAACAAACAACAGCCTCCTGAGTTGCTAGTCGAGGGTGGACTTGCAACTGGGCCGATAGAAATCCCTAGTTGCAGGTCGAGGGTCTAATTGTAACTACTATGAAACAAGAACAAAAAACAACACCCCCCCGAGTTGCGAGTCGAGAGTGGACTTCCAACTAGGGCAAGTACAAAAACTACATCCCCCCGAGTTGCGAGTATATGGTTGACTTGCAACTGGGGCGATTACAAAACTACGTCCCTCGACTTGCAAGTCATGGGTGGACTTGCGACTGGGACGAAAAACAAACAACAAACAACACCCCTCCCCGAGTTTCATGTCGAGGGTGGACTTGCAACTAGGGCAACTACAAAAACTACATCCCGCCGAGTGAGAGTACATGGTTGACTTGCAACTAGGGCGATCACCAAACTACATCCCTCGAGTTGCAAGTCGGGGGTGGACTTGCGACTGTGGTGAAAACAAACAACAGACAACACCCTCCCCCGAGTAGCAGGTCGAGGGTGGACTTGCAACTAGGGCAACTGCAAAACTACATGCCCGAGTTGCGAGTACATGGTTGACTTGCAATTGGGCACAATTACAACCTACATGCCTCGAGTTGCAATTGGACCGACAGAAACCCCTAGTTGTAGGTCGAGGAGCAAATTGCAACTACAAATGGGACAAGAACAAAAAACAACACCCCGGGAGTCGTGAGTCTATTCTAGACTTGCAACTAGGGCAACAGAAAAACTACATCCTCGAGTTGCGAGAACATGGTTCACTTGCAACTGGGTCAACGACAAAAACTACATCCCCCCGAGTTGCGATTACATGATTTACTTGCAAACTGGGGCGATTACAAACTATATCCCTCGAGTTGCAAGTCGGTGGTGGACTTGCAACTGGGCGATTACAAAACTACATACCTTGAGTTGTGAGTCGGGGATGGACTTGCAACTGGGGTGAATACAAAGTACATCCGCTCGACTTGCAAGACAAGGGTGGATTTGCAACTATGCCAATAGAAACCCCTAGTTGCAGGTCGAGGGGCTATTTGCAACTATAATGAAACAAGAACAAAAACAACACCCCCTGAGTTGCGAGTCTAGGCTAGACTTGCAACTAGGGCAACAAAAAAACTACTCCCTCCCCCGAGTTGCGAGTCGATGGTGCACTTGCAATTGGGGCTATTACAAACTAGACAAACACCATAGTTGCGAGTCTAGGGGTTGACTTGCAAGTGGAATGAAAGAAAGGATCCGGTTGCAAGTCGAGAGTTGGCTTGCAAGTATCATCAAACAAAAAGGACCCAGTTGCAAGTTGAGGGCAGACTTGCAAGTGACATCAAATAGAAGAGCCAATTGCAAGTCGAGGGTCGACTTGCAAGTGGCATCAAACAAAAAGACCCGGTTGCAAGTCGAGGGTCGGCTTGCAAACTAGGGCGATTACGAACTACATCCATTTTCGAGTTACAAGTCGAGGGTCGACTTGCAAGTGGCGTGAAATAAAAACTATGGTCCGACATTTGCGAGTCGATGGTGGACTTGCAACTGCGACTATTAAAAAACTAGACAAACGCCACAATTGCGAGTTTAGGGTTGACTTGCAAGTGGAATGAAAGAAAGAACCCGATTGCGAGTCAAGGGTTGGCTCGCAAGTTTCATCAAACAGAAAGACCGAATTGCAAGTTGAGGACCGACTTGAAGTGACATCAAACAAAAAAAGACCCAGTTGCAAGTCGAGGGTTGACTTGCAAGTGGCATCAAACAGAAGACCCAGTTGCAAGTCGAGGGTCGACTTGCAACTGGGGCGATTATGAACTACATCCGTTTGAGTTGCAAGTCCAAGATTGACTTGCAAGTGGCACCAAACAAGAAGACCCAGTTGCAAGTCGAGGGCCAACTTGCAAGTGGCATGAAAGAAAAACTATGGGCTGACAATTGTGAGTCAATGATGGACTTGCAATTGGGGTTATTACAACTACACAAACACCACAGTTGCGAGTCTAGGGTTAACTTGCAAGTGCAATGAAAGAAAAGAACCTGGTGGCGAGTCGAGGACCGGCTTGCAACTAGCATCAAACAAAAAGACCCAGTTGTGAGTCAAGTGCCGGCTTGCAAAATGCCATCAAACAAAAAGACCCAAGTTGCAAATCGAGGGTCGACTTGCAAGTGGCATCAAAATAGAAAGACCTGGTTGCAAGTCGAGGGTCGGCTTGCAAGTGGGGCGATTACAAACTACAATCATTCGAGTTGCAAGTCTAGGACCGACTTTCAAGTGGCATCAAACAAAAAGACCCAGTTGCAAGTCGAGGGTCGACTTGCAAGTGGCATGAAAGAAAAACTACGGTCCGACAATTGCGAGTCGATGGTGGACTTGCAATTGGGGCTATTGCAACTAGACAAACACCACAGTTGCGAGTCTAGGTTGACTTGCAAGTGGAATGAAAGAAAGAACCCGGTTGCAAGTCGAGGGTTGGCTTGCAACTGTCATCAAACAAAAAGACCCCAATTGCAAGTCGAGGATCGACTTGCAAGTGGCATCAAACAAGAAGACCCAGTTGCGAGTCGAGGATCGACTTGCAAGTGGCATCAAACAAAAACATGCCAAAGCTCTCACCATTGTCGACCTCGCAATGAGCAAAGCAAACTAGGCACACCATCCTGATTCATAGCAAAAAAAATAAAAATAAAAAAATGATCAACATAGAGCAAGACTGAAACTAATGGTGCTCATACTGATGCTTACGCTAATGAAACTGTTGAAACCAGTAACTAGTAATTATGGAAAACTGTCAAAAGTACTTATGGCAAAACTGACGAAAACTAGTAACTAGAAGCTAGAAATTACTAGTACCAATAAAAAAGCACGAAAACTATCTTTGCTTCCTGCATCATAACAAGAAATTGAAAAGGCAAAACAAGTTATGAGAAAACATTAAAAGAATGACTCCATTTGGGAACAAAACACAGCTAGTGATCAGATAGTAGTCTGCTTAATCTTAACTACATCAAATCCCTACCTCCAAAAATCTACATTTGGGTAGATTGTACACAAAAAACCAGTTAATTTCAGTTACTGCTTGAGTGATTTGACACTACTGAAAATTCAGTTATTGTCTACTGAAAAACTTTGGCAGTATTATTTATACTGTCAACTGAACACTAACACTAACACTTTTACAATAAATTCAAATGTAGAAAACTCTACACTTTGAAAAACTGAACCAACCCCAGGTGAATCTAGTAAAAAAACATAGAAAAATCAACTATGTACCATTCCACTTGAAATACTGTACACACACAAATTACAAGCCGTCGCACTTGGACTTAACTACATCAAAATCACACCTCGCTGCATTTTTGGATAGATTGAATGCAGATAACCCTAAATAATCAAATAACACAAACGAAACAAGAGTATATGTTACTGATCTGGTGGGAGAAAAGAACCGCATAAATCGAAGAAAAGGACACATACTTGACTGGTGCTCTCCTCCCCTTCCTTCTGATTCCCCACAATCACCGCCACCTGACATAAAAAAAACGTCGCAAGACCATGAATGTAAACCGAAAAATAAAAATGTAAACCTTGAATTGCTTAGGAAGTCAAAACCGTATAAACTAGCTCTGATAAACTGAAAACTTCACTTCGAAAGCCTATGTAGATGAAAAATACTCAAACTGAAAACTTCACTCCAAAAATTGATGTTATAAGTTGATAAATTTTATGATGTGCTTTTCTTATTGTATGATCAGCTATTTTAATTTCTAAAAGGGGGAATTGCTTGAATACTCTTACAAAAGTTAATTTCAGCCTGCCACAAAGTGATCTGAATGCTCACTAATACACAAAAAAAGAAAAGAAAAAACACATATGTAGTTATCAACTTATCATACTGTACCCACTTTAACATGAAAAAGAATAGAACAACATGGATCCATACAAAAAACAAAAAATCAGCCTTGATTAACACAAAAATGAATCTAGCAGGAAAAGAAAAATCTGCCTATCATCAAACCCTAACACTAAAATCACCTGAACTAAAATAAAAAAAATGAAAAAACATCACAGAAAATGTTTCAGACTCAAACCCATTTATTTTTCTTCAGAATTTGACCAGACAGCGTATAAAACTCCATTCAGTTCTCACATCTCATACATAGTCAAAAAGACAAGAGACACTGAGATTTCACCCAAAAAAGACTAAAAAATAGAACGACACGAACACTCTAATAACTACCAACTGGACACACATTGAGCACCAGAATTCATCTCACCCATCGACAGACAATACAACACAAGGCACTGTTCTTCTTCCCCTTCCTTCAGTCAACCTCCACCTCTTCAGCAAATGCAAAGAATGGGATTCTGTGCACACTAACCAGCAACCACAATGACTGTTTATCTACTTCAAATCCACCCGTCCTGACATCAGGATATATTGAGGAACAACTCCCCAACCCACCACCTCCCCCTCCTAGATAGATAAATCAGACAAATACACTAACAAAAGGGGCGTGCTCCACTATGAGAAAACATACCTACATGGGGACAGTGGGGGACAAACCCTAGATCGATGAATACACAAAAAAAAGAGAGAGATGGTGCTAAAACTGTGAGGAACCCTATACACATTTGGGGACGCTGCGGTACAAACCCTAGATCGATGAACACACACAAGAAAGTAGAACTATGGTGATAGATCTATGAGCAAACCACATAGACACAAAAAAAGATGAAAAAGAAAAGAAGAAGGACATGGCAACTCACCCCGATGGTGTCTCCCTCTCCTTCTCGCTCTCCAGAAATCGCTGCGCCTCTTGGAGGAGCAACTGCCAAAGAGGAATGGGGAACGGGTGAAATGAACAGAGCCTCGGGAAGGAGAAGAGTGAAAAGAGGAGAAAAAATGAATCGCCGCCCCTTCTCTTCGAAGCTGCTCTAGTAAAAAAATGGCCTGCCAGCCCAACAAACAACACAACACGACGGCCCACTACTGGCAACAACTTGAAACGACCCACGAGACAGCCGAACAAACAACAATGACACGAGCGAGCGCATGAAGCGGGACAAAAAAACTATGCATGAATCTTAAAGACAAGACAACATCCAATGGCTATGGACTTAGATGTGAGATAGCTATTTCACATCTAGATGTGAAATAGCAAATCTGTATGAGAAATTGCCCATATACTGCCAAAATTGTGGGGAGTTTGGCCATTGGCATGAGGACGGAGGGGATGGTGATCATGATGAATCAAACTTTGAGTGGGGAGATTTAATATTGGCTCATAATGTGAGAACCAGGATGGTAGGAGCAGGTCAAGGGAATATGGAGGGTCATGGTGGCCCAGGAGGATCTTGGGGTTGCGACATAGGACGGGTAATTTTGATCCAGCAAACAGATGGCGCTTCCATGCATACAAGGGAGAGTATGCGGATGGAAAAGTGTATGGGGGGGGGGGGGGGCGCAACAAGTGCTAGTCAATATGCACACATGGATGACTTGTACGTCCTGGGTAAAAGGAATGCTCATGGTTCCTTTACTCTGCAGTCAAACGTTGGAGCTATTGTGCCTTCTGGAAATAGTGGAGCTATTATTCTGGTGGGCAATACTGCAAATATTGTGGATCAATTTGATGGAAGTGAGTACGGGATATGCACTAATTGGTACATCACGAAAAAAACGCAAATAAGAAGTTAAAGGGAAGTGATGGTTTGGCAAAATCGACAAGAGCTCTCGTGAAGGATTGGGGGTCTCCCAGGTGTAGGACCGCCAAGAGTAATGAAAACCCTAGCTTGGAACTGTCGTGGTATGCTCTCGACCACGACAGTTCATGAGCTCTTGGATCTCCAAGGCTGTGTTCGTTTGGATTGTAGTTTTTTGTCAGGGCCACATCTTAGTAGAATAAAGGCGGATGAACTCGATCACAAATTATGTTTTGATCTCTTTTAGTAGTTGAAAATGATGGATGATTTAGAGGCTTTGTTTTATTCTCTCAAGAGGATAATAAAGTTGAGTTGAATTATTAGGGTCCTAGCTTCAGTGATGTCGTGATTATGATGATGATGTACCATACTGGAAACTAATCGGACTAAATGGTCACCTAGCATGGAATAAAACCACTTGACATTGACTGATATTAGAGACCTTCATAGTAAATCCTCTCTCCCATGGGTGATCATTGGTGATTTGAATGAAATATTTTTCTCTACTAAAAGGAAGGAGGTAATATGAGACTGGAGGCAATGATGAAGGACTTTAGAGACTACTTATCTGCATGTGGTTTGGAGGATATGGGATTCCTTGGTGATCCCTTTACTGGGAGAAGAAGGGTGATTTGTGAAAGGTTGGATCGTGAGGTTCACAATGGTGAATGGGCGATGAAGTTCCCTTTAGCGGTAGTGGTTCATGAGACACATGTCCATTCTGACCATCATCCCTTGGTTCTAGATATGGACCATTATGATGTGAGCCTCTTAAAAGATCAAGTGGGGGAAGGAAATGTGAAGCTAAATGGCCTCTGGAGGAGACCATTGTGGAAATAGTTTCCACTGCATGGAACGACCTAAGCTTGCAAGGATCGGGCCCTCCCTAACAGACGGGACCAAGGTCATCCTTTCTTATCTGCATAAATGGGATCAAGAGGTTTTGAAAGGCCCAAAAAATGAATTCACAAGCTAAAGATTGAATTGTAAAATATTTGAAGGGGGCCTAGAAATGCTGAATCTCGTTCTCGAAAGAAAGAGGTACATGTTCTGATTGAAAATTTGCTTGATCAGGAAGAAACATTTTGGCTGTGGAGAGGAAGAAACAATTTGTCATTGCATGGAGACCGAAATACTAAGTTCTTCCATCAATCAGCCAAGATAGGAAACGCAGAAATCAGATTAAAGAAACTTCTCAATGACACCATCGTGTGGCGTCAAGGAACGAAACTAAATATCATATTGTTAGTTATTTTACCAACTTCTTTACATCTGAAGTTTTTGAGCCAGAACAAGCAACATTATCCCATGTTCGCCCAAGATTTCCAGCTGACATGAATGATGCTTTGCTTACCTTTCACCAAGGAGGATGTACATGAAGTCTTATTTAATATTGGCGTTGTGAAGGCACGAGGACCGGATGGACTGCAATCAGTTTTCTGTAGACGCTTCCACCGGGTTGGAGTGATACAACAATTGTCATGATGCAAGCGATCAAGTGCCCAGAGAAGGTAACACAGTTCCATCCTATAAGTCTATGCAATGTTGTCTATAAAGTGATTTCTAAGATGCTCGCAAACCGCTTGATTTTTTTCTACCAGAGACAACACAAAGCGCCTTTGTCCCTAGAAGAATGATCACTGATATCGTGTTTGTGGCGTATGAATGCTACCATTAGATTAAATATAAATGTGGCGGTAAAGAGGGGTTGTGTGTGGTTAAATTGGACACACACAAAGCATATGGTCGAGTTGAGTGGGTCTTTTTGGAGGAGATTCTACTCATTTTGGGATTTCACCCTACCTGGGTTAATATGGTTATGCAATGTGTCACATCAGTGGAGTATACAGTCTACTTTAAGTTTGAGGTATCGGATTGTTTCAAACCATCAAGGGGACTAAAGCAATGAGATCCCCTTTCTCCTTACTTATTCTTATTATGCATAGAGGGCCTTACTACTTTGATATCTCATGCCTAGGATAACCGCTAATGACGGGAGTTCATGTTTGTAGACATGCCCTCTCCATAACAACTTCTTTTTTTGCGGATGATTCATTGATCCTACTGAAGGTAACACCTAACAATGCTATAAGTTTAATGAATGTGTTTAATACCTATTGGGCTGCGTCTGGCCAGATGGTGAGTTTGGAGAAATCAAGTATGTATTTAGCCCCAATACAAGAGTTGTTATGAAAGAGCAGGTTTGCATAATCCTTGATATTATGGCAGAAGCATTTGAATGATAAATTCTTGGGGCTGCCCTCTATTGTGTGCAATTATTTGAACTAGGTTAATGACCTAGTTCAACTCTAGTGTAAAATTATTTGAACTAGAATAATGAGCTAGTTCAACTCTAGTGTGAAATTATTAGCACTCGAATATGTCCTAGTTCAAATAATGTTGCAGGAGAGTTGGGAATCGCCCTCGTGATGATATCTCAAGGAAAGAATAGGGTGAGCCTTTGTGGTGTTTGTGTTCCTTCGTAGTGACACCCATACCTCCAACGGAGACTAGAGTATCATTGGATGCTTGAACTTCGGGAACAAATCGGTAGTCTCTTGTCTCGTTTACTTTCCGCAATTCGTACTCACTATTATTGATATATCTTGTGCTTACTATGAATTGATAGCTTGTAACATTCATCTCCATATCTAGTGATATAACTTGTGCAAGCTTTACTGCTTACTTGTGTTTGCTTGTATCATTAATTCCATATTGTGATATAACTTGTGTAAGACTGTATTGCTTAGTTGTGCTTGTGTGTATCATTCACATTCATATCTTGTGATATAATTTGTATAAGCTTGTATTGCCTACCTGTGACTGTGTGTATTATTCGCTTTCATACCTTGTGTAAGTTTGTGCAACTTAGTTGTTGCTTGCTAGTATCCTCGTTGTGCTCTCTTGATTATGAAGATGATGTACCATATTGGAAACTAATCGGACTATACGGTCACCTAGCATGGAATAAAACCACTTGACATTGACTGATATTAGAGACCTTCATAGTAAATCCTCTCTCCCATGGGTGATCATTGGTGATTTGAATGAAATATTTTTCTCTACTAAAAGGAAGGAGGTAATATGAGACTGGAGGCAATGATGAAGGACTTTAGAGACTACTTATCTGCATGTGGTTTGGAGGATATGGGATTCCTTGGTGACCCCTTTACTTGGAGAAGAAGGGTGATTTGTGAAAGGTTGGACCGTGAGGTTCACAATGGTGAATGGGCGATGAAGTTCCCTTTAGCGGCAGTGGTTCATGAGCCACATGTCCATTATGACCATCATCCCTTGGTTCTGGATATGGGCCATTATGATGTGAGCCTGTAGGATCGAAAGTAGGTCTAGAGGGGGGGGGGGTGATTAGACTACTTGACCAAATAAAAATCTAACCTTTTCCAAATTTTAAGTGTTGGCAGATTTTAGCAACTTAGCACAAGTCAAGCAATCAACCTACACATGCAATTCTAAGAGTGTAGTAGCGGAAAGTAAACCATTGCATATGAAGGTAAAGGGAAGGGTTTGGAGAAGGCAAACGCAATGTACACACGGAGATTTTTGGCGTGGTTCCGATAGGTGGTGCTATTGTACGTCCACGTTGATGGAGACTTCAACCCACGAAGGGTAACGGTTGCGCGAGTGCACGGAGGGCTCCACCCACAAAGGGTCCACGAAGAAGCAACCTTGTCTATCCCACCATGGCCATCGCCCAAGAAGGACTTGCCTCACTCGGGTAGATCTTCACGAAGTAGGCGATCTTCTTGCCCTTACAAACTTCTTGGTTCAACTCCACAATCTTGTCGGAGGCTCCCAAGCGACACCTAACCAATCTCGGAGACACCACTCTCCAAAAGGTAATAGACGGTGTGTTGATGATGAACTCCTTTCTCTTGTGCTTCAAATGATAGTCTCCCCAACACTCAACTCTCTCTCACAGATTTGGCTACGGTGGAAAGATGATTTGAGTGGAAAGCAACTTGGGGAAGGCTAGAGATCAAGATTCTTGTGGTAGGATTGGAATGTCTTGGTCTCAACACATGAGTAGGTGGTTCTCTCTCAGAAAATGAGTAGTGGAAGTGTAGGCACGTTCTGATGGCTCTCTCACAAATGGAGAAGGGGGTGGAGGGGTATATATAGCCTCCACACAAAATCCAACCGTTACACACATTTGACCCAACTTGGTCAGACCGAATAGAAGAACTCGGTGAGACCGATTTAGTTCAAAATGTGAACGTTAGGAATCTCGGTGGGACCGACATGATCAACTCGGTGGGACCGATGTGCTAGGGCTAGGGCAAAACCTCATCTCGGTGAGACCGATTGCATGAACTCGGTGAGACCGATTTCAGCAAAGATCAAATAGAGAGTTGGGCAAGCAAACTCGGTGAGACCGATTGCACATTTTGGTGAGACCGAAATAATTACAACAGGCAACAGAGAGTTTGCAAGGCCATCTCGGTGAGACCGAGATCCGTATCGGTGAGACCGAATTGTCTAGGGTTTCTGGCAGTGGCTATGTCAAATGAACTCGGTGGCGCCGGATAGATCAAATCGGTGGGGCCGAGTTTGACTTTGGGTTTTGGACATATGTGGAAATGAGAAAGTGGCTGAGGGTTTTGGAGCAATATCATTAAGCACTTTGAGCAAGTAGACCATTAAGCAACACCTCATCCCCTTTTAATAGTATTGGCTTTCCTATCGACTCAATGTGATCTTGGATCACTAAAATAGAAATGAAGAGTCTTGAGCTTTTGCCAATCTTTGTCCTTAGCATTTTGAGGGGTCCACATCTCTAGTCCATGCCATGCCAATCATTGAACTTTCTGAAATATTCAACTTGAATGGATATTAGTTCAATGAGCTATATGTTGTTATGAATTACCAAAACCACCCGGGGATTAGTTGCACTTTCAATCTCCCCCTTTTTGGTAATTGATGACAACATATAGATCAAAGCTTCGACAAATGATAATATTAATGAAATACATCATCGCTTTGAGAAGTATGTGATAAGCAAGAGCTCCCCCTAAATTTGTGCATTATTAAAAATTTGCGTTTGAATGCAAATGCACAATCGATTAGGATCATGGGTCACTCTTCCATGTCACATACATCTTGGTGGAGCGCTCAAAATGATAAGAGTTAAACAACATGCACTCATCACCAAGGGAAAACATAATTGATCATACACAAGCATCATAGATATCATCAAGCAAGAGAGGCAACAAAAAGCAAAACACTCTCTCTCTCTCTCTCGAAGCCTAATGATCTATACACTTTCTCCCCCTTTGGCAACAAGGTACCAAAAAGCATGAAAATGCATAGTGCTATGCGGCACTCTAGGCACGATCTCCGGGAGCTCCTGAAGTGGTCTTCTGGCTGGTTTCTCTGGTGTGCGTAGATGGCATGGAGATAAGAGCATCTGCAAATGCTTCGGCTGAGGTTTGTGGAGTTGAAATTGGAGGTGCAATAGTGGCAGTTGCTGCAGGTGCTGAAAGAGTAGTCCTGATATCACTGACAACTGGCACTGCTGAAGACCTTTGTGCCCTTGGCACTCTCTGAAAACTATCTGTGGTAGGTCTGTCATTCCTGTCCTCAACTTCTTCCTGGAGCTTTTCCACAGTTGTCTGTATCTCTGTGACCTTGACATCTAGATCATGGAATTTAGTCTCAATGATCCTCTCAAGACTCTGTTGATTTTGAGTCAGGGTGGCCAAGCCCTTCTCAATTCTCACAGTAGCCTCAAGCAGATAACTGAGTTGATCTTGCTTGGTCTTGAGCATCACTTGTGAAGCATCTGGTGCACTGGCTGCCTTTGCTGCTTTTGCAGCCTTTGCTCTCTCTCTTCTCCTGGGCTTCTGCACTAGTTGGATGAGATGCATCCATGACAATCTCATTATCCTCAAATTCTGGCCTCAGGGGAAGATGCTCTTTGTCAAGAAGATATGTCCCTGTTCCCATCTTGGAGTTGATCAACATCTGTATATGAGGGGCATATCCACATGATCTCTTCTGATCAGCTGCAGTTCTCTTCACTGTTTCAACTATCAAACTCATCACTTTAAACTTCTAGGGCACATCAAACATATGGAGCAGGTTGATAGAGTGACCATGGATCATTCTATGATCTCCTGACTTGGGCAACAGAGTGTGCCTCAGGATGGTGTTGATGGTGGTCAGACCTGATAGCAGATAGTATATTGACCCAAGCTTGTGAGTCTCCAAGGCATTGTCATGAATTGTCTTGTACATATTGGCCATGGAGTTGTGATCTTTCCTAGGCTTGGCATATACATCAGTGTCATTCTCGTCTTCCTTAGGAGCATTTATCAACTTGGCCCATTCAGGGATTGTTGATTCATATTTGGTTCCCTCTGTCATCTAGACAATCCTTCCATCTGGGTAGAAGTGAGTAGTGGAGTAGAATTGCATGATCATCTCATCATTCCACTTGGTCAACTTCTGACCAACAAACTCATCAACTTCATTCATTATGAAGCTCTCATGCACACTTGGGAAGTAGTCCTCATTTTCATCAATATATGTCCAGTCAACCCACTTCATGGCACTGACAATGGGCTTCTTGTCTAGCAAGACTGTCTCATAGAAGTTCTGCTGTTCCTTCGTGTGGAAACGATAATCTACAGCAATCCTTCTCCTAGTGGCATAAGGATCAGTCTGTCTCCATAATCTCAGACCAGCATCCTTTCTCAGCTTCATATTTTCAGCCACTGGATGATTATCATCATGATCTGGAATCTTGGGCTTCAATTTTCTGAGCACTTGTTGATCTTCATCTTCTTGAGCCTCAGGCACTGGGGCCTTATTCTTCTCAGCAGCAGGGATGTTTCTGGTGGATCTCTTGGGTGCAGAAGGTTTTGGAGCTGGAGCTTGAGTTGGAGGCTTGGGAGCTGATTTGGGCTTAGATGGAGCAGGCCCAGTCCTTATAGCATCCCCCATAAGCTTTTGAGTCTTTGGTGGAGGTGCAGTAGCCTCTTCCTCCTCTTCTTCTTCATCTGAATCTCTCATCATAGATGGTTTGCCAATCACTCTGGCAATGGTCTTCTTGACTCTCTCCTTCCTTTTCTTACCTCCAGCAGCCTCTTCTTCTCTTGGTTCAAGAGTGAACTCCATAGTTTCTTGAGTGGAGGCTCTGGCTTTTGACATAGGATTCCTCTTAGCAGGAGCCTTCTTCTGCATTCCAGGCTTGGTTGCAGCAGCAGCATACTCCTTTTTCAGCACTTTCTTCTTGGAGGTCACCTCCTCCTCAACAACAAAGTCCTCATCCTCAGATTCTGAGGTTCTCTTCTTTCTTTGCCTAGTTGCTGCCTTAGGCAAGTTGCTTGGAGTGCTTCTGCTACCTTCATCATAACTGCTATTGGAGGGACTAGTGCCCTGACTGAGATTCACTTGCTCTTTAGACCTGTTCTGGCTGTCACTGCCCTCCGACATATCTGAAACTGACCCTGTGAATAGATGGGTATAGATAGAGTGGATGAGCATCACAAAGTGCAGTTATTTTGTAAAAAATATTGAGACAAAAACTTAACTTTAGTTTTCTGCAGAAAGCATTTCGGAGCTACCGATTTGACAAACTCGGTGACACCGAAGCACAAATAGAGTCTAAACACACAGTTTCGGTCAGACTAAAATGCAGTTCGGTGACTCCGAGATGCTAGGGTTTCATAGAGTAAGTGATTTCGGTCACACCGATTAGTACACTTCGGTCAGACCGAGTTGTACTTGTGCAATGGCCTGAGCCAAATCGGTGATACCGAGATCCTCAGATCGGTCGGTCCGAGATGAGTTCGGCGGAAACCTAACCCTAAGTTTTTGCATCAAATCTATTCTAAAGGATTTTTTCAGTGGATAGATTGATCTCATTCGTGGAAAGAACAATGGCAATGATCTTTGTGCAAGAATCAGAATGATGGCACAAAGAGGTCAAGTCCATACCCTAACTTGGCGACGAACTTGCTACGGCGACAATGGCGGTGAGATTCCCGTTGACGGTGACGGAGACCAGCGGCAGGAGGCACTGGCGACGAAGGCGACGATCCGGAGACCAAGGGGGCGGCAGAGCTGGGAGGCGCGGACGAATGGTTTGGAGAAATTTCTAAATTTTCAACCCGCGGTATATATATACCCAGTCACTGTCGGTGTGACCGAGTGGAACGACTCGGTGGCACCGAGATGCAAAACTGCTAGCAGTTACTGCAACTTGGTGTGACCGAATTATTCAAATTAGTTGCACCAAGATGAAAACCTAGATCAACTTAATGAATTCGGTGAGACCGAATAGGAGTGAGTTGGTCTGACCAAGATGCATTAAGAGGTTTTGGAAGTTAAGCCCTTGACGGATCGGTGGCTCCGAGTGCTCCTCACCCGGACGGTCCGAATTTGACTTGTTCAAACTTTGTGATGTAGCATGAATAGAGTTTGAGACGAGAAAAGCATAGATAGCTAGAGGGAGTACTTAGGCATTCTTGTCCATCCATTCGGCAAAAGAAAATCCAAACAATCAAAGCAACAAATGGATGTCCTCGAATGGGAAAAATTATGCAACCAACATGCTCACACAATAAGATGGCAAATAAAACATGTGGCAAAGCACGCACAAACATCCTAGCATCTATCAAGCAATTGGTGATGACTAGGTCATCTATATATGAGTATATTGAGTTAGGAGTCAAATGAGAACATTTGATCATAGGTCATACTCATCGTTTAAGCACAAGTGGGGTTACCACTTTTACATAAAGCATTGTTGTGTTCACACCATTAGAGTTGCTTTAGCTTAATTCTTAGAGTAAAGCTCCCCCTAAATGTGATATCCCCCCTTAGAGGGATGAACTAACCTTGGGTTTTGTCGATGATGACTTCATGTAGGTGTTGAAGATGTGGATGCTCAATGTTGATGTAGATCATTTGGAGCAATCCATTGGAGTGGGTTGCACTTTCAATACCTACATGGGTTAGTCCCACAAGGAACACACAAGGATATACATAGACATAGAGTGAAACACACATATGATGATGTCCATGAAAGCATTAGGTTACCTTGTCCCTTGTCTTACCAACAAGAGGGTTTGTGACTCCTTGAACTAGTGCAAGATATGGAAGTTGATTGCACTTGTCCTTGCCAAAGTGAATATGAGTGAAGTATGTTGGCGGAGTCACCCTCAAGAACTCTCTAGTTCTTCTTCTTTGGGATCCACATCAACTTGATGGGAATCCTTGGAGTTGTAGTCATACTTGATGAAGTAGAACTTGATGTAGTCTTGGGAACCCACTTGACCAAGGCCTTAGGAGCTTCTTCAAATGCATCAATCTCCTCTTGAAGCTTGTCCTTGCCTTTTAGCTTGTGGTCTTGTGGTGGAAGATCATCTTGAGCTTGTGTTCCCTTGAAAGAAGTGGGGTCATACTTCTCTTGTTGAGGAACAAACTTCATCTTGGGGTATTGATCTTCTTCCCACTCAACTCCATTGGCATTGAACTTTCGCTCAAAACCAACACCTTGATTCTTCCGGTGCCTTCCTTGCTTGCGTACAATTTCCTCAAATTGCTTACTTCCGGCAAGGCTTTTGTAAACACCTTTCTCTATAATTCCCTTCAATAAGATATTTTCTAGCTCAAGTGTAACTTGGCTAAGAGAATCATTAGTGGAATCAAGAGAACTACTAGAGGCAACAATATTGGATTTAGCATGATTATTGTTACTACTAGAAGAAGAATCTTTCTTTTTCTTGTTGCTAGATTTTACTTGTGGCATGTAAGTAGACAAGAGTAAACGCTTGGCAATGTAAGAAGAACTTTTCTTTCGAAGATCATCATTGATTGCTTTTAAGAACCCATGCTCTTGCTCTAAATTGAGCTTCTCAAAGCGTAGCTTCTCATGAGTCTTTAAAAGCTCTCGATGATCCTCTAAAGTAGTTTCATGAGCTAACTTAAGAGTGTTTAGTTCTTTAGTTAGATGCTCAATCTCCTTCTTATCATTGTCATTCGCTTCATCTTGATTAGCAGGATTAATGGCAATTTCATCATTAGTGTTGTCAACAAGTAAATCATCATCACCTAGCAAATCATCTTCATCACTATTGAAATCAACATACTCGAGGTGTGATACCTTGGGGCCTTTAGCCATGAAGCATCTTCCAATTCCTTCATTTGGTGAGTCAAATATGTCGTAGGAGTTGGATGACACAAGTGCGAGACCGGCAACACCTTCATCTTGAGTATATTCAGAGTCGGAGTGATAACTTCTCTCGGAGTAGTAGTCGGAGTCGGAACCGGATACCCATTCACCAACGTGAGCTTGATGTCTTCATCTTGTGTAGCTCTTTGATGAATTGTCTTTACTTTTCGAGTCCTTGCTTCTATGAGAGGGTCTTCGTTCATAACGATCATCTCTACTCCTTCTCTCTCTTGGTGGTGAATCTTATCTTTTACTTCTCCTTTTAGGTGAGTCTTCTCTTCTCTTGTAGGGAGGTGTACACTCATTGGAGTAGTGTCCAGGTCTTCCACAATTGTAGCAGTTGCGATCACGACTAGAAGATCTTTTGTCATTGTAGGACCTTGACTTGGAACTTCTCTCTTTGCTTCTACTCTTGTAGAATTTGTTGAAGTTCTTCCCCATTAAGCTCAATTCTTCATTGAAGACTTGTTTTTCACTTGATGTTGTAGGAGCATCACATGAAGCTTTATAAGCACCACTAGACTTTTTGTGAAGCTCTTCCTTATCCTTGAGTGACATCTCATGAGCAACAATTCTACCAATGACTTCCGTTGGCTTGAGATCTTTGTAATTGGGATCATTTGGATCAAGGTGCACATGGTATCATATTTTCCATCCAAGGCTCTTAGGATCTTCTTGATGATGAATTTGTCGGTCATCTCTTCACTTCCTAAGCCGGCAATCTCATTTGTGATGAGAGCAAGCCTAGAGTACATCTCAGCGACTCCTTCACCATCCTTCATTTTGAACTTGTCGAGTTGACTTTGAAGCACATCCAATTTGGATTCCTTGACGGACTCGTTACCATCGTGCATATCAACCAAAGTATCCCAAATTTCCTTTGCATTCTCAAGGCGGCTGATTTTGTTGAATTCTTCGGGGCACAATCCATTGAAGAGAATATCGCAAGCTTGAGCATTGTATTGCAACATCTTCAATTCTTCCGCGGTCGCTTCACGATCCGGTTCTCTTCCATCCTCGAAGTATTCACCTTGCAAACCAATACGCACAATAGCCCAAACGGCGCGGTTATGACTAAGAATATGCATTTTCATCTTTTGCTTCCAACTAGCAAAATTAGTACCATCAAAGTAAGGACCTCTACGGTGGTAATTTCCCTCGTTAGACGCCATACTCTCCTAGGTTGTGAAACCAAGGCTATGATCACCAAAGCTATGGAAATCAAGGCAAATGGAGACCAAAGCTCTGGTAGCACTTGTAGGATCCAAAGTAGGTCTAGAGGGGGGGGGGGTGATTAGACTACTTGACCAAATAAAAATCTAACCTTTTCCCAATTTTAAGTGTTGGCAGATTTTAGCAACTTAGCACAAGTCAAGCAATCAACCTACACATGCAATTCTAAGAGTGTAGCAGCGGAAAGTAAAACATTGCATATGAAGGTAAAGGGAAGGGTTTGGAGAAGGCAAACGCAATGTTGACACAGAGATTTTTGGCGTGGTTCTGATAGGTGGTGCTATCGTACGTCCACGTTGACGGAGACTTCAACCCACGAAGGGTAACGATTGCGCGAGTCCATGGAGGGCTCCACCCACGAAGGGTCCACGAAGAAGCAACCTTGTCTATCCCACCATGGCCATCGCCCACGAAGGACTTGCCTCACTCGGGTAGATCTTCACGAAGTAGGCGATCTCCTTGCCCTTACAAACTTCTTGGTTCAACTCCACAATCTTGTCGGAGGCTCCCAAGCGACACCTAACCAATCTAGGAGACACCACTCTCCAAAAGGTAATAGACGGTGTGTTGATAATGAACTCCTTGCTCTTGTGCTTCAAATGATAGTCTCCCCAAAAATCAACTCTCTCTCACAGATTTGGCTATGGTGGAAAGATGATTTGAGTGGAAAGCAACTTGGGGAAGGCTAGAGATCAAGATTCTTGTGGTAGCATTGGAATGTCTTGGTCTCAACACATGAGTAGGTGGTTCTCTCTCAGAAAATGAGTAGTGGAAGTGTAGGCACGTTCTGATGGCTCTCTCATAAATGGAGAAGGGGGTGGAGGGGTATATATAGCCTCCACACAAAATCCAACCGTTACATACATTTGACCCAACTCGGTCAGACCGAATAGAAGAACTCGGTGAGACCGATTTAGTTCAAAATGTGAACGTTAGGAATCTCGGTGGGACCGACATGATCAACTCGGTGGGACCGATGTGCTAGGGCTAGGGCAAAACCTCATCTCGGGGAGACCGATTGCATGAACTCGGTGAGACCGATTTCAACAAAGATCAAATAGAGAGTTGGTCAAGCAAACTCGGTTAGACTGATTGCACATTTCGGTGAGACCAAAATAATTACAACAGGTAACAGAGAGTTTGCAAGGCCATCTCGGTGAGACCGAGATCCGTATCGGTGATACCGAATTGTCTAGGGTTTCTGGCAGTGGCTATGTCAAATGAACTCGGTGGCGCCGGATAGAACAAATCGGTGGGGCCGAGTTTGACTTTGGGTTTTGGACATATGTGGAAATGAGAAAGTAGCTGAGGTTTTTGGAGCAATATCATTAAGCACTTTGAGCAAGTAGACCATTAAGCAACACCTCATCCCCTTTTAATAGTATTGGCTTTCCTATGGACTCAATGTGATCTTGGATCACTAAAATAGAAATAAAGAGTCGTGAGCTTTTGCCAATCTTTGTCCTTAGCATTTTGAGGGGTCCACATCTCTAGTCCATGCCATGCCAATCATTGAACTTTCTGAAATATTCAACTTGAATGTATATTAGTTCAATGAGCTATATGTTGTTATGAATTACCAAAACCACCCGGGGATTAGTTGCACTTTCAGAGCCTCTCAAAAGATCAAATGGGGGAAGGAAATGTGAAGCTAAATGGCCTCTGGAGGAGACCGTTGCGGAAATAGTTTCCACTGCATGGAATGACCTAAGTGTTGGGGAAAGTTGCATTGGAAACAAAAAATTTCCTACGCTCACCAAGATCAATCTAGGGGATGACCAACTATGAGAGGAGAGATTGGATCTACATACCCTTGTAGATCGCTAAGCGGAAGCGTTAAGAAACGCGGTTGATGTAGTCGAACGTCTTCGCGATCCAATCACGATCTGTCCACGAGCTCCCGATCCAAGCACTGAATGGACGGCACCTCCGCGTTCAACACACGTACGACTTAATGACGCCTTCATCTCCTCGATCTAGCGAGCGATCGTGAAGTAGTAGCTCGAGTCCTCCGGCAGCACGACGATGCGGTGGCGGTGGTGGCGGAGAAATCTCAGCAGGGCTTCGCCAAGCCAAACGGAGAAGAAGATGGACTACGAGGGAGAGGAAGGGCAGCTCTGTGGCAATGATGGGTGCGACTGCCCTCCCTCTCCATCTCTATATACAGGGGGAAGGGAGGAGGGGGCGCCCTAGGGTTTCCCCCTAGGGGGGTGCCCTAGGGTTTCCCCCTAGGGGGGTGCGGCCACCAGATGGGGGTGATGACCCACAAGTATAGGGGATCAATCGTAGTCCTGTCGATAAGTAAGAGTGTCGAACCCAACGAGGAGCAGAAGGAAATGACAACTGGTTTTCAGCAAGGTATTTTCTGCAAGCACTGAAATAATCGGTAACAAGTAGTTTGATAGCAAGATAATTTGTAGCGAGCAAGTAACGGTAACGGTAAGTAAAGTGCAGCAAGGTAGCCCAATCCTTTTGTGGCAAAGGACAGGCCAAAATGGTCTCTTATGATAAGCAAAGCGTTCTTGAGGGTACACGGGAATTTCACCATATCACTTTCATCATGTTGGTTTTATTCGTGTTCGCTACTTTGATAATTTGATATGTGGGTGGATCGGTGCTGTTCTTACTTGAACAAACCTCCTACTTATGATTAACCCCCTCGGAAGCATTCGCAACTAGGAGAAAAGTATTAAGATAAAATCTAACCATAGCATTAAACTTTTGGATCCAAATCGGTCCCTTACGAAGTAGCACATAAACTAGGGTTTAAGCTTCTGTCACTCTAGCAACCCATCATCTAATAACTACTCCACAATGCATTCCCTTAGGCCCAAATATGGTGAAGTGCCATGTAGTCGACGTTCACATGACACCACTAAGGGAATCACAACATACATATCATCAAAATATCGAACACATATCATGTTCACATGATTACTTGCAACATGACTTCTCCCGTCTCCTCAATAACAAAAGTAACTACTCAGAAATAATAATCATGCTCAAGATCAGAGGTGTATTAAATAGCATAATGGATCTGAACATATAATCTTCCACCAAATAAACCATATAGTAATCAACTACAAGATGTAATCAACACTACTAGTCACCCACAGGTACCAATCTGAGGTTTCGGTACAAAGATTGAACACAAGAGATGAACTAGGGTTTGTGAGGAGATGGTGTTGTTGAAGATGTTGATGGAGATTGCCTCCCAAAGACGAGAGGGTTATTGGTGATGATGATGATGATGATTTCCCCCTCCGGGAGGGAAGTTCCCCCGGCGGAATCGCTCCGCCGGAGGGCAAAAGTGCTCTTGCCCAAGTTTCACCTCGAGATGGCGGAGCTTCGTCCCGAAAGTCCCCCTCTTATTTTTCTAGGTCAAAATGACCTATATACCAGAAGATGGGCATCGGAGGTGGGCCGAGGAGGGCACAACCCACCAGGGTGGCCCCCTCCGGTAGTTATTTGCTCCAGTATTTTTTTATATATTCCAAAACAATTCTCCGTAAATTTTCAGCTCATTTGGAGATGTGCAGAATAAGTAACTCTGGGTAGCTTTTTTAGGTCCAGAATTCCTGCTGCCGGCATTCTCCCTCCTTGTGTAGACCTTGCATATTATGAGAGAAAAGGCATTAGAATTACTCTATAAAGCATTATTATGCATAAAAAATTTAGAAATAACAGTAGGAAAACATGATGCAAAATGGACGTATCAACTCCCCCAAGCTTAGACCCCGCTTGTCCTCAAGCGAAAAACCGAAATCGAAAAACATGCCCACATGCTTAGAGAGAGAGAGGTGTCGATAAAAACAAAATATGGACATAGAAGCATCATGCTTATTATTATAACAGTAAGGAACTTTAACATAAAACTTTATCACACAACTTTTATCATATAACTTCTCATGAACAAGTAACAATTCATCACAACATTGAAGTATAAAGGATAAACCTTATTGAAAACCAACAAACTATGTTCTCAGTCAACTTTGCAACTACAATTAATCATATTTTCAGGAAGGGTCACGTATCGGAGCCTTTAGGCAAGTCCACATACTCAACCATCATTTAACCTTCTATGATTGCTAACACTCACAGCATACCCATGAACAAAAAGTTTCAACCGGACACATAGAAAGATAGGGGCTTATAGTTTCGCCTCCCAACGTATTCACCTCAAGGGTGATGTCAACAATAATAACTCATGCCCACTCATATCCAACTGGATATATGTGCCTAGATCTTTCCTCACCACATGATGCTTGCAAAAAGAGAAAAATAAAAAGGAATAGGGAAGAATACTTTGACTCTTACGTAAAAGTAAATGCATAAAAGTAAAAGATAGGCCCTTCGCAGAGGGAAGCGGAGGTTGCCATGTGCTTTTTGTTTGTATGCCAAATCCCTTAATGCAAAAGAACGTCACGTTATATTGCCCCTTACGATAGCAACCTTTATTATGCAGTACGTCGCTTTTATTACTTTGCCATCACAAGTTCGTACAACACTCAATTTTCTCTTACACTAAATGATCCAACACATTTAGAAGCAATTTTTATTGCCTTATTGCACCGATGACAACTTACTTGAAGGATCTTACTCAATCCATAGGTAGGTATGGTGGACTCTCAAAATAGGATTTTGGGTTTAAGGCTTTTTTGGATGCACAAGTAGTATCTCTACTTAGTGCGGAGTTTTTGGCTAGCAAAGATATTGAGCAAGCACCACATGTTGAAGGATCTATGACAATATAACTTCTATGTGAATATGAACGAACATAAATCATTATGTTGTCTTCCTTGTCTAACGTAAACAATTTTGACACATAATATTTAATGGGGGATCACAATCGTAAAAGATGTCCAAGATAGTATATTTGCATGTGAATCTTCTCTTCCCTTATTAATTCTTTCATGAATTGCATCATTGACCAATGCTATGTTTGTCAATCTCCAATAAATTTTACCACTTATACTTTTCCTTACGTGGTGTCATTACTTACCATAAGATTAGCATATGATCTTTTTCATTTATTTTAATTTCTTTTTATTGAAACAAAAGAGTAAAGAAACAAAACTCAAACTACTCTTTATTATATATCTCGCACACGATTACATAGATAGATAGATCACTAAGCAAGCACTCGAAAAGAAAGGATCGAACTAAACTTTTATTCAACTAAATCAAAGGATAACTAAAGATCAAACTAAAATAGATAAAGGCAAAGATAGTGGTGGTGATACGATACCGGGGCACCTCCCCCAAGCTTGGCACAAGCCAAGGGGAGTGCCCATACCATGAACACAAATCTCCTTTGGTGGGGAAGATGATGATGGTGGTGGTGAAGTAGTAGCGGGCTTATCCTCCAGCTTCCATGGCAGCGGCTCACCATCATAAGAAGAAGTGCGAGTTTCACGAGTCCTGCAACTGGCAGCTAAACTCATACCTTTAAATATCGCCTCATATTCAAAGACTTGATTTTGGAGATCATAGATTTGGCTTTGCAGAAAATTGATTTGCTCGTTGAGGGTGAAGACGATGTCCATCATGGACCAGCCATCCACCTTGAGATCATGGGTGAAATCCACAATCATGAGGTGATTGGCATTGAGTCCACGCTCCACCATCCCCTTGCACTTGAAAACCTCTTGCTCCATAGCTTCGAGCCTAGCCTCCACGGTTCCCGTCCTCTTGGGCCCTTGGACGTCCCAGATATGGAGCACCCCCTCACACATCTCAATGGCTTGAGGGTGCTGCATCACCTCCCGCAAATACGGGTTGATGACGTTCTCAAAGAACTTGTCCTTGGAGGAGCTCGAAGCGGCCATGGTGATCTAGATCTGTCAGAAAACAGCAAGAAAGAAGAACAGAAGATTTCTCCATGATATGGTGGTCAATACATTCGGGGGGTATGTAAAGATTTTTTTATCTTGGGAAACAAGCAAACGAGAGGAATACAGAGTCGGGAAGGTTCCCGAGGTGGGCACAACCCACCTGGGCTTCCAAAACTGACAGAAAATATTTTTGTGAATTTTTTGGAGTCCGTTTACTTATCGTATCACATACCTCCTCCTTTTTTAGTATTCTGGAGTGTTCCAGAAGGTTTCTTTTATGTGTTCCTCCGGTGTCATGGTTTGAATATGTTGTGGTTCAACACGATCACCTATGGGGCCATCAGCCCCTTTGTGGTTCGGCAAGAGGGAAGGGCATGTTGCACAAAGAGGGGAGGTCGTAGAACAACACGACAATGGTGACGCGGGTGGTTTTTACCCAGGTTCGGGCCGCCGCGAGGCGTAAAACCCTACTCCTGCTTTGGTGGATTGAGTGGAAGACCATGACGAACGCGCAATACTCAAGCCCGGCAAGGTTGCCTCGGGGAGAGCAGCTACGCGCGTATGAGTCTACAAGGGTCCGCATCCTTTCTAAGGTTGCCTCGACCCTCCTTTTATAGGTCAAGGGGTTACCACAATGGCAAAACAATCATAATCCAGTGATTAGATAGCCACCGTGCTATCATACCTAACTCTGTAGACAGGACAAGGTGCATTAAATGCACCGCTTAGTGTCACCTCGTGGATGCAGCCCGGCAAGCCTTGCCGTGCCATTCAACCACCTTCTCGCCTGTCTGCGTGACACGCCCATGGACGGGTGTCATTTAGGGGTGATCTCCATCGAAAACGGCTGCCACATGCTGAATGACTGCCACTTATTCACCTGGGGGCTCGACACCACACCGATAAGCGACTTGCGTCACTGTGAGGTGGAGCGGTGGAGCCCTGGCAGGATAGCAGGCCGCCAGCGCCCTGGCAATCCTTGCCGGGGAGGTCTTGGGACTTGCTCTTGGGGTGGCCTCGACTTGGCCAGGCTCGCCTACCCGGCAAGGGAGGCTTTTCCCTTGGTGATATCTTGCTGTTTTCGCTTGTCTTGGTCTTCTTGATCTGCCCTTTGGTTTCCCAAAGAGCTCATTTCTCTCTGGCTTGGCCTTGGTGAAGCTTGCTTCGTTGCTGCCGTGCCTGTGTATGGTTCGGGCAACACACGCAAAGGTTTGTTGCACCGACAAGAGCCCCCGGGCCTGGTGCATTGTGCTGCTGAGCATCGTGGGAGTAGGCCCTTTTAGGTACACAGGCAGGGGTCTTGTGCTGATATTTTCTTCTTCCTCGATATTTTCCTGCCTTCTTCATTAATCTGTGCTTGAGTCAGTTTCCGGTTTTCCCGTGCGTCGTGCAAGACATTATGGGGGAATTTTAAGCCATGATCCGTGGCTACCCACATCCCACGTTCACGGAGTGGAAACTGCCATTCCACTAGCTTCTTCGCTTCTGGCGTTTCTGCCATGTATGCCGCATGCATTGCGCAGGGTTGGTGGTGGACGCAAGGAGCGCGGAAATGTGCGCCATGGCAGAAAGCCAGGCGCCATGGATTGGCGCACAGGGTTGGCCCTGATTTCAGGAGCCGTTGGTGGTGTGGAGGAGTCGGATTGGTAGAGCGGGGCGGTTGGCTCCTTGTTGAGAGGCCAGCCCCCGGCCCTGTTCGCCTATAAATAGGGAACATGGGCAAGGTGCTGGCTCACACCAATCTCTTCCTCCTCTCTTCTGGCATTGCTTTTCCATCATGGCGAGGGGGAGAGGTCGTGGTGGCACTCCAGTGGCGGAGACTAGGTCTTCTGCTCGACAGCGCCTCCCTCCTCCTGTTGGGGACACGGGAGCAGAGCCTGTTATGAGGGGAGGCGGGAGGGGACGAGGACATGGTCACCGTGGCGCTCGGGGTCGAGGAGGATGAGGTGGTGCTTTGATCGCACCTCCTTCGGCTGCTCAGGACCCCAATGAAGGCCATGTTGGGAACCAGCCGCTGGAGTTCATCGTCAAGCTGCGAGGGCCCCCGCGCAGCCGTCTTTGGCTTCCCACTCCATTTGCAAGGGTGATGGAGATTGAGCAGCCGCCGGGGTTGAGGCTGCACATGAGGGGCTGCTGTAACGGCAGTATGCGGGCGGATGTGGAGTTCCCTGCTCCTCATGTCATGCTTCTCCAGCGTGGCTGGAAGACTTTTGCCCATGCCCATAGCTTGGCGGCTGGGCACGTCCTCCATTTCAAGTTAATGGATGCCACCCTGCTCTCCGTTAAGGTCTTCGGATGCTCGGGTGTTCGCTTAGGGTGCTATGCGGAGAGCTCGACTGACGACGAAAGCTCCTCCTCGAGCGATAGGGGCGAGGAGGATAGTGACGGCGATGATGACGGAGCCGATGGGAAGGACGACGGCCGCGACTCTGGCTGAACACCAGCCGCGCCGTCACCATCAGCCGGCAGCACCACCATCTGCACCTGCATCTCCTCCCCGGCAAGGCGATTTGCTGGGGTGTTGGATGCGGGTGGTACCCTGGCCTCCTCTAGCAGTTTTCCAGCTGGACCCCGGTAGGCTTCCTCGTGGCTCTAGCTTCGTTCGCCCTGCCGCGTCCTAGGGGCCCTGGTGGCGGTGATCAGGGAGTCGCCTAGTCGCTTCCCCCATCCATCACCTTCGCCCGCGCCCTCTCGATCTTGTCAGACTCCGTCTTGCGGGTTCTGACGAGGTCAGGCTGGGCTTCTACTCAGGCACTCCTTTTTCCCTCTTCACCTCCCGCTATAGTTCCTAGGAGGAGAGGGACAAGAAAGGGATTACGGGGCACTTACCTTTTTTCAGTCTAATACATGTAGGCATTTGCCAAATTTTAGTCTCAAATATGTTATCTTCTTTATCCATGTTTGTGTTTTGTAAGATCTGTACTTGTTTATCCGCATATTAATGAAAAAAAAGACAAGCCTTGCCGGGTACTTGTGCATGTACTATGTCCATGCAGAGGTGAGATGCCTCTATACGTTTAAGTAAACAAGTTATCTCCGGCAAGCTATCCTGCCGGTTCCTTCCGTTTTTTGCCACGGGGCTTAGCCTGCCGGGCCCAAAACTATGGAAAGGGACCAACCCCTTGTCAAACCTCCTCCGTCAAAGGCCACTACAACCACCTTGACCGAAGCAACATTTGGGATAAAGGATAGGAGCACCTATGCTTCGAAGGTGACAAGGTTTTCATATGCACAAGTTTTCACCTTACAAAACATTTATGGACAAGAAGGAACTTATCTGTTTGGCTTGTCGGGGACCGATATGTAGTCTTGTCTCCGTTTCTTCTCTTCAGGACCGAGTCCGCGGCAAGAGCCCTGCAGTTAAGTGCAGAGGAAAACAATGCTACATATGCCCTTATCTACATGATCATGCCATGCTCATGTTATGCTATGCATGCATGCAAGTTTTTGGGGCCCCCAGCACTTCGTTTATTTATCTGCTGCTCAGGGTCTGCGCCTGGCTTTGTACAACGGTTTACATGTAGCATCGGCAAAGCTTGTACAAAAGGTTGGCTGCTGGGCAGGGCCCGACAGCCGCGCCTTACGGGTAGAACTTACGGAGATGCTCAATATTCCATGAGTTTTGCAATTGAATGCCATCTCCGGTCTCCACATGGATTGTGCCAGGTCTGGTGACTCGTACTACCCGGTAAGGGCCTTCCCACTTTGGCGTCAACTTGTTTGCACCCTTGGCGGACTGAACGTGCCTAAGGACAAGGTCGCCTTCCTCAAGGCTCTGGGGGTGAACCCTGCGGCTGTGATAGCGGCGCAGGGCCTGCTGATTGTGTGCAGCACGCATAACAGCCAACAGCCCGGAGATGGTTCTCCTCGAGGTGCAGGGCATCGGCATGCCGGTGCTGCTCTTGCTCTACTTCATCGTAGGCAAGTACTCAAGGTGACCCGTATATGAGTTCCGTGGGGATCACTGCTTCTGCCCCATAGACTAGGGAGAAGGGAGTCTGGCCGGTAGCTCGATTTGGTGTCGTACGGAGGACCAAAGAACCACCGGCAGCTCATCAATCCAGCGCCTACCGCATTTCTGCAGCCTATCAAATGTTCTTGTCTTGAGTCCTCGCAGCACTTTAGCGTTCGCCCTCTTAGCTTGTCCATTTCTTCTGGGATGAGCAACAGAGGCGAATGAAACCTTGCTGCCGAGGGTTTGAACGTATTGCATGAAGGCGCGGCTCATGAACTGGGTGCCATTGTCAGTGATGACCCTGGCGGGTATTCCAAAATGGCACACCAGTCCTTTCAGGAACTTGATAGCTGACTGTGCGGTCACCTTCCTCATGGGCTCCACCTCCGGCCACTTCGAGAACTTGTCGATGGCGACGTACAAGAACTCAAAGCCCCCGTTAGCACGGGGGAAGGGGCCCAAGATATCGAGCCCCCAGACTGAAAAGGGCCATGACAAAGGGATTGTCTGGAGAGCTTGAGCAGGTTGATGGATATTCTTGGAGTGGAACTGGCAGGCTTCACATCTGGTGACTAGCTCGATTGCATCTTGGAGGGCCGTGGGCCAGTAGAAACCTTGCCGGAAGGCTTTTCCAACCAAGGCCCTTGATCCAATATGAGAGCTGCACATGCCTCTGTGTATCTCTGCCAACAGTTCCTTCCCCTCTTCCCGGCAAATGCACTTCAATTTCACACCATTGGGCCTCCTTCTGTATAGTGCGTCATCAATGAACTGATACATACTGGCCCTCCGGGCTACTCTTTCAGCTTCTTCTTGATTTTTGGGAAGTTCTCCTGTTTGGAGGTAACGGACTATGTGTCGTGCCCAAGTTGGAGCCCGAGGCTCAACAACAAGGATCAGCGGCACCTCCTCGTTCGTGGGAGCGCATGCCTCAACCGCGAGGATTGGTAGTTCAGCGGGAGGGTGCTACTCGCCAAGCGAAGTGGAGTTGTTCCCGCCAACCTCTCTGCTGGGGGTTCGGGAAGCTCTGCCAGGAGAGGCTTGCCGGGGTCCAGTTTCCTCCTCTTTCTGGCCATTGTTTCTAGGGATACGGAGGGCTGAGTCAAGTGGATAACAGAAGTCCCTGGTTCCACAGGAAGCTTTTGCGCAACGCACTTTGACAGATGATCAGCAATGCTGTTTTTCGCACGGGGTACGTGCTCTATTTGCAATCCGTCAAAGCGCTCCTCCAGCTTTCTCACTTCCTCCACGTATGCCTCCATCAATGGACTCTGATAATCCTTGTTCACTTGCCTCACCACGAGCTGTGAGTCTCCTCGTATGATCAACTTCTTAATTCCCAACTCCGTCGTGATTCTGAGCCCGGCAAGGAGTCCTTCGTACTCTGCAGTGTTGTTAGTTGCCTTCTCTCAGTGGAAATGCATCTGGATCACATACTTGAGGTGCTCCCTAGTGGGTGCCACGAGGAGCACGCCAGCCCCTGCACCTTGAAGTGAGAAGGCACCATCAAAGTACATGATCCATTCCTGGGGCGCTTCCTTGCCGGGGATAACTGTTTCTAGTGCCTCTTCATCTGGGGTAGGTGTCCACTCCGCAATAAACTCCACCAGTGCTCTGCTCTGAATAGTTGACATGCTCTCAAACTTCAAACCAAAGCTTGATAGTTCCAAAGCCCATTCCACTATTCTGCCAGCGGCGTCAGGGTTCCTCAGTATGCGTTGCAAAGGGAACCAGGTGACGACTGTGATCTCGTGGGCTTGGAAGTAGTGGTGTAGTTTCCTTGAGGCCATGATGAGGCCAAAAATCAACTTTTGCACGCCAGAGTACCTTGACCTAGCCCCCTGCAACAGGGAGCTAACAAAGTAGACTGGCCGCTGCACCACCTTCTTCCTTGCCGCAGTCTTGGGATTGCCTTCGCTTCTCTGCTCTTCTTTCTCTTGTTTTGCGCCCAGCCCTGCAGTGACTGGTTCACTCCCTTCTCCTGGGAGGACAGTAGCTGCAGCTGCTCCTTCTTCCACTTCCCGCTGTGCCACCAGTGCTGCACTAACCACTTGATCGGTTGCCACCAGATACAGCAGCAACGGCTCTTGTGGTTTAGGAGCGACCAGGGTGGGAACAGAGGAAAGGTAGGTTTTCAAGTCCTGCAGCGCTGCTTCTGCCTCCAGGGTCCACTTTACGGGCCCTGCCTTCTTCAAAATTTTGAAGAACGGCAAGGCGTGCTCGGCGGACTTGGAAATGAACCTGCTTAGCGCAGCAACACATCCCGTAAAACACCTCACATCTTTAACTGTCTTGGGTGCTTGAATCTGCTCGATTGCCTTGATCTTGTCGGGGTTGGCCTCTATCCCCTGGTGGGACACGAAGAAGCCAAGTAGCTTGCCGGAAGGAACGCCAAACACACACTTCTCTGGGTTTAGCTTCAAGTTGGTCTTGCGCAGATTTGCAAAGGTCTCTTCCAAGTCCTGAATGAGAGTTGACTTGTCCTTGGTTTTGACCACTATGTCATCCATGTAAGCTTCAATATTCCTGTGTAGCTGAGACTCAAACCCTATCTGCACTGCTCTTTCAAAAGTGGATCCAACGCTCTTTAATCTGAAGGGCATCCGTACGAAGCAGTACGTGCCACATGGGGTTATGAACGCTATCTTCTCCTCGTCTTCTTTGGACATGAAAATCTGGTGGTACCCGGAGTAGGCATCCAAGAAGGAAAGCAGAGCACACCTGGAGGTGGAATCCATGATCTGGTCGATGCGCGACAAGGGGAACGGGTCCTTCGGGCATGCTTTATTCAGATCTGTGAAATCTATGCAAAGCCTCCATTTCCCCATTCGCCTTGCGCACCACCACTGGATTTGCCAACCATGTTGGGTGCAATACTCCTCGGACCAAACCCGCTGCCTCAAGTTTCTTGATCTCCTCGGCAATGAACTGCTGCCGCTCCAAGGCTTGCTTCCGGACCTTCTGCTTGACGGGCCGGGCATGAGGGCAGACAGCAAGGTGGTGCTTGATTACCTTCTTGGGAACACCGGGGATGTCAGATGGTTGCCAAGCAAACACATCGACATTCACCCACAAGAAGGAAACGAGCGCGCTTTCCTATTTGTTGTCAAGGGTGGAGCTGATAGTGAATGTACCATTAGAGCCAACCAGCCCTGCTGGGACCTTCACAGCGGGTGCAACAACCTTGGATCTCTTGCTAGTAGAACTCTCCGGCAAATCATCGACGGGTGCAGCGTACTCCGGAGAGGCGCGCTTCCCGGATTCCTTGCCGGCATCCTTGCTAGCTTTCCTCCCTTGTTTGTTTTCCTTGGCAGGGATTGCAGCTTCCGCGGCCTCGGCAGCGACCGCCTCCCGGTACATCTTGTCTACGCATATGATGGCGTCCTTCTTCTCCGATGGGATAGAAATGACGCCCATCGGTCCTGGCATCTTCAGGGTGTTGTAGGCATAGTGGGATGCCGCCATGAACTTTGCCAGGGCAGGTCGCCTGAGTATCCCATATGGCAATGGAAGTTCGACCACATCGAACACAATCTTCTCGGTCCGGTAGTTCAACTCCCCTCCAAACGTCACCGGCAGCGTGATCTTCCCCTTTGGATGACTCCTGTCGGGGTTGATTCCTTGAAACGTGCCAGTAACCTTGAGCTCTTCATCTGTTATCTGTAGCTTGCTGAGCACCTTGGGGGAAATCAGATTCAACCCGGCCCCGCCGTCAACCAACATCTTTATGACCTTGAGGTTGCGGATTGTTGGTGAAACCAACAACGGCAAGCACCCTACTGCAGTGGTGCGGTCAAGGTGATCCTCTTCGTCAAAGATGATGGGCGTGCGAGACCATTTGAGTGGTTTCTGGGAGTCCGCCGCTGGCTCCACAACATTGACCTTGTCCTGGGGAAGGCGTGTGCCTCGTAGCTGCACCCTTAGCAGGGGTAGCTAGGAGGTCGCGATTCGCGCCAGAGCGGGCGCCATCGCTGCGGCTGCGTCCTCCAGTGAGGTGGAGAGGTGGGGATTGGATGTTGTCTCCTCCTGCATCTTGTGGAGCGTGGCCACTAGGGTGTTGTTGACGCTGTCCTCCCCCGGCGCCTCCTGCTCCCACCTTAACTGTGGGGGGAACGATGACGGCGCTGCCTGCGCCGGTCACGTTCCCCGCGGCGTTTGCGTCCCCCAACGCCACTGCAGCCCCCATGGGATCAATGGCTACATGCGAGGGGGCCTTTGAGGTGGAAGGACGAGCTGCTGCGACGGACTTTTTCTTGAGCGCCATGGGTGATGACGCCGTCGTCGAAGGAGATGGTGATGAAGAACGATGCGCTGTTTACGTCCTTGGGTTCGCACAAGCGCTCCCCCTTACCTAGCGCGCCAAATATGTCGTGGTTCGACATGATCACCTATGGGGCCATTGGCCCCTTTGTGGTTCGGCAAGGGGGAAGGGCACGTTGCACAAAGAGCGAAGGTCGTAGAACAGCATGACAATGGTGATGCGGGTGGTTTTTACCCAGGTTTGGGCCGCCGCGAGGCGTAAAACCCTACTCCTACTTTGGTGGATTGAGTGGAAGACCGTGACGAACGTGTAGTACTCAAGCCCGGCAAGGTAGCCTCGGGGAGAGCAGCTAAGCACGTATGAGTCTACAAGGGTCCGAATCCTTTCTAAGGTTGCCTCGATCCTCCTTTTATAGGTCAAGGGGTTACCACAATGGCAAAACAGTCATTATCCAGTGATTAGATAGCCACAGTGCTATCATACCTAACTCTGCAGGCAGAACAAGGTGCATTAAATGCACCACTTAGTGTCACGTCGTGGGTGCAACCCAGCAAGCCTTGCCGTGCCATTCAACCACCTTCTCGCCTGTCTGCGTGACACGCCCATGGACGGGTGTCATTTAGGGGTGATCTCCATCGGAAACAGCTGCCACGTGCTGAATGACTTCCACTTATTCACTTCGGGGCTTTACACCGCACCGTTAAGTGACTTGCGTCACTGTGAGGTGGAGTAGTGGAGCCCTGGCGGGATAGCAGGCCGCCAGCGCCCCGGCAATCCTTGCCGGGGAGGTCCTGGGACTTGCTCTTGGGGTTGCCTCGACTTGACCAGGCTCGCCTGCCCGGCAAGGGAGGCTTTTCCCTTGGTGATATCTTGCTGTTTTGGCTTGTCTTGGTCTTCTTGATCCGCCCTTTGGTTACCCAAAGAGCTCATTTCTCTCTGGCTTGGCCTTGGTGAAGCTTGCTTCGTTGCTGCCGTGCTTGTGTACGGTTCAGGCAACACACGCAAAGGTTTGTTGCACCGACAGAATAATATTGCTTTCAACATTAATAGGCGTACCTGAGATATAGTGTTTAATTCTTTGCCCATTGACCACTTTCGGGTTTGTACCTTTAGCATTATTAATTTTGATGGCTCCAGAGCGATAAACCTCCTCGATAATATATGGTCCTTCCCATTTGAATAGAAGTTTTCCTGCAAAGAATCTAAAACAAGAGTTGTTCAAAAGAACATATTCTCCAACTTTGAATTCCCACTTTTGGATTCTTTTGTCATGCCATCTTTTAACTTTTTCTTTAAACAATTTGGCATTTTCATAGGCTTGGGTTCTCCATTCATCTAATGAGCTAATATCAAATAACCTTTTTTCACTGGCAAGTTTGAAATCATAGTTGAGTTCTTTAATTGCCCAATAAGCTTTATGTTCTAACTCTAGAGGCAAATGACAAGCCTTTCCATAAACCATTTTGTAAGGAGACATACCCATAGGATTTTTATATGCTGTTCTGTAGGCCCAAAGTGCATCATCCAATTTCTTAGACCAATTCTTTCGGGACCTATTAACAATTTTTTGTAATATTAATTTTATTTCTCTATTGCTAAGTTCAACTTGACCACTAGATTGAGGATGATAGGGTGATGCAATTCTATGGTTAACATCATATTTAGCAAGCATTTTACGGAAAGCACCATGAATAAAGTGTGAACCACCATCAGTCATTAAATATCTAGGGACTCCAAATCTCGGGAAAATAACTTCTTTAAGCATCTTAATGGAAGTGTTGTGATCAGTACTACTAGTTGGAATAGCTTCTACCCACTTGGTAACATAATCATCAGCAACCAAAATATGTGTATACCCATTAGAGGAAGGAAAATGTCCCATATAATAAAAACCCCAAACATCAAATGGTTCAACAACAAGTTAATAATTCATAGGCATTTCTTGATGCTTACCGATATTACCAATTCTTTGACATTCATCACAAGATAAAACAAACTTACGGGCATCCTTGAAGAGAGTAGGCCAATAAAAACCAGATTGCAATACCTTATGAGCAGTTCTATCTCCCACATGATGCCCTCCATAAGCTTCGGAGTGACATTTCCATAGGATTTGTTCCTGCTCATGCTCAGGTACACAACGTCTAATAATACCATCTACTCCTTCTTTATAAAGATGCGGGTCATCCCAAAAGTAATGTCTTAAATCATAGAAGAATTTTTTCTTTTGTTGATATGTAAAACTAGGTGGTATATATTTAGCAAAAATGTAATTAGCATAGTTAGCATACCAAGGAGTATTATGAGAAACATTTATTGCGGCTAGTTGTTCATCAGGAAAGCTATCATCAATAGGTAGTGGGTCATCAAGAATATTCTCTAACCTAGACAAGTTATCAGCTACGGGGTTCTCAGCTCCTTTTCTATCAGTAATATGTAAATCAAATTCTTGTAGCAAAAGAACCCACCTAATGAGTCTAGGTTTAGCATCTTTCTTTTCCATAAGATATTTAATAGCAGCATGATCAGTGTGAACAATTACTTTGGAATCAACAATGTAAGATCTGAATTTGTCACAAGCAAACACAACTGCTAAAAATTCTTTTCCAGTAGTAGTATAATTTCTTTGGGCACTGTCAAGAGTTTTGCTAGCATAATGAATAACATTTAATTTCTTATCAACTCTTTGTCCTAGAACAGCACCAACAGTATAATCACTAGCATCACACATAATTTCAAATGGCAAGTTCCAACCAGGTAGTTGAACAATAGGTGCAGAAGTTAAGGCTTTCTTAAGTGTTTCAAAGGCTTCTACACAATCATCATCAAAAACAAATGGAACATCCTTTTGTAAAAGATTTATAAGAGGCCTAGAAATTTTAGAGAAGTCTTTAATAAACCTCCTATAGAAACCAGCATGACCAAGGAAACTACGAATACCTTTAATATCTTTGGGACATGGCATTTTCTCAATTAGATTAACTTTAGCTTTATCCACCTCAATAGCTCGTTTAGAAATTTTATGCCCCAAGACAATACCTTCATTAACCATAAAGTGGCACTTCTTCCACACTGGTACAGCGAGGTGCTATACAAATGGTTTTTAACCCCTTTTCGCGACGGCATTTTGAACCGTCGCCAAGTGAGTGACTGCGATAGGGGGAGGGGTCCTTCCCACATGACCTAGAAACCGTTGGGGATAGGGAGCCTTGATGCATACAGTTGTCCCTATAAAACTGTTTTTGATATCTCACATATCCAAAACGCTTTGTCCTTGCAATTCGTTTGTGCTCGCATTGCCATCATAGTCGGTATTCTGTGGTGCTACGTTTACGATGCGCAACCCATCACACATAGTTCACGATTATAGAACGTGTACAATAAGTAGACAATCACACACATTTTCTTTTCCTCGACTGTATGCGATTCGATGTAAGAGCGCATACAGTTGTCCCTATAAAACTGTATGCGTAGCTTGAATACATCCCACATGATTCATCTATCATACCAGCATCGGATGAAGACCTATCACACACGTTCTTCAATGACCAAACGTTTGTGATGCGCACAACATCATAAACAGTCCATAATTGCCAAGTGTGTGTGATAAGGTGACATTCACAAACATTTTATAAGAAGGAACTGTGTGCGATGCTGTTGTTAATCACACTTTTTTTCTTTGGATGATCGTGTGTGCAGTAGAGATTGATTGCACATGTAGTGGATCCGAGAAACGTGTCTGATCTCCACGTCTATCGCAGACGTTTCGCTTTTGCAAACCGTGTGCAGTGTAATCGCTAATTTATCCCTAATTTAATCCCTGCATTTAAAAATCACAAATTTTGAATTTGAAAGTAGGCAATCACTTATTTCATATCGAACCATGTTTATTACAAATATAGGTTCAACCCCGAATGCATAATTCAATGCACAGGTACATATACTGAAGAACTACAGAAGCACCAAGTAAAGAATGATGAACCACAGTTGTACTAAAGACTGTAAAGAGAGAGGTGAAAGACATTCTGGTTGCTGGAGAAGGTGAAGCGGAATGCCCATATTGTGCCCTCCTCCATGCGTAATGCGCGCATGACTCTAGGCCAACCCCTTGTGATGGCTCCCCGTCCATCCTTCACTGTCTTCATAAGGACTTCTCGATGGTCATTGTAGTCTGGATGAAATACTTTAACCTTCATTGCGTGTCCACCAATCATGTACTTTGCGAGGTAATCTTGAGTAAACTACTTCGGGAACCACTGCGAATGAAAAAGATTCATACATTGTTGTCTAACAACTCATTATGGGCAGTAAAAAAGAAAAGGCTGCAGAGTTTGTAGTTACCATCCTACAGCTCACTGTTGTGTTGGATAGAGCGTAAACAAATAATTTGCTTGCCACCGTTCGTATCTTTTTGCTAATAATCCTTATCAGTTTCCTCACTTGATGCTTGTTCATGAATATCTCATTGCCCCATACGCAAAAAGGGTCGATGCATGGATCGTTGCCAAGGGCATATGTACCTACAAGCAACAAGTCAATATTAGAAGCTAATAAGTGTCCAGGCCGGGATCTATATGTACTACATTATGGAATGACGGGGGGAGTACAAGCCGAGGGATGAAACTAACCTCGGCAGAAAATGGTGGCCACTCCAGTTGTTGTCCTGCATAAGTAGTGGAAAGGCATGATAAGTACAGCAACCTTAACATCAAACAAATATAGCAAAGGTAAACAACATCATCTCGAAATGATAGCTTGAAGGTGTTGGTTTCAGCATGCTGTTAAAGCAGATATAAAATGGAAGGGAATGTTACCTACAACAGGCTTAACAGCCATCAAATATTGCAATTTAAACTGGTATTGTTGAAAATGAATAGAACGTAGGTCATGCTTAAACATCACACTGGATAAATGTGTAAAACTAAAATAAAGGGCATGTGTTAACTACACCAGGCATAACTGGAACCAAATATAGCCGTTCAAACTGGTATTGATGCAATCGAGCGGCACAGTTCCGACCTGCGCATAATGAACATCACATTGGGAATGACTTAATTAAACAAGGCATAAATGATCAGTATAACAACCAAATATAGCCATTGAAAACTAGACAGAGTCTCACTGCAAGCAACCTAACAAGCAAATACAGATAAACATGGCATATGCTTGAAAACTGGACAAATGCTCACTGCAACCAACCTAACAAGCAAATACAGATAAACAGGGCATATGCTTGAAAACTGGACAAATGCTCACTGCAACCAACCTAACAAGCAAATACACATAAACAAGGCATCTGCTTGATAATTGGACAAATGCTCACTGCAACCAACCTAACAACCAAATATAGATAAAAAAGGCATCTACTCACTATAAATAACCAAATATAGCCATTCGTGAAACTGAAGTGGACAATTCATACTTAAACATCACATAGCCCTATTGAACATTACATTTTTGCATAACTGAAATAATTAAACACAACACAGTTAAAACACCGCATGGCAAAAGCTACTACAACAAAGCGTACGGGTTGGCAAGCTAGAAAAGGTAAGATTTGCTGATAGGATGTTGCCTCACATGTCATGGACGGGATCCTTCTAGTTGGAAGAGCACAGACCCATGGCACGCTCTCTGATGTCACAGATGGGCTATTTCACGTTGGAAGAACCTTTGTGGGTACCCTCATCGTGGTCGTGGTCGATGAGATCTGACTTGGCAATTGAGGATCCCAAGCCATCGCCGTAGAACGTGTCCTTCAGAAATGACAAAATGGACTCGATGGCATACAAGGATTGCAGATCCTTAACCATGTGGCGGAGGAGATCAGCGGTAGGGTCGTCGAAGAGATCGACGGCGGTTGAACCAGAGGGGTTGGGGATGGACCACTTAACCTGTGACATGGCCCGCGTGAAGCCTTCGCTGTCGACGAGCTTGATATCGTAGCCAGCTTTCCCGAGATATAGTAATACGCTAGCCCGCTGACGTGAAGCCGTCGGCATGGCAACGTAGTCAACGTCTTCGCCGGCTTCCACGGCGAGGTGTTGCTCCGCGATTGACAGGTCGGGGCGAACAGCGGCCACCTCGCCAATGTCCGCCGGAGAGGCCATGTGAGGGAGTTATGGACTAAGGGGTCCTAGGGGCGTCGACCCATTGAATATGGGCCGGACTGGTGAAGGCATATAGCGACAGGAGATCTATGAAGTCGTGGTGTGCCCTCCAAGTCAAGGATAGGCAGGATCTCTTTAGGGATAATTAGATTTATGCCCCTAGTTGTGTCCCACTTGTTTGTTTTACCCCTAGTTCCCAATAGTCACCGGTTCTGTCCAAGTCACTTTGCTCCTCTTATGCTTTTGCCCTTTGACCGTTAGTTTGAAAACTTCATAACTAATTCATATTAAATCAGAAAAATGCAAATAAGATATCAAAATGTTCGAAAAAATATCACCTATATGTGAGTGTCATTTGCATTCATGAAAAAAGTGTTGGAAAGTGCCCATCTGAGTTTTAGCTCTTATGCTACCACCATGAATAGTAAAATTTAAAAAAGTTCAAAAAAATCAAAAAAAATTTGTGGCAAAGAATGACAAATGTTTTAAGTGTCTGCCAAGTTTCATCAAGGAATAACATTCGTGGGTGCCGCGACAAAAAAAACAATCAGCACTCCAAAATAGATTATTTTTTTGCCACGACTTCCACGAATGTCGTTCCCTGATGAAACTTGGCAAGCACTTAGAACATTTGTCGTTCTTTGCCACCATATTTTTTTTGAATTTTGTTGAATTTTTTTAGATTTTACTATTCATGGTGGTATCAAAAGAGCTAAAACTCGGATGTGCACTTTCCAACACTTTTTTCATGAATGCAAATGACACTGACATATAGGTGATGTTTTTCTGAACATTTTGGTATCTTATTTGCATTTTTCTGATTTAGTATGAATTAGTTATGAAGTTTTCAAACTGATGGTCAAACGGTCAAAGGGCAAAATCATAAGAGGAGCAAAGTGACTTGGACAGAACCGGTGACTTTTGGGAACTAGGGGTAAAACAGACGAGTGGGACACAACTAGGGGCATAAATCTAATTATCCCATCTCTTTACCCCTTATTGTAATCTATCTCCGGTAACCCTAACCCTATCGATGTCTATACAAACCGAGGGTTGTAGTCTTTAGGGCTAGAGCTACATTCATCACCTCATCACCTTAGGGTTTAGCTCATACTGATCTCGAGGTAGATCTACTCTGTAACCATACTATACATCCAATACAATCAAGCAGGATGTAGGGTATTACCTCTTCGAGAGGGCCCGAACCTGGGTAAACACCATGTTCATCGTCCCTTGTTCCCCATCGATCTCAGATCCATAGCTCGGGACCCCTACCCCGAGGTTTGCCGGTTTTGACACCGACACCATGATAAACCTCTTCTTGGCCGAACGCTCGTCAGGCTCCCCGGGATACGCGGTCGGGCTTAGGCTGCGACATTCTGGAGTAGGGGATGTGGATCTGGCGGGGAGGGACACCACAGGCCTCATCTCAAAACTCAGGCGAGTGGGGTGATGGTATGGGAATCGCTGGGTAACCTGAACTTTATTATCTAAGCTAGGAAGAACGGGCAGACCGGTAGGGGTTGGCGGCGCCGGCGGCGGCGAGCTAGGGTTCGAAGGGGGGTAGGGGGCCGGGTGGGGGGACTATGGAAGGGGGGGGGGTGGGCGGGGTGGTGTTTGCGGATACGCCGCGACTACTGAAAATTTTAGTAATAGTGGGTAGAGATGGTGGTGGACGAGGGAGGGCGATGGTTCATATGCCTCGGCTACTGCAATTTTACTATAAGGTCGGTGCTGGAGGAGTGGGGGCGATGGTTGAAGTAGCGGCTACTAAAATTTGGGTAAAGGAATTGATGTGGGGCGGGAGTACCCAAGATCGCACACAGTCCAATAAGAATATGCGTGTATGATAATAAGGAAAAGCGGCGGAACCACCGATTTTTGCAACGCTCAAGGCGGGCAGTTTGTTTTTAGATTTCTAGCTAGCTGGTCTATCGCACATGGTTCATCCTAATTTTCAAACGCAGACATGGAATTCAATCTAAATAAACTTCCCGCCTTTAGCTTGCGCATGTGGCGATTTTACAGTGCACTAGCATGGCACACGGTTAAGCCAGTACCTCCACCTTTGCTCGCACTTGCGCAGTTGTGCGGATTCACAGCGCACTTGCATGGCACACGGTTAAGCCAGTACACCCATGTCTGTTGAGTGTCATCCGAGTCTTTGCAGCAAAAAAACGTTAGAGAGGGTCAGAAGACAGCCACACCAGCATGTGGCCCAAATATATATGAGTGAAAAGGGTGGTCTGTGATGTTCAAAATTCCAATGCACAACTTTGACCGTGCGGGCCCACGGTTGGGCGCGTCGTCGAAGATCGATGAGAGGGGCCAGAAGTCAAGAACCACCTGGAAGTGGCCAAATAAATGTAGGAATATAGGGTGTGATGTTTAAAACTTTAAATACACAATGCACAATTTTGGTGGCACCTGCCTCGCTAACCCGAAAGCACCCTTGGATATATCTATAATGACATAATGCCGTAGCTACCTAGCTAGGGTGCTTGACCCACCTCCCACTTCGTGTCAGCGGGGCAGATGCACGTAATGATACTTTGGTCATACATGCATGTCGCCATGACCTACCTTAAGACAGACCAGTGAATCTATCGCTTGGTCAAACGACAACTGTTGTTGTCGATAAAAAATGGATAGTATATGTATATAAACCGCTTGGGCCAATAGATTAAACCATCATAAAAAATTGCACGAGAGGGACCAGAAAACCAGCACCGCCTGCATGTGGCCCAAAATGATGTACGTTGGAAGGGGTGCTGTGTGTTTTCAATATCGAATAATGTACAATTTAGATGTGGCGCCTGCCTCTCGATACATACAACAACCATGAAAGCCAGGTAGTTAAGGACAAGATACGCAGGGTACGGTACCATGTTGGTCGAACCCAGCAATCCGAGTGTGTGTGAGGGAATCCTAACAACACATGAGCTCGAGCTTTGGTTGAACGACATGTGACGGTGACCGGCCCTAACACGAACTAGGAGGAATCCATTCATGGCCAACACATACCCCTCATTATCGGTCAAAGGGATGATATATATACACTCGGGGAGCCCACAGATATGCGTGTCATCACAAAAAACCACACAAGGGAGACGTGGTCGATCAGAAACCCCCAATACACTGCATGTGGCCCAAAAATATGTATGGGTACAGTGGTGTGTGATGTGTTCAAATCCCGAATGCACAACTTCGATGGGGCACCAACTACATTACAAACCGAACACCATACCCGACTCCAAGCCAGATTCAATACGTACGATGTCGGTTCCCCAACTTCGGAAGCGAGATCGTGGGGAGGGAGGGGGGGGTGGGTGGCTGGCGGGGGGGGGGGGGGGGTGTCGTCCAACGCACACGCTCAAACTTTATTTGGTCTAACATGGCACGCATAGCAATAGGAAACCATCATAGTCAAACCCTTCTCGTATGTTGGGTCAAAGGGATAGATTGTGTGGGCCTCCCTTGTTATCGATCAAGGATGATATATATATATATATATATATATATATATATATATATATATATATATATATATATATATATATATAAATATACTTCAGGGAGCCCACATATATGTGCGGCGTCTATAAACCGCCTAAGGGAGACATGCATGCTCAATCAGAACACCCGGCCCCCTATACCCAGCATGCGACCCGAAAAAAATGTATGGGTCTGGTGTGTGATTTGTTCAAATCCCGAAAGCACAAATTCGATGGGGCACCAACTACATCAGTAACATTACAAACTGAACATCATTCCCCCGCGGACAGGTTAAAGACGTACGATGTCGGGAACGCAACTTCGAGGCGGGTGGGGCGGTAGGGGCCGGGTGCCGTCCAACGCATGTGCTGAAAATTTATTTGCTCTAACATAGCACACGGAGCAAAGAGATGTCAATCATTCTTTGATTTTTGAGAACAAAAAATAACCACTAAAAAACATAGTCTACAAATTAGCAAAACAAAGATCCCAATGTTTATATAATTGTCATGACAGGTCACTATAGAGACATTTATCTCTATCTCTATAGTGACCGTATCATAGCGTTTAAATGAAGCTTGAGATATGCAACTTCCCACCGAGTCACCCATCCTTAGACTACTCCAGCCCGAGCACGCTTAACTTCTACGTTCTATTCAACTAGGCTAGTAGATGGGAAGCCGCCCCTTGCTGATAGGAATTGCCTCCTTGCCTTTAAGGCGTTTTACGCTGGTCACCTTATGGGACCTACTCCCTACTATCACACATGTTTGTGCTTTTAGAAACTGTGTGCAATAATTACATGGACGGTATGTTAGCCTTCTATGAGCACTGACGCTGGCAGCGGGAAAACGATGGGAGAAGAAGCGGGAAACCGATGGGAGGAGTGGCGGGAAACGGTAGCGTGTTTGGATATATAACAACATTGATATGGAAAACTTTTTTTTACATGATTATGGAAAACTTAGTAGAGAAGGAAGCGTGAGCTAGCACGACGCATGCACACAGTGCTTACCCATATAAATAAAGTCACAACCGGAACTGCATGTGCTGTTGAAAGGGATGAGGATTGCCGTTCGATCTAGGAGCATCCAACGGTGCATGCGTACGATCCGTGGGGTTTGGGTTCTGGCCAATCAAAATGCATGACTCAGATCGTGCACGCAGCAGGGGGGCATCGACCATAGTTTGGTAGGCACAAGGCTTTCGTGACTGAACCGTGTGCTATTTGAAAACATTTCGTGAGAATCTCGGTTTTTAAATCCCCATAAATCCAAAACTCACCTGAAAATCGTGAAACTTGGCATGGTGTCACGACATGGCACATATATGTCGAGGAAAAAATTATGTCCATTTTGGGGCAAGTTTTATTACAAGCCTATTACAAACTGGAGCTTCTCTCAAGAAGCCTCATGGTTCCGATACGGAAACGTGTCCCCCTTGTGGGCGAAACGATAATCACTGCCTCTTTAAGCCTTGTATTTTCTTCAACGAGCAACATGGAACGACAGGATATCCGTGCTAAAATTTAAAATTACTCAGGGTTCGTTTGGCCTTTTTAACATTAATTGAGTTTCCTAGGCATTTAATGTCCATAATTCAAATCTGAACTACAAATACATGCTCCAGTTCACCAAAATGGCTAGAAAAATCATACATGTGTCCTTGGGTGCATGTTTAGGTCCCATTCAAGGAATGGGAATGAATTACAACCGTACCGATGTCCTGGCTCATCCTCAAACATTTGGAATCTCGATTTTTTAAATCCCCGTAAACCAAAAGTCACCAGAAAGTCATGAAAGTTGGCATGGTGTCACATGATGGCACATATATGTCGTGGTAAAAACATTGTCCAATTTGGGCCAAGCTTTATTACAAACCTCTTACAAACCGGAGCCTGTCGCAAGAACCCTCGTGGTTTCGATAGGGAAACATGTCCCCTTGTGGGCAGCCTTGAAGCCTGACTCTGACAGACCGTCCACAAGATCCCCCGCCAAATCACTGGAGTGTTCGGCACCCCCGTGTGCCCAACTGGCAGACCACCTTGAAAGTCTATTCTGCGCAATGGGAATCTCTGTTATCAGGCCCACGGCCTATGATCGGGTTGGGCTTAAACCCGACGACTGAAAAATCAACACCCCTCCGGTCACGCACCTCATCGCCACCATCGAAGAGGCCCAGGAGGGGCCACAGCCTTATAAGCTAAAAACAGTGTACATTCGAGTCTCTAGCTCGGAGTCAAACACCGGCCCAGAAATACGTCCGGACTTGAGCCCTAAAGTAGGATCCGGCCTTGAGCCAATCCAGCCGCACATCAGTCTGGATCCGAACCCTGCGCGATCAAAACCGGACGCAACTCAACCTCCTATTGAGGATAGTCCAGGTCCGCCGCAGGTGGGAATCCCAAAAATTTTCCCACTCACCCACCATGCAAATTTCTCCCCGGATTCGAGAAATCCTGACATATGGGACCTCATGAATGTCAAACAGCTGCCAAATGAGACAGTCCATCATTATTGGGCTAGATTTCTCCTTGTAAAAAATAGGATGGCATCTTGCTGTGACAAAGAGGTAATCAAAGCTTTCCAGTTCACCTGCAAGGACGAGGGCCTTTTGAACGCCCTCGCTCGTCGCTGAGTTTAAAGCTTCACCGAACTATCAGACATGGTACGCAAGTATTGCGCCATGGAAAACATGTGGAGGGCGCAATAGATGAACATGGGGTCACCGCCCGCCGCGCAGCACGGAAAGTCTTGCGTTAAACGAGCATACACACATCGGTCGCCGGAATGCGAGCCCGACAAAAAGAAAACCAGACCTAGATTAGTGCTGGATGAGTTGCTGGATAAACCGTGCCCAATACACCCAGTCTTGCTAGACGCAAACCCAACCCACAGACTTCAAGCCTGTTGGGTGGTAAGACAAGTGGCCAAACCGTTGGGGAACGTTGCATACAAAACATAAAAATTTCTACGCACACACAAGATCTATCCATGGAGATGCATAGCAACGAAGGAGAGTGTGTGTCTACGTACCCTCGTAGACCATAAGAGGAAGCATTTAACAACGCGGTCGATGTAGTCGAACTTTCTTCACGATCCAACCGATCGAGTACCGAATGTACGGCACCTCCGCGTTCAGCACATGTTCAGCTCGGTGACGTCCTCCGCCTTCTTGATCCAGGAAGACGGCAAGGTAGTGGATGAGTTCCGTTAGCACGACGGTGTGGTGACGGTGATGGTGAAGTGATCTCCGCAGGGCTTCGCCTAAGCACTACGAAAATATGACCGGGGTGTAAACGGTGGAGGGGGGCGCCGCACACGGCTAGACAATCGTCTGTTGTGGGCTAGGCGCCCCCCTCCCACACATATATATAGGTGGGAGGGGGAGCAGCCAAAGGAGGCGCCCAAGTAGGAGCAATCCTACTTGGAGTCCCTCCCAAGCCGCACCCCCCTTTACTTATTTGGAGCACGGGGAAAGGCAGGGGAGGGTGGCGCCCCCCGTTTCCTTTCTCCCATGAGAGGGAAAGGCAGGAGGGGCTAGCCCTCCCCATTTTCCTTCCCTAGGGCTGGACAAACAAGGGAGGAGGTGCACCAGCCCCCTTGTGGGCTGGTCTATCCCCTCCTTTGGCCCATAAGGCCCATAACTTGTCGGGGGGTGCCCGGTACGTCCCGAAACACTTCTGGTGTCCAAATACCATCGTCCTATACATCAATCTTTACCTCTCGACCATTTCGAGACTCCTCGTCATGTCCATGATCTCATCCGGGACTCTGAACAACATTCGGTCACCAAAACATATAACTCAAATAACACTATATCATCAACGAACGTTAAGCGTGCGGACCCTACGGGTTCGAGAACTATGTAGACATGACCGAGACACCTCTCCGGTCAATAACCAATAGCGGAACCTGGATGCCCATATTGGCTCCTACATATTCTACGAAGATCTTTATCGGTTGAACCGTTATAACAATATATGTAATTCCCTTTGTCCATCGGTATGTTACTTGCTCGAGATTGGATCGTCGGTATCTCTATACCTAGTTCAATCTCGTTACCGGAAAGTCTCTTTACTCGTTCCGTAATACATCACCTTTGTAACTAAATCCTTAGTCATTTGCTTGCAAGCTTATGATGTGTATTACCGAGAGGGCCCAGAGATACCTCTCCGAAACTCGGAGTGACAAATCCTAATCTTGATCTATGCCAACTCAACAAACACCTTCGGAGATACCTGTAGAGCATCTTTATGATCACCCAGTTACGTTGTGACGTTTGATAGCACACAAGGTATATCTCCGGTATCCGGGAGTTGCATAATCTCATAGTCGAAGGAATAAGTATTTGACATGAAGAAAGCAATATCAATAAGCTGAACGATCATTATGCTAAGCTAACGGGTGGGTCTTGTCCATCACATCATTCTCCTAATGATGTGATCCCGTTATCAAATGACAACACATGTCCATGGTTAGGAAACCTTAACCATCTTTGATCAACGAGCTAGTCTAGTAGAGGCTTACTAGGGACATGGGTTTGTTTATGTATTCACACATGTATTTAAGTTTCCGATCAATACAATTCTAGCATGAATAATAAACCTTTATCTTGAATAAGGAAATATAAAATAAGAACTTTATTATTGCCTCTAGGGCATATTTCCTTCAGTCTCCCACTTGCACTAGAGTCAATAATCTAGTTCACATCGCCATGTGATTAACATCCATAGTTCACATCGTCATGTGACCAATACCCAAAGAGTTTACTAGAGTCAATAATCTAGTTCACATCGCCATGTGATTAATACCCAAAGAGTACTAAGGTGTTATCATGTTTTACTTGTGTGAGAAGTTTAGTCAATGGGTTTGCCACATTCAGATACGTATGTATTTTGCAAATTTCTATGTCTACAATGCTCTGCATGGAGCTACTCTAGCCGATTGCTCCCACTTTTTATATGTATCCAGATTGAGACTCAGAGTCATCCGAATCGGTGTTAAAGCTTGTATCGACGTAACCCTTTATGATGAACTCTTTATCACCTCCATAACCGAGAAACATTTCCTTAGTCCTCTTAGGTACCTAAGGATAATTTTGACCGCTGTCCAGTGATCTACTCCTGGATCACTATTGTACCCCCTTGCAAACCTTATGGCAAGGTACACAATAGGTCTGGTACACAGCATGGCATACTTTATAGAACCTATGGCTGAGGCCTAGGAATGACTTTCATTCTTTCTCTATCTTCTGTCGTGGTCGAGATTTGAGTCTTACTCAACTTGATACCTTACAATACAGGCAAGAACTCCTTCTTTGACTGATCCATTTTGAACTCCTTCAAAATCTTGTCAAGGTATGTACTCATTGAAAGTCTTATCAAGCGTCTCGATCTATCCCTATAGATCTTAATGCTCAATACGTAAGTAGCTTCACCGAGGTATTTCATTGAAAAATTCTTATTCAAGTATCCTTTTATGCTATCCAAAAATTCTATATCATTTCCAATCAGCAATATGTCATCCACATATAATATCAGAAATGCTACAGAGCTCCCACTCACTTTCTTGTAAATACAGGCTTCACCGTAAGTCTGTATAAAACCATATGCTTTGATCACCTCATCAAAGTGTATATTCCAACTCCGAGATGCTTGCAATAGTCCATAGATGGATCGCTGGAGCTCGCACACTTTGTGAGCACCTTTAGGATCGACAAAACCTTCTGGTTGCATCATGTACAACTCTTCTTTAAGACATCCATTAAGGAATGCAGTTTTGACGTCCATTTGCTAGATTTCATAAAATGCGACAATTGCTAATATGATTCGGACAGACTTAAGCATCGCTATGGGTGAGAAAGTCTCATCGTAGTCAACTCCCTGAACTTGCCGAAAACCTTTTGCGACAAGTCGAGCTTTGTAGACGGTAACATTACCATCAACGTCAGTCTTCTTCTTGAAGATCCATTTATTCTCTATGGCTTGCCGATCATCGGGCAAGTCCACTAAAGTCCATACTTTGTTCTCATACATGGATCCTATCTCAGATTTATGGCCTCAAGCCATTTATCGGAATCTGGGCTCATCATAGCTTCTTCATAGTTCGTAAGTTTGCCTTGGTCTAGTAACATGACTTCTAGGATAGGATTACCATACCACTCTGGTGCGGATCGTGTTCTGGTTGACCTACGAGGTTCAGTAGTAACTTGATCTGAAGTTTCATGATCATTATCACTTGCTTCCTCTCTAGTTGGTCTAGGCATCATGGGAACAGTTTTCTCTGATGTACTACTTTCGAATTTGAGAGAAGGTACAATTACCTCATCAAGTTCTACTTTCCTCCCACTCACTTCTTTCGAGAGAAACTCCTTCTCTTGACAGGATCCATTCTTAGCAACAAAGATCTTGCCTTCAGATCTGTGGTAGAAGGTGTACCCAATTGTTTCCTTAGGGTATCCTATGAAGACACACTTCTCTGATTTGGGTTCGAGCTTATCAGGCTGAAGCCTTTTGACATAAGTGTCGCAACCCCAAACTTTAAGAAATGACAGCTTAGGTTTCTTGCCAAACCATAGTTCATACGGTGTCGTCTCAACGGATTTAGACGGTGCCCTATTTAACGTGAATGCAGCTGTCTCTAATGCATAACCCCAAAATGATAGTGGTAAATTGGTAAGAGACATCATAGAACGCACCATATCTAATAAAGTACGGTTACGACGTTCGGACACACCATTACGCTGTGGTGTTCCAGGTGGCGTGAGTTGTGAAACTATTCCACATTGTTTTAAATGAAGGCCAAACTCATAAATCAAATATTCACCTCCGTGATCAGATCGTAGAAACTTTATTTTCTTGTTACAATGATTCTCCACTTCACTCTGAAATTCTTTGAACTTTTCAAATGTTTCAGACTTGTGTTTCATTAAGTAGACATACCCATATCTACTTAAATCATCTGTGAAGGTCAGAAAATAATGATACCCGCCACGTGCTTCAATACTCATCGGACCGCATACATCGGTATGTATTATTTCCAATAAGTCATCAGCTCGCTCCATTGTTCCGGAGAACGGAGTTTTAGTCATCTTGCCCATGAGGCATGGTTCGCAAGTATCAAATGATTCATAATCAAGTGATTCCAAAAGCCCATCTGCCTGGAGTTTCTTCATGCGCTTTACACCAATACGACCTAAATGGCAGTGCCACAAGTATGTTACACTATCATTATCAACTTTGCATCTTTTGGCATCAATATTTTGAATATGTGTATCACTACGATCAAGATTCAATAAACCATTCACATTGGGTGTATGACCATAGAAGGTTTTATTCATGTAAACAGAACAACAATTATTCTCTGACTTAAATGAATAACCGTATTGCAATAAACATGATCAAATCATATTCATGCTCAACGCAAACACCAAATAACATTTATTTAGGTTCAACACTAATCCCGAAGGTAGAGGGAGTGTGCGATGGTGATCGTGTCAACCCTGGAATCACTTCCAACACACATTGTCAGCTCACCCTTAACTAGTCTCTGTTTATTTCGCAACTCCTCATTCAAGTTACTAATCTTAGCAACTGAACCGGTATCAAATACCGAGGGGCTACTATGAATACTAGTAAGGAACACATCAATAACATGTATATCAAATATACCTTTGTTCACTTTGCCATCCTTCTTATCCGCCAAGTATTTGGGGCAGTTCCGCTTCCAGTGACCATTTCCTTTGCAGTAGAGGCACTCAGTTTCAGGCTTGGGTCCAGCTTTGAGCTTCTTCATGGGAGCGGCAACTTGCTTGCCATTCTTCTTGAAGTTCCCTTTCTTTCCCTTGCCCTTTCTCTTGAAACTAGTGGTCTTGTTAACCATCAACACTTGATGCTCTTTCTTGATTTCTACCATCACCGGATTTCAGCATCGCGAAGAGCTCGGGAATCATTTTCGTCATCCCTCGCTTATTATAGTTCATCACGAAGTTCTAGTAGCTTGGTGATAGTGACTAGAGAACTTTGTCAATCACTATCTTATCTGGAAGATTAACTCCCACTTGATTCAAGCGATTGTAGTACCCAGACATTCTGAGCACATGCTCACTGGTTGAGCTATTCTCCTCCATCTTGTAGGCAAAGTACTTGTCAGAGGTCTCATACCTCTCGACACGGGCATGAGTCTGAAATACCAATTTCAGCTCTTGGAACATCTCATATGCTCCGTGGAGTTCAAAACGTTTTTGAAGTCCCGGTTCTAAGCCGTAAAGCATGGCGCACTAAACTATTAAGTAGTCATCATATTGAGCTTGCCAAACGTTCATAACGTGTGCATCTACTCTTGTAATAGGTCTGTCACCTCGCGGTGCATCAAGGACATAATTCTTCTGTGCAGCAACGAGGATAATCCTCAGATCACGGACCCAGTCCGCATCATTGCTACTATCATCTTTCAACTTAGTTTTCTCTAGGAACATATCAAAAATATAGGGGAGCTATATCGCGAGCTATTGATCTACAACATAGATATGAAAAAACTATCAAGACTAAGTTCAATTAATCAAATTACTAATGGACTCCCACTTAAATCAACACCCCTCAAGTTGTCTAAGTGATGCATGATCCATATCAACTAAACCAATTCCGATCATCACGTGAGATGGAGTAGTCTTCAATGGTGAACATCTTCATGTTGATCATATCTACTCTATGACTCATGTTCGACCTTTCGGTCTCCAGTGTTCTGAGACCATGTCTGTACATGCTAGGCTCGTCAAGTTTAACCCAAGTATTCTGCATGTGCAAAACTGTCTTACACCCGTTGTATGTGAACGTAGAGTCTATCACACCTGATCATCACGTGGTGTCTCAAAACGATGAACTGTAGCAACGGTGCATACTCAGGGAGACCACTTTTACCTTGAAATTTAGTGAAGGGATCATCTTATAATGCTACCGCCGTACTAAGCAAAATAAGATGCATAAAAGATAAACATCACATGCAATCAAAATATGTGACATGATATGGCCATCATCATCTTGTGCTTTTGATCTCCATCTCCAAAGCATCATCATGATCTCCATCGTCACTAGCTCGACACCTTGATCTCCATCATTGAGTCGTGGTCGTCTCGCCAACTATTGCTTCTACGTACAACTATTGCTAGCTCATAGCGATAAAGTAAAGCAATTACATGGCGTTTGCATTTCATACAATAAAGAGACAACCATAAGGCTCCTGCCGGTTGCCTGATATCTTACAAAACATGATCATCTCATACAATAACATATATCACATCATGTCTTGACCATATCACATCACAACATACCCTGCAAAAACAAGTTAGACGTCATCTACTTTGTTGTTGCAAGTTTTACGTGGCTGCTACGAGTTTCTAGCAAGAACCCTTCTTACCTACGGCAAAAACCACAACGGTGATTCATCAAGTTTGCTGTTTTAACCTTCTTCAAGGACCGGCCGTAGTCAAATTCGATTCAACTAAAGTAGGAGATACAGACACCCGACAGCCACCTTTATGCAAAACTAGTTGCATGTCAGTCGGTGGAACCGGTCTCATGTGCGTGGACATGTAAGGTTGGCCCGGGCCGCTTCATCCCACAATACCGCCGAATCAAAATAAGACGTTGGTGGTAAGCAGTATGACTATCACCGCCCACAACTCTTTGTGTTCTACTCGTGCATATCATCTACGCATAAACCTGGCTCGGATGCCACTGTTGGGGAACGTTGCATAGAAAACAAAAAAAATTCTACGCACACACAAGATCTATCCATGGAGATGCATAGCAACGAGGGGGAGAGTGTGTCTATGTACCCTCGTAGAACGTAAGTGGAAGCGTTTAACAACGCGGTTGATGTAGTCGAACTTTCTTCGCGATCCAACCGATCGAGTACCGAACATACGACACCTCCGCGTTCAACACATGTTCAGCTCGGGAACGTCCTCCGCCTTCTTGATCCAGGAAGACGGCGAGGTAGTGGATGAGTTCCGACAGCATGGTGGTGTGGTGACGGTGATGGTGAAGTGATCTCCGCAGGGCTTCGCCTAAGCACTACGAAAATATGACTGGGGTATAAACGGTGGAGGGGGGTGCCGCACACGGCTAGGCAATCGTCTGTTGTGGGCTAGGCGCCCCCCCTCCCACATATATATAGGTGGGAGGGAGGGAGGAGCAGCCAAAGGAGGTGCCCAAGTAGGAGGAATCCTACTTGGAGTCCCTCCCAAGCCGCGCCCCCTTTCCTTATTTGCAGCGCGGGGAAAGGCAGGGGAGGGTGGCGCCCCCCCTTTCCTTTCTCCCATGAGAGGGAAAGGCAGGAGGGGCTAGCCCTCCCCCTCTTCCTTCCCTAGGGCTGGCCAAACAAGGGAGGAGGTGCACCAGCCCCCTTGTGGGCTGGTCTATCCCCTCCTTTGGCCCATAAGGCCCATAACTTGCCGGGGGGGGGGGGTGCCCGGAACCCCTTCCGGTGACCCGATTCCTTCTCGGTACGTCCCGAAACACTTCCGGTGTCCAAATACCATCGTCCTATATATCAATCTTTACCTCTCGACCATTTCGAGACTCCTCGTCATGTCCATGATCTCATCCGGGACTCCTAACAACATTCGGTCACCAAAACATATAACTCATATAACACTATATCGTCAACGAACGTTAAGCGTGCGGACCCTACGGGTTCGAGAACTATGTAGACATGACCGAGACACCTCTCCGGTCAATAACCAATAGTGGAACCTGGATGCTCATATTGGCTCCTACATATTCTACGAAGATCTTTATCGGTTGAACCGTTATAACAATATACGTAATTCCCTTTGTCCATCGGTATGTTACTTGCCCGAGATTGGATCATCGGTATCTCTATACCTAGTTCAATCTCGTTACCGCAAGTATCTTTACTCGTTCTGTAATACATCACCTTTGTAACTAACTCCTTAGTCATTTGCTTGCAAGCTTATGATGTGTATTACCGAGAGGGCCCAAAGATACCTCTCCGAAACTCGGAGTGACAAATCCTAATCTTGATCTATGGCAACTCAACAAACACCTTCGGAGATACCTGTAGAGCATCTTTATGATCACCCAGTTACGTTGTGACGTTTGATAGCACACAAGGTATTCCTCCGGTATCCGGGAGTTGCATAATCTCATAGTCAAAGGAATAAGTATTTGGCATGAAGAAAGCAATTGCAATAAACTGAACGATCATTATGCTAAGCTAACGGGTGGGTCTTGTCCATCACATCATTCTCCTAATGATGTGATCCCGTTATCAAATGACAACACATGTCCATGGTTAGGAAACCTTAACCATCTTTGATCAATGAGCTAGTCTAGTAGAGGCTTACTAGGGACACGGTGTTTGTTTATGTATTTACACATGTATTTAAGTTTCCGATCAATACAATTCTAGCATGAATAATAAACATTTATCATGAATAAGGAAATATAAAATAACAACTTTTTTATTGCCTCTAGGTCATATTTCCTTCACAAACATGCCGAGCCAATCTTGGGCCTTATAACTCCAGACAAGCAGTCCGCGGCTTCACCACAGGACCACAATGTCCTTACGGTCTACGAGATGTTTGCCTCAAACAATAAAAGGAAAAAGGCTCTTCTAGAGCTCAGCCAGATATATCAAGTGACCACCGCACAGCCATGGGCAGCCGTGCCTATTACCTTCGACGAGAAGGACGAGCCAAGTCCCCGTAGCAACCACGCACCGGCCGCACTTCCTCGACCCCATTGTCGATGGTTTTTGGTTGATTAAAGTGCCGATGGACGGAGGCAGTGGCCTCAACCTCATCTATGAGGATACTCTTGACAAGATGCAGTTCAACATATCTCGCATCGAATGCAGCTGCACCACATTCTGAAGTATAATACCCGGTAGGGAGGCACACTGCTCGGGACGCATAACCCTGGACGTTGTGTTCGGCACACCCGATAACTACAGATCTGAACCCTTGCTATTTCACATTGTGCCCTTCCGCAGCGGATACCACACCCTGCTAGTACGTGAGGCATTCTCGAGATTTCAGGCCATACCAGATTACAGGTATATGAAACTCAAAATGCCAGGCCCAACGGGGTAATCTCACTTAAAAGCGACCCGAGCAAAGCCTTGCGAGCCGAAAACAAGACGGCATCCCTCGCCCTAGAGGCACTATCCGAAGCCCTCGCGGCCGAAGAGTTGACAGCACTATGCACTACAGTCGACAGGGATGATGTGGTCCTCAGTAAAAGACAAAAATCCACATCATTCAAGCCAGCAGATGAAATAGTAAAATTTCAAGTGCACCCAACAGATCCCAATAAAAAGGCTTCCATAGGAGCACAGTCGGACCCCGCAGTCGACGAGGCGATAAGAACATTCCTGCATGAAAATTGGGAAATATTCGCCCGGCACCCCTCAGACATGCCGGGAATCCCACGCAGGCTGGCAGAGCACAGCCTAAACATCTTAAAAGTCTTCAAGCCAGTGAAACAGACTCTATGCCGAATTTTCGAACCCAAATGGCAAGCCATGGGCGAAGAGCTCGCAAAACTGCTGGAGGCCGGATTCATCCGCGAGGTCAAGCACCCCGAGTGGTTAGCAAATCTGGTTATGGCACCCAAGAAGGACAAGTCCTGGCGGCTCTGTGTCAATTTTAAAGACCTTAACAAGGCCTGCCCTAAGGACCCTTTCCCCCTGCCAAGAATAGACCAGATCATCGACGCCACCGCCGGACATGACTCGCTATGCTTCCTTGACGCATACTCCGGATACCACCAGATCAAGATGAAGGAGTCTGACCAGGCGGCAACCACATTCATCACTCCTTACGGGTCTTTTTGCTTCAACGCCATGCCATTCGGGCTGAAAAATGCAGGAGCCACATACCAACGCATGATTCAAGCATGCCTCAAAAACCAAATCGGCAAAACGGTCGAGGCGTAAGTGGATGATTTGGTTGTCAAAACCAAAAACATCGACCAGCTGATAGATGACCTCCGCCAAACCTTCGACAACTTGCGAGCCTATGATATATGACTCAACCCGAAAAAATGCGTCTTCGGGGTCCTTGTTGAAAATTTGCTCGGATTCATCGTCTCCCAAAGAGGAATCGAGGCCAATCCGGCCAAAATTAGTGCGCTATCCCAGGTCGCAATACCAACAGAGCTCAAGCACGTCCAGAAATTGGCCGGATGCGTGGCAGCTTTGAGCCGCTTCATATCTCGCCTCGGAGAAAAGGCACTCCCACTCTACAGACTACTTAAAAAGACCAAGAACTACCAATGGACAGACGAAGCAACTGCAGCACTTGAGGAGATTAAAACACTTCTCGCTGGCAACCCTATCCTGGCCGAACCTAGCGTCGGCGAGCCCATGCTACTATACATTTCAGCCACCAATCAGGTGGTTAGCGCGGTGCTCGTCGTGGAGTGGGAGTCTGAGGACCACAAGTTCCAGGTCCAGAAGTTGGTCTATTATGTGTCCGAGATACTTACGCCATGCAAATCACGATACCCCCACTATCAAAAGATAGCTTATACGGTTTTTATGGCGTCCCGAAAGTTACGACACTACTTTCAAGAAAGTTCGGTTAGAGTGGCGTCAGAGGTCCCGTCGAATGATATAATCAACAACAGGGACACCACGAGCCGCATCGCCAAATGGGCCATCGAGCTCCTTCCCTTCGAGATAACATACAAACCACGCTGAGCTATTAAATCTCAGGTACTGGCCGATTTTATAGCCGAATGGACCGAAGCCGAACTACCCAGAGAGTAAAGTACATATTCGCACTGGACGATGTATTTTGACGGCTCAAAAATGTTAGCCGGACTGGGGGCTGGGGTCATCCTAATCTCCCCTACAGGCGACACTGTTCGGTATGTCCTACAAATAATGTACATGGACTCCAACAATGCAGCCGAATACGAAGCACTACTACATGGTCTTCATCTCGCCACGTCAATGGGAGTGCGGCACCTTGAAGTAAGAGGAGATTCAAACCTAGCAATCTCTCAAGTCAACGGCGAATTCAACGGCAAGGACCCCAAGATGGCGGCATACAGAAATGCGGTTCTCCGGATATCGACCCGATTCGAGGGCCTAGAATTCCACCATGTCTCTAGGGACAGCAACCAAGCCGCGGACGTCCTCGCCAGCATGGGCGCCAAGCACGTCCCGGTTCCCAAAAACACTTTCCTCGAGCGGCTCTTGAAGCCCTCTGTATTATGGCAAGACAGTGACGCCGGCGCACTAATCAATGAGCCCGCTCACAATGTTTCCCCGGAAAAGGAGCCCGACAACCATATCATCGGCGGCTCCGCACTCGAGGAAACACCTTCCACCCACGAAATCATGGCCGTAATTGCCCCCTGGACAGAACCTCTGCTCGCCTACGTCATTCGACAACAGCTCCCGGAGGACCAGACGGAGGCACGACGTATAGTCCGATGCTCTAAAGCATACAAGGTCCATGAGGGCGAGCTTTACAAAAAAGCACCACAGGAATCTTACAAAGGTGCATCTCCGAAGAAGAGGGCATCAACTCTTGGCAGAAATACACGCGGGCATGGGCGGCCACCATGCGGCAGCTCGGGCCTTGGTCAGCAAGGCTTTCCGAGCAGGATTCTTTTGGCCTACCGCCCGTCAGGATGCCCGGGCTTTCGTCCCACATTGCGTTGGATGCCAGCTGTTCGCAAATCAAAGTCACATGCCCCCCACAACTCTTTGGACGATACCGATAACATGGCCTTTCGCGGTCTGGGGTCTCGACATGGTCGGACCACTCAAAGGGGGCACAAAGAAAAAGAAGTACCTATTGGTCATGGTCGACAAATTCACTAAGTGGATTGAGGCAAGGCCCGTCACTTCGGCAGAATTCGGACTGGTCGTCGACTTCTTATCTGACGTCGTACACCGTTATGGTGTCCCCACAGCAGAATTACCGACAACGGTACCAACTTCACTGCCCAGGAAGTCAAATACTGGTGCGGCAAAATGGGCATTAAGCTTGATTACGCTTCGGTGTACCACCCACAGACCAATGGACAGGTCGAACAGGCCAATGGGCTCATTATGAGCGGCATCAAGCCTCGCCTGGTCCGATCACTTGAACAATCAGATTGCCATTAGGTCGAGGAACTCGATTCCGTATTATGGGGGCTGCGCACTACTCCTAACCGATCAACCGGATACACACCATTTTTTATGGTATACGGTGCGGAAGCCATTCTCCCATGCGACCTCGTCCATGACGCGCCTAGAGTGCGCATGTATGAGGAAAAGGAAGCCGAGTTGGATCGGCAGGATGACTTGGACGCTCTTGAAGGAGAACGGGATATAGCTCGGGCTCGATCCGCACTTTATCAGCAGCAAGCACGGCGCTACCAAAACCGCAAAGTCTGGGCGAAGACATACAACGTCGGTGACCTCGTCCTCCGGCTCCCCAAAAAGCAGAAGCATAAGCTCTTGCCCAAATGGGAGGGCCCATACATCATTGACGAAGTACTTGCAGGAGGAGCATATCGCCTTCACCGCCCGGCCGATGATCACCTCGAGCCGAACCCGTGGAACGCAGCCCGGCTGCGGCGCTTTTACTCCTGAGTTAGACATCGTCACCCGCATACATCCTCACCTCTCTTTGTTTTTTATTTTTATTTTGACATGGCGGGCGTTCGGCTAAACCGAACCATACCAAGCCAGTACCATATACATCATTGAATGTAACACCCAGCTTTGCATGGGGGCTCCCTTAGAGGAGCCGAATAATATAATCAATATAAATCGCCTTCGTTTCGATTGCAGCCTTCTCATATCTTTCAAGCTAAAATATGCACTTATTTGACTCAAGATCTTTGCCAAGCTAGGTTGCCTGGCTCCTGTGTTTACCCCTACGTTCCTGATTGTTCGGCTAGGGAGTAAAGGGAGCACCTCTGCGATTGTTATGACCGGGTCATCCGGGACCGTACCTCAGACGGGTGAAGCCGAAAGCTAGCGTTCTTACATAATACAATAAGTCAGCCTAAGGGAAGTGAATATAGGGTTTTTTTGCAGCCATTGGTTTCCGTTGATCTTACGTATCCGGACTATAATTTTACTCGAAGAAAGGAACCTTTGGAGGAACTATTTTCATCGGAGGATGTTTCTTACGTCAAACAGTAATATAACATTAACTCTCCGCACATGTTGCATCCGTTCGAGCGAGATGGCTGGATTTCCTGGTTCCCGAAGTGTTGCCTTGTTTCCCAAGGCACGTAGTACGAAACACTGGCCGATCACTAGTCGAGGAGGTAGAAGCCGATGGACGGTTAAGACAACATTCTTTAAAAATAAAAATAAGAACACGGATTGAGCTCGGTCAATGTAAAGTATATAGATACATAGAATTGACAAAACTACTCTTGATCGACATTGTCTATCAATTGCTCTAAAGCACAATCCTTCTGAGAATAGCGAGAGGCTGGCATCACATCATCATACACCAAGCTTAGAGGTATCTCTCGGCCTTCAGGGCCCACTGGACCAACCCGGGCCCTATGCTCTGGGTCTAGCTTGGTGAAACGGGTCTTTACCATAGCCCATGCCTCACGCGCTCCTTCTCGGCAAGACGAGATCTTCCATAATTCAAACCTTCGCCGAGCTCCCTTAAAGCGACTGGCTAGTTCGGCCATGTTCTTTGGTGGCACATTCAACGTCCATAACGCCTTCGCCATGCTCTTCATGGCTTTCCGGGCCCTCTCGTGAGTCTTCGATAGCTCCTTTAAAAGGTTCCCGTCATAGGTGCTGACTTCTTCCTCGGGCCGCCCAGTCAGGAGACCTAAAAATCAGGTGTTGCATTTCGTCATTAAAACACCAATGGTACTTGCCAGCGAAACGGTAAGATCAGTGCTTACCAAATATGCCACCTTTTAGCTTCTGTTTTTCCTCCAAGGCTTGTGCCAGCTGAGTTTTCAAACTCTCAATTTCCTCGGCTTTCCATTGATTCTCTGCCTTGAGCTCATTTTTCTCCTCATGACTTCGCGTCAGCACTCGTTTACCAGCCTCCAGCTCCTTCCGCAACCCACTTACGGCTTCCGTGGCAATATGAAGAAAAAGGTGTTAATGCATAGAATACACCGTATACCTTTCTACGTGTTGTGAAACCGTTTTTTCTACTTACCGGACAATTCGCTGCTGGCTTTTCAAGCCGCATCCAGTTCGGCTTTGGTTTTGACCAACTGTGTCCGGCTCACCTCAAGGTCCTCGGACAGCTTTTTGCTCTGCTCTCTTGCGGCCTACAAAAATCATATCATTAGAAATCCTTAACTCGGCCGTCCCGCCCAAATTAAGACTTGGGGGCTAGTTGGTTAGGGAACATGATATGCTTTCAAGCTATTTTAGTTACATACCTGCACTTTGGCGGCAAAAATGCTGGCGATCCCTTCAAGACCTGTCCGGGCCGCTCCAAGGTGCGCATCCACCGAATTAAAGGCACTAAATTCAAGGTTGGCAAAGGCAGTATGACGTAAAGTTTCCCTCCGGCGGCGATGATTCATTACGCTCTCGACTTCGGAGTTGGTGACCGAAACATCATCGGAATCCGCCGGAGGCGCGCCGGCTGCCGCGTGTTCGGAGGAAGCTCCGGCTTGTGCCGAAGACTTAGGACCGGAGCTACGATTCGGCGCACCCGGGGAATCTTCAGACTAATGCAGGGGCATACTTCTTCTGCAAAATTAAGCAAGCTTTAATAAAAGGGTGTTAAAAGCGACCCTCATTGTAATTCCGAAATACGTCACCTCTAGGCTGAGGAGGCAGGTGCTTCCGCTTCGGCGGAGGCCTTCTGCTTTGATCTCCCGTTAGGGGCCTAAGCTGGCACAGTCTGCACTCCTCCCAAGATGTTCTGACGCATAGTGCGGCGACCCTTGGGAGTAGAAGTCAACACGTGGGGAATAGTGCGAGATGAGCACCCTGTTCGGGAGAGGGTCTTCTTTTCACTTACTATGGAAGAGGGAAGAGCCCCGGGGTGATCAGCTGTCAGAGCGACCTTGGCGCCGTCAAGGCTCTCCTGATAAAACACCCCGTCTTCAAAATCAATCGACGTCTCTAGGTCGTCATGATACCCCGGATTGTCGTCACGTGAATGATCCTCCGGTTGAGGAGGAGGGCAATTAATGGACGCAACTTGATGCCTCCATCCCTGTTCAAATACAACCAGTTAGAGTTCGGGCATAATCTCTGAGCTCAAGACGATGGATTGTGGCTTACCCAGTCCGCCGGATTGTATCCGGAGCAACCTTCCCGTATACTCATTTGAGCAAAATCTGCCTCCTCTCCCTTGAAGAGATCAACCAATATTTTGGCCAGAGCCGCCTTATTGTCTGGCCCTTGTCGCTGGTAGCGGGTTACGTCGTTAGTCCTGTTATAGCACCATAAAGGATGACCCCTTTGCTGGAGGGGTTGCATGCATCGGGTAATGGCAACGGCCATCACTTCGATCATGGTCAGCTTACTGCTAGTTAGCAGCCTGACCTTGGCCGCCAACGAACGCACCTCTTCGCTGTCCTGTTGGGAAGGGCCTTTGGGCTGCCAGTTGAACTGCTTTATAGGTGGGTCATTTGAGTATTCGGGCAACCCTTGCCGAATTGGATCGCTGAGGGGAACGTCTTCAATACAAAACCACTCTGAGGTCCATTCTTCGGGATCTTTTCGTGGGGTTCCAATTGGGTACCCTGTCTCAGCTATCTGCCATACTTCGGCGCCACCCACCTCGAATATGGATCCTCCCCGGAGGCGAGGGACAAGACAGAAATACTTCCTCCACAAGTCGAAGTGGGCCTCGCAACTCAAAAATATCTCACAAAGGGCTACAAGGCCAGAGATATGCAATATGGACCCCGGGGTGAGGTTGTGGAGCTGGATCCCATAGAACTCCAACAAATCCCGTAAAAAGGGATGGATGGGAAAGCCCAAACCTCTTAGAAGGCAGGGCACAAGACATACCCTCTCCTCCTTACTCGGAGCGGGGGAGTTCTCGGTGAGGGCGCAGCCATCGACGGAGATGAGACCGCCATGGACGGGAACCAAATCGGCCAGAGGGAGGAAGCCCTGCATCTGCAAGCGTCTCAGCTGAAGGTGTGAAACTGAACAGCTCGACCAATTGCCTGGGAGTGGGCCGTGCGGGCGCGAGGATGAACCTAGGAGGTCGGCCATGGCGCTGGGGAATTTCTTCGGTGTTGTTCCGTGTGAAAGGGGGAGGTAAATTGTCCCCCGCGCCTTTGGATCTATAAATAGGTGACTCGCCTTGAAGCTGGAAGGACGGGCTCGTGGAAAGATGGCATTGGGCCGCATGCCTTCTAAAAAGGTGCACGAAGCCCTTGCCCCGAGGAATGGCATTAAACTCTAATGGTACCACCTCTATCTCGAGATATCTTTGGATCCCAGAATCTAGAAACTGTCCGGGCCTGAGCACGTATTAGTTCAGGTTCCGGATAGTGTTCGACGAGATTGATAGGGCTCCAAACTGAATAAAAGAATGGAAGAACTCGTCTCGCAAGCCGATGATATGAAGATTCTAGAGGACAATCCCCGGCATTGGAGGCTAATTCGGGGGCTACTAAGGGAGTTATGGACTAAGGGGTCCTAGGGGCGTCGGCCCATTGAATATGGGCCAGACTGGTGAAGCCGTATAGCGACAGGAGATCTAAGAAGCCGTGGTGTGCCCTCCAAGTCAAGGATAGGTCGGATCTCTTTACCCCTTATTGTAATCTATCTCCGGTAACCCTAACCCTACCGGTGTTTATATAAACCAAGGGTTGTAGTCTTTAGGGCTAGAGCTACATTCATCACCTCATCACCTTAGGGTTTAGCTCATACTGATCTCGAGGTAGATCTACTCTGTAACCATACTATACATCCAATACAATCAAGCAGGACGTACGGTATTACCTCTTCGAGAGGGCCCGAACCTGGGTAAACACCGTGTTCATCATCCCTTGTTCCCCATCGAACTCAGATCCATAGCTCGGGAGCCCTACCTCGAGGTCTGCCGGTTTTGACACCGACACCATGATAAACCTCTTCTTGGCCGAACGCTCGTCGGGCTCCCCGGGATACGCGGTCGGGCTTAGGCTGCGGCATTTTGGAGCAGGGGATGTGGATCTGGCTGGGAGGGACACCGCAGGCCTCATCTCAAAACTCAGGGGAGTGGGGCGATGGTATGGGAATCGCTGGGTAACCTGAACTTTATTATCTAAGCTAGGAGGAGCGGGCAGACCGGTAGGGGTTGGTAGCGGCGGCGCCGGCGAGCTAGGGTTCGAAGGGGAGGGGGAGGGGGCTAGGTGGGGGGACTGTGGAGGGTGGGCGGGGTGGTGTTTGAGGATACGCCGCGGCTACTGAAAATTTTAGTAATGGTGGGTAGAGATGGTGGTGGACGAGGGAGGGTGACGGTTCATATGCCTCGGCTACTGCAATTTTACTATAAGGTCGGTGCTGGAGGAGTGGGGGCGACGGTTGAAGTACGGCGGCTACTAAAATTTGGGTAAAGGAATTAATGCGGGGCGGGAGTACCCAAGATCGCACATGGTCCAATAAGAATATGCGTGTATGATAATAAGGAAGAGCAACGGAACCGCTGATTTTTGCAACACTCAAGGCGGGTAGTTTGTTTTTAGATTTCTAGCCAGCTGGTCTATCGCACATGGTTCGTCCTAATTTTCATACGCAGACGTGGAATTCAATCTAAATAAACTTCCTGCCTTTAGCTTGCCCAGGTGGCGATTTTACAGCGCACTAGCATGGTGCACGGTTAAGCCAGTACCTCCACCTTTTCTCGCGCTTGCGTAGTCATGGGGATTCATAGCGCACTTGCATCACACACGATTAAGCCAGTACACTCGTGTCCGTTGAGTGTCATCCGAGTCTTTGTAGCAAAAAAACATTAGAGAGGGTCACAAGACAGCCACAGCAGCATGTGGCCCAAATATGTATGAGTGAAAAGGGTGGTCTGTGATGTTCAAAATTCCAATGCACAACTTTAACCGTGCGGGCCCATGGTTGGGCGTGTCGTCGAAGATCGATGAGAGGGGCCAGAAGTCAAGAACCACCTGGAAGTGGCCAAATATATGTAGGAATATAGGGTCTGATGTTTAAAACTTTAAATACACAATGCACAACTTTGTTGGCACCTGCCTCGCAAACCCGAAAGCACCCTTGGATATATCTATAATGACATAATGTCGTAGCTACCTAGCTAGGGTGCTTGACCCACCTCCCACTTCATGACAGCGGGGCGGATGCACATAATGATACTTTGGTCATACATGCATGTCGCCATGACCTACCATAAGACGGACCAGTGAATCTATCACTTGGTCAAATGACATCTGTTGTTGTCGATAAAAAATGGATAGAATATATATATAAACCGCTTGGGCCAATAGATTGAACCATCATAAAAAATCGCACGAGAGGGACCACAAAACCAGCACCACCTGCATGCGGCCCAAAATGATGTACGTTGGAAGGGGTGATGTGTGTTTTCAATATCAAATAATGTACAATTTAGATGTGGCGCCTACCTCTCGATACATACAACAACCATGAAAGCTAGGTAGTTAAGGACAAGATACGCAGGGTACAATGTTGGTCGAAGCCAGCAATCCGAGCGTGTATGAGGGAATCCTGACAACACATGAGCTCGAGCTTTGGTTGAACGACATGTGACGGTGACCGGCCCTAACACGAACTAGGAGGAATCCATTCATGGCCAACACATACCCCTCGTTATCGGTCAAAGGGATGATATATATACACTCGGGGAGCCCACAGATATGCGTGTCATCACAAAAAACCGCACAAGGGAGACTTGATCGATCAGAAGACCCCCTATACACTGCATGTGGCCCAAAAATATGTATGGGTACGGTGGTGTGTGATGTGTTCAAATCCCGAATGCACAACTTCGATGGGGCACCAACTACATTACAAACCGAACACCGTACCTGACCCCAAGCCAGGTTCAATACGTACGATGTCGGTTCCCCAACTCAAGCGGGGGGGGGGGGGGGGGGGGGGGGGGGGTGTCGTCCAATGCACGCGCTCAAACTTTATTTGGTCTAACATGGCACGCATAGCAATAGGAAACCATCATGGTCAAACCCTTCTCGTATGTTGGGTCAAAGGAATAGATTGTGTGGCCTCCCTCGTTATCGATCAAGGATGATATATATATATATAAATATACCTCAGGGAGCCCACATATATGTGCGGCGTCTATAAACCGCCCAAGGGAGACATGCATGCTCGATCAGAACACCCGGCCCCCTATACCCTGCATGCGGCCCGAAAAAAATGTATGGGTCTGGTGTGTGATTTGTTCAAATCCCGAAAGCACAAGTTCGATGGGGCACCAACTACATCAGTAACATTACAAACTGAACATCATGCCCCCGCGGACAGGTTAAAGACGTACGATGTCGGGAACGCAACTTCGAGGCGGGTGGGGGGGGGGGGGGGTAGGGGCCGGGTGCCGTCCAACGCATGTGCTGAAACTTTATTTGCTCTAACATAGCACACGGAGCAAAGAGTAAACCCTTCTCGTGCGTTAGGTCAAAGGGCTAATTTGATTGGGCCTACAGATGTCGATCATTCTTTGATTTTTTAGAACAAAAAATAACCAATAAAAACATAGTCTACAAATTAGCAAAACAAGGATCCCAATGTTTATATAATCGTCATGACAGGTCACTATAGAGACATTTATCTCTATAGTGACCATATCAAGCGTTTAAATGAAGCTTGAGATATGCAACTTCCCACTAGGTCACCCGTCCTTAGACTACTCCAGCCCGAGCATGCTTAACTTCTGCGTTCTATTCGACTAGGCTAGCGGTTGGGAAGCCGCCCCTTGCTGATAGGAATTGCCTCCTTGCCTTTAAGGCGTTTCACGCTGGTCACCTTATGGGACCTACTCCCTACTATCACACACGTTTGTGCTTTTAGAAACCGTGTGCAATAATTACCTGGCCGGTGTGTCACCGCCTAGCCTTCTATGAGCACTGACACTGGCAGCAGGAAAACGATGGGAGAAGAGGCGGGAAACCGATGGGAGGAGTGGCGGAAAACGGTAGCATGTTTGGATATATAACAACATTAATATGGATTTTTTTACATGATTATGGAAAACTTAGTAGAGAAGGAAGCGTGAGCTAGCATGACGCATGCGCACAGTGCTTACCCATATAAATAAGTCACAACTGGAACTGCATGTGCTGCCGAAAGGGATGAGGATTGCCGTTTGATCTGGGAGCATCCAACGGTGCAGGCGTACGATCCGTGGGGTTTGGGTTCTGGCCAATCAGAACGCACGACTCAGATCACGTGCGCAGCAGGGGGGCATCGGCCATGGTTTGGTAGGCACACGGCTTTTGTGAGTGAACCGTGTGCTATTTGAAAACATTTTGTGAGAATCTCGGTTTTTAAATCCCCGTAAGTCCAAAACTCAGCCGAAAATCATGAAACTTGGAATGGTGTCACGACATGGCACATATATGTGAAGGAAAAAATTCTGTCCATTTTGGGGCAAGTTTTATTACAAGCCTCTTACAAACCGGAGCTTCTCTCAAGAAGCCTCGTGGTTCCGATAGGGAAACGTGTCCCCCTTGTGGGCGAAACGATAATCACGGCCTCTTTTCGCCTTGTATTTTCTTCTACGCGCAACATGGAACGACAGGATATCGGTGCTGAAATTTAAATTTACTCAGGGTTCGTTTGGCCTTTTTTTTACATTAATTGAGTTTCCTAGGCATTTAATGTTCATAATTCAAATTTGAACTACAAATACATGCTCCAGTTCACCAAAATGGCTAGAAAAATCATACATGTGTCCTTGGGTGCATGATTAGGTCCCATGCAAGGAATGGGAATGAATTACAACCGTACCGGCGTTCTGGCTCGTCCTCAAACATTTGGAATCTCGGTTTTTAAATCCCCGTAAATCCAAAACTCACCAGAAAGTCATGAAAGTTGGCATGGTGTCACGTCATGGCACATATATGTCGTGGTAAAAACATTGTCCAATTTGGGCCAAGCTTTATTACAAACCTCTTACAAACCGGAGCCTGTCGCAAGAACCCTCGTGATTTTGATAGGGAAACGTGTCCCCTTGTGGGCTAAACGATAAATCGCTCCCTCTTCTAGCCTTGTATTTTTTTTACAGGCAACATGGAACAACGGGAGATTCACGCTGAACTTTGAAATTATTCAGGGTTCGTTTGAACTTTTTTATTCATTAATTGAGTTTTCTAGGCATTTAATGTCCATATTTCAAATCCGAACTACAAATACATGCTCAAGTGCACCAAAATGGCTAGAAAAATCGTACATGTGTCCTTGGGGTGCATGTTTAGGTCCCATGGAAGGAATGGGAATGAGTTCGACTGTCTCAGCGTCTTGGCTCGGCCTCAAACATTGCGAATCTCAGTTTTTAAATCTCCGTAAAAAAACTCACCAGAAAATCATGAAACTTGGCATGGTGTCACTACATGGCACATATATGTCGTGGTAAAAAAATTGTCCAATTTGGGCCAAGCTATACTACAAGCCTCTTGCAAACCGAAGCTTCTCGTAACCCTCGAGGTTCCGGTAGGGAAACATGCCCCTCTTGTGGGTGAATAATTAATCACTGCCTCTTCTCGCCTTGAATTTTGTTTTCTATAGGCAACATAGAATAACAGGAGTGTCGTGCTGAAATTTGAAACTGTTTAGGGTTCGTTTGGCCATTTTATATATTAATTGAGTTTTCTAGGCATTTAATGTAGTCCATAATTCAAATTTGAACTACAAGCACATGCCCCAGTGAAGCAAAATTGGTGGAAAATCGTACATGTGTCATTGGGTGCATGTTTAGGTCTCATTGAAGGAATGGGAATGAATTACAAATGTCTCGTCGTCCTGAAACATTGAGAATCTCGGTTTTTAAATCCCAGTAAATCGAAAACTCACCCAAAAAACATGAAATTGGCATGGTTTCATGACATGGCACATATACGCCATGGTAAAAAATCGTCCAGTTTGAGACAAGGCGCACACATTAATAGCCAACGAAGTCCTTTTGAAACAAATAGCTGACACCTTAATATCGCAAATGGTTGTATTATATGAACCGTGTGTTCCTGTAACCATTTAAGTGCGGCCACGCGTCCCTCCTTTCTTATGGGATAGTACTACCTCTGTCCTTGTTCATTGGTCATCTTTGTATTTTGTGCCAAAATTTAACCATACTCGGTGGCGTGCGTGCAGCTGTTTGATTAGACGGGACGAGCCGAGAAGTCCACCGTGCAGGCTCAATGGGACGTGTGCGAGCAGTCCGCCGCGCAGGCTCGACGGGACGCATGCATCCTCTCCACCTCGCAGGCTCGATGGGACACATGCGAGCAGCAAGGCCGCCCATGCTAACCGGGATGCGAGCTCTTTGACCTCCGTCCACCAGCCGCCTGCCTCGATCACAACTTCTCCATTAATGGTGGCCGAGCCGCTATTTAACACGCGGTTAATTAAAGCACCTGGACGGAGTGTGTTTGCTTGTGATCCCATGGCCCCTCTCAATGTTAGCATTTGCTTTGTTCGTGTTTTCAACTCGTATTCCGGATAATTTAAAATGCCACATAGGGCAACGGATAATACGACGACAAATAAAATGGCAACGGATAATACGATGACAAATTTACAATGATGTGGAGAATAATTGTCATACATATTCCGGATAATTTAAAATGCCACATGCGGCAAAGCCCGGAAGACACGGGGGCAAGAGAAGAAGGAAATCGTAGACAGCAATCTGGGTCGCTACTGTCTCCACTCCTCGATGGATCACCGGGCGACGACATCCTCCAGCTCCTTCTTCAATTCCTCACGACTTTGCTTGACAGCAGCCATGTATTCCTCCACCTCCTGCTCGCGCTCAATCCGGAGCTTCCTCAAGTCACCCATCAGTTCCTCGATGACCGCTTTCAGCGTCACCCCCGAGGCACTACTCTGCTCATGCATCATCTTCCAGCCGGTGGCCTCCTCCTCCTTCTCGGCGAGTGCCTTGAGGAGCTTCGCATTGTCACCCATGAGTTGCTCGATGAGGCCGGTCGCCTTCTCAACCGAGGCATCGCTGGTCTCGAGCAGCTTCATCAAGCCGTCAACCAGCTCCTGCTGCTTAATGAGGCCAGCGAAATGTCATCGTTGCTGGCCAAGAACTTCAGCAACGCCAGCTCGTCGTGATTGCCGATGCGGCGAGTGCGCTTGTGAGAGCCCTCGCGTGCCGGTGAGCCCTTATTCGAGGGCTCCATGGCGCGCCGGGACATCTCTGCTGCGGCTGCCGCGTAGCGACGAGACCTCTCTAGTGCTTCCGCGGCCTTGGTCTTTGCTCCCTGGTTATATGTCCACCCGAAACTCCTCCTACCGGTCATGGCAGAACGACTTGACAGGAAAGACCAGTTTTGTGGGTGGTGAGGAGAGGAACTGTGAAGTAATTTTTGAGTGGGTAGTTTTTATAGCCCGGTGCTAGGTGTGAACACATATTGGCTTGATCGGTGTGAACAGATTTGCAATTACTTATTGCGTTGTAATCTGCAATGTGACGAGAAACAAGGTCAAACTTTATTGATGGCTCCTCGCAAACAGTTCTTTTGGATCAATCGTATGCCACACATCAGAACCCGAAATGGTCCTCGGATGGCGTACGTGGGCCCACGTTCTTGGATGTACGTGTACGTGTCTGCCCACTATCACACACGGTCAAGATATAACCATCATGTCCGATGGATGCGCCGTCGCGCCTCCCACGGGGTGCCAGAAGGTTGACCACATGGTTGCTCGCCGTTGAGGCGGCCGCGGCGCGCTTTGCTCGTCATTGAGGCGGCCATGGCGCGATCTGCTCGCGTCCGTCTGTGTGTTTTGCTTGTCGTTGAGGCGGCAGCGGCCTGCTCTGCTCGCGTCCGTCCGCTCGTTTTGCTCGCCATTGAGGCGGCCGCGGCGCACTCTGCTCGTGTTCGTCCGCGCGTTTTGCTCACCATTGAGGCGGCCGCGGCGCGCTCCGCTCTGGCGTCCCTGCGCACGCTCTGCTGGCATTGAGGCAACTTTATAATGGCAACGGTTAATAATTTTCTTACATATTCAGGATAATTTAAAATGCCAGATGCAGCAACGCTCAAAACACTCACGACCTACATATGCATATAATTATAATAATATATAGGCTAAAAGGCTGAGCTGGCGGCCTTCCGACGACGGTCTTCTCGGACTCCATGAGCAGCATAGCACCCTTGCGGCCGTTCATTCCAAGTGTCCCGACCCGTCTCCGCCTACGGAGCTGCTGGCGCTGGGAGGCTCTCGGGGCTGCTGGGCCTCTTCCAGAAGAGCTTGACAGTGTGCAATCGCGCGCATGACATCTCCGCTGAACCGCTCGATTTCCATGTCTCTGGCCTGGTTGCAAATTCCATCCACCACCTGCATCCTCAAGATACCACGTTGGCGATGTTCTACTTCGTCGAGGACGTCAACTCCGCCAAGGATGCGCTCGAGCCTGGCCACCACATCGTCGGGATCGAGGTTGACACGGCCGCCGCCGGCAATGATGAAGCCGCAGGCTGGCTGTGTCTTGACTTAATCACAGAGGTCCTTTGTCCATTCCTTGCGGGGCATCAGGCTCTCGATGAGCACTGGTGACGGCGGCTCTTCGGGTGGGTAGTCGATCATGCCGCCGAGCAGCTCTGGATCTTTTGCACAGTGGATGGCAAACTGCTCATCACACTTCGTCTGCAATATCTCGATTGTGCGCCCAAGGACTGTCATGCCGATATTGCTCCCGATGGGCCATGGTGCCTGCACCGGCCGATGAAGCTCTTGCTCCCCGACCTGCTCCTGTTCGTTCTCCTTGCCGAAGATGCAACGTAGGTAGGGGTCGATGTCGAATCTTTGGTCGTTGCCTAGCATGCTTGGAATAACTAATGGTAGATGGGTGAGGACTAGATCTGCGCAAAGTGTCGCGATGGTGCATTGCCGCCTGGGTTATATGCAGCAAGCCATTAGCTGGTGGCAGGAAACCGATGAGGGAAGAGGCGGGGATTTTACAATCCACTGTGGAGCGCGGGAAGCATTCGCTGGAGCGCGGGAAGACTAAGTGGAGCACACAACCCGAATACCGTATGTGGTGCCACTTGTTATCTATCACACACGTGTTAACATAAGGAAATGTATGTGTAACTTACTAATCATCGCACACGAGTACTCGTAGACGCATCGTGTGCGATACTCCTAGCCACCGCAAGCAACTAGTTTGCATTTTTTAAAGTTTTTTGTACAAACAGAATCGCACACGAATTAACTGTAGTAACCGTTTGTGTTATAATTTCTCATCGCAAACAGTTCATCCGAGGTGGCTGTTTGCCACGTATCACACACATCTTGTTTACATGAATTATTTGTGTTCTTTTGGCTCATCGCAAACAGTTCATCTATGTGAACTGTATGCCGCATATCACACACATCTTGTTAAGCTGAACCGTTTCTGTTCTATTCCCTAATCGAAAATAGTTCGTCTGAGTGACCCGTATGCCGTATATCACACACACCTTGATCTGGCTAACCGTTTCTGTTGCATTCCCTAATAGCAAACAGTTCATCTGAGTGAACTGTATGCCATATATCGCGCACACCTTGATATGGCTGCCTGTTTCAGTTGTTCTGTCTCATCACAAACAGTTCGTATGGATCAACCATATGCCCTGCATCGCACATGCAATTAAAATCTGAACTGTGTTTGATGTCTCCGCCATCGCAAACATTTTGCATCTTTTTTGATGGGTTTTTTACATCACTGTTTACGATTAATGCATCGCACACAGTTTCGTCAAAGGGCCTCTGGTCATAGTGTCGCGTTAGCAGCATCCTGCAGTAGTGCCAATTCAAGACAAGATTAGTTTGCTGACATCTCTGCAAAACTCGATCAAGGTTGCTCAAGCAATCATCAAAAGAAGTTCCATAAATAGAAAAATCATCCATGAAAACCTCAACAATCTTTTGACAAAAATCAGAGAATATAGCAGTCATACATCTTTGAAAGGTAGCAGGTGCATTGCATAAACCAAAAGGCATATGTCTATAAGCATAAGTTCCAAATGGGCAAGTAAAGGTGGTTTTCTCTTGATCAGGTTGTGAAACAGGTATTTGAGAAAAACAAGGATATCCATCCAAAAAACAAAAGTGTGTGTGCTTGGATAATCTTTCCAACATTTGATCGATAAAAGGCAAAGGGTAATGATCTTTTCTAGTTGCTTTATTTAATTTTCTAAAATAAATTACCATTCTATAGCCTGTAACAATTCTTTGTGGAACAAGTTCATTTTTATCATTAGGAACAACATTAATACCTCCCTTCCTAGGGACACAATGAACGGGACTTACCCATCTACTATCAGCTATGGGATAGATTATACCTGCTTCCAGAAGCTTTAATATTTCAGTTCTTACCACTTCTTTCATCTTAGGATTCAAACGTCGTTGATGATCAACAACGGGTTTAGCATCAGGTTCCATATTAATCTTGTGCTGACAGAGAGTGGGACTAATGCCCTTAAGATCATCAAGAGTATATCCAATGGAAGCATGGTGCTTCTTCAGAATTCTCAATAATCTTTCTTCTTCATGTTCTGAAAGGTTAGCACTAATAATAACAGGATATATCTTTTTTTCATCAAGATAAGCATATTTCAAAGTGTTAGGCAATTGCTTTAATTCAAACACAGGATCACCTTTAGGTGGAGGAGGACCTCCCAGAGTTTTAATATGCAAATTGTGTTTGAGCAGAGGTCGTTGTTCAAAGAAATGTTTATCTATTTCATTTCTTTCATGCATATGCATATCATTTTCATGGTCTAGCAAATATTGTTCTAGTGGATCAGTAGGAGGCATGGCAATAGAAGCAAGACCAATTATTTCATCCTTACTAGGTAATTCTTTCTTATGTGGTTGTCTACTAAACTTGGAGAAATTAAACTCATGCTCATTACCAAAGCTAACACCGACAGTTTCTTTTCACAATCTATTTTAGCATTCACGGTGTTCAAGAAAGGTCTACCAAAGATAATGGGCCAAAAATCGTCTTGTGGGGAACCAAAAACTAGAAAATCAGTGGGGTATTTTATTTTCCCACACAAGACTTCAACATCTCTAACAATCCCAAGTGGTGTGATGGTGTCTCTATTAGCAAGTTTAATAGTAACATCTATATCTTCTATTTCAGCGGGGGCTATGTCATTCATAAATTCTTGGTATAAGGTAAAAGGAATAGCACTCACGCTAGCATCTAAGTCACATAAACCATGATAACAATGATCTCCTATTTTAACTCAGACAACAGGCATGCGAACAACAGGTCTATGTTTATCTTTTTCATCAGGTTTGGCAATTCTAGCAGCATCATTGCAGAAGTAAATAACATGCCTATCAATATCTTCTACTTTAATTTGTTCAGCAGGTTTAGGTGCTCTAATATTACTTTTGCGAACCACAGTTGAAACCTTAGCATGTTCCTTTATCCTAACAGGGAAAGGTGGGTTTTCAATATAAGCAGTAGGCATAACTGGATCAACATTGTAAATAATAGTTTCATCTTTAACTATGACCGGTTCCTTAATTTCTTCTTTAATAGGGGGATGATATTTAAACCACTTCTCCTTAGGGAGATCAACATGAGTAGCAAAAGATTCACAAAAAGAGGCTACTATCTCAGAGTCAAGTCCATATTTAGTACTAAACTTGTGAAAAGCATCGGTATTCATAAAAGATTTAACACAATCAAATTTGAGCTTAATACCTAACTCTTTACCTTCATCGAGTTCCCAATCTTCAGAGTTGCGTTTAATTCTTTCTAAAAGATCCCACCTGAATTCAATAGTCTTCTTCATAAAAGAACGAGTACAAGAAGTATCGAGCATGTATCGATCATCATGAGAAAGCCGGGCATAAAAATTCTGAATAATAATTTCTCTCGAGAGCTCATGATTGGGGCATGAATATAACATTGACTTAAGACTCCCCCAAGCTAGAGTGATACTTTCTCCTTCATGAGGCCAAAAATTATATATATATATATAATTCCGATCACGATGAACTAGATGCATATGATAAATTTTTTGGTGAAATTACAATTTCAATCGGTTCCAGTTCCAAGATCCAATATCATCGCATAGCCTATACCATGTCAATGCTTTTCCCTTCAAAGATAAAGGGAAAACCTTCTTCTTAGCTTCATCTCCGGATAAACCTGCAAGCTTAAATAATCCGCAAATGTCATCCACATATATCAAGTGCATATCAGGATGTTCAGTTCCATCTCCTGCATAAGGATTAGCTAGCAGTTGTTCTATCATACCCGAAGGAATTTCATAACCAATATTTTCAGTAGGTGCAGTAGGTTGAGGGGCAACTAATTGTGCTGTCGGTCTAGGTGAAGATACACCGAACAAACCCCTCAAAGGATGGTTCTCCATAGTAACAAGTGACAATAAATTTTAGCACGTAGTAATAATTTTTTCTTACCAATTTCCACTAACCAAGAGCGCTTCACTCCCCGGCAACGGCGCCAGAAAAGGGTCTTGATGACCAACAAGTATAGGGGATCAATCGTAGTCCTTTCGATACGTAAGAGTGTCGAACCCAACGAGCAGCAGAAGGAAATGACAAGTGGTTTTCAGCAAGGTATTTTCTGCAGGCACTGAAATAATCGGTAACAAGTAGTTTGATAGCAAGATAATTTGTAACGAGAAAGTAATGGTAAGTAAAGTGCAGCAAGGTAGCCCAATCCTTTTGTGGCAAAGGACATGCCAAAACGGTCTCTTAAGATAAGCAAAGCGTTCTTGAGGGTACACGGGAATTTCACCATATCACTTTCATCATGTTGGTTTGATTCGTGTTCGCTACTTTGATAATTTGATATGTGGGTGGACCGGTGCTTAGGTGCTGTTCTTACTTGAAAAAACCTCCTACTTATGATTAACCCCCTCGCAAGCATCCGCAACTACGAGAAAAGTATTAAGATAAAATCTAACCATAGCATTAAACTTTTGGATCCAAATCGGTCCCTTACGAAGTAGCACATAAACTAGGGTTTAAGCTTCTGTCACTCTAGCAACCCATCATCTAATAACTACTCCACAATGCATTCCCTTAGGCCCAAATATGGTGAAGTGCCATGTAGTCGACGTTCACATGACACCACTAAGGGAATCACAACATACATATCATCAAAATATCGAACACATATCAAGTTCACATGATTACTTGCAACATGACTTCTCCCGTGTCCTCAAGAACACAAGTAACTACTCACAAATAATAATCATGCTCAAGATCAGAGGGGTATTAAATAGCATAATGTGTCTGAACATATAATCTTCCACCAAATAAACCATATAGTAATCAACTACAAGATGTAATCAACACAACTAGTCACCCATAGGTACCAATCTGAGGTTCCGGTACAAAGATTGAACACAAGAGATGAACTAGGGTTTGAGAGGAGATGGTGTTGTTGAATATGTTGATGGGGATTGCCCTCCCAAATATGAGAGGGTTGTTGGTGATGACGATCACGATGATTTCCCCCTCCGGGAGGGAAGTTCCCCCGGTGGAATCGCTCCGCCGGAGGGCAAAAGTGCTCCTGCCCAAGTTCCGCCTCGAGACGGCGGCGCTTCATCCCGAAAGTCCCCCTATTATTTTTTTCTTGGTCAAAATGACCTATATACTAGAAGATGGGCACCAGAGGTGGGCCGAGGAGGGCACAACCCACCAGGACGCACCTGGGGGCCCAGGCGCGCCCTTGTGTCTTGTGCTCACCAGGGTGGCCCCCTCCGGTAGTTATTTGCTCCAGTATTTTTTATATATTCCAAAAAAATTCTCCGTAAATTTTCAGCTCATTTGGAGATGTACATAATAGGTAACTCTGACGTAGCTTTTTCAGGTCCAGAATTCCAGCTGCCGGCATTATCCCTCTTTGTGTAAACCTTGCATATTATGAGAGAAAAGGCATTAGAATTACTCCATAAAGCATTATTATGCATAAAAGCATTATAAATAACAGTAGGAAAACATGATACAAAATGGACGTATCAGGGGGCGCATAGGGTTTGGGTGGCGCCCCCTAGGTGCCTTGCCCCCCAAGCAGGGGGGCGGCTGCCCTAGGGGGGGGCGCACCACCCTTCCTAGTGGCGTGGTTTGTTTTTTTTTAGGTTAGGGGGGGGGGGGGGGGGCAGCCCCCTTGTGGGATGGTGTGTGCCCCCTTTCCCTTGTCCCATGAGCGCCCCCCCAACACTTGCCGGGCCCCCCCGAAACTCCTTTCGGTCTTCCGGCGATAACCCGGTACCCCCCGAAACACTTCCGGACTCTGATTCCCTTCGTCCTATATATCAATCTTGACCTCAGGACCATTCCGGAGTTCCTCGTCATGTTCGGGGTCTCATCCGGGACTCCGAACAACCTTCGGTCACAAACACAACAACTCAACCAAACGTTAAGTGTGTAGACCCTGCGGGTTCGAGAACTATGCAGACATGACCGAGACACCTCTATGGTCAATAACCAATAGCGGGACCTGGATATCCTTATTGGTTCCTACATATTCTATGAAGATCTTTATCGGTCGAACCTCGATGTCAAGGATTCAGCTAATCTCGTATGCAGTTCCCTTTGTCTATCGGTATGTTACTTGCCCGAGATTCGATCGTCGGTATCTCCATACCTAGTTCAATCTCGTTAACGACAAGTCTCTTTACTCGTTCTGTAATACAAGATCCCGTGACTAACTTCTTAGTCACGTTGCTTGCAAGCTCATTGTGATGCTGCATTACCGAGTGGGCCCTGAGATACCTCTCCGTCATACGGAGTGACAAATCCCAGTCTTGATCCATTCCAACTCAACAGACACCCTCGGAGATACCTGTAGAGCATCTTTATAGTCACCAAATTACGTTGCGACGTTTGATACACACAAGGTACTCCTCCGGCTTCAGTGAGTTGCATGACCTCATGGTCATAGGAACACATACTTGACATGCAGAAAACAATAGCAATAAACTTGATACGATCATATGCTATGCTTATAGTTTGGGTCTTGTCCATCACATCATTCTCCTAATGATACAATCTCGTTATCAAATGACAACTCATGTCTATGGCTAGGAAACTATAGCCATCTTTGATCAACGAGCTAGTCTAGTAGAGGCTCACTAGGGACATGTTGTTGTCTATGTATCCACACTTGTATTTGAATTTCCAGTAATACAATTATAGCATGGATAATAAACGATTATCATGAACAAGGAAATATAATAATAACCACTTTATTATTGCATCTAGGTCATATTTCCAACAGTCTACCACTTGCACTAGAGTCAACTATCTAGTATTACATGGTAATGAATCTAACACCCATAGAGTTCTGGTTTTGATCATGTTTTGCCCATGGAAGAGGTTTAGTCAATGGATCTACAACATTCAGATCCGTATGTACTTTGCAAATGTTTATGTCCTCCTCCTTGATCAAATCGCGGATGGAATTGAAGCGTCGCTTTATGTGTCTGATCCTCTTGTGAAACCTTGGTTCCCTGGCTAAAGCAATGGCACTAGTGTTGTCATAGAATAGAGTCATCGAGTCTAGTGCACTGGGCACAACTCCAAGATCTATCATGAACTGCTTCATCCAGACACCTTCCTTCGCTGCCTCTGAGGCAGCTATTTACTCCGCTTCGCATGTAGAATCAGCTACCACGCTTTGCTTGGAACTGCACCAGCTTACTGCTCCCCCATTTAGAATATATACGTATCCGGTTTGAGACTTAGAGTCATCTGGATCAGTGTCAAAGCTTGCATCGACGTAACCCTTTACGACAAGCTCTTGATCACCTCCATAAACGAGAAACATTTCATTAGTCCTTTTTAGGTACTTCAGGATATTCTTGACCATTGTCCAGTGTTCCACTCCTGGATCATTTTGAAACCTTCCGGCCATACTTATGGCAAGGCTAACATCTGGTCTTGTGCACAACATCGCATACATGATAGAGCCTATGGCTGAAGCATAGGGGATGATACTCATCTTTTCTCTATCCTTTGTAGTCGTTGGGCATTGAGTCTTACTCAACTTCACACCTTGGAAAACAGGCAAGAACCCCTTCTTGGACTGATCCATTTTGAACTTCTTCAAAATCTTATCAAGGTATGTGCTTTGTGAAAGTCCTATTAAGCGTCTTGATCTATCTCTATAGATCTTGATGCCTAATATGAAAGCAACTTCTCCTAGGTCCTTCATTGAAAAACTCTTGTTCAAATATTCCTTCACGTTTTCCAAAAGTTCTTTATTGTTTCCAATCAGCAATATGTCATCCACATATAATATTAGAAATGCTATAGAGCTCCCACTCACTTTCTTGTAAATAAAAGCTTCTCCGTAAACTTGTATAAACCCAAACGCTTTGATCACCTCATCAAAGTGAAGATTCCAACTCCGAGATGTGTGCACCAGTCGATAAATGGATCGATGGAGTTTGCACACTTTGTCAGCATTCTTTGGATCGACAAAACCTTCCAGTTGCATCATATACAACTCTTTGTTAAGGAAACCATTAAGTAACGCTGTTTTGACATCCATCTGCCAGATTTCATAATCAAAAAATGCAGCCATTGCCAACATGATTCTGACGGACTTAAGCATCGCTACGGGTGAGAAAGTCTCATCATAGTCAACTCCTTGAACTTGTGAAAACCCCTTTGCCACAAGTCGAGCTTTATAGACGGTGACATTACCGTCCATGTTCGTCTTCTTCTTGAAGATCCATTTATTCTGAATGGCCTTTCACCCTTCAGGTAATACTTCCAAAGTCCATACTTTGTTTTCATACATGTATCCCATCTTGGATTTCATGGCCTCTAACCATTTGCCAGAATCGGGGCCCACCATCGCTTCTCCATAGCTCGTAGGTTCATCGTTGTCCAACAACATGACATCTAAGACAGGGTTACCGTACCACTCAGGAGCAGTACATGTCCTTGTCGACCTACGAGGTTCGATACTAACTTGATCCGAAGCTTCATGATCACTATCATTGGCTTCCTCTTCAACTGACGTAGGTGCCACATAAACATCTTTCTGCGCTGCGCTACTCTCTGGTTGAAGTAAACGTTCAACAACCTCATCAAGTTCTATCTTCTGCCGACTCAATTCTTTCGAGAGAAACTCTTTCTCAAGAAAGGACCCGTTCTTAGCGACAAAAACTTTGCCCTCAGATCTGAGATAGAAAGTATACCCAACCGTCTCCTTTGGGTATCCTATGAAGACGCATTTGTCCGCTTTGGGTTCGAGCTTTTCTGGCTGAAGCCTTTTGACATAAGCATCGCAGCCCCAAACCTTAAGAAATGACAGCTTAGGTTTATTGCCAAACCATAGTTCATACGGTGTCGTATCTACGGACTTAGATGGTGCCCTATTTAAAGTGAATGCAGTTGTCTCTAATGCATAACCCCAAAACGATAGTGGCAGATCGGCAAGAGACATCATAGAACGCACCATATCCAATAAGGTACGATTACAATGTTCGGACACACCATTACGCTGTGGTGTTCCAGTTGGTGTCAGTTGTGAAACTATTACACATTGTCTTAAGTGATTGCCAAACTCATAACTCAGATACTCTGCCCTCAATCAAATCATAGGAATTTAATCTTCTTGTTACGATGATTCTCAACTTCACTCTGAAATTGCTTGAACTTTTCAAACATTTCCGATTTATGCTTCATTAAGTAAATACACCCATATCTACTCAAATCATCGGTGAAGGTGAGAAAGTAACGATATCCACCACGCGCGTCAACACTCATCGGACCGCACACATCAGTATGTATGATCTCCAACAAGTCACTTGCCCATTCCATTGTAACGGAAAACGGGGTTTTAGTCATCTTGCCCATGAGGCATGGTTCGCATGTGTCAAGTGACTCCAAAAGTCCATTAGCATGGAGTTTCTTCACGCACTTTACACCAATACGACCTAAGCGGCAGTGCCACAAGAAGGTGGTACTATCATTATCAACTCTACATCTTTTGGCATCAATGTTATGAACATGTGTATCATCACTATCGAGATTCAAGAAGAATAAATCCTCACAACGGGTGCATGACCATAAAAGATATTACCCATATAAATAGAACAACCATTATTCTCTGATTTAAATGAGTAACCATCTCGCATTAAACAAGATCAAGATATAATGTTCATGCTCAATGTAGGCACTAAATAACAATTATTCAGGTCTATCACTAATCCCGATGGTAATCGAAGAGCGAGCGTGCCAACGGCGATCACATCAACCTTGGAACCATTTCCCACGTGCATCGTCACTTCATCCTTCACCAGCCTTCGTCTATTCCGTAGTTCCTGTTTAGAGTTGCAAATGTGAGCAACCGCACCAGTATCAAATACCCAGGCACTACAACGAGAGCTGGTAAGGTACACATCAATAACATGTATATCATATATACCTTTGTTGACATTGGCCCCCTTCTTGTCGGCCAGATACATGGGGCAATTCCGCTTCCTGTGGCCAGTTCCCTTGCAATAGAAGCACTCAGTTTCCGGCTTGGGTCAAGCCTTGGGTTTCTTCACGGGAGGGGCGACTTCTTTGCCACTCTTCTTGAAGTTTCCCTTCTTTCCCTTGCTCTTCTTGAAACTAGTGGTTTTATTGACTATCAACACTTGATGCTCCTTCTGGATGTCTGACTCAGCGACTTTCAGCATCGCGAACAGCTCGGAGACTGAGTTGTTCATCCCTTGCATGTTATAGTTCAACACAAAGCTCTTGTAGCTAGGTGGTAGCGATTGAAGAACTCTATCAGTGACCGCCTCAAGCGGGAGCTCAACTCCCAACTCAGCCAGACAGTTGTAATACCCAGACATTCTGAGTATGTGCCCACTGACAGACCCATTCTCCTCCATCTTGCAGGCATAGAACTTATCGGAGGTCTCCCACCTCTCAATCCAGGCATTCTTCTCAAAAATAAACTTCAACTTCTAGGACATCTCATATGCTCCATGACGTTCAAAATGCCTTTGAAGTCCTGGTTCTAAGCCATATAACATGGCGCACTGAACTATTGAGTAGTCATCAACACGCGACTGCGAGGCGTTCACAACGTCCACAATCGCTGGAGGGGGTGGCGCACCAAGCGGTGCATCAAGGACATAAGACTTTTGGGCAGCTGTGAGGATAATCCTCAGATTATGGGCCCAGTCCACGAAGTTCCTTCCATCATCTTTCAGCTTAGCTTTCTCTAGGAACGCATTGAAATTCAGGGGAGCTACTAAGCGAGCCATTGATCTACAACATAATTTGCAAAGGCAACTTTAGACTATTGTTCATGATAATAAGTTCAATTAATCATATTACCTAAGAACTCCCACTCAAATTGACATCCCTCCGGTCGTCCGAGTGTAACATGATCCAAATTCACCAACCCAAGTCCGATCATCACGTGAGATGAGGTGGTTTCAATGGTGAACATCTCCATGTTGAGCATATCTACTATATGACTCATGCTCGACCTTTCGGTCTCTTGTGCTCCGAGGCCATGTCTGTACATGCTAGGCTCGTCAAGTTAATCCAAGTGTAACACATGTGCAAAACTGGCTTGCACCCGTTGTATGTGAACGTAGTGTAGGAGGACATTGCATCGGAAACAAAAAAATTCCTACGCTCACCAAGATCAATCTCGGAGATGCATATCTATGAGATGAGAGATTGGATCTACATACCCTTGTAGATCGCTAAGCGGAAGCGTTAAGAAATGCGGTTGATGTAGTCGAACGTCTTCGCGATCCAATCATGATCTGTCCACGAACTCCCGATCAAGTGCCGAACGGATGGCACCTCCAAGTTTAGCACACATGCAGCTCAGCGGCGTCCTCTCCTTCTTGATCTAGCAAGCGAGAGAGGGGGGGTAGATGAGATCGGTACCAACACGACGGTATGGTGGTGGTAGTGGCAGCGGAATTCCGGCATGTCTTCGCCAGGCGCGTACCGATGAAACGTGGGAGGAGTTGGGAGAGGTAACGGGCAAGGGTCGAAGGGTGGCTACCCCCAATGCCTCCCCACCTTTATATAGGTCTGGACGGGGCTGGTGGCTTGCCCTCCAAGGCCCTAGGTCGTTGGCCAAAGGGGGAGGTAGGAAATCCCACCTTTCCTTCCCCACCGATCGCTATCCCCCTGTTTAGGGATCCTGATCTTATCCCCTTGGGATATGATACTATTCCTTTTAAGGGAGGATCTTGGTGCGCCTAGACCAGGGTTGTGGGGACTTTCCCCACTACCCACATTCATGTGGGTCCCCCATGCAGGTGGGCCCCACTCCGAAACCTTCTAGAACCTTCTCGGTACAATACCGAAAAAACTCAAACTTTTTTCGGAACCCCGATAACAGCTTTCCATATATGAATCTTTACCTCCGGACTATTCCGGAGCTCCTCGTGATGTCCAAGATCCCATCTGGGACTCCGAACAACCTTCGGGCATTCCACTATTAATATCTCAATAATACCCTAGCGCTATTGAATGTTAAGCGTGTGACCCTATGGGTTCAAGAATCATGTAGACATGACCGAGACTCCTCTCCGGTCAATAACCAATAGCGGGACCTGGATGCCCATATTGATTCCTACATATTCCACCAAGATCTTTATCGGTTGAACCACGATGTCAAGGATTCAATTAATCCCGTATACAATTCCCTTTGTCCGGCGATATGTTACTTGCCTGAGATTCGATCATCGCTATCTCCATACCTAGTTCAATCTTGTTACCGGCAAGTCTCTTTACTCGTTCCATAATACAAGATCCCGTGACCAAACTCATTAGTCACATGCTTGCATGCTTCTTGTGATGTTGTATTACCGAGAGGGCCCAAGAGACCTCTCCGTCATACGGAGTGACAAATCCCAGTCTTGATCCATGCCAACTCAACAGACACCCTCGAAGATACCTGTAGAGCATCTTTATAGTCACCCAGTTACATTGCGACGTTTGATACACACAAGGTACTCCTCCGGTGTCAGTGAGTTGCATGATCTCATGGTCATAGGAACAGATACTTGACATGCAAAAAATGATAGCAATAAACTTGATACGATCATATGCTACGTTTATAGTTTGGGTCTTGTCCATCACATCATTCTCATAATGATGTGATCCCATTATCAAATGACAACTCATGTCCATGACTAGGAAACTATAGCCATCTTTGATCAATGAGCTAGCCCGGTAGAGGCTCACTAGGGACATGTTGTTGTCTATGCATCCACACATGTATTTGAGTTTCCAATCAATACAAATATAGCATGGATAATAAACGATTATCATGAACAAGGAAATATAATAATAACCACTTTATTATTGCCTCTAGGGCATATTTCCAACAGTCTCCCACTTGCACTAGAGTCAATAATCTAGCATTACATGGTAATGAATCTAACACCCATAGAGTCCTGGTGTTGATCATGTTTTGCCCGTGGAAGAGGTTTAGTCAATGGATCTGCAACATTTAGATCCGTATGTACTTTGCAAATGTTTATGTCCTCCTCCTTGATCGCATCACAGATGGAATTGAAGTGTCGCTTTATGTGTCTGGTCCTCTTGTGAAACCTTGGTTCCTTGGCTAGAGCCATGGCACCAGTGTTGTCATAGAACAGAGTCATTGGGTCCAGTGAACTGGGCACAACTCCAAGATCTGTCATGAACTGCTTCATCTAGACACCTTCCTTCGCTGCCTCCGAGGCAGCTATGTACTCCGCTTCACATGTAGAATCAGCTACCACGCTTTGCTTGGAACTGCACCAGCTTACCGCTCCCCCATTTAGAATATATACGTATCCGGTTTGAGACTTAGAGTCATCCAGATCAGTGTCAAAGCTTACATCGATGTAACCCTTTACGACGAGCTCTTGATCACCACCATAAACGAGAAACATTTCCTTATTTCTTTTCAGGTACTTAAGGATATTCTTGACCGTTGTCCAGTTTTCCACTCCTGGATCACTTTGAAACCTTCCGGCCATACTTATGGCAAGGCTAACATATGGTCTTGTGCACAGCATCACATACATGATAGAGCCTATGGCTGAAGCATAGGGGATGACACTCATCTTTTCTCTATCCTCTATAGTCACTGGGCATTGAGTCTTACTCAACTTCACACCTTGCAAAACAGGCATGAACCCCTTCTTGGACTGATCCATTTTGAACTTCTTCAAAATCTTATCAAGGTATGTGCTTTGTGAAAGTCCTATTAAGCATCTCGATCTATCTCTATAGATCTTGATGCCTAATATGAAAGCAGCTTCTCCTAGGTCCTTCATTGAAAAACTCTTGTTCAAATATTCCTTCAAGTTTTCCAAAAGTTATATATTGTTTCCAATCAGCAATATGTCATCCACATATAATATTAGAAATGCTATAGAGCTCCCACTCACGTTCTTGTAAATACGAGCTTCTCCGTAAACTTGTATAAACCCAAAAGCTTTGATCACCTCATCAAAGTGAAGATTCCAACTCCGAGATACCTGCACCAGTCCATAAATGGATCGCTGGAGCTTGCATACTTTGTTAGCATTCTCTCGATCAACAAAACCTTCCGGTTGCATCATATACAACTCTTCCTTAAGGAAACCGTTAAGGAACGCTGTTTTGACATCCACCTGCCAGATTTCATAATCAAAAAATGAAGCTATTGCCAACATGATTCTGACGGACTTAAGCATCGCTATGGGTGAGAATGTCTCATCGTAGTCAACTCCTTGAACTTGTGAAAACCCCTTTGCCACAAGTCGAGCTTTATAGATGGTGACATTACCGTCCGCGTCCGTCTTCTTCTTGAAGATCCATTTGTTCTGAATGGCCTTTCGCCCTTCCGGTAATACTTCCAAAGTCCATACTTTGTTTTCATACATGTATCCCATCTTTGATTTCATGGCCTCTAACCATTTGTAGGAATCCAGGCCGACCATCGCTTCTCCATAGCTCGTAGGTTCATCATTGTCCAACAACATGACCTCTAAGACAGGGTTACTGTACCACTCACGAGCAGTACGCATCCTTGTCGACCTACGAGGTTTGATAGTAACTTGATCCGAAGCATCATGATCACTATCATTAGCTTCCTCTTCTACTGACGTAGGTGCCACAGAAACATCTTTCTGCGCTGCGCTACTCTCTGGTTGAAGTAAAGGTTCAACAACCTCATCAAGTTCTATCTTCCTCCCACTCAATTCTTTCGAGAGAAACTCTTTCTCAAGAAAGGACCCGTTCTTAGCGACAAACACTTTGCTCTCGGATCTGAGATAGAAGGTATACCCAACCGTCTCCGTTGGGTATCCTATGAAGACGCATTTGTCCGCTTTGGGTTCGAGCTTTTCTGGCTGAAGCCTTTTGAAATAAGCATTGCAGCCCCAAACCTTAAGAAACGACAGCTTAGGTTTCTTGCCAAACCATAGTTTATACGGTGTCGTATCTACAGACTTAGATGGTGCCCTATTTAAAGTGAATACGGCTGTCTCTAATGCATAACCCCAAAACAATAGTGGCAGATCGGCAAGAGACATCATAGAACGCACCATATCCAATAATGTATGATTACGACATTCGGACACACCATTTACGGTGTGGTGTTCTAGGTGGCGTCAATTGTGAAACTATTCCACATTGTGTTAAGTGATTGCCAAACTCATAACTCAGATACTCTCCCACTCGATCAGATCGTAGGAATTTAATCTTCTTGTTACGATGATTCTCAACTTCACTCTAAAATTGCTTGAACTTTTCAAAATTTTCAGACTTATGCTTCATTAAGTAAATATACCCATATCTACTCAAGTCATCGGTGAAGGTGTGAAAGTAATGATATCCACCACGCGCGTCAACACTCACCGGACCGCACACATCAGTATGTATGATTTCCAACAAATCACTTGCCCGTTCCATTGTTCCGGAAAACGGGGTTTTGGTCTTCTTGTCGATGAGGCATGGTTCGCATGTGTCAAGTGATTCAAAATCAAGTGACTCCAAAATTCCATCAGCATAGAGTTTCTTCATGCGCTTTACACCAATATGACCTAAGCGGCAGTGCCACAAGAAAGTGGTACTATCATTATCAACTCTACATCTTTTGGCATCAATGTTATGAATGATACGTCTCCAATGTATCTATAATTTTTGCTTGTTCCATGCTGTTATATTATCATTCTTGGATGTTTTACAATCATTTTATAGCAACTTTATATCATTTTTTGGGACTAACCTATTGACATAGTGCCCAGTGCTAGTTGTTGTTTTTGCTTGTTTTTTATTTCACAGAATATCAGTACCAAACGGAGTCCAAACGCAGCGAAACTTTTTGGAGAATTTTTTTGATTAGAAGACACAACATGGGCCAAAGAAGTACTAGAGGGGAGGCCCGAGGTGGGCACAACCCACGTGGGCATGCCTAGGGGGGTTGTGCCCCACTCGGTGGCCTCCCGCACCGCCTCTTCGCCCTATAAATCCCCAAATATTCCAGAAACCCTAGGGGAGTCGACGAAACACAATTCCAGCCGCCGCAAGTTCCAGAACCACGAGATCCAATCTAGACACCATCACGGAGGTTCATCATCCTCATTGTTGCCTCTCCGATGATGCGTGAGTAGTTCATCATAGACCTACAGGTCCGTAGGCAGTAGCTAGATGGCTTCCTCTCTCTCTTTTGATTCTCAATACAATAGTCTCTTGGAGATCCATTTGATGTAACACTTTTTTTTGCGGTGTGTTTGTTGGGATCCGATGAACTTTGAGTTTATGATCAGATCTATATCCATGAATATTATTTGAGTCTTCTTTTGATCTCTTATATGCATGATTATTTATAGCCTCGTATTTCTTATTCGAATCTTTGGTTTAGTTAGGCCAACTAGATCGATTTTTCTTGCCATGGGAAGAGGTGCTTTGTGATGGGTTCGATCATGCAGTGTTCTTTCCCAGTGACAAAAGGGGCAGCAAGACACGCATGTATCGTTGCTATTGAGGATAACAAGATGGGGGCTATTCCTACATGAATAGATCTTGTCTACATCATGTCATCGTTCTTATTGCATTACTCCATTTTTCCATGAACTTAATACACTAGATGCATGCTGGATAGCGGTCGATGTGTGGAATAATAGTAGTAGATGCAGGCAGGAGCCCGTCTACTAATCTTGGACGTGATGCCTATATATTGATCATTGCCTTGGATACCGTCATAATTATTCGATCTTCTATCAATTGCCCAACAGTAATTTGTTTACCCACCGTGTGCTATTTTCTTGAGAGAAGCCACTAGTGAAATCTACGGCCCCCGGGTCTATTCTTTATCATATTTGCTTTGAGATCTATTTGTATTCGCTTTTGTTTTCAGATATATTATTCCCAAAACCCAAAAATACCTTGCTGCACTTTATTTGTTATTTATTTTATTTTGTGTTTTATCGGGGTCTATTTTTCCAATCTACACAATTTTTATCCCGTCAACTTGACAATTTCTGGCGCCGTTACCCGTAGAGGGATTGACAACCCCTCTTAAGCGTCGAGTTGCAAGTATTTGTTCTTTGTGTGCAGGTACCGTTTATATAGTGTTGCTTGGTTCTCCTACTGGATTGATACCGTGGTTTCATAACTGAGGGAAATACCTACCGTAGATGTGCTGCATCATCCCTTCCTCTTTGGGGAAATACCGACGTAGTTCAAGCGACATCAATGAACATGTGTATCATCACTATCGAGATACAATAAGAATAAACCCCTCACAATGGGTTCATGACCATAAAAGATATTACCCATATAAATAGAACAACCATTATTCTCTGATTTAAATGAGTAACCGTCTCACATTAAACAAGATCCAGATATAATGTTCATGCTCAACGCAGGCACTAAATAACAATTATTCAGGTTCATCACTAATCCCGATGGTAATCAAAGAGCGAGCGTGCCGACGGCGATCACATCAACCTTGGAACCATTTCCCACGCGCATCGTCACTTTGTCCTTCGCCAACCTTCATCTATTCTGTAGTTCCTGTTTAGAGTTGCAAATGTGAGCAACCGCACCGGTATCAAATACCAAGTGTTGGAGATATGCCCTAGAGGTCATCATGTATGATGACATTTCCTATGTGTTTATGAAAAAAGATAGTCCTTGGACATTATCAATGATGTGTATCAACAAGTACGTGACTTGTTTGTGGGACTATGCATTGCATGATGACTGTCCTAAAGGGTCCCTAGTCGAAAGGGCTGTGTGGACGCGCAGCCGACTAGACTAGCATATGACACGGTCGATGGCGTGGTCTCACTAGCCATGGAGCATTGGATGCTAACCACATAATATGGACTCGGAAGGATCTGGTCGGATTCGACGTAGTCGAATCCGAGTCGAGATAAGGTTCGAGTCGGACAGACCCAACTATGAGACGCATCGATATGTCATCTGTGAGTCTCTAGTGCAACATACGTTCTATGTCCTAAGACCTGAGCTGACGCATGTACTCGAGATGGTGACAGCTTGCTTTGGGCCGACCAAATGCTACTCCGTGACTGGGTAGTTACAAAGGTAGGTTTCGGGCTTGTCCAGACCCATGCTGCGAGACATGGTCGAGCAAGATGGGATTTGCCCCTCCGATCAGGAGAGATATACTCTGGGCCCCTCATGTGATCCGATCAGGATAAGCATGGCCATGCGACAAGGATTATGAGATAATCCGGTTTGTGGTCGGCATCACTGGAACGAGAAAGAGGTCGGGCTAGCACAAGGATGACAAACTCGCCTTGAGCCCGACAACATATATCATGTGGCAAAAGGAATAGAAGTGTGATGTACAAGTTCGCCTAACCAGCTTCATAGTCTACTTGGTGGTCAACACGCCTTGCTAGAGGCCGCTACCAACCATGCAGGTCGGAGGTGATCCGAACTGTGACCAAGCCGACTTGAACCTAAGGGGTCGCGCGCTTAAGGGAAGGAACCTACGAGGTCGGATCCGAGGACACTGATCGGATGTGATCCGAGCTGGACTTGGATCGTGGCCGAGTAGACTTGTGGGCTTTAGGATTCGTGCGAGGCCCATGTGTTGGGCCCGCGACGAATGCCTATATAAAGTGGGGGTGCGGCACACTCATGTAGTTGATCGCTTTGGCGTTATCACTAGGGTTTGCATGTGTTGCGAGTAGCCACCTCCACTCGCCGCCGACTGTGTGATTAGACCTAGAAGTCTGCCACACGGTGTTCCTCCTGCACGCGCGGATACCGTTAGAGGCGATGCACCTGCGCTGCTCCGGCGAACTTGTACGTGGGATCGGATGACCGGCTGTTCGAGGGAGATCGAACGAGGAGGAGACAATCCACACGGACGCGCTGCCCCAACTCTTCTTCCGCTGCACGGCACTACGCGTCTAGTGGTAACGATCTATGATCCATCTCCCGTAGCATGATCTTGGTTATTCTGCACGTAGGAAAATTTTAATTTGCAGTCGACGCACCCTACCGTTGATCCCAACACCCAAGCACTACAACGAGAGGTTGTAAGGTACACATCAATAACATGTATATCATATATACCTTTGTTGACGTTGGCCCCCTTCTTGTCGGCCAGGTACTTGGGGCAATTCCGCTTCTAGTGGCCAGTTCCCTTGCCATAGAAGCACTCAGTTTCTGGCTTGGGTCCAGCCTTGGGTTTCTTCACGGGAGGGGCAACTGCTTTGCCACTCTTCTTGAAGTTTCACTTCTTTCCCTTGCTCTTCTTGAAACTAGTGATTTTATTGACCATCAACACTTGATGCTCCTTATGGATGTCTGACTTTGCGACTTTCAGCATCGCGAACAGCTTGGAGACTGACTTGTTCATCCTTTGCATGTTATAGTTCAACACAAAGCTCTTGTAGCTAGGTGGTAGCGATTGAAAAACTCTGTCAGTGACCGCCTCAGGCGGGATCAAGCTCAACTCCCAACTCAGCCATACGGTTGTAATACCCAGACATTCTGAGTATGTGCTCACTGACAAACCCGTTCTCCTCCATTTTGCAGGCATAGAACTTATCGGAGGTCTCATACCTCTCGATCTGGTCATTCTTCTCAAAAATAAACATCAACTCCTGGAACATCTCATATGCTCCATGACATTCAAGACGCATTTGATGTCCCGGTTCTAAGCCATACAACATGGTGCACTGAATTGTTGAGTAGTCATCAACACGCGACTGCCAGGCATTCACAACGTCCACAGTCACTGGAGGGGGTGGCGTACCAAGCGGTGCATCAAGGACATAAGACTTTTGGGCAGCCGTGAGGATAATCCTCAGATTACGGGCCCAGTCTACAAAGTTGCTTCCATCATCTTTCAGCTTAGCTTTCCCTAGGAATGCATTGAAATTTAGGGGAGCTACTGCGCGAGCCATTAATCTAGAACATAATTTGCAAGGGCAACTTTAGATTATTATTCATGATAATGAGTTCAATTAATCATATTACCTAAGAACTCCCACTCAAATCGACATCCCTCCGGTCATCCAAGTGTAACACGTTCCAAATTCACCAACCCAAGTCCGATCATCACGTGAGATGAGGTGGTTTCAATGGTGAACATCTCCATGTTGATCATATCTACTATATGACTCATGTTCGACCTTTCGGTCTCTTGAGTTCCGAGGCCATGTCTGTACATGCTAGGCTCGTCAAGTTTAACCCAAGTGTTCCGCATGTGCAAAACTGGCTTGCACCTGTTGTATGTGAACCTAGAGTCTATCACACCCGATCATCACGTGGTGCTTCGAAACGATGAACTTTCGCAACGGTGCACACTTGGGGAGAACACAATTTTATCTTGAAATTTTAGTGAGGGATCACCTTATAATGCTACCATCGTCCTAGGAAAAATAAGATGCATAAAAGGATTAACATCACATGCAAATCATAAGTGACATGATATGGCATCATCTTGTGCTTTTGATCTCCATCTCCAAAGCACCGACATGATCTCCATCGTCACCGGCATGACACCATGATCTCCATCATCATGTCGCCATCGGGGTTGTCACGCCAACCATGCTTCTACAACTATTGCTACCGCTTAGCGATAAAGTAAAGCATTACATAGCGCTTAATGATTGACATGCAGGTCATACAATAATTAAAGACAACCCTATGGCTCCTGCCGGTTGCCGTATTCATCGACATGCAAGTCGTGATAATCTATACAAAACATGATCATCTCATACATCAAATATATCTCATCATGTATTTGGCCATATCATATCACAACATACCCTGCAAAAACAAGTTAGACGTCCTCTACTTTGTTGTTGCATGTTTTATGTGGCTGCTATGGGTAACTAGTAAGAACCGTTCTTACCTACGCAAAGCCACAACGGTGATATGCAAGTTGCTATTTAACCTTCTACAAGGACCGCCTTTGTCGAATCCAATTCAACTAAGGTGGGAGAGACAGACACCCGCCAGCCATCTTTATGCAATAAGTTGCATGTCAGTCGATGGAACCGGTCTCATGTACGTGGACATGTAAAGTTGGTCTGGGCCGCTTCATCCCACAGTACCGCTGAATCAAGAAAAGACCAAGGAAGGAAGCAGTCTGAATATCAACGCCCACAAACTCCTTTGTGTTCTACTCATGATGTCATCCACGCATAGACCTAGCTCATGATCCACTGTTGGGGAACGTTGCATGGGAAACAACAGTTTTCCTACACTCACCAAGATCAATCTAGGGGATGACCATCTACGAGAGGAGAGATTGGATCTACATACCCTTGTAGATCGCTAAGCGGAAGCGTTAAGAAACGTGGTTGATGTAGTCGAACGTCTTTGCGATCCAATCACGATCCGTCCACGAGCTCCCGATCCAAGCGCCGAACGGACAGCACCTCCGCGTTCAACACACGTACGGCTTGATGACGCCTTCACCTCCTCGATCCAACGAGCGATGGTGAAGTAGTAGCTCAAGTCCTTCGGCAGCACGACCGCGCGGTGGCGGCAGTGGTGGTGGTGGAGAAATCTCAGCAGGGCTTCGCCAAGCCGAACAGAGAAGAAGATGTACTACGAGGGAGAGGAAGGCCAGCGCCGTGGCAATGATGGGTGTGGTTGCCCTCCCTCTCCACCTCTATATATAGGGGGAAGGGAGGAGGGGGCGCCCTAGGGTTTCCCCATAGGGGGTTGCGGCCACCAGATGGGGGCGCCTAGGGTTTGGGTGGCAACCCCTATGTGCCTTTCCCCCCAAGCTGGGGGCGGCTGCCCTAGGGGGGGTGCACCACCCTTCCTGGTGGCGTGGGTTGAGGTGAGGGGGGCGCCCAGCCCCTTGTGGGCTGGTGTGCCCCCTTTCCCTTGGCCCATGAGGCCCCCCAACACTTGCCGGGGCCCCCCGAAACTCCTTTCGGTCTTCCGGCGATAACCCGGTACACCCCATAACACTTTCGGACTCCGATTCCCTCCGTCCTATATATCAATCTTCACCTCCAGACCATTCCAGAGTTCCTCGTCATGTCCGGGATCTCATCCGGGACTCCGAACAACCTTCCATCACCAACACAACAACTCAACTATACTTATATCATCACCAAATGTTAAGTGTGTAGACCCTGCGGGTTCGAGAACTATGCAGTCATGACCGAGACACCTCTACGGTCAATAACCAATAGCGGGACCTGGATGTCCATATTGGTTCCTACATATTATACGAAGATCTTTATCGGTCGAACCTCGATGTCAAGGATTCAGCTAATCCCGTATACAGTTCCTTTTGTCTATCGCTATGTTACTTGCCCGAGATTCGATAGTCGGTATCTCCATACCTAGTTCAATCTCGTTACCGGCAAGTCTCTTTATTCGTTCCGTAATACAAGATCCCGTGACTAACTTCTTAGTCACATTGCATGCAAGCTCATTGTGATGCTGCATTACCGAGTGGGCCCTGAGATACCTCTCCGTCATACGGAGTGACAAATCTCAGTTTTGATCCATGCCAACTCAATAGACACCCTCATAGATACCTGTAGAGCATCTTTATAGTCACCTAGTTACGTTGCGATGTTTGATACACACAAGGTACTCCTCCGGTGTCAGTGAGTTGCATGATCTCATGGTCATAGGAACAGATACTTGACATGCAGAAAACGATAGCAATAAACTTGATATGATCATATGCTATACTTATAGTTTGGGTCTTCTCCATCACATCATTCTCCTAATAATGTGATCTCGTTATCAAATGACAACTCATGTCTATGGCTAGGAAACTATAGCCATCTTTGATCAACGAGCTAGTCTGGTATAGGCTCACTAGGGACATGTTGTTGTCTATGTATCCACACATGTATTTGAGTTTCTGGCTAATACAATTATAGCATGGATAATAAACGATTATCATGAACAAGGAAATATAATAATAACAACTTTATTATTGCCTCTAGGGCATATTTCCAACACTAAGCTTGCGAGGATCGGGCCCTCCCTAACAGACGGGACCAATGTCGTCCTTTCTTATCTGCATAAATGGGATCAAGAGGTTTTGAAAGGCCCAAAAAATGAATTCACAAGCTAAAGATTGAATTGTAAAATATTTGAAGGGGGCCTATAAATGCTGAATCTCGTTCTCGGAAGAAAGAGGTACACGTTCTGATTGAAAATTTGCTTGATCAGGAAGAAACATTTTGGCTGTGGAGAGGAAGAAACAACTTGTCATTGCATGGAGACCGAAATACTAAGTTCTTCCATCAATCAGCCAAGACAGGAAATGTAGAAATCAAATTAAAGAAACTCCTCAATGACACCAGCGTGTGGCGTCAAGGAACGAAACTAAATAACATATTGTTAGTTATTTTACCAACTTCTTTACATCTGATGTTTTTGAGCCAGAACAAGCAGCATTATCCCATGTTCGCCCAAGATTTCCAGCTGACATGAATGATGCTTCGCTTACCTTTCACCAAGGAGGATGTACGTGAAGTCTTATTTAATATTGGCGTTATGAAGGCACTAGGACCGTGTGGACTGCAATCAGTTTTCCGTAGATGCTTCCACCGGGTTGGAGTGATACAACAATTGTCATGATGCAAATGATCAAGTGCCCAGAGAAGGTAACACAGTTCCATACTATAAGTCTATGCAATGTTGTCTATAAAGTGATTTCTAAGATGCTCGCAAACCGCTTGATTTTTTTCTACCAGAGACAACACAAAGCGCCTTTGTCCCTAGAAGAATGATCACTGATATCGTGTTTGTGGCGTATGAATGCTACCATTAGATTAAATGTAAACGTGGCGGCAAAGGGGGGTTGTGTGTGGTTAAATTGGACACGCACAAAGCATATGGTCGAGTTGAGTGGGTCTTTTTGGAGGATATTCTACTCATTTTGGGATTTCACCCTACCTGGGTTAATATGGTTATGCAATGTGTCACATCAGTGGAGTATACAATCTACTTCAAGTTTGAGTTATCGGATTGTTTCAAAACATCAAGGGGACTAAAGCAATGAGATCCCCTTTCTCCTTACTTATTTTTATTATGCATCGAAGGCCTTACTACTTTGATATCTCATGCTAAGGATAACCGCTAATGACGGGAGTTCATGTTTGTAGACATGCCCTCTCCATAACAACCTCTTTTTTTACGGATGATTCATTGATCCTACTGAAGGTAACACCTAATAATGCTATAAGTTTAATGAATGTGTTTAATACCTATTGTGTTGCGTCTGGCCAGATGGTGAGTTTGGAGAAATCAAGTATGTATTTAGCCACAATACAAGAGTTGTTATGAAAGAGCAGGTTTGCACAATCCTTGATATTATGGCAGAAGCATTTGAATGATAAATCCTCAGGGCTGCCCTCTATTGTGTGCAATTATTTGAACTAGGTTAATGACCTAGTTCAACTCTAGTGTAAAATTATTTGAACTAGAATAACGAGCTAGTTCAACTCTAGTGTAAAATTATTAGCAATCGGACAATGTCCTAGTTCAAATAATGTTGCAGGAGAGTTGGGAATTGCCCTCGTGATGATATCTCAAGGAAAGAATAGGGTGAGCCTTTGTGGTGTTTGTGTTCCTTCGTAGTGACACCCATACCTCCAACAGAGACTAGAGTATCGTTGGATACTTGAACTTCGGGAACAAATCGGTAGTCTCTTGTCTCGTTTACTTTCCACAATTTGTACTTGCTATTATTGATATATCTTGTGCTTACTATGAATTGCTAGCTTGTAACATTCATCTCCATATCTAGTGATATAACTTGTGTAAGCTTTACTGCTTACTTGTGTTTGCTTGTATCATTAATTCCATATTGTGATATAACTTGTGTAAGACTGTATTGCTTAGTTGTGCTTGTGTGTATCATTCACATTCATATCTTGTGAGACAATTTGTATAAGCTTGTATTGCCTACCTATGATTGTGTGTATTATTCGCTTTCATACCTTGTGTAAGTTTGTGCAACTTAGTTGTTGCTTGCTAGTATCCTCGTTGTGCTCTCTTGTTTAGCTCAAGTTGTTGGTGCGCTTAATTGAGCCTAGTATTTATGATTTTTGCTTAAAAAGTATCTGCCTAATTTTTTTCCGCATTAGGATAAAGCCATATCCTTAAAAGTTTTAAAATGCCTATTCACCTTCCCCCCTCTAAGCGACATCTTGGTCCTTTTAAGGATGTTGAAAAAGTTCAGCCCATGAGAAGCCTTTATTTTGCTCCAATACTTACTAGTTACCACCATAGTACCCTCAAAGTTTTCCCTCTTTCCCAAGCACACTTATAAATTTCTCTATGATCTTTAGAGGAAAGGCTCCCATTGTTATCTATTTCCTTTCTGCCAAATTCTCCTATTGAAGTAAATATAAACATCTCATTATACTAAGTACTAAATTAAAGCCTTTACTTTAATCATAAGTACTCTATACTCATTATATTCCTGCTCTCATTAGTGTAATTACCGTCCTTCATCTTATGAGCTTCATCCCATATGTCGATCTTGCCGAACTTTTGATTCCTCTTGAGTTACTGTACAACAACGTAAACTATAATGTTACTAGTTTTCCTATTACAACATATTCACTTTTCCAAGTAAATAATTTATAAAGAAAATGTTTCACCATCTCTTTTCTTAGCCTAGCATGCCTTTTCCTTATGACCGTGTGCAGATTCTCTGTTTCTTTCAACAATAAGAGTTTTTTTTGCATAATTTCATGAAAAACAACAATGCTAATATCGTGAAACTAGTTATGGATGCTTGTTTAAGTAGAGAATACAACACACCACCATGTGTGAATCTTGGCAGCACAATCCAGAAAGAGTATCCCACTGATGTTCATTAACACCTTTTGGAACATCTGCTATAATTCAGCCAAAGATCTCTTATGGCGATTGAAATACTTTTGATTCAAACGAGACATAAGGAATGATAGATGGAACGGCCACCAATTGTGCAACCACGTGGCTGATACGTCCATTTTGCATCATGATTTCCTACTGTTATTTATAATATTTTAGATCTACATTTCACTAGAAGGGGGAGATTGTCGGCAGCTGGAATTCTGAGTCTGAAAAAGCTACAATAGAGATAGCTATTCTCCGGAGCTCCGAATGACCTGAAATTTACGTAGAATACTTTCAGAATATATAAAAATACTAGAAGAAAGAAGTACCGAGAGGAGACTTGGTGGGCCCACATGGTACGGGGCGCGCCCTACCCCCCAGGAATGCCTAGATGCCCTGTGGGCCCACAGAAGACTTTCGGGACGAAGCACCACCATCTCGAGGCGGAACATGGGCAGGAGCACTTTTGCTCTCCGGCGGAGCGATTCCGCTGGGGATACTTGCCTCCGGGAGGGGGAAATCAAAGTCATCACCAACGCTCTTCTTATCGTGGGAGGACTCATCTCCATCAACATCTTCACCAGCATCATCCCATATCCAAACCGTAGTTCGTCTCTTGTATTCAATCTTTGTCTCAAACCTCAGATTGGTACCTGTGGGTTGCTAGTAGTGTTGATTACATCTTGTAGTTGATGCTAGTTGGTTTCCTTGGTAGAAGATTATATGTTCATATTGTTAATCATATATTTATCTCCTCTGATCATGAACATTAATATGATTTGTGAGTAGTTCTGTTTGTTCTTGAGGACATGGGAGAAGTCTTGTTATAAGTAATCATGTGAAGTTGGTTTTCGTTCAATGCTTTGATGATGTGTTATGTTGTTCTTCCTCTAGTGGTGTCATGTGAACATCGACTACACGACACATTACCATGTTTGGGCCTAGGGGAAGGCATTGTGAGATTAGTAAGTAGATGATGGGTTACGAGGTTGACAGAAGTTTACTCCCTAGTTTATGCGCTATTCCGTAAGGGGCTGATTTGGATCCATATGTTTTATGCTATGATTAGATTTATCATAATTCTTCTTTCGTAGTTGTGGATGCTTCCGAGAGGGGGTAATCATAAGTGGGTTATTTGTTCAAGTAAGAACAACACCCTAGCACTGGTCCACGCACATAAGAACTTATCAAAGCAGTGAATGCGAGTCAATGAATCGTGATGAAAATGACTAGACAAAATTCCCATGTGTCCTCGAGAACGTTTTGCTCACTATAAGTACTTCCAGCTTGTCCTTTGCAATAAAAAGGATTGGGCCACCTAGTTGCACCTTGTCACTTTTGTTACTTGTTACGAATTATCTTGTTAGCAAATTATCTATCACAACTACTTTACAACACTTGCAGAGAATATCTTGCTGAAAACCACTTATTGAGTCCTTCTGCTCCTTGTTGGATTTGACACTCTTATTTATCGAGAGGACTACGATTGATCCCTTATACTTGTGGGTCATCAGTGGCCAGACCCTTTTGCCAAGTTCTCGCCTGACCAAACTCGACGTACCTTCAACGAGTAGGGGCTTGTACATGGCACATCCTTTTGCCAAGGTTTTGTCTGCCGAAAGTCAGCATAGCGCGGTTGTGTGTAGTACACGGGAGATCTTCGATGCGCAGGGGCTCTACGTGTGGCACAAGCTTATGCGGAGTTCTGGTCCGCTAAGACTCGACAAACCTTCGATGAGTAGATGTTGGTTGACGATGTCATTTGCCGAGTGCGGAACTCAGTAAACATTTCCAGGAGCTACTAGCTTCTGCCACACATCCCTCTTTGATGAGTATTGCTTCGACTAGTCTTGAACACACCCCAAATTTAGTGCTTTGGTATCCTAAGGGATCAAACTTCGATCTTGTTGGTTTTTCGTATTCATATTATGCATGTGATAGCTGATTCCTTGGTAGATTGTTAGTTACTTGATAAACAAAACTTCATTTTTCTATCCACCGCTAAAGCCGATTATATAGCCGATGGTATTTGTTGGGCACCATGTTTTATTACTTAAATAAAATTGCGCTCGAATGTTATGTATCAATAAAAAATTGTTAAATTAAAGACTTTCTGTAGAAAATGGCTATTTTTTTAGTTGGATGTGGCTCTTTGTTTGTGATATCGAGATTACAATCAAGATAGACGACAATCCGTCCAACACTCCCAAACCAATCACATAGATATTTTTCATCGTGCTATGTTCATCCTACCTGCCAGATTGAATGTCTATTTTGTTCAGTAATTCATTTGGTCTGATTGTCATGTTGAATATGTGTAGCATGTTTCATATACCGTATTTATGAATTAAAATATAAAATAAACTCAGATGTTCAACAAATTCTTTAGCAGGCTTCAATATGATCAATGATGAGAATACTGACAGATCAATTTTTGCTTCTTTGGTGGGGGAGATCGAGCATTTGAAGACTCTGCGTACAACTTGTGTTACTCATGTTACTCGTAGCCAAAATTATGTTAGTGATTTTTTGGTTAAGTATGCTAGAACTTTTTTTTTTGGAAAAAGAGATCTCCCTCTCCGATTTCATTTAAGAGAAATCACAATTTCTTAAGATTACAAACTAAAGAAAGCAAAAAAAGCAAAGGACTAAGGACAACCACGATGCGCAACCACTGAGAAATGAAGGAGCCATCCCTCCCACCTCATAGTGGCCACGAAAGCCCTACCTCCAACAACACACATCAGAGGCGACCCAAACTAAATCATGTTACCAGGGAACAACATCCAAGATCTCAGCCTAGGCACACCCAACAGAGCTGGCTAAAACAAGAGATACAAAACACGCAGGTTTGAAAGACAACAAAAGACGAATAGAGTTAGGAAACACGCAGATTTTTTGTAAACTATCTTTAGGAATTAGAACATGCTTGTGGGAGCTTAGCCTTCAATTCTTCTAGCCCCAGCTCTCCAACCATGCGCCACCCTGAAAACCTCTCCTGCTACCTGCTCAACTTGTCCTATGCCCACCGTCATTTGCCTTATTTTTTCTTGGTTTGCCGGCAAAACGTTCCATTCACGTAACCATTTTAAAATCATATTGATAGGAACACAAGGATCAGTAACCCTGTTGTTATAAAAAAAACACTCTGTTTCTTAATTTCCATAAGGTCCAAAATATAGCAGAAATACCAACTTCTACAAATCCCCTATCATCTTTGTTAAATTAATCCAAGAATCAAACAGGTCTTTCACATTATCAGGGATGTCAAACATGTTGAAAGGACATTTCATAGCATTCCACAACAACTTAGCAACCGAGCAATGAAAAAAACAGATGATTAGTATCTTCCTCTCTCCCACAGAAAGAGCACTTGCTATCCCCAGTCCATCCCTTGCACTTGAATCCATTCTCTTATTAACACCCACAGGCAAGCCATAAAAGGACATCATAAAATATGGATTCCCAGTCAAAAAGGATTGTATCAGGGTTAGTCTCCTTGCAGTTGCCACCAACCTACTCTGCCAATTACTACATTTTTTTTCTCCATTCTATCTTTAGGAGGTTTCCAATGTTTATTTCTAATCCTTTTCTCATCAATTGGCAAACCTAAATATTTCAGAGGAAGAACCCCTACAGGGCAAGAAAAAATTCTAGAGTAATCATCTTTTTTATCAATGTTAGTTCTAAAATTTTCACCAAGGTAACATTCAACCAACAGATGGGTCTAAATTTTTGAATTTGATTAGCATCCTTACTTTTAGGTATTAAGGTAATAATCACATAATTCAGCCTTTTAATATCTAAAAACCCCTTATGGAAATCATCAAACATTGCTTTTAAATCACGTATTATAAATTCCCAGAAATGCTGGTAACTCAACAATAAAACCATCTGGGCCAGGAGATTTATTATGGGCTATTTTAAAAACAACACTTTTGATTTTTTCTAAAGAGAAATCTTCCACTTATTTCCCCTGGCATTATCAGGGACAGTAACTGGATTATCAATATTCAGAGAAATAGAAGATACATCAGGACGCCCAACCAAATTTGTATACAAGTTAGTAATGTACTCCATCTAATTTTAGTATGCTAGAACTAAAAGTAGAACTGTCCTTTGTTTGGGTTCTGGCCTACCAAAGGTAGCTGATCTTTGTAATTCAGATTGTAATTAACATCGCTACTACTTGAGTAATACAAGTTTTATCCTCCAAAAAAAGGGCGCTTTTCGAGTTATGGTATCCTTCCAGGCTTCCAGCTGGTCATATATATACACGTCCACACTTCATACGGTTAAGAGTAAGATAAAAATCATCTAAAAAAAGAGTAAGATAAGAATCAAAGCATAATCGCTTTTGTATGGTGACTTAGCAAGGGGCAATGCTGGACTCTGCTTCCACACAGAGAACCGATACATCTTATCTTATTCAAATGTCCACGTAAACATCACACACAGTGGAGGTGGACGGATGGGAAACGACGATTCACAACAGAAAGGCACACTACAAATCAATCACAAACACAAACTGACTCGCGACAACACATAAGTAGAAGCTGGTAGACTGGCATTCTTTATCTTTAGCTCGAAGCTCAGATTGACCATGGTAAATCTCGGTGACTCCGTGACTGCATGCATGCGGACGCGCTAGCGAGTCATCCCCGGGTGCGTCTGCGGCGCGGCGGTCGCACCGCTCTTCCCCATCTTCTCCATGTTTGCCTGCCACCCTGCACCAACGGACACCATTAGAGCTGATCAAGGCGCCGCAGCGCACGGCCATGCATCCTCAAATGGTCGAGGTTCGCCGAGGATTAATTGGTAGAGCGTACGTACCGAGGGCCATGTCGAAGCCGCGGGTCTTGAGCTCGCGGTACTCCTGGCAGAGGGCGCAGGCCTCGCAGAACCAGTGGACGCAGCAGTCGCCGCAGGGCGTCTCCTTGAGCCGGTACTGCTCCCGCAGCCTGGAGCGGTAGCCGCAGGAGTAGAGGCAGCCCATCCCCGTCACCGACGCCAGCGCGGCGTACACCGTCCCGCTCGCACAGCAAGCTGGGCAGAGCTCGTTCGTTCGTTCGTTCGTGACATCGTTAGTTCTTGGTTCACCGGACAATATAGGTAGATCATTTGATCGTCGTCTAGATAAGAAAAATCAACTCACATGTGGCGCCCATGTCGACGATCTCGGCGATCCTCCCGAAGACGACGCACGGGCAGAAGAACGTCAGGCAGCCTGCAGCACGCCCACACGCCCGGTCATCACAACTTCACTCACAACATTGCATTGCCAAATGCTTCTCTGGGGAATTAATGAGCTTACAGCCGCCGATGTCGTCGAAGCAGCCGCAGAGGCCGCTGGACCACGAAGCGTTGTTGAGGCTGGCCATGGGGAGGATGCCGGGGGCGCTACGACCGAGACTTGCGGTTGTGGGAGTAGTAGTAGGACTATGAGAAAGAAGATCGCCGGACTTGTGTGTGTGCATGAGCGGCCGTACGTGTGCGTATTTAACGTCGACGGAGCCGGGTTCCTTCGGCCCGACTTCACCCGGCCGCCATGTGGGCCTCGCGACAGTTAAACGTCGGTTGTCACCAGCGCAGCGCTAGTGTGTGTGTGTGTCCAAGGTTGTATGTTTTTTTGGCCAAGGTTGTATGCGTGTGTGCTTTGCCATCTCGTGCCGTCATGCATTGATGAAAACCAAGCGGAAGCCGCCTCTTTCAGAAAATTATTACGAAAATAGAAATATGGAAACTACAAAATGAAAGTGGAAACTGGCTGTGTGCATTGCATAATGCCGAGGCCGGGGTACTCCCTCTTTTCGAAAATAAAACGTGAAAATGGAAACAGAAAAATGTCATAAAAACCAAATAACTATTTCTTTGTTTTGTTCATTGTCTTTTATATAGCTCACAATTCATGCCAAATGGTCTTAATAACTACTCCCTCTGTCCCATAATGTAAGACATTTTTTGATACTACACTGAGGGAGTATTTCTGATGGAACACGAATAACTATTTTTGATGGAACACGGGTACATTTTTGGAAGCACAAATCACGAGAGAAGCATACCAATGGCGTGGCTAAGAGCTTCACTAATATAGTCACACGGCAGCCTTGACCACTATATATATTATCTAAATCGATCACACGGCAACCTAGCTTGACCGCTTTTCTTTTAAACCTAAACGACTCGTACTGGCTCGTCATGGCCGATCGATCTCATCGATGGCAAGCCTAGCCTCGCTGTTGCGTGGACGGACGCCGTCGTCGTTATTGGCTGTATATATGTACGCTTAGCTCCGGCCGGCGGAGCACCTAGCTTTCTCCACTACATCTACACTACATGCAGCGAGCCCAGCGACGAGAGTCTGAAGGCAAGCGCATACGCGTCGACATCAAGACCTCTTATCCTGACCTGCATGCACGGGTGGCGCGAATTCGCCTTGATTAATCCAGGGTGTTCTCCAACGTTTGGTTTGGCACTTCTGTTTGACTGTATGCATGGTGGCCCGGGCCATAAACCGGCACCGGGCTCGGCGCTGGTTGTCCAACGATATGAAGCCAGTGTCAGACCGGGCCGGCCCAATGCCACAGGCCTCAGAGCGCTCGGCTTCTCACTGTTTTTCTTTTCACATTTTTAGTTTTCGTTTTTTGCTTTCTTTTTTTTACTTTTTTTATAGTTCCAAATAGTCAAAACGTATATATTATAAATATATATTTTTCCTAAAAAGTTAATCATGCATTTGAAAATTATTAAATGTGCATAAAGAAAATTCTGACGTATACAAAAAATATATACAATAAATAAATAATCTGTACGAAAATGTTCCTAATGTATACGGAAATTTTAAAATGTATATAAAAAGTAGAGATTACACCACGTATATTAAAAAATGATAATTCTGCATTTAAATTTTTATAAACATGTATATAAAAACATTCTTGATGTATACAAAAAATGTATATTCTGTATGAAAAGGTAAACACCAAAAACATATATTTAAAAAATGGTTATTCATTTATTTGAAAAATGTTAACCTTGTGTAAAAATAATGTTTCAAATGTGTACAAGAAATGCATAGTGTGCATGAAAATAGGCATAAAAACCTATAAATGTTGAAAATGTTAGTCATGTATTTACAACAATGTTAAACATGTGTAAAAAAAGAGTTCCTTATGTATACAAAAAATATACAATGTATATAAAAAGTAGACATTAAAACCAAATATTTGAAAAAATTGTTAATCACTTATTTAAAAAATCTTGAACGTGTACAAAAAAATGTCTTAGATAATATTTCATATATTTGAAAAATGTTAAACATGTATTAAGAAATGTTCCAGATGTATATGAAAAATGTAAATTTTGAGTGAATAAAAGTTTATTACAATTTTTCTAAATCACCATCTATTCGACAAAACTGTTGAACATTTATCCAAACAAGTGTTCTCCACTACATGCAGTGAGTCTAGCGACGAGAGTCCAAAGGCAAGCGCATACGCGCCAACATCAAGATAAACGAAGATTGCTTATCCTGCCATGCAAGGGTGGTGCGAATTCGCCGTTAATTAGTCCGGGGGTGTTGTCCAACAGTTGGTTTGGCACTTCTATTTTTCTAGGGGTGTTTGGCACTTCTGTTTGGTGTTCCTTATGGACGCGTTTGCTAGGCTGCATATATCTCAGCCAGGCTCGAGCGGGAAGAAAATGGCCCGTTTGATTACCCGCATTCACTGTTGAGCCTGCATAGCACGAACATTAAAGCACCTCTGGGCCTGCATCCAGAGGAACGCTCAAATCGGCCGTTTTTGTGGAGTCAGGCCCACGCGGTGCAACCCTAGGCACGTGGACGTGGATGGTTGCACGCGTGGGTCCGGTCCCGAGACGTCGTGTTGTTTCCAGACGCGTCGTCATAAATTACCCTCACCTCCCTTCCTCACCGCTCTCTTCCCTCTTCCCCACTCACACCGGCAGCGGCGATGGCGGCGACCACCTGAGCTCTAGTGCGAATAAAACCAAGACGGCGGCGGCAACCACCGGAGCGACTGCAGACCTCCACCAGAGCACATCGGCCATGGCGGTAAGACCTCGTCCTCTCTGTACATTCACTACTTTCGACTTGGGCTAGATTAGATTAGAGCACGCGATTGAAGAGTTAGGGAGGGGATTGAACACATCGGGGGTGGAGAATTGCCATCAATCGATTCTGCATCGACGGCTACTAGGGTTCATAGGTTATTTTTTTGATTACATCGAGTGTGGGGATTGGGGTACAAACTTTCTTGTCTAGCCGCGGCGACCCTGGAGTCGCGTCGAGCCATCTTGTTTTCTTCCTCATCGTCTTCGTCCTCATCATCTTTGTCAAGAACGATGGGTCTTGCACGCCTATCATCTGCACCTCGTCACCATCTGCACCATCTGCACCTCGTCTTCGCCCTCGCCACCATCTGCACCTCGTCGTTGTCGGCCTCCGGCGGCCCGAACATGCTACTCAAGTACGCCGCGGCACGCTGGTCTTGAGGCGCCTTGTACTGACTGTACTTGGACCATCTTGCCTGCTGTCCAGCGTCGCCGGAGTCTGTGTGATTCATGGCCCAGCGCAGGATGTCCACTGACATCGCGCCCTTGGCTGGGTTCGGAGTCAGTGTCTTCAGCTCCTCCGGCGTAGCCTTCTTCATCGCAGCATCGGCCTCCTTGTGCATGTCATCGATGCTGGTGAAGTTGAAGCACACTTCCATGGTGTGCGCGAACTTCTTGCGGTCACCGAGCGAGCACCCATGGAAGAAGACCCTCCATCCAATGCCCCAGGGGAAAGGGTTGGGGTTAGAGTTGGAGTTCATGGCGAGGGGAGGTGGTGAAACAGAGAGGTGGAAGAGGAGAGGTGGTGAACCAGAGGGGGTTTGAGTGCGGTGCTGGGTTAGTGGGGGTGGGTTAATATAGGAGCGTTAGGCCAATATGAATGAACGCTGACTATTGAACTGCGTGTTGTTCATAATGCAGATAGACAAGGGCAAGGAGGTCGTGCCACCATTGGAGAAGGGCAAGGAGGTTGTGCCTCCATTGGTCGAAGTGCCGGTGCAGGATCACCCAAGCGCCAAGCGGAGAAACTATGACCACTACCATGAGGAGTCAGGACCAAACCACTTATGCAAGGTTATCCTTGCTCCAAAGCTGGAGAGTCTGCCATTGCCTCTGGACTTCATGAAGTACTTCCCTGCCATCCCTACAGAGTTCAAGCTCAAGACAAACACCGGCTATGCATGGAGGGTGACGATGAGGGTGATCAACGGCAGGGTCACCCTTGATCAGGGTTGGGCCACCTTCACCGCTGTTCACCAGATCATGATCGGGTACATGCTGACGTTGAAGCTGCTGACCCCTCGACACCATGAAGGTGATCGTCTTCAACAACGAGGGCGTGGAGGTGGTCACCAAGTGCAAGGAGCACGATAACGCCTTCGCCGCGACCGCCTGAGCTCTTGTTGCCCGTTCCTTGTTGGTTCTTTCTTTAATACTTGGGTTTCTTTTAAAACTTATCGTACTATGTTGGTTTAAAACTTTTGATGCGTGGTTAAGACTTGTGTTTGTGCCTAAGATTGTTCTGTTGCTACTAGTTTAGTTGTTAGTAGTTCATGTGTGCCTTTGGTAACGTCACCACATCGAGGACGAGGTTACCACACAACTGTCCTGGATGTAACCAAACAACCGGACTTGTGTTTCCCCTAAAACAAGTCCGCAACCAAACAACAGGCCTTCCGTTTTAGCACATGCAGGCTAGAGGGGATGCAAGCAACCAATCAACATGCAGATGTTGGGCTTTTGCCTGCATATGGTCAGCCAGGCCCAACTGAGACAAGTATGCAAAGTGGCAAAAATGAAGCAGGTAACCAAACGCGTCCTATTTGACGCTTCAAGCCCCAACGACAATATATTTTGGTAGTGTGCGCACAACCCGCTCGCCGCGCTAGCCCAAGTGGGCTGCCAGCCCATTTCTCCCGCCCTAGGTGGGGTTTTTTCACCTGGTTTTCCTCAGGTTTTGTGTTTTCGGTTTTTTGGTTTGCTTTTTCTTTTTCATTTTTCTATCTGTTTTTTACATGTTTCTTCTATTTTCTTTTTTCAAAGGTCAATGAACTTCTTTCAAATTTGATGATTTTTTTTCAAATTTGATAATTTTTTTCAAATACGATGAAAGTTTTTCAAATTCAATGATCTTTTTTTCAAATCCGATGAACTCTTTTAAAAATTTGATGAAATCTTTTTCGAATTGAATAAACTTTGTTTCAAATTCAATAAAAAAATTGAAATTTGATGAACTTTTTTTATAATTTCATGAAGTTTTTTTTTCAAATTTGATGATTATTTTCCAAATTTGATGAACTATTTTTAAAAATTAATAAAAATAAAAAATGCATTCATTTTTTCAAATTTGTGAACTTATTTTCAAAATTGATGAACATTTTTTCAAAATTGATGAAATTTTTATCAAATTCGAGGAACTTTTTCAAAATCCTAAATGTTTTTTTGAACTCCTATATTTAAAAAAAATCATGATTTTTTGTGTACTTTTATGCAAAATTCAACAGTCCGAAACCTGGCCAGTGCATGGTCATGGTCAGAGATCAACCAGCAACTTTTTTTTTAGACAAGTCAATCAACATCTGACTAAAAAAATCCAACAATCGGGGGATCGAGCGAGGAGCGAACTGCGATCGAGCGAGCACTCATGTATAATGGATTGGCCATGGGAGTGCTGGGAGGTGGACCGGTCCGCCATGGGTTAGATGCGCGCCACGTGGTGGAGGATGGATCCGACCGCCCTGGGGCTGGTGGACCTAGGGTATCGGAGAGCGCTGTGGGTATTAAGCGCGCTGCCGCTGCCCCTTCCTCCATTCTGGATCTGGACGAGAGTCTCGCCCACTTTTGGAGCGCTTCGCCCCCCGCCAGATCTAGGGTTCGTCAATCCTTTTCCTGGTGGGAAGGCAAAATTCACGGAGATACTCGTTCCTTTGCTCAAGTAGTTGCTTCATCTTCCTCCACAAATCCACCCGCGGTGCCTAGAGAGAACAAATCCACTGAGATGAGAGGGGATGGCTTCGGTGAGGGCCACCATGGTCGTGTCATTGGGCACTTCGACCGCGGCCGTGGGCGTGGATTCGACTCCCATGTGTGGAAGTGCAAGGCGGAGACAGGGAACTCCTCCACGACCAGAGCTTCTGGATATGGTGATTCCGGTTTCGACAAGTGGGATGAGGCGGCCGGCGGGCTACAGGAGACCCACACTCGTCAATCTCGATGGGAAGGGGACGATGATGGTCTTCAAGCGCCGCGCGAGGTGGAGGCGACTGGAGAACAGCATGCGGTTCCGCCCCTTCGCCAGGAAAAGCGGGGAGGCGAGGGCGGTGGCGACAGGGCCACACGCATCGTCGGCAAGAACACCGCTCCACCAAAGGGCTTGCGAGACGCATGCCTCTTCTGGTACTATTGCTCCTTCTCATGACATTTGTCAGATCTGCAACCTATCTGGTCATTCTACTGTGAGATGCCCATAAGCTATCCGCGAGAGGTGTAGGAAGAGGGGTCACCTGTCTATCGTGTGCACTGAATTCTTTCCTTGGGATCATGCACCTGTGATGTGTGCATTCCAATCTAAAGGGCAGAGATTCTTCTATATTCCTGATTTCAGTATTGATAGGCAAGCTAAGGAATGAAACCACAATGTTGTAGTCACCATTACTAATGGTTCAGCAAAAACTAAAGATATTGAACATGAGTTGAGTGTTTATGTTGGCAAAGGGTGGCGCTGTTCTGCTAAGTTCTTCGCTCCTCAGATTTTTTTTATGAGGATGCCGAACCCTAGGGAGGTGGATCGGGCCTTATTCGTTGAGCATGTTAAACTGAAAAATTTGGTGTTAGTGTCAAATTTTCCCCCTGGTCCGAGACATCGATTCTGAGGGATTACTGGAGATAGCCTGGGTTAGGATTGGGAAAATTTCACCCAACAAGAGATGCGATAAGACTATGGCTTATGTGGGAGGCTTGGTTGGTATTACTTTGGAAGTAGACATGTCCACTATAAATCTCCCCTCTTTGGTTAGAGCTAAAATTGGTTGTCGATCCATCACCCAGCTCCCTGCCACTGCTGAGGGGGTGTTGGCGGGACGATTCTACAAGTTTACTTATGAGGTTGAGGAGATTCTGGTGAGAAATCCCATTGATGAGAAAACTGTGGGTCCGGTGTCTAATGAGAATACTAAACCTGATCAAACCCCTAAAAGGAAATGTGCTGATCAAGAGAAAGAAGAGAGCCATACGGGTTCTCTTGGGCATGGTAAAACTGGGAGCTCTTTCCGTGCTGGCAAGACATGTCGTCTGCTACCCACTGTGAAAGAAGTGCCTGTTTCCTCGGAAAGTGATGTGGACAGTTCTTTACTTATTAAAACTATGCAGCGGGAGCTTGGGGAACCTATGCAAGGGGAGGCCGTGGGCTCCTCACAATGGATCATTCCCAGGAACCTTGCCATAATGCAGGCTCCCGACACAGTTGGGACTGATTCCCAGAATGTGCAGGTGAAAAATGTTTCTGATAATAAAACCTCTTTATCCCCTTTAGTTGCTGTAACTAATTCTGCTCAGGTTGTGGAGGTGGTTGATACGTCCATTTTGCATCATGTTTTCCTACTGTTATTTACAGTGTTTTAAATCAATATAACACTTTGTGAAGCAATTCTAATGCCTTTTCTCTCTTAATATGCAAGATTTACATGAAGAGGGAGATTGCTGGCAGCTGGAATTCTAGACCTGAAAAAGCTACGTCAGAGATACCTATTCTGCACATCTCCAAATGAGCTGAAATTTCATGGAGATTTATTTTGGAATATATAAAAAATTACTGGAGAAAAGAAGTACCAGAGGAGGCCACCCAGGTGCCCACTAGGCACCAGGGCGCGCCCACCCCCCTGGCGCGCCCTGGTGGGTAGTGGGGCCCCTGGCCAGCCTCCGGTGCCCATCTTCTAGTATATAAGCCCATTTTCCCTAGAAAAAATAGGGAGAGGACTTTCGGGACGGAGCGCTCCCGTCTGGAGGCAGAACTTGGGTAGGCGCACTTTTGCACTCTGGCGGAGCGATTCCGCCGGGGATACTTCCCTCCGGGAGGGGGAAATCGAAGCCATCGTCATCACCAACAACCCTCTCATCTTGGGAGGATCAATCTTCATCAACATCTTCAACAGCACCATCTCAGCTCAAACTCTAGTTCATCGCTTCTATTCAATCTTTGTATCAAAACCTCAGATTGGTACCTGTGGGTTGCTAGTAGTGTTGATTACATCTGGTAGTTGATGCTAGTTGGTTTATTTGGTGGAAGATCATATGTTCGGATCTATTATGCTATTCAATACCCCTCTGATCTTGATCATGAATATGTTTTATGAGTAGTTACTTTTGTTCTTGAGGACATGGGAGAGGTCTTGTCATAAGTAATCATGTGAATTTGGTATTCGTTCAATATTTTGATGATATTTATATTGTTGATTCCCTTAGTGGTGTTATGTGAACATCGATTACATGACACTTCACCATCTTTGGGCCTAAGGGGATGCATTGTGTAGTGGTAATTAGATGATGGGTTGCTAGAGTGACAGAAGCTTAAACCCTAGTTTTGCGCTATTCTGTAAGGGGCTGATTTGGATCCATATGTTTAATCCTATGGTTAGATTTATCTTAATTCTTCTTTCGTAGTTGCAGATGCTTGCGAGAGGGGTCAATCATAAGTGGGAGGCTTGTTCAAGTAAGAACAGCACCCAAGCACCGGTCCACCCACATATCAAATTATCAAAGTAGCAAACACGAATCAAACAAACATGATGAAAGTTACTAGATGAAATTCCCGTGTGTCCTGAAGAACGCTTAGCTTATTACAAGAGACCATTACGTCCTATCCTTTGCTACAAAAAGGATTGGGCTACCTTGCTGCACTTTTTTTACCGTTGCTATTACTTGCTCGTTACAAATTACCTTTCTATCAAATTATCTGTTACCAACAATTTCAGTGCCTGCAGAAAATAGCTTGCTGAAAACCGCTTGTCATTTCCTTCTGCTCCTTGTTGGGTTTGACACTCTTACTTATCGAAAGGACTATGATTGATCCCCTATACTTGTGGTTCATCCAGACTCTTTTCAGGCACCGTTGCCGGGGAGTGATGTGCTTCTGGTAAGTGGAATTTGGTAAGGAAACATTTATATTACGTGCTGAAATTTACAGTCACTTGTTACTATTGAAAATCATCCTTTGAGGGGTTTGTTCGGGGTATCTTCACCTCGACCGGAAGCACAAAGAGTTGCTCCTCAACCTACTGCACATACTGAAAATATTTATTATGAGATTCCTTCGGGTATGATAGAGAAACTGCTAGCTAATCCTTACGCAGGAGATGGAACATTACATCCTGATATGCACCTAATCTATGTGGATGAAGTTTGTGGATTATTTAAGCTTGCAGGTTTACCCGGAGATGAAGTTAAGAAGAAGGTCTTCCCTTTATCTTTGAAGGTAAAGGCATTGACATGGTATAGGCTATGTGATGATATCGGAACATGGGATTGGAATCGGTTGAAATTGGAATTTCATCAAAAGTTTCATCCTATGCATCTGGTTCATCGTGATCGGAATTATATATATAATTTTTGGCCTCGTGAAGGAGAAAGCGTCACTCAAGCTTTGGGGAGGATTAAGTAAATGATGTACACAAGCCCCAATCATGAGCTCCCAAAGGAAATTATCTTACAGAATTTTTATGCTCGGCTTTCTCATGATGATCAAACCATACTCGATTCTTCTTCTACTAGCTCCTTTATGAACAAGACTATTGAATTCAGATGTGACCTTCTTGAAAGAATTAAATGCAACTCTGAAGATTGGGACCTCGACAAAGGTAACTAGTCAGGTATAATACTTGAGTTTGATTGTGTTAAGTCTTTTATGGATACTGAAGCTTTTAATAAGTTTAGCACTAAATATGGCCTTGACTCTGGGATAGTAGCCTCGTTTTGTGAATCATTTGCTACTCATGTTGATCTCCCTAAGGAGAAGTGGTTTAAATATCATCCCCCTGTCAAAGAAAATATTGAGGAACATGTTATAGTTAAAGAAGAAACTATCATTTACAATGTTGATTCATTTGTTTCTACTGCTTATATTGAGAAACCACCTTTCCCTGTTAGAATAAAGGAACATGCTAAAGTTTCAACCGTGGTTAACAAAATTAATATTAGAGCACCTAGACCCTCTGAACAAATTAATGTTGAACCTAGTGTTCCTATGATTAAAGATCTCTTGGTCGATAATATAGATGGGCATTTTATTTATTTCTGTGATGAAGCTACTAGAATTGCCAAACCCGATACTAAAGATAAGAATAAGCCTGTTGTTGGCATGCATGTTGTCTCGGTTAAGATAGGAGATCATTGTTATCATGGCTTATGTGATTTGGGTGCTAGTGTGAGTGCTATCCCTTTTACCTTATATTAATAAATTATGAATGATATTGCTCCTGCTGAAATAGAAGACATTGATGTTACTATTAAGCTTGCAAACAGAGATACTATTACACCACTTGGGATTGTTAGAGATGTTGAAGTCTTGTGTGGAAAATAAAATACCCTACTGATTTTATAGTTCTTGGTTCTCCACAAGATGAGTTTTGTCCTATAATTTTTCGTAGACCTTTCTTGAATACTGTTAATGCTAAGATTGATTGCGCTAAAGAAACTGTCAGTGTTAACTTTGGTGATATATCTCATTAGTTTAATTTCTCTAAGTTTCATAGACAACTTCATGATGAAGAACTGCCTAGTAAATATGAAACTATGGGTCTTGCTTCTATTGTTGTACCTCCTACTGATCCATTAGAACAATATTTGCTAGACCATGAAAATGATATGCACTTGAATGAAAGGAATGAAATGGATAAAATGTTTTTTGATCAACCACCTATTCTTAAACACAATTTGCCTATTGAAATTCTTGGAGGTCCTTCTCCACCTAAAGGTGATCCTATGTTTGAATTAAAATAATTGCCTGATACATTGAAATATGCTTATCTTGATGAGAAGAAAATACATCTTGTTATTATTAGTGCTAACCTTTCAGACCATGAAGAAAAGGGATTATTAAAAATCTGAGGAAGCACCGAGCTGCTATTGGATATACTCTTGATGATCTTAAGAGCATTAGTCCCACTCTATGTCAGCATAAAATTAATATGGAGCCGGATGCTAAAACAGTTGTCGATCATCAAGGCGGTTAAATCCTAAGGTGAAGGAAGTGGTAAGAACTAAAATATTAAAGCTCCTGGAAGCAGGTATAATCTATCCCATAGCTGATAGTAGATGGGTAAGTCCTATTCATTGTGTCCCTAAGAAAGGAGGCATTACAGTTGTTTCTATTGATAAAAATGAACTTATTCCACAAAGAATTGTAACTGGTTATAGGATGGTAATTGATTTTAGAAAACAAAATAAAGCTACTAGAAAAGATCATTACCCCTTACCTTTTATTGATCAAATGTTAGAAAGATTGTCTAAACACACACACTTTTGCTTTCTTGATGGATATTCCGGTTTCTCTCAAATACCTGTATCACAACCCGACCAAGAGAAAACCACCTTTACTTGTCCTTTTGGAACTTATGCTTATAGACATATGCCTTTTGGTCTATGCAATGCACCTGCTACCTTTCAAAGATGTATGACTGCTATATTCTCTGACTTTTGCGAAAAGATTGTTGAGGTTTTCATGGATTATTTTTCCGTTTACGGAACTTCTTTTGATGATTGCTTAAGCAACCTTGATCGAGTTTTGCAGAGATGTGAACAAATTAATCATGTCTTGAATTGGGAGAAGTGCCACTTTATGGTGAATGAAGGTATTGTCTTGGGGCATAAAATTTCTGAATGAGGCATTGAAGTAGATAAAGCTAAAGTTGATGCAATTGAGAAAATGCCATGTCCTAAAGATATTGAAGGTATCCGAAGTTTCCTTGGTCATGCTGGTTTCTATACGAGGTTCATTAAAGACTTCTCTATAATTTCTAGGCCTCTTACTAATCTCTTGCAAAAAGATGTTTCGTTTGTTTTTGAAGATGATTGTTTAGAAGCGTTGAAACACTTAAGAAAGCCTTAACTTCTGCACCTATTGTTCAACCACCTGATTGGAACTTACCTTTTGAAATTATGTGTGATGCTAGTGATTATGTTGTTGGTGCTGTTCTAGGACAAAGAGTTGATAAGAAATTAAAAGTTATACACTATGCTAGAAAAACTCTAGAAAGTGCTGATTGCTTGTATCTACGTTGGTATTTCCCCGAAGAGGAGAGGATGATGCAGCACAGCAACGATAAGTATTTCCCTCAGTTATGAAACCAAGGTTATCAATCCAGTAGGAGAACCAGGCGCGTAAGTGGGGCTGTCAATCCCTCCTCGGTATTGAGATAGATTAAATTGTATGATATTGGATAAATAGATCTAGCGAAAACACAAAATAAAATAAATAAAGTAAAAGTGCAGCAAGGTATTTTTGGGTTTTTGGAATAATAGATCTAAAAACAATATGATAAAAGATAGACCCGGGGGCCGTAGATTTCACTAGTGGCTTCTCTCAAGAAAATATCATACGTTGGGTAAACAAATTACTGTTGGGCAATTGATAGAACAGCAAATAATTATGACGATATCCAAGGTAATGATCATGTATATAGGCATCACGTCCAAGATTAGTAGACCGACTCCTGTCTGCATCTACTACTATTACTCCACATATTGACTGCTATCTAGCATGCATCTAGTGTATTAAGTTCATGCAGAAATGGAGTAATGCAATAAGAATGATGACATGATGTAGACAAGATCTATTCATGTGGGAATAGACCCCATCTTTTTATCCTTAATAGCAACGATACATGCGTGCCTCGCTACCCCTTCTGTCACTGGGTGAGGACACCGCAAGATCGAACCCATCACAAAGCACCTTTTCCCATTGAAAGAAAATTCAATCTAGTTGGCCAAACCAAACCAAAGTTTCGGAGAAGAAATACGAGGCTATAAAAATCATGCATATAAGAGATCAAAGAAGACTCAAAAAATATTCATAGATAGAACTGTCATAAACTGGCAATTCATCGGATCCCAACAAACACACCGCAAAAAGTCATTACATCAAAGAGATCTCCAAGAACATCGAGGAGAACATTGTATTGAGAATCAAAAAGAGAGAAGAAGCCATCTAGCTACTGCCCACGGACCTGTAGGTCTATGGTAAACTACTCACGCATCATCGGAGGAGCACCAATGAGGATGATGAACCCCTCCATGCTCATGTACTCCTCTGGCAAGGTGCCGGAATAGGGCTCTAGATTGGATCTCGTGGTTCTGGAACTTGCGGCGGCTGGAATTGTGTTTCGTTGACTCCCCTAGGGCTTCTGGAATATTTGGGTATTTATAGAGCTGAGAGGCGGTCGAAAGGACTCCCGTGGGCCCCATTACCCACCTAAGCGCGCTAGGGGCTTCTGGCGTGCCCTGGTGTCTTGTGGGCCCCACGGGCCTCCCCTCGTGCACTTCCTTGGCTCCCAAGTTGTCTTCTGGGCAGAAAAAAATCTCCAAAAAGTTTCGCTGTGTTTGGACTCCGGTTGATATGGATATTCTGCGAAGTAAAAAACAAGCAAAAAACAGCAACTGGCACTGGGCACTATGTCAATAGATTGGTCCCAAAAAATGATATAAAGTTGCTATAAAATGAATATAAAACATGCAAGAATGATAATATAACAACATGGAACAATAAAAAATTATAGATACGTTGTGAGACGTATCAAGCGGCCAAAGAAATTATGCTACTACTGAAAAAGAATTTCTAGCAGTTGTGTTTTTTTGTGATAAATTCAAATCTTATATTGTTGGTTCCAAAGTAATTGTTCACACCGGTCATGCTGCTATTAAATACCTTATAGGAAAGAAAGATGCCAAACCTAGACTCAGTAGGTGGGTTCTACTGCTACAAGAATTTGACTTGCATATTACTGATAGGAAGGGAGCTGAGAACCCCGTAGCTGATAACTTGTCTAGGTTAGAAAATATTCTTGATGACCCACTACCTATTGATGATAGTTTTCCTGATGAACAATTACCTGTCACAAATGTTTCTAGTAACGCTCCGTGGTATCCAGACTATGCTAATTATATTGTTGCTAATATATACCCTGTAGTTTTACATACCAACAAAAGAAAAAATTCTTCTTTGATTTAAGACATTACTTCTGGGATACCCACACCTTTATAAAGAAGAAGTAGATGGTATTAATTATTAGACATTGTATACCTGAGCATGGACAGGAACAAATCCTACGGAAGTGTCACTCCGAGGTTTACGGAGGACACCACGCGGGAGACAGAACTGCACATAAGGTATTACAATCTAGTTTTTATTGGCCTACTCTTTTTAAGGATGCTCGTAGGTATGTCTTATCTTGTGATGAATGCCAAAGAATTGGAAATATTGGTAGACGTCAGAAAATGCCTATGAATTATTCACTTGTTATTGAACCATTCGATGTTTGAGGATTTGATTATATGGGACCTTTTCCTTCCTCTAATGGGTATACACACATTTTGGTTGCTGTTGATTATGTTACTAAGTAGGTAGAAGCTATTCCAACTAGTAGTGTTGATCATAACACTTCCATTAAAATGCTTAAAGAAGTTATTTTCCCGAGGTTTGGAGTCCCTAGATATTTAATGACTGATGGTGGTTCACATTGTATTTGTGGTGCTTCCCGTAAATTGCTTGCTAAATATGATGTCAACCATAGAATTGCATCCCCCTATCACCCTCAATCTAGTGGTCAAGTTGAGTTGAGTAATAGAAAAATAAAGTTAAATTTGAAAAAGACCGTCAATAGATCTCAAAAGAATTAGTCTAAGAAACTTGACGATGCATTATGGGCCTACAAAACTGATTATAAAAATCCTATGGGTATGTCTCCATATAAAATGGTTTATGGAAAGTCATGTCATTTACCTCTTGAGTTAGAACATAAAGCATATTGGGCAATTAAAGAACTCGATTATGATTTCAAACTTGCCAGTGAAAAGAGGTTATTTGATATTAGCTCACTAGATGAATGAAGAACCCAAGCCTATGAAAATGCCAAATTATTTAAAGAAAAAGTTAAAAGATGGCATGATAAAAGAATCCAAAAATGGGAATCTAAAGTGGGTGAGTATGTTCTATTGTACAACTCTCGTTTTAGATTTTTTACAGGAAAACTTCTCTCGAAATGGGAAGGACCATATATCATTGAAGAATTTTATCGCTCTGGAGTCATTAAGATCAATAATGCCGAAGGCACTAATCTGAAGGTGGTCAATGGACAAAGAACTAAGCATTATATTTCTGGTATGCCTATTAATGTTGAAACTAACATTATTCAAACTATGACGCCAGAGGAATACATAAAAGAGGGCTTCCAGAACACTCCAGAACCCTGAAAAGGAAGAGGTAGGTGATACGGTAAGTAAACCGACTCCAAAAATTCTATAAAAATAATTTCTGTCAGTTTTGGAATATTAGAAAAAATACAAAAATAATAAACACCCGAGAAGGCCACCCAGGTGCCCACTAGGCTCCCTGGCGCACCTACCTCCCCCTGGCGCGCCCTGGTGGGTAGTGGGCCCCTCGTGAGCCTTCCCAACTCCGTTTTCTTCTGGTACACTTTGTTCTGCAAGATAATAATTCTTTATATATACTCCCAGACGTTTTGACCACCGCATCGTGGAAATATCCTCTATTCTCGTTTCGTGTTGTTTTCTGTCAGATCTATCAAGCCAGGCATCATGTCTTCTCCCTCCTCCAACAATGTAGAAGACGATGCTTGGTTGCTGAAGATGGAATTAAGGAGAGAGGGGATCAAGGAGGACAATAGCAAGGAGGAGAAGGCCGAGGAAGTTGCAGGGAGCCATATTCAAGAAGGAGGACAAGCCATGCCCATGGAGGAAACTGTAGAGGAGGGAGATATATATCCTTCAACCCTTTTATGATTATCTCTCTCCATCTGAAATTGAAGACCTAAGGATTTTTGAAATAGTTTGTGTTCAGAATACTTACCTCACTCGTGAAATTATTTTGTTGGAAGAGCAAAACATAGCCCTTCGGAGCATCAATCGTAAATTAGAGCATCTTCTAAGGTTGAAGGACAAGCTCACCACTTCATCACCACCATCATCGAAGAAGGAAACTTGAGCACACAGGTATGGGCACTCCCCTTGGCTTGTACCAAGCTTGGGGGAGACGCCCCGGTATTTATTATCTCTACCTATTTTAGTTTGATCCTTAGTTATTTCATGATTTAGTTGAATAAAAGTTTAGTATGATATATTTCCGAGTGCTAGTTTCATGATCTATCTATCTATGTAATCGAGTTGAGAGTTATATAATAAAGATTAGTTTGAGTTTTTGCTTCTTTACTTTTAGGTTTCAATCCTAGCAATGAAAATAATGAAAAGTATCATATGCTAATCTTATGGAAAGTAATGACATTACATAAGGGAAGTATAAGTGGTAAAATTTATTGAAAGTTGACAAACATAGCATTTGTCAATGATGCAATGCATAAAAGAATTAATAAGGGAAGAGAAAATTCACATGCAAATACACTATCTTGGACATCTTTTATGATTGTGAGCCCCCATTAAGTATTTTATGCCGAATTGTCGATGTTGGACAAGGAAGACAACATAATGAATTATGTTTGCTTATATTCACATATAAGTTATATTGTCATAGATCCTCCAACATGTGGTGCTTGCCCAATATCTTTGCTAGCCAAAAATCCGCACCAAGTAGAGATACTAGTTGTGCATCCAAAAACCGTTAACCCGGTTTCTTGTCATGAGAGTCCACTATACCTACCTATGGATTGAATAAGATCCTTCAAGGTTTTCATTGGTGCATAAAGCATTAAAATTTGCTCCTAAATATGTTTGATCTTTTATTGTAAGGGAAAATAAGTGTTGTACAAACTTGTGATGGCAAAGTAATAAAAGCGACGGACTGCATAATAAAGGTTGCTATCATAAGGGGCAATACAACGTGACGTACCTTTGCATTAAGAACTTTTGCATCCAAAAACAAAAAGCGCATGACAACCTTTGGTTCCCTCTGTGAAGGGCCTATCTTTTACTTTTATGTATATAATTTTTATGCAAGAGTCAATAGTGTCTCCTCTATTCCTTTTTATTTTTCTCTATTGTAAGCATCATGTGGTGGGGAAAGATCTTGGCACATATATCCAGTTGGATATGAGTGATCATGAGTTATTATTGTTGACAGCACCCGTGGGGTGAATAAGTTGGGAGGCGAAATTATAAGCCCCTATCTTCCTATGTGTCTGGCTGAAACTTTTTGCCCCATATATATGTTGTGACTGTTAGCAATCATAGAAGACTAAATGATGGTTGAGTATGTGGACTTGCTAAACAGCTCCAACATGAGACCCTTCCTGGAAATATGATGGATTGCAGTAGCATTGTTGACTGAGAACATAGTTTGTTAGTGTTCAAGAAAATTTATGCCTTATACTTCGATGTTGTGATGAATTATTACTTGCTCATGAGAAGTTATATGATATTGGATATTGTTGTTATAATAATGATCATGATGCTACTATGTTCGTATTTTTGTTTTTATCAACACCTCTCTCTCTCTCTAAACATGTGGACATGATTATCGATATCGGCTTTTGCTTGAGGGCAAGCGAGGTCTAAGCTAGGGGGAGTTGATACGTCCATTTTGCATCATGTTTTCATACTGTTATTTATAGTGTTTTAAATCAATATAACACTTCGTGAAGCAATTCTAATACTTTTTCTCTCTTAATATGCAAGATTTACATGAAGAGGGAGATTACCGGTAGCTGGAATTCTGGACCTGAAAAAGCTACGCCAGAGATACCTATTCTGCACATCTCCAAATGAGCTGAAATTTCACAAAGATTTGTTTTGAAATATATAAAAATTACTAGAGAAAAGAAGTACCAGAGGGGGCCACCCATGTGCCCACTAGGCACCAGGGCGTGCCCACCCCCCTGGCGCGCCCTAGTGGGTAGTGGGGCCCCTGGCCAGCCTCCGGTGCCCATCTTCTGGTATATAAGCCCATTTGCCCTAGAAAAAATAGGGAGAGGACTTCCGGGATGGAGTGCCGCCGTCTCAAGGCGGAACTTGGGCAGGCGCAATTTTACACTCCGGCGGAGCGATTCCGCCGGGGATACTTCTCTCCGGGAGGGGGAAATTGAAGACATCGTCATCACCAACAACCCTCTCATCTTGGGAGGATCAATCTTCATCAACATCTTCAACAACACCATCTCATCTCAAACCCTAGTTCATCTCTTGTATTCAATCTTTGTATCAAAACCTCATATTGGTACATGTGGGTTGCTAGTAGTGTTGATTACATCTTGTAGTTGATGCTAGTTGGTTTATTTGGTGGAAGATCATATGTTCGGATCTTTTTTGCCATTCAATAACCCTCTGATCTTGAGCATGAATATATTTTGTGAGTATTTAGTTTTGTTATTGATGACATGGGAGAAGTCTTGTCATAAGTAATCATGTGAATTTGGTATTCGTTCGACATTTTGATGATATGTATGTTGTTGATTCCCTTAGTGGTGTTATGTGAATGTCGACTACATGACACTTCACCATCTTTGGTCCTAAGGGAATGCATTGTGGAGTAGTAATTAGATGATGGGTTGCTAGAGTGATAGAAGCTGAAACCCTAGTTTATGCGCTATTCTGTAAGGGGCTGATTTGGATCCATATGTTTAATGCTATGGTTAGATTTATCTTAATTCTTGTTTCGTACTTGCGGAAGCTTGCGAGAGGGGTTAATCATAAGTGGGAGGCTTGTTCAAGTAAGAACAACACCCAAGCACCGATCCACCCACATATCAAATTATCAAAGTAGAGAACGCGAATCAAACAAACATGATGAAAGTGACTAGATGAAATTCCCGTGTGTCCTCAAGAATGCATAGCTTATTATAAGAGACTGTTGCGGGCTGTCCTTTGCTACAAAAAGGATTGGACTACCTTGCTACACTTTTTTTACCATTACTATTACTTGCTCGTTACAAATTACCGTGCTATCAAATATCTGTTACCGATAATTTCAGTGCCTACAGAAAATAACTTACTGAAAACCGCTTGTTATTTCCTTCTGCTCCTCATTGGGTTCGACACTCTTACTTATCGAAAGGACTACGATTGATCCCCTATACTTGTGGGTCATCATTGGTTGGTGAGATGGACCCTGGTTTGAAGATTCCAAATGACTACGTGGTACAACTCCCTTCCTCTGACTGCACTAAGGAGATCATCCTTACTCCTCCGCTAGCACCTAAAGCTATGCTTTGGTTCAGTAAGCGTAATGTCTCGGGAATGCAGGACAAGATGGAGGACAAGACCATGAAGCTTGCTAGCAAAAAGAATCTGGAAGGTAACACCATTAATGCCTGTAAAAATTCTTTTGATATCCTTTCTAATAATGAATTGATTAGTAGGGCTCATAAGATGGGGTCGATATTCCTGATGATGACTTTGCTCATGTCGATGTTATTAGAGAGCTAGAACGTGTTAGGGGGAATTTAGATGATAAGAACAAGATTGGAGCAGCAAACCAGGGGTCTGGGGATGACCTTGTTGCTATTAATGGGTTGGGAAAAAGCACTCCTGTTAACTTGGAGTGTTGGACCAGGAAGAAAATATATGTGAGCATATATCTTCTGTCAAATACAAAAAGAAAAAACACCATAAAGCTACTGTTAAAATTCATAGGCCTGTGACTAGGAGCCAAAAGAATAAGATCCTAGATGAGAGTCTGACATGTAATCCTACCCCATCTCCTGGCAGGATTACTCGGTCCAAATTCCATAAAAAGTGTTCCAAATGAGAGGAATCATTTGGAACTGTCGGGGGGAAGGCAAGAAAGGAATGGCCACCTGCCTCTCAGACATGATCAGTGACCATTCCCTACACTTCCTAGGTCTTTAAGGAACTATGAAGAAAGACTTTCCTCCTGGTTGTTTGAGAAAGATTGACCCCTTTGACATATTTCAATGGAACTGGATACCTGATTGCTTGTATCTGCGTTGGTATTTCCCCGAAGAGGAGAGGATGATGCAGCAGATCAACGGTAAGTATTTCCCTCAGTTATGAAACAAAGGTTATCAATCCAGTAGGAGGATCCACCCAAACTATGTAAACAGTACCTGCACACAAATAACAAATACTTGCAACCCAATGCGTAAGAGGGGTTGTCAATCCCTCCTCGGTATTGAGATAGATTAAATTGTATAAGATTGGTTGAATAGATCTAACAAAAACACAAAATAAAATAAATAAAGAAAAAGTGCAGCAAGGTATTTTTGGATTAATAGAACTAAAGATAATATGATAGGAAATAGACCCGGGGGCCGTAGATTTCACTAGAGGCTTCTCTCAAGAAAATGGCATACTGTGGGTAAACAAATTACTGTTGGGCAATACATAGAAGAGCAAATAATTATGACGATATCCAAGGCAATGATCATGTATATAGGCATCACGTCCAAGATTAGTAGACCGACTCCTGCCTGCATCTACTACTATTACTCCAAACATCGACCGCTATCCAGCATGCATCTAGTGTATTAAGTTCATGGAAAAATGGAGTAATGCAATAAGAACGATGACATGATGTAGACAAGATCTATTCATGTAGGAATAGACCCCATCTTTTTGTCCTTAATGGCAACGATACATGCGTATCTTGTTTCTTTATGTCACTGAGATTGAGCACCGCAAGATCGAACCCATCACAAAGAACCTCTTCCCATGGCAAGAAAAATCAATCTAGTTGGCCAAACCAAACCAAAGTTTCGAAGAAAAAATACGAGGCTATAACAATCATGCATAAAAGAGTTCAGAGAAGACTCAAATAATTTTCATAGATAGAACTGATCATAAACTCACATTTCATCGGATCCCAACAAACACACCGCAAAAAGTCATTACATCAAATAGATCTCCAAGAACATCGAGGAGAACATTGTATTGAAGATCAAAAAGAGAGAGAAGAAGCCATCTAGCTGCTACCTATGGAACCGTAGGTCTGTGGTAAACTACTCACGCATCATTGGAGGGCAAGGGTGTTGATGAAGAACCCCTCTGTGACCGTTGACCCCTCTGGCAGAGTGCCGGAAAAGGCCTCTAGATTGGATCTCGTGGTTTTGGAACTTGTGGCAGCGGAAACTATTTTCTCTCAACTCCTCTAGGGTTTCTGGAATATTAGAGTATTTATAGAGCTGAGAGGCGGTGGAGGGGGTGCCTGTGGGCCCCACTACCCACCAGGGCGCTACAGGGGCCTCTGGCGTGCCCTGGTGCCTAGTGGGCCCCTCTGGTGCACCTCCTGGGTGTCTTCTGGGCAGCAAAAAAATTCTCCAAAAAGTTTTGCTGCAATTGGACTTCGTTTGATATGGATATTCTGCGAAGTAAAAAACAAGCAAAAAAATAGCAACTGGCACTGGGCACTATGTCAATAGGTTAGTCCCAAAAAATTATATAAAGTTGCTATAAAATGAATATAAAACATCCAAGATTGATAATATAACGGCATGGAACAATCAAAAATTATAGATGCGTTGGAGACGTATCAATACCCTCTATGGGCAAATCTGGTGGTATCCTGTGTGGTGTGAGTAGAGACAATCTAGATATTGTGTTGTGCACCAAGGGCAAGTATGTGTTGCTACCGATTCTACGTGATAGGAAAAAAGATGTCAATTGGGGATTGCTAGTGGTCTGTTGCTCAGCTCATGAAGAGTTTAAGGAAGAATTCCTGATTGAGCTTGCTGCCATGTGCAGTAACATGCAGATTCCCTATATAGTTGGAGGGGATTTTAACATTCTTAGGCACCATGAAGAGAAGAACAAGAAAATGACAAGTCATAAAACTATTGATTTGTTTAATTCCATCATTTGTACTTTAGCCCTGCGAGAGATTCATATTAGTGGGGGAAAGTACACTTGGACTAACAACCAGGCCCATCCTACGTTGGAGAAATTAGATCGTATCCTAATGTTCAAAAGTTGGGAAGACCTGTTTCCTTTAGTTTCTGTGAGGAAATTAGTCCGGGTGATTTCTGGCCATAACCCCTTGTTACTGTCCTCGGGTGATGAGGGGTGTGAGGCTCCTAAACCTCGTGAGCTTCGCTTTGATCTATCTTGGATCATGTTATGTCTCCGTCGTATCTACTTTTCCTAACGCTTTTGCTCTTGTTTTGGACTCTAATTTGCATGTCTTGAATGAAACTAACCCGGACTGACGTTGATTTTATCAGAACTACCATGGTGTTGTTTTTGTGCAGAAATAAAAGTTCTCAGAATGGAACGAAACTTTTTAGAGATTTATTTTACAATAAAAGAAAAATACTGGAGCCAAGAACCACCGGAAGGGGGCCCTGGGTGAGCACAACCCACGAGGGCGCCCCCCCTCCAGGCGTGCCCAGGTGGGTTGGGCCCACCTGGTAGCCCCGCAGACCCTTACTCCGACTCCTTAAATACCTAAATTTGGTGAAAAAATCAGGGAGAAAGAATTATCGCGTTCCACGATACGGAGCCACCGCCACCTCTTGTTCTTCATCGGGAGGCCAGATCTGGAGCCCGTTTGGGGCTCCGAAGAGGGGGATCTTCGGTCTTCATCATCACCAACCCTTCTCCATCGCCAATTCCATGATGCTCCCCACCAGGAGTGAGTAATTCCTTCGTAGGCTCGCTGGTCGGTGAAGAGTTGGATGAGATTCATCATATAATCGGGTTAGTTTTGTTAGGGCTTGATCCCTAGTATCCACTATGTTCTGAGATTGATGTTGTTATGACTTCGCCATGCTTAATGCTTGTCACTTTGGGCCCAGGTGCCATGATTTCAGATTTGAACCGTTTATGTTTTCACCACTATATCTCTGTTCTAGGTCCGATCTTGCAAGTCATATTCACCTATTACATGTTATGATCCATAAACCGCGGAGTGACAATAGTCGGGATACTTTCCGGTGATGACCATAGTTTGAGGAGTTCATGTATTCACTATGTGTTAATGCTTTGTTCCGGTTCTCTATTAAAAGGAGGCCTTAATATCCCTTAGTTTCATTAAGGACCCCACTGCCACGGGAGGGTAGGAAAAAAGATGTCATGCAAGTTCTTTCCATAAGCACGTATAACTATTTACGGAATACATGCCTACATTATATTTATGAACTGGAGGTAGTTTTGTATCCCCCTAGGTTATGACTGTTATATGATGAATATCATCCAACAAATTCACCGATCCAATGCCTACGAATTTTCCATATATTGTTCTTGCTAAGTTACTACTGTTGCTGCTACTGTTACACTTGCTACAAAATCATTGCTATCACTGTTACCGTTACTGCTACTATTACCACTGCTATCAAAACTATCATATTACTGTGCTACTGATCACTTTGCTGTAAATAATTAATCTCCAGGTGTGGTTGAACTGACAACTCAGTTGCTAATACTTGCAAATATTCTTTGGCTCCCCTTGTGTCGAATCTATAAATTTGGGTTGAATACTCTACCCTTCAAAACTGTTGCGATCCCCTATACTTGTGAGTTATCAAGACCTTTTTCTGGCGCCGTTGACGGGGAGCATAGCTATATTTGTTGAGTCACTTGGGATTATTATCTATTTATCATTATGAAGAATCTGAAGGATACCAAGACTAAGATTTTTCCCTCTAAGACGAGGGGAGGTAAGAAACTGCCATCACACTCTGCACTTGATTCATCTTCTATTTTGAGTAGACTTGCAACACCACCACATGCTATTAATCCTGATATGTCGCAAGTTATTGATGATGCTACCTCTACTATGAATGCCACTCATGATGATGCTAGTACCTTGCTTGATGATAATATGCCATTGGTGAATTTCTTGATGAACAAATTGCTAGAGCTAAAGATATTGAGAATGCTGAAACCGATGAAATTATCGAAACTGATGAAGTACTTGAAACTAAAAATCTTGAAACACCTATTAGGCCTAGCTCTCCTTGATATGAATTGCCTAAGATACCCAAAGGTTATGTTATGGATGAGGAGACAACTAGAGATTTTCTTGCTTGCAATGATAGAGATGATCTTAAGAAATTATTATGCAAACTGAAAGAAAAATCTTCAAATGCTAGAATGAAATGTGATCCTAAGTTTGCTACTTCATCTATCTTTGTTGATGATCAGGATTATGAATTCTCTGTCGACCAGAGTTATTTACTTTGGTTGTATCTGATCCTTTCCATGGCTGTGAAACTGAAACTGTTGTGGCGCACCTCACTAAATAAAATGATATAGCCACCCTATTTGCTCATGATGAGAAGATTCGCTACTACTATATTCTCACATTATTTCCGTTCTCATTAAAAAGTGATGCTAAGATATGGTACAACACTCTTGCTCCTGGTTGTGTGCGTAGTCCCCAGGATATGATTTATTACTTCTCTGAAAAATATTTTTCTACTCATAAGAAACAAGCTGCCTTACCGAAAATATTTAATTTTGTGCAAATTGAAGAAGAGAGTCTCCCACAAACTTGGGGAAGGCTTCTCCAATTGCGTAATGCTTTGCCTAATCATCCTCTTAAGAAAATGAAATGCTTGATATCTTCTATAATGAACTAACCGATGCTTCTATGGACTTCCTAGATAGTTGTGTTGGTTGTGTTTTCAGTGAACGAACTGTTGAACAAGCTGAGGAATTATTAAAAAATTATGATGATTGGACTCTTCCTGAACCACCGCCTAAACACACTCCGAAGAACAGGGGTATCTTATATCTCAGTCCTGAAGATATGCAAGAGGCAAAGAAAAGCATGAAGGAGAAAGGTATTAAAGCAGAGGATGTTAAAATTTTACCTCCTATTGAAGAGATACATGGACTTGACACACCACCACCATAGGTCATAGAGGTAAATTCTTTGTTGAAATTTGATGAAAGTGATATCCCTTACAATAAGCATCCTAGTCAATGCCTTTACGAGTTTGACAACTACATTAGAAAACAAGATCACTTCAATGAAAATGTTATGAAACAATTGAAATACAACTCCAATATGATTGCTCGCTTGAGTGACTTGTTATTTAGAATCTCTAATGATGTAAGATGTGTAGGGAAACATGCTTCTATGGTTCAAACTCAACTAGAACAAGTTGCTAAATCTCAAAGAGAGTTGCTTGATGAAATGAATAATAATATAAATGACTTTGCTGTTAGAGTAGCAACTAGAGGAGGTAAAATGACTCAGGAACCACTTTATCCTAAGGAACACCCTAAGAGAATTGAACAAGACTCTCAAAGAAGTAATACTGGTACATCTAGTCCTTCTAGAAAGAAGAAGAAAAAGAAAAATGATAGGACTTTGCGTGCCTATAGTGAACCTGATGTAGAAAAAGCTCCTGATAATAATGATGTTTCTATTTCTGATGCTGGAACTCAATTTGGTAATGAACACTCATCTAGTGATAATGAAAAGGATAATGATGATGTTCATGAAGACACTCAACCGGACAATGATAAACAACCAGAAAATGATATTGAAATAGAACCAGTTGTTGATCTTGATAACCCACAACCTAAAAATAAAAGATATGATAAAAGAGACTTTGTTGCGAGAAAGCATGGAAGAGAAAGGGAACCATGGGTTCAAAAACCCATGCCCTTTCCACCTTAATAAACTAAGAAAAAGGATGATGAAGAATTTGAATGCTTTGTTGAAATGCTTAGGCCAGTCTTTTTGCGCACTCGCTTGACTGGTATTTTAAAGATGGCCCCTTATGCAAAATATATGAAAGACATCATCACTAATAAAACAAAAATACCTGAAGCTGAAATCTCCACCATGCTTGCTAATTACTCTTTTAAGGATGGAGTACCTAAAAAACTTGGAGATCCAGGAATACCAACTATACCTTGCTCTATCAAAAGAAATTATGTTAAAACTACTTTGTGTGGTCTAGGAGCTGGTGTTAGTGTTATGCCTTTCTCTTTATATAAAAGACTTGATTTGAATAAACTCACACCTACTGAAATATCTTTGCAAATGGCTAACAAATCAACTGCCATATCTATCGATATTTGTGAGGATGTGCCCGTTGTTGTTGCAAATGTTACTATCTTAACTGACTTTGTTATACTTGAGATGCCCGAGGACGACAACATGTCGATTATCTTTGGTAGACCCTTTTTGAATACTACAGGGGCTGTTATTGACTGCAATAAAAGCAAGGTCACTTTTCATATCAATGGTAATGAACATATGGTGCACTTTCCAAAGAAACAATTCCAAGTGAATGGTATTAATGTTATTGAAAAATCTCCGACACTCACTATTGGAATTTTTCAACTACCTCTACCTTTTGCCAAAAAGAAATATGAAATGCTTATTGTTGGGGACATGCATATCCCCGTTGAGGTAACTTAGTGTTTTACGAAAGTTCTTCGGTTTCATGCTGATCGAAGGTGGTTGTTAATAAGACTTGATCAACCTTATTAATGGATCATTTTTTAGAGGTATGAAGTTGATGAATTTAGTAAGCACAACCTTCTGCTCCCAACTTTCATTTTCTATTTTTCTTAGTTAAATAAAATAAAATGCCAAGCTTTGTCTGTTTTCTGAATTTCCCGTGCAATAAAAAAATGACCCAAAAATAAAAGTTCTCAGAATGCCCTGAAAATTTAATACAATTTTTTCTGAATATTTCTGAATTTTTAGTGCAAATAACATCACAGGGGGAGCACCAGGTGGGCACAACCCACCTGGGCGCGCCAGCAGCCCCAAGCGCGCCCTGGTGGGTTGTGGTCCCCACGTGGGCCCCCTCACTTATCTCTTTAGCCCATGTCATCACCTACCTCCAGAAAAATTTCACCATTGCTCTCTCTCTCTCTCGTGTTCTTGCTCCCAAACCCGCGGATTTCGATCCCTTTGCTCGAAGCTCCATTTCCGAAACTGTTTTTGGGGATTGCTACTTGGTATATGACTCCTTCATTTCTCCAATTAGTTTTTTGCTTTAGTAGATTATATTTTGAATAATTAGATACTCTTGGTGCTACTGTAGATGAGCTTGCATGTTGAATTCTTAGAGTTCTAAGTAGTTTGAATGCTCAATATAGCCTCTATGCCTCCTTATGAGTAGTTGCTATCAATCTTGCGAAGTTTTGTTGACAAAAATTTTGTGGACTGAAATTTTCAGAATTTTGTTCCTAGGAATAAGATGAGTTTCTTTAGGAAGTTTGCATCCAAGAACAGCTCTAAGGGAGTCATTGGGGAATCATCGGACAATGACCTCCATACTCGGAGAAGGGGGAGGTGCGGCCGTGCGAATGGCCGCATAACCCCTTCATGGATGGAGCCGGGATCCGTCAAGAGTTCGCACAATTTGCTGCTAATGCTGGTCTCACCGACTTCATCGCAGCTGAGTATGAACAATGACAACTCATTACAATTTCCTTTGTGCAAAATTTTCATTTCCTGAGTAGGAATAACCCCCTTGAGGTGCAATTTAATTTATATGCTGAAACCCGTCAGATGCCACTCACTGATTTTTGCAATATTTGCTTGATCCCCTCTGATGGGGAAATAAAAGAGCCTAGGCCTGCAGAGTTTGAGGACTTTTATCGTACTCTGTCAGTGGGAGATGAGAGAGGCGTTTCGAGTGTCACTGCTACTAGTTTGCAGTTTCCTGTTGTGCATTATTTTGCTCTATTCATTGGTAAGTGTTTAGCTGCTAGAGAGAAAGTCGGTGCACTCAGTGCTCCTGACTTCGCCATCCTACGCCGTGGACTATACGGCGATAACACCTTTAGCCTCGGGGCCATTATTGCATGCCGTCTGCACCTTAACAGAACTAAGGGCAAAATTCATGGCGGTATTTAGGCTACTGGTTTAGCGAGTCACTTTAATGTTCAGATTTTCCAGCATGATTATCATTTACCCAAGGTTTATTTAGATCACCAGGCGATGATGGATCACCAGTTTACCGATATTAATAATTCTATTAATCACATTCCTTACAACCTGGTTTTCAGTGTGGATTCCCGTGATATTATCCCGTTGCCTGCACCTGCTTTGTTTGATTCTATTGCCAGGGGCGGATATAGGATCATGCCTGAGGACATTATTGCCTACCAGAACGCCAAGGTAGAGGCAGTGGAGGAGTATCAGGTGTGGGACGCTCAGGTGCCCGCTCCACATCACTTCGAGATGGGACCGGATGGCTACTACGAGTGGTGATTACCAAGCTAGGCCAAAAGCCTAAGCCTGGGGGTGTACGTATTTCCACCGACATTACATTCATGATCACACATTTCATTCCAGTTGTTGGTGTTCACACTTTTTCATTGTATTATCCATGTTAGATTTATTTTCTCGCTTTCTTCTTGTGTGTTTGAAAAACTTTGAGAAACTCCAAAAAATGTTTCTTGCTTATTTTTGGTTTTTCTTTCTAGTTTAGTTAGTTGTAGTATTAAAAAGAAAACCCAAAAAGATTTCCTTGTTCTTCTATTGCTTGTTGGGAGATTCCTGTGTAAATAGTTTTTCTTGTTTTTGTTTTTCTTTCGCTTTAATTTGCTTTCTTCAAGAAAAACTAAAAACTCCAAAAATAGTTCATTGTGTTTCTCTGAATTTCTATTGTTTTTATTGAGTCATACCAAGGAGAAGACCACGATGAAAATGTTGAGTGGCTCTCATATGCATTGATATTGATCTAATAAAGAGCTCATATTACATTGTCTTCTCCTTTTGAATAAAATGTTTGCAGATTACAGCTTAGTCCATGGCACCCTTGCACTATTATTATTTTCTTATCATTCGGTCGTGCAAGTGAAAGGCAATAATGACGATATTCGATGAACTGATTGTGGCAGAGAGAAACGGGTATGAACTCAACTTGTTCTATTTTTGTAAATATGTTTAACCTAGTATCTACGATTCAGCCTATTATGATCAAGCATGTTTGCAATGACAATTAGAGATTATAGTTTCTCATACCATGCTTAAGTAGCTAGGAGTGGATTATGATTTATCTTGGATGTCAACATGCATTAAAATGATTGTGATGTAGTATGATGATATGGTATCCTCCTCTGAATGTTTCAAGTGGCTTGACTTGGCACATGTTCATGGATGTAGTTGAATCAAAACCAACATAGCCTCTACGATATTATTGTTCATGGTGTCCATATCCTACTCATGCTAGTATTCAATGTTAATTATGCATAACGCATGTTCATGACCGTTTTCGCTCTCTAGCTGGCCGCTTCTCAACCTATTTGCTAGCCTTCGCCTGTACTAAGGGGGAATACTGCTTGTGCATCAAAATCCTAAAACCCAAGTTACTCCAGATGAGTCCGCCATATCTACCTATATGCGGTATTACCCTGCCGTTCTAAGTAAATTTGCATGTGCCACCTCTAAAAACTTCAAATAAACTTCTGTTTTTGTGTGCTTGGGTTGTTCACAGAGTGACAGGAGGTAGCCGGTATCTTCCATGCTAAGCGGGTTATTCTCATGATGATTGTTTATTCACTCGTCCTTGCACGAGAGGGACGGTAATAGGGATTCCCAGTCCCGAAATAAAAAATTGCAAACAATTAAACAAAACTCCCCCAGGACTGATGTTGGTATGGAGAGTACCCGTGGATTCGGCTAGCCATGGAGTGTGTTTGTTGGTGGAAGGGGGAGTAAACCTTTACTTTTATTGCTTGGGAACTGCCATTAATGTGTTTAGCATGGAAGTTATCGATAACTAATGGTCGTGAAATAAACAGGAAGGGTGCATTTCCCAAAATTACATTTATCTCGGTTTTAAAAATCTGAGCTCTGGCACCGTTGCAAATCCATGCTTCACTCTGTGAAGGGACTATCTATTTACTTTTATGTTGAGTCATCCCCTTCTCAAATAAGCGCCAGATCTGAGAGCACTATTATCATCCTCATGCATTGTGCATAGTTAATGTTGGATGCATCATGACTGGATCTTTTCTACCATGAATTACAATGTTTAGTCACTGCTTGAACTTTGGAGGTGCTCTGCATTTATGTTTTGAGGTCTCGGAAAGGGCTAGCTTGATACCACTGTTGTCATATTATATCACGGTTGTTTTGACAAAGTGTTGTTGTTTGAGATATTTTATTATTGCTCGCTAGTTGCTTATGCCATTGATATGAGTTAATATAATTTCTAAGAGTTATTGTTGACATGGTTAGTTATAATCTTTGCTGAAAACCTGGTTGCTACTTAAGCTTATTTATGTAAACAAGAACAAAAGAGTTCATAAAAGTTTTTCTTTTTCACTTTCAGTTTGTCAACTGAATTGCTTCAGGACAAGTAAGGGTTTAAGCTTGGGGGAGTTGATACGTCTCCGTCGTATATACTTTTCCTAACGTTTTTGCTCTTGTTTTGGACTCTAATTTGCATGCTTTGAATGAAACTAACCCAGACTAACGTTGTTTTCAGCAGAACTACCATGGTTTTGTTTATGTGCAGAAATAAAAGTTCTCAGAATGGAATGAAACTTTTTGGAGATTTATTTTACAATAAAAGAAAAATACTGGAGCCAAGAACCACCGGAGGGGGGCCCCTGGGTGAGCACAACCCACCAGGGCGTGCCACCCTCCAAGCACGCCCAGGTGGGTTGAGCCCACCTGGTGGCCTCGCAGACCCTGACTCCAACTCCTTAAATACCCAAATTTGGAGAGAAAAATCAGGGAGAAAGAATTATCGCGTTCCATGATACGAAGACGCTGCCACCTCCTATTCTTTGTCGGGAGGCCAGATCTGGATCCCGTTTGGGGCTCCGAAGAGGGGGATCTTCGGTCTTCGTCATCACCAACCCTTCTCCATCGCCAATTCCATGATGCTCCCCACCGGGAGTGAGTAATTCCTTCGTAGGCTCGCTGGTCGGTGAGGAGTTGGATGAGATTCATCATGTAATTGAGTTAGTTTTGTTAGGGCTTGATCCCTAGTATCCACTATGTTCTGAGATTGATGTTGTTATGACTTTGCCATGCTTAATGCTTGTCAGTTTGGGCCCGGGTGCCACGATTTCAGATCTGAACTGTTTATGTTTTCACCATTATATCTATTTTCTAGATCCGATCTTGCAAGTCATATTCACCTATTACATGGTATGATCCGTAAACCCAGAGTGACAATAGTCGGGATACTTTCCGGTGATGACCGTAGTTTGAGGAGTTCATGTATTCACTATGTGCTAATGCTTTGTTCCGGTTCTTTATTAAAAGGCGGCCTTAATATCCCTTAGTTTCCTTATGGACCCCGCTGCCACGGGAGGGTAGGAAAAAAGATGTCATGCAAGTTCTTTCCATAAGCACGTGTGACTATTTACGGAATACATGCCTACATTATATTTATGAACTAGAGCTTGTTTTGTATCGCCCTAGGTTATGACTGTTATATGATGAATATCATGCAATGAATTCCCTAGTCCAATGCCTACGAATTTTCCTTATATTGTTCTTGCTAAGTTATTATTGTTGCTGCTACTATTACACTTGCTACAAAATCATTGCTATCACTATTACCGTTACTGCTACTATTACCACTGCTATCAAAACTATCATATTACTGTGCTACTGATCACTTTGCTGCAGATAATTAATCTCCAGGTGTGGTTGAATTAGCAACTCAGCTGCTAATACTTACAAATATTCTTTGGCTCCCCTTGTGTCGAATCTATAAATTTGGGCTGAATACTCTACCCTCGGAAACTGTTGCGATCCCCTATACTTGTGGGTTATCAGATCAAGGACGACAACTTTCTACCCACTGATAGGAAAATCTGGGCCAGAAAGGTTGCCTCATCAGACCCCGTTGATGTCTGATACGTCTCCAACATATCTAGAAGTTTTGATTGTTCCATGCTATTATATTATCAATCTTGGATGTTTTATATGCATTATTATGCTATTTTATATCATTTTTTGGCACTAACCTATTAACCTAGTTGGTTGCTTGTATTTGCGTTGGTATTTCCCCGAAGAGGAGAGGATAATGCAACACAGCAACGGTAAGTATTTCCCTCAGTTATGAAACCATGGTATCAATCCAGTAGGAGGATCCACCAAACTATGTAATTAGTACCTTCACAAAAATAACAAAACCTTGCAACCCAACGCGTAAGAGGGGTCGTCAATCCCTCCTCGGTATTGAGATAGATTAAATTGTATGAGATTGGATAAATAGATCTAACATAAACACAAAATAAATTAAATAAAGAAAAAGTGCAGCAAGGTATTTTTGGATTGTTGGATTAATACATCTGAGAACAATATGATTGGAAATAGACCCGGGGGCCGTAGATTTCACTAGAGGCTTCTCTCGAGAAAATAGCATACGGTGGGTAAAAAAATTACTGTTGGGCAATTAATAGAAAAGCAAATAATTATGACAATATCCAAGGCAATGATCATGTATATAGGCATCACGTCCAAGATCAGTACACCGACTCATATAGGCATCACGTCCAATGATTAAGTTCATGGAAACATGGAGTAATGCAATAAGAACAATGACATGATGTAGACAAGATCTATTCATGTAGGCATGTCTCTTTCTGTCACTGAGATTGAGATTGAGCACCGCATCTTTTTATCCTTAATGGTAACGATAAATGCGTGTCATGTCACTTTCTGTCACTGAGATTGAGCACCGCAAGATCGAACCCATCACAAAGCACTTCTTCCCATGGCAAGAAAAATCAATCTAGTTGGCCAAACCAAACCAAAGTTTCGGAGAAGAAATACGAGGCTATAACAATCATGCATATAAGAGTTCAACAAAGACTAAAATAATATTCATAGATAGATCTGATCATAAACTCACAATTCATCTGATCCCAACAATCACATCGCAAAAAAGAGTTACGTCAAATAGATCTCCAAGAACATCGAGGAGAACATTGTATTGAAGATCAAAAAGAGAGATGAAGCCATCTAGCTACTACCTACGGACCCGTAGATCTGTGGTAAACTACTCACGCATCATCGAAGGGGCAAGGGTGATGATGAAGAACCCCTCAGTGATCATTGACCCCTCCTGCAAGGTGTCGGAAAAGGCCTCTAGATTGGATCTCATGGTTCTGGAACTAGCGGTGGTGGAAACTCTGATCTCTCGACTCCCCTAAGGTTTCTAGAATATTAGAGTATTTATAGAGCTGAGAGGCGGTGGAGGGGTGCCTGTGGGCCCCACTACCCACCAGGGCGCGCCAAGGGCCTCCGGCGCGCCCTGGTGCCTAGTGGGCCCCTCTGGTGCACCTCTTGGGCCTCCTGGGTGTCTTCGGGGCAGAAAAAATTCTCCAAAAAGTTTTGCTGCATTTGGACTTCATTTAATATGGATATTCTGCAAAGTAAAAAAACAAGCAAAAAACAACAACTGGCACTGGGAACTATGTCAGTAGGTTAGTCCCAAAAAATGATATAAAGTTGCTATAAAATGTATATAAAACATCCAAGATTGATAATATAACAGCATGGAACAATCAAAAATTATAGATACGTTGGAGACGTATCAACATCCCCAAGCTTAATTCCTGCTCATCCTTGAGTTGGTAAATGTTAAAAACAGAATTTTTGATGTGGAATGTTGCCTAACATGTTCATCTCATAATCTTTTCTTTTGTAGCATGGACATTTGGACTTTTAGATGATTCAAAGCAATAGTCTATATTTGACATGAGGACATCAATACTCAAGCATATCAACAAGCAACTATGTCTTTCAAAATATCAACACTAAAGAAAGCTATTCCTAGCCCATTATGCTCATTCATTGATCCATTCATGAAACACACTCAAATATTAACTATGCCCAATGCACAAGTATGATAATAGTGTTCCCTAGTTGGTGCTTTATAAGAGAAGATGGAGACTCAATAAAACAAAATTTGCATAAAATAAATAGATAGGCCCTTCGGAGAGGAAAGAAGATATTTGTAGAGGTGCTAGAGCTCAAAGCTTAAAAATAGAGATAAAATTATTTTAAGAGGCATGCTTTTCCCGTCAATGAAAATGACCAAGAATTCCCAATACTTTCCATGCTAGATAAATCATAGGCGGTTTTCACAAATAGAAAATAAAGTTTATTCCTTTTTCCACCATTCTTTCACAATCCATGGCTAGACGTATCCACGGGTGCCTTTCATACCAACACTTTCCAAGGAATTTATTATTGAACAACATAACAAAAAATACATTTCGGGACTGGGCATCCCTATTACCTTGCAACACTCTCGTGTAATGACAAGTGAATAAACACTCATCTTGAGAATAAAATATCTAGCATGGAAATTATTGGCCACCCCCTTGCGCTTCATAAGCGGTACGGGCTCACAAAAAGGAAATTCATTTTTGAAAATTAGAGTTGAGACATACAAATTTACTTGGAACGGCATGGAAATACCGCATATAGGTAGGTATGGTAGACTCATTTGGCACAACTTGGTTTAAGGAGTTTGGATGCACAAGCATCTTCCCACTTAGTACAAATGGAGGCTAGCAAATAGATTGAGAAGCGACCAACCAAGAAACGAAAACGATCATAAAAGAGCATTAAACATAACTAACACCGAATAATGCACCACAAGTAGGATGTAACTTCATTGCATAACTATTGAATTTCGTACTTGCATAGGGAATCACAAACCTTAACACCAATATTCTTACTAAAGCATAATTACTCACCAACATGACTCACATATTACTATCATCATATCTCAAAACTATTACAAGGAATCAAGTTTTTAACATCCAATGATCTTCATGAAAGTTTTTATTATATCCCTCTTGAATATCTATCACTTTGGGACTAATTTCATATATTACCAGTGCTGCTAACAAAGCTCTCAAACAAATCTAAGTGAAGAACGAGAGCACATATTTCTTCAAAATAATTTTCATCTCTCAAAATAATATAAGTGAAGCATGAGAGGATATTTCTTTCAAATTTTACTAACTCTCAAAATAATCTAAGTGAAGCATGAGAGCATATTTCTTCAAAATTAAAGCACTACCATGCTCAAAAAGATATAAGTGAAGCACTAGAGCAATTCCATAGCTCAAAAATTTTCAGTGAAGCACATAGAGCAATTCTAACAAATCATGGCATAATTATGGCTCTCTCAAATAGGTGTGTCCAGCAAGGACGATTGTGACAAACTAAAAAGCAAAACAAGCAAAGACTCATATAATACAAGACGCTCCAAGCAAAACTCATGATATGTGACGAATAAAAATATAGCTCCAAGTAAAATTACCGATGGTCGTTAGAAGAAAGAGAGAATGCCTTCCAAGGCATCCCCAACCTTAGTTACTTGGTACTCTTTGAATATTACCTTGGGGGATGCCATGGGCATCCCCAAGCTTAGGCTCTCTTCACTCCTTATTCCTTCATCCATCGTGATCTCACCCAAAACTTGAAAACTTCAATCACACAAAACTTAACAAAAACCTTCGTGAGATCCGTTAGTATAAGAAAATCAATCTTTACCTTAAGTACTGTTGCAAACCCATTCATATTTTGTTATTGCATTATACCTACTGTATTCTAACTTTACCATAGCTAAAACCCCCCGGTATAGTCCATAGATTCATCAAAATAAGCACACAATGCAACAAAAACAGAATATGTCAAAAACCGAACAGTCTGTAAAGACTCGAATTTTACTCATACTTCAAAATTCTGAAAAATTAGGACAACATAGGAAATTTGTATATCAATCTTGTGTAAACAATTCAGAATTTTTTGTTGCTTATGTGGTTTTTAACAATTCTGCTACTGGACGTAAAAGTTTATGTTTTCCAACAAGATCAAATCAACTATCACCCAACATGATCCTAAAGGCTTTACTTGGCACAAACACTAATTAAAACATAAAAACACAATCATAACAGAGGCATAATTGTGTAAACACACAAAAACAGAAGGAAAAAAGAGAAAAATAAATTTTATTCATTGGGTTGCCTCCCAACAAGCGCTATTGTTTTATGCCCCTAGCTAGGCATAATGCATAGATTCAAGTATTGTCATCTTTCTTCTTTTTTTCCATAGATGTGTTTTTGGTAGGAGGTTTCTCAAATATAACTTGAAACACATTATCCATAGAAATTTTAGCATTATCAAGTTGCCCATTTGCAAATCCCCTTTGATTTCTGACTACGATCCAAGAATATTTTTGATTAACATCATTGAAAACTGGTTGGATCATATCTAAAACATGAACTTCCTTTTTAAGGTTCTCATCAAAGATGCTATCATTGCCAAGCAAATTTCTTAAAACATAATCACTATTGTAAAGAATCTCATCTATCACTAGTTTTTCACGGTTCATACCATAAAAATCAAAGATCTCCCTAGCTTCCAGTACTATGTGGTCAAATTCATTCATAAGAACAAGGGTGGCTATCTTCCTAGCTCTAGGATCTTTTATAATAGGTAGTTCATAAAACAATCTTTGCAAGGTAGGATGAGTACGGATAAATCTATTCTCAAGTTTCAGAACTAGTGCTGAAATAGCTTCCACATAAGTTTTAGTTCTTTTAAGTATAGGAGCATCATCACAAGTCAAAGTTCCAACACAATTAAAGAATTCTTGGATGGCTTCTTTTCCTATAACATTCCAATGTCCCAAAACAAAAGTTTTAGCATCCAGATTACCAGAACGTCCAACTTTAGGAGTTCTACCATCATCCTTTTCTACCATACCAAAGTCACTCATGATGACACATTCGAAGTGGCAAGCAAGCAAACAAAAGATCTAACGAGAGAAAGGCAAACGAAAAGAAGGCAAATAAAAAGGCAAATATTTTTGTGTTTTTCTGAAAATGTTTTAGAAGTGCGGGAGATGAAAATGAGAGGCAAATGGAAAATAAAGTAAATTGCAAGGATATGAGATTTGTGAATGGGTACCTGATAGATCTGGACTTGATCCTACCCGGCAACAGCGCCAGAAATTCTTCCTAATTGCTTGTATCTGCGTTGGTATTTCCCCGTAGAGGAGAGGATGATGCAGCCAACAACGGTAAGTGTTTCCCTCAGTTATGAAACCAAGGTATAGATCCAGTAGGAGGATCCACCAAACTATGTAAGCAGTACCTTCACACAAATAACAAAAACTTTCAACCTAACACGTAAGAGGGGTTGTCAATCCCTCCTTGGTATAGAGATAGATTAAATTGTATGAGATTGGATAAATAGATCTAACAAAAACACAAAAAAATAAAATAAAAAGTGCAGCAACATATTTTTGGATTTTTGGATTAATAAATCTGAAAACAATATGATAGGAAATAGACCCGGGGGCCGTAGATTTCACTAGAGGCTTCTCTCGAGAAAATAGCATACGATGGGTAAAGAAACTGTAACACCCCTGTTGTAATAAGCACTGTGATCATCTGTTAATTATGCCAAGTCATCTTCATTTGCAAAGCTTGATCATAATGTTTAAACACTTCAATTAAAATTCCTCTCATATTTCAAATTCAAAATCAAGCTCAAAATAAAGTTGATCAAAAACTGCTGGAAAAATGTTCACCTTCTAGCAAATATTCCAGAACCAATTGTGGTTAAGAAAAAAACATCACCCTTATGTTAAAACGAGCAGTAGCATTTAAACAGTGCTATTTCAGCAATTTAAAATTGCAAATTCATTTTTGCAAAATACAAATGAATTCCCCAGGTCTCTAAAATATTTGAGGCAATGCCTAAAATCACCAGGGATTTAATGGGACACCTTACCTATTTTTCCTAAGTGAAATAGTTGCGCAAATAATTCCCTTTCTCTCTCTATTAATAAATAAAAGCTAAAATAGAAAAAAAGGAGAAATAGAAAGAGGCCTAACTGCTACTGTGGCACCGGGCCCAAGTCATACACCGCAAGGCTGAGCCCGCCTAGCCGGTCGTCTCCCTCCTCGGGCAGGTGTCAATGCACGTGCGCATCCAACGCCGATCGCCTCGCTGTCGAGCATCCGCCGGTCCTCGATGCGGATAAGGACCCCCTCCGGCCCGTCTCTCTCTCCCGTCGCAACCCTAGCCCCATTTTCCCCTTTCCCTCGCTCCTCTCCTTGACCCGAAGTTGTCCTGACGCTGTCGTCGCCGCACCGCCTCACCGCCATGGCCACTGGCCTCCCCACGGTCAGCAGAGGCGCCCAAGAGGACCGCAGCCGACGTCCACGACGGCTCCGCCCCTCAGCTTGAGCCGGGGAGCACTGCCCCGCCGGATCGCGCTCTTCTTCCCCCTACGGCCACCGCGGCTTTGCCGTCGATTCCGGCGACAATGAGCCCTCCTCGAGCCCGCTGCCACCCCCTACACCCGCGCGGTGAACTCCACTTCCTCTCCCCTCTCCTTCCTCGCCTTACCGCGCCCCTAGCCGTAGCTGCCGCCATTGTCGTAGCTTGCCTCCGCCACCGTACTCATCACCGTGGCCGCACTCGCCGTCAAGCTTAGCCGAGCACAGCATCGTGCTCAGCACGCTCCCAGCAGTCCAACGCCACCAACCGCTGCCCTTGCCGAGTCCTGCAGCGATGAGCGCGAGCACGCTCGAATGCCGCCGCCACCACCACTCATCGCCGGCGGCCTTCCGGCCACCCCCGAGTCGAACCACTACCACCACGCGACGCGCGCGAGCGCTAGCTTTTGAACGCAAGAAACCACGCCCGATTTGGCTCGCCGTAGCCGAATCCTGAGCCCCTACGGCGAGTTCGCCGCCGCGGGAGGCTCGCTGGAGCGTTTTCGGCGTCGGCGGCGACGTGGCCTGACCAGTGGGCCGCCCAGAGTCGCTGGCAACTGGGTCCCGCTGGCCCAGTTGACCTGGTCAACGCCGCTGATGTGGCGCTATAGCCACTGACAAGCGGGCCCCATTCGGTTAATTAAACTAACTAAACTGTTTTTAAGGTAAACCTAATTTAATTAGTTAGTTAGTCACTGACATAGGGCCCTACCTAGCTAATTAACTCTGTTAATTAGTTAGTTAGCCCACTCTCTATGACAGGTGGGTCCTGCAGGTCAGGTTTGACCTAGACCTGGCGGTTTGACTTGCTAATGTCATAGTGACGTCAGGCTGACGTAATTAGTATTTTCTGTTATTTTCTTTATTGATTTAAATTTCAGAAAAATGCTAAAATCTTTGAAAAATTATAGAAATTAATCCGTAGCTCAGATCGAAAAACTTTATATATGAAAGTTGCTCAGAACGATGAGACGAATCCGAATCCGACCGTACCGTCTGTTTCCGTGTCGGGACCCTCTACGGAGGTGAACCCGTAACTTTTAGCCTGTTTCCGGTAGATGAATAGTGCATATACACCGGTTAATAATTCCAACTTAAATCCTAAAATAACTAAAAGGGTTTAGACATCCTTTTAGGCAACCCTGCCCTGCATGTTAGCATAGCATGCTCTGTGTTGCATATGTTTGCCGTGTATTTATCTATTTCTTCCCCCTCTTCTCTCTTGGTAGATCCCGGTAACGACGTAGTCCCCGAGACCGACGCAGCTTCGGAGATCGACGACCCTACTGATGACTCTGCCTTTGCCGCCGAGCAACCAGGCAAGCACCCGCCCTTTGAACATGCCTATATCGCCTATTCTTTCTCCCTCCTGCTTGCATTAGATTTGCTACTGCTTTGAGTTATCCTATTCTGATGTATATCCTGTTTATTGTAACCTGCTATTGATACCTTACCTTCTTATCCTAAACTGCTTAGTACAGGCTTGTTAGAGACCCACCAGAGACCCCACTTTGACCCAGTTGCCCCCGCTGGATTATCAGATGACTCGATCAACGTGATCAACAACCAGGCCCCGGCACCGCACATCACCCCCTTAAATGTACGACACTTCAGTGTTACCACCGAGTGCCGAGTGTGATACCTCGTTTAGCACTTCTGATGTTAACTCTGTAGAGTAGCTATTCGGTCGTGGTCATCGAGGGTGATTCCTCCTTCACCACTTCCGATAACGACGCCGTCGTGCAACACCTTAAGTGAGAACCTCGAGGGTGATTCCTCCTAAGTTCACCTTGACGGATACATCGAGTAGGAATCCAACGAGGGTGATACCTCGGATTCCCTGATGTTATGAACACACGGATACTTGGACTTTACAACTGTTACTTGGAAAGGCGGGTCGACCCTAGGGGGTACCCGCAAGTGTTGTGGAGTCGGGTTGACCTGGAGGGTACCCGAGAGATAAATACGAGGCGTGGCCGGGCATTCTTAGCCCTTATCACAAGTCCTCGAGACGGGGCGACGGGGTCACATCGATCATGAGTCTCTGCTCGTTACCGCACTACCAAAACACTAACGATTTGGATATTTGATCTAAGTGGGCCTCTGGCCCGATAGCACTAACCATCACACGGGAAAGTTATGGGCACTCTGCATCATGGTATCAGTCGAAAGCTCTGTCAGACGTCCAGTTCATCATTGCAGCACGGCTAGGCCGGTGCCATCCTGTAGTGGTGGTACCGAGATTCGCCCTGCTCGCAACGACCCGGAGTGCACAGGGCGATGGCCCAAGACCCCTGAGTGCTTAGGATGTAGACCGGCGGGGACCTCTCTGCTGAGCTCTAGGTAGGGCTGCGGTGTGTCGTTTGGCCGAGGCCAGGCATGACCTAGAAAAGTGTGTCTGGCCGGAGTTAAGCGAGCGTGGTGGGTAAGTTGGTGCACCCCTAGAGGGAAGAACTAATCTATGCATAGCCGGATCCTCGGTAACGGACGCTCGGAGTTGTATCCCGATCGATACAACTAGAACTGGATACTTGAGATGAGAAATGGATACTAGGGCTCTGGGATTGCTTTCTCGCAGGGAGTCGAGAAAGGATCTCTGGCCGAGGTTGATACTTATTACTGCTACTACTTTATACTGTGCTAATCTACACTCTTCTAATGCTGCAAGACCGCTGAAGATGCTAATCTTTGATAGGACTAGGCCTTCTCTCTATTCTGGCATTGCTGCAGCCCAGTCCACATATACAGCCTTCCTTTGATAATGTTGCATATGTAGTGTAGATCCTTGCTTGCTGAGTACTTCGAATGAGTACTCACGGTTGCTTTGCTTCCTCTTTTTCCCCATACCCGTTTGATGCAACCAGATGACGGAGCCCCGGAGCCAGCTGCCCCCGCCGACGACTACTACTACCATCCCGAGGGTGGTTACTACTAGAAGCTTGCCGACGACCAGGAGTAGGTTCGGAGGGTCCCAGGCAGGAGGCCTGCGCCTTTTCGATCGTACTGTTTTCTTTTGCCTTGCCTTTTAAAGGCCTATCTGTTTTATCTTTTATATCTGTACACAGATATCTGATGCTTCCGCTTACGCTTGTATGCGAGCTTATGTATTCGAGCCCTCGAGGCCCCTGGCTTGTAATATAAAGCTTGTATGACTTTATTTATGTTTTAGAGTTGTGTTGTGATTCCTTCAAGTGAGTCTTTAGGCTTGATCATGTGCATTTGCGTGTATGATTAGTGCACGATTAAGCCGGGGGCGTCACAGGTTGGTATCAGAGCCGACCGCCTGTAGGAACCCCCTTTCCAACTCCTTGGCCGAAGTTGAGTCTTGTTGTCAAAATTGTTTTACTAACTTGGTTGTGTGGCTTATGGGCCAATGTCACCAATTGGGTGGTATTAGGATCTTTTATTCCTCTTCCTTACTCTGGGACTCTGATCTCTCTTCCTTTCGGGATAAAATTTTACTAACTCCAACATTAGGTTCTTGTGATCACATCCACCCGGAGTTCTGAAATTACCCCCCTTTCTTCAAGATTGTGGACCAGGTTCTGCTTGCAGGATCCTTTTTATCGAGGGCACCCTGTGTTGTCACTTGCAGACTCCTCGCCCCAGCAGTTTTCTCCGACGTTGATGTAGCCTTTGCTATGCCTTGTTGTGTACTTCCTTACCGCGTGCCTGCGCGACGCCTAGTTGTCTAGCTGTGAGCGTTCTCGAGCGCGTACTCTCCGTTTGAATCTAACTCTGTGCATGGATTGGTATGTCTTTAACGACTATTATCATATATCTAATGCCCTTCTTGTTCATTTCCCGTGTTACATCATGAATAACTCCATACACATGCAGTTGTCATTACTAAATTGTCTGTGTTGTTTTTAGTAGGATGGCTGACGATCCTCCACCTCCACCCTATATTGCCGCAATGATGCAGCAGTTTGAACTGAACCGTCAGGTTATGACTGGGATATTAGCTCAGTTCCCAAATCAGAATGCTCATCAACAACCCACCCCAATAACACTGCAAGATTTTGTGCGCCTCAACCTGTCTGTCTTCCGCAACTCCACCAATCCTATGGATGCTGATGACTGGCTCCGAGACATCCTGTTTGAGATGGAATCAGCTAATGTTGCTCCTAACAATTACGTCACCTTTGCGACATTCCACTTGAAGGGCCCAGCTACTCAATGGTGGGAAAGCCACAAGGGTATGTTGCCTGCTGAAACTGTAACCACTTGGCAGGAATTTCAGTTAGCTTTTCGTGCATGGCACATTCCTCAAGGTCTGATGGACCAGAAGAAGCAGGAATTCCATAAACTCATACAGGGCACAATGACTGTGGATGAATATCAGAGGAAATTCCTTGAATTATCCCGCTATGCTGCGGATGACGTCTGCACTGACGCTCGCAAGCAGGAGAAATTCTGTGAAGGACTGCGTACTGATATAAACCTCGCACTTGCTGTCCATGATTGCACAGACTTCGCAACGCTTGTCAGCCAATCTTTCCGAGTCGAAACTGCTCTAACTAAATACCAGGAGTCGCTCAAGCGTACTCGAGATGTCGGCTCATCTTCGGTTCAGCCTGCTCGGAAACGCCAAGTCTGGATCCCACATAATGTTCACCACCGCCCTGCTCCAACACCAAGGCCGTCTTATGTTGCACCTCATCTGCCTCCGCCGCTGAGACAACTGACGATTCAGGGTGGACAGCCCAATGTTGTGGATCCTCCCCATAATGACGGTTTATGCCATAAGTGTGAACAACCAGGGCACCGTGCTTTCAACTGTCATCAGGGTCAGCCGCAGAATTCATCACGTCGTCCTGTTGACCGTAAAAAGGGCCGTCAAAACCATCGCAACAGTAGCTATGGTGTCAGGCCGCCTGCTATGAATTGTGGTCAAGTCACTCATGTCAAAATGGAAGAAGCTCGTGAAGCCCCAAAGATTGTGATGGGTACCCTTCTCGTTAATTCAGTGCCAGCAACTGTCCTCTTTGATTCAGGAGCATCTCATGCCTTCGTGTCCCAACAGTTTGCACAGTTACATGGGTTAGGCATGGAAAAGTTATCCATTCCTTTATCAGTTCAATCTCCGGGAGCCAAGTGGCAAACCACTATGGTAAGCCCTCACAACCAAATTGAAATTGGAGGTCTAGTTTTTCCGGCATCTTTCACTGTGCTCGGACCTTCCAGGACCTTCCAACATAGACATCATTCTTGGTATGGAATGGTTGACAGCCTATAAACCTTTGATCGACTGTGCTACTAAGATAGTCCAACTCACACACCCTTCTGGCCAGGTGATTGACTACTCAGCCAAGATAATACAGAATGCCGAGAGCCAGATTTATGTTCTGAATGCATTGAATGCTTCACCTCTTGAAGGCATCGAGAATGTTCCAGTTGTTCATGACTTTCAAGATGTCTTCCCAGAGGAACTCCCAGGTGTACCACCTGTCAGGGCTATCGAATTCGTTATCGACCTGAAGCCAGGAACTACTCCTATTGCGAAGCATCCTTATAAGATGCCTCCGCATGAACTCCTTGAGTTTAAGGAGGAAATCGATAAATCACTCCGCAAAGGCTTTATCCGTGCAAGTTCTTCTGCTTGGGGAGCACCTTCCCTCTTTGTTAAGAAGAAGGATGGAACTAACCGATTGGTTCAGGATTATCGGCCCATTAACCAAGCCACAATCCAGAACAAATACCCACTGCCCCAGATCAATGATCTTTATGATCAGCTTGCTGGGTCCTCTGTGTTCTCGAAACTTGACTTAAGGTTGGGTTATCATCAGATCCGTGTCCGCGAAGAGGATATTCTGAAGACTGCCTTTGTTACTCGATATGGCTCTTATGAGTACACTGTCATGTCATTTGGCTTAACAAATGCTCCAGCTACGTTCTCCCGCCTGATGAATTACATCTTCATGGATTACCTCGACAAATTCGTCGTGGTTTATCTAGATGATATTCTGGTATATTCGAAGAATGAAGAAGAACATGCCGAACATCTTCGGCTTGTACTGGAAAAGCTGCGTGAACATCAACTGTATGCGAAGTATTCCAAGTGTGAATTCTGGTTGTCTGAAGTGACATATCTCGGCCACGTGATCTCCAAAGATGGCATTGCTGTTAACCCAGAACGAGTGCAGGCTATTCTTGAATGGACTCCACCGAAGAATGTCAAGCAAGTCAGAAGTTTTCTCGGCCTTGCAAGCTATTGCCGTCGTTTTGTCGAGAATTTCTCAAAGATTGCTAAACCTTTGATTGATCTGCTTCACAAGGGCGTTAAGTTTGAGTAGACAGAAAAATGTCAGGAAAGTTTTCAAACACTCAAAGACAAGCTAACATCTACCCCAGTACTTGCTCCTCCAGATTCTCACAAAGACTTCGTAATTTATTGCAACGCATCCCGTGAAGGATTAGGCCGTGTCCTAATGCAAGAGCGTAAAGTGATTGCTTATGGCTCTCGATAGTTGCGCCCGCATGAAGAGAATTATCCGGTACATGATCTAGAACTAGCTGCTGTCATCTATGCATTGAAGTCGTGGCGACATTACCTCCTCGGTAATCGTTGCGAGATCTACACGGACCATAAAAGCCTGAAGTACTTGTTCACTCAGCCATCTCTGAACCTCCGTCAGCAAAGATGGATGGAGACCATTACGGACTATGATTTGGGTATTTCTTATACCCCTGGCAGGGCTAATGTAATGGCTGATGCATTGAGCCGTAAATCCTACTGCTGTGAACTTGAGGTTCAGCTACAGCAACCACTCCTGTATGAAGAGCTTCGAAAGCTAAATATCGAGATAGTTCCTCAAGGATACCTAAAAACCCTGGTTGTTGAACCAGACCTTAAAAAGGCTGTTAAGAGTGCGCAAGCTAAAGATGCTGAAGTTCATCTAATGAAGAAAAATCTTCACCTTGAAAAGTACAGGGATTTCTCGCTGTCTGAAGATGGAACCTTGTACTTCAGAGACCGCATTGTTGTACCCCGCTTCGAGATTATGACTGACAAGGTCATGGAGGAGGCACATGACACACCATTGTCTATTCATCCGAGTAGCACCAAGATGTATCGTGATCTCCGACAAAGGTACTGGTGGTCTAGAATGAAGCAGGATATTGCTCGATATGTTGCTGAATGTGATGTGTGTCGTCGCGTTAAAGCAGAACATCAGAAGCCTGCTGGAATTCTGCAACCCCTTCCTATTCCTCTATGGAAATGGGATAAGGTTCAGATGCATTTCATTACTGGCCTTCCCAGATCACAGAAGGGTCACAATGCCATTCTTGTCATCGTCGACCAACTTTCTAAAGTTGCACACTTTCTGCCTGTTAAAGAAACTATCACTGCTAGTCAGTTAGCAGAATTGTATCACTCCACGGTATTCCGAAGGAGATCAGTTCGGACCGTGGCGGGCTTTTTACCTCAAAGTTCTGGGAAAGTTTCCAAGAAGCTATGGGAACTCATATTACCTGGAGTTCAGCTTATCACCCCCAGTCCCAAGGCCAAGTCGAGCGAGTCAATCAGGTTCTCGAAGACATGCTTCGGGCTTGTGTTATTTTTTTCGGCAAGAAGTGGGAAGAATCTCTCCCGTATGCCGAGTTCTCTTATAACAACAGCTATCAAGCCAGCTTGAAAATGGCTCCTGTGACGACCCCGGCTTAATCGTGCACTAATCATACACGCAAATGCGCACGATCAAGCCTAAGGACTCACTTGAAGATATCACAACACAACTCTAAAACATAAATAAAGTCATACAAACTTTATATTACAAGCCAGGGCCTCGATGGCTCGAATACATAGCTCGATGGCATACAAGCGTCAGCGGAAGCATTAGATATCTGGGTACAGATATATTACAGAGAGAGAAATAGGCCTTCACAGAGGCGGGGTAAAATAAAATACTACGATCGAAAGGCGTAGGCCTCCTGCCCTGGACCCTCCGATCCTACTCCTGGTCGTCAAACGGCTCCTCGTAGTAGTAGTACTCGCCAGGCGGGTAGTAGTACTGGTCGTCGGCTGGGGCGTCTGGCTCAGGGGCTCCGTCGTCTGGTGGCATTAAAAGGAATATGGGGGAAAAAGAAAATAAAGCAAACATGAGTACTCATCCGAAGTACTCAGCAAGCAAGGATCTACACTACATATGCAACATTTTCAAAGGGGGCTGTATATGTGGACTGGGCTGCGGAAATGCCAGAATAGAGGGGGAAGCCTAGTCCTATCGAAGACTAGCATCTTCAACAACCTTCAGCAGTCTTGCAGCATAAGAGAAGAGCAGATGAACATAATGTAAAGTAGTAGTAGTATCATCAACCTCGACCTAAGATCCTTTCCCGACTCCCTGCGAGAAAGCAATCCCAGAGCCGTACTATCCAGTTCTCATCATATGTTCTAGTTGTACCGATCGGGATACAACTCCGAGTGTCCGTTACCATAGGACAGGCTATCGATAGAAGTTTCTTCCCTGCAGGGGTGCACCAACTTACCCACCACGCTCGCTTAACTCCGGCCGGACACACTTTTCTAGGTCATGCCCGGCCTCGGCTAAGCAACACGCCACAACCCGACCGAATACCTAACAGAGAGGTCAGCACGCCGGACTAAACCTATGCGCCCAGGGGTCTTGGGCCTTCGCCCCGGGAACTCCTGCATGTTGCGTACGCGGCTGAAAGTAGACCTAGCAACCCCTTATACAAGCACGATTGCGTTCCCAGTCCAATTCAGCGTGCGCCGCTCAGTCACTGACGTCCATTAAGCTCCGGCTGAAGTATACGACGCAGAAGGCCCATACTATGCCCACGTGATGGTTAGTGCTATCGGGCCAGAGGCCCCTCGGATCAAATATCCAAACCGTAGTGGATTAGGAGCGCGCGGAAACGAGCAGAGACTCACGATCGATGTGACCCCATCGCCCCGTCTCGAGGACTTGCGGCTAGGGCTAAGAATGCCCGGCCACGCCTCGTGTTATCTCGCGGGCACCATCCAGGTCAACCCGACTCCACATCACTTGGCATTAAGCTCGCGCGGGTACCCCTCAGGGCCGACCCGTCTTTAGTAACATAGTTTAGTGCAAGTCAACTCAATCCACAGTATCTGTGTGTCTGACATCAGGGGAGCCCTGAGGAATCACCCTCGATGGAACCCCACCTGATGTTAAAGTCAAGGTGAACGAAGGAGGAATCACCCTCGAGGTCCACACTTGAGGAGTTGCGCGACGATGTCGTTATCGGGGGTGGTGTAGGAGGAATCACCCTCGCTTACCACGACCGAGTAACTAACCTACAAGGTTAACATCAGAAGTGCTGACGAGGTATCTCCCTCGGCACTCGACGGTAACCCAGCAGTGTCAGCAACTAAGGGGAAGTGATGTGCGGTGCCAGGGTCTGGTCTTCAATCCCGATGATCGGGTCTTCTGATATCCAGCAGGGCAGTCGGGATCAAGTGGGGGTCTCTGTCGTGTCTCTACCCAGCCTATACTAAGCAGTCTAGGATAACCAGTAAGGTAGCAAGGCAGGTTACAATAAACAGGCTATGCAACAGATATAGGAAACAGTAGCAGCAGTTCTAATGCAAGCATAAGAGAGAAGAGAATAGGCGATATAGGCATGCTCAAAATGGGGGTGCTTGTCTGTTTGCTCTGGGGCAAGTGCAAGGTCTTCAGTGGTATCGTCGGGGACGTAGTCGTACTCCTGAGCTGCGTCTGCCTCGGGAGCTACGTCAACGTCGGGGTCTACCGAGAGAGAAGAGGGGGAAGAAACAGGAAAATATAATGCAGACAAATGCAATACGGTGCATGTGATGCTATGATGCAGTGCAGGGTTGCCTAAATATGCATCTAAGTCATTTTAGTTATTTTTAGAATTATTCTGGGATTTAATAACCAGGGTGTGTGCACTATTCATCTGCCGGATACGGGTCCGGAGTTACGAGTTCTTCTACGTAGGGGGTTCCGATGAAGAAACAGACGGCACGATCAGACTCGTCTCGTCGTTCTGAGCAACTTTCATGTTTTAACTTTTTCGATCCGAGCTACGGTTTAAAAGTTATTAATTTTCAAAGTTTATTTGAATTTCTGGAATTTATTTATTTAACAGAAAATGAATTATGATGTCAGCATGATGTCATGCTGACATCAGCAAGTCAACAGGATGGCTGACCAGTCAAACCTGACATGTGGGTCCAATGGGACCCACATGTCAGCCTCTGTTTCTTTAAACAATGAATTAGTTTAATTACCAGGGTTAATTAGGGGGTGGACCCCACATGTCAGAGAGACATTAGGTTAATCTAATTATTCTTAATTATAAAACATTTAATTAGACTGATTTTGAACTGGGTCCCACATGTCAGTGGCCGGGGGCTGCCCAGTCAGCAGGGTTGACCCAGTCAGCACTGGTTGGTGGGCCCGCAGGGCCCACAGGCAGCGTCACAGAGGCGGGCCCCGCCGGTGCCAGCTCAGGGGAGCCGCCGGAGTTGCTCCGGCGAGCTCGCGCGCGGTGGCCGAACGCCGGCAGGCGTCGGAAATCCTCTGTAGTGCCCCGTTTCGCGTGTTCTTGGTCGCATTCGAACATGCGTGCAACGCCGCGTCGATCCCGGGCGGTGGCGTGGCCGGAGACGGCGTGCAGCGACGGCGGCGAGCATCGCGGCGGACGCCGGAGTTTGGGTGCCGATGGGTTCGGGGTTCTAGCGCGCAAACGGGCGAACGGCTGGGCCAGCGGAGCTCTACTCGACGCACCGAGCACAACGGGCGCGACCCCGTGACCATTTGGTCACCGGAGACTCGCCGTCGACGAGCTCCGCGGCGCTGCGTTCGGGCGCGCGTGGGAGAGTTAGCTAGACTACGCGACAGGACCAGCAGGGAGTAGGGAAGGACGAGGAGCTCACCGGGGAGGCACAAGGTGGCCCGGTGTCAGCTTAGGAGCTGCAGAGGCGTCGCCGGAGACGAAGACGAACGGCGGTGAACGCAGTTGAGATCGAAGGGGATCCAGTGGCTCCGTGCTCCCCAGCTCCAGCTGAGGCCTCCAGTAGATGAGGAAGACGACGGCGGAGCTGGCCGGCACGGTGGACGAGCACGGGATCGCCGGTGGCCGCGACTGAGCAGAGGCGCGGCGTCCACGGCTCTCGGTGGCCGGATCTGGAGAAGGGGAAGAGGCAGAGCGGGCGAGGGAGAGGACAGAGAAGTGATGGGAGGAGCCAGGGGGAGTGAATGGCCTCGCCCTTATCCCCTCCGGCTATCGGTGGCGTCGGCACCGTCGCCGTGTCGCTGCCCGGCTGGCGCGCGCGCGTGCGGCCAGGGCGCGGCCGACACGGGGAGGAGGGAGACGTCGTGGGCTGCTGTTGGACTGGGCCTGCACACTGTGCACTTAGGCCCAGCCAACAGTAGCGTTTTCCTTTTTCTTATTTCTCTTCTTCCTTTTCTTTTATTCTTTTCTGTTTAGAAATAGATAGGGCTCTTCTGCATTTTTGTAAAATGTGAGAGTTGTCCCAAATATTGCAATGCAATTATTCCCTTCCACCAAAAGTGGTTTGGACAGATTTGCAAGCCTTTTGAATTTGTAATGATTTTAAATGGATTTTAATATTCTGTTTTGGGGCTGTTTCATCTTGTTTGAGTCACTTGTCCAACTCCATTTATTTTGATGTTGGTTTTAGAAATATTCCTGGATTATTTGCCATTTAATGAACATTTTCCCAACAGAGTTTGACCAACTTTATATTTCACTTTTGAATTTGAGTTGATTTTCAGGTGTGAATTTGAGTTGGATCATTAACCCATATGACTTGGCACTGCAAATGATCATGACTTGGCAGTTTTAACAGAGTGTCACAGAGCTTATTACTAGGGGGTGTTACAGCTCCCTTTGAAGTACTTTATGGACGTAAGTGTCGAACCCCTCTGAATTGGTCAGAAACTGGGGAACGACCGCTCGTGGGTCCGGATATTATCCAACACACCAAAGAGCAAGTCCGTATCATCGGTGAAAACCTCAAGGCGGCTCAGGACCGCCAGAAGAGCAATTACGATCGCAAACGATGGGGTTTGATCTATCAACCTGGCGATCAAGCTTATTTGTGAGTCACCCCTATGAAGGGCACTCACCGCTTTGGAATCAAGGGCAAGTTAGCTCCACGCTACATCGGTCCCTTTCGCATTCTCGCTAGACGTGGTCAGGTGGCATATAAATTGGAATTGTCGCCGCAATTCTCTCATATCCACGACGTCTTCCATGTGTCGCAACTTCGTCGTTGCTTCAAGGAATCTCCGCACCAAGCAGTGGACCATGAATTGCTTGAATTGCAAGATGATCTATCTTATAAAGAGCATCCGATCCGCATTCTCGATCAAGCTGAACGTCGGACCCGTCAGAAGGTTACCAAGTTCCTGAAAGTGCAGTGGTCAAATCATACTGAAGCTGAAGCCACTTGGGAACGCGAGGATCATCTTCGAACGGAATACCCCGACCTCTTTCCTTCTACCTCCTGAATTCTCAGGATGAGAATTTCTTTTAGAGGAGGAGAATTGTAACACCCCTGTTGTAATAAGCACTGTGTTCATCTGTTAATTATGCCAAGTCATCTTCATTTGCAAAGCTTGATCATAATGTTTAAACACTTCAATTCAAATTCCTCTCAGATTTCAAATTCAAAATCAAGTGCAAAATAAAGTTGCTCAAAAACTGCTGGAAAATGTTCACCTTCTAGCAAATATTCCAGAACCAATTGTGGTTAAGAAAAACAACATCACCCTTATGTTAAAATGAGTAGTAGCATTTAAACAGTGTTATTTCAGCAATTTAAAATTGCAAATTCATTTTTGCAAAATACAAATGAATTCCCCAGGTCTCTAAAATATTTGAGGCAATGCCTAAAATCACCAGGGATTTAATGGGACGCTTTCCATATTTTTCCTAAGTGAAAATTTGCCCAAATAATTCCCTTTCTCTCTCTGTTAATAAATAAAAGCTAAAACAGAAAACAGAAAAAGGAGAAATAGAAAGAGGCCTAACTGCTACGGTGGCACCGGGCCCAAGTCATACACCGCAAGGCCGAGCCCTCCTAGCAGGTCGTCTCCCTCCTTGGGCAGGTGTCAACGCGCGCGCGCATCCGACGCTGATTGCCTCGCTGTCGAGCATCCGCCGGTCCCCGATGCGGATAAGGACCCCCTCTGGCCCCTCTCTCTCTCTCTCTCCCGTAGCCTCCCCACGGTCAGCCGAGGCGCCCAGGAGGACCGCAGCTGACGTCCACGATGGCTCCACCCCTCAGCTTGAGCCAGGGAGCACTGCCCCGCCGGATCACGCTCTTCTTCCCCCTACGGCCACCGCGGCATCGCCGTCGATTCCGGCGACAACGAGCCCTCCCCGAGCCCACTGCCACCCCCTACGACCGCGCGGTGAGCTCCACTTCCTCTCCCCTCTCCTTCCTCGCCTTGTCGCACCCCTAGCCGTAGCTGTCGCCGTTGCCGTAGCTCGCCTCTGCCACCGTACTCGTCACCGTGGCCGCACTCGCCGTCAAGCTCAGCCAAGCATGGCATCGTGCTCAGCACGCCCCCAGCAGTCCAACGCCACCAACCGCTGCCCTTGCCGAGTCCTGCAGCGACGAGCCTGAGCATGCCCGAACGCCGCCGCCGCCACCACTCATCGCTGGCAGCCTTCCGGCCACCCCCGAGTCGAACCACTAGCACCACGCGACGCGCACAACCGCTAGCTTTCGAACGCAAGAAACCACACCCGATTTGGCTCGCCGTAGCAGAATCCCGAGCCCCTCCGGTGAGTTCGCCGCCGCGGGAGGCTCGCTAGAGCGTTTCCGACGCCGGCGCCGATGTGGCCTGACCAGTGGGCCGCCCCGAGTCACTGGCAACTGGGTCTCACGGGCCCAGTTGACCAGTTAACCTGGTCAGCGCCACTGATGTGGCGCTACAGCCACTGACAAGCGGGCCCCATTCGGTTAATTAAACTAACTAAACCATTTTTCATTAAAACCTAATTTAATTAGTTAGTTAGCCACTGACATAGGGCCCCACCTAGCTAATTAACTCTGTTAATTAGTTAGTTAGCCCACTCTCTATGATAGGTGGGTCCCGCAGGTCAGGTTTGACCTAGACCTGGCGGTTTGACTTGCTGACATCACAGTGACGTCAGGCTGACGTAATTAGTATTTTCTGTTATTTTCTTTATTGATTTAAATTTCAGAAAAATGCTAAAATCTTTGAAAAATCATTGAAATTAATCCATAGCTCAGATCGAAAAACTTTATATATGAAAGTTGCTCAGAACGACGAGACGAATCCAACCGTGCCGCCTGTTTCCATGTCGGGACCCTCTACGAAGGTGAACCCGTAACTTTTAGCCTGTTTTTGGTAGATGAATAGTGCATATGCACCGGTTAATAATTCCAACTTAAATCCTAAAATAACTAAAAGGGTTTAGACATGCTTTTAGGCAACCCTGCACTGCATGTTAGCATAGAATGCTCTGTGTTGCATATGTTTGCCATGTATTTATCTGTTTCTTCCCCCTCTTCACTCTTGATAGATCCCGGTAATGACATAGTCCTCGAGACCGACGCAGCTCCGGAGATCGACGACCCCACTGACGACTCTGCCTTTGCCGCCGAGCAACTAGGAAAGCACCCCCCCCCCCTTTGAACATGCCTATATCGCCTATTCTTTCTCCCTCCTGCTTGCATTAGATTTGCTACTGCTTTGAGTTATCCTATTCTTATGTATATCCTGTTTATTGTAACCTGCTATTGATACCTTACCTGCTTATCCTAAACTGCTTAGTATAGGCTGGTTAGAGACCCACCAGAGACCCCACTTTGACCCAGTTGCCCCCGCTGGATTATCTGATGACTCGATCAACGTGATCGACAACCAGGCCACGGCACCGCACATCACCCCCTTAGTTGGACGACACTGCAGCGTTACCATCGAGTGCCGAGGGTGATACCTCATTTAGCACTTCTGATGTTAACTCTGTAGAGTAGCTATTCGGTCGTGGTCATCGAGGGTGATTCCTCCTTCACCACTTTCGATAATGATGCCGTCGTGCAATGCCTCAAGTGAGAACCTCGAGGGTGATTCCTCCTAAGTTCACCTTGATGGATACATCGAGTAGGAATCTCAGTGGGCCTCTGGCCCGATAGCACTAACCATCACGCGGGAAAGTTATGGGCACTATGCATCGTGGTATCAACCGAAATGGATACTAGGGCCCTGGGATTGCTTTCTCGCAGGGAGTCGAGAAAGGATCTCTGGCCGAGGTTGATACTTATTACTGCTACTACTTTATACTATGCTAATCTACACTCTTCTAATGCTGCAAGACCGTTGAAGATGCTAGTCTTCGATTGGACTAGGCCTTCTATCTATTCTGGCATTTCTTCAGCCCAGTCCACATATACAACCTTCCTTTGATAATGTTGCATATGTAGTGTAGATCCTTGCTTGCTGAGTACTTAGGATGAGGACTCACGGTTGCTTTGCTTCCTCTTTTTCCCCACACCCGTTTGATGCAACCAGATGACAGAGCCTCGGAGCCAACTGCCCCTGCCGACGACTACTACTACCACCCCGAGGGTGGTTACTACTACGAGCTTGCCGACGACCAGGAGTAGGTTCGAAGGGTCCCAGGCAGGAGGCCTGCACCTTTTCGATCGTACTGTTTTCTTTTGCCTGACCTTTTAAAGGCCTATCTATTTTATCTTTTATATCTGTACACAGATATCTGATGCTTCCGCTGACGCTTGTATGCGAGCTTATGTATTCGATCCCTCAAGGCCCCTGGCTTGTAATATAAAGCTTGTATGACTTTATTTATGTTTTAGAGTTGTGTTGTGATTCCTTCAAGTGAGTCCTTAGGCTTGATCATGTGCATTTGTGTGTATGATTAGTGCACGATTAAGCCGGGGGCGTCACAGAAACTACTATTGGGCAGTTGATAGAAAAGCAAATAATTATGATGATATCCAAGGCAATGATCATGTATATAGGCATCACATCCAAGATCAATAGACCGACTCCTGCCCGCATCTACTACTATTACTCCACACATCAACCGCTATTCAACATGCATCTAGTGTATTAAGTTCATGGAAAAATGGAGTAATGCAATAAGAACGATGACATGATGTAGACAAGATCTATTCATGTAGGAATAGACCCCATCTTTTTATCCTTAATGGTAATGATACATGCGTGTCATGTCTCTTTCTGACACTGAGATTGAGCACCGCAAGATCGAACCCATCACAAAGCACCTCTTCCCATGGCAAGAAAAATCAATCTAGTTGACCAAACCAAACCAAAGTTTTGGAGAAGAAATACGAGGCTATAACAATCATGCATATAAGAGTTCAACAAAGACTCAAATAATATTCATAGATAGATCTGTTCATAAACTCACAATTCATCGGATCCCAACAAACACACCGCAAAAAAGAGTTACATCAAATAGATCTCCAAGAACATCGAGGAGAACATTGTATTGAAGATCAAAAAGAGAGAAGAAGCCATCTAGCTACTACCTACGGACCCGTAGGTCTGTGGTAAACTACTCACGCATCATCGGAGGGGCAAGGGTGATGATGAAGAACCCCTCCACGATCGTTGACCCCTCTGGCAAGGTGACGGAAAAGGCCTCTAGATTGGATCTCGTGGTTCTGGAACTTGCGGTGGTGGAAACTCTGATATCTCGACTCCCCTAGGGTTTCTGGAATACTAGAGTATTTATAGAGCTGAGAGACGGTGGAGGGGGTGCCTGTGAGCCCCACTACCCACTAGGGCGCGCCAGGGTCTGGCACGCCCTGGCGCCTAGTGGGCCCCATAGGGCCCCTCTGGTGCACCTCTTGGGCCTCCCGGGTGTCTTCAGGGCAGAAACTTTTTCCGAAAAGTTTTGCTGCATTTGGACTTCGTTTGATGTGGATATTCTGGGAAGTAAAAACAAGCAACAACAGCAACTGGCACTGGGCACTATGTCAATAGGTTAGTCCCAAAAAATGATATAAAGTTGCTATAAAATGAATGTAAGACATCCAAGATTGGTAATATAACAGCATGGAACAATCAAAAATTATAGATACGTTGGAAACATATCACTAGTGCCCAGTGCCAGTTGCTGTTTTTGTCTTTATAGAAAATCAATACCAAACGGAATCCAAACGGAACGAAACTTTTTGACAATTTTTCTTGGACCACAAGACACGATGGAAGCTTTGGGAGGAGGCCAGAAGAGCCACGAGTGCACGACAAGCTCATAGGGCGCGCCCTAGGGGGGCACCCTGCAAGCTTGTGGGCCCTCATAGCTCTTCCAACCCTGATTCTTCTTCCATAAATACTCAAATATTCCTCGTAGACCAGAGGACACACCAAAAATACTTTTCCACCGCCGCAAGTTTCTGTCTTCGTGAGATCCCATCTGGGGACCTTTTCCAGTACTCTGCCGGAGGGGGATTCGACCACGGAGCGCTTCTACATCAACCTTGCTACCCTTCCGATGATGTGTGAGTAGTTTACCACAGGCCTATGGGTCCATACCTAGTAGTTAGATGGCTTCTTCTCGCTCTCTGATCTTCAATACAATGTTCTCCTCGATGTTCTTGGAGATCTATTCGATGTAATCTTCTTTTCCCGTGCCTTTGTTGAGATCCAATGAATTGTGGATTTATGATCAGATTATCTATGAATATTATTTGAGTCTTCTCTGAACTCTTTTATGCATGATTAAGATAGCTTTGTATTTCTCTCCGATCTATTGATTTGGTTTGGCCAACTAGATTGATTTTTCTTGCAATGGGAGAGGTGCTTTGTAGTGGGTTCAACCTTGCGGTTCTCAATCCCAGTGACAGAAAGGGACATGATACGTATTTGTATTGTTGCCACTAAGGATAAAAACGTGGGGTTTGTTCATATTGATTGGATCTATCCCTCTACATCATGTCATCTTCCTTAAGGCGTTACTCTTTTCTTGTTAACTTAATACACTAGATAAATGCTGGATAGCGGTCGATGTGTGGAGTAATAGTATTACATGCAGGCAGGAGTCGGTCTACTTGTCACGACCGTGATGCCTATATGCATGATCATTGCCTTAGATATCGTCATAACTTTGCTCTTTTCTATCAATTGCTCAACAGTAATTTGTTTACCCACCGTATGCTTTCTTTCAAGAGAGAAGCCTCTAGTGAAAACTATGGCCCTCGGGTCTATCTTTTATCATATTATTTTCAGATCTATAAAATCAAAAACACAAAATACCTGGCTACAATTTATTTACTTTTATTTTATTTAGCATTTTTAGTTATCTTTTATATCTATCACTATTAGATCTCATCCTTGCAAGTAACCGTGAAGGGATTGACAACCCCTTTATAGCGTTGGGGTGCAAGTATTTGTTTGTTTGTGTAGGTGCAATTATTGGAGACTTGTCTGTTCCTCCTACTGGATTGATACCTTAGTTCTTAACTGAGGGAAATACTTATCTCTACTTTGCTGCATCACCCTTTCCTCTTCAAGGGAAAAACCAACGCAAGCTCAAGAAGTAGCAATGTCTTGAACAACAAACTTAAAATATTCAAAACATACTTCAAAGGCTGGGGCTCGGACAATGATACTTCTCCAACGTATCTATAATTTCTTATTGTTCCATGCTATTATATTATCAATCTTGGATATTTTATATACACTTTCAAGCAATTATATATCATTTTTTGGGGCCTAACTTATTAACATAGTGCCAACTGCCATTTGTTGTTTTTTTGCTTATTTTTGGTTTCGCAGAATACAGTACCAAACGAAGTCCAAATGCCACGAAACTTTTTGGACATTTTTTTTCTGGACAAAAGAGACACTAGAAGCTCATGGAGAAGACCAGATGATAAACCATTGGCCCGTGAGGCACCAGTGCGCGCCCAAGGGGCAAGCGTGCCTTGGTGGATTGTGGGGCCCATGTGGCTCCGTTTGACCTAACTCCGCCTCTATAAATCTCTAAAATCGTGAAACCAACAGAGGAGTCCACGAAATACTTTTTCTGCCGCCACAAGTTCCAGAACAACGAGATTCCATCTTGAGGCCTTTTTTGGCACTCTACCGGAGGGGGAAACGATCACGGAGGGGCTCTACATCATCCTTGCTGCCTCTCCGATGATGCATGAGTAGTTTACCACGGACCTGTGGGTCCATAGTTAGTAGCTAGATGGCTTCTTCTCTCTATTCGATCTACAATACAATGTTCTCCTTGGTGTTCTTGGAGATCTGTTTGATGTAATGACTTTTTGAGGTGTGTTTGTTGGGATCCAATGAATTGCGAGTTTATGATCATATCTATCCATGAATATTATTTGAGTTTTCTCTGAACTCTTTTATGCATGATTGTTATAGCCTCGTATTTCTTCTCCGATTTATTGGTTTGGTTTGGCCAACTAGATTGATTTATCTTGCCATGGGAAGAGGTGCTTTATGATGGGTTCGATCTTACGGTGCTAAATCCTAGTGACAGAAAGGGACATCACACGTATGTATCATGCTATTAAGGGTAAAAAGATGGGATTTCTTTCATACGTGAGTTTTCTTGTCTACATCATGTCATCTTGCTTAATGTGTTACTCCATTTTTCCGTGAACTTAATACACTAGATGCATGCTGGATAGCGGTCGATGTGTGGAGTAATAGTACTAGATCCAGAATCGTTTCGGTCTACTTGTCTCGGACGTGATGCCTATATACATGATCATTGCCTTGGATATCATCATAATTATTTGCTTTTCTATCAATTGCCCAACAATAATTTGTTTACCCACCGTATGCTATTTTCAAGAGAGAAGCCTCTAGTGAAAACTATGGCCCCCGGGTCTATCTTTTATCATATATTAAAATTAAAAATACCTTGCTGCAATTTTCCTTTATTCATTTTATTTTTTATTTTTGTCCGATCTATCTATCAAAAACTATACAATTTAATCTTGCTCATAACCGTCAAGGGATTGACAACCCCTTGTTCGCGTTGGGTTGCAAGTATTTGTTGTTTGTGTGCAGGTGTTGTTAACGAGTCGTTGCTTGGTTCTCCTACTAGATTGATAACCTTGGTTTCATAACTGAGGGAAATACTTATCTCTAATGTACTGCATCATCCTCTCCTCTTCGAGGAAATCCCAATGCAGCTCACAAGTAGCAGGAAGAATTTATGGTGCCATTGCCGAGGAGACATCATCAACATCTATCAAGTACCTACGCATAAACTTTCATCTCCTTGCATTTACATTATTTGCCATTTGCCTTTCGTTTTCATCTCCCCCACTTCTAAAACGTTTTCACAAAAACACAAAATTATTTTCGTTTGCCTTTTCTTTTGCATGTTTGTTTGTTTGCTTGTTTTGCCTTTTATGACTCAAAAAACAGAAAAGAAACAAGAAAATTAAAGATGGATCCTCATCCTCTTGCTAATCTTTTTACAAGATCCAATTATGATGAACCAATTGCCAGTGATTTGAGTGCACTAGATTATCTCTATGAAGTTTTGCTTGAAAATCATGAATCTAAAAAATTGTGATGAAGTGTTAAATGAAAAAAGTTACAAAGTGATTCATGATAGCTCCTTGAATGAAAAGCATGATTGCATTGATTTTAATATATATTCTATTAAGGTTAATTGTGCTAATAATATGCAAAGCTACAAGCTTGGGGATGATAATTTTGTTATGTCCACTACTTAATGCAATGATCATGATTGGAGTGATAATGCTTCTTATGATCTTGAAAATTTATTTAAGCCTCATGATGAATATGATATTGATAATAAATTTTGCAATAATAATATTGAAAGTGGGTTTGGAAGTGCGTCAACTTTAGGTAATAACAATCCCACATATTTGGAGAGTGTTCAATCTTATGAAATTTTTCATAAAAGTGGGTTTGGAGAGGTCATGACTTTAGTTGATGTTAATCCCACTACGTTGGAAGATTGTTAAATTTTTATGCCTGTGGATCATGAAGAGAATAGTTTATATGATAGCTAAATTTTAGAATTTTATCATGGTCCCACATGTAATTATTATGAGAGAGGAAAATATGGTTGTAGAAATCTTCATGTTACTAAATTACCTCTCTTCATGATGAAATCGTTATTGTTTCTTTTTTCTTGCTTGCATATGCTAGATATTTCGTGTCTTGATAATTTGTTTGCTTATAAAATTCCTATGCATAGAAAGAGAGTTAGACTTAAATGTGTTTGTCACATGTTTCATGATGCTCTCTTTGTGTTTCGATTATTATCTTTTGTGTGAGCGTCGTTGAAATTTCAAGTCTATCTTAATGGCTATAAAGAAAGAGCTTATTGGGAGACAACCCAATAGTTTATTTTTCTATTTTTCAATAAACACACAATTATGCCTCTGTTATGATTGTGTTTTAGTGTTTAAATTAGTGCTTGTGCGAAGCAAAACCTCTAGGATGATTTGGAAGATAGTTGCTTTGATTCTGTGCAAAAACAGGAACTTTTATGTCCAGTAGCAGAATTGTTAAAAATCACTAGATCGACAAAATATTCTGAATTTTTTACCCATGATTGATATACAAATTTCCCATGCCATCCTAATGTTTTAGATTTCTGTGGTTACAGAAGTATAGTCATTATTCAGATTGCTATAGACTATTCTGTTTTTGATAGATTCTATTTTTGATGCATTGTTTTGATGAAACTATGGATTGTATCGGGGGGTATAAGCCATGGAGAAGTTAGAAAACAGTAGCTACAATGCAAAAATAAAATATGAATGGGTTTGCAACAGTACTTAAAGTAGTGATCTACTTTATTATACTAACGGATCTCACGAGGTTTTGTTGAGTTTTGTGTGATTGAAGTTTTCAAGTTTTGGGTGAGTTCAGAATGGATGAAGGAATAAGGAGTGGCAAGAGCCTAAGCTTGGGGATGCCTGAGGCACCTCAAGGTAATATTCAAGGACTCCCAAGCAACTAAGCTTGGGGATGCCCCGGAAGGCATCCCCTCTTTCTTCTACCAACTATCGGTAATTTTACTTGGAGCTATATTTTTATTCGTCACATATCATGAGTTTTGCTTGGAGCGTCGTGTATTATATGAGTCTTTGCTTTGTTTGCTTTTTAGTTTGTCACGATCGTCCTTGTTGAACACACATGTTTGAGAGAGCCACGCGTGTATCATGATTTAATATAATACTCTATGTGCTTCACTTAAATCTTTTGAGCTAGGAAGTTGCTCTAGTGCTTCACTTATATCTTTTTTAGCACGGCGGTGGTTATATTTTAAAGAAATACATACACGCTCATGCTTCACTTATATCTTTTTGAGAGTTGATGATAGCAATGGTAATTTGCAGAAGATTTGAATTTGGCCCTAAAGTGGTGGATATCCAAGGGGATATAATAAAAACTTTTAGATAGATCATTGGATATGATAAACTTGATTCCTTGCAATGGTTTTGCGATATAAAGATAGTAATATGTGAGTCATGTTGGTGAGTAATTATGCTTTAGTAAGAATGTTGGTGTTAAGGTTTGTGATTCCCTATGCATGCACATAAAGTCAATAGTTACGCAACGAAGTTACATCCTACTTGGGGTGCATTATTCAGTGTTAGTTATCTTTAATGTTTGTTTATGACCATTTTTGCATTTTTGTTAGTCACTTCTCAATCTATTTGCTAGCCTTCATTTGTACTAAGCGGGAATGTTGCTTGTGCATCCAAATCCTTAAACCCAAAGTTGTGCCAAATGGGTCCACCATACCTACCTATATGCGGTATTTCCATGTCGTTCCAAGTAAATTTGCATGTGCCAACTCTAATTTTTCAAAATAAATTTCTGTTTTGTATGCCCGTACCCTCATGAAGCGGCAGGGGGTGGCCAATATTTTCCATGTTAGGTATTTTATTCTCACGATGAGTGTTTATTTACTTGTCATTGCACGAGAGTCTGGCAGGTAATAGAGATGCCCAGTCCCGAAATGAAAAAAAAATGATGATAATAATAAATTCCTTGGAAAGTGTTGGTATGGAAGGCACCCGTGGATACGGCTAGCCATGGATTATGAAAGAATGGTGGAAAGGAAATAAACTTTATTTTCTGTTTGGGAACAGCCTATGATTTGTCTAGCATGGAAGATATTGGGAAATCTCGGTCGTTTTCGTTGACAGGAAAAGCATGCCTCTCAAAATAATTTTATATCTAATTTAAGCCTTGAGCTCCGGTACCTATGCAAATCTCTACTTCCCTCTGCGAAGGGCCTATCTATTTACTTTTATGCAATTTTTATTTTTAACTTGAGTCTCCATCTTCTCTTATAAAGCACCAACTAGAGAGCACTATTGTCATACTGTTGCATTGGATGTAGTTAATATTTGAGTGTGTTTCATGAATGGATCAATGATTGAGCATAATGGGCTAGGGATAACTTTCTTTAGCGTTGATATTTTGAAAGACATGGTTGCTTGTTAGTACGCTTGAGTATTGATGTCTTCATGTCAAATTATAGACTATTGCTTTGAATCATTCAAGTCCAAATATCCATGCTACAAAAGAAAAGAATATATGATGAATATGTTACGTAGTATTCCACATCAAAATTCTGTTTTTATAATTTACCTACTCGAGGACGAGCAGAAATTAAGCTTGGGGATGCTTGATACGTCTCCAGCGTATCTATAATTTTTTATTGTTCCATGCTATTATATTATCAATCTTGGATGTTTTATATACACTTTCAAGCAATTATATATCATTTTTTGGGACTAACCTATTAACTTAGTGCCCAGTGCCAGTTGCTGTTTTTTTGCTTGTTTTTGGTTTCACAGAATATCAGTACCAAACGAAGTCCAAATGCCCCAAAACTTTTTGGAGATTTTTTTCTGGACAAAAGAGACACTAGAAGCTTAGGGAGAAGACCAGATGGTGAACCATGGGCCCACGAGGCACCAGGGCATGCCCGAGGGGCAGGCACGCCCTGGTGGCTTGTGGGGCCCACATGGCTCCGTTTGACCTAACTCCACCTCTATAAATTCTCTAAAAGCTTGAAACCAACAAAGGAGTCCATGAAATACTTTTTCCCCCGCCGCAAGTTCCAGAACCACGAGATTCCATCTGGAGGCCTTTTCCGGCACTCTGCCGGAGGGGGAAACGATCACGGAGGGCCTCTACATCATCCTTGTTGCCTCTCCGATGATGCTTGAGTAGTTTACCATGGACCTATGGGTCCATAGTTAGTAGCTATATGGCTTCTTCTCTCTATTTGATCTTAAATACAATGTTCTCCTTGGTGTTCTTGGAGATCTATTTGATGTAATGACTTTTTGCGGTGTGTTTGTTGGGATCCGATGAATTGTGAGTTTATGATTAGATCCATCCATGAATATTATTTGAGTTTTCTCTGAACTCTTTTATGCATGATTGGTATAGCCTCGTATTTCTTCTCTAACTTATTGGTTTGGTTTGGCAAACTAGATTGATTTATCTTGCCATGGGAAGAGGTGCTTTGTGATGGGTTCGACCTTACGGTGCTCAATCCCAGTGATAGAAAGGGACATGACACATATGTATCGTTGCTATTAAGGGTAAAAAGATGGGATTTATTTCATACGTGAGTTTATGTTGTCTACATCATGTCATCTTGCTTAATACGTTACTCTGTTTTTCCATGAACTTAATACACTAGATTCATGCTGGATAGCGGTCGATGTGTGGAGTAATAGTAATAGATGCAGAATTGTTTCGGTCTACTTGTCTCAAATGTGATGCCTATATACATGATGATTGTCTTGGATATCATCATAATTATTTGCTTTTCTATCAATTGCCCAACCGTAATTTGTTTACCCACCGCATGCTATTTTCAAGAGAGAAGCCTCTAGTGAAAACTATGGCCCCGGGGTCTATCTTTTATCATATATTAAAACTAAAAATATCTTGTTGCAATTTTATTTTATTTGATTGGATTTTGTATTTTTGTCCGATCTATCTATCAAAAACTATACAATTTAATCTTGCTCATAACTGTCAAGGGATTGACAACCCCTTGTTCGCGTTGGGTTGCAAGTATTTGTTGTTTGTGTGCGGGTGCTGTTAATGAGTCATTGCTTGGTTCTCCTACTGGATTGATAACCTTGGTTTCATAACTGAGGGAAATATTTATCTATATTGTACTGCATCATCCTCTCCTCTTCGAGGAAATCCAAACGCAGCTCACAAATAGCAGACACGTATGGCCATGATAAAAAAAAAGGAAGATCTTAGATTAGAGCTTTCGATGTTGGAAGAATTGGAAGAGGAAGGCCCACTGCCCCTGAATTGTATAACAGGAAAATTGATGTCAATTGTGAATTATATGAGTTGTTGGTGAATGAGAATTTTTTTTTGGCTACAACAATCCCATGAACGTTGGCTCCTTAAAGGAGATCTGAAAACTGACTACTATCATAAAATTGCTAACGGACGAAAGAGTAAAAACACTATTCACTCTCTTAAGATGGGAGAAACCATGCATGAAGGCACTGATGACTTAATTGCCCACGCTACTGGCTTTTATACAGAATTGTTTGGCTGGGCTCCTGGTAATCAATTCCACCTTGACCCTGCAACGTGGTCAGATGAGGAGAAACTTAACAAGCATGATAACCTAAATCTCTGTCGCGAATTCACTGAGCTGGAAGTTAAGGAGGCCTTGTTTGATATGGCTCCAAATAGAGCCTCAGGGCCCGATAATATCCCTGTAGAATTCTATCGGGCTTGCTGGGAGATAGTTAAAGAAGATATCATGACCCTGTTTAGGCATTTCCATCAGGGCATGTTGGATGTCCAACGGCTCAATTATGGGGTCATTACTTTGCTTCCAAAAGTGTGTGGAGCTGAGAAAATCCAGCAATTCAGACCAATATGCTTTCTTAGATGTCCATACCAGTTGATCACCAAAGTCCTTGATCGCTGAGTTGCTGTATATGCAGATAAGCTCATTAGTTCTACCCAGAACGCTTTTGTGAAAGGGAGGAACATCATGCATGGTGTTCTTTCACTCCATGAAATTCTTAATTATACCTATGTGAAGAAAAAAGTGGGGATTGTCTTGAAATTAGACTTCGAGAAAGCCTACGACAAAGTCAATTGGGAATTCCTCCTTGAGTGTCATAAAATGCGGGGCTTCAACGAAACATGGTGCGGATGGATTAGACATGCTTTGTACAAAGGCACAGTCAGCATTAAGCTTAATAGCCGTGTTAGTCCTTATTTCCAAAGCACGAAAGGGGTGCGTCAGAGTGACCCCCATTCTCCCTTCTTGTTTAACCTAGCTGCGGAGTGCCTCACCGAAATGATTAAAAATGCCCAAAAGAACAAGCTGATTGTGGGCCTAGCTTCGGATCTCATCCCTGATGGAGTGGTTGTTCTGCAATATGCAGACGTACTATTATCTGTATGGAACATGATGTAGATAAGGCAATTAATCTGAAGTTACTGCTGTACATGTTCAAAAAGATGTCTGGCCTGAAAGTTAACTTCCAAAAGATGTCTGGAGATGATCAGAATGAGTACAATGTAGCTGATGAAGATGTGTGATGCTGCCAAACATCCGATCCAAGGAGTATGATGGATGCGGCAACTGTGGATGCTGCGCGACTACTGGGGTCATTTTGCTGTGATCGTTGCTATCTTTCGTTTAGGATGTTGCTGTTTTGCTCCGGTTGCTATGGAGCTGTAATAAGTCTTTTGTTGGATAGAACTTATAGTGTTGCTCGGGTTTTCGCCCCATAACACTCGTTTTCGAGGGCGAGCGAGTGTGGTGGGTTTCCTGGTAGTGCTTGAACTCGCTCTACCTCTTTCCCTCCTCCTGTATAAGTTTCTGGAACTGGTTGTATTTACGTTCATTGCAATGAAAAGGGATAAAGCCCGGTTCAAAAAAACTAACGGACTGGCCCAAATTCCATCTGCGTAGGCGCCAGCAACCTGTTTGTGGGCTTAAGGCACCGAACAGGAGCCCCCTTCTGTTTGACTGTGTATATGGTGGCCCGGGCCATAAACCAGCACCGGGCTAGGTGCTGGCTGTTCCTCTGAAAAATGTTAACCTTGTATCAAAAAATGATTCTAACGTGTACAAAATGTACAGTGTGTATGAAAAATAAGCATAAAAAATAAATGATGAAAATGTTAATCATGTGTTTACAAAGTGTTAAACATGTGTAAAAAAGGGTTTCTTATGTATACAAAACATGTACAATGTATATAAAAAAGTAGACACTAAAACAAAATATTTGAAAAAAAATGTTAACCACTTATTTACAAAATCTTGAACGTGTATAAAAAATGTCTCAGATATATGTATGAAAAATATTTCATGTATTTGAAAAATGTTAAACATGTTCCTGATGTATATGAAAAACGTACATTTTGTGTGAAAAAATGTTTGTTACAATTAAAAAATGTCCACCTTGTATTTGACAAAAATGTTGAACATGTATCCCAACAGTGTTCAAACATGTATAAAAAAATGTACATCATGATTGAAAAAATGTTCAACATGTATCAACAAAATGCTTTGCGTCTACACTAAGAATGTACATTGTATACTGAACAAAGTAGACATGTTTTGAACAAAGAAGTAACCTATGAAAACAGACAAAGAAACAAACAGAACTGAAGAAAACCAATGAAAAACAAAAACAAATAACAAATAAAACCTAAAAAGGGGAAAATAAAACCAAAGGATACCAACAAAAAAGAATGAAACCAATGAAAACCAAGAAAGAAACAAAGAATACTTGGAAAAAAAAAAGAACAAAAGAAAAGAAAGAAAAGAAAAAACCAATAAAAACAGATAAAAGAAACAAAGGAACTAAAAAGAAATCATAAAAAAGCCATTGAAAACCGATAAAAAAAGAAGAACACGAGTGAAAAAACTAAAGAAAGACAGAAAACACTAAAGAACCTAACAAAACCGAAAGAAAAAACAAAAGATAACAAAAGGAAAAAATGAACCAAAAAACCACTACAACCCACAGAACAAAGAGGTTTGCTGAGAAAAAATGAGTGAGTGATCTCTCTGATCCTAAGCGAGCGATCGAGGAGAAGAAATGGCCGACCCATTATACACGACGTGAAAAACCTTCACGCGAGGAAACCGTACGAGTCGCAATAAGCGAGATATAGTCGCCGAACAATACTACTAGGTCTAATGTATATTCGTCAGGCCTCCTATACCATGGGAATTATATCTCCCCTATCGTAAGACAGTGCTTTGTCTAGCCTATAGACTAGTGTACTTTGTGCCAGTCCAATTAGGGTTCCCGCGTGAGCGGATTATAGACGTTGTTTTTTGTGTGTTTCCGTTGCTGGTATCCACTGTTGTTTTTTGTGTTTCTTGGTGGTTCCCATTGTTTTTTTGGTGTCGCTTTTCAATAGTCTATTGTGTCGGTTTTCATCTTAATTTTCAGAAGAGTCTATGTAAGAGCTTTTGTTTAGAAAATTTCACATACTCAACTATCATATAGTCTTCTAATGATTGTTGTCACTCAAGCTATATGTTTAGAACAAACTTTTTACATTAGACACAAAGGACGATGAGGTTTAGTATTTCACCTCCCAACTTACTTACTACAAAGATAATCTTGCGGTGTCATCACCTTGTGACAGAAGGGGTAGTGAGACACGTATTTGTATTATTGCTACTAAGAGTAAAACAATGGGGTTTAATCATATTGCTTGGTTTTATTCCATCTACATTATGTCATCATACTTCATGCATTACTTTGTTTGTTATTAACTTAATATGTAGAGAGGCAAGCATAGAAGCGCTCTCGAAGTAGAGTAATAGTAGTAGATGCAGGCAAGAGTCGGTCTACTTGTCACGGATGTAATGCATATGTATATGATCATGCCATAAATAATGTCATAACTATGTGTTTTTCGATCAATTGCCCTGCAGTAATTTGTCTACCCACTGTGTGCTATCTTTATGAGAGAGATGCCTCTAGTGAAACTATTGCCCCTGGGTCTATTTTAATCATATTGCTAAAACCAAAAACACCTTGCTGCAATTTTTCTATTTTTATTTTACTTTGCAATTTATCTATCTACTACTACCAGATTTACAAGGGGATTGACAACCCTCTTACCCGCGTTGGATGCAAGTATTTACTCTTGTGTGTGTAGGTATTATCGATGATTGTTTGCGTGGTTCTCTTATTAGTTTGATAATCTTTGTTCTCTACTGAGGAAAATACTATCCGCTACTATATTGCTTCACTCTTCCTCTTCCGAAAAAATCCCAACGCTACTCACAAGTAGCAGTTCTCTATAAAAAGAAGTGCCTTAATTACCCTTGGTTTCCATTAGGACCCCGCTGCCACGGGAGGGTAGGAAAAAAGATGTCATGCAAGTTCTTATCGTAAGCACGTATGACTATATACGGAATACATGCCTACATATGATTGATGAATTGGAGCTATTTTGTATCGCTCTAGGTTGTCACTGTTACATATTGAATTTCATTCAAATATCCATCATTGATCCAATGCCTACGCTTTAATAATATTGTCTTTGGCCAAGTTACTACTACTGCTGCTGTTACACTTGATACAAAACCGCCACTATTACTGTACTATTGTTATTGCTATTACCACTGCTATCATATTACTGTGCTACTAATAAATTGCTGCAAGGAAGTGACTACTCAGGTGTGATTGAATTGACAACTCAACTGCTAAGGCTTATAAATATTTTTTTTGCTCCCTTGTGTCGAATCAATAAATTTGGATGAAATACTATCATCAGAGACTGTTGTGATCCCCTATTCTTGTGTGTCATCAGTTGTCTAGAAAGCCACGGATTGCACGAGGGCACCAATATGCACGTTGTTTGGTTGCTCGTGTTTTGAGATTTTGGGCTAGGCTTATGCGAATTATTGTATTTAGTTGTACACTTTTAACCCGATTTTGTTAACTGCCACACATGAACATGTTGCACTGTATTTGTTTATGTGTTGTAACAGAAAACTTACAACACAGAAATTGTATGGAACGAGCTCGTGGTCAAAGGAAATTTCAAAGGGTCGACCATGTGTGATGGATTTAACAAAATTTGTCTTACAAAGCTCCAAACATAAACACAAAATTGAAGATTAACAGTCAACATGTTCGCACACGAACGTCACAGTGTACCCCCGGCGTGGAGTGCGGTACGCAACACATGTCGTCGAAGGATCTCATCGAGAGCGTGATACGCAAGACATGTCGACGAGATCTTTTGAGGACCCAAAAACCCCACACGCTCGGGAGGGGCCCCGTCAGGGAGTGCGGCAGCTATGGGTTTTCCTAGGTTGACCTGATCACCCATAGGGTCTCAAGGTTCGCTGCCCTGCAACACGACGGTCCAGCCACCTCAAGAATGAAAACGAATAAAAACTAGGGTAAAGAAGAAAAGATAAAAGATAAAGGTGATAGATGGGTTTGTTGATTTGTGTTGTTCAATCGGCCATCATCTCTCATCTATATATGAGACGGCTGGACTATCCGTGCAAGAAAAAGACTTCAATTTCCGTCCAAATTTCTAAAGCTACTTTAATTCAGACAAGTGGGCCCGGAATTTCGCATAGGTCAAAAAGTTTCCACTTTGTATCAGTTGTAGAAATTGCATATCCCCTCAGATTGGGATGATCTAAAAAGTAAAGTTGTTCATTTTGACGAGATGTAGAACATTAATGTTGAACACGTTTTTTGTTTGAAGCCATCTTGGGATAGTAATATGCAATCTAAAAACTTTTTGTTAATAGAAAAAACGCCCAACCGCTACGTAGGACATGGTTGCGTGGGGCAGCTGATACATGAGCAAATTGGCACTAGTCAGGACATGTTTTGTCCAGGGACAAATACCATTTTCTCTTGGCTTTTCATATTGACTCTAAAAGTTGCAGACGAGCTCGGATCAAGATGACCCAAAAATCAAGAGTTGTTAGAAATAAAGAGCTTTTATGTTGAGATTTTTTTTATTTGGTGTGATCTAATTTACTTTTTTGCCATGCTAAAGTCTAAGAGTGAATTGCAAACAAGTATCACAATAGCGGTGTCATTAGCGAAAAAGCACCACTTTACAAACCGGTGCCCCCCTCTCGGCGTGCAGTAGAGCGAACGCGTCGCCGGCGAGGACGTCAGATCCCTTGGCGCAGCACAACATAGCGGGGCGAGGAGCTCGGGAAGCAGAGGATAGAGGAGGAGGAAGGCCGGGCGCAACTGATGGCCTCGCCGATGGCTGCTGGCCAGTGGTGGCGCTCCGGTCGATCGATCATGCACGCGAGCGTGGGGTGAAGGGATAAGGGGGGAGGAGAGAGATGGGAGGAGGAAAAAGAAGACGAATCAAAATGCCCGTGTGTCGGTTTTTTTCATGCCAACTCGGCATGACAAGTGGATCCGTACTGACGTCAACAAAGCAACTAACATTTAACGTTAATATTTTTTGCCACTCTCAAGCACTTGTGTGCGATGCATTTTGCCATGATTTGTAAAGTGATGACGTTTTCACTAATGGCACCGTTATGGTGGTGGTTTCTTGCATTTCACTCAAAATCTGATGACAACACAACGGAAATATGAATCAATCGCGGAAATTAAATTTATAACATTGACATGCATTTTTTTTTAAGAATAAAAAGGGTAAGAGCATCTACAGTCGGGCGCCTCAAACCCGCCTCATACGTCCGGGCGGGCCGCCCAGTCACTGTACGGTCATGATTTTTTGACCCAGACGGGCATCTCAAACGGCCCTCAAACGCCCGGACTAACCGGCACCCTCATATCCAGCCCAAATATGGGGCGGATATGGGGGCGCCCAGGCGCGCCCGGGCACGCCCGCCATGTCGGATCAGACCCACGCTGGCCCACCCGACCCCACATAAATTCCTCCCAATTCGCTCGCCGAACCAAACCCTAGCCACTTCACTCCCCTCCCTCCACTCCCCTCCGCCACGCAAGCTCTTCTCTGGCTCCTTCCGGCCGTCTCCGGCATGGCGGGCAGCAGATCCGAGTCCTTCACCTCCAGATCCGTCGACCCCGAACTCATCCCACGCGGCCCCGAGGAGGAGATGGTCGTCCGGCTTGCGCTCCGCCGCGCCCGGGAGGAGGCCCGTGCACGGCTGCGCTCGGACTCCATCCGTCGGGAATCTGTTGCGTCCGCCCAAATGACGCATGGATCCGGTGCTAGGCCAGCCCTAGCTGCCTCGGCGGAGGCCGTGCGGTCCGCCTGGCGTCCCAACGTGCAGGCGGACGCGCAACCCCTCCGTTCGCGCCGATATTCGGGACACACCATCGTCCCACGAGGGCATGGCACAGCGTGCCCACCGTGCAAGGCACCGGGCGCGGGAGGCGGCGGCAGCCCTAGCGGCGGCGGACGTCGGCGAGGCGGAGTCGCATTCGCCGGCGCCCCGTATGGCACATCAATCCGGGCGACGCAACCGCATCGTGGTGGATGTCGGCGGCTCGTCCGTGGACGGACCCTTATCGATCCGACGTCCACCGGCATCCAACGGGTTCCGGGCTCCGACGAGGAAGAGTAGGGCATGAGAGACGGCGGCGCATTGAGTCCCATGCCCTACTCTACCTTGCCGACGACCTGGCCAACATTCTGGGGAGTGCAACCGGCCGCCGGACATGGACATGGCGACCGAACGAGCTCCGGTTAAAAATCGCTACGTTGCATGTAATAATATGGATTTGTGATTTTTAATTAAAGGTATCCAGATGTGAAATGCATTTTTTGAGGCGTGATCGGTCACTGTCTACGGAAGCGTCCGGGCATGTCCGCAGGTGTTTGAGGGGCCGAATTAGCCAAATCCGACTGTAGATGCTCTAACAAGAACAAACCAAGTTCAAACGGGTACCTACTAATCGCAACTGTCAGAGCCACCACGCACCAAATTGAGGGCTTTTTATGCTTGTTCGGGCTTGGTTACGGTGGGAACAGCCGATTCAGCCAGCCATTCCCGGGGACAGGGTCTCCATGGGGCCTAGCTAAGATTTGCCATGCATGGTGTGCTAGGGAGTAGGGACAACCAAGCACGTCATAGATTCGAGTGTACACGACCACCAACCTCGCGTTCGGCCGTTTCCGCTTGCCCTCCACGTGATGGTACGGTGCGCGGTGAGCACACACGCGCACGCGCCGAGCATTTTCCGTCGCTCCCCCCCGTCCAACGTCACTGCATACGCAGCATACCGTGCTGGTGCCGCATCCCGGCCGTATGAAGGATAAAGAGCTATATCTGCGCGCACTCGACACTTGACAGTTCACAGTTGGTGAGTGGTGCAGGAGGAAGGTGTCGTTGTGTAGAGATGGGGTCGTCGGGGAAGAGGGTGGTGCTGGCGGTGAACGGCGCGCGGCACGAGGCGGCCGGCGTGGACCCGTCGATGACGCTGCTGGAGTTCCTCCGCACGCGGACGCCCGTCAGGGGACCCAAGCTCGGCTGGGGCGAAGGTGAGCACCACCCGCCACTCATTTCCTCTTGTTTAATTCTTTCAGCTCCGGCGAGACGAAACACGGGAGTTATAATTTGCTTGCAAATTTCTTCGATTCGGTCGCATGGTCGTCGATCGAGCTGAGCTCTAAACACACGTGGTCGCATGAGTTAAGCGGTTTCGGGCGCGTATAAATTCCTGCACACTTCTACGTATCTTCAATCCACATTCCAAACACTCCAGATTTGTTCAAATCTGTTTACTGTTTTAGTAATCACCGGGTCTTGATCAATGTTAGATAGCTGAAATAGCCCGTCTAGCAGAGCTTACCAGCCGAGAAAATGGTGCCTCCATGGCTATTATTCCGGTGCTTCCCTGCCTGCCCCCTAGCCGCCACATATAACCCAATCTACATCAAGCTTTGTCCATCCCACATTCGGCTTTGACAAGGATGAGGCCCGTATGAATTGGTAAAACACCAAAGAAACAAAAATGGAGAAGGTAATAACTACTCCTTCTCTCATAATGTAAAACATTCTTTGACATAGCGTAGTGTCTTACGTTATAAGACGGAGGGAGTAATAAGTGACGCGGGGGTTTGTGTACACGTGCACGTAGGCATCATAGCGGCACATATGCACAGTAGACAGTGCCCATGGACCATCGATGACCCATCCGTGAAATTTTGTTCTCTTCTGTCGTTGCCACCTACCCAGCTAGCGCTATCGTAGTATCGTTCATTCTGAAAATGCTCGCTGGCGATAGTCCAATTGTTGAGTTAGCTTTCTTTATCTTGCATGCATGCATGCGATAGTCCAATTGCATGTTGAGCCTTCCAGCACACATTTCTTAGCTCATCTCATATACTTCTACGGTTTTGCTATTCATCAGTCAGCGTAAGATCTTTCGTGGCGTCAGTCGATATTTTTTTCACGGTGTGCGTCAGTCAATTTCCAGAGGAAAAAAAAGGCGCGCGCGAGCAAATGAGAGAGAGACTCATGTCATATTCTGCTTAAAAGGATATTAAAAAGCTGATCTATCTAGCTACAAAAATGGATGAATGCACTACCTGTGGGCAAAATTTCACGAAGAAATGACATTTATGATTGTCTGGGAAAACCAAAATAAAATATATGCTCCAAAATGCTTTCAAAAATGGTCTTTTTGTTAGAGTTGTGTCGAATATTATTGTACAAGGTAGATTACAGTTGGACTTGGTTTTGTACTGTGTGTAGACATGATAGGAGTTGTGTCGACACTTGTATCCTAGGCCTCTCATATATATTGGGGGTAGACACACGATGTAACATATGCCAACATAATAGCACAGGCACGCGGGGGAGCCGGCGCCCGGGCGGTCAGGGTGCGGTATTGTAGCGGTGTCATGGGGAGGAGCGCCCGTAGTCAGGCCCCGGGGATGTAGCCATGATGATGAATCTCGTTAACAAATCTCGGTGTCGTGCTCGTGTGATTGCTTGGTCCTTGGTAGATCAACTATGTGCCTCGAATTTATTCTAGCAAGTGGTATCAGAGCAAGGCTCGAAGAGGCCGTGGTTGTTGATCTAGAAGGAAGAGAGTCGAAGGATTGATCGGGTTGATGTGATAATCTGCGGCGGACTGACGCGAAAATTGCAAGTTGCCGGAGAGATTGTTTGGCGACATCGACGGGATCGGGATTCTTTCGGCCAGATGGAAGCAATCGAAAGTAGCAGATGACGTGAGCAAGGCACTTGGCGAGATTGCATCGTGTTGGACCAAGCGGTGGCGCACGCACACGAAAGCAAGTCAGCCGCACGTGGCGGCGGCGGCGGTGGCTGCATATAGATTTGATTCAGTGGCGGCTAGGACAGCAGCCTACTCAGTTCAGTAGCAGCAAGTTCGGCTGGCGCAACAGGCGCGGTCGGCTGGTAGCCCAAAGGCCTATCGCACGGGAGGGTTGCGGAGTGCTATGACGACCTTGGATGTGCAAGGAAGGACTTTGGTGCGTGGGCTGCAGCGGTGGAGCTCGTACAGGTTGTAGCCGGACATACGCAAGGCCGGAGTGTGCTAGGCGCTGGTATGCTAGTGGTTCAGGAAGGGCACGCGCAGGCCAGGTGTGTGGTACATGCATATGAGATTTGTTGGTGAAAAAAAAAGAGCTTGCATATACGTGGAGAAGCTAATAGCATGACCTGACAAGAAGAAGAAATTGTGTAAAGGGATCCAGCGTGGTCAAGGTTTGCACGGATATTTTTTCTTTGGGTCCAGTTTTTCTTGCAGATGGGCTTCGTGTGCGTACAGCAAGGACGATTGCATAAGGCTTGAGTGAGTCTGGAATGCGTCGTGATGGATCATGCAAACACAGGGCGTCAAAACAATGCACGGAGATGTGCGTGGCGAATATGACGCAGGGTGGAGCATGGTTGCAGTCGGTTAATTTCGACTGGGTCGGACTGGATTGTCTGATGGACTGACGTGGATGTTGGTCAAAGCAGAAGATGGCGGTGATTTCAGCGACGATGACATAGGAGCGTGATGCTGATGGTGGCCGACTTCTGGGGCGTGGAAACACGTGGTGCAGGCCTGAGGGCTTGTGCGGCTTCAACAAGACTATGACGCAGGGTTGATTCAAGGCAGTGTGCACATATGAGAGCTTGAAGTCGACAGGGTGCGGGGGTAGCACGGTCAGCTACATGGAGTCATGTTAAAGGTGGAGCTGGAGTCGAGCGGAAGACTTCACTCTGTGCTGATGGAGGGGCTACGGTGTAAGACGTCGGAGAATCGAAGCCTATTTCAGCGGGATAGCGAGAGACACATGGATCGGACTGGGTACTAGTGGTCTGATGGAGACGTGATACTCGGAATCGGTGGGTGATGATCGATGGTTCTCTGTAGTGGGGTTTGAGGCAGTGTGGGCTAGCTACCCGGGAGACTTGACCAGGACAGCAGAGGCTCGACGCGGTGATAGCGGCGAGGCGTGCGGTAAGCACGGGACACAGCGACAGACCAAGGCACTAATGGTGAGACATGTGGTCAGACAAAGTGTGCAGGGGCGTGAAGCAGTGTTGACGAGTACCGGATTCAAGTTGGTGACTGGGTCTATCAGTGCTAGTTGATGGACATGAGTTGACCATTGAGAATCTGAGAAAGTGGCGGAATGTCTAAAATTGCCAAAAACTGAGAGAGTACATGGCCGTATATTCTATGGTGTTCATTGCACAAGGCAAAGTGCGGATGACAAGTACAGAAGGAGGCGGAGTGCTATAGTTATGGGACATGTCAGAGACTATTCGGAAAAAGGGTGAAACAACTGTGAATTTGACTCAGGGTGACATAGGGCGACGGTGAAATTCCTTCAAGTTTCAGACAAGCAGTCAAGAAAGAGCGGTGACGTTGAGTTCAGGTAACTCTTATATGTGGCGTCCAATATGTGAGTTGTTCACTTTCACGCAGACAGTGGTCGGTATGTGATGGCGTTGAACGGATTCTCCGGAAGGGTGGAGCACAAAGTAGAGTAATAAGAAACTTAATTTTGCTCGAGTGTTGACTCTGAAGAAGACGAGAAGGGACTACAGTTACAGGTGGACTCACATTGAGTCTGGAAGTAGCAGCGGTGCTCATGGCATATCTCAAGTCCAATGTACATGGACGTTCGACGCATGGATGAATTCAATGTGGTGAAGAATATTCGTCAAGGTGGAGTTTGTTAGAGTTGTGTCGAATATTATTGTACAAGGTAGATTACAGTTGGACTTGGTTTTGGACTGTGTGTAGACATGATAGGAGTTGTGTCATAATAGGACACTTGTATCATTGGCCTCTCATATATATCGGGGGTAGACACACGATGTAATCTATGGCAACATAATAGCACAGGCACGCGGGGGAGCCGGCGGCGTATGCCGGCGCCCGGGCGGCCAGGATGCGGTATTGTAGCGGTGTCATGGGGAGGAGCGCCCGTAGTCAGGCCCTGGGGATGTAGCCATGATGATGAATCTCGTTAACAAATCTCGGTGTCATGCTCGTGTGATTGTTTGGTCCTCAGTAGATCAACTATGTGCGTCGGATTTATTCTAGCACTTTTCAGAGCATCGTCTTTCTCCAGAGCGCCACGAATGTCATTTCTTCAAGAAATTTTGCACGTGCATAGAACACTCGACAATGTTTGTTACCAATTTCCTGATTTTACTGTCCACGTGGGCTCATGTGAGATCGGGAGCCAAAAATCAGCATGCATGTAGTAATACGCATGTCCCAATCTTTTCACCTGGAGAAGTTAGAAGAGACAAGATTCTTCAAATTTCTAAACGTCTCAAAATTTTAAAGGTTTAAATTTATGAATGGTTAAAATTATAGAAGACTACTTTTACTAAACTTTAAATTTCCTACGATTTTGAATTTGTGAGTGTTCAATATTATGAAAGCTCAGATTTTTTTGAAAATTTAGATTTCTAAGGTTCCAATTTCTTAACCCGGTATTCAATTTCCCCATAGTTCAAATTTTTAGAAGTTGGTATTCAGTTTTGAAAAGTCGATACCAAATTCCTGAATTCTCAAAAAAAAAATTGGTACTCGTAAATTTAAAAGTTAGATGAGATCTATAGTTCTGGGGAACCTCAATTGAAGAATGACCGACCACATGGGTAGAGGACCATGTTCACACGTGAAAAACACGCATGGGAAAGGTCGCTTTCACCACGTCCTAGCCACACTAAACATGCACCGAACATGCACCTCTCCCCTCCCCTCACCGGACAAGGTCAGATCCACCGGCGGATCCTCTGTCCGACGCCGACCCCGTGGATTGGGGTGCCTCGCGGTGGAGTCAGACGAGGAGCTTGCCATCCGTGTGGCCCTCAAGCAGTCGCAGGTGGACAGGGGCGGCTGCTCCTCCACGGCACCTGGTTAGAGCATCTCCAGCGGATCCCTTAAAACGCACGAAACTGTAAAATAATCGTCAGTTTACAGTTTTAGGCCGAAAAAACGACTCGAATAGAATCTGTAAACGATTCTGACCAGTAAAAAATTTTAAGGGGCGTGGAAAACATCTAGGCCAAACCCGTGAAAATAAGGATTTTGGAGACAACCCGAGGGTGCCCTGTATACGCGAAAGTCCGTTGACGGGAATCCAACTACCATCGGAACCTTCATGAATTGCTCCCGTCCGCCGGCCGCCCGCCCCGGCCGCCGGCCGTCCGCCCGACGGAGGAGCTAGCTAGCTAGCGAGCGAGCTCGAATCGGCGGACGAAGGAGCTAGCTAGCTGAATCGATCGATTCGGCGGAAGAAGGAGCTAGCTGAATCGATTCGAGCTAGCTAGCTCTGGATTGATTCTGCTTCATACGCTGTATTTGGTCGTCGGCGGCTTTGTATTTGGTCGCTTCGAGCTAGCTGGACGTTGGTGGCTTCGTATTTGGTCGCTTCGTGTGCTGTTCGCTGGTTTCGTAGGAGCGAGCTAGCTGATCGTGGACAAGAGTGAGAGGAAGAAGAAGACGTGGGGAAAAAATATATGCGAATATTCGGTTTTACATTTTAAGTTTAAAGGGTCTGTTCGGCCGCAGCTCAAACCGACCCTTAAACCGCGTTTTCCATGAACTGAAAACCGCGTTTTCAGTTCCGCGGTTTAAGGGGTCTGCTAGAGATGCTCTTACCCAGCCAAACTCCTCCTCTGCTGCGTACGCAAGTGGGGGTTCTTCCCAGTCTGCCCCAGCCGTGGTGGCCCGGGGGGATCGATGAGCTTCGGACCTTCACCTCTAGCCCTCGCTCCTCCAGGCTCGCAATGGCTGCTGGTGCATGCACCGCCTACCCTGCGGAGTCGGATGCGTGGAAAACACGCCGCACTAGGAAGAGGGCGGCATAGGACGGATCTAACCGATCATGCATATTTGTGCCCATTGCGCCACCGCCTGATGAAGACCTCCACCGCTCCGACATCCACCGGTCCTTGACCTCCAAAGAGACGGACGGACATCCGCCGCCACCGCAAAAATACCAAGGCATTGTATCTAGGCATCAAGGAGTCCTAGCGGCTAGCGTGGCAAAAGTTCAGTTATGAGTCCCTTTGGTGATCTGGTAAAGGACTAGAAAGGACTATCGCCTTTTTCCTAGAGGTGACCCTGATTTATCGAACGCACGAGAGAAAGTGCACCTTCAAGACAAGGTTTTCTGACAAGCTTTGCAAGATTATTAAATTCCAGTTTTTGAACTGAATCGTAATCAAGTTGTACAATGAACACTTAAAATTAAAATAGGCATGGGTATGAGGACTTCATTCTTGCAACCATATATTTGCGAATGGGGTCATTGTGATATTAATTTGTACCCTCAAAGATTCCAGTTAAGATGTGCTTGCAACGTATCGAAGTGTGCTATGTGTCCAAATTGCATCTTGACCGGAACGCGCCCTGCATCAAGAGTCAGTTGTCCAACCAAAGGCCCTATCTGTTGCGCTGGCTTGCCTGAGTAATTAAGATAGAATCAGACAAAAGCATTGGGCGTTTAATGACTACACCTCTTGTATCCCCTGAGATATGATTCATGCTACCATACTAGTCTTTTCTGTCACTTATGTTCAGAATAGCACTTCACGGTCTCTCTGCCCTTAGCTTCTTTGTGGCTCAATCTCCATGATCCTGGGTACCTTACAGGAACGAAGACCGCGAACGAGATAAGAGACAACTATGAAGCAATTTTATTTCACACATACGAGAAGTTGATTAAAAGTAATTCCATAGATCCCTCTAACAAATACATAGGGTTGTAGGGCTATGCCTCAACTCATGATCTTACCGAATTGCTCACACATAGCGATCAGATCGCAAGAAACCATTGAAAAACACATCAAGAGGAATGATTAACTGATAATATGTCTTACAACAGTGGCTGGATACGATACACAATTACAAGGTGTGGCTAACTTAGGGATGAATGTTGCGGTGATGGTGGTGGATATGGAGATGGAGACGAAAATTGCGGTGGCTAGGGTTTGTGGATGCTCTTGGTGATGAAGATGAGGTCTAGCGTCTCACGAGCTGCTCTCTGATCTGATTCTGGTGCTGGCCCTTTAATGATAGTTGTAGGGTTGGACGTCACGGTGTCGTGGGCACCTCATATGAGCGCGTGCACGTGTGCTTGTATGGGACGTCATCTTGCGCTCTAATGGCTTTGCTGCGCCTCCCACTTGGCTCTCCTTATCTCCTCTTTGCTCCCTTCCATATATGTGCTTGATTTAGTCCATGTATAGCAAATTTCTTGTGCAAACAAATTAAAGAGAGAATTTTGGAATCCTTTGCATTCATTAGTCATTAGTACGAATATCGAAGCGAATATCTTGGTTTTTATGAAATAAACCAATGCAAACTCAGATGGGATGAGCGTAAAATTAACACTTAGCATTCAGCGCCTCACCAAAGAGCAAGCCCGGCACCTGGATGGCCTCCCCTCCCCTCCTCGTCCTCACCCTGCTCCAACAATGGCATCACCATCGACTATGACGATGACGCCCCTCTGGTCGTTGACGCCTATGTCGAGGAGTACTACCGCCACTCCGGAGACCCCAAGGGGAAGGAACTGGCGAGGAAGTGGTGAAGGCCGGCCCCCATGCTCTATCTTTTATATATCATAGTGTTTCGATGAACTTGCTATGCTATGTTTGATCTGTTTGTGAACTTGCTATGCTATGTTTGATCTGTTTGTGAACTTGCTATGCTATGTCTGGTTGTAAAATTAACTTGCTATGTCCGATCTATGATCTACACTATGTTGAATTTATCTATTTATTGTTTTGATCATGTTGCATGGGGTTGGATGGATTTGGGGTTTGAATATGAAAGGGGCGGTTGCGGGTGTAGTAAAATAAGGGGTGACAGGGTGCTGTCCGCAGATGCGTCCGTGGACATATAGGAAGTCAAATTAAGACTGTGGTTGTAGATGCTCTTATAATAACTTTTTTCAATGTATGGTCCGTCTCGCTAAAAATAGTTACGAATCAGGTGAATTAATTGTCCACGTGGCTCAAGTTTTAACGCGGATGTACTTTTAATCTCTTGGATGAGTTGGCATGCATGGCCACAACAACCCCAACCTCACCCCATGTTCGGACCACAAGTTACACGCCAACGCTTCGTATCCTATTCCCTTCCTTAAGGCATCTCCAGACGAACTCCTGAAAGATAACTCCTCAAAAGATTCTCTAGCCAAACCCTCATTTGGTTTAACTTCTTAAAAAATTGAGAAGTGTCCATCGCCACAAGAATTTGAGCAGCTGAAACCAGGTCTCAGCTTTTTCGGTTGCTGCTGCTCTCTCTCTCTCTCTCTCTCTCTCTCTCTCTCTCTCTCTCTCTTCTCTCTCTCTCTCTCTCTCTCTCTCTCTCTCTCTCTCTCCCTCCTTCCCTCCGTTGTTTCCAGATAATTTTTTTAATAATACATTTTTTAATAAATTTGAAAAATAATACGCAGTTTGAGTTATTTTCAAAAATAATACACCGTCAGCCTAGCCTACACCGACTGGAGCTTGTCGTCCTCCTCAAGGCCGACTGGAGCTTGTTGTCCTATAAGGAGCCGACAAGTGTCAACTCTGCCGCGTGGCAGCCGACCATTGGCCGGGCCGCGTCACTCGGCCAGGCGGCCGACAGGAGCCTGTCGGCTCACCAGTGGCCGAATGGCCTCCAGTCGTCCTCCTCAAGGCCGACAGGGAGCAGATAAGCCCGCAGCGCTCCTTCTTCCTCCTCCCTCTTTCCTTCTTCCACCTTTCTTCTTTTCTACTCTTCTAACCCGAAACTACACCGAATTAATACCCATTTTCTAGCCGATTTCTTCCCCGTTTTCCGCCGTAGTTGCATTGTAGAGGGTAGGAGGAGGCAAGGAAGACCTCGATCTCGCGATGGGATAGCTCGTGGTGGTTGTGGTGAGCATTTTTTAAGAGGTGGTGGAGGTGAAGGTGGTGGAGGTGGAGGTGGTGGAGGAGGGGGGTGCTGCACGTGGAGGAGGGGGTGCTGCACGTGGAGGTGGTGGTGGTGCTCTCCGGTGATTGAGGGCCGTCGTTCGTCGTTTCTTCGCACGGTTGAAGGGTATAATACAAGTTACATTTTGTGTGTCATATTACTTGTGCGATTTTCTAGTTGGTTCGGTAATATATCTTAACATATTTAGTTGGTCCGATAATATTTTGTTGTCAAGTATGTACGTGTCCGTTAATATTTAGGCGTCCGGTAATATATAGTTGTCTGTTAATATTTAGGTGACCGGTAATATATATGCGTCCGGTAATGTAGAGTTGTCCATTAATATTTAGGTGTCCGTTATTATTAAGGCGTCCGATAATATATAGTTGTCTTTTAATATTTAGGTGTCCGGTAATATTTAGGTGACCGGTAATACGTAGGCGTCCGGTAATGTAGAGTAGTCTATTAATATTTAGTTGACCGGTAATATTCCGGACTATTTTTAGATGTCTGATATTTCAGTTTATGAATATTTTTAAGTGCCCCGATTATATCCCATAATATATTATAAGTTTGACTTGCTGCTGAATAGTTCTCCATGTTGAATATTTTAGGTCGGCAGATATGTCAGATGTAGTGAAGTTCACTTTTTTCTACGGTCATGGTACTGTCCAAACAAATCAGTTGGGAGTTGATCTTAGTGAGTTCAAGAACATAGTGGTGCCAATTAGTGCCCCTCAAACATGGTCTGTTAGTCAGTTGACAGAGTGGTTGACAAGATGTTTAGGGTATAATACTGAAACTCACACCGTCGGTGTTCATGCATTGTGGAGCCGGTCAAGTTCGAACATTTTCTTTTATTTGAGGCCAATCGAGCGGGACTCTCAGTGGGTGCACTGGTTGCAAGGATGTGCAAAAAGGATAGTAAATCCTTGCGCCTTAGTGCTTCCTGTCATGAAGGAGGTCAGTGCCCCTGAAGGCGAGGGTGGTTATGATCCTGGCCAGAGCAGTGCAGGGATACATTTATCTATGTTAGATGATCCGTTAAATGATGGATATGATGGCCACGAATCAGGGCAGAGTAGTCAGGTAGAAGGAGGAAATGCTGATGGTTATGACGTTGGCCAGGCTGATGCTGACGAGGTAGATGGCCAAATGCAAAACCTGATGGAAGATGAAGATACAAATGTTGATATTGTTCATGCTGATAATTCTGACGAGTCGGATGAAGATGAGAACATAGAGGTGGTGCCTAATCCTGCAGCATAGAATCATGACTTCTCATCTGCAATGACCGTGAATGATGGCCATGATTCTGCCTGGCAATATCACCAGAACAACATTGCTACGGGTGGTATGTACCCCAACAAGGAAGCTCTGAAGGTTGCAATCACTCAGTGGGCAATGTCCACGCAAAGGGTTTTGAGAGCTGCCGTGTCTAGTCAGAAATTTTTGACAATGGTATGCAAGAACGATGATTGTCCTGCTAGGGTGCATGGCTATCTCCCAAAGTATGGCGTAAGTTGGGTGATCAGTGACTTCGTACAACACACATGTGTTATTCCGTATATCCCTCAAGATCATGGTAACCTTTCATCCACGCTTATTGCTCGATTGCTTTACAGCGAGATAGTGGAGAGCAAAGTGATGGAAGTGAAGGCTATCCAGACAAAAGTCTTCGTCAGGTTCAATTACAGAATTTCTTATGGCAAGGCTTGGAGGGCTAAGCACATGGCGCTTGAGAAGAGATTTGGTTCGTATTTCGATGCATATGACTGTGTTGTCCGTCTCCTCCGCACACTGCAGTACCGGAATCCAGGCACCTATGTTGACATCCAAGACTTGGTCATGCCGGAGTTCCCAACTGTGATGGTGCTGCATCGATTGTTCTTCTCTTTCGGTGTATGCATCGAAGATTTCAGTCATTGTAGACCGGTGATATGTGTAGATGGCACATTTCTCACTGGCAAGTACAAGGGTCAGATCCTCACCGCCATTGGTCAAGACGGTCAAAATCAAGTAGTCCCACTAGCATTTGCTTTTGTGGAGAGCGAGAATATTGAAAGTTGGACTTGGTTCTTCAGGTAACTGAAAATAGCAGTTGTGAAGGATAAGCCGAATGTGTGCATCCTTCATGACAGGCATGCAGGTATACTGAGTGCGATAAGGACACTGACAAACCCTGGGCCTGATGAGCCAACTCCATGGCAGGACTTGCAGAGCCGTTGGTGCATGCGTCACCTAGGGGCCAATTTCTTCTCGTAGTTCAGAAATAAGAACCTTATGAATCTATTCAAAAAACTCTGCAAGCAGAACCAGGAATGGAAGTATATGAAGATACGTGAGAGACTTAATGTGTGCACTCTGAGACATGTTAGGGACAGGAAAGCTGCAAGGGATGCAGCTGTGAGGGCACATGTAGAAGCAGTAGCTGCACAGTTAGCAACAGGACCAGCGCCCGAAGAGGAAGAACCTGTTGGGCTTTGTGATTTGCCAGGATTTGACCCACCTGGTACTAGGAGAAGGCTTGGCAGGACGATTAAAACATTTGAGCAGTGGATAGAGCATGAGCCTCTGGAGAGGTGGTCTTTGCTGCATGACACACATGGAGCAAGGTATGGTGTCATGACTACCAACCTAGCTGAAACTTATAACTTTGTCCTCAGAGGAAACCGTGCTTTGCCACTGACAGCAATCGTTGAGGGTATTTTCTATGGCACGGTGAAGTATTTCAGAGATAGACGACAAGCAGCAGAGTTGCATATCACAAACAACCCGAACACACGTTATTGTGAAAGGGTTATGAGGTACATGAATGATAAGATGCGGAAAGCTAGGACTCACACTGTAGTCCCCATCGGAAATCAAGAAAGAAGGTTTGAGGTCCGATTAGCTAACAACAAATTCGGATGTGGAAATCAGGTGTTGACACATGAGGTGAAAATTGGCAATGAAGTCAGGCCAACGTGTGAGTGCACATGCAACAAACCGAAGTTGCTTCATCTACCTTGCTCTCATGTACTTGCTGCTTGCGGGCAGCTAGGACTCGACGCAATCTCTTTCGTGTCTCCATATTTCCTGAAAGAGTCCGTGGTCAATACCTGGACAGGTGAGTTGCAGGGATTTCAATCAATGGGTAACTTCACCACTGTTAACCCTGTTGAAAGGCGGTATATTCCGGACCCACGGAATATGCGTACAAGCAGAGGTAGACGTCAGTCTCAGCGCATCCGGAATGATATGGATGAATCTGAAGCTGGAGGGCCAACTATTCAATGCATTCTATGCAATGAATTTGGCCACAGGGACACTAATTGTCCCACCTTCGTGACTGGCCATGGACGAGGAAACCGGGGACGAAGAGGAAGAAGAGGGAGAGGAGGGAGAGGAAGAAACTAAGTGTGGCACTCTGTTTAATTCTGTACTAAGTGTGGCACTCTGTTTAATTCTGTACTAAGTGTGGCACTCTGTTTAATTCTGTATTAAGTGTGGCACTTTATTTAATTCTGTATTAAGTGTGGCACTCTGTTTAATTTGTATTAAGTGTGGCACTTTGTTTAAATTTGTATGGTGCGTGCAACTGTGTTTTCATAAGTGCAGGAATGGAGGATGAACGTCCTCCATTGATTGATCCTCTCATTGATAGTGGCCATCGTGCTACGATGTTAGATGAACGCCCTCTGTTACCCCTAGTCACTCGCACTCCTAAGCATGACTGGAGGATACACCCGGATTGGACTGAGAGGTACAGGTTTTATTAATTTTGTTCTTTGTTAGGTGTTTTTTCCGATAACAACTCATTGAACCTTTGTGCTTTGTTATACGCAGGTTGAAATGGGTTGGGCTTTTACCTTTTGCGCATCTTGTTGAGGCCACAGATGGAGGCCGGAGACACGTCGCCATTGACCACTCTTTGCTCACGTGCTTTGTGGATCGATGGAGGCCGGAGACCCACTCGTTTCACTTCCGTTGGGGAGAGATGCCTCCTACTCTGGAGGATGTGTCACTTTTGCTGGGACTACCCTTGTCGGGTCATGCCATAGGACCGTTGGAGGCACCGGCTAGTTGGGAGCAGCAACTTCGTCAACGTTTCCAGAATCTCTATCCCGGTGCTCCGGCATTAGCCGCGGAGAAGCACGGACCTAAGTTTGATTGGTTGGGGAAATTCGAGGTTTGTTCATCAATCATAGATTTGTCACTTGTCTTGCATCTTTCCCTTGTCTTGCATATTCTCTATTTACTAATTGTCCATCTTTACTTATTGACTACAGATCCAGAACTTTCTGGGGTATGGACAAGTCCCCATGACTGCGATACAGATCACTAGGAGCCTGGAGGCATACCTATTGTGGCTTCTCGGGAAGGTGATGTTCACAGAGAATCATGTCACCACTTGCACCGCGCGATACATCCCCATTGCATTAGAGATCGCTACAGCTACGAGCCCGGAGCAGATCACACAGAGGAGTTGGGGTTCTGCGGTTTTAGCGGCTACATACCGAGCTCTGTGCAATGACTGCCGGCTAGAGGGGAAGAAGGCGGCCCTTCTTGGTTGCCCTCTATTTTTACAGCTGTGGTCCTGGGAGAGATTCTCTATTGCACGACCGAACATAAATGTGGACGAGGCTTGGCCTTCGAACGAGCTTTTCGATGCTGAGGGCATCGACATGCCTACTTTCGGTATGATATGGACACGTCGGCAGGTATGTGTCGTGTAAACCATGTCCTTATGTACACCATGACGGAAAATAACTTCTTGTTCGTGCAGAGAAGCTTCGCTCATGAACAGACTAGGCGAGCCTACACCGCATTGAACGAGCAGTTCGATGTGTACACTGGGGTGATCTGGCAGCCGTACACGCAGGCAGCCATAGATGCTAGATATCCCGGCGGTATTTCCGAGCTATGCACAAGAGATCGGGATTACTGGATGACAAAATCGAAGATCATCTTCGATGTATTCATCGAGGAGATGGCCCAACAGAGGGTCATGAGACAGTTTGGTCTTCGACAGTTGGCCCAGCCCCCACCTACTGAGCGTCGGCTGTTAGACGATGTCCACAGGTATGTCTAGTATTTCAATGTTGGTTGGTCTTCACATTTCGAAATACCAAAGAATTACTTAATCATTGCACACACAATGCAATTTCAGGAACACGAGGAAGGGGATTAACAGGACCATGGATCAGTGGCTGGCACGTGTTCAGATGTACGTTGCAGAGTGGGAGACTGCGACGACACGGATTTGGGAGGAGGATCGCGCGTTCGATACGGCTGAGTTCAATGCCTATTGGAATCGGTACAGTGATATGACATGGTTACGCATCATTAACCTCCCTCAGAGACAGGAGATACCGGCCCCTGCTACGAGGGATACGTACCCGAGCTATGATACTTCCGGCTCTAGACAGAACGTGGTAACATATACTGAACTTATCTAATGCATCTAGTTCTTACATACTTTGTCGTGCGGACGTAATAATCTTCGAGTTCATTTCAGGCTGACATGACACTCGAGCTTCATGAGGAGGTGGCCAGCTATACACGGCAACTATCATCTACTGCTCTTCTAGAACCTCGTCCAGTGCACTCCTTCTTTACGCGCATCGAGGGGAAACTACGAGCTATATATCAGGCTATCATGTGCACCCGCTCTATGGACGTTGTTCTCCAGCAGCCCCAGGTACGCCCGCCTCGTCACTCAACGGGCCAGCAGCAGGAACCCACACAGCACCGACATCAGCCGCGTCCACGTGTAGACCATCAGTGGATGAGTAGGCCACCACCTCCTGACCAGGCCAGGAGTTCAGCGTGGCAGCACCACCATGGTCCCACGTCGGGCTACGGGTTTCGACCACCGCCGAGCTTCGTGATGCATCAACATCCTACAGGTATGTTTGTTCATATCTATTCTTTTCAATATCAGTTGGAACTACCTGTTTCTTAATTACTTATGTGGCCTCCCTGTCGCAGGAGCCTACGGATATAGGGCGCCTATGTCCGGACATGAGGCCTCCCATTCCGAATCCACGTTTGAAAGTGCTCCGGAAGGTGGGCACAACACACAGGATCAGGTGTCGCAGCACATCAGCAACTGGATGGGCACGTATTATTCTACTCCTCCACCAGATCCCACACAGCCCACGCAAGACACACAGTATGGCGAGGACGGGTCTTGGATTCCTCTTCGTAACGTTCGGCCACCGAACAGGTATGGGTGGTCGACGCCCCCTCCACCACAGCCACGCCGCGGACGAGGACGACATGGCTGATACTTATATATGCGAGGGGCGTTTTTGTATGTGAGAGACATATTTCTACCTATCTATGCGAGAGACATATTTCGACCTATGTATGCGAGAGACATATTACTATTAATTCGCATTGTTATTCGAGTTACATTTCCACACTGACTGCAACACAACAAATTACTAAGATAGAAGTACATCTGAATTAAACGGTGCGACTAAATTTAAAAATACAGCTTACAAACTACATGAAGTCATCGTCGTCATCCTCCGTTGATGCAGCATTCTTTCCCTTCGACGATGCGGTAGTCTTCGACTTCGACGATGCAGGTCTCTTGGCCTTGGTGCTCGGCATGAAGTCATCGTCGTCATCCTCCGTTGATGCAGCACTCTTGCCCTTGGACGATGCGGTAGTCTTCAACTTCGACGATGCGGGTCTCTTGGCCTTGGTGCTCGGCATGAAGTCATCGTCGTCATCCACCGTTGATGCAGCACTCTTACCCTTGGACGATGCGGTAGTCTTGGACTTCGACGATGCGGGTATCTTGGGCTTGGTGCTCGGCATGAAAAGATCGTCTTCGTCCTCACTGTCTGCTGACCATATATCTGAATTATTTACAGCAAGCCTGAGGTAAGATTCACCTTTATGCAGTTGCTTCTGCCATCTGCCATGCAACCTGAGAAGTTCTTTCCATATCTCCTCAAATATCCTGGGAGGCCACCCACTCCTAGCTAATGAGTGAGCCAACTCATTCATTATGGTGTCACTACTGATGAGTTCCTCCCATGGAACTACTCTATCGTCGATCTTGAAATTGGCGGCTAGACGGAGAAGACGATCGGACATACCAGAGTGAAAACTACGATCAAAAGGATAATGGGACATCTCCACGAAACTACACTTGCCTGCTCACCCACCTTACTCCCGAGGGGGTTTTATAGGTTCAGAAGAGTAGGCAACGGCATCTCGTATATAAAGATGAGGAGCACTGTGTTGTCGGTAGAAGAAAATAAAACACGCATGTCCGCCGCAGCAACAGCACCGCACCGCACCGCTGTCTCCGGCGTTTCAGACAAAGCAGACAGCAGGAATCAGCCGTTTCCCGCGCGCTCGGCCGAATCTTTGCCTAAAAATCAGCGCCGTTTGCATAAAAATCAGCGTCGTCATCAGAAGAAATCAGCGTCGTGCGATTCTGCCAATCACTACAGTCTGCCGTGGAAATCAGCGCATTTTGCTGCAGTGTGGGCATCGGAATCAGCGTCTGCGCATGGGAAAAAGCGAGGGAAAAGCGAGCTGTGCGTCCGGCCGAGGGAGCAGCCGTCGGTGGCGGTAGGCCCCGAAGGGCTAATTCAAAAGTTGGAGCCATGCAGCAGTCGGCTTAGAGTAAGCCAATTAGATCTAATTGGCCTATAGTAAGACGATTAGTCTAATCAGCTTACTCTAAGCCGACTGCTGCATGTGGCGCTGGCCGAAAGGCCTATCGAACAAGCCCAAGACGACTGAAATCCAGTCGGCCATGGCTAGGCCGACTGGAAGCTAATCGGTCTATAGTAAGCCAATTAGTCCCAATCGGCCTACCACTGGCCAACGGTGTATTATTTTTGAAAATAACTCAAACTGCGTATTATTTTTCAAATTTATTAAAAAAATGTATTATTTTAAAAAAATTAGCTTTGTTTCCATGCTGGTGCCACTTCCGCTATATATGTTCCTTGCCTCCTCCGGCCACCACTCATACCTGCCGAAACCTCGCAGCCCCACCGACCTCGTGCCCCACCCTTGATTCGCTTGCCAATGGTCGTTGTCGTGAGCTCATGGATGACCATGGACACCGTCAGACCTTAGCTAAAACAAAATCGTTGGAGGAGCACAATGGCATAGAGCACCCGCACTTTAGCTAAATGACATCGAATTTGGGGCCACGCCGACGGCCTTTCAAATGCTGGAGCTCGACTATGGCGGGATTTCTCGGCAAAGGGAAAGAACAGCTTTGGGGGGAATCAAGCCCCGCTATCTACCCATGACCTTGACGTCGCCGCAATACTGCCCGCCATGGCTATCACCTCCTCCGCCCGTCAAGCGTTTGACAAATGGCCTAGGTACAGTTTTAAAAACTTTTTTATTTTTTCTATTTACTTTTTGCAATAAAATTCATCATTCAATATTGCAATTGGTAGATGAAGAGATTAAGGGAGATGTTCTTTGAGGACTCTTCATCCAAGGAGGAGGAATAATATGATGATGATTTTGAGATGACCATTGTCGTGATCTCTCATGAGGAAGACAGGAGGCCGAGACTAGGGTCTCAGTTTGACCACTTGTATATGAAATCGTGATAGGGCAGAAGGCCATACCAAGCTTATCATGGATTACTTTGCTCCCAATCCAACATATCCAACAAAGTATTTCCGGCGACGATTTGAGATGCACTGAAGTCTCTTCAACACCACTACAAAAAGCTGTTGACGGTCATGATCATTGGTTTAAACTAAGGATTGCATTGGGAGAAATTAGTGCAAGTCCATTGATGAAGCGTGTCGCGGATTTTCGAGTGGTTGTCTATGGGTGCTCGGCCGAAGCCATTGTTGACTACATACGCATTGGGGAAGATATAATCCTCAAGGCGGTTCGATGATTCACGCAGGCCGTGATGGAGATCTACGAACCAGAGTACTAACGGGCGCCCAATGATGAAGATGTTGAGTGTTAGAAGCGAGAGAGGGATTTGGTGGAATAGTTTTTTTGTATTGCTTGAGCCTCGTGGGCATATAAATAGGAGTACAATGACCAACTTAGAGTACAAGACAAGGCAGGAACAAATCCTAGTCTATCTCGTCTTTCCTAATAATCAATATACTCAACATCCCCCCGCAGTCACAACGGTAGCGACGCAGACGGTGAGACTGGAGAAGATTTCGAAGGCAAGCCGACGGACACCCCCCATAGTCGTAACGGTCGATGCATCGCGGAGTCGTGGCTGGAGTGGAAGCCGACGAGGTTGCTCAAGCAGGCGGTAGCCCTTTGTGTCGTTGTCGAGGTAGCCGAGAGCATGGGTGGTGGAGCCGTGGTCGAGGTAGCCGTGCGAAGAATGCCGTGGTCGATGTCGAGTCGGGGTAGCCGGTGTCGAGGAAGTCGCCGTGGAGCCGCGGGCGCAAGGAGGCGCCGAGTTATTCATGGGCGCAATGGTGTCGAAGTAGGGGTGCGCTGGAGAGAAGACGGTGTTGATGAGGCATCGCACCGGGTGTGCCAAGCCCGGGGACACGTCGTGGACGAAGGCACGCATTGTGTTGCCAGCACCGGGCATGCGTAGACGGACGAAGAAGAAGTTGACGAAGCGCCGCACCAGGCTTGCCAGGCCCGGGGACACATCATGGACGAAGGCACGCATTGGTGTTGCCAGCACCGGGCATGCGTAGACTGGGACCTGCATGAGCTGTACGCCATGTCGAAGAAGTCAGAGGGGCCAGCAGAGAAGAACTCGACGACGGTTGCATCACCAATTGGCGCGGGGCCAATGTCGCCCGCGGTTGTCGGAGTAGACGAAGTGGTCGGGGTAGATGACGACGACGCTGGCGACGGGCTTGTGCTGGATGAAGACGAAGGAGGTGGACGGGCGGCGGCGGCTACGGACGTAGCGGCGGTGGTGGCCAAAGAAGAGCGGCGGTGGCGGCCTGACGGCGGCGGTGGCGGATAGGTTAGGAGCCCGGCGGTGGTGCTCGAAGTAGGCGAGGAACCCTGACAGCGTGACGAAGGCCGACGCGGACGGTGGCGTTCCCGCGCCAAAAGAGGCAGCGCGGCGCATGCCACGGGAAGTCAACGCGCGGTGACGGCGGAGTGGACTACCGGCCGCGGCACTACGGCCCGAAGGGATGATGCAGCGGCGGCAGGCAGGTCGGGGCGACGGCAGGAAGACCTCGGGATGGCGGCGGGGACCGCGGGTCGCGGCACTACGGCCCGAAGGGGCGACGGAGCAGTGGAGCCCGAGTCGGTGCAACCGGCGGGACGGCCTCGGGACGACGGCGTGGACCACGTGCCACGCTCGCTACGGCCCGACGGGGCGACACAGTGGCGGCGTGAGGGTCGGTGCAGCCACGGGGACGACCTGGAGCGGACAGCCTCGGGGCGGCGGTGGACCGCGGGCCGCGGCACTACGGCCCGAAGGGGCGACGCAGCGGTGACGCGGGTCGGTGCAGCCGGGAGAAGAACCACGGGGCGGCGGCGCTGCGGCCCGACGGGGCGACGCAGCGGCAGCCCGATGCTCGATCGGTGGAGGGGCGCGCTGAACTCGGAGATGATCTTCATGGGACCTGCGGAGGCGCGCGCCACCGACGGGCCAGGTCGGTTGCGTGGCGTAGAAGAGGCGGATCGCGGCGGCGAGCGGATGATCAAGCCGATCACGCGCGAGGTCGGGGACGCCGCTCGGTGGAGGTGGGGTGGCGGCGGAGTCCGAGATGAAGCCGGCGATGATGGACAGCGTGAGACGTCATGCGGACGAGCGCGTCAGCACCGGCACCCGGGCTGCCAAAGCAGCGCCGGCACCCGGGCAGCGAGGCCCGAGCGACCAACGTAGCAGCGGTGCCCGAGCTGAGGCAGCTGACGAGCCTGACGCAGTCGGGGACGAGGCCGGCGAGGCAGACCGCAGGGGCGCCGTGCAGATGCGGCGGAGGCAGGTGTCGTGGATCGATGGGCGGGCCGACGCGCGAACGACGGCTATGATTGGCCGCCGCATGGCGCGAGGCCGCCGGGTTGGGGCGATGCAGGTGTCCCGGTCGGAGCAGGCGGTGACGGCCGGCGCAGGGCGATGGGCGGACTGACGCGCGGATGGCGGCTGGCCCTGACGAGCCGCCTCGGCGCGTGTGGCCACCGGGTCGTAGGAGAGGCCGGCTGGTCGCGCCGGGGTTGGAGTAGAGGCCACGAGGGTCGACAGCGGCGGCGGGCGATGCAAACCGATCAAGCATAGATTGGAAAACCAAAAAGAAAACGCTGATCAAGGTGACCGGCGGGAGATAGAAAAACCCGGATCAAGAGATCGGGAAAAAGACTCTCTAGGGCAACCGGTCAACATGACCGGCGGACGAACCCTAGGTACGGGCGGCGCGGCCCCCGGCGGCGGTCATGGAGGCCGACCGCCCCGAGGGCGGCGCGCGGGGCGGAAGCGGCAGGCGATGGATAGGGTTTGGATCGGTTAAGATGATATCATGTTAGAAGGGAGTGAGGGATTTGGTGGAATAGTTTTTTTATTGCTTGAGCCTCGTGGGCATATAAATAGGAGTACAATGACCAACTTGGAGTACAAGACAAGGCAGGAACAAATCCTAGTCTATCTCATCTTTCCTAATAATCAATATACTCAACACTGAGGGCTCATGGGTCTGAGTGAAGAACGAGGATGGCGAGTGATGCTTAGATCAACTGATTACATGCATGGACATGAAGGAATTGTCATGCCGCAGGATGGAAAGGTCATTACAAAGGGCATTGCAAAGATCCAACCATCATCCTCGAGGCAGCTGCATCAGAGGATCTGGGGATTTGGCACTCGTACTTTGGACTGTTTGGCTCTCATAATGACCTTAATGTTCTTTCGAGATCATTGATGTTCGAAAATCTTGTTGGCGAAGATGCTTCAACTTGCAGCTATGTTGGCAATGGCCATGAGTACACGATAGGATACTACTGCCTTGGCGATTACATCTATCCTCTATGGGCCATATTTTTTCAAGATAATTCAATGTCCTTTTGGCAATAAAAGATCCCACTTTGCAACATGTCAAGAGTCGGCAAAAAATGATCTTGAGAGAGCTATCAGTGTGCTTCAAAAGCGCTTTGGGATTGTTCATGGCCCTGCAGTGTACTGGAAGCAACAAGCCCTCTAGCAAATCATGGCATGTTGCATCATCTTGCACAACATGATCATGGAGTATGAGAGTGGAATGTCAGAGAACTTTTGATACATCTCCTATAAGGAACTTGTCGATCCGAAACAGAACACAAAAATGATCCAAAGATTCCTCGCAGTGCAACGAAGGATCTAGAGCCGAGAAGTTCATACCCAACTTCAGGATAACCTTGTGGAGCACTTGTGGGAACTTCATAGCACTTGATTCTTGTGCTTTTATCACGTTTTTATTTGGATTATTACTTCATTTGAACCTTCGTGTGTATGAATTTAAATACTTAAATTTTTAATTTTGTTGAATTGTATGAACCTAAACTATCAAATATGTATGCAAATATCTAGTTAAAATTTAGTATGTAAACCAAAACATAAAAGAATTAGTAAAGAATTTTTTAGAGAGTTAAGTTTTTAAAGTTTTGGTTAGACCCATGAGTTTTAACTCTTTAAATTTGAGGAGTTTTTTCTTTTCTTTTTGAGAATAATTTGAGGAGTTTTTTTTCTTTTTGAGAATAAATTTGAGGAGTTGAGGTTCGATGAGTCGTGTGAGGAGTTGAGGTAGGTAGAGATACCCTAAGCTCGCCTCTTGCGCCGCCGCCGCCGGCGCTTCGCTAAGCTCGCCTCGTGAACCGCTGCCGCCGGCGCCGTGTTCTGGTTTTCCTCCGCTGGGACTCTTCCTCTATCTCCACCCACTACAACCTGTCGCCCTCTCCCCGTCTCCTCCATCGCCGTTGTCCCCTCCGCTCTCGCCCGTTCACTCCTCCCCGTCGCCGTCGCCGGCGCCGCAAGCCCCGGCTCCTCCAGCTATGGGACACGGGAATGGTCGCCAACGCTAGTCAGGGACAGCATGATAGATATGGAGGTTGAGATGGGTGTGTGGTGTCACCATCGACAGAGGAAGAGCAGAGCATCATTTGTCGCCACCGTCCGCTTGCGCTCTGCTCGCGTCGTCGGCTCCGATGAAGGTGGCAAGCGTCAACACAGATGACTCCACTGCAGCACTGCAGCAGAGAAACCAAATTGTCTCCTCCTCCTGATTGGTAACTAACTGCTGCTTTGTTCTTCGTCGTTGTGGTTGCATCTGAATTCGTTTGTGCATAAAAGTATCGCTTTGTGATAGCAACTAAATTAGTGCACGATGGTGTTACGCGTATTGTCAGTTGGAGTAAGTATACATGAACTGATGGTAAATGCATAATGAATAAGTCCAGTAGCGTATTAGTTGCAGTTCTCACAATCATAAGCAAGGGCATCTGCACAAAGTGTTCACTTATATAACCATTTCAAGATTCTGGGTTCAAATGTACATTTGTTTCACACTAATAGATGTCGCTTTTTTATATACAGATATGAATGTCGTCATTAATTCTTACGATATTTCCTCATTATCATGTTTTGTGCCATCTGTGTGTGAATTAAGGTAATATTCCATTCCAAGCAAGAGTTGGTGCCGTAAGATTGCAAAAGTTATACAGCACTCTCTCCTGTACTTCAGTATCTATGTTCTTAGTCTTAATAGACGTTGTTTCTTTGTTACTTCTTCAAAATGTTTCACATGAACTGCACAATCCAAACTGATTTGAGATATTACTTGGTCCTTAGGAATTAATACATCTGCGAGCTTGATTGGCAATTAAGATGTCAAATAAGGGTAGACTCACTCTTGGGCATATGTTGCTCATCCTTTAGATCTGTCATCTTGATAGGCACGAGAGAATATACTGAAGCATCATCCTCAGCCACTACCGGAAGATAAACCGGAATTGAAAACTTGGCTCTTTGGCTGGATGTTTTTGAGGGGGCACTTCCTTACAACATAGTTCAACGTGACCACATTAAGTGCCTTCTCCTTGCCATGCTGCCATGTTACTCTTTCTTTTGCCATTTTGCAGCAGAGAAGTATTTACTCTCTTTCCTCTTTAATTCAGGGGCAGGATTGGTGACAAAACAAACAAGTGGCTCTGTGAGCTAAAGAACCTAACAGTTGTCTACTAATTTGTTTGCTTGAAGCACTCACCTTTGTACAACGGATGATTATAGTAGGTCTTTTCATGTATCGTGGATCTGAACCATGGTGTTGACATGCCCCATTGCTCTGTCCATCTTTGTTTGGTGTTACTAAATATTGGCTACACAAATATATGGAAGAAATCCACAGCAATGTTGTGCTTTGAGGCTATTGTTACTTGAGTTTGGATCTCTGTCGAATTCCAGGTCTTCCCAAAACCGGCAGTGGTTCTGATTTACGATCTCACCTACATGCAGGTGGATGCGGCGTATGCGTGGTCCTCATCTCCAAGTATGACCCGGCCACCGACGAGGTGGTCGAGTTCTCAGCGAGCTCTTGCCTGACGCTCATCGGCAGCCTCAACCACTGCTCGGTGACCACCAGCGAGGGCATCGGCAACAACCACGATGGCTACCACCCCGTACAGCAGCGCCTCGCCGGCTTCCACGCCTCCCAGTGCGGCTTCTGCACTCCCGGCATGTGCATGTCCATCTTCTCCGCGCTCATCAAGGCTGACAAGCCCTGCGCCCCCGGCGAGCCCGCCCCACCGCTGGGGTTCTCCAAGCTCACGTCATGCGAGGCCGAGCACGCAGTCTCCGGCAACCTCTGCCGCTGCACCGGCTACCGGCCCATTGTGGACGCCTGCAAGAGCTTCACTGCTGACGTCGACCTCGAGGACCTCGGGCTCAACTCGTTCTGGAAGAAAGGCACTGACCACGTCGACGTCGCCAAACTGCCGGAATACTCCAGTGGCGCCGTCTGCACCTTCCCTGAGTTCCTTAAGTCTGAGATCAAGTCCTCCCTTCATCACCAGACGAACAATGTTTCAGCGGCGATCGCCAGGTATGATGGCTGGTACCATCCCAAGAGCATCCAGGAGCTCCATAGCCTCTTCGATTCCAACTGGTTCGACGAAAATTCAGTCAAGATCATGGCTTCAAACACTGGCGTCGGAGTGTACAAGGATCAAGACCTCTGTGAAAAGTATATCGACATCAAAGGGATCCCAGAGCTTTCGGTCATCGACAGGAGCAACAAGGGGGTGGAGATCGGGGCAGCCGTATCCATCTCCAAAGCCATTGAGGTCTTCTCCGATGGTAATCCGGTGTTCAGAAAGATCGCCGGTCACCTGAGCAAGGTGGCCTCACCGTTCGTCCGGAACACGGCGACCATCGGCGGGAATGTGGTCATGGCACAGCGACTCCAGTTTCCGTCAGACATCGCCACTGTTCTTCTCGCAGCCGGTTCCACCATCACAATCCAGACGGCTTCCAAGATGTTGTGCCTGACACTGGAGGAGTTCTTGAAGCAGCCTCCCTGTGATGCCAAGACCATACTGCTCAGCATATTTGTCCCTGATTGGGCAGACAATGTCATCTTTGAGACTTCTCGTGCAGCTCCCAGACCATTCGGCAATGCTGTGTCCTATGTGAATTCTGCATTCCTGGCCAGGACATCATGGGAGCTCATTGAAGATATCTGCCTCGTGTTTGGCGCTTATGGTGTCGAACACGCAACACGGGCTCGGAAGGTTGAGGAATTCCTTAAAGGCAAATTAGTGAGTGCATCTGTGATACTTGAAGCAGTTCAATTGCTGAAAGATGTTATCTTACCTTCAGAAGGCACCACACACCCAGAGTACAGAGTCAGCTTGGCTGTCAGTTTCTTGTTCAGTTTCCTGTCTTCACTTGCTAACGTTATGCCTCCCAATGGGTCATGTGCTAATGGAGTCATGAATGGTAACTGCGAGTTCTCACAAGAGAACCAAAGTAAGGTTGCCAGTGATGATTTGCCGATCCGCTCACGGCAAGAACTGGTTTTCACCGACGAATATAAACCTGTCGGCAGGCCGATCATGAAAACCGGGGCAGAGCTGCAAGCTTCTGGTATACTCCTATTCCAATGTTTTATTAAGCTTTACAAATGTTTCCTTCAGTTAGTTTTTGCTCTAGCTTTTCCATTACAAGTGTTGGTACTGCAGATTTCCATAGCTTGAATTTCTGACAAGTTTTTATGTTAATATTTTCTTGTCCAGGGGAGGCTGTGTATGTAGATGACATCCCTGCACCAAAGGACTGCCTCTATGGAGCATTTATCTACAGCACACACCCTAATGCCCATATAAAAAGTATCAACTTCAGACCATCTTTGGCATCGCGAAAGGTCATCACGGTTATCACCTCAAAAGGACATTCATTCCTGCTGGTGGAAAAAATATTGGATCTAGATTCCCGATGCTAGGAGAGGAAGCGCTTTTTGGTGATCCAGTTTCTGAATTTGCTGGTCAAAATATTGGTGTTGTGGTACCTGATCCTAAACCATTTGAACTCAATTTCAGACAAATTTACAAACAGCAGCATTCCATTTCTTTTTGTGCAGAATTTTGAGAGGTCATAGAACTTACTATATAATCGTGTTGTTTTGCCATCACTCAGATCGCTGAAACACAGAAGTACGCCTATATGTCAGCGAAGCAAGCTGTCATTGAGTATAGCACCGATAATCTTGAGCCGCCAATTCTGACAATAGAGGATGCCATCCAACATAACAGCTACTTCCATATTCCCCCATTTTTGGCTCCTCAGCCAGTTGGAGACTTCGAACAAGGGATGTCTGAAGCTGATCACAAGATTTTATCAGGAGAGGTACATACTTCAGTTTAGTAGGATGTCCATTCATAGTTTCAGACAAGGATCGTTACAAACTCACACATAGTATCACTATTAATTTTCAACAGGTGAAACTTGAATCACAGTACTACTTCTACATGGAGACTCAGACTGCCTTAGCCATCCCTGAAGAAGACAACTGCATCACCGTCTATGCCTCGATGCAGATACCCGAGGTCACGCAGAATGTCGTCGCCGATTGCCTAGGCATTCCGTACCACAATGTTCGCGTCATCACAAGAAGAGTTGGCGGCGGCTTTGGCGGGAAGGCAATGAAAGGATGCCATGTAAGTGGAAGCCCCAACCATTCAAACAGAGGTTTACAACAACAAAAACTTGTGCTTTTCAGCTGGTACAATCTTCTGATCATGGAGCAACTGATTGTGTTTTTAGGTAGCATGTGCATGTGCACTTGCAGCAGTCAAGTTGCAGCGCCCTGTCCGAATGTACTTTGACCGGAAGACGGACATGATCATGGCAGGAGGGCGGCATCCGATGAAAGTGAAGTACTCCGTCGGGTTCAAGTCGGACGGCACGTTCACGGCGCTGTACATCGACCTCGGGATCAACGCTGGGATATCGCCGGACGTGAGCCCGAAGATCCCGGCGGATGTCATTGGGACCCTGAAGAAGTACAACTGGGGTGCCCTGGCCTTCGACATCAAGGTGTGCAAGACGAACGTCTCGTCCAAGTCAGCGATGCGCGGCCCTGGCGAGGTGCAGGGCTCCTTCATCGCGGAGGCCATCATCGAGCATGTCGCGTCGGTGCTCGCGGCTGACACCAACGCTGTCCGGAGGAAGAACCTCCACAGTGTGGAGAGCCTCAGGGTATTCTACGGCGATGCTGTGGGGGACGCCCTGACGTACAGCCTCGTCGACATCTTCGACAAGCTGTCCGCGTCGTGGGAGTACCAGAGCAGGGTGGCGATGGTGGAGCGGTTCAACGGTACCATTAGGTGGAAGAAGCGTGGCATCTCGTGTGTGCCGATCACGTATGAGGTGAATCTTCGGCCGACACCAGGGAAGGTGTCCATCCTGAATGATGGGTCCGTCGCCGTCGAGGTCGGTGGCGTGGAGATCGAGCAGGGGCTATATACCAAGGTGAAGCAGATGGCAGCATTTGGGCTTGCGGGGCTCTGCTCCGACGCCGATGGGTTGCTCGACAAGGTACGCGTCATCCAGGCCGACTCACTGAGTATGATACAGGGCGGCCTCACCGCCGGGAGCACCACCTCCGAGGCCAGCTGTGAGGCGGTCAGGCAGTCGTGCGCCGTGCTCGTCGAACGCCTCAAGCCCATCAAAGAGGGCCTCGAGGCCAAGACTGGCATGGTGGCACCATGGAGCGCCTTGGTTAGTGGTTACCCAAGCAACCATGGCGAGCGTTAACTTGTCGGCGCAGGCATACTGGACGCCTGACCCAGCATTCGTAAAATACCTGAACTACGGAGCCGCCGTCAGCGAGATACAATGATCGATGATCCGAAGATACAAAATCACAATGGATTTTAATTTCTGATTGGGAATTTGCCTGAATTCCAGGTGGAAATCGACGTTCTGACAGGTGCGACGACGATCCTGAGGAGCGACCTCGTGTACGACTGTGGGCAGAGCCTGAACCCGGCGGTGGACCTCGGCCAGGTGAGCTCACTGCCGATCGACACAGCGACCTCATTGCTTGCTGTTGCTGAAGATTGTTATAATCTGAATTCCTTTTTTGTTGATGGATCAGGTGGAGGGCGCATTCGTGCAAGGGGTTGGGTTCTTCACAAACGAGGAGTACACGACGAACGCCGACGGGCTGGTGGTGAACGACGGCACGTGGACGTACAAGATCCCCACGGTGGACACCATCCCGAAGCAGTTCAACGTGGAGCTCATCAGCAGCGCGCGCGACAAGAAGCGGGTACTCTCCTCCAAGGCGTCTGGCGAGTCGCCACTGCTGCTGGCAGCGTCGGTGCATTGCGCCATGCGGGAGGCCATCAGAGCAGCTAGGAGGGAATTCTCGGTTAACTCGCCGCTGACATTTGAGATGAATGTGCCGGCGACCATGGCCGACGTCAAGGAGCTATGCGGCCTGGACGTCGTCGAGAGGCACCTCGAGAGCCTCTCCTCTGCCGCTCCCAACGCCGCCGTCAAGGCGTGATGGTACTTGCATGTAATTTATGTAGAAACGTGACACGTGTGTACTGTAATGACACGAGCGAAGGTTTGGGACGCTGTTTGTGTGCGGGTGTGCAAAGAAGAGAAGGGAGCATACAGCTAGCGACGTGGATCAATCTTAAGCGTTGGATTTCATCTAACGGCCGGCATGCACGTACTTGGATTCTGCCTGAGTGAGGATAAAAAGACTTCAGTTCCTGTTACAAATCTGGGTGATGGTATGAAGTCAAGGACTATTGGAATACTGTTAAAATAAATTTCCTAAATTCTTGATCGTGCACGCGCATGATTTAGTGGAAACGAGCGGCCGAGCTATGCGACAAAACTGTAAGTTAGGAAGAGAGGGATCACATGCAATAATTCTCTCATTGATCATGCACTAGGCACATATATAGATACAGGGGGTGCACCAATTGCCTTGTCTTCCAAGATACATACAAGTTACAAGGGAAAAGAGACGTGACATGTGCAATATACAAAATCCAGACCTATATACGTACATGCAATGTGTGCATGTTCAACACCCTCCGCAGTCGAAGCGTCGCCGGAGACGCAGAGACTGGACCGAAAGCCCTTAAAAGTCGAGGTCGGTAAACCCTTCGTCATGACATCGGTGAACTGCTGATCGGTGGGCACATGCAGAACTCGAATGCGGCCAAGCGCAACCTGCTCACGAACAAAGTGAATGTTGAGCTCAATGTGCTTTGTTCGTCGATGATGAACAGGGTTGGCCGAGAGGTAGACCGCTGAGACGTTGTCACAGTAGACAATCGTGGCCTTGGGAACCTCACACAACAGCTCCTGAAGCAACTGACGTAGCCAGGAGCACTCCGCAACGGCGTTGGCCGTAGCCCAATACTCCGCCTCAGCACTCGAGCGAGAAACCATGGGTTGTCGTTTAGATGACCACGATATCAGCGAGGGCCCGAGGTAGACACAGTGGCCGGATGTAGATCGACGAGTGTCGGGGCAGCCAGCCCAGTCGGCATCGGAGTAGGCGACAAGGTCGGTGGCGGAGGAAGCCGTCAGGGTGAGACCCATGGCCATGGTGCCACGTATATACCGAAGAATACGTTTCACCAGAGCCCAATGAGTATCACAAGGGGAGTGCATGTGAAGGCACACCTGCTGGACGGCGTACTGCAGATCCGGCCGCGTGAGCGTGAGGTACTGGAGGGCGCCAGCAATGGAGCGGTAGAAGGCAGCGTCGGACGCCGGAGATCCCTCGACGGCGGACACCTTGGCCTTCGTGTCGACAGGTGTGGAAGCAGGCTTGCAGTTAAGCATGCCAGCTCGCTCCAGAAGCTCGTGGGCATACTTCTGCTGATGCAGAAAGAAGACTGTGGCGCGGCGGACAACCTCGATGCCGAGGAAGTAATGCAGAGCCCCCAAGTCCTTAGGGGCAAACTCGACACTAAGACGATGTAACACCCCCTTGTAATAAGCACTGTGATACTCTGTTGAATATGCCAAGTCATGATCATTAGCAGTGCCAAATCACAAGGGTTAAGGATTCAACTCAGATTCAAATTTGAAAATCAATTTAAATTTCAAAGTGAAATATGGAGTTGTTTAAATCCTGATGGAAAAATGTTCATTAATGGGACAATAATCCAGGAACATTTCTAAAATCAACATCAAAATATTTGGAGTTAGATAATTGGCTCAAACCATTTGAAACAGCACCAAAACAGAATATTTAAATCCATTTAAAATCATTTCGAATTCACAAGAGTTCCAACATTTCCCAAACCAATTTTTGGTGAAAGGCAATGCTGCATGGTGTTATTTGGGTCAACTCCCATATTTTACAAAATAGTAAAAGAGGCCTAACTATTAACAAAACAGAAAAGAAAAGAAAAATAGAAAATAAGAAAAAGAAAAAGGCTAAAGCTGGACTGGACCAAGTGCACAGTGCACTGGCCCAGCCCAGCCGGCCCACCTCACCTCTCTCCTTCGTCGTGTCGCCACGCCCATGGCTGAGCGCGCGCGCCGGCGATAGGGCGACACGACGACGCCACCGACGAAACAGGAACGGGGGAGGGATAAGGAGGAGCCCCGTCCAGCTCCCCTGGTCCCCATCATCATTCCTCACCTCTCCCAGCTCGCTCCGTCGCCTCGCCCCCTTCCCAGATCCGACCACAGAACGCCACCGCCGCCGTGCTTCGCCGTTTGCCGCGGCCACCGTGGATCTTCCGCTCCGCCTCGATGTCATAAACGCACGCCGCTGACTGCTTCGTCGACTGGAGCCAGCAGCAGGAGCGGGGAGGCATCACAGCGCCAGGGTTTCTCTGTCCCCTCCGCTCGGTCGCCGGCGATCTCCATCATCTCCGGCCACCGCCTGCTGCTACAACGCTGTCGAAGGCTTTTCATAGCCACGAGGTGAGCTGCTGCTTCTTCCATGCCCTCTCTTGCCGCCGCTAGAAGGCCGTAGCCACCACTCCACGCACGCCCGAGCTCACCTCCGTGAAGCTCGTCACCGGCAAGTCTCCGGTGACCCAGCGGACACGAGGCCATGTCCATCACATTCGCAGCGACGCGTGGAACACGTCCATCCCTCTGGTTCGAGCCGCAGTGCACCACAGCCTCGATTCCATCGAGCTCCCGAATGCGTCGCCGCCTTCGCTCGTCGCCGGTGCCGTTTCCGGCCGAGTCCGGCCGAGTCCGGCCATGCCTCCGCCACCAAACGACGCGGCGCGTCCGACTCGTTCGAACGCGCCCTCCCGCGCGCAAAATAGACGCCCGTAGGCGAGATCCGACGAGGCCCGAGGCCTCCGCCGCGATCTGGCGCCGCCGCCGGCGAATCGTCGGCCCCGCTGACCTGGCACGTGAGGGGCCCACCTCCTGTGAGGCTGACTGTGGGCCCCAGCGCCTCAGTTGACCGCGTTGACCGCGGTCAACGCGTCACTGTTCACTCTCCGCCACTGACCAGTGGGCCCGATGCGATTAATTAGGTTGATTAAGTTTAAAACTAATATGATAATTAAGATAGTCTATGACATGTGGGACCAGAAGCCTAATTAGCTAATTAGATTAGTTTAACTCACTGTTTAGGTAAACAGAGGCTGACATGTGGGTCCCACTGGACCCACATGTCATATTTGACTTAGTCAGCCGACTGTTGACTTGCTGACATCAGCAGCACGTCATGCTGATGTCATAATTCATTTTCTGTGAATAAATAAATTCCAGAAATTCAAATAAACTTTAAAAATTAATAACTTCTAAACCGTAGCTCGGATCGAAAAAGTTAAAACATGAAAGTTGCTCAGAACGACGAGACGAGTCTGATCATGCCGTCTGTTTCTCCATCGGAACCCCCTACGTAGAAGAACTCGTAACTCCGGACCCGAATCCGGTAGATGAATAGTGCACACCCATCGGATAATAAATCCCAGATTAATTCTAAAAATAACTAAAATGACTTAGATGCATAATTAGGCAACCCTGCACTGCATCATAGCATCACACGCACCGTATTGCATTTGTTTGCATTATGTTTACCTGTTTCTTCCCCCTCTTTTCTCTCGGTAGACCCCGACGTTGACGTAGCTCCCGAGGCAGACGCCGCACAGGAGTACGACTACGTCCCCGACGATACTACTGAAGACCTTGCCCTTGCCCCCGAGCAAACAGGCAAGCACCCCCATTTTGAGCATGCCTATATCGCCTATTCTCTTCTCTCTTATGCTTGCATTAGAACTGCTACTGCTACTGTTTCCTATATCTGTTGCATAGCCTGTTTATTGTAACCTGCCTTGCTACCTTACTGGTTATCCTAGACTGCTTAGTATAGGCTGGGTAGAGACACGACAGAGACCTCCACTTGATCCCGACTGCCCTGCTGGATATCAGAAGACCCGATGGATTGAAGACCAGACCCTGGCACCGCACATCACTTCCCCTTAAGTTGCCGACACTGCTGGGTTACCGTCGAGTGCCGAGGGTGATACCTCGTCAGCACTTCTGATGTTAACCTTGTAGGTTAGTTACTCGGTCGTGGTAAGCGAGGGTGATTCCTCCTACACCACCCCCGATAACGACATCGTCGCGCAACTCCTCGAGTGTGGACCTCGAGGGTGATTCCTCTTTCGTTCACCTTGATGATAACATCGAACGGGAATTCCATCGAGGGTGATTCCTCAGGGTTCCCTTTGGTGTCAGACACACAGTTACCTTGGATTTTGTGACTTGCACTAAACTATGTTACTAAAGACGGGTCGGCCCTGAGGGGTACCCGCGCGAGCTTAACGCGAAGTGATGTGGAGTCGGGTTGACCTGGATGGTGCCCGCGAGATAACTACGAGGCGTGGCCGGGCATTCTTAGCCCTTGCCGCAAGTCCTCGAGACGGGGCGACGGGGTCACATCGATCGTGAGTCTCTGCTCGTTTCCGCGCGCTCCTAATCCACTACGGTTTGGATATTTGATCCGAGGGGCCTCTGGCCCGATAGCACTAACCATCACGTGGGCATAGTATGGGCGTTCTGCGTCGTATACTTCAGCCGAAGCTTAATGGACGTCAGCAACTGAGCGGCACACGCTGGGTTGGACTGGGAACGCAACCGCGCTTGTATTAAGGGGTTGCTAGGTCTGCTCACCGGCGGTGTACGCAACGTGCAGGAGCGTCCGGGGCGATGGCCCAAGACCCCTGGGGGCATAGGTTAGTCCGGCGTGCTGACCTCTCTGTTAAGTATTTGGTCGGGTTGCGGCGTGTTGCTTAGCCGAGGCCGGGCATGACCCAGAAAAGTGTGTCCAGCCGAAGTTAAGCGAGCGTGGTGGGTAAGTTGGTGCACCCCTGCAGGGAAGAAACTTCTATCGATAGCCTGTCCTACGGTAATGGACACTCGGAGTTGTATCCCGATCGGTACAACTAGAACATGTGATGAGAACTGGATAGTACGGCTCTGGGATTGCTTTCTCGCAGGGAGTCGAGAAAGGATCTCAGGTCGAGGTTGATGATACTACTACTACTGCTTCACACTATGTTCATCTGTTCTCGTCTATTGCTGCAAGACTGTCGAAGATTGTTGAAGATGCTAGTCTTCGATAGGACTAGGCTTTCCCCTCTATTCTGGCATTTCTGCAGCCCAGTCCACACATACAGCCCCCTTTGAAAATGATGCATATGTAGTGTAGATCCTTGCTTGCTGAGTACTTCGGATGAGTACTCACGTTTGCTTTATTTTCTTTTTCCCCCATATTCCATTTGATGCCACCAGACGACGGAGCCCCTGAGCCAGACGCCCCATCCGACGACCAGTACTACTACCCGCCTGGCGAGTACTACTACTACGAGGAGCCGACTGACGACCAGGAGTAGGATTGGAGGGCCCAGGGCAGGAGGCCTACGCCTTTCGATCGTAGCTTTTATTTTACCCCGCCTCTGTGAAGGCTTATCTCTCTCTCTTTGTGATATATCTGTACCCAGATATCTAATGCTTCCGCTGACGCTTGTATGCCATCGAGCTATGTATTCGAGCCCTCGAGGCCCTGGCTTGTAATATAAAGCTTGTATGACTTTATTCATGTTTTAGAGTTGTGTTGTGGTATCTTCAAGTGAGTCCTTAGGCTTGATCATGCGCACTTGCGTGTATGATTAGTGCACGATTAAGCCGGGGTCGTCACAGACGAGCAGTGATCTGCTGGAGCAGCGCAGAAGATGATGCTGTCAGTATGATGTCGTCGACATATAGGAGGAGATACGCAGTGGCGGCTCCCTGATGATAGACGAACAGTGAGGCGTCGGATCGGGTGGACCGAAACCCCAGCTGCTGAAGGACGGCCGCAATACGCTGGTACCATGCCCGGGGTGCCTGCTTCAACCCATAGAGCGACCGGGAGAGCAAGCACACATGGTCCAGGTATGCGGCATCGACGAATCCAGTAGGCTGCTGACAAAACACCTGCTGATCAAGATGACCGTGCAGGAAGGCGTTGGACACGTCCAGCTGGTGTACCGGCCAGGCACGCGAGACGGGCAATTGAAGCACCGCACGAATCGTGCCTGGTTTGACAACTAGAGCGAAGGTGTTGGTGAAGTCCACGCCGGCTCGCTGGCGAAAACCATGCACCACCCAGCGCGCCTTATAGCGCTCAAGAGAACCATCGGGGCGTGTCTTGTGGCGGAACACCGACTTGCCGGTGATGACGTTGGCATGGGGAGGCCACAGAACAAGCTGCCACATACGATTGCGCTGTAGGGCGTCGAACTCCTCACGCATCACAGCAAGCCAGTGCGGATCTCGAAGGGCTGCACGAGCGAATGAAGGTAGAGGAGACGGTGTCGAGGTCGATGCAGCACACACGTACTCGTCTGAGGTGTAGCACCTACTAGGCCGGAAAGTCCCAGTACGAGCCCGGGTCACCACCCCAGAGAGGGGCGTGGGGACCTCCGGATGAACCGAAGAGGAGACGCGCGGCAATGAAGGCGAGCCTTTCTCGCAAGGCCCCGACGTCGAGGAAGCCACAGCACCCGAGGCGGCCGAGCTGGAGGGGGCCGCGCCAGAGGTGCCAGCTGCACTCGAGGCGTCCGACGGGACCGCCGTGGCGGCCGAGCCGGAGGGGGCCGCACCAGGGGAGCCGACCGCAACACCCGAGGCCGCGCCGGAGGGGGCCGCGCCAGGGGTGTCCGATGGGACCGCCGAGGCAGCAGGGGCCGGGCTCGGAGGCGTAGCCGAGGCGGGACTCAGCGAGGGAGGTGGCCCGCCAAAGGTGGTAGCAGGGGCAGGCCACGGCGCGAGGTGCTGCGGAGTACTCGGCGGAGGGTAGGACCTGCTGAAAAGGAAACACCATCTCATCAAAGTACACGTGCCGCGAGGTGTACACGCGATGGGACACTGGATCATAGCACCACCTTTGGTGTTGGGAGGGTAGCCAAGGAAGATGCAAGGAACGGACCGTGGGGCGAGTTTGTGGGGGGTGGTGGATGCGGCGGCTGTAGGGGTTAGGGTTTTTGGGAGGGAGAGAAGAGGGGGGGGGGGGGGTGGCGCGGCTGCAGGGAAGGAGGGCAGCGGCGGCGGCGGCGGGAGGCAGCAGAGGTTTTAGGAAAGGATCGACGTGCTATTTGATACCATATAAGTTAGGAAGAGAGGGATTGCATGCATCGATAATTCTCATTGATCATGCACTAGGCACATATATAGATACAGGGGGTGCACCGGTTGCCTTATCTCCCAAGATAGATACAAGTTACAAGGGGAGAGAGACGTGATGGGTGCAATATATAAAACCCAGACCTATATACGTATATGCAATGTGTGCATGTTCAACAAAAACAAAACCATAATACACTATTTTCATAGCAAATAATCTTTGTGTGTGTGGGGGAGGGGGGAGGCCCGTCCTGTCTCCGCCAATGTCTACATGCGTGAGGGCATAGTGATTTCTTTTTTTTACAGAGGTACGGGACTGTCGTACAGGAGTTGCATGTAACACTTTGTGTGCATTTAATTCCGTTTCACAAAAATCAGAAACTCATATCTCCTAAACCGCGCATCAGAATTAAGATCTGTTTTCATAGTGAAGATCGTAGTGATGAGATCTTTGAAACTAGATCTTGCATGGATATGTTTTCGATGACAACTTTGATGCAATATGGTGCAACTTTATTATTACGTGGTGTAACTTTAGTATACTACATGGAGCAATTTTTTTTCAAAACCAAATTTATGGAACTCTTATGAAGTTGCATCGTAGCTAGTAGCAACCATGAAAACCAACTTTTTGTCATGTGTAGCTAGTTTGTTGCCTCGTGGATGTGTAGTTTTCTCTGTTGACACATCATGTCCCACCTACTTAATCTGTTGTTTCAGCCAATTACCTAGTAGTCCATGTGCAACTCCTTCACTTTCCTACTTGTGGATGTGTAATTTTAGTTGGTGGGGGCAACAAACGAAGTTGCACATAGTCTACTAGACAGTTGGTGGGTGCACCATACTAAGTTGCACATCTCACTGGCAGAGATAGTTGGATGATGAAAACCGCACATTCATGAGGGTAATAAAAAGTTGCATATAAGCAGGGCGCAGAAGTTACACATCTCAATAGCAGGGATGGTTTGTATGGGATGCTAACAGAGAAAACTACATATCCACGGGATGCAGGGAAGTTGCACATTACTATTAGGCAGTTGGCTAAGGCAACATCCGAAGTTGCACATCCACTGCTAGGTAGTTGGTCGAGGCAGCAAACAACAAGGGTCTGTTTGGGACTGCTCCGCTCCTTGAAATTCAGCTCCACTCTAGAAAACGCAAACCAAATGGGGAAGCTTCATGATATGTCGCTCCGCAAAAAAAATAGAATCCGGGATACAGCTCCATGTTTTTTGTGAAGCTCTTTAGGAGGTCCTTCAAAAAATTGTAGAAGCTGGACTTGGAAGGACCACTGTAACTAAAAAGTGGACACCCCTTCATTTCTCCCTACTCATCCAATCAAATAGATCCTTTCCATCAAAATTTTCATTCTTGAAGCTGGAGCTATATGAAAGCCAAATATTCTCTTTGGAAGAGTTGCAACTCCTGTATAAAACTGCTCCAAAGTGGATTTTGGTGGAGCGGAACTGATTTTGATGGAGCGGAGCAGTCCCAAACAGACCCTAAAAATTGCACATCCACGGCCAGAGGGAAAGTTGCACATGAACTACTAGGTAGTAGGCCTGGGTAGCAGATGAAGTTGCACATCTCACTGCTAGGTGATAGTTTGGGGTGGAAGTACCATCGATGAAAATTGCACGTTCATGGGTAGGGAGAAAGTTGCACATGCACTAGTGCAGAATTGGGATTTAGCACCGGTTCGTGAGGCCCTTTAGTGCCGGTTCTGGAACCGACACTAACCGGCACTAAAGGGCCACCACGTGGCACGAGCCCGCGCCGGGGGCTGTGAGACCTTTAGTATCGGTTGGTAACACCAACCAGTACTAAAAGGTTTAGGGGGTTTTGGGTTTATGATTTATTTTTCCTTTAATTTTGTGTTTTCCATTTAATTCTTTTTCATTTGCTGGTATTTTACGATACTACATATTGTACACGTTATGCATATATATAAATAGAATTTCTCATAGAACCGATCATATGTATATATATATCATCGAATGTCTCGCACCACCATTCACACATACACATGTATATATACAATTTGGTATATACAATTTCTCCTACATATATGGAGGCATTACTGCGGTAGCGGGTAATGAAATTCTCCTTTGGGATCTATGACCTGGTCAAGCAAAAATCCCGCTATTTTCTCTTGAATTGCTCGTACGCAATCCGTTGGTAGGAGCTTATCCCGCATCTCCGAGAACTTTAAAGAAGGAGATCAATATGCATGTATTAGTTGTGTGTATATATATATTAGATAATGATGTAAAAATTGTGAATAGTGTTCTGGCAAACGTACCCATAGCTGTCTATTAGATAAGCTCGTTTCGGACGCCATTATGCGAATGTTCTCGCAAACGTAGTATGCACATAAATCAGTCCCCGGCGCCTGCTTCAGGGCCTTTACGAGAATAGAATTCAATCAGATAAAATTAATCAAGCATGATAATTAATGGTATTGAAACTAGAATTAAAGAGATGGTAGCTAGCTAGTACTACTTAATTAATTACCTTGGGTCGATACCATTTCAGCTTTTGTTTCCATTGACCTGGAACCTTTTTGATGAACTTTTCCCAAGCCCTGCCCGCTGGCAAAGAAAATGAATAAAGGAGTTATTAATTAGTTGATATCAGGAAATGACGAACTAAAGAGGCCGACATATAGTTCGATAATGATTGAAATTACCTGTCGACCATCCCCTTCACGATTGAGTACTCAGTATCTGGTTTAAGTAGTGAGTCCAGTACTTCAACTTTTCCCTCTTCAACTTGAATGATTAACAAGATCCAGTGGAAACTGCATGCGCACACGTTCGCATGTATAAATTAAGCGGGCATGTGCATAACACTCATCAACTACCCTAAACCCTATACACTTATTAACATCTAGCTAGTAAGCAAAAACAGAATTTGTAGTACAAGACAGTCTGACTCACTCGAAGTTGTAAGGAAGTAGTATATCTCGATTGGTATTTAGGCGCTTCAAGAACTCTAGCAAGGTTTTCTCTGTGTCTTTTCTCGATCATTCTTGTGACCATGTCTCTTGATTAATGGTATTTGGGTCAATGAATCCAATGCCATAGCGTCCAGCTTTTTTCATTTCATAGATCTTCATTCTGCATAATACCATAGAAAAGAATATAGTGAGGATAATTACAGGCAATGATCAACGAGCACTACAGCTAGCTTGAGACTTAAATTACAGAAAGAAATCACTTACAGACAATAGCAACTGACGATAGATTTGTCGAGTGCGTCTTGATTGAATAACTGAAACAGTTCTGTAAACTCAACATACAGAGCATTCGCATTGTAGTAATGCTCTGGCTTGACTCTCACCATAAGGGACTCTTGATTGGTAGTCTTGGCAATTTTCATGTACCATTCATGCAATTCATACATTCTCGTTGCGAGCTTCTTCACCTCCTCAGGCTTGACCAGAGGTTCGCCGCGGGCATATTTCCGTTTTAGTTGCTGCTCTGTAAACTTTTCCATGGGCTCGATGCCTAGGAGTTGTTCTATAGTGCATCCGATCTCTTCAGCCTGCCTTCTATGATCGTCGGTTATTACCAGCTGATCGGCGCCGGTACTCACATGTGTTGGTACAATGAGCGGGGGGATCGATTGCACCGCCTGTTCTCCCAGCTGGGGAACAGTTTTCCCGCTTTTTTTGGCAGCTGCTTGGCTGGAGCTCGAGCTCGACTCCTTCTTTTTTTGTGCTTGATATGCCTTCCTGATTTGGCGCTCATAGTCTGAGTCAATAGGCTTGGGAGCTGGTGGTTCAGCCATACGAATAAAGTAGTCAATGACATGCTCAGGTACTATCTCCTTTGGCGGCGGTGGCGGTTTCGGTCCAAAATGGGCCCTCAATTTGGCTTGCACTTTTACTTCGTTTTCCTCCACCGTTAGGTCGTAAGGCCTCTTCGAAAGAGGTGTGAGGCTTGGACCAAATTGGAATCTCTTGCCTCCTGTACTTGTACTTGTACCGCTAGCCACCATAGCTGCGGCGGCTCTCTTCCGCTGTTGCTTAGGCGGCGTAGCCCGCTGAGGCGGCGGAGACGGCTGACGCGGTGCCTGACTTGGAGGAGGAGGAGTGGGCTGACGTGTTGCCGGACTTGGAGGAGGAGGAGTGGGCTGATGCAGTGCCGGACTTGGAGGAGGAGGAGTGGCCTGACGCGTTGGCGGACTTGAAGGAGCAGGACTCTGCTGAGGCGGTGGCTGATGACTTGGAGGAGCGGGAGTCTGCTGACGCAGTGGCGGACTTGTAGGAGGAGTCGGCTAATGCGGTGTCGGTGGCCTTGGAAAGATGATGCAATCCATTCTCCATAGAATGATACGATGTATGGCCTCTCCCAGTGTGTGCTCGTCGTCACCTCCAGGAATGTCAAGCTCTAGCCCCGAATATTGTGCCACCACTTCATCAACCACGACACGAGCATAGCCAGCTGGAATCGGGTTGCAATGGAAGGTTGCTTCAGGGGGATTTGTATAAGCAACGGCGTCCGCCACCTTCATGGATATGTTCTTCATTTTGAAGTGTAGCTCACAATTAGTGTTTTCCATTATGTCATCCACAGGGTATCTATCCAGCAGTGCCTCGCCCGGGGCGGAACCCACGCTGCTTCTTGGCATGGATGGGATGGTGCTATCCAATGCTGGATCTGCTAGCTGCTGCCGCTGCTGAGACCCCCTTTCCTGGCTAAGTGAGTCGATCTGCTGCTGCTGCCGCTGGAATTGGAGTGCCAACTCTGCGTGCGCTGATTCTAGGCCTTGAAGGTGTTCTGCTTCCTGCTTCCTCTGCTCCTCCTCCAGCTTCCTCTTCTTCTCCTCCTCCATCTTCTTTCTCGCACGGCTTCTGTAGTTGGCGTTCCAGTCCTGAAACCCCTCATACCATGGAACAACGCCTTTGCCTCGTGTTGTTCCCGGGTGTTCAGGATTTCCCAGGGCGCGCGTAAGCTCGTCGTTCTCTCTGTTGGGCGTGAACACTCCCGTTCGAGCCTCTTCTATTGCAACAAGTATTTTGAGGTCGGCTCCTTTAAGACTTGCCTTCTCCAAAACCTGGCCTGTCTTTGGGTCCAACGCCCCCCCATGCGCATAGAACCAAGTCCTGCACCTGGGGGGCCAGCTCAATGTAACTGGAATGACCCCTGCATCCACCATCTGTTGCTTAGCCTTATCCCACTTAGGCCGGGCCACCGCGTAGCCACCTGGCCCCAGCCTATGGTAATGCTCCTTTTTCGCGGCATTGAGCTTGTTTATTCTCCACCGTTCCTTAGCTAATTCCGATTCCTTGAATTTCATGAAAGCGGGCCAGTGATCTCTTTGCTTCTCCAGTGTTCCCGTGAATTCTGGAGTCTCCTTTCCTCCTTCGACGTACTTGGCCCATATACTTTTCTTGTGGTTGTTGAATGCAACCGCCATCTTCCTAAGAGCAGCGTCCTTGACTTTCTGCACATCTGCATCTGTGAAATGATCTGGTAGGGTGAAATGTGACATGAGAGATTCCCAAAGTAGATCTTTTGCTCTTTGGTCAACAAAAGTAAGATCTGGACGTTCCTGTGCTGGCTTTTTCCATTCTTGAATGGAGATCGGGATTTGGTCCTTCATAAGAACTCCGCACTGACGAACGAACTTGCCCGCATTCTTCTTAGGCTCACTTGGTTCGCCATTAGGTTTGATGGCATCGATATTGTACTTTACGCCATCCTTCAACTTTTTGGCCGGGCCTCGCACTGTCCTGCTACCTGTAGAAGATTTGCTCGATCCGGAGGGCTGAAAGAAGAAAGATCGATTCGTTAATATATATACAAATCATTTAAAACATGTGATGATCATCAGATGCCTGCTTATATAAATATACCTTGCCGGTCTTTGTTATTTCAAGATCAACATTTTCTTCGTCATCATAATCATAGTTCTGGACTTCATCTATTCGTTCGTCTTCATCAAATATCATACCCTCACCGGTAGGGTTCAGATATTGCGAGCCGTCATCTTCTTCAAACTCATCTGGGCGAGGGGATGAGCGTATGATGTTGAACAGGGCCTCCTCTCCTTCTCTGCCGGTATTGTCCATAGCTTTTATTTAACTAATCCAGAAGAAATATAAAACAATTTAGTATTCAAATTACAATGCATGCATGCAATCAATAAGGAAAAACTGAATCATAGTATATAATATGCATCATCGAATATAATCTCGAATACATCGTCTCGAATATTATCGAAAAATATATATAATCTCGAATACATCGTCTCGAATATTATCGAATAATATATATAATCTCGAATACATCGTCTCGAATATTATCGAATACATCACTAGCTAGCTAATATAGATCGAATACTATCGAATAATCTAGTTCACTCGCGGTTCCTGAGGCGCGGGCGGTGGACACCCAAAGAGAAGGAACCATCACAGGATCATAGCTAGGGTGAGATCCCCGAAGAACCTGCCAGGTATTGAAGAACCTGACGTCCAACGCAGCCATGTAGCGACGGACGTGCTCGTCCTCCTCCCTGACACGGCGACGTACCACCTCCGGCGGGGCCGGCTCCCTCCGCACCGAAAGTGGCCCACGCGAACGCCACCAAAGGAGCTCCGGGTCGACGACGGGACCCGGGGCCGGGTTCCTCACCAAGCGGCGCGCCCCTGAAGGTAGCACCTCCCAGTGCTAGCCCGGCGGAGCCCAGTCTCGGACATGGCTCCTCTGAAGCAGGACGTCGTCGCGAACGGGTCGACGGCGAGGATGCGGGCCGGGCATCATTGACGTCGAGAACAAATTCTATATGCAAATTCTATATGATCAAATGTTGCATATGTCAAAATTCAAACTTTGACATATGATATCTAGCTAGCTAGCTAATTCATCTAACATTAATATATCTAGCTAATTCATCTAACATTTGACAAAAGTATAAAAAACTAATTCATCTAACATTAATATATCTAATTCATCTGTAACTAAAAGTATAAAAAACTAATTCATCTAACATTTGACATTAATCTAACATTTCTATCTAATTCATGTAACATTTGACATTAATATATCTAATTCATCTAACATTTGACATTAATCTAATTCATCTAAAACTTTGACATTAATCTAACATTTATATATATATATATATATATCTAATTCATCTAACATTTCTATAACTAAAAGTATAAAAAACTAAAAAAAAGAAAAACAGAAAATAATTAAGAAAATGTGTGTGTGTGTGTGTGTGTGAGGGCGCGCGGCAGGGGGCCGAGCCTTACAGCGGGGCGACGGCCGGCGAGGCAAGGCGACGGGGACGGGCCGGGGCGGCACGCGACGGGGACGGGCGCGGCGACGGGGCGGCGACGGGGACGGGCGCGGCGATGGGGACGGCGACGGCGACGGGGTCGGGCGCGGCGACAGGGCGGCGATGGGGCAGAGGTTGAAGCAGAGGAAGAAGACAAGAAAACTAAATTTTTTTGAAGTGCTGCTTATATGGGATGGACCTTTAGTACCGGTTGGAGCCACCAACCGGTACTAAATGTCTGTTTTGGCCAGGCCAAGCGGCGGGAAGCGACCACCTTTAGTACCGGGTGGTGGCACCAACCGGTACTAAAGACCCCCCCCCCTTTAGTACCGGTTGGAGCCACCAACTGGTACTAAATGGGGTGCGCTGGCACAGGTGCGGTGCACAAAGTTTAGTCCCACCTCGTCGAGCGAAGGGCAGCCGCACTGGTTTATAAACCCAGCCGCGGCTGCTCCTTCGAGCTCCTCTCTAAAGCAGGCCTTCTGGGCCTACCTGTGCTGCGCTGCCCTGTGGGCCTACTAGGCTTTGCGGGCCTGCATCCTGGCCCAACTACATGTTGGGTTTCTAGTCCTATGCAGGCCGTTGTGGCCCAGTAGGCGGGCTTTTTTTAATTTTTTTCTTTCTTTTCTGCTTTATTTATTTTCTTTTATTTCTGAGTTGTTTTTTTTGCTTTATTTAGAGTTTTTTTGTGAATCTTTTTGCTTTAGGTAAAAAAAATATAAACTTTCTGTTAGTGCCAGTATTTTTTAAATTTGGATAGTTTAAATTTGAATTATTTGAATTTTGTGTGAATCACTAGTTTGTTAATAACTTTACTTTAAAAATAGATTTTTCAGTATTTTTTTCGCTGTTTAATATTAGTGTGTTTTATCATTATATTAAATTTGGTAATACTTAGGTTCTTTTAAAAAATGAAATGCCTTTGTAACAGATGAGTTTTCGTCCGAAACCCTGATACTTCGAAAGAGATTGTCCATTTTGTACACGAAGTGCATCCAGTTTTTGCCGTAACCCTCTCAACTTTTTCGCAGATGCTATGTGGGTGAAATGATGATACCATGCCAACTTTCAACCTTTTCAGAGTTTATTTGTAGTGCTTTTCAATTTCAGGGTCATTTAGCTCAAAAAAATCAGTAAATGCATGAAAAATAGCAAATGAAGTCAGAAAGGGTTGAAAGTTAATGACGTGGCTTCAATGGTGCATACTGAATGCACAAAAAGTCTGGAGTTGTAGTAAGTTAAAAAAATGAAATGCCTTTGTAACAGATGAGTTTTCGTCCGAAACCCTGATACTTCGAAAGAGATTGTCCATTTTGTACACGAAGTGCATCCAGTTTTTGCCGTAACCCTCTCAACTTTTTCGTACATGCTATGTGGATGAAATGATGATACCATGCGAACTTTCAACCTTTTCAGAGTTCATTTGTAGTGCTTTTCAATTTCAGGGTCATTTACCTAAAAAAAATCAGTAAATGCATGAAAAATAGCAAATGAAGTCAGAAAGGGTTGAAAGTTGATGACGTGGCTTTCAATGGTGCATACTGAATGCACAAAAAGTCTGGAGTTGTAATAAGTTTAAAAAAATGAAATGCCTTTGTAACAGATGAGTTTTCGTCCGAATCCTTGATACTTCGAAAGAGATTGTCCATTTTGTACACGAAGTGCGTCCAGTTTTTGCCGTAACCCTCTCAACTTTTTCGCACATGCTATGTGGGTGAAATGATGATACATGCCAACTTTCAACCTTTTCAGAGTTCATTTGTAGTGCTTTTCAATTTCAGGGTCATTTAGCTCAAAAAAATCAGTAAATGCATGAAAAATAGCAAATGAAGTCAGAAAGGGTTGAAAGTTAATGCCGTGGCTTCAATGGTGCATACTGAACGCACAAAAAGTCTGGAGTTGTAATAAGTTAAAAAAATGAAATGCCTTTGTAACAGATGAGTTTTCGTCCGAAACATGTAACTTCGAAAGAGATTGTCCATTTTGTACACGAAGTGCATCCAACTTTTGCCGTAACCCTCTCAACTTTTTCGCACATGCATGTGGATGAAATGATGATACCATGCCAACTTTCAACCTTTTCAGAGTTCATTTGTAGTGCTTTTTCATGTTCAGGGTCCATTTAGCTCAAAAAAATCAGTAAATGCATGAAAAATAGCAAATGAAGTCATAAAGGGTTGAAAATTTATGATGTAGCTTCGAATGGTGCATACTGAACGCACAAAAAGTCTGGAGTTGAAATAAGTTTAAAAAAATGAAATGCCTTTGTAACAGATGAGTTTTCGTGCGAAACCCTGATACTTCGAAAGAGATTGTCGATTTTTTACACGAAGTGCGTCCAGTTTTTGCCGTAACCCTCTCAACTTTTTCGCACATGCTATGTGGGTGAAATGATGATACCATGCCAACTTTCAACCTTTTCAGAGTTCATTTGTAGTGCTTTTCACTTTCAGGGTCGTTTAGCTCAAAAAAAATCAGTAATCATGAAAAATAGCAAATGAAGTCAGAAAGGGTTGAAGTTGATGACGTGCTTTCAATGTTGCATACTGAATGCACAAAAGTCTGGAGTTGTAATAGTTTTAAAAATGAAATGCCTTTGTAACGATGATTTTCGTCCAAACCCTGATACTTCGAAAGAGATTGTCCATTTTGTCACGAAGTGCATCCAGTTTTTGCCGTAACCCTCTCAACTTTTCGCACATGCTAGGTGGGTGAAATGATGATCCATGCCAACTTTCAACCTTTTCAAGTTCATTTGTAGTGCTTTTCAATTTCAGGGTCATTTAGCTCAAAAAAAATCAGTTAAATGCATGAAAAATAGCAAATGAAGTCAGAAAGGGTTGAAAGTTAATGACGTGGCTTCAATGGTGCATACTGAACGCACAAAAATTCTGGAGTTTGTAATAAGTTAAAAAAAATGAAATGCCTTTGTAAAGAGATGAGTTTTCGTCCGAAACCCGATACTTCTCGAAAGAGATTGTCCATTTTGTACACGAGTGCATCCATTTTGCCGTAACCCTCTCAACTTTTTTGCACATGCTATGTGGTGAAATGATGATACCATGCCAACTTTCAACCTTTTCAGAGTTCATTTGTAGTGCTTTTCAATTTCGGGTCAGTTTAGCTCAAAAAATCAGTAAATGCATGAAAAATAGCAAATGAAGTCAGAAAGGGTTGAAAGTTGATGACGTGGCTTTCAATGGTGCATACTGAATGCACAAAAAGTCCGGAGTTGTAATAAGTTTTAAAAAATGAAATGCCTTTGTAACAGATGAGTTTTCGTCCGAAACCCTGATACTTCGAAAGAGATTGTCCATTTTGTACACGAAGTGCATCCAGTTTTTGCCGTAACCCTCTCAACTTTTTCGCACATGCTATGTGGGTGAAATGATGATACCATGCCAACTTTCAACCTTTTCAGAGTTCATTTGTAGTGCTTTTCAATTTCTGGGTCATTTAGCTAAACAAAATCAGTAAATGCATGAAAAATAGCAAATGAAGTCAGAAAGGGTTGAAAGTTGATGACGTGGCTTTCAATGGTGCATACTAAACACACAAAAAGTCTGGAGTTGTAATAAGTTTTAAAAAATGAAATGCCTTTGTAACAGATGAGTTTTCGTCCGAAACCCTGATACTTCGAAAGAAATTGTCCATTTTGTACATGAAGTGCTTCCAGTTTTTGCCGTAACCCTCTCAACTTTTTCACACATGCTATGTGGGTGAAATTATGATACCATGCCAACTTTCAACCTTTTCAGAGTTCATTTTTAGTGCTTTTCAATTTCAGGGTCATTTAGCTCAAAAAAATCAGTAAATGCATGAAAAATAGCAAATGAAGTCAGAAAGGGTTGAAAGTTGATGATTTGGCTTTCAATGGTGCATACTGAATGCACAAAAAGTTTGGAGTTGTAATAAGTTTAAAAAAATGAAATGCCTTTGTAACAGACGAGTTTTCGTCCGAAACCCTGATACTTCGAAAGAGATTGTCCATTTTGTACACGAAGTGCATCCAGTTTTTGCTGTAACCCTCTCAACTTTTTCGCACATGCTATGTGGGTGAAATGGTGATACCATGCCAACTTTCAACCTTTTCAGAGTTCATTTTGTAGTGCTTTTCAATTTCCGGGTCATTTAGCTAAAAAAAATCAGTAAATGAGCTGAAAAATAGCAAATGAAGTCAGAAAGGTACACGTTTGTCCGAAGCACAAAAGTACACGTTTCAAATGCCAAAACACATAAGCACCCTAACTATTACAAAGATTCCCTACGGTTTGTCCAAAGTGGGACTTTCCAGATATATAAGTCCGGAAACTCACTAGAGAAGAAAGTGATGACAGTGAAGCCGGTCACATCCCAGAGTGGGATCTTTGGGTGTGAAACTTTTTCTTCGCGTGTGTCCCTTTGCGCTGTAACCATGGACAATCTTCATCATTTAACTGGATGCTCGGGTCAATATTCACTGTGAAGGGAGCAATTTCATGAAACTTTTCATAATCTTCTAACATGTCTGTCTTGTCATCCACTCCAACGATGTTTCTTTTCCCTGAAAGAACTATGTGGCGCTTTGGCTCATCGTATGATGTATTCGCTTCCTTATCTTTTCTTTTTCTCGGCTTGGTAGACATGTCCTTCACATAGAAAACCTGCGCCACATCATTGGCTCGGACGAATGGTTCGTCTGCGTACGCAAGATTGTTGAGATCCACTGTTGTCATTCCGTACTGCGGGTCTTTCGTTACCCCGCCTCGTGTCATATTGACCTATTTGCACCGAAACAAAGGGACCTTCAAACCACGTCCATAGTCAAGTTCCCATATCTCCTCTATGTAACCATAATATGTGTCCTTTCCCCTCTTGGTTGCTGCATCAAAGCGGACACCACTGTTTTGGTTGGTGCTCTTCTTATCTTGGGCGATCGTGTAAAATGTATTCCCATTTATCTCGTACCCTTTGAAAGTCATTATATTCGAATATGGTAACTGGGACAGCAAATACTGGTCATCTTCAACAACGGCGTCATGCATGGCACGTGTCTGCAACCAACAGGCGAAAGTCCTCGTTTGTTCACGCGTAATCCAGTCGTCAGACTGCTCCGGGTGTTTGGAGCATAGAATATTCTTGTGTTCCTCCATATACGGAGCCACCAAGGCGGAATTTTGTAGAATTGTGTAGTGTGCTTGAGTGAGAGAATGCCCGTCCATACATATTATTTGTTCCGGTCCTAGCGTGCCATTTCCACCCAGTCCGCCCTTATGCCGCGATTCAGGAACACCAATCGGCTTAAGGTCAGGAATAAAGTCAATACCAAACTCAATGACCTCCTCATTTTCATGGCCCTTGGAGATGCTTCCTTCTGTCCTAGCACGGTTATGAACATATTTCTTTAAGACTCCCATGAACCTCTCAAAGGGGAACATATTGTGTAAATACAGGACCCAGAACGTTAATCTCTTCGCATAGGTGAACTAGGACGTGCGTCATGATGTTGAAGAAGGATGGTGGGAACACCAACTCGAAACTGACAAGACATTGCACCAAATCATTCTCTAACCTTGGTATGATTTCTGGATCGATTACCTTCTGAGAGATTGCATTGAGGAATGCACATAGCTTCACAATGGCTAAACGAACGTTTTCCTGTAGAAGCCCCCTCAATGCAACCGGAAGCAGTTGCGTCATAATCACGTGGCAGTCATGAGACTTTAGGTTCTGGAACTTTTTCTCTGCCATATTTATTATTCCCTTTATATTCGACGAGAAGCCAGAAGGGACCTTCATACTAAGCAGGCATTCAAAGAAGATTTCCTTCTCTTCTTTGGTAAGAGCGTAGCTGGCATGACCCTGATGTATGCTGTCTTTTCCGTGCATACGTTGCTGGTCCTCCCGTGCCTCCGGTGTATCTTTTGTCTTCCCATACACGCCCAAGAAGCCAAGCAGGGTCACGCAAAGATTCTTCGTCACGTGCATCACGTCGATTGCAGAGCGGACCTCTAGATCTTTCCAATAGGGTAGGTCCCAAAATATAGATTTCTTCTTCCACATGGGTGCGCGTCTGTCAGCGTCATTCGGAACAGGTTGTCCGCCAGGACCCTTTCCAAAGATTACCTTCAAATCCTTGACCATATCATGTACATCATCCCCAGTACGGTGGCGAGGCTTCGTCCGGTGATCCGCCTCATCTTTGAAATGCTTGCCTTTCTTTCTTACGGGATGCCTGCTCGGAAGAAATCGACGATATCCCAGGTACACATTCTTCTTACAATTATCCAAATATATACTGTCGGTATCATCCAAATAGTGCGTGCATGCGCGGTATCCCTTGTTTGTCTGTCCTGAAAGGTTACTGAGAGCAGGCCAATCATTGATGGTCACAAACAGCAACGCATGTAGGTCAAATTCCTCCTGTATGTGCTCATCCCACGCACGTACACCTTTTCCATTCCATAGCTGTAAGAGTTCTTCAACTAATGGCCTTAGGTACACATCAATGTCGTTGACGGGTTGCTTAGGGCCTTGGATGAGCACTGGCATCATAATGAACTTCCACTTCATGCACAACCAAGGAGGAAGGTTATATATTCATAGATTCATAGGCCAGGTGCTATGATTGCTGCTCTGCTCCCCAAAAGGATTAATGCCATCTGCGCTTAGACCAAACCATACGTTCCTTGCGTCACCTGCAAAGTCCTCCCAGTACTTTCTCTCGATTTTTCTCCACTGCGACCCGTCAGCGGGTACTCTCAACTTCCCGTCTTTCTTACGGTCTTCTCTATGCCATCGCATCAACTTGGCGTGCTCTTTGTTTTGGAACAAACGTTTCAACCGTGGTATTATAGGAGCATACCACATCACCTTGGCAGGAATCTTCTTCCTAGGGCGCTCGCCCTCGACATCACCAGGGTCATCGCGGCTGATCTTATAGCGCAATGCACCGCATACCGGGCACGCGTTCAAATCCTCGTACTCACCGCGGTAGAGGATGCAGTCATTAGGGCATGCATGTATCTTCTGCACCTCTAATCCTAGAGGGCAGACAGCCTTCTTTGCTTCGTATGTACTGTCGGGCAATTCGTTGTCCTTTGGAAGCATCTTTTTTAACATTATCAGCAACTTTTCAAATCCCTTGTCAGATACACCATTCTCTGCCTTCCATTGCAGCAATTCCAGTGTGGTGCCCAGCTTTTTCTTGTCAGCTTCGCAATTTGGGTACAACAATTTCTTGTGATCCTCTAACATGCGCTGCAACTTCTTCTTCTCCTTTTCACTTGCACAGTTTCTCTTTGCATCGGCAATGGCCCGACCTAGATCATCAGTGGGCTCATCTGATGCCTCTTCTTCAGCTTCTTCCCGCATTGCCGGCTCAGCTTCTTCCCCCATTGTTTTACCATCGTATTCAGGGAACCCATGGCCAGGATAGCTGTCGTCGTCCTCCTCTTCTTCTTCATTGCCTTCCATCATAACCCCTCTTTCTCCGTGCTTGGTCCAAACATTATAGTGGGGCATGAAACCGGACTCAAACAGGTGGACGTGAATGGTTCTTGACTTAGAGTAATTCCGATCATTCTTACAGCCAGCACATGGACAAGGCATAAAACCATCCGCCCGCTTGTTTGCCTCAGCCGCAAGCAGAAAAGTACGCACACCATTAACGAACTGGGGAGAGCATCGGTCATCGTACATCCATTGCCGGCTCATCTTCATTACACAGCACCGAAAAGACCAAATTAATACAAGTTCATACATAAAGTTCATACAACACTTATTCTCATAAAACAACATACAAATAACTCTCTAGCTAAATCATTTAAATGCAACAACAAATGCGATCAAGATCGCAACTAAGGTAACAATTGATCCAACAGCATAATGATACCAAGCCTCACTATCGATGGCATATTTTCTAATCTTTCTAATCTTCAAGCGCATTTTCTCCATCTTGATCTTGTGATCATCGACGACATCGGCAACATGCAACTCCAATTCCATCTTCTCCCCCTCAATTCTTTTCAATTTTTCTTTCAAATACTCGTTTTCTTTTTCAACTAAATTTAACCTCTCGACAATAGGGTCGGTTGGAATTTCCGGTTCACGTACCTCCTAGATAAAAATATCTATGTCAACTTTTTGGGCATAATTTGTCATAAACACGAAATGCAACAAATAGTTTTAAAAGAGAATATACCTCATCCGAATCATAACCCGGACGAGGGCCGACGGGGACGGATATCAAAACCATGGCACTATGTATAACAAACAATGTACGGGCCAGGTAAGATAATTATACAAGTAACTATATATATAAATCACACAAACATGATTTTTTTATATAAAAAAGATAAGAACAAGAGGCTCACCACAAGGTGGTGCCGGCGACGGGACGGTGCGGACGATCGACGGTGGTTAGGATGGAGACGGGAAGGCACTAAGTAAACCACACCTACATATGCAAACTAAGAGTTATTTTGACCTCAAATTTCATATAAATCAAATAAACTACCACATATAATTCCTCCCAAACTAAAAAACCCATAAATCACTATACTTATAGAGCAAGCAAGAGCTAATCTAGCAATGAGAGATAAAAGGACAAAGTTGCTAACCTTTGTGATCACTTGGATGGATGGGGTGCCTTCAAATCTTCACAAATTTTGGCAAAAATGGAGGTGAGCTCGAGCAAGAGGGGAAGAAAAACAGAGAGGAGGGGAAAAACAGAGCACTTCGGCTTGGGCTGGGCGAAGCACTATATATAGTGATATCTTTTGTCCCGGTTGGTTAGACGAACCGGGACAAAAGGTGCATCTCTAGTCCCGGTTCGTGGCATGAACCGGTACTAAAGGTGCTGGTGGGGCCCCAGCCTGACAACAGCCTGCCACCACCTCTTTAGTACCGGTTCGTGTTCGCCACGAACCGGTACTAATGAGCGCCGCCCGCCTAGCTGTTGGGACCGGCACTAATGGTCACATTAGTGCCGGTTCAATTACAAACCGGGACTAATGAGCTTCACATTAGGCCCTTTTTCTACTAGTGATGAACTGTCAGATTGTTGCACATCGTTACACAGTTGTACCTAAGAGGTACTAAATTACACAAAAAAGTTCATCGAAACCTACCCCATGCGGGACATAGTTTGGAAGAGCACGTCGCAATGATTTCAATAGTGAAAACGGATCTTAAATTTGATGCACGGTTTGAGAGTTATGCCTATTTAAATTTTCAAAACGGTGAATTAAATGCAAAACAGAATAAAATGCATGCACTGTAGGATGACCGTAAGAGCATCCAATAGATCGTGAAAAAAAGAAACCAGATGAAAAGGCTTTCCTAATTGAGGACGGGGACAAAATGTTTCCTAAAATGACCGGCTGCTTCGAAGCGCTAGCGGGCAGCCGTTTGTCCACTAGACGCATCCAATAGATTTGAGATACAGTACTAAGGGTCAGTTCTTTTTTGGACGGCTTAAAAAAATAAGTTGTCTTCCCTAGCTAAAAAAATAAGCCATTCCTAAATTTATTGAGACTTCTAAATTAGTTATCTTATACTCCGATTTTTTCATTTTTCCGATTTAAAGAGCTCATTTCTATCTCCTTTTGAGATTCCGAGGCGCATTAAATCTTTGCATGCAAGTATTAAAAAAGAACTCACCAATACATGTAATGCTACTACTCATCTAGTGGCCAAGTATGCATGCACTGCAATTAATCCCAATTAATGCATCAATTGAGTTTGGGTAGTTTTGTAAAGTAGAAGATACATTCTTCCACTCATCATGTGCTTTGGTTGATGATATTTCAGATTTGACCCCTATAAGGCTAGTCATAGTGGGGAGTAACTTATACTAGTATCATGCATATGACACTAGTCTAAATTACTACCTCCATAGTACAAAGTAACATAATAGTAGTGTCTAGATGGCTTCATTTATTAGCTTGTAGACTCATACTTTCTCGTAAAACGCTATGTTACAGTAATATATTATGTTACTCTAAATACCTCTCTCCTCATTAACTACATGCCACATAAGGAAATTTTTCTTGAAGTGCTCTATGTTACTACCAAAGTTACTCCCACTATGGCTAGCCTAAACCGGAAAGGAGGGAGTAACTTGTTTAGAAGCCCAATGAATAAGAAAGGTAGCTTATGGTAAAAATTAAAAATACAGTTTATTTTTTGAGCTGCCAAAAGGCCCGGCCCTTAAGATTTTGTTGATCTAGGATAGACGTGAGTTCATTCTAGGTTATTGGCTTTATGAAGCAAACTGGACACTTTGCAAAGATGACAGAAAGATATGGGAGGTTCTGCAACATTTGTGCGTGTGCCTGTGCGTGTGCGTGCGTGTGGAGGGGATGTTAAAGACAATATCTTCAAGTGGAACGACCATATTGTGTGAAGATTGAATACGAAGGCGAAATAAAAAGCTTTAGCAATGTGTCATGGTTGAAATTATTGGGTGCAATCCATGCTCACGGTATGGAGCTTGGGGTATCTCAAGGAAGAGTGCCTTGTCTATGGTGTGATAGTTTGAGATCCCGTATTTATAGAAAGTCCAGCATTTTATGTTCGGTGTAGTTTGAAAAACTGAACCGACAATCGAACTTCTGAGACTCTTGGTTTAAGATTTTACTGGTCGACCGCTGGTTCATCGGTTCATTCACAACAAAAAACTGGAATATTTCAGGTGATTTTTTAAAAATTATGACCTCACATCAAGAGAATACACATAATATTGAATGTAAACCAATAATAAATCCTAAATTGTTAGTTTAGCCTAGTTCGTTGTTAGGTCTTTAGCATGCCTTGTTTGAAGGTTTAGGTGTTTGATTCCTCGTTGATGCACTTTTTTTAGTATTTGTTTGGTCTTTTACTAAAAGACCGGCACGCCTTAGAAAACAGGGGAAGGCGTTGTTCACAGTATTTTTGGTCAAACAGACGGTCCGGTTCAGTTTTTAAAATTATGGTCTGGACAAAGTTACCAATGAATTTATAGCTATTTCCTCTCAAGACCCTAGAGAACCTCAAGCACAATCGCAACATTATAAGGTGCGATGGAGGGAGGGGGGTTTATGAACTATGACATTGGCACATAATGTAATAACCAACCCGTATATACGAGGGATTAGGATGAGGTCTGAACTACTTCATCCGATCCAAGTCACCATTTTGAACTAAGGTTAGTTTAAAACCGCGACACTTATTTTGGATCGGAGTGAGCACCTTTTTTTTTTGCTGTCCACTTTGATTCTGATGGAACTGACTTCAACTTTGACAAGTTGACACAATCCGTCTTCAACGCCTTTATTTCATTTGATCAAATGAAGTTGAACGTAGCGACGCTTGCGTACTTTGGCCGTCTCGCCTAGCATTTCCCCTGTGTTTTCGTTTTGATAAAAAGTGCTTTTATTGACTCGAAATATAGCATCAAATGAATCCAAAGCATGATGAGCAACACCCAACCTCTGAATAATTAAGATATGCACACAGCCAAAACCAACAATCTGACAAAATGAAAATAAAAACTGACATATCGTCAACAGAAGAGTCATATAACCAACACTATGCCTACGTCGAACGCGAGGATGGACTTATTCGGAGACTATGTTGTCACCCATGTTGGATAAAAGCCTCCATTGCCACATGATCCAACCACATACAGATCTTCTTGAATAAACGATTGGTTCTCCGTTCGTTGTAGCATAGATAACGTACAAAGCGAGTGCGTACAATGGAAAATGACCTACAAAGAAGAATTTTTTTCCATTAAATACCAAGTCATTTCTGCATAGCCAAAACAACCATAACAAGGCATACCCTCCCATCCTTATTAGCATTTTGAACCTATTTAAAATATTGTCGGCCAAAAATATTGAAAATACCTGTGAGCGGATACAAATTTGACGCTACATGGATGACTGACCATGTAGAACGCGCAAACTTGCACTAAAAAAAAGATGTTTGATTGTCTCATAGTGAGTTCAAAAGCTACCCTTCTTACTTCATTGCCAATTGCGACGGGCGAGATTGTCTTAGTTAGCACAATTTTCTTCGGTAGATACCACACGAAGATTTTAACTTTTAGGGGAATCTCCGACTTTCAAATTTTCTTGTTATTATCCACTGGAATCTTTGAATGCATGAGCGCACGATACATAGAGTCGACTGTGAAGGACCCAGATGTAGTGAGATTTCAGTGAAAAACATATGTTCTTGTGTCAGGCTAATCGAATCCAATCGGGATAAAAGATTTTGCCGTGACAAAAGCCGGTGGGCAATCAAATCCTGCCTGAAAGAAATATCTGATGGGGATGAACTGAGCACATGCGCAATAGTATCGTTCTAATCACGAGCAATGCGGTACAAAGCTGGATATGTTCTCGAATGCTGGCATTGCATAGCCATTTGTCCTACCAGAAACGAATCTCTAACCCATCTTTCATCGCGAAGGATTCAAAGCGAAAAGGATATTTCTTTGTCGCCATTAGTCCAACCAAAAAGTGTGAGTCATCAAGTTTTCAATAGGCCTGAGACACACCTTTTTGGCCTACATACTTATTGTGCAGCAGGGTTTGCCATACACCATCCTCAATAAGTAGTCTGAACACCCATTACTAAGTAAGGCATTATTCTTATGTTACACAGATCCAACGACACACATTTATCTTATTTTTAACACAGTACAATCGCAGATACTCTCACACATATGCATACACTCGCCCGTATGAACGCACACATGCATACCCTACCCTATGAGCACCTCTGAGGAACTGAGCCGGCACAACATTTTGAGATTGAAGAAGTCGACATAGATGTCGCGTGGTCAACGGGAACTTTTCCTTTCATTGACCGAACAACATCAAAAAGACTGAAATAAATTCAGAAAAAATCAAGGACCAGTGTCGAGTTTAAGACTTGAACTCCTTCAGTTCATGTAGCCATAGTCACTCATGGCTATAGTGGTAGTAGCAAGATCAGAATTGTGTGATTGGCTCGATCACAAACTATCAAGAAGAAATATCAAGATACACTTTTATCAGGCAAAGACACTACTAGGGAAAAGCCTAGCAGTAGCGCGGGTCTAAGGGCTATCAGTAGCGCGGGGCACCGCACTACTGATACGGCGCTACAGCTAACGTTTAGCAGTAGCATGTTTTGACACGCGCTACTGCTATACCTACTTAGCAGTAGCGCTTTCCATACCAGCGCTACTGCTAAGTGCCTTAGCAGTAGCGTTTTCCTGTCCAGCACTAAAGAGCGCTACTACTATATTTTCATATATCTTTTTTTTGCTACGTATTTGCGATGTTTTTGTACATGTTTTATATAGTATTCTAATCATATCATAAACATGCAATATGCTCATCATATCATACACATAATAGTCTCATCATATCATCCAACACAAATCATGTCGTCACATCATAATCACGATATAGCTATACAAGTTACATGACATGTCTCATCATACATAATGTAGTACTTCTTGAGGCGCCGGTTTGTATCCCTCTCTGGCTGTCGCTCGGAAACTGGTACACCTGGGCCTGACACTCCGGCCACTCGTTGTATACTCCTGACGTAGCACTTCTTCGCCATCGATGATCTATGTACTTGCATCGTCACATGAGTCGATAATATGCAACATATATAGTTGAGCAACAGAAAGAGACAGAGTTGGCAAAAATAGAAGCAACGTATCAGAAGCATAAATAACAGAGTTCATCATACCCAAAATGTCCTAACTAGAGTGATCTTCGCTAGTTGAGGAGGACGGTTTAATTACATCACAAATAAAGTTTCGTCGTGCATAACTCAAAGTTTCGTCATAGAGAAAGTATGGACTAAACGGACACATTGTCATATATCGTCAATCACTCCAACATGTCGTTCCATCCATCCAAGTCAGGGAGATAGTCCCCGAGCGTAGTGAAAGGATTCAGGTCGAGACGCTGAGCGGCTACTCGTGTTCGGACGTCTTCCCGCGACATTTGCCCTTCTTCGTAGAACATCCCTGTTTTTTCGAGGACCACCTTCATGATGATTTGGGCAAGTTCACGCTGGATATGATAGAACTCAGCTCGGAGCCGATGATCAGGGATATCTCTTAGGTTCTTTGCCCATTGCAGAATATGGGCATCGCCAGATCTAGGTGTCATCCGAAGGTTTTGCTGATCCCGTCTGTACTCCAGCATGTGGTGGAGGACATAGAATCCATCAGTGACAGTACCACTCGGTTGCTGGATGCAGCAGAAGTCGGTCTTATGGCCGAAGGTGGGCGCGCGGTTCCTTGTCTTCTTGAGCATGATCTCTCCACCCCATAGGCCATAGCTAAAGATAGCACTGTCGAGAACAGACTTGATGTGGGTTTAATCCTTTTTCTTCATGTTCTTCGACGAGCCCAAGTAAAGAGCGTGGGAGAATCGGGGTAAAGGATGATGAGGACGGCACGCCCTTCGCTGCGCAAAATAAGTACACCTCAAATTAGCCTCCACGCATGCAAATGAATGATTGAAATCGAAGGAAGGATATCCGCGGATGACTTACATGGGATGATAAGGCACGAGAATCGTCTCCTTGTCCTTATTGCCGACCATGAAATCGGCGATGTAGTTACTCGCGTATTCACGGTGCTTTCGGTAGACTGCTAAGAAGCCCTCGTGCATGAAGTATGGGTTAGCGACACAGATATAAGGTATCTGCTCAATCCTGATGATGTAGTTCATGTACAAGGCAAAAAGGCGGACAAACATAAAACCCAGCTTTTTCAAGTGAAACATGTCGAAGATGTAATCGAATCGAAGGAAGAACTTTTCCGCGGGGAATGTGTCGACGTACAACCTTTGCTGCGGCACGTTAACCACGTAGAGCGGGTATCCTGGATTTTTCGAGGCGATCAGGTTTTTCTCTCTCCGCAGCACATCATTATGAAGTCTCCTGAGATCGCCGTATATGGCCTCTACCGCTGCCTTAGGTAGGATCGGATCACCGGAGATATGGTATTTCACCGCACCTATGACAGGTATACGGTCTTGAACCCGAGGCTGCGGAGGCGGCTGGCTCATAGAAGCAGCTTTGTTGCCTTTCCTCGGTCTCTTCCTATGCTTCTTTGCTACTGGAAGGTCGCCTATAATACGTTCATCCTCCGGCAATTCAGGCACCGACTCATCACGCTCAAACCCTGAGTACTCATACTGCTGAGTCATCAATCCTCCGTCATCATAGGCGCTAGTATTGAGATACTGTAGAGGGTCATCGTCATCCTCATCGATGGCATCGATATCATGCATTGCTTCTTCGACGGCGGCGACATCATCAGCGACTAATGGAGCCTCTTCCTCATGCCGTCTGCTATCACCCGGCACGACAGGTGACGCTAATTGGGTTGGTGGGGTGTTGGTGTTCATACCTTGCTGAGGCTGCGTGGTCGTGGGTGTGCTCCCGGCCGCCTCCAGACGAAGCAGCACGAAAATTCTGAAGACGTCAGGGGGGATCGGCCGGCTGTGGAACAATTGTTCCTTCGGCCTCATTATCGTCGCCTTTCCCACGTCCACCTTCTGGCCGTCGATGTTGTACAGTATGGTGCACGGGGTTACGTCAGCCTGCAAAGACATGTCTGCGACGTGAGACATCCGAAAGGCAACGGAAACGGGAGATTATACATATATTGAAGAGGGCCGGTGTGACAGGTACCGTGAGGGCGTCGAGCTCAGCCAAAGACGAAGCCCCGCCGAGCACGCCAGAGACGAAGGACGGGCTGCTAGCGGGTGCGGGAGCAGGTGCGCTAAACGAGCTGCTCCCAAAGAAGTTGGAAAGGGGAAAGTCCGCTGCCTCTTTATCTGGATTTTGCTCGGTCCAACTGACGATAGCCGGAACCAAGACACTATACGAAGCTGCCATCTCCTCTCTTGCGGCAGCTACCTGCTGCTTTGACTGTCTCAGCTGATTTCTTATCAACCGCAATCTCAGCCTTCTTGTCGATGTTTTCTTCATTTAACCTCCGTCTTTCCTTTCTCTCCTCCGTGGTCTCACGGTAGTACTTCTTACACGTGGCGCCGTCTCCGACACCGTGCACGTGTCCATACGACGGCCGAGTGTCCACCGGGAGTCCTTTCAATATGTTCAAGGCCCGGTTGAATGGGGTGTTCCACTTGGGCCTCGCCAACGCCTCAGACGGCGAGTCGCTTTCGGCCGCAATCCTATGCTGCTCTTTCTGCAAAAGGAACAAGGATCGTTTACAAATATGACTCTGTGCAGTCGAATTGATCAGAAGCTAAAATTATGGGGTAAATTAAAAATTACCAGCAGTCTCATGAACTCCGTCGTGACCGCGTCCGTTTCGAAAACCTTGTTGACTGGGTCCCAATGGTACCGGGCCCTCATGATATCACGCTCCTGCGGGATGGTGAACTCCGCCAAGGGGTCTGGGATCCCCAGACTTTCGCGTTCCGCGTCCTCCTTGGCCCATATGGGCCTCTTCCCCGCGTAACCACGGCTTCCGAGGTGGTGGCACCCCATGTTCCTCTCTTGAAGCCCCTTCATGTACTCCGACTTTTCTTTGGCAGCTTCGGCAACGCAAGCCTTCTTGAATATTTCAAACTGCTCTTCCGTAATTGTCGGATTATCCTTTACAATCTCGGAGTAGGGTTCCTTTTTGACCATGATCCGATGTTTCACCCTTACTTTCCAGGCGGACAACACGCCGCTAAACTTGCTCATGGCGCGTCTGTTTATCTTCTTCATTGTCGGGTCTTTATCTGGATAAGTATATTTGATTTCATCCCGGCCCGGGAACAAGAATACCTGGTGCAGCTTCCTTAGGAGGGAGTGCTCCATATTTGGTATCTTTTTTAGTTTCTCATCATTGATGGTGGCGGTTGCCCATAGGATGCAGCCTATTTGATTGCCGTAGCACGCGCGCGCTTTCGCCGGCTCTTTTGGCTCAAAATTGCCGGAGTCCACCTCCGTGACCACCAGTCTAGTAGTGTTGAGCTGGTTTGGGCGCCGTATCCTCTTCGGTTTCGGTTCTATACCGGCTTCGCCAGTCTCGGCGCCGGCGCCGGTCTCGGCGCCGGTGTCGGTCTCAGCGCCGGTCTCAGTCTCGGATGTGACAGGTGGGCACTGCAACAACCGTTGCTCCTCGAGAAGGTTCAAATAGGCGTCTGCCGCCTCGTAGATGTTGCAATCACCAGAACCCTGTCCTTCATCGTCGCTAGCCATGTTTCCTACGATTAAATCTAGTCAATTAATTCTAGACCTAATAAAATGAATAATGACATAAAAAAAAGGCCTATGTTTTGCAGGAATGTTGATTCATTCCCGGTGCGGCAAATCCCGGGCACTCGATATGTCCTAGTTTGTAACACAAGTCATGCCGAAATTCACGGAAAATTTCGGCATGACCTTTGCTACAAAGTGGACAAATCGAGCACCTGAAATTTGCCGGAATGGAAATGAATCAACATTCCGGCAAAACATAGGCCACTCGGCTTCATTCTCTGCAAACAACAAAAGGCCACTTGGGCACAATCGAACCACTTCAATGAAAAGATATAACATGACTACTTCAATGAAAAGATATAATCAACAATAATGGAATATGCAAATGAACATCAATGACATATATCATATAACATCAATCTTGTTTTTCGTTTATATAGCAACAATTACTTTAACCAAGTTTTTGAAAAGAAAAACAATTCTGCTTTTTGTTTATAGCTAAATGCCATAGCTACTGTTTTTTATTTATAGCTAAATGCTTTTATTTTTTGTTTAAAGCTAAAAGTCTAGGAAGGGATCATCTTTAAAATAAAACTTGCCTAAATTCTTTTCCTTGAAAAATAGTGGTATTTTGAAAAACCAAAAACCTTTGCAAAATAACCTCACTAAACACTTCTCTGCCTAGGATAGAACCCAAATTCTGTTCTAACTATTCCTCTCTCTCTCTCACACACACATTATTTTCTTTTCATCCAAATTATTTTAGAGCAAATATTCCAACAATACTTGACCTTATTAGAAATTGCAAAGGAACTCCATTTTCTCTAACCCTTCTGACCTCACCAAAATTTCCACAGCAAGACCTTAGTACCTACACCCAATTTCTTCAAAAATATTCAGGTCCATAGTTCAAATAATTCAAATTTCATTTGAATGAATTTTTGACCAGATTCAGGTCCATAGTCCAAATCATTTTTTATAGCTAAATGCTACAGTTTTTTGTTTATAGCCTCTATTAATTTAAAGCTAAATGCTACTATTATTTATATACCCTCTGTTAATTTAAAGCTAAATGGAATTACTGTTTAGGCATTTTCATAAAAATTTGACCTAGCTAATTTCCAAAAAAAAATGCTAATTTTTTTCCTAAATGCTAAAAAAATTCCTACTGTCCTAAACAAATCTAGAGTTCATATGAACACCTAGGGTTCATATGAACATCATCACAGCAGCAACATATGGAATTTGCCCTAGCTAGCAGAGAGAGAGAGAGAGAGGAGGGCAGGGGTGAGGAGAGGGAGAGGCTTACGGTCGCCGGCGAGGGCGGGCTCGGGCTCGGGCGGCGACGGTCCAGGGAGGGCTCGGGCGGCGGCGGTGAGGTCGAGGGCGGCGGCGGTGAGGTCGAGGGCGGGCTCGGGCGACGGCCGGCGTCGAGGGCGTGCTCGGGCGCAGGGCGATCGACGGCGGCGACAGATCAAGTGGGGGAGAGGGGGGAGAGGTGGGAAAAGGACTTAGCAAAATTTTGAGCCCGCGCGTGGTTAAGTCAAACTAGCAGTAGTGCTGGTAGGAAAAACGCGCTATACCTAAGTTAGTTATAGCGCTTTCCACCAAAAGGCGCTACTGCTATAGGAAGTAGCTATTTTTTTTTTCTTTTCCTTTTATCTAAGGAACTTAGCTATAGCGCGGTCCTGCAACAAGCGCTACTGCTAAGGTAGCTATAGCGCTTTGTGAGAACAAGCGCTATTGCTATGCCTTTCTCCTTTATTTTTATTTTTCTTTTGTTTTTCTTTATATTTTCTTTTTTTCATTTCTTCTTTTTCTATTTCTTTCATTTTTATTTTTTTTCTATTTATTTTCTTTTTCTTAGCAGTAGCGCTCTACACCAGAAACGCGCTGTTACAAGACACTTAGCAGTAGCGTGCTTTCCGCAGAATCGCTACTACTATTCCTAGCCCACCAGGAACAGTGTGGGAATCATAGTAGTAGCGCTTTTGCATGCAGATGCGCTACTGCTATAACCATAGCTGTAGCGCGCTTTGTTGACGCGCGCTACTACTAAGTAGCAGTAGTGTTTTGTTCTGACCAGCGCTACTGCCATACCTCTGTGTATAAGGTTTTCCCTAGTAGTGAGAACTCTATTAAGGAAATGACTTCGCTCACTGAAGACCAAGCATCGACCATTCTAGATGAAAGGACACAAGCCTAAAACTTTAATGTGGATCTATTTATCTTGAATTCCTATCTTTAGAAATAAAGAGTTGCATATCTTCAGAAATACTAGTATAGTAACCTTGATGGACGACTAGTTCCATCACGAGGAATCTAACAAATTTTTTTTTAAAAAGAAGGATTACCCTGACCTCTGCATCAGAATGAGGAATCTAACCATCTGTACTACGCTTAGTTCGTAGCTTATCGTATCCTTCTAGTTGATCATATATCTACACACCCACACTTCATACGCTTAAGAGTAGATAAAAATCAAAGCATAATTATATGGTGACCGAGTAAGGGGCGATGATGGACTCCGCTTCCACAGGGAAAGCCGATACATCTTATTCAAATGTCCACATAAACATCAGACATGGTGGAGGTGGACGGATGGGAAACGACGATTTACAACAGAAAGGCACACTGAGCCCTGTTTGTTTGGGCTTTTGCTTCTGTTTTTACAGCTTTTTCACTTTGACTAAAAAGTCATAAAAGCTTCTAAATATGTGCTTTTGGAGCTTTTATGGCTTTTGGAGATAAAAGCTCCAAAAGCACCAAAAGCACCTATTTAGGAGCTTCTATGATTTTTTGATCAAAGTGCAAAAGCGCAGAAGTAAAATCCCAAACAAACAGGCCTACACATCGATCACAAACACAAACCGACTCGCGACAAGACATAAGTAGACGCCGTAGACTGGTGGCATTCTTTATCTTGAGCTGGAAGCTGACATTGACGACCATGGATACGTCGTCGGTGGCCGCATGGATGGTCTACCGAGTCACCCCCGTGTGCGTCTGCGGCGCGGTGGTCTTCCCCATCTTCTCCATGTTGGCCTGCCATCCTGCACCAACGGACAACATCAACGCTGGTCAAGACGCCTCCACGCGCAGCCGGCCATTGATGCATCCTAAAACTGCTAGCTAACTCCACCGTAACTGAGGTTCGCTGAGGATTAATTGGTGGAGCGTACGTACCGAGGGCCATGTCGAAGCCGCGGGTCTTGAGCTCGCGGTATTCCTGGCAGAGGGCGCAGGCCTCGCAGAACCAGTGGACGCAGCAGTCGCCGCAGGGCGTCTCCTTGAGCTGGTACTGCTCCGGCAGCCTGGAGCGGTACCCGCAGGAGTAGAGGCAGCCCATCCCCGTCACCGACGCCAGCGCGGCGTACACCGTCCCGCTCGCACAGCAAGCTGGGCACAGCTCGTTCGTCCGTTCGTGCCATCGTTAGTTCTTGGTTCACCGGAACTTCCTTGTTTGCATCCCACTAAAAAATCAACACTAAAATGTGAAAAATATAAAGTTTAATGAAAAAGGGGCGGATGGACGCTCGCTGGCGAGTGCGATACGCGGCGGACTTGGCGACCGGCCGCACCATTCACCTCCACGACGGCGAGCTCCTCCTTCGTGGAGACGCTCTACGTCTCGTGCTCTTCAACGACGAGGGAAGAGTGGTCGATACTAGGGCGCTTCGTGAACACGAGTCCGTCGACATAGGGTACATCGTCTCGTTCCCATGTTTTTTTGCGAGGGTTCATGACAGGATTCCGGCGATTCCCGGAGCGGATTTCCGGCGTGGTGGTGGCGATCAGGTCAAGGGCACCGCGGCGACGCACGGATCCAGTCCTGCGGTACACGGCACGGGCGGGGCGCACCAAAACGCCCCCGACCCGCTACGTATGGGACCCAGAGGGGGGAAGGTGCCACCAATGGCGGTTGTCGACCACGTGGACGGCGATCATGGGCTCCATTCGCATCGCACAGGCCCGAGGGGGAGTATTAAACCCACACCCCACTCTCCCCTTGACCTAGACGCCGCTCTCGCACACCTGTGGGCGGCGCCGCGCAACCCTAAACGTAGATCTGATTCCCCTCCTTCCTTCTCCTGGTGGCGAGGGAAAATCGGTGGCGACTGCAGGTCCTTCGCCGACGTCGCTGCAGCTCCTCCACGCCCACCAGATCCCATGGACAAGTCGGAGCAGGGTTTCCGCGGCGACCACCGCGAGGGATTCGGAGCTGGACGCGCGGGCCGCGGCGCGGGTCATTTCGGTCACGGCGGTGGGCGTTTCGACCGCGGCGCGGGAAGATTTGATCGTGGTGGCGGTCGCTTCTCGTAGCGGAGGGACGGCACCAACAGCAACTTCGACAAGTCCGGTACATCTGACGCCTCTGAGGCTCCTCGCTGGGAGGCCGCGGCGGCGAAGCGGCAAAGCTCCAGCTCAGGGGGCGTGTGGGTGGAGAAGAACAAGGGTTCTGCGAACTCAGGCAGAGGGAGCAGTTCCCGCCCAGCCACGGAACCGACCCCGACAACTGCTGCTCCCGCTACATCAAGGGCCTTGGCAAAAAATCAGGTGCCTCCTTCCAATTCTGGTGATCTCTGTCCCATATGCAAAGCAGTTGGACATACTCCTGTTCGTTGCCCGCTTGCGTTCTGCGAGAGATGCAGTAAGCTGGGACACCTGGCTTCTATTTGTGTGGAATTTCTACCTTGGGAGTGTATTGCTCCGATGTGTGCCTTTCAAGCTAGGGGGCAGGGTTTCTTCTATATTCATGATTACTGCTCAGCTGAGCAAGCTAGGGAGAGAACATGTAATGTCATGATTACAGTGCTGAAAGGAAATCCTACTGTAAAACAGATGAACGACGCGTTCTTCTTGTATCTTGGTAAAACCTGGAGGTGTTCTGCTAAACTGATTGAACCTGGAGTGTTTTTCTTGAGATTCCCCAATATCAGAGAAGTTGAAAAAGCGTGCTATAGTGACCGTATGACTATGAAACCGTGTGGAACGGTGGTGAGGGTTACTAGATGGGAGCACGATGATGGGGCAAAAGGGATGCTAGAGAAAGCATGGGTCAAAGTTGTTAGAATTCCAACTGACAAGAGGTGAGAAAGAAATGTTGCCTTTGTAGCCTCTCTTGCTGGAGTGCCACTGGAGATTGATATGGCTACTCTGCATCGCCCCGACTCTGTCAGAGTTAAACTGGGATGCCGCAATGTTGATGAGATTATCCCAGTGCTGAGTCAGTCCTGGGGGATCGATTTTACGATTTCACCTTTGAAGTAGAGCGGGTACTCGTGAGGGATCCTGACAGAGAGAATATTCGCACCAAAACCTCTGCTGATCAGGGGGGACCTTCACCTAAAAAGCAAAAAAGAGCAGGTATGAACGAGGACCTGATGGGTAGCTCTTCTGGTGGGATGAATGCAGTGGGAGAGAAGAAATCTGTGAGGAAACAGTGTGCTAACAACTCTTTGGACTCACCTGTTTCGGTGAACTCTGACAGTTCAAACCATGACACTCTTCTGATTCACACGATGGAACAAGAGGCTTTGGCTGCCAATGAAAAATCCAAAGAAAACTCAAAAGTCCTTTCTCTGTCCTATTATATGTGTGACCAGATTGCTGCCTTTGATGCTAGAAATGGGAAAATAAGTAAGACTTATGCTGAGAGTGTGAAGAGCTCAATTAAAGTTACAGAGCTGGAGGGCCCATTTGGTGCTGTTGATGATAACACAATTGAGTACAGCGTGCAATCGCCCGAATCTGCTCATGATTGTTGTGGTGAGGTGATTCCTACACCACCCCTCTTACATGAAAATGTGCTCAGGTTCAGTGCCAGGAATGTGCTGACAAACTTGGGGAAGGTGGAGGACAGGGCCAGAGCTGCCAACAAGAAAAGGGATTTGGAAGGTACTAATGCTTCTAATAATTCCTTTGCAGTTTTATCTAATCCTGATATGATGCTTAGAGCTAGAAAAATGGGGGTTATGATTCCTGATATTGAGTTTTCTAGAATTGACATTCTTAGAGAGCTTGAAAATGTTAGAAATAATGCTGTAGAAAAACTAGTACCTCCTGATGAGGTGATGTTTATTACCAATGGTAAAGGTGAGGATATCCCCATCAATTTGAGCTGGGGGGATGATCAGGATTGTGATGTTTCTGATTTTACTGTGGTTGGGTCCAGGAAAAAGAAACGTAATACTAGGAAAGTCCAAACCCCTATTTCTAGACCCAGAACCAGAAGCCAAAAGGTAGTGGAGCCCACTGCCAATCCTGGTAATGCTGCTAAGTCTCCTAGCAGAGTGATCAGAGGGAGGGGGGGGGGGAATCTCAAATGAATGGTATCTTCTGGAACTGCAGAGGGGCAGGTAAAAGTGGGATGACCACCTGCTTCTCTGACCTGATTAAGGATCATTCCCTAGATTTCTTATGCTTGCAGGAGACCATGAAGAGGAAATTCTCCCCTAGTTTCTTTAGGAAAATAGATCCTTACAGTACTTTCGATTGGAACTGGATCCCATCTATTGGCAATTCTGGAGGCTTGCTTTGTGGGGTTAAGAAGGAGAAATTAGAAATTGTTTCCTGGTCTATGGGTAAATATATTCTTCAAGTCACTATTTTTTATGTAGAGAAACAGTGTGTGTGGGCCTTGTTGAATGTCTACAGTGCTGCTCATGATGAGCACAAAGATGAATTCCTTGCGGACCTGGCTAACTTTGTATCCATCTATCCATGCCTTACATTGTGGGGGGAGATTTTAACATTCTTATACATTGCAGAGAAAAGAACAAAAAGATGGTGGCCTCTCATTATACAGACAGATTTAATGCCATCATTAATACTATGTGCCTTCGAGAGATATATGTTGAGGGGGGTATGTTCACTTGGTCTAATAACCAAGCTCATCCTACTCTAGAAAAGCTGGATAGGATTCTTATGAATAATGATTGGGAAGACTTGTTTCCCTTGGTTACTGCCAGAAAACTGGTCAGGGATGTTTCTGATCATAACCCTCTCCTCATGACCACCAATAGTGTTCGACCTCAAACACCTAAGCCCATGGAATTTAGATTTGAGATGAGCTGGATGGCCAATGAGGATTTCCTACCCTTGGTTAGGAAGATTTGGCAGAGACCAGTCAAATCCTCTGACCCCATTGATGTGCTCAATATCAAACTGAAACGTTTCAAAAAAATTTTAAGGGATGGGGCTCTGACAAATTTGGCCACAATAAGAAAAGGAAGAAGGTGATCAAGGATGAGATTGCCTCCATAGAGTCTATGGAGGAGCAAGGCCCTCTTGACCCTGATATCCTAGACAAAAGACCTGCACTTAGTGGTGAGCTTCAGCAGCTCATGGTGAATGAGGAATTATATTGGCTCCAACAGTCACATGAGACGTGGCTGCTGAAAGGAGACCAAAATACTGCCTTTTACCATAGGATTGCCAATGGTAAAAAGAGAAATAAAACACTATCCATTCCTTCTCATATGGCGACACTACTATTGAGGGGACTGATAACTTGCTCAAACATGCCACGGGGTTTTATAAAAAGCTGTTTGGTCCGGCCTCGGGGAATCTTTTCCACTTAGACCCTGATACTTGGGGAGATAATGAAAAACTTACGGCTGAGGATAATGACTTTTTGACTAGACCCTTCAGTGAGGAAGAGGTGAAAAAAGCTTTATTCTCTATGGATAGCAACAGAGCTCCTGGGCCAGACAACATACCAGCAGAATTTTATCGATTCTGTTGGGATGTTGTCGGTGTCAAAACCGGCAGATCTCGGGTAGGGGGGCCCAAGCTGTGCGTCTAAGGATCGATGGTAACAATAGACAATGGGGACACGATGTTTACCCAGGTTCGGGCCCTCTTAATGGAGGTAAAACCCTACATCCTACTTGATTGTATTCGATGAGTATAGGGGTTACAAGAGTTGATCTACCTCGAGATCGTAATGGCTAAACCCTAGCTGTCTAGCCTATGATTATTCTGATGGCCTCTACGGACTAAACCCTTCGGTTTATATACACATCGGAGGGGCCCAGGGTCGTACAAAGTCAGTTTACAGAGAAAGGAAAGAGTACATCCGGACACCAAACTTGCCATCCATGCATACAGGAGTCCCACCCGGACATGGGGGAGAGCCTTCTGCTTTATCTTCACGGCCCATCAGTCCGGCCCATATCGAATAGACCAGACACCTGAGGACCCCCTAATCCAGGACTCCCTCAGTAGCCCCCGAACTTGCCTTCAATGACGATATAGTATCCGGCTTATGTCTTCGGCTTTGCAAGGCGGGTTCTTCATCATACTCCGGATTGACGACAGTCCGGTTTTGACATCCATGTTCTGCCTTTATGATTCCTCCCTGTTGTCGCCTCGATTTCCACACGTCGGGCGAATGTGAACAGTTCATAAGTTTTTACAAATAAGCCTCTTATCATGCAAGGACGGTATCTATATAAGCAGGTTAGATCTCCTAATGTCATCCCATATCGCGCAAAGAGCATCAAAGCAAACCACGAACAATCCAAACATGGCGAGCGCTCCTGGTTCTTCCTCGCGCCCTCAAACGGGTGATTGGCGAAGCTGCTCAATGTCTAACCCTCAGCTGAATCAACTTCAGTTGCAGGGATATCTCCCTCCCGCAGATTTAGTCTCTGTGCGGGCGGGATTGGCTTCGATTGGCCATGACGTGTTAGCAGAAAACTTCCCCAATCCCAACAAGGAGGAGAGGGTGTGCTTCGTCTCGTTTCTTCTGAGGGGCTTAGGATTCCCAATCCACCCCTTCCTCAGAGGTCTATTGGAATTCTATGGGATCCAGCTGCACAACCTCACACCAGGTTCTATTCTGCACATTTCTGGTTTTGTCGCTCTCTGCGAACTATTCTTAGGCTGCGAGGCTCATTTAGAACTATGGAGAAAGTTCTTTTGCCTCATCCCCCGTCATAAAGGGGGTTCTATATTTGAAGTGGGCGGCGCCGAAGTATGGCGCATAGCCGGATCAGGTTACCTCATCGAAACACCCAAGAAGGCATCCGAAGAATGGGCTTCAGAATGGTTTTATATCGAGGATGTTCCCCTTCCGGACCTAGTTCGACGTGGACTCCCCGAATTCTCCAGTGCTCCTTTGAAGAAATGCCTCAACTGGCGCCCCCGGAGCCCCAAAGAAGAAGACAGTGCAGAAGTAAAGAGGTTGGTCAGCAAGGTCAGGTTACTTGCCCATTCCGGACTCTCGATAATCGAAGTCATGGCTATCACGATAAAGCGATGCATCCAGCCCCTTCAGTCCAGAGTGACCCCTTTATGGTGTTACAACGGGGAGGACGACGCATCTCGCTATAGGCGCGAGGGCCCGGATACCCCCGCCGCTCTGGCCGCCATTCTGGCAGATCTTTATAAGGGGGAGAAAGAAGAATTCCTCCATGTATAACCCCATTGAATGGGTGAGTTTTCTAATTATCAGCATTGTCCTACCTCATTATCGAGGCATACTAATCGAATTGTTCTGGTCGTCTTTAAAACAGACATGGAGGAAGGTCGTCGAAAATGTGCACTGCCCCTCTCCACAGCCAGAGGACTTTTCTCGTCACGAAGATCCCGGCCTCTGCGAGGATCCGGATATATTTATAGAGTTTGATGACGTAGTCTTTTATCAAGCAAGCCATGACGGTTCGGAAGTGGCCATTATAGCCGACTACCCCGGTCTCCTCCCTTTCTCTAAGGTAAGTATTCGAAAATCATCCTCAGAAAGAGGAGTCCCCACTTGCACCTCACCCATCACACTGAATCGTGCTTTATAGGATCGGCGCTCGGCGAGCCGTAATCAATCGAGGGCGGCCCCTAGGAAGGTAGCATCTGCGCAGGGTGAGCCTTTAAAATGAAAGGAAGCCGGGAGCACCGTCGACCCCCCTCCTTCATCAAAGAGGTATAACCTTTAATATATGCCTAAGCATGAGATCAGATTGTTAAATTTCCCCTCTACCTTTATTTCAGGAGGAGCACGCGGTAAACCGTGGGAAAACGCCCTGCTAGCCGAATGTCAGCTAATCCGGCGCCGGACCCGCCGACCAGGACGAGACCTGATACAGTGCCAGATCCGCCCCCTCATGAGGATTCAGATGACGTATCCGTCACGAATTCTGAGGTGGAGAGCGTGATGAATCATCGTCGGCTAAAAGAGGCCATGCGCGCTCCAGTTTTCTCTGAACAGGAATTTGCTGCACTCAGCTCCGTGGATGCATATATCCGAGCCGCCCGAGACGGACTTGCTGGAGTTACTCAACTGTTCTCAAAGGATATGCAGGTAATGAGTTTGTGCAAAATTAATAGATATATGCCAGTAGCCCCCGAGACTTGAAGCGGTTAGGCCAACCGATTTAAGGATCGTTATGACCTACAGGTTCTCAAGGAGAAGAACAACGCGTTGTCCCAGGAACTGAGAACAAACCAGACACAGCTGATTGCCGTCACCACAGAACTTGCAGAGATGAAAAAGGCCACAATGACCACTGGTCAGAAAAACAAACTTGAGGAGGGAAAAGACAAACAAGCCGAAGAGATAAAGAGCTTAAAGGCTCAGTTATCGGCTACGCAAAAAGAGAATATGAAGTTGAAAGGCGACATATTCGGTATGACCTTTTGATCCATCAGAGAGACTCATACTATCCCATAATTCAGATTGTCACAATTCTGTTGCTGCAGGTCTATTAACTGGTCGGCCTGAAGAGGAAGTGCCGGATTTCGAGGCGACGTGCTTAAGGAGCTGTCCGTGGTGCATGAGCGGGCCCGGAAAGCCATGAGAAATATGACCAAGGCTTTATGGCCATCCGATACCCCTCCAGAAAGTATGGAGGGGTTGGCGAACCTGTTCAAAGGTGCCCGGCACCGCTTTGAACTATGGAAGGCATCCGTATGTCGTGAAGGTGCACGAGAAGCATGGGCGATGGTGAAAACACGCTACACCGGACTCGATCCGAATCATATGGCCCGAGTTGGCCTTAGGGACCAGATGGAAAGGAGATTCCCGTGAACTTGGTATATGACCAAGTGATGATTGCTACGAAATATTCGCAAGAAGACTGTAGTTTAGACAGTCTTATTGATGACATAGATAAAGAGTAGGCGTTCGATTCAATGTATCAATGTACTTTATCATCGAACTTATCTCCAACCGAACTTGTCAAAATTTGTCATCGCAGGCCTTCGGCTTTAACCTCCAAACCAAGAAGTAGGAGTGTTTCCGGATACCATGTTAGAATGTAATAAACATTCACTATGTCCGGAAACCAGGCAATCCGGTCATGTTGCTCGAACAGACAAAATTTGTTCGGGGAGTTATGTTATATTACTTTTTATCATAAGAAACATCTTCTAGGGAAAATAGTTCCGTTAAGGGTTCCTTTCCTTGGGTCGGCATGCTTAAGTATGCATGCCTAGGCTTTGATCCGAGTTACGGGCAGCCTATCCCGTGTTTGTTAGAAGAATTACACAAATGTAAATAATTTGTCGTTGTTTGCCGACCAATTATTCCCTTAAGAATGCTAGCTTTCGGCTTCACCCGTCTGAGGTACAGGTCCGGAGTACCCGGTTGTAACAATCACAGAGGTACTCCCTTTACACCCTAGACGAACAATCGGGAACGTAGGGTATAAACATAGGAGTGAGGCAACCCGGCTTGGAAAAAAACTTAAGTCATAGTGGTGCATATAATGGCAAAAAGATGTATAGAACAAACGACGTAAACAATGTAAGCAACAAGCTTTCAGTAATAAGCTTCGTCAAAGAAGCACCCAGTTATAATGGGGTGTATACATTTAAAGATGTGTACCCCTAACAGTTCGGTAGATCCGAACATACCCTGGGATAAAAGAAGGAAAAAATAAAAAAGAAGAGGAGGAAAAAAAGGAACCTAATCGAAGAAAGAAAAAAGGATGCAACCGAACTATCTGTAGAATCGTCGGAGCCGAGCAGCGTTCCATGGATTTGGCTCAAGGTGATTATCCGATGCGTTACGAAGGTGATAGGCTCCTCCCGTGAGAACTTCATCGATCATGAAGTGGCCCTCCCATCTTGGTTTGAGCTTATCCTTCTTCTTTTCCAGGAGACGCAAGACGAGTTCACCAATGTTATAAGTCTTGGCCCGCACTTCTCTGCTTTGGTATCGCCTGGCCTGTTGTTGATAAAGTGCGGAACGGGCTTGTGCAATGTCACGCTCCTCTTCGAGACCGTCTAGGGCGTCCTGCCGATCGAGCTCGGCTTTGCGCTCTTCGTACATGCGCACGCGAGGTGAGTCATGAATAATGTCGCAGGGCAAAACAGCTTCTGCGCCGTACACCATGAAAAAAAGTGTGTATCCGGTCGTTCGGTTAGGCCTGGTCCGCAGCCCCCAGAGCACGGAATCGAGTTCCTCAACCCAGTGCTTATCAGACTCCCGTAGGGAACGCACCAGTCTGGGTTTAATGCCGCTCATTATTAGACCATTGGCCCGTTCAACCTGACCGTTTGTTTGAGGGTGATAGACGGATGCATAGTCGAGTTTAATGCCCAAGTTGGCACACCAGTTTTTCACCTCATCAGCTGTGAAATTGGAGCCATTATCATTGATGATGCTGTGCGGGACATCATAACGGTGTACCACGCCGGATATAAAGTTGATCACTGGCCCTGCTTCAGCCGTTTTTACTGGTTTGGCCTCTATCCACTTAGTGAATTTATCCACCATAACCAGTAAATATTTCTTTTTATGGCTTCCCCCTTTAAGGGGTCCGACCATATCGAGCCCCTAGACTGCAAAGGGCCACGTAATGGGGATTGTTCTTAAGGCGGTGGGAGGCATATGACTTTGATTGGTGAAAAGCTGACATCCCACACAACGCTGGACAAGGGATTGTGCGTCTGCTCGGGCCGTTGGCGAGAAAAAACCTATCCGGAAAGCTTTGCTTACGAGGTCCTGAGCTGCGGCGTGATGGGCGCCCATACACTACAGGAATCAGCTTCTTTGCCGTCTGCCATGGCAGACGGCAAAGGCATGAATGGCGGTCGGCAAAGCTCTTTGCCGACTGCTAGCTGTCGGCAAACAGTCCGGCTCAATTCCTGCCGGTAAAGGCCTTCTTTGCCGTCTGCTTCAGAGAAGCGGACGACAAAGGTTTATGCCGTCAGCCGTTTGCGGCCAGCAGACGGCAAAGAGCGTAGACGGCAGTGAGGTGAGGTGGGAGCCGTTAGGGGTTAACGGCGTGCTTTGCCGTCAGCCGGCAGACGGCAAAGAGGCTAAGGTCTTTGCCGTCTGCTGGCGGACGGCAAAGAGCCCAAATAGGAGTCACTGGGAAGCTGCCACGTGGCCTTATTTGCCGTCAGCCGGCAGACGGCAAAGAGGCTAAGGTCTTTGCCGTCTGCTGGCGGACGGCAAAGAGCCCAAATAGGAGTCACTGGGAAGCTGCCACGTGGCCTTATTTGCCGTCTGCTAGCTGTCGGCAAAGGGATTTGAATCTTTGCCGTCTGCTAGCAGTCGGCAAAGACCTTAGCCTCTTTGCCGTCTGCCAGCTGACGGCAAAATGCCCAAATAGGCAACCCAGTGTTCCCAGGTTGCACAGGTAGCTGCCACGTGGCCTTCTTTGCCGACTGCTAGCTGTCGGCAAAGCTCTTTGCCGACTGCTAGCAGACGGCAAAGCTCTTTGCCGTCTGCTAGCAGACGGCAAAGAGCCTATATAACCCCTGTTTTTAATTGAATTCATTCAATTTGACAGAAATTCATAGATATACACAGATAATACATATATACACAACAAGCATATCCAACAATATATTTCCACAAGTCCAACATATATCCATATGACATAAGAAGTTTCCAACAACATATCCATAGTGACATACACATCCAAACAAGTTCCCAAACATGTTTTCATAAACAAAAAGGAAGCACAAGGAGAATATATGAGTCCATCAATGCAAGCTTCCTCATCTCAAGCAAATCTGCAAATTGGGAAAGATGAAAGTTAGAAGAAGAAGAAGAGGAAAAGAAGAAGAAGAAGAAAAGAAGAAGAGGAAAATAAGAAGAAGATTTTATATTCTCTTTCTTTCTCTCCTCCCCCTCTTCTTTATCTTCTTCTTTTCCAACAAATGTAGTTAAAAAAGCCAATTTAGAGCTAAGCTAGGTAAATAGGTCATTTTGGAGATAAGCTAAGTTCAATGTATCATATTGGAGCTAACCTACGTAAACTTGGTCATTTTGGAGCTAAGCTAAGTTAAATGGATCATATTGAAGCTAACCTAGGTAAACTTGGTCATTTTTGAGCTAACCTACGTAAAAATGTCATTTTTTGCTATGCTAGGTAAAAATGCTAAGTGTGTAGGTCAATTTAGAGCTAACTTAGGTAAATAGGTCATTTTGGAGCTAACGCGGGTAAAATGGATCATATTGTAGCTAACTTAGGTAAACTTGGTCTTTTTGGAGCTAACGTAGGTTAAATGGATCATATTGGAGCTAACATAGGTAAACTTGGTCATTTTGGAGCTAACCTGGCTAATTAGGCCATTTTTGACATTACTAAGCTTATTGTGTCATTTTAGAGGACAACAAGCTAAGTATATGACATTTATGAGGTTAGCAAGGTTATTATGCCATTTACGAATAAAAACAATTAAGAGGAGGAAAAGAAGAAGAAGAAGAAGAAGAATAAGAAAAGAAGAAGAATAAGAAAAGAAGAAGAAAAGAAGAAGAAGACTTGGCACGGGCTTCTTGTTGTGGTGCGACTGAGAGAGAGGAACAAAATATTAGTCAAGGGCTCAAGCTAGCATGAAGATTGAAATTGCTATGTAAATAAGGTCATTTTGGAGCTAAGTAAGGTTATTATGTCATTTTTGAGGAAAAAAAGCTAAGTTTAGGTCATTTTGGAGGTAACCAAGATTATTATGCCCATTTTGACCAAACTATGCTAATTATGTCATTATTGAGCTATCCAAGGTAGTTATGCCTTTTTTTAGCTAACTAAAGCATATTTAGGCATTTTATAGAGCTATCTTAGGTTATTATGTCATTTTAGAGCTAATTATGTCATAAATTAACAAGCTAAGATTATTTTACGTCATTATTGAGCTATCAAAGGTAGTTATGCAATTTTTTAGCTAACTAAAGCATATTATGTCATTTTAGAGCTAATTATGTCATAAATGAATGAGCTAAACTAAGTTTAGGTCATTATTGAGCTATCCAAGGTAGTTATGCCATTTTCTAACTAAGTAAGCATTATTGAGCTATCCAAGGAAAAATGCTATCATGTAGAATGAAATTGCATGAATCATGAAGCAAACCACATACCCAGTGACCCCCGTACTCAAACAGGTCGGAGCTCCCTTGATGGTGTGGCACACCAACCATTTGGGCACGCTTATCCTTGGCCCTTTGGTGTTCGACTAGCCATTTGGGAGAGCACCACTCATCCACCAACGCCTCCCAACAGTCCATCCTATCCGCACACCATCTCGGGGGCACCTAAGTTAGTCAAGAGAAATTTCAGCGCTACGCCTACGAATCAAATCAAGAGAACTAAGTTCAAGGCCTGAAGAATAGGTAATTACCAGCATGTACTTCTCCTTAGTCAGAAACTTGCCGCGACACTTCTTCTTCGCCCTCCTAATACCCTTCGAGGCGTAGTAGTCTCGAACGGCCTGCAGCCGAGCCTCGTGCCGTAAGTTCTTAAGTAGGCGCTTGCACTCGACTTCGACAACCGAAGCCGCAGCCTCCTGCTCTCCATCTGAAATCCTGTAGAAGGTCTGCAGTTAAACAAGACAACGCTGATTAGTAAAATCACTACGTACTGTTGATCTTTAATTCTGTAAAGGAGAAATTACCCAGAACCGACGGAACACAATGTCGGCCACCGTCTCGCACTCGACACCGGCGACCATCTCCCCCGGCGGGGCCGGGGCAGCCTCGTACAGCTCCCAGCTAAGTGCTAGCTGTGGAACCTGACCCTCACCGGGCAACGTGACCCACCCAGGGAAGTGCTGCCGGCAAAGCACACCAAGGACCTGGTTTGGCCTGCGGACACCACGGGGGTGTACCCAGCCCCTGCAGTATGTCAAGGCCAATGCATTAGATATTAATTTGAAGAAACATGAAGGCAAAAGGTTAAAAAAGAGTAAATTCACTTACTTCAACCCATTAGGCTGTATCAACCACCTCTGGTCGGGGGTCTTCGGCACGGGCGGGAGCTTTGTACCGCCACGCTGGTAGACCTTCTTGCCCTTGTCAACCATCTCGCCCTCGCTGTAGCTATCATCAGAGAAGGTGTCCTCGCTATCATCAGTAGGGCCACTAGCATCTGGAGTCTCGTGCGAAGAAGACTCCGGGACTGGAGTCTTCTGGGACGAAGACTCTGGGACCGGACTCACGTGGGGCGAAGGAGAGGCGCCCAGAGTCTGGTGGCGCGAAGGATCAGCGACCCCAGTCTGGTGGGGCGAAAGATCCACGACCCGAGTCTGGTGGCGCGAAGGAGAGGCGACCCCAGTCTGGTGGGGCGAAGGATCCGCGACCCGAGTCTGGTGGGCCGAAGAATCGACGACCGGAGGCTCATGGACCGGAGTCCGAGATGGGTCCACGTCAGACGGAGCGGTCCTGTGGTCGGGTGAATCAGCTAGGGGTGGCGGCGAGGAAGGCATAGCAGCCTTCCTACCTCTCCCGCTGCCACGTCCACCTCTAGCAGCCTTCTTCGTCCTCCCCCGACCTCTGCCGGCCGAAGAAGAAGGGGCCGCCGGTGCTGACTGCATACTGTCTAGCAGCGCTCTCCGGAGGGGCCGGGCTGGAATAATGGAAGCACCCCTCCCAGGAGCGCTCGCACGAGGCTCGGAGCGCTCTGGACCCTTGCCCACCATCCTGTCAACACCTGCAATGACAAAAAGTAAACGACATTAGTATAACATAAAAAATTTGAATAACTGACATGAATACTATGTATATAATTTAAGAGTATCATCATCATGAACATAATAAAAAATTGAATACCTGACATTACTAATATTACTCTGAATCGTCTATATATGCTCCGGGATCATTAAATGCATCATCATCATCACTATCAGTGATGAGCTCATCATCATCATTAATAAATGCATCAACATGTGGAAGGCCTCCTTTACGTAATTGTTCAAGCATTGAAAGGTCATCTGCAGCAGTAACTTCTTCTTGTTCCGGCTCTTCTTGTTCCGGCTCAGGGGTGAAGTCGGATTCACTATCGCTGTCTACTTCAATGTTCAGGGGTACAGTTGAGCGGTTCTTGAAATGTTTTTTGGAAAGACGTGTTTCTTGGAAGAATTCTCCTTCGTCATATGTGTCTTGGTCATAATCCTCTTCATTGGGGGGAGGTGGTCTAACACGTGGCGGCACTTCATAAACGACTTCCCAACCACTGAGATTTGAATCACTTTGACAGGCCCACGGTAGATAGAAAACTTGGGTTGCCTGTTGAGCCGTAATATAGACATCGGGAACATCCAAATGGGTGCTTTGTTTGATTTCGACTAGCCCTATATGTTCATGAGTCCTTCTAGTATCCTTCGGCTGGAACCAATAACATCTGAAGACTACGACGTTTGGTGGGTTTTCACCATAGAATTGAAGTTCATAAATTGCTTCAACTCTTCCATAATACTCAATACCTCCTTCGCCGATAGCAGAGACACAACAATTTGTAGACTTTCGGTCGGCCATAGATAGCTCTTTGCCATAGGTACGAAAGCGATACCCGTTGATGTCGTATTTGTCAAATGAACGGACCTTATAGTCAAAACCATTAGCTACTTGTCTCAATTCGGCATCCATAATCTCTGAATTAGCCTACAAGTTTAAGACGAAAGGATTGTTGCATTAGTCGCAAATTAGCCAAAGAAATGAAATGGTCTAATGGAAATTACCGTTTGTTTGAACCAAGAGATGAAACCGGGATAGGCGCCTCCTTGCTTTGCGAGAAGCTCATACTCTTCGATGGAATCCTTTTGTATCACTGCACCATACGAGAATATGGCGACGTATCGACTGCATCAAATATCCCGGAATAAGAGCAGTTCAAAGGAATTAGAAATTGTGAAACAATGTACGGAGATCTTACTCGATGTACGGCCGCACTTCTGTTAGGTTGTTGAAGAGATACAGCGAAATGGTCCGCCATTCTTCAACACCCAACGGTACTGGTTTCCAACCACTGGCTGGTGCGAGATCCCCTTTGAATAGGCTGAGGTTGGATTGACCCTTTTTAGGGTCGTCAGCATTGTACCGAGGCTTCGGATTATGCAAATGACGATTTTTGGCTTCGTAGTGTGCTGTCACGAAGTTTGCCGCCTCCTCAGTGATGAATGCCTCGGCCATCGATGCTTCAATTCTACGTTTGTTTTTACATTTTGCTCGATAGGTCTTCGCATCTCTCAGTTAGTAGCACCAACGATTTTGCACGGGCCCTCCCAAATCTTGCCTGGTCGGGGGAGATGCAAAATCAAGTGCTGCATTGGATTAAACATGCTCGGCGGAAAGATTTTCGCTAACTTGCAGATCAACTCCGGTGCCAAATGTTCCATTTCTTAGAGGAGGCCAGGCGATAGTCTTTCGCACACAAAGAACACGGAAGAATAGCTCAGCTCTGCCAATAGTACTAGCCATTCATCCTCAGGGATGAAGCCACGCAACATCACCGGCATATCCGCTATCCATATGTTGCCACATGACTTTTTAGACCAAATATTTTCAATTTTCAAGACTCGCTCCCCTCTTTAGATTTGCGCAATACCCATCGGGGAACATCAACTGCATTTTCACCCACAGAATAATTTCCCTCATAGCTGGCCTTCCAAGATGAACCATGCCTTGGCTTCGTGAAGTTCGCTTTCCTTTCGGATCATTGCATGTTTTGTAACGGTCTATCACATGCTCCTCTTGATCGACTCTAGCCTTAGGATATCCTTTGAATTCCCTCTATGCCGAACAATGTGCAAAAATGGCTTCGGCGATGTTTCTTTTGGTGTGCATCACGTCGAGTTGTGTGGGGCAAAGAGAGGTCTTTGAAGTAAGGCAGATCCCATAAGCATGTCTTGTGAGTCCAGGCGGTGTTCCTTATTTAGCTACCCATGAACTACCTGGACGCACTGGATCTGGCTGAGGAGCGTTTTAACTGATCTAGGGTTTGTTGGACCTGTCAACGCAGGGGTGGTGCAGAGAGGTTTGACAAACTCACCTTTCATGAGTTCTCTTGTCTTTCCTGAACTTTGGTGAGGATCCAAGAAACGGTCTATGCAAGTCAAAGCAACTTACTTGTGGCCTGCGGTCAGCCAACGAAACTCAAGAGAGCTCCCTTGCATGGGGCAACGGGAACTTCCATGCACACACCAGCCAAACGAATAGCGCATACGCGGCAAGTCATGCGTCGAGTCACATGTACCAGGCACGCATTATGAAGTTTGTTTGCTAAAGGCGTCGTGTCTTGTTGAACCCATTATCCCAAGCTTCTGCAATTCGTCTATTAAGCGGCGCATGTACACATCATATTCTTCCCCGGATAGTTGGGACCCTGGAATATCAACGTCAGGAAATGTTCTTTCTTTTGCATTAATCTGTCCGGGGGGAGATTGAGTGGAAATGACAAACACGGGCCAACAACTGTATTGGGTTGCCGTCGACCATACCACACTGAACCCATACGTGTGACGGCGACTGAGGGATGCCTTGGATCTGCCGTTTTTCTTCTAGTAATGCATGCGAACGCGCTTCCACACGCTCACCAACCGAGATGTGACCAATCATCACATTCCCATCTGCATCACGTTCGGTTCTTGTGCCCGTTTTGTGCCATGTCATATGTCTGGCCGTCTCTTTGACCATGAAAAGACGTTGAAGTCTGGTACGATTGGCGAAATACCGAGAACATTACGGGTATTTTGGTCTGCGTCTTCTCACCCATACCATTGTCTAACCAAAACCGACACCATGACTCGCAAAGGGACAATAGTTCAAGTCTCATACTGGTGCTAAATAAGACACATCCTTTCTCACAGGCATGTATCTTCTCATAGGGCATCTTAAAGCAGGGGATTTGTCTGACTGGTACAGGTTTGTAGGAGCACATGGCCTTTGGGTAGAAATCGTCCGAAACGTCATCATCGTCGTCGTAGCCTTCTCTACCCAAGTTGAACTGAGCCTTCAAAGCCATGATTTGTGAGATGGCATCCAGCTGACAAAGCTCAGCTGGTGCTCGTGGAGAGGAAGTTTCGAGGACTCCAACATTTCAGTGAAGGCGTGCAGATTCTCCATCTCCTCGTCCGAGTCCGAGCTCGTCAAAGTCTTTGCACCATGTTTCCATCCCCGTACCATGCTCGTCGGTGCGACGACGAACCACCTCAGGTCTGGGACGTGGGGGCAGATCTCACCATGAAATGTCCAGACCGTGTAACCAGGCGTAAACCAACTTCTGCAGGTTACTCATTCAAGCTCGTCCTCTTATTAAAGTTGTCGCACCGGACACAGGGGGACAGCTTAATCTCTGGCCATTAGCCAAATGCGGCTCTAACAAACTCTTTGGTTTTTGTGTAACCATTACCGGTCCAAACTTCTGACTAGTGTAACCGGGTGTACATCCCCGCACGACACTCATATTGACATTCCTACTAGAAGACAATAAATATATACATTCATAAGCAAACAATATCCATAGTTAATGGAGTTTTGCAGATCTTTACGTCCATTAACCTATGCTAATAGAGTAAAAGATAGGTCTAATCCACACCGAGTAAGTGTAGATGAGGTCGGTTTTCCCATGCTCTGCTCCGGATCCGACGACAAAATTTCGTGGCAGCACTCCCCGCTGTCTCTGATACACGTCTCGGCAATAAGCAGAGAGGATGTGTACCCGAGGAGAACAAAAGGATGCACTGATGGAAATTCTGCAATCGGATCCGGAAGCAGAGCATATAGGAAAACCGACCCAATTACACATACTCGGGCATGTCCATGGATAACGTTCGGACAATTCGAAAGAATCACGATTATAAATAGCAAATGCATGCATATTTATAGATGTAACCCTTTCGAACGGGGAGACGCATAGTGGTACGCATACTGATGACGGACACCTATAGCTAGCAGTTTCATTGGCACGAAGACCGGAAATAGAGCAAATGAGGGGGGAGGAGGGAGATGTCATTGTTGCTCACCAAGGAAAGGAAAAGGGGCGGAGCTCGTCGAACGCACGGGGAGGTCGTCAAACAACCACACCCTTGCAGCGACGAAAACAACTGCACATTAAAATCCACCTAGATTAACACAATATATATGATGTGTTTGCATAACAAAATCGAAAAAATATACGACCTAACTCATAATTCACAAATATATGACCCCGGTAAAGGGGTCGGCGTGCCGTGGGAGGAGGGTAGGGGTGTTGTAAGGGTGTCAAGGGTTAGTGCTAGGTTCGGTGTCGATCAGGATGACAGAGTCGTATAATGTCGGAGGTATCGATCAGAGGAGAAATGTTGGAGCAGGGAGGAGAGGCCGTGACAAGATGGTCGAGTAGGGTAGGTCGGGTATGGGAGAGTCGGGGTGTCAGCGGTCAGCGGTGTGAAGTGGGTGATGAATGAAGAATAGGAGCCACATATGATCCTGCTGACGGGGAGAGGGAGCATAGCAAACACAAAGGGTGAACTAATGTAAGGCCAGTGTAGCAAAGTATGAAAACGATTGTATAGATCCGAAGGCGGAGTAAAGTTACCTTGGAAAATTATAGTCTGGGAAAGGATTTTATATATAGCATCATCAATCAACCTTTGCAAATATTTCTCGATCGCAGACAGTAAGTTATTTGGTCAGTGTAGCAAGAAACGATAAGGGCAAAGTTACTACAGTAGCAAATACGAAACAATTATAGCAAGCAGATCAAAAAAGTGTCAATCACACAATTTAACAACAACAGCAAGGGGAGGGAGCGTGGGGACGAAAAGAGCTAGAAAGTGACAAGGCAGAAAAGAAGAGTAGCAAAGAAAGAGGAAGATCGGGACGGTCCGGAAGAAAGTGAGGGAGAAGAAAGCAGTCAGTGGTAGCACAGAAGGAACAGATTGCACATAGGTATACCGGATATTGGTAGAAGAGTGAAGGGTGAGATGGTCGATAATCCATACAAAAGCCAGATAACCGGCTCCGTGTCGAGTGCACGAGGGCATAGCGGCAGCTTTGCCCGCAGACAGGTGTGGAGGACAGGCAGAGTAGCGGGAGACCAGGGCAAGGGAGGCCGGAGACCGGAAAGCACGCGGAGCAGAGCAAGGGCACATGGCAGTAGCAAGAGAGTACGCGTGAAGGCAGCAAGAAACAAAAAAACAAGAGGGGAGAGAAAAGAAAGGAAGGGAGGAGAGCCGGATGAGAGGGGAGAGAGGAGGAGCGGGATGGAGTAAGTGGAGGACGGAGAGAAAGAGAGAGAAGAAGAAGGAATGGGAGGCTCTGGCAAAAGGGAGGAGGGCTCCTGGGAGGGGAAAAGAGAGAGCAAGAAGGCTGCAGGGGAGTACAGAAGTGACATGGAGGGCAGGAGGGAGAAAGGGGGTAGGATCGGTGGGATCTGGGAAGGGGGGGAAAACCGGGGGGGAAAGAAGGAGGAAAGAGAAAGAAGGAGACGGAAGCCTAAGGGGGGGGAGGGTCGGTGGAGAGGGGAGAGGGGCAGCCACGGTGGGTGGGAAGGGGGAACGCGGTGGGAGGAAGAAGGAGGAGAGATCGGGAAGCGCCCAGAAGGGCGGGCGGCAAGCCGAGAGAGGCCGCACAGTCGGACGCGGGGTAGGGAAGGACACGAACGTAGCGGGGGAACGGGGTCGCGCCGGGTCTCACAAGAGGTTGAGCCCGGCGCGGGTGATTGGCACCGCACAGGTACAGAACGAGCGGCGAAGAAAAGAGGCAGGGAGAAACGACAGGGGAGAGAAAGAAAGTAAAAAAAAAAGGGACGGCAAGGCGACGCAAGGCAAACCAGAGGGAGGAGCAGAACAGGGGCGGCGGAGAAGAGTACAAGAGGTAAAATAGGAGAAGACAAGGACAGAGGGAATTGGAGCAGTGAAACCGTAAGGAAAACACTAAAGAGGGGGGGGGACAATCACTCCAGGAGATGAAGAGGGATCAGTCAGGAGGTAAAACCGCAGCGAGGGAAGGGAGATGAGAAGGAGAGAACGGGGAGGAAGAGGGAGGGGTGGGAAGAAAGAGAGCCGAGAGTAGGCAAGGGAGGGGGGGAGTTAGGAATGAAAGCAATTAAATCATAAAGACAAAAAAAACGAAAAGGAGAAAAAAAAAGAAGGGAAGATCGGCGAGGGCGTGAAACCTACGGGGGTTTAGGAGGGGCCGTTAAACCTCCTTCACTAGAATCAGGCACCGAGAAAGGGAAGTTGTATCGCGGCGACGATCCAGTGAGGCGAGATCACGAGAACGCTAGCGGTAGGGAGAAAAATGGGGAGGACGGCATCGGGGGACCATACGGAGCCCAAGGACGAGGGAGGTTGGAGGCGTATCAGAACAACATGGCAACGAGGTTTAACCGGACGGAGAAATAACCAGGGGGACGGAATTCCGACCCTGGGACCAGGAGGCGGATCGTGATGGGGAGCGGCCCAAGCGGCACGTGGAAAGGCCAGGCGGATATCCAAGCCCCCGAGGGGAGACATGCGAGTTGGAACCACGTGCGGTAGGAGGACTGAGCGGGAAAAGGGGGGCGGCAGCCTGGTGTTGGCGGGAGGGCGGGCGGCGGCCTCGCGCGGAGGGGAGGCAGAGGGTGGGGCGGCGTGGAGGTAGGGGGGAGAAAGAGGATGGAGGAGGGCGCGCGGCGGGGGCCAAATAAACCCCCGAATGGCCGTCTGTTTTTTTTTTCTCTTTGCCGTCTGCTGGAGGAAGCAAAGAATTCTTTGCCGTCTGCCAGCAGACGGCAAAGAATTCTTTGCCGTCCGCCAGCAGACGGCAAAGAGGATGACCGTTAGACGGCCACCGCCGTGAAACTGTGGGCCCCTCTTACCTCTTTGCCGTCTGCTGGCAGACGGCAAAGAAGTGGCCCGTGTGACCTACCCAGTGCAGTACCCCCATGGGGTCCACTTTGGACTTTGCCGTCTGCTGGCGGATGGCAAAGAACTCTTTGCCGTCTGCTGGCGGACGGCAAAGAGCTCGCAGATGGCAAAGACCCTGTTTGCCATCAGCTGGTTCTTTGCCGTCTGCTTTGAGAAGACAGACGGCAAAGAGCCTCTTTGCCATCAGCTGGCAGACGGCAAAGAGCTGGCAGATGGCAAAGACCCAGATTCCAGTAGTGATACCATCATGTATTTCAGCCAAGAGTTGCCGTCCCTCCTCTTCGGAGATACACCTTTGGAGAACTCCGGTAGTGCTTTTCTTGTACAGTTCACCTTCGTGAACTTTATAGGCTTTAGAACGCCGAACTATGCGACGGGCCTCATTTTGATCATCAGGAAGCTCCTGCCTATTAAGGTAGGCTAGGAAGGGTTCAGTCCATGGAGCAATAACGGCCATGATCTCATGAGCAGAGGGTGTTATTTCGGTATCCGAACCCCCGATGATACCTGCATCATGTTCGGCTGATGGGGGTGTGATCAGGTCCGTACTTGCGTCTCCGCTCTTGTCCTGCCATACCACGGATGGCTTGAAGAGCCTTTCCATGAAGGTATTAGGTGGGACGGGGTCGTGCTTGGCGCCCATGCGAGTGAGTATATCCGCTGCTTGGTTACTGTCTCTAGAGACGTGATGAAATTCGAGCCCCTCGAACCGAGCTGATATTTTTAATACGGCGTTTCGATATGCCGCCATTTTTGGATCTTTTGCATCGAACTCTCCATTTACCTGGGATATTGCAAGGTTCGAATCGCCGCGCACCTCTAGGCGTTGTATGCCTATGAAGACAGCCATGTGGAGACCATGTAGAAGTGCCTCATATTCGGCTGCGTTATTGGAGTCCGTATACATGATTTGCAACAAGTAGCGGACTTTGTCCCCCGTAAGGGATGTCAAGATGACGCCAGCCCCCAGTCCGGCTAACATTTTAGGACTGTCGAAGTACATGATCCAGTTGGAGTAGGAACTGTACTCTTTGAGGAGCTCGGCTTCCGTCCACTCTGCGATGAAGTCGGCCAGCACCTGAGATTTAGTAGCTCGGCGTGGCTTGTATGTTATTTCAAACGGTAAGAGCTCAATGGCCCATTTAGCTATGCGGCCAGTGGCGTCCCTGTTATTTATAATGTCGTTAAGTGGTACTTTGGATGCCACCGTGATCGAACACTCTTGAAAATAGTGTCGGAGTTTTCGGGATGCCATAAAGACCGCGTAAGCTATCTTTTGGTAGTGAGGGTATCGGGATTTGCAGGGTGTAAGGACCTCCGATACGTAATACACTAGCTTTTGGATGGGGAATTTATGTCCCTCTTCCCCTCGCTCGACGACGAGTACGGCGCTCACTACCTGGTGAGTTGCCAAGATATAAAGCAGCATAGGCTCACCAACACTTAGGGTGGCTAGGATTGGATTGCCTGCTAATACGGTTTTTATTTCTTCCAATCCGGCTGTGGCCGCTTCCGTCCATTCAAAGTTGTCGGTGTGTTTGAGCAGTCTATAAAGTGGTAATGCTTTTTCTCCTAATCTGGAGATAAAGCGGCTCAAGGCCGCGACGCACCCTGCTAGCTTTTGGACCTGTTTTAGGTCTGTTGGCGTAGCCAATTGTGACAAGGCTCATATTTTGGCTGGGTTTGCTTCAATTCCTCTATGGGAGACAATGAACCCCAATAGTTTTCCGGCTGGAACGCCGAAGACGCATTTTTCTGGATTGAGCCGTATGTCGTATACTCGGAGGTTGTCAAATGTGAGGCGGAGATCGTCCACCAATGATTCATTGTGCTTGGTCTTGATGACCACGTCGTCCACATATGCTCCTACCGTCTTGCCGATTTGTTTTTCCAAGCATGTTTGAATCATGCGTTGGTAAGTGGCACCAGCGTTTTTGAGCCCAAAAGGCATAGTGTTGAAATAGAAAGGCCCATACGGGGTGATGAATGCCGTTGCGGCCTGGTTGGACTCCTTCATTTTAATTTGATGGTATCCAGAGTAAGCGTCGAGGAAACACAATGAGTCGTGTCCCGTGGTCGCGTCAATAATCTCGTCAATGCGGGGCATTGGGAAAGGGTCTTTAGGGCAAGCCTTATTGAGGTCTTTGAAATCGACACAGAGGCGCCAAGACTTGTCCTTCTTCGGCACCATGACCAAGTTGGCTAGCCAATCTGGGTGTTTGATTTCTCTGATGAACCCAGCTTCGAGTAGTTTGGCTAGCTCCTCCCCCATAGCTTGTCGTTTGGGTTTGGAAAATCGCCGTAGCATTTGCTTGACTGGTTTGAACCCCTTAATTATGTTGAGGCTGTGTTCGACCCGTCTACGTGGGATACCGGGCATGTCCGAAGGGTGCCATGCGAAGATATCCCAATTTTCACGTAGGAAAGCGCGTAAGGCGGCATCTACCGTCGAATCCAGCTGTGCTCCGATGGACGCTGTTTTGTTAGGATCCGTCGGGTGCACTTGAAATTTAACTATTTCATCTGCTAGCTTGAAAGAGGTGGATTTAGGTCTCTTATCGTGAATCACATCATCCCTGTCCACCGTGGATCATAGGGTGGTTAACTCTTCGGCCGCAAGGGCTTCGGAGAGTGCCTCAAGGGCCAGGGATGCGGTTTTGTTTTCGGCGCAGAGTGCTGTATCCGGATCACTTGTAACTGTGATTATTCCATTGGGCCCCGGCATTTTAAGCTTCATGTACCCATAATGGGGTACGGCTTGGAAGCGTAAAAAAGCGCCCTGCCCTAGAAGGGCGTGGTATCCGCTATTGAAGGGAGCGATGTGAAAGAGCAGCTCCTCCGACCTATAATTTTCAAGCGTGCCGAATACTACGTCGAGTTTAATTCTCCCCGAGCATCGTGCTCCTCGACTGGGGATGATACCTCGAAAGGTGGTACTGCTTTGCTCGATGCGTGTTCTATCGATCTGCATTTTGTCGAGCGTGTCCTCGTAGATGAGGTTAAGCCCACTACCGCCGTCCATGAGCACTTTGGTAAGTCGAAAGCCATCCACAATTGGGTTTAGGACTAAAGCGGCGGGTGCTCGGATTGATCGGGCCCTTGGTTCGTCGTCAGCGGTGAAGGTTATTGCTGCATCGTTCCATGGGCTTACTGCAGTTACTTGGTGGACTTCAGCGAGGTCGCGGAGTGCCCTCTTACGCTGATTATTTGAGGAGAAAATCTCGAAGACAGTAAAAACGTTAAAATTGTCATCCTCCGGATAATGCATCTCTGGAGTGGTGGTGGTGAGGATGGCCTCGCCACTTTTAGCTACCTGCCGGAGTACTCAACATGCTCGAAGGCTGTGGGTTGAGTTAGTGCTCGGCGTTGTATGTACCGGACAGGGCTTGTCGAGGAGTTCGTCAAGAACGGACCTGTATCCCGTAGAAGGTTTTTTCTTGCCGACGGGCTTCTGGTCGGATGCCTCGTAAGGGTGTATCCGTTTTGCCCGGGCAGTGCACTGCTTAAAGGCAGCCGGTTCCAATTCGATTTTCTGTGCTTTCCTGATTTTCTGTGCTTTCCAAGTGCCTTCCATCGCGCAATACTTCAGTACTATGTGCGATAGCTCCGTGAAACTCTATATGCGACGGCAATTGAGGGCATTCCGAATTCCCTCGTCGGTACAATTGCGATGAAAGACCGAGATTGCGTCGTCGTCGCAGCAATCTTTAATCTTGTTTTTGACAAGTAGGAATCTGGACCAGAAGTGATGGACCGTTTCCCGAGGTTGCTGCCGTACATACATTAGGGCACATATGTCTGGAGGGCCGGAATTTCTTGTAGAGTATTGATTGTGGTGGGTGGGCGGGCAAAAACTCGAATCCCTACCCAAGATTGTATCCGGAGCCTGTAAAATCACCGAAGTTACCAGTTCGGGTCCAGGGAGATCCAGGTGCTCCCCGAACCCAATGTCTGACCTTGAGTTCGAGGGACGCGAAGTCTCATCCAAAGGGAGGGTGTCCTAGCCAAGAGGTTCGGAGAACCGAACATAGCTGGTCTTTAGTTTAGGGGAAGAATTGTTTTCGGCTCGTTCCTCGACGACCGCTACCAGGTGGGTGATCGGCGGATAATTAATTTCCCTCTGGTCGGGTTTGAGCCCGATCTGATCATAATCCGTTGAAATCCCCAGGGCGGCAATGCGATCTAGCAGCTCGTTTAAGGACAATACGTCCGCTGGATCCATCTTTTGGGAGTACTCGACGCCGATGCGGGGGTGATGTTTGTTGGGGAACGAGAAATTTCAAAAAAATTCCTACGCTCAAGCAAGATCTATCTAGGAGATGCATAGCAACGAGAGGGGAAGAGTATGTCCATGTACCCTCGCAGACCGAAAGCGGAAGCGTTAGCTTAACGCGGTTGATGTAGTCGAACATCTTCGCGATCCAACCGATCAAGCTCCGAACGTACGGCACCTCCGAGTTCTGCAGACGTTCAGCTCGATGACATCCCTCAAACTCTTGATCCAGCATAAGGTCAAGGGAGAGTTTTGTCAGCACGACGGCGTGGTGACGGTGATGGTGATGTGATCCGCGCAGGGCTTCGCCTAAGCACTACGACGCTATGACCGGAGGAGTAAACTGTGGAGGGGGGCACCGCACACGGCTAAGAGAATATCTGTTGTGCTCTAGGGTGCCCCCCTACCCCCATATATAAAGGAGGGGAGGAGGAGGCCGGCCAGCAAAAGGGGCGCGCCATGGGGGGGAGTCCTACTAGGACTCCACTCTTAGTAGGATTCGGCCCCCCACTTTTTCCTTTCTCCGGAGGTGGAAAGAGGGAAGGAGAGGGAGAGGGAGAAGGAAAGGGGGCGCCACCCCCTTCCCTAGTCCAATTCGGCCTCCTCCCTTGTGGGGGGCGCACCAGCCCCTTGTGGGCTGGTTAGCCTCCCTCCTATGGCCCATATGGCCCATATCTTCCACCGGGGGGTTCCGGTAACCCCTCCGGTACTCCGGTATGTACCCGATACACTCCGGAACCCTTCCGTTGTCCGAATACTACCTTCCAATATATCACTCTTTACCTCTTGACCATTTCGAGACTCCTCGTCATGTACGTGATCTCATCCGGGACTCCGAACAATCTTCGGTCACCAAAACACATAACTCATAATACAAATCATCATCGAATGTTAAGCGTGGGGACCCTATGGGTTCGAGAACTATGTAGACATGACCAAGACACATCTCCGGTCAATAACCAATAGCGGAACCTGGATGCTCATATTGGTTCCTACATATTCTACGAAGATCTTTATCGGTCAAACCGCATAACAACATACGTTATTCCCTTTGTCATCGGTATGCTACTTGCCCGAGATTTGATCGTCGGTATCATCATACCTAGTTCACTCTTGTTACCGGCAAGTCTCTTTACTCGTTCTGTAATGCATCATCCCGTAACTAACTCATTAGTCACATTGCTTGCAAGGCTTCATATGATGTGCATTACCGAGAGGGCCCAGAGATACCTCTCCGATACTCGGAGTGAAAAATCCTAATCTCGATTTATGCCAACCCAACAAACACCTTCGGAGACACCTGTAGAGCATCTTTATAATCACCCAGTTACGTTGTGATGTTTGATAGCACACAAAGTGTTCCTCCGGTATTCGGGAGTTGCACAATCTCATAGTCAGAGGAATATGTATAAGTCATGAAGAAAGCAATAGCAATAAAACTTAACGATCATTATGCTAAGCTAACGGATGGGTCTCGTCCATCACATCATTCTCCTAATGATGTGATCCCGTTTATCAAATGACAACACATGTCTATGGTCAGGAAACTTAACCATCTTTGATTAACGAGCTAGTCAAGTAGAGGCATACTAGGGACACTTTGTTTTGTCTATGTATTCACACATGTATCAAGTTTCCGGTTAATAAAATTCTAGCATGAATAATAAACATTTATCATGATATAAGGAAATATAAATAACAACTTTATTATTGCCTCTAGGGCATATTTCCTTCAGTCTCCCACTTGCACTAGAGTCAATAATCTAGTTCACATCGCCATGTGATTTAACACCAATAGTTCACATCTTTATGTGATTAGTACCCATAGTTCACATCGCCATGTGACCAACACCCAAAGGGTTTACTAGAGTCAATAATCTAGTTCACATCGCTATGTGATTAACACCCAAAGAGTACTAAGGTGTGATCATGTTTTGCTTGTGAGAGAAGATTAGTCAACGGGTCCGCCACATTCAGATCCGTATGTATTTTGCAAATTTCTATGTCTACAATGCTCTGCATGGAGCTACTCTAGCTAATTGCTCCCACGTTTAATACGTATCTAGATTGAGACTTAGAGTCATCTAGATCAGTGTCAAAGCTTGCATCGACGTAACTCTTTACGATGAACTCTTCATCACCTCCATAACCGAGAAACATTTCCTTAGTCCTCTAAGGATAATTTTGACCGCTGTCTAGTGATCTACTCCTGGATCACTATTGTACCCCCTTGACAAACTCATGGCAAGGTACACAACAGGTTTGGTACACAGCATGGCATACTTTATAGAACCTATGGCTAAGGCATAGGGAATGACTTTTCATTCTCTTTCTATTTTCTGCCGTGGTCGGGTTTTGAGTCTTACTCAACTTCACACCTTTGCAACACAGGCAAGAACTCCTTCTTTGACTATTCCATTTTGAACTACTTCAAAATCTTGTCAAGGTATGTATTCATTGAAAAAACTTATCAAGTGTTTTGATCTATCTCTATAGATCTTGATGCCCAATATAAGTAGCTTCACCGAGGTCTTTCATTGAAAAATTCTTATTCAAGTATCCTTTTATGCTATCCAGAAATTCTATATCATTTCCAATCAGCAATATGTCATCCACATATAATATCAGAAATGCTACAGAGCTCCCACTCACTTTCTTGTAAATACAGGCTTCACCATAAGTCTGTATAAAACCATATGCTTTGATCACCTTATCAAAGCGTATATTCCAACTCCGAGATGCTTGCACCAGTCCATAGATGGATCGCTGGAGCTTGTACACTTTGTTAGCACCTTTAGGATCGACAAAACCTTCTGGTTGCATCATATACAATTCTTCTTTAAGAAATCCATTAAGGAGTGCAGTTTTGACATCCATTTGCCAGATTTCATAAAATGCGGCAATTGCTAACATGATTCGGACAGACTTAAGCATCGCTACGAGTGAGAAAATCTCATCGTAGTCAACACCTTGAACTTGTCGAAAACTTTTTGCGACAAGTCGAGCTTTGTAGACAGTAACACTATCATCAGTGTCTGTCTTCCTCTTGAAGATCCATTTATTCTTTATGGCTTGCCGATCATCGGGCAAGTCAACCCAAGTCCACACTTTGTTTTCATACATGGATCCCATCTCAGATTTCATGGCCTCAAGCCATTTCGCGGAATCTGGGCTCATCATCGCTTCTTCATAGTTCGCAGGTTCGTCATGGTCTAGTAACATGACTTCCAGAACAGGATTACCGTACCACTCTGGTGCGGAACGTACTCTGGTTGACCTACGAGGTTCGGTAGTAACTTGATCTGAAGTTTCATGATCATCATCATTAGCTTCCTCACTAATTGGTGTAGGCATCACGGGAACTGTTTTCTGTGATGAGTTATTCTCCAATTCGAGAGAAGGTACAATTACCTCATAAAGTTCTACTTTCCTCCCACTCACTTCTTTCGAGAGAAACTCCTTCTCTAGAAAGGATCCATTCTTAGCAATGAATATCTTGCCTTCGGATCTATGATAGAAGGTGTACCCAATAGTCTCCTTTGGGTGTCCTATGAAGACGCATTTATCCGATTTGGGTTCGAGCTTATCAGGTTGAAGCTTTTTCACATAAGCATCGCAGCCCCAAACTTTAAGAAACGATAGTTTAGGTTTCTTGCCAAACCACAGTTCATATGGTGTCGTCTCAACGGATTTAGATGGTGCCCTATTTAACGTGAATGCAGCTGTCTCTAATGCATAACCCCAAAATGATAGTGGTAAATCGGTAAGAGACATCATAGATCGCACCATATCTAATAAAGTACAGTTACGGCGTTCGGACACACCATTACGCTGTGGTGTTCCAGGTGGCGTGAGTTGCGAAACTATTCCACATTGTTTCAAATGAAGACCAAACTCATAACTCAAATATTTGCCTCTGCGATCAGATCGTAGAAACTTTATTTTCTTGTTACGATGCTTCACTCTGAAATTCTTTGAACTTTTCAAATGTTTCAGACATATGTTTCATTAAGTAGATATACCCATATCTGCTCAAATCATCTGTGAAGGTCAGTAAATAATGATACCCGCCGCGAGCTTCAACACTCATCGGACCGCATACATCGGTATGTATTATTTCCAACAAGTCATTAGCTCGCTCCATTGTTCCGGAGAACGGAGTTTTAGTCATCTTGCCCATGAGGCATGGTTCGCAAGTATCAAATGATTCATAATCAAGTGATTCCAAAAGTCCATCAGCATGGAGTTTCTTCATGCGCTTTACACCAATATGACCTAAACGGCAGTGCCACAAATATGTTGCACTATCATTATCAACTTTGCATCTTTTGGCATCAATATTATGAATATGTGTATCACTACGATCGAGATTCAATAAACCATTTATATTGAGTGTATGACCATAGAAGGTTTCATTCATGTAAACAGAACAACAATTATTCTCCGACTTAAATGAATAACCGTATTGCAATAAACATGATCCAATCATATGCATGCTCAACGCAAACACCAAATAACATTTATTTAGGTCTAACACTAATCCCGAAGGTAGAGGGAGTGTGCGATGGTGATCTTGTCAACCTTGGAATCACTTCCAACACACATCGTCACCTCGTCATTAACTAGTCTCTGTTCATTTTGCAACTCCTGTTTCAAGTTACTAATGTTAGCAACTGAACTGGTATCAAATACCCAGGGGCTACTATGAACACTAGTAAAATACACATCAATATCATGTATATCAAATATACTTTTGTTTACTTTGCCATCCTTCTTATTCGCCAAAAATTTGGGGTAGTTCCGCTTCCAGTGACCATTTCCTTTGCAGTAGAAGCACTCAGTTTCAGGCTTAGGTCCAGACTTGGGCTTCTTCATGGGAGTGACAACTTGCTTGCCATTCTTCTTGAAGTTCCCTTTCTTGCCCTCGCCCTTTTCTTGAAACTAGTGGTCTTGTCAACCATCAACACTTGATGCTATTTCTTGATTTCTACCTTCGCCGATTTCAGCATCGCGAAGAGCTTGGGAATCGTTTTCGTCATCCCTTGCATATTATAGTTCATCACGAAGTTCTAGTAACTTGGTGATAGTGACAAGAGAACTCTATCAATCACTATCTTATCTGGAAGATTAACTCCCACTTGATTCAAGCGATTGTAGTACCCAGACATTCTAAGCACATGCTCACTAGCTGAGCTATTCTCCTCCATCTCGTAGGCAAAGTACTTGTCAGAGGTCTCATACCTCTCGAGATGGGCATGAGTCTGAAATACCAATTTAATCTCTTTGGAACATCTCATATGCTCCGTGGCGTTCAAAACATTTTTGAAGTCCCGGTTCTAAGCCGTAAAGCATGGTGCACTAAACTATCAAGTAGTTATCATATCGAGCTTGCCAAACGTTCATAATGTCTGCATCTGCTCCTGCAATAGGTCTGTCACCTAGCGGTGCATCAAGGACATAATTCTTCTGTGCAGCAACGAGGATATTCCTCAGATCACGAACCCAGTACGCATCATTGCTACTATCATCTTTCAATTTAGTTTTCTCTAGGAACATATCAAAAAATAAAACAGGGGAGCTATACGCGAGCTATTGATCTACAACATAATTTACAAATACTACCAGGACTAAGTTCATGATAAATTAAAGTTCAATTAATCATATTACTTAAGAAATCCCACTTAGATAGACATCCCTCTAGTCATCTAAATGATAACGTGATCCATATAACCTAAACCATGTCCGATCATCACGTGAGATGGAGTAGTTTTCAATGGTGAACATCTCTATGTTGATCATATCTACTATATGATTCACGTTCGACCTTTCGGTCTCAGTGTTCCGAGGCCATATCTGCATATGCTAGGCGCGTCAAGTTTAACCCGAGTATTCCGCATGTGCAAAACTGTCTTGCACCCGTTGTATTTGAACGTAGAGCCTATCACACCCGATCATCACGTGGTGTCTCAGCACGAAGAACTTTCGCAACGGTGCATACTCAGGGAGAACACTTATACCTTGAAATTTAGTGAGGGATCATCTTATAATGCTACCGCCGTACTAAGCAAAATAAGATGCATAAAAGGTAAACATCACATGCAATCAAAATATGTGACATGATATGGCCATCATCATCTTGTGCCTTTGATCTCCATCTCCAAAGCACCGTCATGATCTCCATCGTCACCGGCTTGACACCTTGATCTCCATCGTAGCGTCGTGGTCGTCTCGCCAACTATTGCTTCTACGACTATCGCTACTGCATAGTGATAAAGTAAAGCAATTACATGGCGATTGCATTTCATACAATAAAGCGACAACCATAAGGCTCCTGCCAGTTGCCGATAACTTTTACAAAACATGATCATCTCATACAATAATGTATATCACATCATGTCTTGACCATATCACATCACAGCATGCCCTGCAAAAACAAGTTAGACGTCCTCTACTTTGTTGTTGCAAGTTTTACGTGGCTGCTACGGGCTTCTAGCAAGAACCGTTCTTACCTACGCATCAAAACCACAACGATTTTTCGTCAAGTGTGCTGTTTTAACCTTCAACAAGGACCGGCCGTAGTCAAACTCGATTCAACTAAAGTTGGAGAAACAGACACCCGCCAGCCACCTTTGTGCAAAGCACGTCGATAGAACTAGTCTCATGAACGCGGTCATGTAATGTCGGTCGGGGCCGCTTCATCCAACAATACCGCCGAATCAAAGTAAGATGTTGGTGGTAAGCAGTATGACTATTATCGCCCACAACTCTTTGTATTCTACTCGTGCATATCATCTACGCATAGACCTGGCTCGGATGCCACTGTTGTGGAATGTGCAATTTCAAAAAAATTCCTACGCTCACGCAAGATCTATCTAGGAGATGCATAGCAATGAGAGGGCAAGAGTATGTCCACGTACCCTCGCAAACCGAAAGCGTTAGCTTAACACGGTTGATGTAGTCGAACATCTTCGCGATCCAACCGATCAAGCACCGAACGTATGGCACCTCCGAGTTCTGCACACATTCAGCTCGATGACGTCCCTCGAACTCTTGATCCAGCAGAAGGTCGAGGGAGAGTTTCGTCAGCATGACGGCATGGTGACGGTGATGGTGATGTGATCCGCGCAGGGCTTCGCCTAAGCACTACGACGCTATGACCGGAGGAGTAAACTGTGGAGGGGGGGCACCGCACACGGCTAAGAGAATATCTGTTGTGCTCTAGGGTGCCCCCCTACCCCCATATATAAAGGAGGGGAGGAGGAGGCCGGCCACCAAAGGGGGCGCGCCATGGGGGGGAGTCCTACTAGGACTCCACTGCTAGTAGGATTCGGCCCCCCCACTTTTTGCTTTCTCCGGAGGTGGAAAGAGGGAAGGAGAGGGAGAGGGAGAAGGAAAGGGGGGCGCCACCCCCTTCCCTAGTCCAATTCAGCCTCCTCCCTTGTGGGGGGCGCACCAGCCCCTTGTGGGCTGGTTAGCCTCCCTCCTATGGCCCATATCTTCCACCGGGGGGTTCCGGAAACCCTTCCGGTACTCCGGTATGTACCCGATACACTCCGGAACCCTTCCGGTGTCCGAATACTACCTTCCAATATATCAATCTTTACCTCTCGACCATTTCGAGACTCCTCATCTTGTCCGTGATCTCATCCGGGACTCCGAACAATCTTCGGTCACCAAAACACATAACCCATAATACAAATCGTCATCGAACGTTAAGCATGCGGACCATACGGGTTCGAGAACTATGTAGACATGACCGAGACACATCTCCGGTCAATAACCAATAGCGGAACCTAGATGCTCATATTGGCTCCTACATATTCTATGAAGATCTTTATCGGTCAAACCGCATAACAACATACGTTATTCCCTTTGTCATCGGTATGTTACTTGCCCGAGATTCGATCGTCAGTATCATCATACCTAGTTCAATCTCGTTACCGGCAAGTCTCTTTACTCGTTCCATAATGCATCATCCCGTAACTAACTCATTAGTCACATTGCTTGCAAGGCTTCATATGATGTGCATTACCGAGAGGGCCCAGAGATACCTCTCCGATACTCGGAGTGACAAATCCTAATCTCGATTTATGCCAACCCAACAAACACCTTCGGAGACACCTGTAGAGCATCTTTATAATCACCCAGTTACGTTGTGATGTTTGATAGCACACAAAGTGTTCCTCCGGTATTCGGGAGTTGCATAATCTCATAGTCAGAGGATTATGTATAAGTCTTGAAGAAAGCAATTGCAATAAAACTTAACGATCATTATGCTAAGCTAACAGATGGGTCTCGTCCATCACATCATTGTCCTAATGATGTGATCCCGTTTATCAAATGACAACACATGTCTATGGTCAGGAAACTTAACCATCTTTGATTAACGAGCTAGTCAAGTAGAGGCATACTAGGGACACTTTGTTTTGTCTATGTATTCACACATGTATCAATTTTCTGGTTAATACAATTCTAGCATGAATAATAAACATTTATCATGATATAAGGAAATATAAATAACAACTTTATTATTGCCTCTAGGGCATATTTCCTTCAATGTTTGGCGATAATGGGGGGTACTGTAGGCTTGGTGGCCATGCCAGCACCTATGGTAAAACTGCTGAGCTGGAGGACCTGTCCTGAAGTTAGGCTCCTTCTAGAGGTGATATCATCATTGATGACAAGGCGAGCCATAGATCGCTTCTCGCGACTACACAGTGGAGCTCTTAATGAAAGCACCAATGTCGGTGTCAAAACTGGCAGATCTCGGGTAGGGGGGCCCAAGCTGTGCGTCTAAGTATCTATGGTAACAATGGACAATGGGGACACGATGTTTACCTAGGTTCGGGCTCTCTTAATGGAGGTAAAACCCTACGTCCTGCTTGATTGTATTCGATGAGTATAGGGGTTACAAGAGTTGATCTACCTCGAGATCGTAATGGCTAAACCCTAACTGTCTAGCCTATGATTATTCTGATGGCCTCTACGGACTAAACCCTCTGGTTTATATACACACCGAAGGGGCCCAGGGTCGTACAAAGTCGGTTTACAGAGAAAGGAAAGAGTACATCCGGACACCAAACTTTCCATCCACGCATACAAGAGTCCCACCCAGACACGGGGGATAGCCTTCTACTTTATCTTCACGGCCCATCAGTCCGGCCCATATCGAATAGACCGTACACCCGAGGACCCCCTAATCCAGGACTCCCTCAGGGGGGAGGGGGGATTAAGGGGTATCCACTTATTGGTGGGTGGGTAATTTCCCCGTAACTCCAGCTTGTAGAGTTTTTTGGAGCACCACCTCAAGAGCTTCATAAAAAACTGGGAGTTGTACCCCATATTCTAGTATTTTAATGGAGCAGCATATCATGGAGCAACCCCGTTTGGCTTGTGTTTTCTGGAGCGGAGCTGAATTTTAAGGAGCAGAGCAGTGCCAAACAGACTCTGTGTATATGGTGGCTCGGGCCATAAACCAGCACCGGGCTGGGCGCTGGTTATTCTTTGATCCAGCTGGAGGGGGCCGAGATACTGCTATGTCTAACGTAAATTTACGGACCTCCTTTTCTTAGAGATATATAAACATGCTTTACTCTATTCATCAGCACGACACAACACAATAAAGTCTACAGGAATAATCAAAGGATCATGAGGGTTTACAAGCCAAAAATGACGACCCTCATCCAAATGTAAGCATGTTTAGCTAAATAATACGCTTCCACATTGGATAGCCGCCCTTCGTGCACAAAAGTAACCGAAGCAAAATCTTTCACAGTCTCCTTGATCTCTTTAACCACCGTGCTAGAAATTCCCTACGTACCCTTGTTGATTTCAGTGACAACACCTTGACAATATGATGCAACTCTGATGTTGTGGAGGAGAATATCCTTTGCAAGTGACAATGCCTCACGACATGCTAATGTTTGTAGAACTGCAGGGTCGGACATACCTCGGATAACAAGGCTGATGAACCCATATAATGGGGCCCAATTCATCGCGACATACTGAGCTAATAGCACCAACTTTGTTTGCCTCACTCACTGCCGTCAACATTCACTTTAAACACCCCTCGAGGAGGAGGGATCCATCTCCTTGGTCGGGCAGCTGGAGCCATGCCGGCATTGGTACTCTGAATTTTTGGTGGCGTTGCAATATTAAGGTTAGAGATAAACCTTTGTATGAGCAAGCGTGTCGACATAGGGCTTTGATGATCTCCTGCATGAATAAGTTTACACCGTCCATATCGCTCAAAGTGCCACCACCAACTTGGTGAACTCCACATGAGATCACCAAGCTATGGATCTGCATGAATAAGTTCACGCCGTCCATATCGCCCAAAGTGCCACCACCAACTTGGTGAACTCCATATGAATAAGTTTACGCCATCCATATCGCCCAAAGTTCTAGCATCTGATTCTGCTGCAGATAACATGTGTTCAACAAGCTCTGGATCTGATAAAGACCGCACACGTCGTGCCATAGTACAGAGTATCAAAGAGTGCATCTATAAATCCTCATTCCCACGGATGCTGCATCATGATGAGGTAGTCGACATATTCCTGTGGTTTCTAATATCATTTGTTGGCAGAGAACATTTAGCTAATCTCCACAGGAAATTCTTCAGTTTGAATGGCACGTTCATTTTCCATAATCTGCTCCAACTTTCCTGTTCTTTTGCACTGTCCGCCACACCACCAGAGCGTTCTAACCACGCTTTCCTGTTGGGTTTATTTGTCACAAGCATTTTGTAGGCAGACCGAGCTACAAACACACATTTTTATCATGGCCTCATACCCAGAAATCGTCTTGCTGATGAGTGCTTAAGAGCATCTACAGCCGGGTCTCTCATACCCGTCTCAAGCGCCCGGGCAGGCCGTCCGTTCAGTGATCGGTCACAAAAAATCGACCCAACCAGACCTCTCAAACACTACCAGAATAACTGCGTACGCCGACGGCCGGATCTATGCCGACGGCCCTGTCGGCATAGATGGATGTATCCCGACGGCCCAGGTCAAGCCGTCGGCGTAGATAAGCCGTCGGCATATATCAACCTACGCTGACGGGGGCCGTCGGCATAGGTCTCCCGTCGGCATCGCAAAATATATGCCTACGGTGGCCGTCGGCATAGGGGTGGCCGTCGGCATATCCTGTGGGCCCGGCTACCCGGGCGGCGAGGGCCCTTTGACGGCGTGACACCTACACCGACGGGCTAACGGTGGCCGTCGGCATAGGTATGCCGACGTCATCGATCCGCGTGGTCCGCCACGTCATCGATCCGAGCCACTCGCCGGTCCGTGGGGTGGCATATCAATGCCGACGGCCTTGCCGTCGGCATAGGCCTGGCCCATGGCCCCTGCCACGTCATGGATCCGCGGCCTACGCCACATCATCGATCCAGGGCTATACCGTTCCGTGGCCGTAGCTATGCCGACGGCTTTGCCGTAGCCATAGATTTCTAGTAATTTTTTAATATTTTATTTATTTTCTCTTTTTTCCTTTTTATTTTTTTCCAAAACTAATTTGATTAACTTAAATGTGCCTTATGTATAGAAAACCAGCTCGATTATATTTATATAGATATATATATAATATATATATAATATATATATATATATATATATATATAATATATATATATATATTATATATATATATCGATGCCTCCCCTCACGGTCGTCGCTTCCGCCGTGTCACGGAGAGGGGAGACGGTACGGGGTACTTGGGGGGGGGGGGGGGGGGGGGTAGCAATGCCCCAGGTATTGGGGTGGGTTGGGCGGGGACGGTGTTCGGGGTGTAGCTATGGCGGGGCTATGACAACCAGGTGAAAAGATCCACCGGTCAACCCCGTCCGGCGAAAGTAAAGGGCTAGATCCGGCGGTCGTCTGTGTCAGGGTTAGACGGACGGGGTACCTGGAGGGGGTAGCAATGCCGCCATGTTTTGCGGTGGCCCTCCTACGCTTGTGAGCGTGGTGGCAGGCGCAGGCACCCGGCACGCGGCTCCGGGGTTGCCCCCCTCACGGGCGTCACTGTCGCCGTGTCCCGGAGGGGGGAAACGGCCACGTCGAGCCAACATGGAGGGAATCTTGGGGTGGGTTGGGCGGGGACGGTGTTCGGGGGTGTAGCTATTAGCGGGGCTATGACAACCAGGTGAAAAGGTCCACCGGTCAAACCCCGTCCGACGAAAGTCAAAGGGCTAGATCCGGCAGTCGTCTGTCTCGGTTGGTTGGACGGGACGGGGTCCTTAGGGGGGGTAGCAATGCCGCCGGGTGTTGCGGTGGGCCCTCCTACGCTTGTGGAAGCATGGTGGCAGGCGCAGGAACCCGGCACGCGCTCGGGGTGTGCCCTCCCTCACGGGCGTCGCTGCCGCCGTGTCCCGGAGGGAGGAAACGACCATGTCGGGCCGACACGGAGGAAATCTTGGCGTGGGTTGGGCGGGGACGGTGTTCGGGGGTGTAGCTATGGGCGGGGCTATGACAACCAGGTGAAAAAGTCCACCGGTCAAACCCCGTCCGGCGAAAGTCAAAGGGCTAGATCGGACGGTCGTCTGCGTCAGGGTTAGACGGGACGGTACCTGGAGGGGGTAGCAATGCCGCCAGGTGTTGCGGTGGGCCCTCCTACACTTGTGGAAGCGTGGTGGCAGGCGCTGGCACCCGGCACGCGGCTCCGGGGTGTGCCCCCTCTCACAGGCGTCACTGCCGCCGTGTCCCGGAGGGGGGAAACGGCCACGTCGAGCCGACACGGAGGGTATCTTGGGGTGGGTTGGCGGGGACGGTGTTCGGGGTGTAGCTATGGGCGGGGCTATGACAACCAGGTGAAAAGGTCCACCGGTCAAACCCCTCCGGCGAAAGTCAAAGGGCTAGATCCGGCGGTCGTCGTGTGAGGGTTAGACGGAGGGGTACCTAGGGGGGTAGCAATGCCGCCAAGTGTTGCGGTGGGCCATCCTACGCTTGTGGAAGCATGGTGGCAGGCACAGGAACCCGACACGTGGCTCCGGGGTGTGCCCCCCCTCACGGGCGTCCCTGCCGCCGTGTCCCGAAGGGGGAAACGGCCACGTCGGGCCGACACGGAGGGAATCTTGGGGTGGGTTGGGCGGGGACGGTGTTCGGGGGTGTAGCTATGAGCGGGGCTATGACAACCAGGTGAAAAGGTCCACCGGTCAAACCCCGTCCGGCGAAAGTCAAAGGGCTAGATCCGGCGGTCGTCTGTGTCAGGGTTAGACGGGACGGGGTACCTGGAGGGGGTAGCAATGCCGCCAGGTGTTGCGGTGGGCCATCCTACGCTTGTGGAAGCGTGGTGGCAGGCGCAGAAACCCGGCACGCGGCTCCGGGGTGTGCCCCCCCTCACGGGCGTCCCTGCCGCCGTGACGGGTGTCGCACCGGGTCCCATACACACTGTAAACTACTAAAAAACTAAAATAATAATAATTGAATTTATTAAAAACACCGGCATCCATCATGGAAAATGGACTATCACCGTGAAACCTTCAGTGCCCGGGCACTGGGCCTGCTGCTCGGGCACTGAAAGTTTCATAGTAATAGTATGTTTTCTTCACAGAAGTCTAATGAATACCGGAGCTTATAACGTATGGATTAGTGAACTATTTAAACAGGTCAAATTGCTTGTCCCTGGGCGAGGTGGGACTATTTTTTCAAAAAAAGTGGTTGCCATCTATGCCTACGGCCTTGCCGTCGGCATAGGCCTCCTATCTATGCCGACGGCCTGGCCGTCGGCATATGCCTCTTATCCACTCGCCGGCCCTGTCCCTGGCAGGTGGGACCAAACCTATGCCAACGGCGTGGCCGTCGGCATAGGGCAACCCTTAACCACTCGGGCCACCGTGGCCACTCATTCATCTGCCCCTCCTCAACACCTCCTCCTCCTACTCCCCGACCCCGACCCACGCGGTGCCGCCGCCCGACCCCGACCCCCACCCGTGCCGCCGCCGCCACCGGATGCTGACCCGCCGCACCGCCGCACCCTCGCTCTAGTCCCCGCCGCCGCCCAATCCCGACCCCCGCCGTCCCCCCCCCACTCCCCCGCATCTCTTCCGTGTCCGAATCATATCCGTCCTCCTCGCCCCTTCCCCCCCCTCCCCTCCTGCTCCTGCCCCCCGGATGAGGAAGTTCCCCTCGCCCTCCCTCCCGCTCCTTCGTTACCGCCTCTCGGCCCGGCCATCCCTGCGTCGACGCCGCCCAGTCCGGCAGAGCCCTAGCCTGGCCATGCCCCTCCCCGACCGCACCCCCCCCTCCGGCGGCCGTCGTGTGGTGTTGCTCCGGCCGCCGTCCCCTGGCCCGACCTTTACCCCCTCACCGCTCTCACCCACCCGTCTACTTCGCCCCCCCCCTCGTGAGCTCCCCCGCCACCCTGCCGCTCCCCCCCCCCACTGCTGCTGCCGCTGCTGTTTTTTTCTTCTTTTGCTACTGTTTTTGTAGTTAGATAAATAGATAGATAGTTAGATAGTTAGATAAATAGATGAATGGATGGATAGATAGTTAGATAAATATATTTTTTTGTATGTTTTTTTCTTCTTCTTGCTAGTGTTTTTAGGTGGATGGATCTATGGATTAATTTTTGTTAGATGGATGCTTGGATGTTGTTAGAATCATAGATGGTGGATTGATGGAATGTCCGTGAATTTTTTTAGAAACTTTGTTTGTCATAAATTTAATGTTAGGTCATGTTGATGAATGGATGTTGGTCAAGTTAATGAGAGATGAATGGATGGATGGATGTTGGACAAAATTTTGACACTTGACTGAGATGTTATGATGTTGCTAAATTTTTTTTGATACTCATAATGATCTTGATAAAATAACTGAAGACAAAATTTTGAGACTTACTGCTAAAAGAATAGAAGACAAAAGTTTGACACTTGAATGAGATGTGATGATCTAAGTTGTTCTTTCGGTGGAATTTCCAGGCTTTGTGGTGTCGCATTTCATCGGAGTGACCGTTGTCCGACGCATTGGTCCCCCTGAGCATCCCTCTGCTGTTCGACTACTTTCTCTACAGCCGAGGGTGAGCTACAAATCCATCACCTCCTTTTTTCATGTGACTAGATTTCATTCTCAAGTCTAGTCGCGTAACCTAGGCATCTCCCGTCCGAAAGGGTTGCATCGATAAATATACATTCAATTGCATATTTATCACTGCCGCTCTTTCGGATTGTCCAGCGTTTTCCACGGACAGCCCGAGAATGTGTAGATTGGGTACGTTCTCCATGTTCTACCCCGTTCCGAGACAGGATTTCGGCGGCGCCTCCCCATTGTTCTCCGGAGCACATTCTCTCGGCTATTTGCTGAGACGTGTATCTGGAGAACAGCGGGGAGGTGCTGCCGAAATTTTGTCTCGGAACTGGGTAGAGCATGGAGAACGTACTCAATATACACATCCTCGGGTGGGATTTGGACCCATCTTTACCTATTAGAGATGTAGGTGGATTCAACGCGGTAGAAAATGAAATTTTGATGTGATTAATTTAAGTGAATCCTGAATTATGTTGTGTGGCTTGCAATAAAGCAGAGGATGGCGGATAATCAGTGGATGTACAGTGGTTTTATCCGTCGGAATCGAGTAACATCAGAGTGGATCACGAAAACCGATGTGTATTTGAAGGAGATATTCCGTAGTCCAATGAGAATTATCCCACCATGCCCCTGTGCGAGATGTGCCAGACGTCACCGTAGAAATCAGAAGGACATGACTGACCACCTTCACATGCACGGATATATGCCAAACTTTGACATGCCGCCGATAAACTTATTCGAGCAGGACCGTGGTAGAGAGGAGGTGATGCGACAACGCATCGATGGTTATGAGGTCGACGGGGACAGGGACATGCTAGATGATGTCATTGTTGCAGAAACGGCAAATGTGACACCTTCAGAGAATGAATCGGAGGAGCCGGAGGCAACCGCAAAGGCCTTCTTGGAGGTCTTGGCCTCGTCGAAGAAACCTCTTTATGCGGGTGCGAAAATATCTCAGCTGGATGCCATCTCGCAACTGATTGCAGTCAGGGCTGAGTATGGCTGTAGCCAGAAATGCTTCGAAGCATTCCTCGGAGTATGGGCTAACAGCCTCCCTGAGGGTCATGAACTGCTGAAAAGTATGTATGCTACAAAGAAAATCATGAAGGCACTCTCTATGGATTATGAGAAAATAGATGTTTGTCCGAAGAATTGCCTGTTGTTTAGGCACGAGTATGCGGATGACAAGTACTGTAGGGAGTGCGGTTCGTCTCGGTACCTTGAGATGGTCGGTGAGGATGGTGAGAAAAAGCAGCTAGCCATCCCCGCTAAGGTTCTTCGGTATCTCCATTTCATAGAAAGACTGCAGCGCCTTTTCATCACGGAGGAGTCTGCCAAAATGATGAAGTGGCACAAGGAAGGTATAAGGTACAATCCAAATAAAATCGTACATCCATCGGAAGGCGAAGCATGGAAGTCGTTCGGTGAATAATACCCCGAGGAAGCAGCCGAGGCTGGGAATGTCAGAATAGCCATATCAGGTGATGGGTTCAATCCATATGGTATGTCGTCCAATCCATACAGCTGCTGGCCCGTGTTTGTAATTCCGCTCAATCTCCCTCCCGGTGCCCTAATGCAACGCAAGACCATGTTCTTGTCGCTCATCATTCCGGGGCCTGAATACCCGGGGAAGCAATTGGGTGTGTTTATGCAGCCGATGGTCGATGATTTGCACCATTCTTGGTACTTTCCGAGGTTGACATACGACCGGGATCTGCAGAGAAATTTCTTGATGAAAGTTTAATTGCACTATTGCATGCATGACTTTCCCGGCTATGCTCTATTCTGCGGATGGTGTACAAGTGGGAAGATGCCATGCCCAGTGTGCATGCAGGCTCTGCGAATGATTTGGCTGAGTAAGGGTGGCAAGTATGTAGCCTTTGACCTGCATCGACAGTTCCTCCCTCCAGACCATCCAGACAGGGAAGACAAGAAGAACTTCATGAAAGGCTGGGTTGTTCATGAAGTAACCGAGATTCCAACATTTTCGGGGGCAGATGTTCTTGCTCAGCTAAAAGCCCTCAAGCCTAAAGTCAAAGGCAAAGGCAAAGCCAAAGGCTTCGAGGGATATGGTGAGACGCACAACTGGACTCACATTACCCCCTTCTCGCAGCTTCCCTATTTCAAGGACCTCAAACTTCCTTACAACATCGATGTGATGCACACCGAAAAGAATGTCGCAGAGTCCCTTTTCCGCACGATCCTCAACATTCCTGATAAGACGAAGGATAACGTTAAAGCTAGAGCCGATCAACAGAGAATTTGTGATAGACCACGTCTAAACATGAAGCCTCCCACAGGCGGTCGAAAAAACTGGTTCAAGCCAGATGCTGACTTTGTCCTTAAAACGCCAGAAAAAAGGAAGTACTTATCTGGCTGAAAGACATTTTGAAGTCCACCTATGGTTATGCATCGAATATAAGTAAGGGAGTCAATCTTTCAACGGGCAAAGTGACCGGCCTGAAGAGTCATGACTACCATGTATGGATTGAGCGGATAATGCCGGTGATGGTTCGAGGCTATGTCCCCAAGCATGTCTGGCAAGTGCTTGCCGAGCTAAAGCATTTCTTCCGCATGCTCTGTGCTAAAGAAGTAAGTAAAGACGTGATTGAACAATTGCATAAGAAGGCACCAGAGTTGATAGTCAAGCTAGAGAAGATCTTTCCGCCAGGCTTCTTTACTCCGATGACACATCTCATTCTGCACCTCGCGAACGAGGTATTGTTGGGGGGGCCTGTGCAGAATCGTTGGCAGTACAGCCCTGAGAGACAGAACAAGCATCTCCGACAGAAATGTGAAAATAAAGCTAAGATTGAAGCTTCCATAGCTGAGGCAGTTATCCTAGAGGAGGTGTCAGACCTTAAGACATCATACTATCCAGACCACGTTCCCCATCTGCATAACAAGGTGCCTCGATACAATATAGAAGAGCCCAAGTATCAACCCAGGCTCCATCTATTCAACGTGCAAGGTGGCATGGCTGGGGCCTCGAAATCTTATAACATGCCACGACAAGAGTGGGAGGACCTCATGTTCTATATCTTGCACAACATCAAGGAAGTTGAGGAAGTGTGGATGAGGTAAAACCACTACACCATTCCTTTATGTCTTCCACAGCATCATGTTCTATGTTCACTTAGTCCCGGTCTAACACCGCTTTTCTTCTTTTAGTGATTTCATTCAAGAGGAATGGACGGGAATGAATCCTCCTACTGAGGTGGAGGCACTTACTCTTCTCCGTCATGGAAACCCTGGACGTAAAAATTTTGTTGCTTGGTTGATGGAGAAAGTAATTTTCCACATTCCCCTATTAAATACCTAATTCAACATTTATTAGTTAACCGAACTAATGCACACAACAATTTCAATTATACTTGTAGGGAAAAGATCCGAACATATCTATGGATGATGAATTGAGATGGGTTTCCATGGGTTTTGACCCTGCCGTCATAACATGTAAAAAGTATGATGTGAATGGGTATCGCTTCCATACAGAGGAGCACCAGAACAGCCGGCCTGATCCCAAAACTATAAATACCGGAGTGTACACCCCCGGTCAAAATTCAGTAGACTACTACGGAAGGGTACAAAATATATAAAAGATTACATTCCGCAATGGGCGCGAAACCCTAAGTCTGCTTGTGTTCAAATGCCGATGGTTCGATCCGCGGGAGGGGCAGAGACATACGCCTTCCATTGGTTTGGTCGAAGTTAAACCATCAACCGTCTATGCAGGAGCCGATCTCTTCATTGCGGCTACCCAAGCTACACAAGTTTATTATCTGCCTTACCCATGCCAGAAAGAGTACCTAAAGGGTTGGGAAGTTGTGTGCAAGGTGTCGCCACATGGTAAGCTACCAGACCCGAATGAAGATGATTACTACAACATTAACCCCATGACATATGAGGGAGTGTTCTATCAAGAGCAACCTGATGATGATGTGGTTAGAAATGATGACGCTAGACCATTGTGTGATGATGATGTGGATCCAAACGACGACGATGCACGGAATGATGGTGAGACCATTGTCAATGAAAATGACATACTTATGCTAGAAAAGTTAAATGAAGACGCTGACGACGAGGAAGAGCCTCCACCTCTGTCAGACAACGAAGATGATATGATTGATAGTGATGATGAGACTGGCCGAGAAAGAGGTTACAACAGTGATGATTCGTATGGGTTCTAGCAGATGTACGTTTCAAGTCTTTTTTTCTATAGTTTAGGAATATGCCTTTTTATGCTTTTTTATTAATGTGTTTATTATGCCATTTTCTTCATTTTATTAATTTACTAATTGTTTATTCTCTTTTCAATGCAGGTTCGTGGAACATGGGCAAGGGGAAGGCCGGCGGCGTGGGTTTCCTACGCAAGGTCGTCGGCCTGCCTAGTCGGAGTGGCCAAGCACGTAATCCTCCACCCCCCTCCCCCGACTACTTGACAATGACTCCTCATATGGAGGTCGAGGGAGAGGTTCCCCTAGAGGAGGAGGGGGAGGGGGGAGAGCCCCTAGAGGGCGAGGGGGTGGGGGGAGAGCCTCTACAGGGGGTCGCGGCCAGAAAGAGCGCACCCTCACCGACTTAGGGGTGTTGTCTTCGAGGCCCTCCTCTAGTGAGGTACCCTCTGACAAGGAGGAGGAGGAGGACGAGGTTCGGGATGGGGCCGAGGAGGAGGTGGAGGAGGAGGTTGGGGACGGGGACGAGGAGGAGGAGGAGGCAGGCGAGGAGGAAGAGGCAGGCAAGGAGGAGGGTGGTGGCGGGGAGGGGGTTGGCAACAAGGGGTGGCTGCGTGGTAATGCAAAGCTACCAAAGCAGATTCCTGCTACCGAGGAGTAGAAGTGGCTCATTGAGCCCACGGGGAAAGAGTAAGTGCCACTTTATAATAATTTCATTCTTTTGCTTGTCACATGCTCATTCCGGTAGTTATTTATTTTGCTTGTCACATGCTAATATTTTATTCTTTTGCAGCAACTGGATATATCCTAAAGGGGCCCGTATTCCCAACGGCCTCATCACCATCTTCCTGAAGGTACACTGGCCGGGGCTATACTGTCCGGATCCAGTCAGGCACCTGGACCGTCGGGTTTTGGCCACGAGCTGGGACCACTGGGAAGCGGCCCTCCACGCGGACCATGAGACCCATGCCAAGGCCATGATCACTACTTTCTGGGTGAGTTCTCTTCAGAAGCACAAGTCCATTCTGGTTTCATGAATGATTTAACTCATGGCTTCTTCCATTCTCGTTTCATGCATGATTGTAGAAATTCTATCGAGTTCTTCCGGAGCACAAGGCCAGAGCCGACCAGATCGTGCTGCGCCAAGCCAAGAAGAAGGCCCGCCAGCTACAGTACGAGGTGCGCTGGATGGCCATCTCGGCATACTATCACGACGCTCTTGGTGTGAAGATGACCAAGGAAGAAGCGCGGAGGATGGGCATTACCTTGGAGAGGCACGAGTACTTGGCGGTAAGTATAAAAGATTTTTCATTCCGATGTTTGTGGTACATTTCACCGTTTCGTGTTGACATGCCATTATGCTTTCATTATGTAGGTGTGTCCAAATTGGTGTTATGGAAAAGACGAGTCCTGGGCGGCATTGGTGGATCTTTGGTGTGATAAGGATGGAGCCTGGGCGGCTACGAGCATAAAAAACAAGGCTAACCGAGGGAAGGAGGGAGTACATGCTCAGGGAAACCGAAACCACTTTCTCCACAAGACACTTCATGTATGACTAACCTCATTAAACATTCTTCTTCTTCTATTTACCGTCACTTTCTTATGTATGACTAACCTCTGTTTGGTGGTGCAGGAGGAGAAACTGAAGCGGCCGCTCTCACACATGGAGGCGTGGGAGATCGCCCATACGCGGAAGGAGCCCAAGCCTGGCGAGTCCAAGTACTACGGCAAGAACACGCAGAAGAAGAAGGCCTACTCCGATGGGTATCTGAGGTTACATCTTGGCACACCTGACCCCATTGCGGCGGATCTGGACGAGAGGGTGGTGGTGGGCATGGGGCCCAAGGAGCACGGTCGGGAGGCGGTTCTGGATGCTGTGATCACTCCTTCTATCTCCTACACACAGCTCCGAGCTACCGAACCGAGCCTGTGCCAGCGCACGAGCACGCCCATGACCAGTGCGCAGTCACAGTCCCTCTTTCAGGAGCGGCAATCTGTAAGTATTTTCCCTCTTATCTTCATTGCTCACTTTATTTTCCGCATTGAGTAGTTTTATGAGTTCCATCATGTCATACCGTAGGCCTACATGGAGTACACACGCCAGGAAACCATGGCGTGGCACGAGAGCCTTTTTGCATTCCATGAGCAGAACAATCGCAGGATGCAGCACGCTCTTGAGGAAATGGCAGCCAGCAGGGTTCCTCAATTGCAACCAGCACCATCTCCTCCACCACAACCAAGGCTGCTTACCTTTGAGGAGTTTCTGGCATAGAACTCTGGCCCCTCGCCGGTTAGTTCATCCCCAATCTATTCACCCAAAGCATATCGTTTTTTCAACACAGTCATATATCCCCTTAACATGTCTTTTCAACATCCAGGGAACCGGTGGATCTACCGTTGGTGGTGGTCTTGGCACCACTCCCGAGTCACGGAGCCCGATCACTCCGATCCACGAAGGCGGTGGCGGTGGCGGTAGCGCTGCCGCTAGCAGTGACGACCTGGACTTCGGCGGACTTGGCGGTGACGACCTCCGCGGTGCTCGACGTCCTGGCGCTTAAGCCTTTGGGTGACTTGTGGCGGTCTTGGTGGTGATGATACTTATATGCTTGTGATGATACTTATTGTTGTTTGTGAGATGCTTATATGCTTGGTGGCGATGATACTTATATTCTTATGCTTTGCGATGCTTCTTATGTTGTGTGATGATGCATATATTGTTGTGTGATGCTGCTCCTTATCAGTTTGTCTATTTGCATCTTTCATATGTGCTGTATATATTGAATTGAATTGAGCAGAAAAGAAACAGAACAAAGAAAAAAAAATCAGACACAAACTATGGCCGTCGGCATAGGGCTGGCGTGAGCTCCCAGTAGCCGCCACGTGGCACCTATGCCGACGGCAAGACCGTCGGCATAATTTTAAACTACGCCGACGGCCGAGCCGTCGGCATAGGTGCCATGTGGCAACTACTGGGAACTCCTGGGGCAGGGATATGCCGACGGCTAGGCCGTCGGCGTAGTTTTAAACTAGGCCGAAAGCTCGGCCGTCGGCATAGCACTGCCCCAGGAGCTCCCTGTAGACGCCACGTGGCATCTATGCCGACGGCTCGGCCGTCGGCGTAGCCATGCTCCAGGAGCAATCCGGAGGCGCCACGTGGCAAGCCTATGCCGACGACTAGGCAGTCGGCATAGGTTTGCCACGTGGCGCCTCCTGGTTGGGCAGCACTTGACGGCGCTGCCGACAGCCACCGTTAGGCTAGGAACTTTGCCGACGGCCGGGGCCGTCGGCATAGATGTACGGACACCGTCGGGATATCATCTATGCCGACGGCCTTTCTATGCCGACGGCCTCCGGGGGTACGCCGACGCTTATGTTGCTGACGGCCCTACGCCGACGGGGGCCGTCGGCATAGGCCTGTCTCGACGGGAATCAGGGCTATGCCGACAGCCTAGGCCGTCGGCATAGGGGCTGATTCTGGTAGTGAAACTGCGGACAAACGCCCGGACTGACCGGCACCCCTCATATCCAGCCCAAATATAGGGCGGATATGGGGCGGCCCGGGCACGCCCGGGTGCGTCCGCCTGACAGGCCCGGCCCACCACGGACCCCACAAAAAAACCCAATCCGGGTGGCGAGCTCAAACCCTAGCTCACTCTCTCCCTCTCTCGCTTCGTCCGTCCACTCCTCTCCCTCTCCGATTCCGATCCCATCCACCACCATGAGCAGCTCCGGCAGCGACTCTAGCTCGGAGCTCGACTACAAGGAGGAGATGGTCCTCCGCATTGCGCTGGAGCGGTCCAATGTGGAGACCGACGGCAGCTCCGGATCTGGAGCGTCCCCGCACCTCCCGCGCGGACGCCGGAGTTGGACCCTCCCGGCCCGCGCGCAACGATGCCCGGTCAGCACAGTCCGCGCCGGCCCCGCGTCGTCTCCTTCCTCCGCCGGCCACTCCTGCACATGGCCAGCGCTGGGTGCTTGTGCCCGCGCCTCCGGCTCGCACACGCACTCCGGAGTCGGTGGTGCGCGCCACGCACTGCGAGAGGCAGTGTGCACGGGAGAGGGAGGCAGCCGAGCAATCCGCGCGCCGCCACCGCGGGACTGAGCCGGACGCCGATGAGGACGCGCGTCTCCTCGCCTGGGTGTACCGCCGCTCCCTCACGACGGCGGAGACGGATGCTCGTCGCCTCCGACGGAAGAACGCGAAGGCGCTCCGGCTAGCCATTGAGCAGTCGGAGCTCGAGGCAGCGGCGGAGAAGGCTCGGGTGACAAGGCTGAAGCGGGAGCAGGACAGGGCGGTCCGTCGGATGAAGGGGCTCATCGTCCTCTCCGACTCCGACTCCGACGGCGGCGACAGCTGCACCTCGTCGTCCAACGACCAAGATCCTCCACCAGCCGCGAACGCCTACAGCTGCGCTGGCGACCGGAAGGGCAAAGGCCCGACGAGGAAGTGGTGATTCCGGCCCCCCTCCTCCTCAATGTTTATATCGTTTTTAGTTGTAGAAGTTTATGAACTTCTCCGTGGATGAACTATATATTTTGGATGTGGTGAAGTATGTTTACGTCCGTTTGCAGCCGATCTTGTCTTCCTTTGCAGCTCAATTTTGTTGTCCGTCGTCTGATTACGTAAGATAGATCAATGTGTGCATGGGTAATATGGATATAAGGCGCCGGACATTTTTTAATTACATGGACATTTCTTCTATATTGTATAAACATTTTTTTTAAATGTCACATTCATTATTTTGATACACGTTAACATGTTTTAATGCTATCAATTTTTTTCAGAATTATGGTAACATCTTTTTTTCATTTCACTAATACTTTTCGAATTCTGGTTTATTTCAGTAAATTTAAATTTTTGAATACACTTATTTAGAATATTTTCAGAAATGTGAAAAGAAAACAAATGAAAAGGAGAAGAAAACGGACTTACCTACAGGAAACTACTTGGCCCAGCCAATTAGTTGCGACGATAAGGCGAGACCAGCTTATGTCTCCACAAATCACGATAAAACACTCCCCTCCTATCGCGCGTGTGGGTGGCTTTAGCCTTTGCGCACCCAGCCAGCTGGGCCACAGCTAACTTGCTCGACCGACTGCTGGAGCACATCCTCATGTATTCAGAAGAAAACTTGGTTACCACCAGATGATCATGAAGCGAAGGTGCATGTGGATGGAGGCATATCTAGAGATGGGTCTAGGGGTGCTTCAGCAGCAGTTTGCAGAGACAAGCAGGGCAATTTCCTTGGGGCGTCGGTCATGGTTTTTGATGGGCTTGTCGACCCGGGGATTCTAGAAGCGCGAGCCTGTAGCGAAGCGGTCGCTCTTGCAACTGACCTCCATGTTCAGTCCATCTGCATTGCATCAGATTGCTTCGGAGTGGTTTCGAATATCAATTCTGAAGTCCCGTGCAACTATGCTACTATCCTTAGGAAAATTATAATTATAGCCGCAACTCCTTCCAAGCTTTCAAGGTCATCCATGAGAAACGGGAGTTTTATGGGGAAGCTCATGCCATTGCGAAGGCAGCTACTTCCCTCTCTTTTGGGCGCCATGTGTGGCTTTCGATTTTGCCCGATATTATCTGTATCCCTATGAACATTTCGAATCTTGAATAAAGGATGCAGTTTCCCTAAAACAAGCAAAAAAGGTTTTCTAAAAGAATCATGAATTAAAAAAAATTGATTTCAAAAAATTCACAATTTTTTTATTCAGAAAAAGATTTTGAATTTTAATAATGTGCACTAATTCCAAATATGCCCGTGAATTTGAAAAAATGTGGGGCCGCATTGAAAAAAGAAATAGAAAAAGAGATAAGAAGAATGAAATGAAAATGAAAAAAATTAGTAAGTAAACTCGTTAGAAAGGAACACTAAAAAGTAAATGAAAAATTGAAAACAAAAAAATAACCCAGTGAGGAAACTGCTTAAAAAGAATAAACATGGAGAAGAAAGGAAAAACAAAAACAAAAACAAAGAAAAGATGAGAAAAGAAGAAGGAAAACCGATCTCAGAAGCGAAAGAGGTAGTCACCGTTAGTCCACTAGGGCCAGCCCAATATCCATGCGTAGCAACCGTAGGGGTTACGCGTTTTCAACTAAGCAGCGAGCTACGCAGGGAAAAGGAACGACACAAATTCGCTGAGGTACTTAGGTGTGGAGGCACGCATGCATGAGGCCACACATTTGCTTCAAGATTGGTGAAGTTGTTTTGGTTTAAGCCTCTTGATTACTGTAGAGGGGTCCATGCATGCAGGATTTTGGCAGAGATGCAAGCTCCACCCACCCCACCTCTCATGCGTTTTTATTTCGTCTCCACTTCAAATTAAGTTCCATTTGCATATTGGTGTTTGTTGTGACGAAAACTTTTGGACAAGAATAATCTTGATACATTTTGACAACTTTTTTTAACCAAGATTCAAATATTAAACTTGATAGTCATTACAAAGTTTTACCAAGGTTCGTTTGCTTTTAGGGGTTTATTAGGGGTTAGGGTTTCATGTTTAGTGCTTAGGATTTGGGATTTAGGGTCTAGCACTTAGGGTTTACGACATAGGATTCAATGTTTTAATTTTACTTTCCAAACATGGTGTATTTATCATTCGTTCTTATCAAGTTCACTAGTTGTAACTTGTAGGGCCGGAGCCAGGATTTGAGCATCTAGGGGTGGGGGGGGGGGGGGGGGGGAAGACAACTTGTTTCACAAGGGATGTAGGCTAACACATGAATACACAATAAGGTTTTCTATAAGTTATAGTTTATTTAGGAATTTTACTCATGCCATAATATTTTGATCGTGAGTTTGAAAACCAATAGATCAAAATGTCTCCACAAGTAGATTACATTTTCAATAGTGGAGTGATGCTTAGTTATTTTCTCTTTATTCTTTTTAAAAATTGTTTATCCTTGAAGCCTAACAAACTTCCAAATATTAGACTTCAAACCAATATTTCAGATTTTGTTTTCTGTGATTCTATGTTTCTAACAAATACTTTGATCTATATCTAACAAAAATACTATATAGTTGTAACTGATGATCGATCTGATAGAAATAATAGCCGATTGCAGGAGTCAAATGGGATTTACTCTGCTAGATCCATGTATGCTCTGATTAATTTTAGGGAGGGGGGGGGGTGCTCCTGTTCATATCCCGTATTTGCCAATTAAATGTCCCTCCTAAAATTCATATTTTTCGGTGGCTTCTTTCTCATAACAAACTGCTTAGCAGGGACAACCTTGTCAAAAGACAACATGTAGATGATATTTGTTGCTTTTTTGCTGTGAAGCAGAATCATGTATGCATATATTTTCCCAAATGATAAGTGCCACATATGTGGCACGAAGTAACACCGCCCTGACGTTTTTTACACTAAGTTGCCATCCGAAAAAAACCCAAAAAATTGAAACTTGCGAACCAAACAGAAAGTTGCCATGCTTCATAACTAAAGTTGCCATCCTCTTGTAACTAAACTTGCCATAAAAAACATCACGGCAGAATTGCCAAGTGCCACGCATGTGACACTTATCAGGGTCCTATATTTTTTGTTTGTATTGTTGTCGACATTGAGATTTGGAAAATTATTAGCTCTCTTACATGTATTGATGCCCATGTCACATATGTGAGCGTAGCTAGATGGTGGATAAGCAATAAAAATAACTAAGCCAATAACCTTGTTCATGCTACTACTGTTTGGACTATCTGGAGATGCGGGAATGATTTGTGATTTAATAATAGTACTTCACTTGGTTTACAGGTGATTCTGAGGAAAATTACAATAGCATCCTGCAGTGGAAAATCATGTGTGTGTGCGACACAAAAGGTCGCGTGGAGACGATTAGGTCTTCACTCTGGATGGCTACCAGAAGATTTCCCCTGCTGATGTGGCTAGAGCTAGGCTAAGGAAGAAGGAGCTCCTGTGAGATTATTCTCTAAAAATATCCACGGGCATTGGAGGAGTGAAGGGGAGGGTGGCGTTGGCTTGATTCATCCTTATTCTCCCCCTTCTTCTTTATTTATCATGATAAAAAATGTAATTTGGAGTATCTTCCCATGTCGTTTTTTAAGTTTGCTAGTGTTCCAGACTTGCTTTGAGTAGTTATAGATTGCTGGGTTCCATACCCAGTCCTCCCTCGCATGCTGTAAAACTAACATTGTGTGTGGTTTCATTTCAATGAAATGGAGCCGGGACAAGAGCCCTTTTCCTCTTAAGAAAACTATAGCTGGTAGTTTGTATAAATCTAGCACTTTATTTGCGAGTATAATAAATCGAGCACTGATAGTGATATGTGAGGTTTTTGACTTTTTACAAATTTAGCCATTGACTTAACTCTAAACTAGTTAGTAGTTAGGCTAATCTAACCACATGGGCCATGTGGACAGTGGCCCATCTAACCCTAAACTAATTATTAGTTAGGCTAATCTAACTGTGACGTCCCCGGCCCAATCGTGTACTAATCATACACGCAAATGCACACGATCAAGCCTAAGGACTCACGGGAAGATATCACAACACAACTCTAAAACATAAATAAAGTCATACAAGTTTTATATTACAAGCCAGTGGCCTCGAGGGCTCGAATACATAAGCTTGTGTACAAGCGTCAGCGGAAGCATCAGATATCTGAGTACAGATATGAAACAGAAACAGAAAGGCCTATAGAAAGGCGGGGCAAAATAAAACACTACGATCGAAAGGCGTAGGCCTCCTGCCTGGGACCCTCCGATCCTACTCCTGGTCGTCAGTCAACTCATAGTGGTATCCATCCTCTGGGTAGTAGTAGTAGTCGATCGACGGGGCATCTGTCTCAGGGGGCTCTGTCCTCTGGTCGCAACAAACTGATAAGGGGAGAAAAGGAAAACAAAGCAACCGTGAGTACTCTGAAGTACTCAGCAAGCAAGGATCTACACTACATATGCAACATTTTCAAAGGGAGGCTGTATATGTGGACTAGGCTGCAGAAATGCAAGAATAGAGAGAAGGCCTAGTCCTATCGAAGACTAGCATCTTCAGCGGTCTTGCAGAAATAGAAGAGGGTAGAACAGTACAATATAATGTAGCAGTATCATTAAGTCTCATCCTCACCCAGAGATCATTTCTCGACTCCCTGCGAGAAAGCAATCCCAGAGCCATACAGTCATCAACCTCGTCCTGAGATCCCTTCTCGACTCCCTGCGAGAAGCAATCCCAGAGCCATAGTATCCAAGTATCCAGTTCTAAATTGTATCAATCAGGATACAACTCCGAGTGTCCGTTACCGTAGGACAGGCTATCGATAGAAGTTTTCTTCCCTGCAGGGGTGCACCAACTTACCCAACAAGCTCGATTAACTCTGGCCGGACACACTTTCCTGGGTCATGCCCGGCCTCGGCCAAACGACACATCGCAACCCTACCTACAGCTCAGCAGAGAGGTCCCCGCCGGTCTACATCCTAAGCGCAAGGGGGTCTTGGCCATCGCCCCTCACCCTCCGGGTCGTTGCGCACATGGCTCAGATCCAAGCACCACCGCAATGGCGCCAATCACTCCATGCCGCACTGCTGAACTGGACGTCTGACAGAGCTTTCGGCTGATGCATACGATGCAGAACGCCCATACTATGCCCACGTGATGGTTAGTGCTATCAGACCAGAGGCCTGCTCGGATCAAATATCCAAATCGTTAGGACTAGGGGCTTGCGGTAACGAGCAGAGACTCACGAAAGATGTGACCCCGTCGCCCCGTCTCGAGGACTTGCTGCAAGGGTTAAGAATGCCCGGCTGCGCCTCGTATTCAGCACTCGGGCACCATACAGGCAACCCGTCTTCACATCACACGCGGGTACCCCTCAGGGTCGACCCGCCTTCCAAGTATCAGTGTAAAGTTATCCGTGTGTCCATAACATCAGGGGAATCCGAGGTATCACCCTCGTTGGATTCCTACTCGATGTATCAGTCAAGGTGAACTCGGAGGAATCACCCTCGCTGGGTTCACACTTGATGAGTTGCACGACAGAGACGTTACCGGAAGTGGTGAAGGAGGAATCACCCTCAATGACCACAACCGAATAGCTACTCTACAGAGTTAACATCCGAAGTGCTACAAGAGGTTCCACCCTCGGCACTTGATAGTAACGCTGCAGTGTCGTTACAACTAAGGAGGGTGATGTGCGGTGTCGGGGCCTGGTCTTCAATCCCGTTGATCGGGTCTTCTGATAATCCAGCGGGGCGGTCGGGACTAGTGGGGTCACTGATAGGTCTCTACCCAGCCTAAACTAAGCAGTTTAGGATATGCAGGTAATTATCAACAGCAGGATACAATAAACAGGCTATGCATCAGAATAGTTAAAGCAGCAGCAACAGCAATTCTAATGCAAGCATGAGAAATAGAATGGGCGATATCGGGATGATCAAAAGGGGGGGGGGGCTTGCCTGGTTGCTCGGCGGCAAAGGCAAGGTTGTCAATAGTGTCTTCGGGCTCCGGAGCTGCGTCGGTCTCGGGGAACTGCGTCGGGGTCTAACGAGAGAGAAGAGGGGGAGGAAACAGTATAAATATAGAGAAAACATGAGCAACGCAAAGTACGGCATGACAATATGCAGTGCCGGGTGTATCCTAACGTATGGTTGCACGTCACCGAGGAAGGGGGAATCCATCCGGGAATGTTTTCCCGGTTCCGGACATTTGTCAGACAGATGACCGAAGGGGAACGGTTGCACGTTCGGATAGTTAGGGACGTGTGGCGGATGAACGGACCGCGCATTCGGATTCGTCTCGTCGTTCTGAGCAACTTTCATGTACAAAGTTTTTCGATCTGAGCTACGGATTATTTTATATAATTTACTAAAGTTTTTATTAATTTCTGGAATTTATTTAATTATTTAAATTAAACATTATCCGAAACAGTGTTTGCTGACGTCAGCATGACGTCAGGACCAGTGGGTCCCACCTGTCATAGGCTGTTTAGTTAATTAGGGATTAACTAATTAATTAATTATTAATTAAAATAATTAATTAAATTAGATTAATATAAACAGGGTTAATTAACCTAATTAATTAACTAATTAATTAATTAATTTTAATTATTAATCTTAATTATTTTTATTTTTATTTTCTAAAACGTTTTTAGGGCGGGGCCCGTTTGTCATTGGGCCAGGGGGTTTGGCCCACCGGCCAATGGCTCAGGGGCGCGGGGCCCCACCTGGCAGCGGCCCAGGGGCCACAGGCGAGTGTCGGGCGCAGTGCGGCGCGCGGGCGCGGGCGCGCGCGTGCGCGCGCGCGGCGATGGCAGGGGCGCGGCGACGGGCGATGGGCGCGGCGCTGGTGCGCGTGGGTGCAGTGCGCCGCGCGTGCGCGAGCGGGGGCGTGGCGAGGCGCGGCGCAGGCGACGCGGCGTGAGAGGGGAGAGGCCGGGGCCGGGCCTCACCGTACAGTGTAGGGCACGGGCAGTGGGCGCGGGGAGGGCGACGGGGACGACGGCGTGGTCCGGCGAGGGGGGACGCGGCGACGGGGCGGCGACGGTGGTTGGCGACGGCGTCGGGGGCGAGGCGGCGTGGCGACGGGGCGGCGGCGGGGGGCGACGTTGACGGCGCGGGGCCGAGCGAGCGCACGGGCTCGGGGCGCGATGAGCACGGGGCTCGGCCCGATCCAGAATGGATCGGGTGGGGGGGAGCGAGGGGGGTGTTGGTGGGTGGGGGGATTAGGGTTTGCTGGCCTCCAGGGGGAGGCCATATAGGGTGGGAGTGGGCCGGCCGGCTGGGCCTTGGCCCAGTTGGGCCGGGGGGGTCTTTTTCTCTTTTTCTTTTTCTTTTTTGTTTCCTTTTATCTTTTTTTTTCTTTCTATTTAATCACATCTTTTTTTTTCTGTTTTGGCCACATATTGAATTTTGTAAAACATAGGAATTGCTCCAACAAATACTAGGCATTACCTACCACTACCAAAAATTGGTTTGGAGTCAACTCGAGTTCACATAATTTTTTATAATAATTAATATGCATTAATCCTTGCTGTTTTGATAATGTTAGAGCCACCTAATTAAATTATTAATTGTTGGTTTCAATTTTAGAATAGTCTCTGCAATATTTGCCATTTAATGAACAATTTAGTTTTTATGTTGGACAACTTTTATATTTCACTTTCATTTAAATTTGAATTTGACTTAGGAGTTGAAATGCAATATGATGCTAATGATGATCATGCACTGTTAAACACGATGACATGGCATAATCAAAAGGGTGATTACTGTAGTTAACCACCGGGGGTGTTACACTAACCATCACTCAAAAAATGCTAATCTAACCACAAGGGAGCGGCCATGGCCGAGCTCGAGTCCAGGTGCGGTCGCGCGTTGCTGAGCGTGGTGGTGGCCATTGCCGGATCACGCGGAGACCAGCCAGCGCGGTGGCCAACCTGCCAGAGAGTAAATTTCTCAAGCCACCACATTTGTGACTATGGTGGCAGGTTGCCACCATTGTTACCAAAAATCATAAACCACCACCAATTCTGAGGCAAGTGAGTAACAAATCTCACTAATTCAAAATTGAGCCGAGACTAAGCACAAAACTGATCGGTTAGACTCAATTGTTGGGCTGACGTGGCATATTTACATGGACAATATGCTGAGTTGGCCAAGGGTCCCACAATTCAGCCCACACCTCCTTCCTCCTCACATCTCTATTCAAATAGAAGAGATAAGAGGTGTGATGGTGTCCTGGACTAGGGGGTACTTACCACGTTGTGTCCCGACCAGGTGGATCAGGCCGAGGACCCCCATGATGGTTCACTAATAGGCCACTTTGGGCAGCCAATGACATATACGAGGAATATTCCACAAGACTTGGTGATCAAGACAAGGACTCCTCTCCACCGACGTATTCGACTGGGACTCTTGTTATCCTAGGCCTTCGGTACATTATATAAGCCGAGACCAGACTAGTCGATAGATCATATTCCAGATGATTAGAATCATACACACAATCTCGTGGTAGATACCTGTACTCTGTACTATACCCCATATCAATACAATCAAAAGCAGGGCGTAGGGTATTATCTCCTCGAGAGAGCCCGAACCTGGGTAAAATCCGGTGTCCATGTTACCATCGCTCCAAGACGCCTAGCTTTGGACCCATACCTCGAGATATGGCGGATATAGCACCGACATTGGTGGCCCATACAGGTCCCTACTGGTAGTTGTCGTGGTGCGATGGGAATTCAGATCTGCTCCGGTGCGATCTACGCGTCGGAACCGAGCTTCATCGTCTACGTCGGCATCTGCGTCGCTGGCTCGAATGGTCACCTCGGCTAGACCAAGAACTACGCTCCACGTTGGATCATCAAGATCGTATGGGTGTCTTCATCATCATCAACACCAATATCAGCCGAGAACATGGAGGAATCGTCCATGGAGCTTGAGGGCTCAACGTCAACATTGCCCCCGCGCGATGCGCAGTTTTTCTAGACAGTAGATTCGTAACCGCCGTCCCTGCCTACTCGAGCGTCACTTTGACGATTGCTTTAGTGGAATTGTGCGGAATTAAACCTAACACAACTTGTAAAATTTTATCGCGTTCTGATGAAGGAATCTCCGGCAATCTCTGATATACCGGAGCCCTGTCGAATCTGGACGAGAATTTAGACGAGTTTAGGGCGAGGTGTCTAGCAGTCAGCTCGGACATCCTTTGGAAGATCCGACCGTTGATCGGCTGCAGAATTCCTATAACGACAATCCCTTAAAATTTCAGCTTGAGCCGACCGTTCAAACTCCGGGAAACGTCCGTTGAGTGCATCAATTTTCGAATCTCTTTTCTGCTAGAAAACGAATCTGACCCGAATTCATCTTTTTTATGAACGGGATATCGGACATCCTTTTTTAAGAAATTTTTTTCTAGGGTATTGTGTTTTCATCTCAAACACGTGCCAACAATTTTGAGCATTTTTCGAGGTGCTCTTCACCGTCGTGCCGGTGTTAAACCATCCAACGTCATTGCTCCATGCTACTTGTGAGCTGCGTTGGGATTTCCCTGAAGAGAAGGGGATGATGCAGTACAGTAGAGATAAGTATTTCCCTCAGTTAAGAACCAAGGTTATCAATACAGTAGGAGAATCATGCAACACCTTGTTAGCAGTACCTGCACACAAAATAACAAATACTTGCACCCAACGCGAACAAGGGGTAGTCAATCCCTTGACGATTATTTGCCAGATTAAATTTTGTAGTGATAGATAGATAGATAGATAGATAGATAGATAGATAGACATATAAAAAAATGCAGCAAGGTATTTTTGGATTTTAATATATGATAAAAGTAGACCCAGGGGCCATAGTTTTCACTAGAAGCTTCTTTCTTGAAAATAGCATACGGTGGGTAAACAAATTACTGTTGGACAATTGATAGAAAAACAAATAATCATGACGATATCCAAGGCAATGATCATGTATATAGGCATCACGTCCGAGACAAGTAGACTGACTCCTGCCTGCATCTACTAATATTGTAACATCCCCAGCATCACACTACAGTGATCACCCTCTGATAATGCCATGTCATCATGATCATCTCCATGAAATTGCATTAGGAAATAATTCAACTTCAAATCAAGAATTCAAAATGTAAGTCAAATAATTCTTTCTTCAAACAACCAAACTAAAATATACATAATGTTGCAAATATTTCAGATGCAGTTATAAAATTGTAATCCACATTAATAAAATTAGTTGAGTAACTCTAACAACCTCAAACAGTAACAAACAGCCCTCTTAAATGCCATATTCATTTTTGAGAAATTCAAATCAGTACTAAAAATCCTCAAACTTTTTGTGGCACTGTCTAAAATCACTAGGGATTTATTGGGACGCTCCCCATATTTTTCCTAAGTGAAACAGTTGCCCTAATAATCCCCTTTCCTTTTCTGTTAATCAATAAAATAAGAAAGGGAAAAGAAAAACAGAAAAAGGAAAAGGCCCAAGCGCTTACCTGGCTCCGGCCCGAACCAGCCCAACCCACCTACCTCGTCGCGCTGTCGTCCTCCCCATGGTCGACCGCGCTCGCGCCTGCCATCGCTCGACACCGCGACGCAGCGGGCGCCGCGAGGGGATAAGGCCACCCCGTTCTTCCCCCTTGGACCCCCTGCTCACTCTCCCCCACTCCTCCTCGCTCCCCATCGCCTTGTCCCTCGCCTCGCCCCCTTCCCTTTTCTGCGAGGCCGAACGAGCCGTCGCCGCCGATCGACATTACCGCGGTCACCGACCACCTCGAGCCTCTCCAGGTTGTCTGGGAGCGCCGTCGCCGTCTACCTCAACTTCATCGACCACCGGACCGAGCCGGGACCCCCTACATCACCGACATCGGCCCCTTCTTCAACCTCTCTGTCGCCGGCGATCTCCGGCGACTACGGCCTCCCTCTGCGCTACCGTTCACCGAGGGGCCTCCATGAGCCCGCGCGGTCAGCTCCGCTTCCCCCACACCATTTTCCCCTTTGTTCCCGCGCCCAGCCGAGCTCCTGCTGCTGCCGTACTTCGATTGCTGCCGGCGAGCTCGTCGCCATGAACCTCCTCACCGTCATGCTCGAACGAGCACTGATTCGTGCTCAGTGCGTCTGCACGAGTCCAACGCGCCTGCTCGCTGACCTTCTAGTGACCTACTACGCCCGATCCATCCTCGCCCGAACTCCGGCGAGGTTCCCGAGTTCGCCGCCGTCGCCATAGTGCCTCTCCGTCCACGAGACCGTCGCAGATCGACGCGGCTCGGTCTCCGCTTTTGAACGCGCCCAAAAACGCTGGAAACGGAACCCCGTACGCAAAATCCGACGCCGGCCGAGGCCTCTCTGCTGCATTTAAGGTGGCCGGGGTAATTCCGGCGCCAGCGCCAACGAGTCGCCGACGTGGCCCGACAGGTGGGGCCCCCTGAGTCACTGGCAGCTGGACCCTGCGGGCCCAGTTGACCCAGTTGACCAGGTCAACTGCTGACTGGGCCGGCCCCAGCAGCTGACATGTGGGACCCACGCGCATAATTACTGTTTATGTTTAATTAAGTTAATCTAATAGGTTAGTTAGTCACTGACCAGTGGGTCCCTGTTAGCTAATTAGGAAGTAGATTAGTTTAAACTCAGTTATCTAGCCCACTTTCTATGACAGGTGGGTCCCGCAGGTCAAGTTTGACCTGGACTAGCGGGTTTGACTCGCTGACATCATAGTGACGTCAGGCTGACGCAGTATCTCTTTTTCTGATAAATTTAAATAAATCCAGAAAATCATTTAAACTTTGAAAATTAATAACTTTTAAACCATAGCTCAGATCGAAAAACTTAAAACATGAAAGTTGCTCAGAACGACGAGACGAATCTGATCGTGTCGTCTGTTTTGATGCCGGAACCCCCTACGTAGATGAAACCGCAACTTCGAGGTCGTATCCGGTAGATGAATAGTGCATACTCACCGGTAATTAAATCCCACCTTAATCATATAATAACTGAAATGACTTAGACATACTGCAGGCAACCCTGCACTGCATCCTAGTCATGAAATATTCTGTGTTGCATCGTTAGCTGTGTATTTATATGTTTCTTCCCCCTCCTCTCTATCGGTAGACCCCGACGTCGACGTAGCTCCCGAGGCCGACGCTGCTCAGGAGCCCGACGACGTAGTTGACGACCTTGCCCTTGCCGTCGAGCAGATAGGCAAGCACCCCCTTTTGAGCATTCCGATATCACCCATTCTCTTCTCTCTTATGCTTGCATTAGAATCTGCTGCTGTTACTGTATCCTATATCTGCTGCATAGCCTGCTTACTTGTAACCTGCTGTTGATACTTACCTGTGATCCTAAATTGTTTAGAATAGGTTGGGTAGAGACCATCAGAGACCCCACTAGTCCCGACTGCCCCGCTGGATGATCAGAAGACCCGAGCAACGGGATCGAAGACCAGGCCCCGACACCGCACGTCACATCCTCGTAGTTGCTCGACACTACTGGGTTACTATCGAGTGCCGAGGGTGATACCTCGTCAGCACTTCTGATGATAACCTTGTAGGTTAGTTAATTCGTCGTGGTAAGCGAGGGTGATACCTCCTAGACCTCCCCCAATACCGACGCTGTCGTGCAACATCTCCAGTGTGGACCTCGAGGGTGATTCCTCCTTCGTTCACCTTGATGATAACATCAAATGGGATTCCATCGGGGGTGATTCCTCAGGGTTCCCTTTGGTGTCAGACACACGGATACTTTGGATACTATGACTGATCACTGAACCATGGCACTAAAGACGGGTCGGCCCTGAGGGGTACCCGCGCGAGCTTAATTACGAGTGATGTGGAATCGGGTGGACCTGGATGGTGCCCGAGGGTTGAACATGAGGCGTGGCCGGGCATTCCTAGCCCTTGCCGCAAGTCCTCGAGACGGGGCGACGGGGTCACATCTTTCGTGAGTCTCTGCTCGTTACCGCACTACCAACACACTTACGGTTTGGATATTTGATCCGAGGGGCCTCTGGCCTGATAGCACTAACCATCACGTGGGCATAATATGGGCGTTCTGCGTCGTACACTTCAGCCGAAGCTTAATGGACGTCAGCGACTGAGCGGCGCGCGCCGAGTTGGACTGGTTAAGCAACTGCACTTGTATTAAGGGGTTGCTAGGTCTGCTCTCGGCCGCCGTCGCAATGTGCAGGAGTTCCCGGGGCGATGGCCCAAGACCCCTGGGGGCATAGGTTTAGTCCGGCGTGCTGACCTCTCTGTTAAGTATTTGGTCGGGTTGCGGCGTATCGTCTGGCCGAGGCCGGGCATGACCCAGAAAAGTGTGTCCGGCCGGAGTTAATCGAGCGTGGTGGGTAAGTTGGTGCACCCCTGCAGGGAAGAAACAATCTATCGATAGCCTGTCCTACGGTAACGGACACTCGGAGTTGTATCCCGATCGGTACAACTAGAACTTGAGATGAAATGGATAGTATGGCTCTGGGATTGCTTTCTCGCAGGGAGTCGAGAAAGGATCTCTGGCCGAGGTTGTGACACTACTATACTTTACATTATGTTTCTGCACTCTTCTTATGCTGCAAGACTGATGAAGATGATTGAAGATGCTAGTCTTCGATAGGACTAGGCTTTCCCCTCTATTCTGGTATTTCTGCAGCCCAGTCCACATATACAGCCCCCTTTGAAAATGTTGCATATGTAGTGTAGATCCTTGCTTGCTGAGTACTTCGGATGAGTACTCACGTTTGCTTTATTTTCTTTTTCTCCCCATATCCTTTTGACGCCGCCAGTTGACGGAGCCCCTGAGATAGCAGCCCCCGTCGACTACTACGGCTACTACTACTACCCTCCCGGCGAGTACTACTACGAGGAGCCGACCGACAACCAGGAGTAGGATTCGAAGGGTCCTAGGCAGGAGGCCTACGCCTTTCGATCGTAGAGTTTTATTTTGCCCCGCCTTCATAAAGGCTTACCTCTATTTCTGTAATATATCTGTACCCAGATATCTGATGCTTCCACTGACACTTGTATGCCATCGAGCAATGTATTCGAGCCCTCGAAGCCCTGGCTTGTAATATAAAGCTTGTATGACTTTATCTATGTTTTAGAGTTGTGTTGTGATATCTTCAAGTGAGTCCTTAGGCTTGATCGTGTGCATTTGCGTGTATGGTTAGTGCACGATTAAGCCGGGGTCGTCATAACTATTACTCCACACATCACCCCTATCCAGCATGCATCTAGAGTATTAAGTTCATAAAGAACGGAGTAACGCCTTAAGCAAGATGACATGATGTAGACAAAGTAAATTCACGCATGAATAAACCCCATCTATTTATTCTTAATGGCAACGATACAAATACGTGTCATGTCCCTTTCTGTCACTAGGATTGAGCACCGCAAGATCGAACCCATCACAAAGCACCTCTCCCATTGCAAGAAAAATCAATCTAGTTGGCCAAACCAAATCAATAGATCGGGGAGAAATACAAGGCTATAATAATCATGCATAAAAGAGTTCAGAGAAGACTCAAATAATATTCATGGATAATCTGATCATAAACTCACAATTCATCGGATCCCAACAAACACACCGCAAAAAGTGATTACATCAAATAAAACTCCAAGAACATCAAGGAGAACATTGTGTTGAAGATCAAAGAGAGAGATGAAGCCATCTAGCTACTAACTATGGACCCATAGGTCTATGGTAAACTACTCACACATCATCGGAAGGGCAGCAATGTTGATGTAGAGCCCCTCCATGATTGATTCCCTCTCCGGAAGGGTGCCGGAAAAGGCCTCCAGATGGGATCTCTCAAGAACAGGAACTTGCGGCGGTGGAAAGATGGGTTCGGGTGGCTCTTTGTTCGTTTCCCGATTTTAGAGAATTTATAGAGGCGGAATTAGGTCAAACGGAGCAAAGGTGGGCCCTGATACATCCATTTTGCATCATGTTTTCCTACTGTTATTTATAATGTTTTTATGCATAATAATGCTTTTTAGAGTAATTCTAATGACTTTTCTCTCATAATATGCAAGGTTTACACAAAGAGGGAGAATACTGGCAGCTGGAATTCTGGACCTGAAAAAGCTACGTCAGAGTTACTTACCTATTCTGCATATCTCCAAATGAGCTGAAAATTTACGGAGAATTATTTTGTAATATATAATAAATACTGGAGCAAATAACTACCGGAGGAGGCCCACCAGGTGGGCACAAGCCACCTGGGCGCGCCAGGCCCCCCAGGCGCGCCCTGGTGGGTTGTGCCCTCCTCGGCCCACATCCGGTGCCCATCTTCTCGTATATAGGTCATTTTGACCTACACAAAAAATCAGAGGGGGACCTTCAGGACGAAGCGCCGCCGTCTCGAGGCGAAACTTGGGCAGGAGCAATTTTGCCCTCCGGCGGAGCGATTCCGCCGGGGGAACTCCCCCCTCCCCCCCGCCCCTAGGAGGGGGAAATCATCGTCATCACCAACAACCCTATCATCTTTGGGAGGGCTATCTTCATCAACATCTTCAACATCACCAACTCCTCTCAAACCCTAGTTCATCTCTTATGTTCAATCTTTGTACCGGAATCTCAGATTGGTACCTGTGGGTGACTAGTAGTGTTGATTACATCTTGTAGTTGATTACTATATGGTTTATTTGGTGGAAGATTATATGTTCAGATCCATTATGCTATTTAATACCCCTCTGATCTTGAGCATGATTATCATTTGTGAGTGGTTACTTTTGTTCTTGAGGCCACGGAAGAAGTCATGTTGCAAGTAATCATCCGAACTTGATATGTGTTTGATATTTTGATGATATGTATGTTGTGATTCCCTTAGTGGTGTCATGTGAACGTCGACTACATGGCACTTCACCATATTTGGGCCTAAGGGGATGCATTGTGGAGTAGTTATTAGATGATGGGTTGCTAGAGTGACAGAAGCTTAAACCCTAGTTTATGCGCTATTTCGTAAGGGACCGATTTGGATCCAAAAGTTTAATGCTATGGTTAGATTTTATCTTAATACTATTCTCGTAGTTGCGGATGCTTGCGAGGGGGTTAATCATAAGTAGGAGGTTTTTTCAAGTAAGAACAACACCTAAGCACCGGTCCACCCACATATCAAATTATCAAAGTAGCGAACACGAATCGAACCAACATGATGAAAGTGACTAGATGAAATTCCCGTGTACCCTCAAGAACGCTTTGCTTATCATAAGAGACCATTTTGGCTTGTCCTTTGCCACAAAAGGATTGAGCTACCTTGCTGCACTTTATTTACCGTTACCGTTACTTGCTCATTACAAATTATCTTGCTATCAAACTACCTGTTACCGACTATTTCAGTGCTTGCAGAAATTACCTTGCTGAAAATCACTTGTCATTTCCTTCTGCTCCTTGTTGGGTTCGACACTCTTACTTATCGAAAGGACTATGATTGATTCCCTATAGTTGTGGGTCATCAAGGCTCTTTTCTGGCGCCGTTGCCGTGGAGTGAAGCGCTCTCGGTAAGTGGAAATTGGTAAGGAAAAATTATTACTACGTGCTAAATTTTTTTGTCACTAGTTACTATGGAGAATCATCCTTTGAATGGGTTTGTTCAGGGTATCTTCACATCGACCGGAAGCACAATTAGTTGCCCCTCAACCTACTGCATCTACTGAAAATATTGGTTATGAAATTCCTTCGGTTATGATAGAATAACTGCTAGCTAATCCTTATGCGGGAGATGGAACTGAACATCCTGATATGCACTTGATATATGTGGATGAAATTTGTGGATTATTTAAGCTTGCAGGTTTGTTCGGAGATGAAGATAAGAAGAAGGTTTTCCCTTTATCTTTGAATGGAAAAGCCTTGACATGGTATAGGCTTTGCGATGATATTGGATCTTGGAACTGGAATCGATTGAAATTGGAATTTCACCAAAAAAATTATCCTATGCATCTAGTTCATCGTGATCTGAATTATATATATAATTTTTGGCCTCGTGAAGGAGAAAATATCGCTCTAGCTTGGGGGAGGCTTAAGTCAATGTTATATTCATGCCCCAATCATGAGCTCTCTAGAGAAATTATCATTCAGAATATTTATGCTCGGCTTTCTCGTGATGATTAATCCATGCTCGATACTTCTTGTACTGGTTCTTTTATGAAGAAAACTATTGAATTGAGGTGGGATCTTTTAGAAAGAATTAAACGCAACTCTAAAGATTGGGAACTCGACGAAGGTAAAGAGTCAGGTATTAAGCTTGAATTTGATTGTGTTAAATCTTTTATGAATACCGATGCTTTTCACAAGTTTAGCACTAAATATGGACTTGACTCTGAGATAGTAGCCCTCTTTTTGTGAATCATTTGCTACTCATGTTGATCTCCCCAAAGAGAAGTGGTTTAAATATCATCCCCCCATCAAAGAAGAAATTAAAGAACTCGACATAGTTAAAGATGAAACTATTATTTACAATGTTGACCCTGTTGTACCTACTGCTTATATTGAAAAATCACCTTTCCCTGTTAGGATAAAGGAACATGCTAAGGTTTCAACTGTGATTCGCAAAATTAATATTAGAGCACCTAAAACTGCTGAACAAATTAAAGTAGAACCTAGTATTGCTATGGTTAAAGGTCTCCTGGTAGAAAATATTGATGGGATGTTATTTATTTCTGTGATGAAGCTGCTAGAATTGCCAAACCCGATGAAAAAGATAAATATAGACCTGTTGTTGGCATGCCTGTTGTCTCAGTTAAAATAGGAGATCATTGTTATCATGGTTTATGTGACTTAGGTGCTAGCGTGAGTGCTATTCCTTTTACCTTATACCAAGAAATTATGAATGACATAGCACCCGCTGAAATAGAAGACATAGATGTTACTATTAAACTTGCTAATAGAGACATCATCACACTACTTGGGATTGTTAGAGATGTTGAAGCCTTGTGTGGGAAAATAAAATACTCTACTGATTTTCTAGTTCTTGGTTCCCCACAAGATGACTTTTGTCCCATTATTTTTGGTAGACCTTTCTTGAACACTGTCAATGCTACTATAGATTGTCATAAACAAACTATTAGTGTTCGCTTTGGTGATGGGTCTCATGAATTTAATTTTTCAAGTTTAATAGACAACCTCATAAGAAAGAATTACCTAGTAAGGATGAAATAATTGGTCTTGCTTCTATTGCTGTGCCTCCTACTAATGCACTAGAACAATATTTGCTAGACCATGAAAATGATATGGATATGCATGAAAGAAATGAGATAGATAAAATTTTCTTTGAACAACGACCTCTGCTCAAACACAATTTGCCTATTGAAACTCTAGGAGGTCCTCCTCCACCTAAAGGTGATCCCGTGTTTGAATTAAAACAATTGCCTGACACTTTCAAATATGCTTATTTCGATGAGAAAAAGATATATCATGTTATTATTAGTGCTAACCTTTTAGAACATGAAGAAGAAAGATTATTAAAAATTCTGAAGAAGCACCGTGCTGCTATTGGATATACTCTTGATGATCTTAAGGGCATTAGTCTCACTCTCTGTTAGCACAAGATTAATATGGAACCTGATGCAAAACCCGTTGTTGATCATCAACGACGTTTGAATCCTAAGATGAAAGAAGTGGTAAGAACTAAAATATTAAAGCTTCTGGAAGCAGGTATAATCTATCCCATAGCTGATAGTAGATGGGTAAGTCCCGTTTTCATTGTGTCCCTAAGAAGGGAGGTATTACTGTTGTTCCTAATGATAAAAATGAACTTATTCCACAAAGAATTGTTACTGGCTATAGAATGGTAATTGATTTTAGAAAATTAAATAAAGCTACTAGAAAATATCATTACCCTTTGCCTTTTATCGGTCAAATGTTGGAAAGACTATCTAAGCACACACACTTTTGTTTTCTTGATGGATATTATGTTTTTTCTCAAATACCTGTTTCACAACCTGATCAAGAGAAAACCTCTTTTACTTGCCCATTTGGAACTTATGCTTATAGACGTATGCCTTTTGGTTTATGCAATGCACCTGCTACTTTTCAAAGATGTATGACTGCTATATTCTCTAATTTTTGTGAAAAGATTGTTGAGGTTTTCATGGATGATTTTTCTGTTTATGGAACTTCTTTTGATGATTACTTGAGCAACATTGATCGAGTTTTGCAGAGATGTGAGGAAACTAATCTTGTCTTGAATTGGGAGAAGTGCCACTTTATGGTTAATGAAGGTATTGTCTTGGGGCATAAAATATCTGAACGAGGTATTGAGGTGGACAAAACTAAAGTTGAAGCAATTGAGAAAATGGCATGTCCTAAAGATATTAAAGGTATTCGTAGTTTCCTTGGTCATGCTGGTTTCTATAGGAGGTTTATTAAAGACTTCTCTAAAATTTCTAGGCCTCTTACAAATCTTTTACAAAAGGATGTTCCATTTGTTTTTGATGATGACTGTGTAGAAGCATTTGAAACACTTAAGAAAGCCTTAACTTCTGCACCTATTGTTCAACCACCTGATTGGAATTTGCCTTTTGAAATTATGTGTGATGCTAGTGATTATGTTGTTAATGTTGTTCTAGGACAAAGAGTTGATAAGAAATTAAATGTTATTCATTATGTTAGCAAAACTCTAGACAGTGCCCAAAGAAATTATGCTACTATTGAAAAAGAATTTTTAGCAGTTGTGTTTGCTTGTGACAAATTCAGATCTTACATTGTTGATTCTAAAATTATTGTTCACACCGATCATGCTGGTATTAAATATCTTATGAAAAAGAAAGATGCTAAACCTAGACTCATTAGGTGGGTTCTCTTGCTACAAGAATTTGATTTACATATCACTGATAAAAAAGGAGCTGAGAACCCTGTAGCTGATAACTTATCTAGGTTAGGGAATATCCTTGATGACCCACTACCTATTGATGATATCTTTCCTGATGAATAACTAGCTGCAATAAATGTTTCTCATAATACTCCTTGTTATGCTGTCTATGCTAATTATATTATTACTAAATACGTACCACCTAGTTTCACATACCAACAAAAGAAAAACTTAAGACATTACTTTTGGGATGAACCACATCTTTATAAAGAAGGAGTATGTGGTATCATTAGATGTTGTGTACCTGAGCATGAACATGAACAAATCCTACGGAAATGTCACTCCGAAGCTTATGGAGGGCATCATGCGGGAGATAGAACTGCTCATAAGGTATTGCAATCTGGTTTTTATTGGCCTACTCTCTTCAAGGATGCCCGTAAGTTTGTTTTATCTTGTGATGAATGTCAAAGAATTGGTAATATCGGTAAGCGTCAAGAAATGCCTTTGAATTATTCACTTGCTGTTGAACCATTTGATGTTTGGGGTTTTGATTATATGTGACATTTTCCTTCCTCTAATGGGTATACACATATTTTGGTTGCTGTTGATTATGTTACTAAGTGGGTAGAAGTTATTCCAACTAGTAGTGCTGATCATAACACTTCCATTAAAATGCTTAAAGAAGTTATTTTCCTAAGGTTTGGAGTCCCTAGATATTTAATGACTGATGGTGGTTCACACTTTATTCATGATGCATTCCGTAAAATGCTGGTTAAATATGATGTTAACCATAGAATTGCATCACCCTATCATCCTTAATCTAGTGGTCAAGTTGAACTTAGCAATAGAGAAATAAAACTAATATTACAAAAAACTGTTAATAGGTCCTGTCGGGAATATACCCCGCGGTGTAACCCGGTCTGATGTATCACCCGGCTGAAACTTGGCGACCCACTATTGACCCGCCCGGATTTGGCGACTCATTGGTGACCCGGCAGGCGGGTTATAGGAACGACAAGACCCGGTGGCCCAGAAGACGGCTCATGGGAAGGCCGACTCATGTTATGGTGGGCCGACTTAAGAGGAAAGGCATAAGGAATATTTTCCTTACAAGGAAAGCGAGAAGCAAGACTAGGATTCCACTTGTAATAGAGTAGTCCTAATCCTACTAGAACTCTACATGTAACCAGCCCCTTCAACTTATATAAGAAGAGGCAGGGCACCCCAAGAGGGGGGAGTTGGAGAAGTTTTAGACAGACAGACAAGTCTAGACAAGATCGAAGTAGATGCTCTCGAGATAGAGGTAGCGAAACATCTCCCTTGTAACTGAGATCGTCATCATCATCAATATCAATGGAGCAGGATGTAGGCTTTTACCTCCACCGCGAGAGGCCAAACCAGGGTAAAATCTCGCGTCTCTCGTCCCGATCAACCCCGTTCAAGCTACTACCTAATTGCGTTGGCCTCGCAACTATGTCCTCACATTAGGACATCTGCCGTGACAAAACCACGATAATTGACACCCACCATGGGGCCAGCATACGGTGATGTTGAGTTCTTGGAGGGTATTCTTAAAGGATCGAGAAGCTCGCGATATATTGGAAAAAGAAGAGAAGACGCAGAAGGATCTGTGGGCTCGACGAGCAGTCGCAATGGTGTGTACGAAATTGAGATCAACAGAGTTTAGGTTTGCGGTCTGTCGACCGTCTCGGCCGTGTGATCCAGAAAGCCGATGGGTTATTTTTTCTGCAGTAACCAACCTACGGCGAGGAGTTGCGCTGCAAATTCGATCTGCGGCGGCCGTGTCCGAGTGCTACTGCATCTTTTCATAAGCGTGCAACAGCATGGTTTAAGTCCCAAGGCTATTGCTGCTAATCGAGTGGCCGGGGGTACGGTTAAAGGCGACAACGGAGTCCAGAGAGTTTTGACCGGTTACAACTAGTACAGCTGCTCGCTGGCCAGAAGCAAAGTAATACTAGTTTAATCTACTTCAGATTGGCTAGTGAGTTTCGACCACGAGAAGCAAAATCAGTTTTTTGGGTTCAATCCCTTGCTGCTACACCCACCAGAACCTGGAAGGGCCAGCGTGACTAAGATCAAATAGAGAAAGTGACGATTTGGAGAAGAAATCGGACATGGATTGGTCAAGCCGTCAACGACCCGGAGGAGGATGCAGCCGTGGCTGACTCGCCTCAAGCCGGCGTCCAAGCCGCCCTGCCGCCGCCGCTGTGGCCATGGATGCAACCCGGGCCACCCGCGCCAAGCCGGCCGGCCTCTGCCGCAAACCACCTCCGCCGTCGCCTCACCGAGCGCCCGCGGCTCTCCTCACCTCGCTTCGCCGGCGTGCAGAGTTGCTGCTGCGGCCGCCTCTGCCTCATCGAGCCGCGGCCACCCCTGCCTCTGCCCCGCTGAGCTGCAGCTGCCTTTGCTGTGCTACACCGCGCCGCGAGCCGCCCGGCCACGCAGCCACCGCCGACCGATGTGGTCCGCCTCTGCCATTGGCTGGCCTCGCGCCCTTGCCTCCCCTCGCCCGGCCGCGGACGAGCCGCCACCTCTCCAGCCGCCGACCGCCTGCCTCGCCGCGATGGCCTTCCCTCAGCCGCTGAGTTGCCTGCCGGGTCGACTCCGACTGCGTCTGCATCGTCCCGCTTGCCGGTCAGCCGCCGCCTCCATCACAGCTGGATTCGGCTTTAAGCCGCTGCCGTTTATCTGCTTCGAGTCGCCGTCTGCAAGGCGCCTTTTCCGTGAGCCGCCGGTGCGCCCGTTGACTCGCCCCGCGCTGCCCCTTTTCGCCTGCCAGCTCCGGCCATGCGCCGGCCCGCGCCGGCTTGCCACTGGGCTGTGCTGTCCGCCCGCGCTCGGGCTCCTCCTCGCTTCCGCAGCGGCTTGCCTCCGTCGTAGCTTCAAGCCGCCGTTTCAGCCAGTGTTGAAGGCAAAGCAGGAGCAGTCTTTTGAAAAGCATAAACAGGAGCTTGAGGAACAATTAGTGAGTCAGTACATACACGGGCAAATGGTTTCAGAAAGCAAAAACGCGTCAGAGTCTCTCCTTTCTACATTTGAAGGTTGCGGTAATCTGGTTGCTCCCACGGCAGAATTTTCACGTGATGATGAGCATAAGGTTGTCAATATAAGGAAGGGCGGATGTTGACTCAACTTACTATGGTGGGTACTTTTTGGAACGAAGACCCTAGAAGCGTCCGGCTTTAAATTAATAAAGCCACCAGGCAGCATCCACATACGGTTTTATGCATACAGACCACACAACCAAAATACACAAGACCACACCGTCCCGGAATAGTTATGGAACAGACCCTTGCGGTCTCGAGCATAAGGACAAGTTCAAACTCAGCGATAAACAGCCAGCAACAAACTAAGCAACATAACCAAAAGGCTCAAGCTGACGCATCGGTCTGGCGCGCCTTCACCATCGTAAGCTTGATCTGCTCCATGATCCCGCCCATACGATCTGCATCACGCGTCTTCCCCAACGGTGCCCAAGTCTGTAAGAAGATGTGGCATTTGAAGATAATGTCAGCAGGGTGAGCAGGGAACTTCTTTTCTATAGTAATTTTGTTCCGAATCGTCCAAAGAGACCAGAGCATCGCCCCTACGCATCGCCAAACAATCCTAGCATTAGAACCCCTCTGGGACGCGAGCAAGGCAAGCAGATCAACGCTGGATTGCGGGTTCCAGTTCTGATGGAACGTTTCCCTAACGGCGCTCCACGCAAATCTAGCTAGGTAACACCCGAAGAACACATGGTTTGCGTTTTCCCCTAAACCACAAACAGCACAAGATCCTTCCGCAGGCCCGTTTCGCTTGGCCACGTTATCCGACGTCGGCAAACGGTTGCGAAACATTTGCCACATAAAAATTTTGATTTTGAGAGGGAGACCAGCCTTCCATAGCCCCCTAGCCATGTCTAGCGAGTTGCCCTCGGTCAGCTTGTTATAAAGTGATTTGACCGTAAACTTTTGGGAAGCAGCTAGGCTCCAAGTGACTTCATCAGCCCCCTGGCTGAGATGTCGCCCTTCGAAGGCAGCCACCAACGCAGCCCAGCTAGCTGCCTCTGCTGGGTCGAGTGGGCGCATGAAGGAAATCGCCGGCGCATGTGCCCTCAAGGCGTCGCCCACCATAATATTGGTGTCAGTGGCAAGTTGATATAGCGCCGGGTGAGATTGCCACAACGGCGTCTGGTCCCACTAGCAATCGAGCCAAAACATCGTGGCCATGCCGTTGTTAACGTTTAAAAGTGCCCCAACTGAGAAAGCCGGTCTCACCACTTGGATCCCATTCCAAAACGAGGAGCCGGATGGTTTAGCCTTGAACAGGTTCCCGTCCGGGAAATATTTTGCCCGGAGGATATCCGCCCAGAGTCCCGACTCATTTTGGGCAAGGCGCCACCACCACTTGGTGAGAAGAGCCACATTCATTAGCTTGGAGTTAGTAATCCCCAAGCCTCCGAATTTTTTTGGTCTACAAACCGCTGCCCACTTCACCAAGTGGTATTTGCGTTTAATGCCGGTTCCTTCCCAAAAGAACTGGGAGCGAGGGGTGTCGAGCTTAGCATGGACACCGTCCGCGAGGAGGAACATTCCCATTGTAAAAAGGGGGAGAGAGGATAGGCTCGAGTTGGTGAGTATCAATCTAGTCGCTGAGGACATAAACCCGCCTCTCCAAGGGCTCACCCTATTGGCCACTTTGCCATATAAAGGTTCCCATTCGACAATGGATAGTTTCTTATGAGAAATTGGGAGGCCAAGGTATTTGATCGGGAAGCCCCCAAGCTTGCAATTTAGAAGGTTGTCAACCTGCTATGACACAATTAAGCATGGAGTGCCATGGCATTTAAATTCCAAAAAATTAAAAAAAGATCAGAAACACATGAAACCTTGCTTGATGTAATGTCATGCCACCAAGATGATGTGGTAACTTTTTTGGCATGTTTGACGAAAGTTTGGACACACACCCCTCACAAACCGAAGCAACTCACTAGAAGGCTCGTGGTTCCGAGAGGGAACAATGCATGTTTGATGACGAACGGGCGATAGCTTCCTATTACGGGCTACAAAAATTTTCTACAGTTAACGTGCACTAATACAACTGTCGTGTCAAAATTTGGAAAATTTCAGGGGTCATTTGACCTTTTTAAGACATTTAACTGATTTTTTAGCCATTTAATGACCGTAATCCAAATTTGGACTACATCTACATGCAACAGCTAACCATAACGGTTTGAAAAATCATATTTGTGTACTTGTGTGCGAGTTAATTCCATGTGCAGTAAATTGGAAGGAAATTTCAAACATATTGGTCTCACGCCCTGGACACATGCATGGAGTGCCATGGCATTTAAATTCCAAAAAATTAAAAAAAGATCAGAAACACATGAAACCTTGCTTGATGTAATGTCGTGCCAACAAGATGATGTGGTAAAAAAATTGGCATGTTTGACAAAAGTTTGGACACACATCCCTCACAAACCGGAGCAACTCACTAGAAGGCTCGTGGTTCCGAGAGGGAACAATGCATGTTTGATGACGAACGGAAGATAACTTCCTCTTACGGCCTTCAATTTTTTTTCTACATTTAACGTGCACTAATACAACTGTCATGTGAAAATTTTGAAAATTTCAGGGGTCATTTGACCTTTTAAAGACATTTAAGTGATTTTCTAGCCATTTAATGACCGTAATTCAAATTTGAAGTACATCTACATGTAACAGCTAACCATAACGTTTTGAAAAATCACATTTGTGTACTTGTGTGCGAGTTAATTCCATGTGCAGTAAATTAGAAAGAATTTTCAAACATATTGGTGTCACGGAATGGACACATCCATGGAGTGTCATGGCATTTTAATTCCAAAAAATAAAAAATGATCAGAAAAACATGAAACCTTGCTTGATGTAATGTCATGCCACCAAGATGATGTGGTAAAAAAATTGGCCTGCTTGACGAAAGTTTGGACACACACCCCTCACAAACCGGAGCAACTCACTAGAAGGCTCGTGGTTCCGAGAGGGAACAATGCATGTTTGATGACGAACGGGAGATAGCTTCCTCTTAAGGCCTTCAATTTTTTTCTACATTTAACATGCACTAATACAACTGTCATGTGAAAATTTGGAAAATTCTAGGGGTCATTTGACCTTTTAAAGATATTTAAGTGATTTTCTAGCCATTTAATGACCGTAATTCAAATTTGAACTACATCTACATGCAACAGCTAACCATAACGGTTTGAAAAATCATATTTGTGTACTTGTGCGCAAGTTAATTCCATGTGCGGTAAATTAGAAGGAATTTTCATACATATTGGTCTCACGGCATGGACACATGCATGGAGTGCCATGGCATTTTAATTCCAAAAAATTAAAAAATGATCAGAAAAACATGAAACCTTGCTTGATGTAATGTCATGCCACCAAGATGATGTGGTAAAAAAATTGGCCTGTTTGACGAAAGTTTGGACACACACCCTTCACAAACCGGAGCAACTCACTAGAAGGCTCGTGGTTTCGAGAGGGAACAATGCATGTTTGATGACGAACGGGAGATAGCTTCCTCTTACGGCCTTCAATTTTTTTTCTATATTTAATGTGCACTAATACAACTGTCATGTGAAAATTTAGAAAATTCTAGGGGTCATTTGACCTTTTAAAGACATTTAAGTGATTTTTTAGCCATTTAATGACCGTAATTCAAATTTGAACTACATCTACATGCAACAGCTAACCATAATGGTTTGAAAAAATCATATTTGTGTACTTGTGTGCGAGTTAATTCCATATGCAGTAAATAAGAAGGAATTTTCAAACATATTGGTGTCACGGCATGGACACATGCATGGAGTGCCATGACATTTTAATTCCAAAAAAATTAAAAAATGATCAGAAAAACATGAAACCTTGCTTGATGTAATGTCATGCCACCAAGATGATGTGGTAAAAAAATTGGCCTGTTTGACGAAAGTTTGGACACACATGCGTCACAAACCGTAGCAACTCACTAGAAGGCTCGTGTTTCCGAGAGGGAACAATGTATGTTTGATGACGAACATGAGATAGCTTCCTCTTATGGCCTTCAAAAAATTTCTACATTTAAATTGCACTAATACAACTGTCATGTGAAAATTTGGAAAATTCTAGAGGTCTTTTAACCTTTTAAAGACATTTAAGTGACTTTCTAGCCATTTAATGATCGTAATTCAAATTTGAACTACATCTACATGCAACGGCTAAGCATAACGGTTTGACAAATCATATTTTTTTGTACTTGTGTGCGAGTTAAAAAATCATCAGACGATGTTAATATCTGGTGTTCAAAAAAGAAAATGTAAAGTTCTGGCAAGACAACTGGCCCCCACACGATTGGCACTCTATTTCGCGCCTCGAGGTTTGGAAGGTGAGTGGCGCGGGTTATTAATCAGACACGGTTCTGTATTGGAAACCGTCAGCTATTAAGTTCACACACGGATTTTGCTGCGGGAATCATGTGTAATTCAAACTACAGTACTCGTAAATTCCGGCGACCGGCGTGTGTACTGTTCCCGTCGATCTAGATTCCGGCTGCCAATAAATACTACCTTGCTCACGTCATCCCGACTGCATTCTCATCTACATCCTCCCCTCGCTCGCCCTCTCTTTCTCTCTCTCAAATCTCTGCCATGGCGCCGCTGATCTGCCCACGCGCCGACGAGGAGTCGCCACCCGCCGAGGATGCTTAGTCGAAGAGCAGCGACGAGGAGGACCCCTACGCGCCGCCGGACGAGGTTGCGCCGGAACCCCCAACTTTGGATTGGTTTTGGGGCAAGTACAATCTTTGTCTGTGGAAGTCGCTGCCATCGGCTGAGAAAGCCAGGCAAGTGGCGTTCAAGAAGGAGATGGCGGAGGAGGAAGCCAGGTACCAGGTGGCCTGTGAAGCCCGTGATGCCGCCTGGAAAAAGGAGGCGGTGGAGCTTTGGGGGCGGGCGCTTCATCGTGCGGAGGAGGTGTACGAAGATGGGTACTTCGCGAGGAAGGTCAAAGGCGCTAGGTGCCTCATCGCTGCGTGGAGGTGGGCCGATAAGCTCGAGCATGCCACCGACGAGGAGCTCCGTTGGGCGCCCAACGAAATGGCAAGATCGTTCGTGCTCGTCCGCCAGCAAGAGGCAGATTGGTACGTCAAGCGCTGCGAGGCGGAGTAGGCGGAGTACTGCCTCCGCGTTGGGAAGATGCCGTGCACCAGGGAGTTGCTGGCGAGGGGCTGCCGGAATACTGCCCCTGGGAGGGATTATTAGTTTTAGTATTGTTCGTTTTCAATTTTATGCATTGTACCTAGTAGGTAAGTATCATCACGTATATGTGATGATATTATATATATTCTGTGATGAACTAATGAACAATTAATATATATATATATATATTATGAATTCCATTTTCTATATGTTTTTGTATACTAATTTGTATCTAGCTGTTATCATCCACATATACGGAATGGAAAGCATATATACACACATTGAAATAGAACATATAAGAATGGAAAATAGAGTACACACATTGAAACAGAGCAATATTATGATTGCTGTGAATACATAGCGATCCACGTCGAAACGACTCAACAAAATAAAACGTGTCCATGAGACCATGACCAGTAGCCCTTGCCTACGGTAGCTCTTGGCTCTGCCTGAACTCGTGCAGGCGTTCGTCCAAGCGGTCGACATGCTCGCGGTACATCTGGAGCGCGATCTCGAGCTCCAAGTTGGCTATTTCATTGGAGATCACCAGCTCGAGGATGCGGCGGCCATGTTCCTCTACTGCGCCCAGGTGGACACCTGGGCCAAGGAGGCGGTCGAGCCTAGCGACCAGCGCATTGGCATCGAGCGGGCCACGGACAAGGCGAACGGCGCGACCCATGCGAACGGTGCGGCGGGTGTCCGGTGCAAGTGCGGCGCGGCCGACCTCTGATGCAAGTACGGCGCAGAGGGCATCTGCCCACTCCTGGTGAGGAATGGGGGTACTGATGGGATGTGTACCCAGTAGCAACGCCCTGTCGACAGCAGGCAAGCGCTGATGGATCTGCTCTTGCTGTGCGGCGCGCCGCGCCTCTCGCTCTACGGCGCTCCAACGGTCTTGCCGTGCGGCGAGCCGCAGCCTATCGGCGCGGACGCGCCTAGCTTGCTCTGCGGTGCGCCATCGATCATGTTGTGCGGTGAGCTACAGCCTCTCAGCGCTGACATGCTTATCTTGATCTACGGTGCTGAAGCGCCATGTGCCAAGGGTCTGCTCAACCCTGGCGATGACGCGCATCATGGCATCGTCCATCGCATTGTCGGGGAGCGCCTCGGCCTCGACGGGCCATGGCGCCTTCTCGTTTTCCTCGTCGACGAGGTTGATGGCAGAGGTGGCGCTTTGGTGGGTTGGCATGCCTTGAAAAGGTTGATGTGCTACAGGCTGCGCTTGTTGCCTCCATGCGTTGTGCGCCGCCTAGGTTTATGCGCAATATCGCTGGAGGGCGGGAAACCGGTGAAGAAATGGCGGGAAATGGTGGCCTGTTCATAAAATGCCATCAATTAATGGAAACTTAGCACAGAAGGAACATCGAGCTAGCACAAGAAGTAGATGATGATCAGATGATCGTTTATCCAAGTTAATTCACTACAAGAAATATGTCAACTTGCGACCATCACTATTGGTCGCTGAATGGTCATTGTTTTTCATTTGCGACCTTTTTGTGACCAAAAACAGATGGTCAAAAGCTGACTGTCTTTAATGGAAATTAATGACCTTCTTTGTGATAAGGTCATTGAAGGCAATGACCAAAACAAAAGGTCGTTGATCCTACGACCAATTACTTTGGTCGCTGGTTGTCTGCCCAGGCCACGTCGGATCCGACGTGGCAAGCTGACATGGCAAAATTGCGACCAAATGAAAAGGTCGTTGATTAGAATCAGCCCGGTCCAGTTCGCTGTTCTACATGGGCCTAGCCCATTAATTTAGCCTTTTCAATATATATTTTTCCTATTAATTTTCGCTAGCTACATGGGCCTAGCCCAGCAATTCGGCCTTTTATTTTCTACGCCTTTGGCCTTTTCGCTTCCATTTCTTGTTTGGGCCTCAGCCTTTTTACAGTCCATTTTGGACCAGGTCCCACTAGTCAGGTCATCCAATTAGGTCCCACTTGTTAGTTTTTCTTTTGTTTGTTTCCCATTTTAAAGGACTCACTAGTGAAATGGGACCCAAGGGTGCTGTTTAGGTGTCGCACGTCATTTCACTATTTGTGCAATAACCAATAATTTGATTCAAACAAAGCCAATAACACATAAAATTTCAAACGACAGCCAAACGAAGTACTTTACAATCATGGCAGTACAAATCAGGTATTCAACTATAAAATACACCTAATATTAACATGGCTAGCTCCAGGGAGCTAAAACACATTGTTGGGTGCGGGTTTTCTTCCGGATTCTTCTCCTGGAGCTCTTGTACACCAACTTTTGACGAATGAAGGCCAGCATCTGCAGGTTATAAATCAGAAATTTAGGAAATCAAGTGAAGCCGTGCATATAACATTCTCCTAACAATGAAAAATAGTTGCAGAAGTTGAGATCTAATAAGAAATCGTGCATATAACATTCGCATAACAGCAAAACTGAGATATATTTGTAAAAGGGAAAATGATAAGTACCAACCCAGTGCATTTGGTGAGAATATAACAACAGATTAAGAGCATATTGTTCAGCATCAATGCAGTAACAATACAAAGAGTTGGTATCAAGCAGAGCACAAATTGAGAGAAAGTTACGGTCCAGGAGCCGACCTTCCAAGGGAGCAGCATGGTGCGTCGTTCTGCCTTCATCGGGAGTTGCAGGTCAGAGTTGTGAGCTGCTGCTTTGCTTCCCCATATAGGACACTAGGTTCTCTCCTAAGGTAGGAACCCAAAAAACAAAAAACATGATTAGGGAGCTGGTACATAAGAAAAGGAATTCATGCACGAATGACATATACAACTAAAAAAACAGGATATGAAATATTATTAGAATTGCATATTAGATGGCTGCAAAATAACTTTTGCTTCATATAAAGTAACTAGAATTAGCACCCAACAGCTAGATAGCATATGGTGCAGAAACTAGTTTCAACTAAATGGGTTGTCCAAATTGGAGGGTAACTGACTTCATTATCCAGAAATATAGGAGTGTTGTGCACACCGGGATAAAATCCAAGAGCAAGACACTTGGAGCAAGCAACTGATGTAGTAACAAGCTTTGATAGTGCGAAATGCAATAGGTTTGCATAATCTAAAGTTCACCAATTATTCCAGAAAACAAGGAAATGCAACTGATGTAGTAACAAGCTTTGATGGTGCGAAATGCAACAGGTTTGCATAATCTGATGTTAATGTTTCAAGTGCAGAAGAACATATGCAAGTCCCAGGCATCAAAATGACTACTGTAGTCAATTAAACCGTGTAGCAGGAAATGTATACAACACCAAACACTGCTAGACAATGAGGCAATTAAACATGGAAGAACTTATTACAAATGATTTTCTTCATCCAAAGTGATAACATGTTACTGCTATGTTATTGTGATTAAAAGAGTAAGATTTCATCAAGCGTATGTTATGAGTAACCTTGGCAAATGTAGATCCTCAATATTATGGCAAAACACCACCAGGGTGGACAATAAAAATATACCGTATTTAAAAATGAGGCTATAGCTGGGCGCATTGGACCGGAGCATATGGATGTGATGTGATCCAGTCAAAAAGACTGGACACAGGCTAGCCGTCGCTAGCAACTACATAGTATTTAATTCAACACTGACTGTAGGCAAAGAGATTAGATTGTTCAACGCAGAATTAAAATCCATGGACCCAATCGAACCCAAATCAGAGCCGCAACCAGCAAGCAAGCAATTCAGTGAACATGAGCTGCACGGACGAATGAATGAAGCAACAGAGGAAACTGTCGGACGCATCATGGGAGGAGCAATGGATCACCTCTGGTTTCGGCGAGGCAGCGCTGCATGAAGCCGGGGTCAGAGGTGTAGTTGAAGGCCCCGTCCCAGTCCTCCTGCCTGCGGAGATCACAACCGTCAACCGGGGTCGATCACCATGAAATCAAAATCGAAGTCGTCAGGCTCGTACGGGTGAACAGTGGGAACAGAAGCAGAGACAAAGGATGCGGGCAGAGTGTATGTATGTAGGAGTACTACTCACATGTCGGAAATGCAGAAGCTGAAGCGGTCGGAGATGGTCCTGGCGACGTCCATGGTGAGCCCCGGGAGCTACGCCTCCACGCCCCTCATCTCCGGCGGCACCGACGGGGCCTACCGCCACTGCTGCCTGCTGGCACCACCGGCGAACAGCGCGAGCGCGAGCACCAGGAGGACCGTTCTCCGAGTCCGAGTCCTGCGCCTGCGGTCGATCGGTCGCCATGGCCGTGCCCGGGCAGCTAGGGTTTCCGGCGAGAGGAGGGAGCGGATCTGGAAGTGGGCAACGCTGCTCGAGAGGATCTACGAAGAGGGAGAGGAGGGGAGAGGGCGCCGGCGGTGGAGTGGAGGCCGGGGTTGGGGAAGACAACAGAGGCCGACGGCGGCTGGCTCTGCATTTGGCTTTGGGGATCGAGAGTGGAGTTGGGTGGTCGCTCGTGGCCGCAGGAGGATGTGGCCGCAAGAGAGATGGAGGAGGCCGGTGAAGCAGCGGCGGCTGGGATCGACTGCTAGGGTGGGGAACGACGAAGCGGCGTGCATCGAAGCACGCGCACACCGGCGAGCCATCCGGCCATGGCTGCTATGCGGCGGTGCATCTATCAATGGTGAGGTTGGGTGGCTCACTCGATCTGCTGCGGGGTGACTAGGACAGGAGGGGTGGCGAAAGGGAGGAGGGGCAGCGGAGGAGGGATCTGGATTGGGGAGGAAGAGGAAGAGGGAGGCGGCAACGCTAGATCTAGATCGGGGAGAGGAAGAGGAAGAGGGATCTGGACCTAGGGTTTCTCGGCAGGGAAAGGGATCGAGGGAGGAAGGTGTGCCGCGCGCGTTTGTTTAGGAGAGGTTAGTATGAGAAGCTGGATCCGTAGGAGGTGGACGGCTCAGATCGACTACTACAGTGGGGTGATCCGTGGGCTGCGTCCTGATTGGTTCAAAACATGAGCTATTAAAAATTACTCTATTTCATAGTGCCAAAAACAGGAGGATTTGTGAAGCAGCTACCAGAAGTATTCTGCAAAATGGCATCACTAAAATTTTCACTTAGGTTAGACCACATTTTATGGATGATCACCAATTTAATTGCATTTTCGATCTTTCTAGCTACGAACGGTCATGTCCGTCGTTTTGACCGCATTTTGAAACAGGCATGAAATATTCAACAAAAAAATTGGAAAATTAGAAAACCTTCGCAATGTGTCATTATATGTGACCAAGTTATTAGGAAAAATAATAAACTTGTAATACGGCAATTATTTTAAAAAAAGAGTTCTCACAAATGAGCTATCATGTGTGGAGTCATGGCTTTCAAGCCAAATGATCAATCTTATAGCCACAATCATGGCATAGTTTGTTCAAATGATCACATATTGTGCACAAGGATGCATCTTGGAATGGCAAACAATGTTGGCTAAGGAAGTTTTCATTTTCTTTTGACAAAAAATCATTTTCCATTTTTTGAGTGCCCAAAATGAGTTTTTTTGTGAAGGACCTACCATATATTTGTTGCAAATTTGGACCAAATCAATTTTATAAAACCTTAGGCCATATTTAATGTACAATTGACCAAATGGTTGGGTGTCAAAAGTTTTGATCCACCTCTCGTGAAAAAGACAAATTTTCGGCGATTCAGTTGGAAGCGGGTCAAATTTGAACTGCAGCTGCCTCATAGTTTGCTCTTTATTTTTTTCAAAAATCATTTCTAGGTACATAAATATCTATTTAATCAGAGAAACATCAAAAGTTTTCCAAGATTCAACCACCAGCTAGGAACAGTCATGCTCGCCGTTTTGACCACATTTTAAAACAGGCATGAAAAATTCAAAAAAATCAAAAAATTGGAAAACCTTTGCATTGTGTCATTATATGTGACAGAGTTACGAGAAAAAAATAATAAACTTGTAATACGGCAATTATTTTTAAAAAGTGTTGTCAGAAATGAGCAATCACGTGTGGAGATCCTTATCTTTTAAGCCAAATGATCAGTCTTATGGCCACATTCATGGTATAGTTTGCTCAAATGATCTCATATTGTGCACAAGGGTGCATCTTGGAATGGCAAATAATGTTGCCTAAGGAAGTTTTCATTTTCTTTGGACGAAAAATCAATTTTCCATTTTTCGAGTGCCCAAAATGAGTTTTTTTGTGAAGGACCTACCATATATTTGTTGCAAATTTGGACCAAATCAATTTTCTAAAATACTAGGACATATTTAATGCACAATTTACCAAATGGTTGGGTGTCAAAAGCTTTTATCCACCTCTCGTGAAAAAGACAAATTTCCGCTGATTCAGTAGGAAGCGGGTCAAATTTGAACTGCAGCTGCCTTATAGTTTGCTCTTTATTTTTTCCAAAAATCATTTCTAGGTACATAAGTATATATTTAATCAAATAAACACCAAAAATTTTCCAAGATTCAACCGCTGGCTAGGAACGGTCATGCCCGCCGTTTTGACCGCATTTTAAAACCGGCATAAAAAATTCAAAAAAAATCAAAAAAATGGAAAACCTTCGCATTGTGTCATTATATGTGACCAAGTTACCAGGAAAAATAATAAACTTGTAATACGGCAATTTTTTTAAAAAAAGTGTTCTCAGGAAAGAGCTATCATGTGTGAAGATTCATGTCTTTCAAGCCAAATGATCAATCTTATGGCCACATTCATTGCATAGTTTGTTCAAATGATATCATATTGTGCACAAGGGTGCATATTGGAATGGCAAACAATGTTGCCTAAGGGAGTTTTCATTTTCTTTGGACGAAAAATCAATTTTCCATTTTTTGAGTGCCCAAAATGAGTTTTTTTGTGAAGGACCTACCATATATTTGTTGCAAAATTGGACCAAATCAGTTTTATAAAATACTAGGACATATTTAATACACAATTGACCAAATGGTTGGGTGTCAAAAGCTTTTATCCACCTCTGGTGAAAAAGACAAATTTCCGCCGATTTAGTAGGAAGCGGGTCAAATTTGAACTGCAGCTGCCTCATAGTTTGCTCTTTATTTTTTCTAAAAATCATTTCTAGGCACATAAGTATCTATTTAATCAGAGAAACACCAAATTTTTTCCAAGATTCAGCCACTGGCTAGGAACGGTCATGCCCGCCGTTTTGACCGCATTTTGAAACGGGCATAAAAAAGTAAAAAAAATCAAAAAATTGGAAAACCTTCGCATTGTGTCATTATATGTGACCAAGTTACCAGGAAAAATAATAAACTTGTAATACGGCAATTGTTTTAAAAAAGTGTTCTCAGGAAAGAGCTATCATGTGTGAAGATTCATGTCTTTCAAGTCAAATGGCCAATCTTATGGCCACATTCATGGCATAGTTTGTTCAAATGATCTCATATTGTGCACAAGGGTGCATATTGGAATGGCAAACAATGTTGCCTAAGGGAGTTTTCATTTCTTTGGACGAAAAATCAATTTTCCATTTTTTTGAATGCGCAAAATGAGTTTTTTTTTGTGAAGGACCTACCATATATTTGTTGCAAAATTAGACCAAATCATTTTTATAAAATATTAGGCCATATTTAATGCACAATTGACCAAATGGTTGGGTGTTAAAAGTTTTTATACACCTCTCGTGAAAAAGACAAATTTCTGCCGATTTAGTAGGAAGTGGGTCAAATTTGAACTGCAGCTGCCTTATAGTTTGCTCTTTATTTTCTCCAAAAATCATTTCTAGGTACATAAGTATCTATTTAATCAGATAAACACCAAAAGTTTTGCAAGATTCAATGACTAGCTAGGAACGGTCATGCCCGCCGTTTTGACCGCATTTTGAAACCGGCATAAAGAATTCAAAAAAAAATCAAAAAATTGGAAAACCTTCGCATTATGTAATTATATGTGACCAATTGATCAGGAAAAATAATAAACTTGTAATACAGCAATTCTTTTAAAAAAGTGTTCTCAGAAATGAGCTATCATGTGTGAAGATTAATGGGTTTCAAGCCAAACGATCAATCTTATGGCCACATTCATGGCATAGTTTGTTTAAATAATCTCGTATTGTGCACAAGGGTGCATCTTGGAATGGCAAACAATGTTGCCTAATGAAGTTTTCATTTTCTTTGGACGAAAAAATCATTTTTCATTTTTCGAGTGCCCAAAATGAGGTTTTTTGTGAAGGACCTAGCATATATTTGTTGCAAAATTGGACCAAATATTTTTTATAAAATATTAGGCCATATTTAATGCATAATTAACCAAATGGTTCGGTGTCAAAAGTTTTGATCCACCTCTCGTGAAAAAGACAAATTTCCGCCGATTCAGTAGGAAGAGGGTCAAATTTGAACTACAACAACCTTATAGTTTGCTCTTTATTTTCTCAAAAAATCATTTCTAGGTACATAAGTATCTATCTAATCAGAGAAGCACCAAAAGTTTTGCAAGATTCAATGACTAGCTAGGAACGGTCATGCCCGCCGTTTTGACCACATTTTGAAACGGGCATAAGAAATTCAAAAAAATTCAAATGACATCATATTTTGCTCAAGTTTGCATCTTCGAATGACAAACAATGTTGCCTAAGGAAGTTTTCACTTTCTTCGCACGAAAAAATCATTTTCCATTTTTCGATTGCCAACTATTGTTTCCTAAAGTTAACATGATTGTTTTTCTTTGCAATTTGTGTCATTATTTTTATTAGACTAACTACATTATTTTTTAATTAGTGAACCTTTTTAATTTATTTTTAGACTCAGTAGATATTTCATAAATTATTATATTAAGTCTAAAAAATAAGTAATTAGTTTGATTAAGTAAGAAATATTATTCTTATAATATTTATTATTTTTACATGATTGTAGGAGTTACCTAAGTATTTTTAGTTTTCTGTTAATCTTATTTTTATTTTTTAGGTAAACCGGAAAGTGATTGGGCCGATTTACTTAAGGTGCTGGGCCGGCCTGGCCCATTTGGCCCACTGGCTCGCTGGATGGGGAGACAACTCCCAGCCGCGGCCCCACTCTCTCTCTCATTCTCTCTCTCACCCGAGCTCTCTCTCTCTCTCTCAATCCCCTTCCGCCGTGACAGCGCCGCTGTCGATTCCAACGTGCTCCGGCGGCTTCCGCCGTCGCGCTGGCTATCCATCTGCTCCCCTCGCTCTGCTCTACCCTTCTGTCCGACTGGTTCCTTCGATTACTTCCTCTACTTGTGGATCCCATGGGGTTTTGGTGTCTAGGGTTTCGGTGGTGGCTTCGCCGGCGTGCTCCGGCACTCCTGCTCGGTTTCCCTCGTCGTCCATGGCATCACCGTGGTGCAGGGTTCCCCTAGGACGGTGCTCCAATGTGGTCATGCCCCCTGTAAGGTTCCCTGTGCCCATGGTGCTCATGGCGCACGGTGAGGCGTCGTGGTGGTGGTGCTCCTCGGTGAGCTCATCTCGATCTCCTCTATCTTTCTGTTTTAGTGATGGCGGCCATGGTTGCTTTGGTGCTGCTCTGGTTCATGTGCTGTGATCATACTCATGCTCTAGTTCATGTTGTAGTTCTACAGTTGTTGATCTCATGCTATCTAGGGTTTGTAGGCTTTCGTTTAGATATGGTTAGTGCCCTGGTTAGGTTATACACCTCCTGGATTTGCTAAATTGGCCTGTGTTGTCTCTCTGACATGTTTAGCTCTAGTGTTGGCTCTGTTATGCATATACTTGAAGACTACTTCAAGTGCTAAATGCTATTGTTGCTGTTATAATCCAGTTCATGTTTGGTTGCTATCATGTGAGCTCATGTCATGCTCTGGTTTACATATGGATGCTCTAGTTCTATAGCTATGTTCCTGGGTTTGCTAAATTGATCAATGGTAGTTTTGATCTCTGATTGCTTCCTGTGGGACTCTTTTGTTCATATAACTGAAGAATTCTCCAGTTAGAAATCTTCCTGGTCACTGCACTACTAGAGTAGTTCATGTAGGTGTGATATATGCTCTCTGGTTTGGTATGGTTAATTCATTGTGTTCATTACTAAATGATTCAGTCCATCTGCTATTTCTTTTAGCTCTATTCTATTGACAGGCTGGCTATTAGTTCAGTTAAATTACTAAACTTGTTACAGTTTACTTAATGCTACTTTGTGCTACAGTTAAGTTATGAATTCGTTTCCTTTCCATTGCTCTGTTTAACTTTGTTAATATGTATATACTATATTTATGTACTTGTGTGGTGACACACACACATACACTATTGTTATTACTGTTGTTATGTAGGTGTAGTACTTATATCTAGCCCAGGTGCTAGTGGGTGCATGTGTTCTTATTGTAGGAATTTACCAAGTGTAAGTGGTGCTTGGTGTTCTGCATATATAGCAGATCTGTTTATGTGTGCTTGAAAGGCCTAAAAAATTATACTGGTTATATATATGGACATTATCTTATCTTGCCCAGTCCCTTCTCTCCTAATTCTGATATTCAACAGATACTCTCTTGGTCTTAGTCTTTTGTCTTCATTCTCTCCTAAAATTTGATAAGAACAGATGCTTTTCTTGATCTTTCGCCAAGCCAATGATGCTGGTCTCAGGCTAATCTCACTGGGATATTAACAGATGCTACACTCATGCTCCTATGATGTCATAGTCCTAGCACTTCTAGGCTATCTGAGGACGACCCCCCCCCCCCCGAAATCCCACCTTGGTTGGAGTTTTTGTCCAACACATAGCACTGCTGCTACTGGAGGTATATGAACTGGTTTATACTTGTGTGCTAGTGCTAGTGCTGCTTGTTAACATGCTTGTAGATGTCCATCTGTTGTACCACTATGCTTTTGTTGCCCATACACACTGTGGTTGAAGTTTCTGTCCAACAGTATATACTATTACTGTTGTCAGTTAGCTGTTGATGCCATCTGTTGACATATACATGTAGTACTATTTTTAGTTCTATTGGCATGTTTGTATTGCTGTATATAGTTGCTAGGTTGTGTCTTGGGCCAGCTGGACTCATAGTGACAACTGTGCCCCTTCAACTATAACTTTGCAAATGAGCTGGTGCTATTGTTATGGTGGTTGTGGTTGTTACTTGTTGAGCTGGTCTTATTGTTGTTTGTTGGATTTGTGAGCTATGACTTTCACCTCTTGCTGTACATATATCCTAGACATACTCCACTCTTGGACTTGATCTACTACAGTTATTCTCCCTTGATACTTGATCATGTACTGTTCCTTTTGTTTCTGATCTGCACATTTGATCATGTACTTGGATTTGCTGGTTTTCTATTGGAAACTTCTCATTAAGGGTATTTGGGCCAGTTCCAAGTAGTCCTAAGTGCCAGCTCATATAATAATGCATTTCCCAAAGGGAATGCAACATTTCTAACGTAACATACTCCCTCTTCCTGTATTGTTTCTTTTGCAGGTCTTGAACTTGAGAAGGAGAAGATTATAAGAAGATCTAGAGAAGAACTAGAAAAGGAATTAGTCTAAGTTTAGTTTAGGTTTACTAAATGTATAGTAATAAAATGTAATTCCATAATGTAATTCCTGAATACTTTGTAAATGTAATTCCTGAATACTTTGTATTTGTATTTATAGTAATAAAATGTAATTCCTGAATACTTTGTATTTGTATTTATAGTAATAAAATGTATTGTTTCTTTTATCTAGATTGAAAGCTTTGTAATATTGCTTTCCACTAATTCATTTATTAATAAAGTTTCTTTTATTCCTTGTTGGATGAAACCAAGTGCTATCCAGACACGTAAGATGAAATTGATACATGGATATGACACGTAGGCAAAAATTGACACATAGGCAAAATTGATGAGGTGGCGCTCAGTCATATCAATGCATCCACGTTTACAATGCCATGACCATCTAGATTGGTCGTAATCAGCTAGAAATAAGGCAGCGGACCAGTGCTGTCTACTTTATGACCATTTCGTGTAAGGAAATAATGACCTTTCTGACCAAAATGGTCGTTATGGTTTAGGGTTTGGAGCCCCCCGAATAGCTTACGACCAGTTGGTCTCAAATGGTCGTAGATTTACGACCATTTCTTCTAGGGTCACTGACAGAAGGTCACAAGTTGACATATTTCTTGTAGTGATTATGCATGTAATAGTTTACTTTGGTGTGTGGAAATGTCATGTGTGTACTAGCCACCTACGTAATTGGATGTTTGCCGCGTATTACACATATCTTGCTTATGTGAAACGTTTCCGTTCTCTTGGCTCAACACAAACAGTTTATCACAATGAACCGTATGCCGTATATCGCACACACCTTGATCTGGCTGACCGTTTCTTTCGTGTTGCCTAATCACAAACAGTTCATCCGAGTGAACTGTATGCTGTATATCACACACACCATCATCTGGCTGCCCATTTCTGTTGTTCCGCCTCATCACAAACAGTTCATCCGAGTGAACTGTATGCCGTATATCGCACACGCCTTCATCTGGCTGCCAGTTTCTTTTGTTCTGCCTCATCACAAATAGTTAATTGAACTGAACCGTATGCCCCGCATCGCACACACAACTAAAATCTGAACCGTGTTTGATGTATCCTTCATCGCAAACGTTTTACATCTTTTTTTACGGTATTTTTACGTCACCGTTTGCGATTAATGCATCACACACAGTTTCGTCAAAGGGTCTCTGATCATAGTGTCGCGTTAGCAGCATCCTGTAGTAGTGGATGGCTCCACACCTAAGTACTTTTGCAAGGGCATCTGCTATGACAAAACCACGACAGTTGGCGCCCATCGTGGGGCCACCGCATGGTGGTTTCGAGTTCTTGAAGGGCTCTTTCCCAGCGATCGAGGGATACGCCGTGGGCCGGATGACTAAGAGTTGCCGCGGCAAGCTCTACATCGACGATGTTGGCTGGAGTCCGGAGGCCGACTCAATCGAGTACGGGTACCAGGTCCCCTTTGGCGGGATAAACATCTTCATCGGCAAGATTGGTGGATTAGAGCCTGAGCCGAACATCTGCACCAACATCGTCGAGCCAGCTCAGCGTGCACGACCTGCCAAGGTTCAACCTGGCCGGAAGCGTGTCTTCGTTGGATTTGCGCATGGCACGGACCTTGCAGAGGATTCTGTGTCTGGAGGAGAGACTCTCATCTATTCAGGTGATGAGTCCTCGACCGGTGAGACGGAGTCAATCTACCAGCTTCAAGATGGCGGGCTTGGGGGCTATTCCGATGGCGACAGCATTCCGGATCCCTATGAGCCGCCGTATCGTGCTGCTATCTTTATGGCTGGGACAGAGCCGACTCTCAACTCATCAACTACGGCGGCTATGACTTCTGGATCGACTGCCGCTGCAACAGCTGGGGCAAGCGGTTCAGCTCGACCACCGGCTCAAGTTTTGTCTGAACTTTTGGGTACTTTGACAACCCTGTTAGCAACAGAGGTTACTACGGTGAATCAAGCACAGCATAACGCAGAGGTTGCAAAGGTACATGATGAGGTGGCCAAGGCTCAGGAGGAGCTTAATGCAGAGAACGCTAGGATGGCAGAGGAACGAGCTCAGATGGATGCTGAGTCACAACGTATCAGGGTGGAGGCTTTTCGCTTAAGTTTGGATCAAAATGCTTCTAATGCTGTTTTTTGAAGGAGGTACCAAACTTGCATGCCTTTGCAGTATGAGGCGCGAAACCTTTTCAACACGCCTGGTGCAGGGCCAAGTAACCCGCCAGGCATAGCCCGTGCGGCTGAAGTCCCAGGGAGCGGGGCGGCGGCTCAGCCCCGATTACCAGACCCGCCCCGTAGGGATCGAACCCCGCCCCGGTGGATAACATGATAGCGGCGGCTACCCGGCTCAATGCAATCCCTATCACGGATGAGACGCCTTTTGCAGCTAAGGCACGGAATGCAATTGAGCTCTTACAAACAACGGTTGCGTAGCAGGAGAAGTATACACATAGTCGTGAGAGGGTGCACTCGACCCCCCTCCCAAGTCACAGTTACAGCCGGCGCATTGAGTCGCCGGCAGTGTCCAGTAGCGAACGACATCGTCAAGTGAATCAGGATGACCCGCCCCATGGGAATAACCCGCCCCTTACTCATGCTTAGGCGATTGTGAACGATGCCAGAGCTCGCCGAGAGGCGGAGGCGGCGGCGGCTCAACTTCGGGCTTATCAGCAGCCTCCGGTCACCCCTTCGGCGTCAGTAGGGGCTGGTGTAATTTCCAGGTCTGTCGGAGTGCCTTGTTTAGTACCAGCTTTACGTAATGAGCGTTTACCTAAGGATTTCAAGGGTCCTCGTAAGGTGGCTAATTATACAGCTGGTCTCCCCCCTGAGGCCTGGATTGAGAGCTATGAGTTAGCCATGGAAATGCTGGATGTCAATGATGCTGTGTGTGCCAAGTATTTTACCATGATGTTGGATGGACCGGCTCGAACCTGTTTAAAAGGATTGCCCGCCAATTCCATCAATTCATGGGCAGAGTTGAAGGCACGGTTCATTCAGAATTTCAAAGGAACATGCAAGCAGCCTTTGACAATTATCGATCTTGGTAACTGTGTGCAGCATGAAGATGAGTCGGCTCATCATTGGGTCCGGCGGGTCTCTGCTATTATGCACTCTTCTGACAGCATTGCGGCGGGTCAGGCAGTTCTGGTCTTGGAAAAGAACTGTCATTTTACCCCCCTTAAGCAGAAGCTTGGTCGGCTTAAACGTCATTGGAATGATATGGTGAGCTCATGGCGGCTCTCATTAAGTATGCCGACTCTGATACCACCAAGGACCCTGGATCTGATGATGAGAAATCCAACAAGGTAAAGAAAGGCGGTAATGGTAAGGGTCAACAGCAGAATATGGCAAGGCACAATGGAAACAACCAAGGCAACGGTGGTAAGCGCAGACAACCCGATGGCGGGTCAGATCTTGTAGCTAACTCCAACACTGGATATAAAAACTAGCGCTGTAATGGTAATGGTAAGCCGTCCTTCGGAGGGAAGAACTTTAATATTGAGGCCATGATGAACGAACCTTGCCCGAAACACAGTCTGCCTAATAAGACGGCGACTCATGCTTGGAAGGACTGTTTTATCATGCGAGAGTACAGGAATTCCAATTTCAGTCAGAATCATGGTAACAATAATGGCCCGCCAGGCGGGTCAGGATCCGGTTCACAGGGGCCTGGCTTTGGAGGTGATGGTTCAAATTCTGGTTATCAAGGATAGGGCAATCAGGGTGGTTATAACGAACAATCTGGTCAGGGTAACCAGCAGCATTAGTCAGGATATCAGAGTAATCCAAAGCAGCTCAACAGTGGCCAGTATCATGTCTTCACCACAAGTCTGTGCAAGCGAGATCAGAAGGTTCATAAGCGCGCGGTCAATGCAATTGAGCCGGCGGTGCCTCAATACCTGCGGTGGTCAGAGTATCCAATCACATGGTGTTGGGAAGATCACCCGCCCCGGGTTGAGAATCCAGGTCAGCTGGCACTGGTGGTAGCCCCTCAGGTCGGGGGTTATAAATTCACTAAAGTACTCATGGCTGGTGGTAGCAGTATCAACATCCTGTATTATGACACCTTTCACCGGATGAACTTAACTGACAAGGACCTTAAGCCGTCTTCTACGTTTTTTCATGGCGTGGTACCTGGTAAGTCGGCATATCCTGTTGGAAAGATTGCCCTGGAAGTGGCCTTTGGTGATGACTATCACTACAGAACAGAGATGTTATGGTTTGAAGTGGTCAAAATCAAGAGTCCTTATCATGCCTTGTTTGGCCGGCCGGCTTATGCCAGGTTTATGGCTTGACCTTGTTATGTTTATTTGCAGCTTAAGATGCCAAGGTGTAACAGCACTATTACGGTCCATGGTGATCAGAAGATTGCTTTGGAATGTGAGGAAGGAGATGCTGCCTATGCTGAGTCCACCTGTGCCACGGAGGAGCTTAAATTCTATAAGGATAATGTTGACCCGGCTGATATGACACCTTTGAAGAAGCCCACCACTGAGCAAGACCCTTTGTTAAAATTTAAGTTGGCTAATGACACTAAGCAGGTTTACTTTGTCTCTGGCCACTCATCTCAGCAGTTCACAGTGGGGGCTAATATGGATCCTAAATAGGAAAGCGCGCTCATCGAATTCATCCGTGAGAATCGGGACATCTTTGCATGGAAACCTTCTCACATGTTGGGTGTACCGAGAGAATTCGCTAAGCACACCCTTAATGTGGGTCCTAGGTTTAAGCCAGTCAAGCAATTCCTTCGTTGTTTCAATGAAGAGCGACGTAAGGCCATTGGAGAGGAGGTAGCCCGGCTCTTGGCAGCTGGATTTATTGTGGAAGTCTTTCACCATGAGTGGTTGGCTAACCCTGTGCCTGTACTAAAAAAGAATGGCGCATGGCGTATGTGTGTTGACTACACGGATCTTAACAAAGCTTGTCCAGCTGATCCGTTTGCTCTCCCTCGTATGGACCAGATTATTGATGCCACGACGGGTTGTGAGAGATTATGCTTCCTGGATGCTTATTCTGGTTATCATCAGATTAAGATGGCAGTTAAGGACCAAGAGAAGACGTCTTTTATCACCCCTTTTGGAGCCTTCTGCTATGTCTCTATGCCTCTTGGGCTTAAGAATGCTCAGGCGACTTATCAACGCTGTGTTTAGAATTGTTTTCACAGTCAGATTGGGCGTAATGTGCATGCTTATGTGGATGATATTGTGGTCAAATCCAGAAAGAAGGAGACTCTCCTGGATGATTTGAAGGATACCTTTGACAATCTCCGGGTCTATAAAATGATGCTTAACCCGGCCAAGTGTGTCTTCGGTGTGCCTGCAGGTAAACTATTGGGTTTTTTGGTCTCAAAGAGGGGCATTGAGGCTAACCCGGAGAAGATTAAGGCCATCACTTCCCTGGCTAAGCCGGCGTTTGTCAATGACGTCCAGCGCCTGGCGGGTCGTATTGCGGCTCTGAGATGGTTTATAAGCCGCCTAGGAGAGAAGGCAATTCCTTTATACCAAATGATGAAGAAGACATATCACTTTGTCTGGAGTGATGCTGCTGATAAGGCGTTTGAGGCACTCAAAAAACAGTTAGCTAAGCCGCCCGTCCTTGCGGCTCCCATTGAGAAAGAGCATTTGGTCCTGTATGTGGCGGCTAATAGTAAGGTTGTTAGTGTGGCAGTGGTTGTGGAACGCAAGGTGGCAGGTAAGGAATACCCGGTTCAGCGGTCGGCTTATTATGTCAGTGAGGTGTTGATTGAGTCCAAGCAACGATACCCACATTGGCAGAAACTGGTGTATGGGGTGTTCATGGCGAGTCGCAAACTGAAGCATTATTTTCTTGGTCATCCTATTACTGTGGTCAACTCTGCTCCCTTAAGAGACATTATTCAAAACAGGGAGGCCACAGGCCGGGTTGCTAAGTGGGCAATAGAGCTTGGACCTCATGGTTTGAAACATGTGCCAAGAATAGCCATCAAATCTCAGGCTCTGGTCGATTTCATCAATGACTGGACAGAGTTGCAGACACATAAGCAGAAGCCTGATAACACACATTGGACAATTCACTTTGATGGGTCCAGGCAGTTGGAAGGCTCGGGGGCTGGAGTTATTTTGACTTCCCCACGAGGTGACAAATTTTGTTATGTTTTAAGGCTAATGTTCCGTTGTACTAACAATGCAGCTGAATATGAGGCTTTACTCCTCGGCCTTCGTATGGCTAAGGAAATGAATTTAAGTCAGGTCAGGTGTCTAGGCGACTCAGACCTGGTGGCTCAGCAAGTTTCAGGCACATGGGATTCTAAAGACCTGCTCTTGGCGGCTTATCATCGGGCGGTTGACAATATTGCTAGTCATTTCAAGGGTTATCAGGTGGATCACCTTGATCAAAGGAAGAACGAGGCAGCTGATGCCTTAAGCCGGCTTGGATCTCAACGTAAGCTGGTGCTTCCTAATGTGTTTCTTGACGTGTTGCATAATCCTTCGGTCAAGTTACCATCTGAAGAAGACCTTGTTGTCCCTGACTCGGAGGCGCAGTTGGTGGTGGCTCTCCATGCTATTCCTGATTGGACACTCCCCTACTTAGCTTATATGACCCGGGGCGAGTTACCTGAGGATGAAACATTGGCAAGGTAAATAACCAGGAGGTCTAAGTCTATGACTATTGTCAACGGCGAGTTACACCGATGCAGTGTGACAGGCGTGTTTCAATGTTGTGTTTCTCCTGAAGAGGGCCGTGAGATCTTACGAGAGATTCATGAAGGTGATTGTGGTCATCATGCTGGCTCTAAGTCTTTAGTGGATAAAGCTTTTCGTCACGGGTTTTACTGGTTGACGGCTCATGCTGACGCAGAGGATATCGTTAGCAAGTGCGATGGGTGTCAAAAATTTGCAAGACGGGCTAATGTGCCGGCTCAAGAATTGCGTATGATTCCAATAACTTGGCCATTTGCAGTCTGGGGGCTTGATATGGTTGGACCATTCAAGTGGTCTAAGGATAAAAGACCCACCTTTTGGTGGCGGTTGACAAGTTTACCAAGTGGGTTGAGGCGGAGCGAGTTAGCAATTGTGAGGCGGCCACAGTTGTTCAGTTTGTTAAAAATTTGATTTTCTGCTTTGGATACCCTCATAGTATCATTACTGATAATGGCACTAATCTGTCTAAGGGTGCTATGAAGGAGTTCTATCAAAGAGAGCATATTCGTCTTGATGTTTCTTCAGTGGCTCATCCACAGTCTAATGACCAGGCAGAGCGAGCTAATCAAGAAATTTTGAGAGGCATTAAGCCCCGGCTCATGGTTCCCTTTGAAGAGAACGCCGGGTTGTTGGGTTGAGGAGTTACCTTCAGTGCTTTGGAGTATCAATACCACCCGGACCTTTCAAGGGGGCGACTTAGTGCTCCGTTTGATTCAAGATCACACAGGGATGCATAAGCTTTCTCCTCCTTGGGAAGGGCCTTTTGTGATCAGCAAAAATCTCAATAACGGGTCTTACTACCTCATTGATATACGAGAACACAAAGATTCACTCAAGTCAGAAGAGGAGGCCCGCCGGCCATGGAATATTGCTCATCTTCGGCCTCACTATACTTGAGCTACTGGCTCTTATCCTTTGTACATACATTTGTCAATGTATATATCTTTTATGATCAATGTAATAAAGCTAGCATCCCTGAAATTCAGGGCCTCTGTCATTTCATTTCTGTGCATCTGAGTATTTGTTATTTGATCATAAGGTCACTTGGGGGCTTCCAACCCACTGGGTTTAGCTTTCATACCCTCTTGACCAGCCTGAGTTACCACATTATGAGTTACACCTGCCTGTTTGCAACTTGCTACTGCGCTAGGTGACCCGCCGAACTCTTAACAGTCAATCTTTTTTAAGACCCTGACCTTGTTAAGGTTAAAACGGCGGCCTGTATCACGCGAGAGCCGGCTTACAGTGAGCTAGGATAAACTCAATGGCTATGTGGCCTTGAAAGCAAAAGGCCTGTTAGCCAACTTGTTCGTTCGTGTCTCGAAAGCCGGCCTAACAAGAAATTTGAGATTTTTTGTATCTCTCTCTTTTGGATTCTTTGGATATTTTTATGTTAAGTTTTTGCTTTTGTGCAAATTTTGACTACCCAGGTCGTGAGGTTCCGGATTATGTTGCTCATATTTGAGTATTTTTGGGTTGTAACCTGCCCTGGCTTTGGACTTTAAGTCGCCAGTATGTTTTGGTTTGAATAGCCATGGTTATGAGGCTACAAGTCTTTGGGTTGTCGCCCGCCCTAGCTTTTGGTTTTTAAGCTGCCAGCATGATTTGGCTCTACAGCCATGTTAATCATGTTTTCAACTGTTATATGAGACTACGAGTCTTCGAATTTGTTGAAATCTTGTTCGTCAAATATTGACCCATCATCCTTGAACTCTGGACATCCAGTGGCTATCTCCTCCGGGTCAAGCTCTGATTGCCACGCTTTCGCCCGGCCTAGAGCAACAATGGCTCCGGCTCGGGCGGCTGATAGTTTAATCTCTTCAATTTGAGTCGGCATCGTTGACAGTTGCTCTAAGACCGTCTTGATGAGAGTTGGAGGCTTCTTTCCGCCTGATAAAGCTGCAAGGCTGCGTTGCATCCCAGCATATAACTATTCGGCCAATGAATACACCGCTTTAAGTTTAAGCAACATGTTCTGGCCAAGATTGGCGCTTCTGGGGCCTGTTCAAGAGTCGCCAGGCGGGTTAAATATTATCTATTATGAATCGCCAGGCGGGTCAAAGAAGTATTAAAACAGATGATGAAGTGCAAATGTTTAACGTACCGAAGATGGAGGTTGTCATGTGGATTATGTGTTGCTTTAAGCCGGCAAGCTCATCAGTTACCGGCTTAAGTTGATTTTCAGCCTCTTCGGCTCTTTTCAACAGGGCGGCTTTGTCCGACTCCCAGGCAGTTCTTTCAGCATCAAATCCTGCTTTTATTTTCTCAATTTTTCCAGGGAAGATTTCAGCTTTAACTCGGCCTTGGAAGTTTGAGCTTGTTGCAGCTCAATATTCTTCTTTAAGTCGCTGAGATGCGACTCCTTCATGTTCAGCTCCTCCTAAAATACAGTATTGAAGCAATGATTACAACACAAGGAGCAAGTGATATAATTAACTTAAGTCCCAAACACATTGCTAGCAATATACTTGGCACTTGGGGGCTAATGTAGGTCATTTTAATTCTAATTATGACCCGGCTCATCTTGTTAAGTTAAGCCGGCCCTTGGGTACACTTTGGAAAAAGGTTACAAGTCTACAGCATACTCATTATTTTCCTATGCTCTATACTTGGGGGCTACTATGAATATAAGTATATCAGCAAGGCTAAAGAGGAGAGGGATGGTTTCATACCTCATATTTCTGCTTCATGAGTTGAACAAGCCCAGCCTCCATATCTCGACTTGTGTTAAGGCGGCTCAAATAGCCGGCATACATGTCGCCTGCACTGAAAGAGGAGTAGCTCTCCAGGTCTAGCTTGGCCTTGCCTTTTTCTAAGGAAGGAGATTCTTCCTTAGTGCTATGCTTGGCTAGCACAGTTGCGGCTCCTGGCGCTGTGTAAGCCGTCCCAGTGATAGTCTCGTCATCAGAATTCTTATTAATGGGGGTCGCCTCAGTCAGCTTGGCAGGGCTAGGCGGCTTAGGGCTTGGCGGGTCATGGCTAATAGCTGGATTTATTTCAGCGTCCGTTGCTTCAAAGACGGTAGTGTCAGCAAGTGGCGGCGGGTCATTGACAAGATCTTTAGGGGTTTGAATTGAAGCCTCCAGGGCCTCGGGCGCCTGCTTGTCCGGCTCAGTGGTCTTCGGGTCTTTGGAAGAGCCGCCCACCTTTTGCTTTTTACCCGCCTTTGCCACGCCTCTGTGACAAGGATACAAGAATTTATGAGTATGTCCTTACAAGATTATTTATGAACAAATGAAAATACTTACCCCTGGGCAATCTTGAAGGTAGGCATTTGAGTCCCAGTAGAGTCGCCGGATGATGGAGGCGTTCCCTGATAATTTGAGTTGGAAGAATTTAGAGGTTGACGTGTAAGGCCGACTAATGGATAGAGAGGATCCGGGTCATGTGGCACCTCATTTCGACGTTTGCAAGGGGCAGGAGTGTTGGGTAAGCCGGAGACGAGGTCTTGAGTACTGTCACTCCGGGTCATACATCTGGAATCATGCTGTTGTTTCTTCAAAAGAAAGTTGGGATCCAAATGAGCAAGAGGATGTGAGAATTTTACTTTCAGGATAACCCGCTGAGTTTTCTGTCTTGGCAAGGGTTCTCAGCCGGAGGAAATTATAGTTACCTTTGCTGCGTCGGCATGACTGGTCTCTGCCTCTTCCTGAGAGGAATCAGCGTCAATAAGTTGTACAAAGAAAAGACCAAGGGAGTCAAGTTCTACCTCTGACTCATCATCAAGTTTGAGTAGTTCTTCAGCTGATGGCTTCTTGCGGCGAGCGGGAGCGTGAGATTTTCCTTTAGCCTTCTTAAGGGGCACGGTGGCTTGCAACTTCTTTTTCGAGAAACAAGAGTCGACCTATATACAGTTGCATATGTGCAATAAGTTAAAGGTATAAAACACAAAGAAATAAATATATAAGGTGAGGATTCATTCAAGATACATATAGCCGGAGCCGGGTAAAGTGCACAGAAGGGGTTCAATCCCACTTTTTGGCAGTTATTGAGAGGCTCTCCAAGCAGTGACTTGACCATATCAGTGGTCTCCTTGTCAGTCAAGGATGTCTGGTTATAGCGTTGAGGATCCTTTGTGTGGCCTGTATATTTACACATTAAACCGCTGCGCTGGCTCAATGGCAAAATTCTCCAAGAGACCCAACAGCGGACCAGGTCTACTCCAGATAAGCCGTTGGCTACCAGGGCTCTTATCTTTGAAAAGGTGGCTGAATATTTAGCCCGTTCTGCAGCAGTGATACGATCCAGAAGCTCATGGCTCGGGGTGAGCCGGAAAGGACAGAAACCCGACAGGGGATTTTCATCATCTGGAGAGGTATCTTGGCAGTAAAATCAAGTATTGTTCTAATCTTTGGGAAGACTAGGCAGTGTAGCTGCAGGAAAAATGATGTCTCTGCGCCTTTGAATGGAAATCCCACCAAGTTCAAGACTAGGCCCATCTGTCATCTCAGTTTGGCGGTTGAGATAAAAGTATTCTCTGAATAGGTCAACCTCAGGCTCTTGTTGAAGGTACACCTCACAGAAGACTTGAAAGTTGCATATATTGGAGACGGAATTGGGGCCAATGTCTTGAGGATGAAGGTTATAGAAATGCAGAACATCCCGGAAGAACTTTGACCCGGGTGGTGAGAAGCCACGGAGGAGATGATCTGAAAAGACAACAACTTCGCCTTCTCGGGGTTGAAGAGTAGTTTCAGAGCCGGGAACCCGCCAATGAATAACTTCTTTGGATGGCAAAACTCCCATGTCTACATATTCACCTAATGAGAGCTCGGAGACTCTGCTAGCAGCCCAGTCACAAGAAGTGGGAGCCCTAGTCATTGTTGGCGGGTTAAGAGCTACGGCCTAGGAGTAAAAACATGATGGATTAATATTATGGTGATGAGCCGTTTAAAAGTTATGTGGATAATTTACTAGCTGCAACCTGATTATGGATACAAGCTATATCATTATTATGAAGCATGGAGGAACCGCCCTTATAAGAAGGTAAGGTAGCTCTCAGGGTGACTAATATATGGCGAGTTACAGATTCATGGTTGAGCCGGCTAGGTTTTGGCGGGTTACAAAGTTATTACTTAAGCCGCCCAAATAACATGGGCAGGGCAGTTATCTATAGATTTGGGATTGATGAAATTTCGCTAAGTACGGGACAAACAAGTTTCACAGTTTATGCCTATAATTTTGGATCTACTGCAGCTTTGAAAATGAAGAACAATTGCTAAACCTAAGGTACAGTGGCGGAAAAAGTAGTAGGCGGTGCATGGATTTTGAAGAGGAAAAGATCTGTGCTAGATGCAAAATAAGAGCTTGAACAAGTACCGCTTCATTTTTTTCCTAGTTTGTGGATTGAGCTATATTTTCTATGCAAGAGTTGAATGAACTTGGGTGAAACATGGTTGAACGCCAACGAACTCGATGAACTAGGGCATTCTAATGTGGATCTGAGAAAAGGGCAAGATGATACCTGACGGTGTTGATGAAGAGCAAGAGTGCGCCGCAGTTCTCTGGTCCTGTCAGGTTGATGCAGCAGCCCTTGTCGGAGTTGCTGGTGAAGAACGGTCGAAGCGGCGGAGCTCTTGTGCGGTGGAGGTCACGAGGAGGAAGAAGAAGTGGAGGCGAAGGGGGTAAAAGTGAAAAAGGAACCCCCCCCCCCTCCGTGCCTATTTATGAGGAAAAGGTGAAGCAGTAAATGGCAGGCGCAGAAATCAAGGAGGCAATATGATTATCTTAACAGAGGAGGCACCTCAATTCTCGAACAGCTAGTTAATGCAGAAAGATCCGTTGTGATGTCATAGGCTTTTCTGAATTTATTTGGCGTGACATCATGGCGGGTCATGGTGATTTATTCAAGATTAAATGTTGGACGAAATAAAAGAAGACTAGCCAGCTAGAAGCAGTGAAGATTGGCATGAACAAGTTCAAATCAATCTGGGGCCTAATGTTGGGGATGTAACCTCGAGGTGTGACCCACCCAGGAGGGGCCGGGTTACACTATTGGCGACTGAATATGAGAAAAGCCCAAGTAGGTCCAAGAAGATGAAATATGAAGACCGGTGGCGGCTTACAAGGTGGGCTTGCTAAAGGCCCAAGACCTGGCGGTAGAATCATGACCCGGAATGTGTGAGTCGCCATGATGGCGACTTGCCTAGCAAGGCAGGGCGACTTAGAAACCAAGTTGGTCAGGTTGTGTGATCTGACATGGACTCTTATAAGCCCAGGGCCTCGACCTGTGTATATAAAAGCGAGACCCTGGGGTGGGTTAACTCAAGAAACAATTGATCGAGAGCTAGGTCAAGTGATTTCACTCCCTTGTAATCGACATTCAAGCAATAGTCAACAAAAGCAGGAGTAGGCTTTTACCTCGTTGTAAGGGGCCGAACCTGGGTAAACCTTGTGTCTTTCGTCCCGTTCAACCCCTTCAAGCTAACTTACGTTGCGATGGCTCCACACCTAAGTCCTTTTGCAAGGGCATCTGCCGTGACAAAACCACGACACTCCAAAAATAGGATTTTATAAAGTCAGGATTAGGCTCTGCGGGGCCACCGGGTGGGCATAACCCACCTGGGCGTGCCTGGAGGGGGGACGCGCCCTGGTGGGTTGTGCTCAACCAGGGCCCCCCCTCCAGTGGTTCTTTGCTCCAGTATTTTTTATATATTCTGAAATAATTCACCAAAAAGTTTCATTCCATTCCGAGAACTTTTATTTCTGCACAAAAACAACACCATGGTAGTTTTATTGAAAACAGCGTCAGTCCGGGTTAGTTTCATTCAAATCATGCAAATTAGAGTCCAAAACAAGAGCAAAAGCATTAGGAAAAGTAGATATGATGGAGACGTGTCAACTCCCCCAAGCTTAAACCCTTGCTTGTCCTCAAGCAATTCAGTTGACAAACTGAAAGTGAAAAAGAAAAACTTTTATGAACTCTTTTGTTCTTGTTTACATAAATAACCTTAAGTAGCACCCAGGTTTTCAGCAAAGATTATGACTAACCATGTCAACAATAACTCTTAGAAATTATATTAACTCATATCAATGGCATAAGCAACTAGCGAGCAATAATCAAATATCTCAAATGACAACACTTTGTCAAAACAACCGTGATATAATATGACAATAGTGGTATCTCGCTAGCCCTTTTCGAGACCGCAAAACATAAATGCAGAGCACCTCCAAAGTTCAAGCAGCGACAAAACATTGTAATTCATGGTAGAAAAGATCCAGTCATAATGTATCCAACATTAACTATGCACAATGCATGAGGATGACAATAGTGCTCTCAGATCTGGCGCTTATTTGAGAAGGTGATGACTCAACATAAAAGTAAATAGATAGTCCGTTCATAGAGGGAAGCAGGGATTTGCAGCGGTGCCAGAGCTTAGATTTTTAAAACAGAGATAAATGTAATTTTGGGAAATGCACCCTTCCTGTTTACTTCACGACCAAAAGTTATCAATATCTTCCATGCAACACATTAGTGGCGGTTCCAAAGCGATAAAAGTAAATGTTTACTCCCCCTCCACCAACAAACACACTCCACGGCTAGCCAGATCCATGGGTACCGTCCATACCAACATCAGTCCTGGGGGAGTTTTGTTTAATTATTTGTGATTTTTGATTTCAGGAGTGGGAATCCCTATTACCGCCCCTCTCGTGCAAGGACGAGTGAATAAACACTCATCACAAGAATAACCGGCTTATCATGGAAGATACCGACTACCCCCTGTCGCTCTATGAACAATCCAGGCACACAAAAACAGATGTTTATTTGAAGTTTTTAGAGGTGGCACATGCAAATTTACTTAGAACGGCAGGGTAATACCGCATATAGGTAGATATGGTGGACTCATATGGAATAACTAGGGTTTTAGGATTTTGATGTACAAATAGTATTCCCGCTTAGTACAGGCGAAGGCTAGCAAATAGGTTGAGAAGCAGCCAGCTAGAGAGCGAAAACGATCATGAACATGCGTTATGCATAATTAACCTTGAATACTAGCATGAGTACGATCTGGACACCATGAACATAAATATCGTAGAGGCTATGTTGGTTTTGATTCAACTACATGCATGAACATGTGCCAAGTCAAGCCACTTGAAACATTCTGAGGAGGATACCATATCTTCATACTACATCACAATCATTTTAATGCATGTTGACATCCAAGATAAATCATTATCCACTCCTAGCTACTTAAGCATGGAATGAGAAACTATAATCTCTAATTGTCATTGCAAACATGTTCGATCATAATATGCTGAATCATGGATAATAGGTTAAACATATTTACAAAAACAGAACAAATTGATTTCATACCCGTTTCTCGCTGCCAGAGCGAGTTCATCACATATCGTCATTATTGCCTTTCACTTGCACGACTGAATGATATGAAAATAATAATAGTGCAAGAGTGTCGTGGACTAAGATGGAATCTGCAAACATTTTATTCAAAAGGAGAAGACAAGGTAATATTGGCTCTTTGTCAGATCAATAGCAATGCATATGAGAGCCACTCAACATTTTCATCGTGGTCTTCTCCTTGGTATGACTCAATAAAATGAAACGAATTTCAGAGAAACACACTGAGATATTTTTGGAGTTTTAGTTTTTCTTGAAGAATGCAAACTAAAGAAAAAGAAAAAGAAAAACTATTTACACGGGAAAGCTCCCAACAAGCAAAAGAAGAACAAGGGAATCTTTTTGGGTTTTCTTTTTAATACTACAACTAACTAAACTAGAAATAAAAACCAAAAAGAAGCAAGAAACATTTTTTTGGGATTTTCTCAAAGTTTTTCAAACACACAAGAAGAAAGCAAGAAAATAAATTTAGCATGGATAATACAATGAAAAAGTGTGAACACCGACAACTGGAATGAAATGTGTGAACATGAATGTAATGTCGGTGGAAATACGTACTCCCCCAAGCTTAGGCTTTTGGCCTAGCTTGCTAATCACCATCCGCGGCCTGCATGATAATCAGAGTGATAGCTCACGGAGGCTCTTGGTACAGCCTCCTCAGCCTGCCGAGCTGCCTCGATTTCCTCCTTGTACGCGCGGGCCTCGCTCTCAAGAACATAATGTCTTCTTTTGCTGTCAAAATCAAAGAGAACGGGCGCAGGCAAAACAATATGCACAATGGTTTCTTTATTAAACCTCAAGTTATAAGTATAATCAATGATTTTGCCCTTAAGGAACTTATGGCGCTTCATGGCCTCAAAGTCTAAGGACTGAGTAGGTAAGATGGGGTCATAAGGCAGAGGTGTAACACCAACCTCTTTAGCTAAACAAGAAGCATAAATCCCACCATAAAAATAACCACTAGCAGCGTTGTGTTGCAATCTACGTGCAACAATCGCTCCAAGATTATAACTTTTATTTCCGGTGAGAGCAGTGTGTATGAGGCTCAAGTCAGGGGCACATAGTGTGCTGCAATCCTGCTTGCCCACAATGCATTTGCCATTAAAGAGTGCAAAGTATTGAATTGATGGGAAATGAATACTTTTTATTCTACCTAGTGTCACTCCTCTATCCTCACCGTAGCAAAGACTAGTCAAAAATGACTCATATTCAGATCTTGGTGGCTCGTCTAGCGAACCCCAAAATGGAATTTTACAAATACCACAAAACACCTCTAGAGGCATGGTAAATGGACGGACATAAAGTTTAAACGAAACTCTAGACTCACGAAGATGAAATTTAAATTCTTTAGTAAATGATTCTATGAGACTGAGATGTTGGTTGCACTTATCTTCAATGTAGGGACCGAGCTCGGTGTTGTGAACATATTGCTCAAATTCTTCTTTATTACCTGCACTCACCATAAAATAGTTGCACGGCCATAGGCATGATTTGATAGCGGCATCCCGTATTGAACTTGCACTTGGTACAACATAAGACCGACGTATCGAGCCACTACTAGATGATGCCTTTGAAGACTTCCTCCTCGAAGGACTCCTAAAGAACTGCATTTTTATTTGCGAACAATTTCTGAAAAAAATTGGGACACAAAATTTTTGTTAACAAAACTTCATAAGATTGATAGCAACTATTCATAAGGAGGCATAGAGGCTATATTAAGCATTGAAACTACTTAGAACTCTAAGAATTCGACATGCAAGCCCATCTACAGCAGCACCAAGAGTAGCTAATTATTCAAAATATAATCCACTAAAGCAAAAACTAATTGGAGCAATGGAGGAGTCACAAAACAAGTAGCAATCCCCCAAAATAGTTTCGGAAATGGAGCTTCGAGCAAAGAGATCGAAATCTGTGGGTTTGAGAGAAAGAATACGAGAGAGAGAGAGAGAGAGAGCAATGGTGATTTTTTCTGGAGGTAGGAGATAACCTGGGCTAAAGAGATAAGTGAGGGGGCCCATGAGGGGACCACAACACACCAGGGCGCGCCTGGGGCTGCTGGCGCACCCAGGTGGGTTGTGCCCACCTGGTGCACCCCCCTCTGATGTTATTCATACCAAAAATTCAGAATTATTCAGAAAAAAATCGTATTAAATTTTCAAGGCATTCTGAGAACTTTTATTTTTGGGTCATTTTTCTATTACACGAGAAATTCAGAAAATAGAAAAAACATGGCATTTTATTTTACTTAACTAAGAAAAACAGAAAATAAAAGTTGGGAGCAGAAGGTTGTGCTTACTACATTCATCAACTTCATACTTCTCGAAAATGATCCATTAATAAGGTTGATCAAGTCTTATTAACAACTACTTTCGATTAGCATGAAACCGATGAACTTTCGTAAAACACTAAGTTACGTCAACGGGGATATGCATGTCCCCAACAATAAGCATATCATATTTCTTTTTGGTAGTAGGTAGAGGTAGTTGAAAACTTCCAATAGTGAGTGTCGGAGATTTTTCAATAACATTAATACCATTCACTTGGAATTGTTTCTTTGGAAAGTGCACCATATGTTCATTACCATTGATATGAAAAGTGACCTTGCTTTTATTGCAATCAATAACAGCCCCTGCAGTATTCAAAAAGGTTCTACCAAGGATAATCACCATGTTGTCGTCCTCAGGCATCTCAAGTATAACAAAGTCAGTTAAGATAGTAACATTTGCAACAACAACGGGCACATCCTCACAAATACCGATAGGTATGGCAGTTGATTTGTCAGCCATTTGCAAAGATATTTCAGTAGGTGTGAGTTTATTCAAATTAAGTCTTTTATACAAGGAGAAAGGCACAACACTAACACCAGCTCCTAGATCACACAAAGAAGTTTTAATATAATTTCTTTTGATGGAGCAAGGTATAGTTGGTATTCCTAGGTCTCCAAGTTTTTTACGTACTCCATCCTTAAAAGAATAATTAGCAAGCATGGTGGAGGTTTCAGCTTAAGGTATTTTTCTCTTATTAGTGATGATGTCTTTCATATATTTTGCATAAGGGGCCATATTTAAAATATCAGTCAAGCGAGTGCGCAAAAAGACTAGCCTAAGCATTTGTCGGGGGGATGAGCCCCGGGCAGGCAACGGAACCCGGATCCCTTTCAAAAACTTCAGGTCTAGCAACGCCCCTCGATCCGGCTTGTCCTTGGCCGGGTTCCTCGACCCGGCCAAGACCCGCAACCTGGCCAGACCCACTGGCGCATGCCGGCCGGTCCCGGCAAGTCAAGACTTCTTCGACAAGGAAGCGCAACCACGGTGTGCCCCTCAACCCGGCCGTGGGTCAGCTCCCGTCCCATCCCGAGCGTACGATGGAACAAGTCCCCATGAAGGGATGAGCGTGGCCATAGTGGCCCACCAACCCCGCTGATTGGCAGGAGTGTGGCAACAGTGGCCCACCTACTCCACTGACCAGGGCCGACATGGCTACAGTGCATCCCTCGTCCTGCTGACGCAGGCCGATGGCGACCAGGCGACGCGCCATTGTAGCCGAGCCGGCCCACCCGCTCCATGATGCATGACAAGATGGGGAACAGTGTCCCCCAGCGCATGGGGCCCGCGCCCGGAGAACCCGGCATACCCTGGTACCCGGCGGGCCCCAGCACTGGCTTCCCAGACACTGACATCCGGGCCCCATGTTCATGTAACTTTACCATTGTAACCCTGGGGATTTGACCTATAAAACCCCCCAGGAGGCCTCCATGCACGGGGGACACATGATCAGTAGAACACACACACAAGGAGGAGGAGCAGCCTAAGCTTTGGCCCGTCTTCCTTCCTCCCCAAAACAGCTCCAGGAGCAAGCTTGTATCCTCCACATATAAACCACACTCGGCAGGACTAGGGGTGTTATCTCTCCAGAGAGCCCCGAACCTGGGTATGTCTTGCGTCCCTCGCTCGCTCATACCGACCTCGCCTCTGTAGCCCACCGATGCCCTCGAGCCTGTCCCTCTCTTTAGCCATCCTTTGGCATCTGCCGTGCGCCCACCACGACAGTTGGCGCCCACCGTGGGGCAGCTCGAGGTCCCGGCCGGAGACATGTTCCAGACGGGGCCCTTCATCGACTCCGGTGAGCCCATCGTGCGCTGCGCGTTCCCCGCACCTGGTGCGCCGATGGCCGACGCCATCGACCAGCTCACTGCCTCCTTCGCCGCGCTGTGCATCTCTGATGTGTCTGCGGCTGATGAGTACCCTAGCAGGGTGCTCGACGTCACCGACTTGCCTGTTCCCCTCGGCGATGACATCTCTGCCGGGGCGGCGGATCTCTGCACCAGGGTAGAGGTGCTCGTCACCGGCCCCGACTCCGGCTCGTCCAGCGCCGCGCGGAAGGCTGCCCAGGCAGCAGCTGCGCTGGCCGGCGGGTCCGACCCGCTGCGCACCATGGTGCAGAACCTCAGCGTCCCCATCGCCACCGACATTAACGCCACCAACGCCGCAGAGGCACGGGCCCGGCTCGAGGAGGAACGCAAGCGTCTGCTGGACGAGGTCGCGGCGCTCGCTGCCATGCAACGCCGGTTGGAGTCCGCTCAGCGGGAGCATGAGGCTGCGTACGGCTTCATGCCGGCCGCGGCTGAACCCAGCCGAGTTGCCGAAGTGCGGAACCGTGGCGCCGCCATCGGCCGCGCGCTGGGGGCGGTCCCACCCGTCTACGACACTCCTGTCAAGAACATGCGAGCCGCGCAAGCGGCCGCCATCGGCTTGGAGCAGCTGCAGGGCGAGGAGCTGCAGGAGCGCCTGCAGCGCATGAACGAGCTTCTCAGCGCTGCGAACGTGCAGCAAAACCGCCTCGACAACCCCGCCGCGTCCGGCTCGTGCCGTTCCAAGGACCCCGAGCAGGGGAACACGGCATCTTCCCCGTGCCTGACTGAGGCTCACTCCAGCCAAACGAGGACCCGGCGCAACCGTGCCGCGACAGCCGGTGACGGCTTAGGCGACGAGCCGGCTTCCAGAGACCGGCGCCAGCAAGACCCACCCAAGCCGTCCGGCTAGCGTGGCAACCCGGCTTCGGCCAACCCGGCCCCCCGTGGCCCCGTCGCAAGCCGGCTGGGTCCGCGCGCAATCGACGACGCCGACACTCGCCATCGCCTTGACCAGCTCGCCCTCTCCCTTGAGCTGGAGGAAGTCAACGCTGCCGGGCCGGCTTGTTTCGGGCCACGCATCCGGGATGAGCCCTTCCACAAAGGGTTCATGCTCCCCCGTGATACCCGCAAGTATAACGGCACCGTCAAGCCGGAGGACTGGCTCATCGACTACACCACCGCCATCGGCATCGCGGGCGGCAATCGCTGCCTTGCGGTGCGCTACGCCCCACTCATGCTCCTCGGTTCGGCCCGGACATGGCTCAATAGTCTGCCAGCCGGCAGCATCAACGCGTGGGTTGACTTCGAGCAGGCCTTCGTGCGCAACTTCACCGGCACCTACAAGCGTCCCGGCCGTCCCAGCCAGCTCGCAATGTGCGTGCAAGGGCCGGCTGAAACCGGCCGCGAGTACCTAGCGCACTGGACTGAGCTCCTTAACAGCTGTGAGGGCGTCCATGAGGTCTAGGCCATTCAGTACTTCATGAGCGGCTGCCAGGATGGCACCCTCCTCAAGCACAAGCTCCTGCGCTCCGAGCCAACCACAATGGCCACACTCATGGTCATCGCGAACAAGTACGCCAACGCCGACTCCGCCATGAAGATCCAGGTGGTGCTGGACGAAGCCGGCAAGCGTCGCCAGCATCCCCCTCCAAGCCGGCCGGCGAGAGCAGCCGCCAGCAGAACTAGTAGAACAACAAACGCAAGTCCAACCAACAGGCCCCCCGCTACGACAGCCGCCTTGTCGCAGCCACCGAGCAGGCGCTCGCGGCTGAGCCGGCCAGCAAACACCGGCAAACCGACAAGACGGCATGGCAACCCGCCATGAGCTTCGAGGAGATGCTCGACGCTCCCTGCAAGCACCACAACTGCGCAAGGCTGTCCACGCACACGCTTCGGCAGTGCGCCATCACCAAACGCATCATGAGGGGAGACATCCCGCCGCCTCCGGCTCCGGGTGCGGGGCAGCCGCCTCCTCCTCCTCCCCCTCTTCTGGCAAATGGCGCGATGCGCGATGATGTCTTCCCCAACAAGAACGCGAGCTACGTCGTCTTCACCAGCCTTAGTGATGACAAGCGTAGCGAGCGCCTGCTCCAGCAGGAAGTGAACACCGTCGTCCCGGCCGTGCCAGAATACATGCACTGGTCGAAGCGCCCGATCAGCTGGACCCGGGAGGACCACCCGGCCATCATGCCCAACCCGAGCGGCTACGCCCTCATCCTTGACACTACCATAGTCGCCGCAAGGCGCACCTGCAAGTTTTTGCGAGTCCTCATTGACGGCGGCAGCAGCATCAACATCCTCTACCACGACACCATGACCAAGCTCGGCCTCGAGGCCAAGGACCTAGAGCCATCTCGGACGGTGTTCCACGGCATCGTGCCGGGTCTCTCTTTCTCCCCCATCGGCCGGATTCGGCTCGACGTCCTCTTCGGCACGAGCGATCATTTCCGGCGTGAGCCGATCTGGTTCGAGGTGGTGGACCTGTCCAACGCATACCACGCGCTGCTAGGTCGGCCTGCGATCGCCAAATTCATGGTGGTGCCCCACTACGCCTACCTAAAGATGAAACTGCTGGGACCCAAGGGCCTCATCACCATCGTCGGTGACTACCGAAAATCCCTAGAGTGCGCTCAAGCAGGCGCCAGATTGGCCGAATCTCTGGTCATAGCCGAGGAGCGGCGCCAGCTCTACCGGCTCATCGCGCTGGCCAATGAGACGCCGGTTGTGCCGGCTTCAGCCAAGGAGTCGGCTGGCGAGGCCTTGTTCCAACCGTCCAAGGAGACCAAGAAGATCAAGCTAAACCCGGAAGACCCCGGCTGCAGCAAGTACGTCATCATGGGCACCCGCCTCGACAGCAAATAAGAAGGCGAGCTCATCGACTTCCTCCGTGAGAATCGGGATATCTTTGCATGGACCCCAAAGGACATGTCGCGAATTTCGAGGAAGTACGCCGAGCACAAACTACACGTGCGCAAGGACGCCAAGCCTGTCCATCAACCCTTACGTTGCTTTTCTGAAGAGAAGAGAAGAACCATCGGTGAAGAGGTCGCCAAGCTGCTAGCGGCCGGCTTCATCATGGAAGTGTTCCACCCCGAGTGGCTGGCCAACCCGGTCCTCGTCCTGAAGAAGAACAACACCTGGTGCATGTGCATAGACTACACCAGCCTGAACAAGGCCTGCCCCGAGGATCCTTTCGCTCTCCCGCTGATAGATCAAGTGATCGACTCCACCGCCGGCTGCGAGCTCCTGTCCATCTTGGATGCTTACTCCGGCTACCATCAGATCAAGCTGGACCCGACCGATGCCCTGAAAACGTCCTTCATCACGCCCTTCGGGGCATACTGCTACATCACCATGTCGTTCGGCTTAAAAAACGTCGGCGCCACCTTCCAGCGCTGCATGCTGAAGCAACTCGGCCGCAACATTCACGTCTACGTCGACGACATCGCGGTGAAGATCAAGCAGCACCTCACGCTCCTCGACGACCTGAAGGAGACCTTTGCCAACCTACGTGAGCACCAGATCAAGCTCAACCCGGAGAAATGCGTCTTCGGCGTGCCGGCCGGGAAGCTGCTCGGTTTCCTCGTCTCAGAACGCGGCATTCAGGCGAACCCGGAGAAGATCAAGGCCATCGAGCGCATGCGCAAGCCAACCCGGCTGCGAGATGTCCAGAAGTTCACCGGCTGCTTGGCCTCGGTCAGCCGGTTTCTCAGCCAGCTGGGCGAGAGGGCCTTGCCCCTATATCAGTTGCTGAAGAAGACATCGTCGTTCGAGTGGAACGACCAGGCGGATGAAGCGTTCCAGGATCTCAAGCGGATGCTCTCCACCGCGCCTGTCCTGGCCGCGCCGGCCGATAAGGAGCCGCTGTTGCTATACATTGTCGCCACCTCGCGATCGGTCAGCACGGTGCTGGTGGTCGAGCGACCAGAGAAGGGCAAGATCCAGTCTGTCCAGCGCCCGGTTTACTACCTGAGCGAGGTGCTCTCCGCCTCCAAGCAGAACTACCCGCACTACCAGAAGATGTGCTATGGCGTGTACTTCACCGCCAAGAAGCTGAAGCAGTATTTCCAAGAACACGTCATCACCGTGGTCAGCACGGCCCCCATCGGCGAGATCATGGGCTGCCGGGATGCCTCTGGCCGGGTTGCCAAATGGGCCATCAAGCTGGCCAGCCACACCATCCTCTATGAGCCCCGCACCACGATCAAGTCCCAGGCCCTGGCCGACTTCCTCGTCGACTGGACAGAGACCCAGTACCTGCCACCGCCGCCAGATTCAACGCATTGGCACATGCACTTTGACGGCTCCAAGATGCGCTCCGGTTTGCGAGCCGGCATCGTGTTGTCTTCCCCAAAGGGTGACCGGCTACGGTACGCGCTCCAGATCCACTTTGCTGCCTCCAACAACGTCGCCGAGTACGAAGCCCTTGTGCATGGCCTCCGGCTTGCCAAGGAACTCGGCATCCGACGCATCCTATGCTACGGCGACTCAGATCTGGTGGTGCAGCAGTGTTCCGGCGAATGGGACGCCCGGGATGCCAACATGGCCAGCTACCGTTTCTTGGTCAAGCAGCTCTCCGAAAACTTTGATGGCTGCGAGTTCCTCCACGTCCCGCGAGCGGAAAATGAAGCCGCCGATACGCTAGCCAACATCGGCTCATCCCAGCAGGCCATACCATCCGGCATCTCCCTTGAGCACTTGCGCAAGCCGTCCGTCAAGCCGTCTCCAGATTCTGAGTCCATCTCCATCCCAGACGACCCTGTAGCGCCCCTCCCCAACTCGGACCCAGGGACTGCCACTCCAAGCTCAGGAACTGCCGCCCGCAAACTAGTCCCGGGGCTGCTGATCCTGGCCCGGGGACCGCCTTCTCCAACCCGATGACCAACGAACCCAACCCGGGGGCTGCTGATCCCGGCCCGGGGGCTACCGCCGCTAGTCCGGCCGCCACTGTCTCCAACCCGGGGGCTGCCGCCTCCAGCTAGGGGGGCTGCCGCCCCAACACCTATCTTGGTGGCCGTCTTCACCGTGGTAGCGGCTCCATCTTGGGCTCAGCCAATCTTAGCGTTCCTGGAGAACGGGGTACTTCCCATGGACGAGACCGAGGCCTGGCAAGTGCAACGCCGGGCGTCTACCTACAACATCATCAACAACGAGCCCGTCAAGCGCAGTGCGATGGGCATGTTCCAGCGCTGCGTCAAGTAAGACAAGGGCATGGAGATCCTCCTCGACATACACCAGGGCGAGTGCGGGCACCATGCCGCCTCCAGGTTCCTGGTGGCCAAGGTTTTTCACCATGGTTTCTACTGGCCTATACCCCTTAAAGACGCCGAGTCACTCGTCCTCAAGTGCGAGGTTTGCCAACGCTTCAGCAAGCGCAGCCACCAGCCGGCTTCGGCCCTACAGACCATCCCGATCACCTGGCCCTTCGCGGTCTGGGGGCTCGACATGGTAGGCCCCTTCAATACCGCTCGGGGCGGCATGACGCATTTACTGGTGGCGGTCGACAAGTTCATCAAGTGGATCGAGGCGCGGCCGATCAAGAAGCTGGACGGGCCGACGGCCATCCAGTTCGTCAAAGACATCGCGGTACGCTACGGCGTCCCGCACAGCATCATCACCAATAATGGCACCAACTTTGCCAAGGGCGCTCTGGCGCAATACTGCTCCATCTCGGGCATCCGGCTTGACCTGGCCTTCATGGCTCATCCTCAATCCAACGGACAGGTCGAGTGGGCCAACGGCCTCATCTTATCCGGCATCAAGCCACGGCTCGTCGAGCCCCTCGTCCATTCACCCGGCAGCTGGCTTGACTATCTGCCGGCCGTCCTCTGGAGTCTACGAACAACGCCGAACCGGTCGACCGGGTTCACCCCGTTCTTCCTCGTCTACGGAGTAGAAGCCGTCATCCCGACCGACGTCGAGTTTGACTCGCCACGAGTCGTGATATACAAAGAAGCTCAAGCCAAGGAGGCCCGCGAAGACGGCATCGATTTACTCGAAGAAGCACGCCTCTTGGCCCTTAGTCGATCCGCCATCTACCAGCAAGGCCTGAGGCATTACCACAGCAAAAAGATCAAGCCCCTCGCGTTCCGTGAGCGAGACCTCGTCCTCCGACTTGTCCAGCGGCAAGCCGACCAGCACAAGTTGGCCTCCCCATGGGGGGCCTTCATCGTCAGCAAAGCCTTGTGCGACTGCAACGCCTACTACCTCATCGACGCCCGCAAGCCGAACAAGCTCAAGAGAGATACCGCCTGCGAGGAGACTAGCCGGCCCTAGAATGCAGAGCTCCTCCGCCCATTTTACAGTTAGCTGTATGCATGTATGTTTCGCTACCTTTCGTAATTCTATAAAAGACAATGGGACCCCCGAACGACACTCGGGGGCTACCCTTTCCTATCAAGTTATTGGGTTTCACACACCCCTGTAAATTTTCTTAAAACCCCCACCGCCGGGTCGATGCAGTCAACCCGAGGGCTTGGGGGCTGGTCGGCTTGGCCACAACCCACCATCCTCCTTAGCACATCCCAGCGTGTCCGGGCAGCCAAGGCCCCCCACTTTGGCCTATGCCACAGTCCGGCTTCGGCTGTTGGCCGGCAAGAACCATGGGCCAAAGCACCTACATGCTGCGAAACACTAAGTTGGATCTGCCGGATTGGCCAACCCGGCCTCACCGCACTAAGTTGCCGCACGACCGGCTGCTCGCCAGCCAGCTTCGCCGGCTGCCGCTAGCCGGCCCAGTGGGTGTTTCGCTCGCGCTCAACGTTCGAAGGGCCTAAGTGATGTGCGCTCTTTCCAAGGACCGAACCCCTTGTCACACACCGGAATCCGGCTGTTCGACTCGCGGGGGGGAGGCCCAAAGAAGGAGCAAGCAAGCAAAAAGGCTCAGAAAACAAAGAGCAAAAGCGCAAACATTCATGAAAATATTTACATTACAGTAACACGGGCAAAATTCATTACATTCACCAATACACCCAGTGGGTGGGTGGACCTGCTACTTAATAAAACTACAAGAAAGATAAGCAGTACGGCTTCAGGCGTCTCCCACGCCGGGTTGCGCAGCTTCCGGCATCTCCGCAGTGGCCCCCGGGTCCGCCGAGGCGCCGTCATCCTCCAACCCGGCCTCGTCGTTCGTGTAGGGGCCCGTCTTCTGGGCGCTACCCGTCGTGTCATCGAGCGCCAGGCCGAAGTCATCGGGCGGGACTACCTCGCCGTCTTCAGTTCGCACCAGCTGAAACTCGTCATGCAGCGCGAACGAGGCCAGATAGCTGGCCCGGGCGGCGATCCGGCCCGCCTCCGCCTGCAGCTGGGGCTCCGTGCCAGCTCACTGGGCCGCCAGCCGGTCCAGCGCCAGATCTGGATACCACGAAATAACGAACCGCAGCGCCAAGTTAGCACCAGCTCGAGCCGCGGAGACACGCCAGGCGTGGAGTCGAGCTGGCCCAGCCTCCAGCCAGCGCGCCAGCCGCGAGAAGGTGGCAGGCGCAACGCTCCGGGCCAAAGGGCTGCTGCCATCTCCAACCCGGCCTCAAACAGCCGCGCCGTCTGCTCGTCCAGGACCTGCAGGCGGGCCTCCACGGCGCGCATGATCTCCGGGAAGGACCAGGCGGCATGCGGATCGACGCCAGCGCCCGCGTCCCCTTGGGCTACCCGGTCGGCGAGCACGACCGCCTCCGCCCTGGCCTGTGTCTCCAGGAAGTAGTCTAGCAAGCAAGCAAGGGAAAAGATCAGTTACACGAAAACTCAGCCGGCTCGCGACTCGGCAAAACCAACAAAGAAATACTTACTGGTGAAGGCCTCATCCAGGTGCTGCGCTTCGAGCAACGTACCATGCCGCTCCAAGTCCCCGGCACGGTCGCGTGCTTCTAGTGCCTTCTCTAGATCGGCACGCTTGTCGACGGCCGCCTTCAGCTCACCGTCCTTAGCGGCAGCCACCTCCTCATGTTCCCCCTTGAGACGGAGGAGCTCCGCCTGGTGGGCCTTCGCCGCCTTGGCCGCCTCCGCCTTTAGGCGCTCCACTTCGGCCTGCAGCTAGCTCTTGTCGCTGGCCAGCTGGTCACGTTGCTAGCCAGCTTCGGCAAGCGCCTGCTGGGCCTCCACGGCCTTGGCAGCTTCCGTCCTCAGCTGCTCCACCTCGGTCCGAAGCCGGTCGGCGTCGGCAACCGCCAGATCACACTGCTGGCCAGCTCTGGCCAGCCAAGATTGCAGGACCGGCACCTCGATCGCGGCAGCTGCGTGGTGAGATTTAAAGTCAAGACCGCTAAAGAAAAGACAAGAACACTTTAAGATTCGACCCAACCGCTACGCGGTTGACCCGAATCTCGGGGGCTACACCCAGTGGGTGCGCTAGCGCGCCCCCACTAAGAGCACATGAAACGTACCTTCAGCGAAGCGGAGCGCCTCCTCCTTGGCGGCGAGCCGGGCCATGATCCGCTGGTGCTTGTCCAGAAGCCGGTTGTAGACGCCAACCCCGAAGGCATCCAGTTGCTTCAAAAAAAAGCAAGAATCAACACAAGACGCTTACTAAAGATTTAACCCAACTACTACGTAGTTGGCCTGAATCTCGGGGGCTACACCCAGTGGGTGCACTGGCGCGCCCCCACTAAGAGCTACAGAGGAAAAAAATTAAAGGAAGAAGACTCACAAACACGGAGCGCTCCAGCTCCCGCGCCCGCTCCGTCTTGGCCTGGGCAAAGGCCTGAACCCGCTCCGCATGCCCGCGGAGATGCCCGCGAACGGCGTCCATCGACGCCTCCTCCTGCGTTACCGGCCCAATGGCGGCCCGGCTGGGCCCGGCCTGCACCGCCTGCGGGGCGGCCTCCCGGCGCCGCTGGCGGCTGCCCGATCACCAAGGCACGCTCGCCCCCGCCGTCTCCTCCATGGCGGGCCTCGATTCCGATGCACCGTCTGGCATCACCTGCGGCACCACGTCCGGCGTCGGCCGCGGCGCCCCTTCCGGGGTGGATCCCCCACCAGCTCCTCCGGCCTACGCCCACTCAACTATGTCATCCCGGGGCGGGGTATCATCACCAATCTCCACGACCTCCCAGTCGCCCACCGCCACCTCCGCCCGGCCGTCTGGGTCGCGCCCCTCCGTCGGCGGCACGAAAACCTTTCCCGCCAGCTCCAAGCCCACCGGCATCTCCGGCCAGGTCAGCTCCCTGACGGGCCGCTCCCTTGCCTCCACGGCGCTAGCCCAGGCCTGGGTCGACGCTGCCTCCATCTCCTCCACGGCCCTATTTTAGTCCCGCCAGGCCATGCCCTCGATATCCTTTGGGTCCAGGCCAAGGTCCTCCTCAGGTGCCTCCTCGCCTCGGTCGACGGCGCTGCTCCGGGACCGCCGGAACGAGAAGCCGCCCCCGGACGCGGCGTCCGTCGCCGCCAGCGCCAGCGCCAACGGTGACCTGGATCACAACAAAATAACATAAGAAAAGAACGGTTCGGTGATTCGCCGGGGTCAGCAAGAAAGTGTACCAGATCACCGTCGGGACGGTCGGTCTTGCCAGCGCCGCCGGGGCAGCGCGGCGCCTCTTCTTGGTGATCGGCTTGCCGCCTGCGGCCGGGTCCGCCGAGCGCTTCGCGGCCGGTTTCCTTGGCGCCGTGTCCGCCTTCCCATGTGGCCGGCTAGCCGCAGCCGGTACGCGAGACGACCCGGCCTCGGCCGTGTTCTTCGGCCGTCTTGGGGGGGAGACATTGCAGTCTCCGCACCTCGATGGCGCTGCACCACCAGCTTGCGTCAGAATCTCTACGTCATCTTCATCCAACCAGTCTTGCAAGTTATCTGGGCGCGAAGACTTACCCGCTCGGCGGGTCGCGTCGGCCGCAGTGTCGGCCGGCTCCGGGCTCTCGGCGTAGGAACCTTCTCCCTCCGATCGGGCCCACTGGACGGCAAGTACCTGCGCCCTTGTCCAGTCATGCGTTGGCCGGATTGCGTTCAACAGCACCTCCCGCGTCGCATCCGGACAAAGAAGGAGATGGCACGTAGCGAAATATGGGGACCAATGACTCACTGCGGGCGCCGTGTACTCGGCGTTGTAGGGCGCCTTGCCGAAGCGCTAATCCGGAGCCAACCCGGCCTTGTAGATGGCGTTCACCCGCTCGGTGACCTACTCCGGGTCCAGCCTCCCGGACGACATCCGGGTAGGGTCCCGACAGTCACCCATCAGGCCGATGATGTGCGCCCGGTGCTGCAGCGGCAGAACCCGGCGCGCGACGAAGGCGGCGACAAGGTCTGCCCCCTTGAGGCCGTCTCGCGCCATCATCTCCCGAATCCTGTTGCACAGGTTCAGCATCCCCTGCGCCGGGTTCTTGGGCATGTAGCCCCAGTTCATCTTGGCGAGCGGCTGCTCATTGATGAACATGGGCAAGTTGATGGCGTCGCCTCCCCCGCCGACGCGGCAAACATAGAAAAAGGTATTCTGCCACTTCTTGGCAGACTCCTCGATGGGCATCTTGGGGAACACCGCATTCGATCGGATGGAAACAACAGCGGCCCCGCAGTCCGACATAACCCCGGCCTTCGGCCCCTGCTGCTTGAGGAAGAAGAGGCGGCTCCAGAGCTCCACGTCTGGCTCCACCCCTAGATACCCCTCGCAAAGGGTAACGAAGCCCGAGAGCTGCAGCACGGCGTTGGCACCTAGGTGATGCGGCTACATCCCGAAGAAGGAGAGGAAGGCGCGGAAGAAGGCGCTCGGAGGAAGGACGAGCCCGCGCTTGAAGTGACTGTGGAAGACCACGCGCTCACCGTCTTGCGGCTGCGGCTCCACCTCCCCTCTGGGCGCGAGTGCAGTGGCGGTTGTCGCGAAGATACTGGATGTCATCGTCGGTGACGTTGGATCCCTCCCACGAGCCTTTCGGCAGTGCCATCTGTGGTGCTCGGCGTGGGTGCGGGACGCGTTGGCAAGAAGGAGCTAGCACGACAGGCGGGTGACCGAAGCGGCGCCTAGTTCTCCTGTGGGCAGTGAGCTCAAGAACTGGGCGAAGGAAGAAGAAAGAGGCAGGGGCGCGCGCGTGGATGATTTCCGCCGCCCCTCCCCCCAATTTATAAACATGGGCTAAGTGTGGGGAAGTGGGATCGGTTGCGCCCACCCTCCCACTTCCCCGCATTAAGTGGGCACGATTTGCACACAAATTAACTACGTCGAGAAGGGCAACCGTCCACGGCCGCCACATTAAATCCCCGCACGGGGGTCGAGGGCGCGGAGTGGCGGGCCCCAGCCCGCTATCGCGTCCCATCACGCGCGTGGCCTGTCAGGGCCTCTTTAGCGACTATTCACCACATGGCGCCCGCACCAAAACCGAGGGGTAGCATCCCTTCTCCTCCAAGATTCAGTGGACTCTTTGGTTTCCCGCCCATGCCGGGATGCCGCGATCCGGCTTCCGGAAGCCGGCACACAGTGCGTGTTGCCGGACCCGGCGGTCACAAACCTCATCAACATCAACCGCCTCCTCAGGGGGTGAAATTGCGAAGGCCCCCCAGCCTGAAGCTGGCGAGCCTTCATGGCTTCGGGGACTACTGTCGGGGGGATGAGCCCCGGGCAGGCAACGGAACCCGGATCCCTTTCAAAAACTTCAGGGCTAGCAACGCCCCTCGATACGGCTTGTCCTCGGCCGGGTTCATCGACCCGGCGAAGGCCCGCAACCCGGCCAGACCCACTGGCACGTGCCGGCCGGTCCCGGCAAGTCAAGACTTCTTCGACAAGGAAGCGCAACCACGGTGCACCCCTCAACCCGGCCGCGGGTCAGCTCCTGTCCCATATCGGCCGTACGACGGAACAAGCCCCATGAAGGGATGAGCGTGGCCACAGTGGCCCACCAACCCCGCTGATCGGCAGGAGCGTGGCAACAGTGGCCCACCTACTCCGCTGACCAGGGCCGGCATGGCTACAGTGCATCCCTCGTCCTGCTGACGCAGGCCGATGAAGACCAGGCGATGCGCCACTATAGCCGAGCCGGCCCACCCACTCTATGACGCATGACAAGATAGGGAACAGTGTCCCCGAGTGCACGGGGCCCGCGCTCGGAGAACCCGGTGTACCCTGGTACCCGCGGGCCCCAGCACCGGCTTCCCAGACGCTGACATCCCGACTCCATGGCCATGTAACTTTACCATTGTAACCCTGGGGGGTTGACCTATAAAACCCCCCAGGAGGCCTCCATGCATGGGGGACATGCGATCAGTAGAACACACACACAAGGAGGAGGAGCAGCCTACGCTTTGGCCCGTCTTCCTTCCTCCCCAAAACAGCTCCAGGGGCAAGCTTGTATCCTCCACATATAAACCACACTCGGTAGGACTAGGGGTGTTACCTCTCTGGAGAGCCCCGAACTTGGGTATGTCTTGCGTCCCTCGCTTGCTCATACCGACCTTGCCTCTGGAGCCCACCGGTGCCCTCTGGCCTGTCGCTCTCTTGAGCCATCCTTTGGCATCTGTCGTGCGCCCACCACGACAGCATTTTAGCAAAGCGCTCAAATTCTTCATCATCCTTTTTCTTAGTTGATTTAGGTGGAAAGGGCATGGGTTTTTGAACCCATGGTTCTCTTTCTCTTCCATGTTTTCTAGCAACAAAGTCTCTTTTATCATATCTTTCATTTTTAGGTTGTGGGTTATCAAGATCAACAGCTGGTTCTATTTCAACATCATTATCTGGTTGTTTATCATTTTCTGGTTGAGTGTCTTCATGAACATCATCATTATCTTTTTCATTATCACTAGATGAATGTTCATTACCAGATTGAGTTTCAGCATCAGAAATAGAAACATCTTTATTATTACCAGGAGGCTTTTCTATTTCAGGTTCACTAGAGGTATGCAAAGTCCTATCATTTTTCTTTTTCTTCTTCCATTTAGAAGGACTAGGTGCATCAGTGTTAATTCTTTGAGAGTCTTGTTTAATTCTTTTAGGGTGTCCCTCAGGATAAAGTGGTTCCTGAGTCATTTTACCTCCTCTAGTGGCTACTCTAACAGCAAAGTTATTCATATTATTATTCATTTCATCAAGCAACTCTCTTTGAGATTTAGCAACTTGTTCTAATTGAGTTTGAACCATAGAAGCATGTTTTCCTACACCTATTACATCATTAGTAATTCTAAACAACAAGTCACTCAAGCGAGCAATCATATTAGAATTATATTTCAATTGTTTCATAACATTTTCATTGAAGTGATCTTGTTTTCTAATGTAGTTGTCAAACTCATAATGGCATTGACTAGGATGTTTATTGTAAGGAATATCACTTTCTTCAAATTTCATTAAAGAGTTTACCTCTAACACCTTTGGTGGTGGTGTGTCAAGTCCATGTATCTCTTCAATAGGAGGTAAATTTTTAACATCCTCTGCTTTAATACCTTTTTCCTTCATACTTTTCTTTGCCTTCTGCATATCTTCAGGACTGAGATATAAGATACCCCTCTTCTTTGGAGTGGGTTTAGGCGGTTGTTAAGGAAGAGTCCAATCATCATAATTTTTCAATATATTATTCAATAATTCCTCAGCTTGTTCAACAGTTCGTTCCCTGAAAACACAACCAGCACAACTATCTAGGAAGTCCCTAGAAGCACCGGTTGGTCCATTATAGAAGATATCAAGTATTTCATTTTTCTTAAGAGGATGATCAAGCAAAGCATTAAGCAACTTGAGAAGCCTCCCCCAAGCTTGTGGGAGACTCTCTTCTTCAATTTGCACAAAGTTAAATATTTCCTGTAAGGCAGCTTGTTTCTTATGAGCAGGAAAATATTTTTTAGAGAAGTAATAAATCATATCTTGGGGACTACGCACACAACAAGGAGCAAGAGTATTGTACCACATCTTAGCATCACCCTGTAATGAGAACGGAAATAATTTGAGAATAAAGTAGTAGTGAATCTTCTCATCATGAGAAAATAGGGTGGCTATATCATTTAATTTAGTAAGATGGGCCACAACAGTTTTAGTTTCATAGCCATGGAAAAGATCAGATTCAAACAAAGTAATTAACTCTGGGTCGACAAAGAATTCATAATCCTTATCATCAACAAAGATAGGTGAAGTAGCAAACTTAGGATCACATTTCATTCTAGCATTCAAAGATTTGTCTTTCAGTTTGCATAATAATTTCTTAAGTTCATCTCTATCATTGCTAGCAAGAAAATCTCTAGTTGTCTCCTCATCCATAACATAACCTTCAAGTATATTAGGCAATTCATATCTAGGAGAGCTAGGCCTAATAGGTGTTTCAAGATTTTCAGTTTCAAGTACTTCATCAGTTTCAATAATTTCATCAGTTTCAGCATTCTCAATATCTTTAGCTCTAGCAAGTAGTTCATCAAGAAATTCACCTAGTGGCATATTATCATCAAGCAAGGTACTAGCATCATCATGAGTAGCATTCATAGCAGAAGTAGCATCATCAATAACTTGCGACATATCAGGATTAGCATGTGGTGTGATACGTCTCCGTCGTATCTACTTTTCCTAACGCTTTTGCTCTTGTTCTGGACTCTAATTTGCATGATTTGAATGACACTAACCTGGACTGGCGCTGTTTTCAGCAGAACTACCATGGTGCTGTTTTTGTGCAGAAATAAAAGTTCTCGGAATGAAACGAAACTTTTTGGAGAATTTTTATGGAATAAAAGAAAAATACTAGAGCCAAGAACCATCGGAGGGGGCCCTTGGGTGAGCACAACCCACCAGGGCGCGCCCCCCCCTCCAGGTGCGCCCAGGTGGGTTATGCCCACCCGGTGGCCCCACAGAGCCTAATCCTGACGCTATAAAATCCTATTTTTGGAGTGTCGTGGTTTTGTCACGGCAGATGCCCTTGCAAAAGGACTTTGGTGTGGAGCCATCGCAACGTAAGTTAGCTTGAAGGGGTTGAACGGGACGAAAGACACAAGGTTTACCTGGTGGCCCCGCTGACCCTATCTTCGACGCTATAAAATCCTATTTTTGGAGAAAAAATCAGAGAGAAATAATTATCGCGTTTCACGAGACGGAGCCGCCGCCACCTCCTATTCTTCATCAAGAGGCTAGATCTGGAGTCCGTTTGGGGCTCCGAAGAGGGGGATCTTCGATCTTCATCATCACCAACCCTTCTCCATCGCCAATTCCATGATGCTCCCCACCGGGAGTGAGTAATTCCTTTTCAGGCTTGCTGGTTGGTGAGGAGTTGGATGAGATTCATCATTTAATCGAGTTAGTTTTGTTAGGGCTTGATCCCTAGTATCCATTATGTTATGAGATTGATGTTGTTATGACTTTGCCATGCTTAATGCTTGTCACTTTGGGCCCAGGTGCCATGATTTCAGATCTGAACCATTTATGTTACCACCATTATATCTATGTTCTAGATCCGATCTTGCAAGTCATATTCACCTATTACGTGTTATGATCCGTAAACCCCAGTGTGACAGTAATCGGGATACTTTCCGGTGATGACCGTAGTTTGAGGAGTTCATGTATTCACTATGTGTTAATGCTTTGTTCCGGTTCTCTATTAAAAGGAGGCATTAATATCCCTTAGTTTCCTTATGGACCCCGCTGCCACGGGAGGGTAGGACAAAAGATGTCATGCAAGTTCTTTCCATAAGCATGTATGACTATTTACGGAATACATGCCTACATTATATTTATGAACTCGAGCTAGTGTCGTATCGCCCTAGGTTATGACTCTTATATGATGAATATCATCCAACGAATTCACCGATCCAATGCCTACGAATTTTCCATATATTGTTCTTGCTAAGTTGCTATTGCTGCTGTTACTGTTACACTCGCTACAAAATCATTGCTATCACTGTTACCGTTACTGTTGCTATCATCACTGCTATCAAAACTATCATATTACTGTGCTACTGATCATATTGCTGCAGATAATTAATCTCCAGGTGTGGTTGAATTGACAACTCAGTTGCTAATACTTGCAAATATTCTTTGGCTCCCCTTGTGTCGAATCTATAAATTTGGGTTGAATACTCAACCCTCAAAAACTGTTGCAATACCCTATACTTGTGGGTTATCAAGACATTTTTCTGGCACCGTTGTCGGGGAGCATAGCTATATTTGTTGTGTCACTTGGGATTATTATAAATTTATCACTATGAAGAATCTGAAGGATACCAAGACTAAGATTTTTCCCTCAAAGACGAGGGGAGGTAAGGAACTTCCATCACACTCTGCACTTGATTCATCTTCTATTTTGAGTAGACTTGTAGCACCACCACATGCTATTAATCCTGATATGTCGCAAGTTATTGATGATGCTACTTCTGCTATGAATGCTACTCATGATGATGCTAGTACCTTGCTTGATGATAATATGCCACTAGGTGAATTTGTTGATGAACAACTTGCTAGAGCTAAAGATATTGAGAATGCTGAAACTAATGAAATTATTGAAACTGATGAAGTACTTGAAACTGAAAATCTTGAAACACCTATTAGGCCTAGCTCTCCTATATATGAATTTCCTAAGGTACCTAAAGGTTATGTTATGGATGAGGAGACAACTAGAGATTTTCTTGCCTGCAATGATAGAGATGATCTTAAGAAATTATTATGCAAATTGAAAGAGAAATCTTTGAATGCTAGAATGAAATGTGATCCTAAGTTTGCTACTTCACCTATCTTTGTTGATGATAAGGATTATGGATTCTCTGTCAACCCAAAGTTAATTACTTTGGTTGAATCTGATCCTTTCCATGGCTATGAAACTGAAACTGTTGTGGCACACCTTACCAAATTAAATGATATAGCCACCCTTTTTGCTCATGAGGATAAAATCTGCTACTACTATATTCTCAAATTATTTCCATTCTCATTAAAGGGTGATGCTAAGATATGGTACAATACTCTTGCTCCTGGTTGTGTGTGTAGCCCCAAGGATATGATTTATTACTTCTCTGAAAAATATTTTCCTGCTCATAAGAAATAAGCTGCCTTATAGGAATATTTAACTTTGTGCAAATTGAAGAAGAGAGTCTCCCACAAGCTTGGGGGAGGCTTCTCCAATTGCTTAATGCTTTGCTTGAACATCCACTTAAGAAAAATGAAATACTTGATATTTTCTATAATGGACTAACCGATGCTTCTAGGGATTTCCTAGATAGTTGTGCTGGTTGTGTTTTCAGGGAACAAACTATTGAACAAGCTGCGGAATTATTGAATAATATATTGAAAAATTATGATGATTGAACTCTTCCTGAACCACCGCATAAGCCCACTCCGAAGAAGAGGGGTATCTTATATCTTAGTCTGGAAGATATGCAAGAGGCAAAGAAATCTATGAAGGAAAAAGGTATTAAAGCAGAGGATGTTAAAAATTTACCTCCTACTGAAGATATACATGGACTTGACACACCACCACCCAAGGTGGTAGAGGTAAACTCAAAAATTTACCTCCTACTGAATAGATACATGGACTTGACACACCACCACCCAAGGTGGTAGAGGTAAACTCTTTAATGAAATTTGATGACAAGGATAATCCTTATAATATGCATCCTAGTCAATGCCTTTATGAGTTTGATAATTACATTAGAAAGCAAGATCACTTCAATGAAAATGTTATTAAACAATTGAAATATAATTCTGATATGATTGGTCGCTTGAGTGACTTGTTATTTAGAATCTCCAATGATGTTAGAGGTGTAGGAAAACATGCCTCTATTGTTCATACTCAGTTAGAACAAGTTGCTAAATCTCAAAGAGAGTTGCTTGATGAAATGAATAATAATACGAATGATCATGCTATTAGAGTAGTAACCAGATGGGTAGAATGACTCGGGAACCACTTTATCTTGAAGGTCACCCTAAAAGAATTGAACAAGACTCTCAAAGAATCAACACTGATGCACCTAGTCCATCTAAGAAGAAAAAGAAAAAGAAAAATGATAGGACTTTGCATGCTTCTAGTGAACCCAAGATGGAAAAACCTCCTGATAATAATGATGTTTCTATTTCTGATGCTGAAACTCAATCTGGTAAAGAACATTCACCTAGTGATAATGAAAAAGATAATGATGATGTTCATGAATATACTCAACCAAACAATGATAAACAACCAGATAATGATGTTGAAATAGAACCAGCTGTTGATCTTGATAATCCACAACCTAAAAATAAAAGATATGATAAAAGAGACTTTATTGCTAGAAAACATGGAAGGGAAAGTGAACCATGGGTTCAAAAACCCATGCCCTTTCCACCTAAATCAACTAAGAAAAAGGATGATGAAGAATTTGAGCGCTTTGCTGAAATGCTTAGGTTGGTCTTTTGCGCACTCGCTTGACTGATGTATTAAAGATGGCCCCTTATGCAAAATATATGAAAGACATCATCACTAATAAGAGTAAAATACCGGAAGCTGAAATCTCCACCATGCTTGCTAATTATTATTTTAAGGATGGAGTACCTAAAAAACTTGGAGATCCGGGAATACCAACTATACCTTGCTCTATCAAAAGAAATTATGTTAAAACTGCTTTGTGTGATTTGGGAGCTCGTGTTAGTGTTATGCCTTTCTATTTATATAAAAAACTTGATTTGAATAAACTCACACCTACTGAAATATCTTTGCAAATGGCTAACAAATCAACTACCATACCTATCGGTATTTGTGAGGATGTGCCCGTTGTTGTTGCAAATGTTACTATCTTAACTGACTTTGTTATACTTGAGATGCCCGAGGACGACAATATGTCGATTATCCTTGGTAGACCCTTTTTGAATACTACAGGGGCTGTTATTGATTGCAACAAAAGCAATGTCACTTTTCATATCAATGGTAATGAACACACGGTGCACTTTCCGAAGAAACAATTCCAAGTGAATGGTATTAATGTTATTGAAAAATCTCCGACACTCACGATTGGAAGTTTTCAACTACCTCTACCTACTGCCAAAAACAAATATGAAATGCTTATTGTTGGGGACATGCATATCCCCGTTGCGGTAACTTAGTGTTTTACGAAAGTTCTTCGGTTTCATCCTAATCGAAAGTGGTTGTTAATAAGACTTGATAAACCTTATTAATGGATCATTTTTTAGAGGTATGAAGTTGATGAATTTAGTAAGAAAAACCTTCTGCTCCCAATTTTTATTCTCTGTTTTTCTTAGTTAAATAAAATAAAATGCCATGTTTTGTCTGTTTTCTGAATTTCCCGTGCAATAAAAAATAACCCAAAAATAAAAGTGCTCAGAATGCCCTGAAAATTTAATATGATTTTTTTCTGAATATTTCTGAATTTTTAGTGTAAATAACATCAGAGGGGGGTGCACCAGGTGGGCACAACCCACCTGGGCGCGCTAGCAGCCCCAGGCGCGCCCTGGTGGGTTGTGGGCCCCACGTGAGCCCCCTCACTTATCTCTTTAGCCCATGTCATCACCTACCTCTAGAAGAAAATCACCATTGCTCTCTCTCTCTCGTGTTCTTGCTCTCAAACCCGCAGATTTCGATCTCTTTGCTCGAAGATCCGTTTCCGAAACTCTTTTGGGGGATTGCTACTTGGTATGTGACCCCTCCATTGGTCCAATTAGTTTTTGTTTTAGTGGATTATATTTTGAATAATTAGCTACTCTTGGTGCTGTTGTAGATGAGCTTGCATGTTGAATTCTTAGAGTTCTAAGTAGTTTGAATGCTCAATATAGCCTCCATGCCTCTCTATGAGTAGTTGCTATCAATCTTGTGAAGTTTTGTTAATAAAAAATTTGTGTCTCAGAAAATTTTCAAAAATTGTACGCGAATAAAATGAGTTTCTTTGGGAGGATTTCTTCGAGGAGGAGGTCCTCGGAGGCATCGTCTAGCAGTGGCTCAACTCGTCGGTCTTATGTTGAACCAAGTGCAAGTTTAGTGCGAGAAGCCGCTATCAAATCATGCCTATGGCCGAGTGACGATTTCATGATAAGTGCAGGTATTAAAGAAGATTTTGATCAATATATCCACAATCCCGAGCTTGGTCCATACATTGAAGATAAGTGCAACCAACATCTCAGCCTCACAGAATCGTTTACTATAGAATTTAAATTTCATCCTCATGAGTCTAGAGTTTCGTTTAAACTTTATGACCGTCCAATTACCAGGCATTTAGATGAGTTTAGTGGTGTGGTACTTTAGTATGAGTCATTCTTGATAAATCTTTGTTACGGCAAGGACAGAGGAGTGACACCAGGTAGAATAAAAAGTATTCATTTCCCATCAATTCAATACTTTGCACTGTTTAATGGCAAATGCATCATAGGCAAGCAAGACTGTAGTACACTTTGTGCTCCTGACTTGAGCCTCATACACACTGCTTTCACCGGTAATAAACGTTATAACCTTGGAGCGATTGTTACACGCAGACTGCACCACAATGCTGGTAGTGGATATTCTTATG